>CM062805.1:65135090-66479003 GCA_031772625.1 Pinus tabuliformis | reverse complement strand
TATGTGTTGGTAAGTCATCAATATATGGTTGAACGATGTGTTTAATGTCATGAAAAGCATAGTAAATCACTCATTGGATGGTAGCACCAATGCTTTTCAGACCAAAAGGGATTTTTTTATAGGAAAAGGTTCCCCCAGATAGATAAAAAAGTAGGTTTTATGTTGATCGATGAGAATAATGTTAATATGGTTGTAGCCAGCAATACCATCCATAAAAGAAAAAATATCACTCCCGAAAGACCCATCAATGATCAGTTCTATAAAAGTATTTGGATAATTATCTTTCAAACACGCCCGATTGATATCATGGTAATCAAGACAAACACGAATAGTCACTTGTTTTTTAGTTACAACAACAATATTTGAAACCCAGTCTGTCATTGGAATAGGGTAAATAAAACTAGCCTCAATAAAATTTTCAACTTCTCCCTTTCTAGTGGCTACCTTTCTATGATGCAATGGGCATAGACTTGATGAGAAGGCTTCAAATTTGGATAAGTAGGTATTTCATGAAAAACTATACTCAGATCTATGCCATAAATTCCTTCTTAAAGAAAGACATAACAAAATTCCTTGAAAATGGAAGTGTAAATCTTGATCTCATCCGAAGAACAAGAAACTCTGACATGGATGCTTTTGACAATTCTTAGTTTAACATAAATGTCGATGGGCATCATAGAAATAAAATTCCCCATGTTTCATTGAGACAAAACTTCATGCACCAAAATATGCATTTGATGTGGATGAGTCAATGTGCGGGAAATAAGGTTTATAGACACAATGAAATATCTCCAAGACTTGGGAGGAATGAGGAACGATGATGGGCATCATTCCAAGGATTTTCTTCAAGAGACATAACCTCGGTGACACTCTTATCATTTGGAAATGTCTCATTCAAGGAACCGGAGAATCCCAAGAGCCAAGCCAAGGGGATTATGATTGTGAATATGCATCTAGATGCATACTAAAATTAGGATGACTTTTAGAAGTCACCGCTGAATCCAAAACAACAAATTCATATGGTTGCTCTACTAGGCTGAGCGGAATGACATCACCAAAAGAATCAATTTGATCGGGATAAGGAATGATCGAAGGATCGTGTGAAGTGGACATCATGTTAGTGGAAGCGATGTTTAGAGGTGGGAAGGAAAAATTTCCCATAAGAGCAGAGTCTTTAAAAATACATGCCCCAACACTCTCGTAAGGGGTGTCATTGTTTCACATATATGGCACATTGACATTTGAAGAGCTAGAAGAGAAAAAGGTTGACTGATCAATGGTGACAATTTTCCCCTCATGAGGAAAACGGAGCACATGGAACAATGTAGAAACCACACAAAACATAGCATGGGTCTAACTCTGACAAAGTAAAAGATTATAATTCAAGTTGGCTTCAATGACTTCTACTTCTAAATTAATAGTTTTCCCTTCCAATGTTATTGGAAAGTTTGTGAGAATACTATATGGATGAGATCATCTACCATCGAAGGCTTTTAAGGTGTTATGAGACTCGTTGAGAGGTGGAGATCCAATAGCTTTCCATCATGAGATAGACATGATGTAGGTGGAAGCACCCTCAACAACAGTGCTATGAATCGTCTTCCATTTTATAATGACTTGGATTAAAAAGGCAAGCTGATGTGGAAGCCATTGAACATGATTTTTCAGGTCAAAGGTAATAAAATTCGAATTGGTAAGGTTAAACCCTCCTATAGTAGATAGTAATTATTTCTGTTGTGATGGAAAAATTTGGAGAAATTTTGTTATGAAACCAGCTCAAGAAAAGATAGAAAAGATAGATCAACGCCTTAGAATTTAGCCTCTTCGAGGGGGCAACCTCCTTTACATTACATAAATGAACAATTCTTGGATGATTCAAATGAAAAAACCTCCTTTCTATATATAGGAGTCTAAGGAGTCACAATATAATCCAGCGGACCTAACAATAATAATATAAAGCCACAAAAATAACAATAGAGGGATTCTATGGGGCACAGTAATAACAATATGGGGGCAATAGGGGCACAACAATATTAACAAGGGGTATAACTACAATAGTAATGGGGTAATCACTATTATTATAGGGACCCAACATGTCCCTCTCCTTCAAAAAAGTGTTGTCCTCAATGCTTGAGTAGTTCTGGATACTTCTGCATAAAATTCTCATCCTCCCATGTGGAATCTTCAGCGGATAAGTTCTTCCACTTGATAAGATACTTTGAAATTGAACGATTTCGTAGCTGTCGAGTTCTTGTTTCTGTGACTGGTTCCGGTTCCAATATAATTATTCCTTCCTCGTCAAGTTTTGGCAATATTGTTTGAATTGGGAGCTTGTCGCCTATAACCTTCTTTAAACATGAAACATGGAAAATTGGGTGCAATCGAGAAGCTGCAGGAAGCTCCAATTTGTATGCCATAGTACCAATCTTTTGCAACACCTTGTACGAACCATAATACTTTGGTGATAATTTATTATCCTTCTTATTTTTCTTGAGGGACATTTGCTTATATGGTTGTAGCCATAGGAATACCCAATCACCTACATCAAAACTTCTTTCACTGTGATGTTGATCTACCTGTTGTTTCATTCTATTATGTGCCAACACGAGGTTATCCTTTAAGAGTTGGAGGACTTGTTGTTGATGTTCGATGTGATGTTCCATTGCATGAACCTTAGAATTTTCTCTTAAATATGATGTGACGAATGGTGGTTGATACCCATAAAGTGCCATAAATGGGGTCATTTTTGTTGTTGTATGGAAGGAAGTGTTATACCACCATTCAACCAGAGGCAACCATTTGACCCATTGTGTCCATTTATCAGATACAAAGAAAAAAAGATATCCTTCCAAACATTTGTTTACTATCTTAGTTTTCCCATCAGATTGAGGGTGATAAGATGAGCTATGAGCTAAATGAGTACCAAGACAAGAAAATAATTCTGTCCAAAAATTTCCAATGAAAATGGGATCTCTGTCACTTACAATAATCTTTGGGTTTCCATGTAGCTTTTGAATAGTTTCCATAAATGCAGTAGAAATTGTACTGGCTTTAAATGGATGTGATAATGCACAAAAGTGTGCATACTTGGTAAGTTTGTCAACTGCCACCATGATGACACTCTTTCCCTCAGACTTGGGTAAGCCTGTGATAAAATCCATTGAAACCTCCTCCCAATGTTGGCTTGGAATGGATAAATGTTGTAATAGACCCGGTGTCTTAATTGTTTCAACTTTCTTTTGTTGGCAAACCAAACATTCAGCCACTAACTTTTGAATATCTGATTTAAGGCCATCCCAAAAAAATTCCTTCTTAACCCTGTTGTAAGTTTTTAAAAATACTGAGTGCCCTCCTAAAGGAGAAGTGTGCAATTCCATAAGAATATTTTGTTTTAGCTAGGAATTTCTTACAGAGGTATAAGCGATCTTTGTACCATAATGAATCATTTTTCCAGCTAAATGTACCAGACGTACTGGAATCTTGTTGTAACTTTCGAATAAGTGCCCACACTTCTTTGTCATTCTTCCATTCCTCCCTTGCTTCATTTATCCAATCTAGTTGGATAATAGAAATGGTGCACAACAATGCTTCCACATCCTCATCCTTTCTTGAGAGTGCATCTGCCACCACATTTTGCTTCCCTTTTTTGTAGATGATTTCAAAGTCATAACCCAACATCTTTGTGACCCACTTTTGTTGCTCTTCAGAGGATAATATTTGTTGTAAAAAGTATTTAAGGCTATCATGATCCGTTTTTACCTTGAAGTGTCTACCCATTAGGCAGGGTCGCCATTTCTTAAGTGCATGGAGTATTGCCAACATTTCCTTCTCATAAATTGCTTTGCTTAAAAACTTTCCCTTGATTGGACGACTTTCAAAAGAAATGGGTCTTTCATCTTGCATTAGAACAATACCAATTCCATTTCCTGAAGCATCACATTCCACAATAAAGGTTTTTGTGAAGTCCGGTGTAGCTAAGACCGGTTCTTAGCACATTGCCTCTTTAAGATGTTCAAAGGCCTTTGTTGCTTCCGGAGTCCATGAAAATGCATCTTTCTTCAATAATGTTGTTAGAGGTGCTGCTATTCTCCCATAATTCTTAACAAACTTGCGATAATACCCTGTCAACCTGAGAAATCCTTGCAGATGCTTTATGGATGTGGGGTTTTCCATTCCTTAATGGCTTTAATTTTGCTACGGTCTACCTTAATTCCTTCATGAGATACAATATGACCCAAATATTCCACCTCCTGGACTCCAAAGAAACATTTGGATCTTTTTGCATATAATTGATTCTCCTTCTATAGTTGTAGCACCTTGTCAACATGTTCAACATGATCCTTCCAAGACTTGTTGTAGATTAGTATATCATCAAAAAATACTAACACAAATTTTCTAAGGAATGGTTCGAAAATTGAATTCATCAAACCTTGAAATGTTGAAGGTGCATTGGTAAGGCCAAAAGGCATGACCAAAAGTTCATAATGACCCTCATGAGTTCTAAATGATGTTTTCAGAATGTCTTCAGTCTTCATTCTGATTTGATGATATCCTGAACGAAGATCCAACTTGGTGAAGTAAATTGATCCATGCAATTCATCCAGTAATTCATCAATGACAGGAATGGGGAACTTATCTTTAATAGTGAGCTTGTTGAGCTCCCTATAATCCAGACACATGCGCCATGATCCATCCTTCTTGTGCACCAATACTACTAGAGCAGAGAAAGAACTTTGACTCGGTTGAATTATACCAGCCTCTAGAATTTCTGCAACCATACGTTCAATTTCACTCTTTTGGAAATAGGGATATCTGTATGGCCTTATGTTTGGAGGAACACTTCCTAGAATCAGATGAATAACATGATCATGATCACGCATAGGTGGGAGACCTTTGGGAGTCTCAAACACCTTGGAATGATTGTCCAGGACTTTTTGGAGATCTGGAGAAATAGATGATTCCGATGTGGACACATATAACGAGCATAATTGTGCAATTACACCTCTTTGCTCCATTTTTAGAAGCTTTATCATACAATTAGAGCTGATTATCTTTCCTGGTTTCCCTGCAATACCCCTTAATTCAACTTCCTTTCCTTCCGTAGAAAATTTGATGAAAATTTCTTGAAAATTAAAAGCTATTGTACCCAGGTATTGTAGCCATTGGACTCCTAATACAACATCAGCACCTCCCATTGGAATGGAAAGCATTGGTCTAGTCAATACATATTCTCCCATTGATAACTTGATATTATGGCACTTTCTAGAGTAATTTATTGTTCCTCCAGTTGAAATCATCACTTGACACTCTCGTGATGGATATAGGAAGCAATTCAATTCTTTTGCTACCTTACAATGAATAAAATTGTGGGTGCTTCCTGAATCAATCAACACTATTACCTTTTTTTCTTGATTTCTCCTTCTATCTTGATGGTTTGAGGAGTGGTAATTCCCGCCAATGCATTACAAGATATGGTCAGATTTATTTGTTCTTCATCTAGGCTTTGTTCCTAGAGTATATCCTCTTATTTTGACCTTTCTTGCTCCTTTTCTTCTTCCTCTTCACAATCTATGTAGAATAATTTCTTCTCAGCACACTTATGACCTTTAGTGTATTTGTTATCACAACTGTAACAAAGCCCTTTTGCTCTTTTTTCTTCCAATTGTTGTGGTGTCAACCTCATAGGTTGTGGAAGACTAAGGGCAACAACACTTCCGTCTTTATAGTTGTGAGTGGTATGCTTCTTGGTTGCCATAATTTTGCTTTCCATTTTTCTTGCTAACCTGAATGCCTTCTCTAATGAATCAGGTTCCCAAAGGCGAACATCATGTTGGATATTATCCTTTAAAGACCCTATGAACACATCAATCCTATGCTCCTCTAGAATATCTTTTACCCTTATGTCCAATTTTTGGAACTCCTCAATGTGCTCCATTATTGAACCCTTTTGTTTGAGACTTATCAATTGGCTAAAAAAAGTGTTGCTTTTCGTATCCTCATAATGTGCTATCAATTCTTCCGTAAAAATTGCCCAAGTGATAAATGGTTTACGAGAGCAAAGGCATTGATACCATACAAACTAATTTGGTTCCAAATATAAAGTTGGCATACGTACCTTTTGTGTGTTTTGCACATTATTGAGATCGAAGAATTGCTCCATCTATAATATCCATGTGGCAGGATCCTTGCCATCAAACTTCCTCATATCATTTTTTGGAATATGGTGAGTCTTCGATCCAACATTAGCATCTATGGAATCATGATTAACATTTCTTTTGTTCTAATCATGAGTTTCCTTTAGTACCTTTTCACCCTTAGGGACCATTTCTTTTAGCAACTTATTCATATTTATCTTCAATTCGTCCATGTCTGTCTTTTAATCTATCTTCAAATCATCCATCTTAGCTTCCACGTCAATCATCTTAGCTTCTATGCCTTTCTTTAAACAGTCCATCTTAGCTTCTACACCTTTCTTTAAACCATCCATCTTAGCTTCTACATCTTTCTTTAAACCATCCATCTTAGATTCTGTTCCTTTTTGTGCAAGGGACAGTTGTTGCACTTGGTCTTGTAATTTTGATATATCATGTTGCATTTCTTCCTCTTCTTCATGAGTCATGCTAGAGCTTTCAGGTTCCTTACTAGGTGTTTGCATTTTATTTCCTCGAGGCATCAGTTACCGATAATAATGCTCTACTATCCCCTTTGAATTCCTTCAAAATAAATTTTCAAACCAAGTTTAAGCAAAAATTTAAGAAAATCTACACACCTTTTTTCACTTTGTAGGAGCTCGATATTGCCTCTGATGTATTTCTGTACGTTCCAGTCATCTAGTTCTGAATCTATGAGCTGTAGTAGCACTCTGTGTCCTCTTTCGAATGCCACAAGTCTGACCCAAATTGGATTCTCCAAGGAAGAGTTATGTGAAATCTCCCACAATGACTTGCTTATAGACTAGTTCAGTAGAGCGAACTTGTACGAAGTGCTACGAGTCGCTGTTTATACCTTTGGATCTGAAACATGCATAAAAGAAACTAAAATCCGTCCTCTTTCTTTACCTTCTTACAAAATTTCAATCCGATCCCCAGAGAGAAAGTTAGGACGATTTTCCTCAAGTCACCTGTTTTGAATGTAATTCAGAAGTCTGCAAAAGGACCAACTTCCTCAGATCATATCTCCACAAATATGGTGCAAAACGATTTGAAATTTGGACCCACGGTTCCGCGCGATGTCTTCTCAAATGGGTTTTTTTTTCAACTTCTGAAACGTCACAGAACAAACGTTATAGCGAAAATTTGACGATGACCTGTTTGTAGCAGCGAAACCCTAGAATCCAAAGCTCTGATACCAAATGTTATGAAATCAGCTCAAGAAAAGATAGAAAAGATAGATCAACGCCTTAGAATTCAACCTCTTGGAGGGGGCAACCTCCTTTACATTACATAAATGAACAATTCTTGGATGATTCAAATGAAAAAACCTCCTTTCTATATATAGGAGTCTAACGAGTCACAATATAATCCAGCCGACCTAACAATAATAATATAAAGCCACAAAAATAACAATATAGGGATTCTATGGGGCACAGTAATAACAATATGGGGGCAATAGGGGCACAAAAATATTAATAAGGGGTATAACTACAATAGTAATGGGGTAATCACTAGTATTATAGGGACCCAACAAATTCCAAGGCAGAGATCGCTGAAGGTGCTTGAGCTAAATCTTCGATAATATTATAGTTTTGAGCAGCTCACAAATTCGCATTGTATGATGAAATCCTAAGGAAACCCTTAGGAGGTGGTCAGATAATGGATTCATTACCAGGTCTCTAAATATGAAGAGGACCATAATTAGGTGGAGTAGAAGTGGAACATGTATCAGTAACTTGTTTCTCGACAACGTGTTTGGGAGGAGTCAGATAGTATTTTGACAGAGTGGCGACATAGATAGGAGTCGTCCCACTCATATAAACTTGAGAGCCCGAAGATGTAGCATATTGTGGTTGCTCTACTGATTGGGTTTTCTATGATGGAAAAGGTTCTTTTTATACATTCGGTGTCCCTTGGGTGCCTTTTAAAAAAATATTGACTTGAGCACAAGAGGGTAAATCCTTGGTATAGTGATCTTCATCACAAATGAGGCAAGGATATTTGGGCTTACGTTTAGATGCATCATCAGTAGATGATTTCGTAGGATTCTATTTCTAGGTATCATATTTGGCTTTTCCTTTACCCTTATTTTTACCTTTTGAGTCTTTTTCTTCCACGGTAGATTAAATGGAATTAACCTCAGAGGTTTTACCAGGATTCTGAGAGCGATTTGAAGGAGAGTTGGATGCAGTAGTTGAAACATAGTTTTTCTTTGTAGAAACAAAATAATCTTTACTAGAAGTTTGAGTCACTGACCCAATAACAATGTTGATGGGTGGTGCCTCTGGAGGTTTGGAAGATGCAGGATCATGTTATAGACATTTTTGTGCCCTACAACCCCAAGCATGAAATGTCCATAAACCAAGGGCTCCTAAGTCCCTAAAAGTTTTTTTCTAACCCCTAAAGGAACAAGGTCAACAGATTACAACTTCTCCCAGAAGTTCTCCATGAGAAACTACTCAGAATTAGTCAAAACAGGATCATTGCAGCTGCTCCATTGGCTAAGTGCATTGCACCTCACCTAAATACATTGTGAGGGTGCATTTCATTTCAAAAGTCCCTTCTATGGGGTGCGATGGGTGAGAAATGGCAAATGGCAGTGTCATTCCGCGAGGTGGAGAGGCAATGGAAGCTTCCAGAATCTTCTCCTGTGACACTTGCCTCACTGAATTCGACCAAGGATGAGTAAGAGTCCCTCGGTCTCCAAGTGGAAGCAAGAACTGTCAGAGAGAAGACACTAATCAAATCACAATCTGACTCATCCCCCTTACAGATATCTATATATGGATCCCTCATCCCAGAGATCCACAGGCTAGAATTTTGGATATTGTAAGGAATTGTTGTTGGTTTCTAGAGACAAACATCAGATTGTTGGGTGATCTAAGCTTTGTTTGAGGTGAAGAAGGGCTTCTTTGCTGGGAGGTTGATGCTGGGTCAGAACAACTGGTTGTAACTCCTCCTGGATCTTTTATTGTTTATGAATAAAAGATATTTGAGTTTTCCTCCATGCTTTTGTATCATTGATGCTTATTACATTTGTATGGTCAATTTACATCTGATCCTAGATTGTTTATGATTATAGATCCATGTCTTTGCATATTGCTATGCTTCTGTGATCTTACAGGTACTTTTTGAAGTTGGGCGTGCAAGGGAGCAGGTAGTTGGGGACTATCAAAGAAGAGAGGGATCGAATCGAAGGATTAGCGCAAGACAGAGGTTGGTCTTTCTGTTCCTCTTACCTATAATTCATAAAGGAAAAACAAAAGTAGTTTTTCTTTGTTTGTTTCTAAGGCAGTTGTCACACCTTAGTGGGATAGAGCAGTTCTAAATAAACACTTTTCCCTGTAACAAAATGGCGACTCCGCTGGGGAATTAATTAGTTTGTTTGTTTATCATTCTTTGTTGTTTGTTTCATAAACTTACAAGTAGCGTTCGAACTGCATTTGCCATAACAAATGAAAAGTAGATAACTGCTACTTCAATCCATCTACCAGATCTGTTTATGATTTAAACAACTGATTCACAAACTATCTGATTTCCCTTGTGATAGCTCTTAGATCCTCCTTAGATCTACCCCTGATTGTTGCATTACTGATTGCTTTTTACTCAGCCAAAACCCAAGAACTGAACTGCAAACTCTGACCCGGAACCCGAATAGAATCTCGTTTCTGGCCCAGCGTAGGTACTGTTCAGAGATTCTAAATTTCAGCGCACTTCTCGAGTGGACAACCTGCGCTGCATTTCAGATTCTCTGTGTTACAGGTGCGCTGATCAGACTAGCTATGTGTAGCTGTGGCTTCTGTGATTCATTCTTTCCAGTTCTATTCCTAAATCTTGCTGCCTGTGATCAGTATATGTCTATTTGAAACCCCTTTTCCTTGTTGTTATTCTGCCTCCTTTGTACAAAAGAACTGTAGATGTTTTTGTGTGTTTGTTCAGTCATTTACAGTTCTCCTTTGCAAAAGTAGCATAGTTGTACTGTCGTCCTTTGATTTGAATCTATCGCAAGTGTCTATTTCGATCGTAGGAAAGAGTTTGATTGTTGTTGATGGTTGATTATCCTGTTACTATTTCTTTTGGTCTGAATTTGTAATTTTCTAGTGTCAAGAACAAGCATTCAGTTCAAAATCGTAAGGTGTTGTAATCGTCTCCATTTTTTGATTTCGAAAAGAAGCTTGTTGATATTCGTCGCTTGAAAAGAAATTCAGATTTGTGCATCAACTTTCTTTTTAGCATCCATATACTAAGAAAGTAAAAAACAAATACATGCATGTGCATTTGCATATAGACAGTCTGATTGGCTTGATTTAGGAAAGTGCATTTAGAGTGTGCTCTTTGCTCTTTGTGGAAAGATTTTGTCTTTCTTTTCCCTAGTAGCTAGGATTTTCATTGCATAAAAGAGATAAAAGTTTGTTTATCATCTTATATTGCATGTTAGGAATTACATCTACATCTTGTGGTGAACCCAAAAGGCAAACTTCATAAACAAGATCAACTTAAAATAAATTCAATGAATCTAATAATGCTTTGGAACTTAACGCACAACATTAAGAAGTCTAGGCTAGAGACATATTCCGGCGTCATAAAGCCTGGTAACTGTTGTTCTCACTGGTGGTTGGGTGATTCCTCCACTTTGAGACGATAAGTGCCAGTACGGACTTGTGCTCCCACGTACCGTCGAGTATATTTTTGGAGACCCCAACAGGCTTAATCCTTTATCCATAGTAAGCCATGTCTGCCACCATATCGATTGCAATGCATTGAACACAACATTCAGGAAGATTGACTGCCGTACCGTAAAAAGTATTCTGTAGTTTTGTGATTGGTTTGGTACTCCCTCTACCTAGACTTCCAGAGTAGTCCCTTTCGTTCCTTTTCAGACTCCTTAATGGAAAAGGTCCATCTGAGCACTTGTCCCTTCAGGCTCATTAAAAATTGAAGGAGACTAGAGTCATCTTTTGTTTTTTCTCGACTCTTACAAACTGAAAAAAAACAAGTTGTGTCAAAGCGTCTAAAATTTATTTTAAACAGAACATTCATTACCCTTTCCTACGTTGATCTTGGGTTGAGAAAATGGAATCCACCAACCAAGGGATTCCCCTCGGAGGAAATCCTAGTTCCTTCTCCTCTTGGGGAGATGTTGGTGCACCCCATATGGCCACATTGTCGCTTCCAGGACTGACAATTGGTTTACCTGTATGGCTCTTCTCAACCTCTGTTGTTCAGAACACCGTAATTCCTGAACAATCAAATCAACAATTAGATGAGTCCAAAGTTACCCACCAACCTTCTACTTCCTCTAATTCTTCCTATCCTACTTCCTCTTCGCTTGATGGGGCTGGTAAAGCAAAAATTCAAGTACCTAAGGAGAAGAAGGAAAAGAAGAAGAAAGAGAAGAAGACAAAGGAGCCAAAAGCGAATGGGGGCAAATGAGTGTCGTCTAGCGAAAATCCACACACTGCACCGACCAGGCCTAAATCACCCTGTGTCATTTGCAAAGGAGACCACTATCACAGAGATTGTCCTTGCATCCCTTGGATCTTAAGGGACTGGTCTCCTCGTTTACACAACCTGGTGTCGTAAACCTCTGATGATCATGTTGAAAACACACCGTCAACTAGTGAAAGTGAAACCCCAGGACAAAAAGGAAAATATAGATTTCCTTGTAAACTGTGCGAAGGCGATCATGTCATCCACCGTTGTCCCTTCTTAGAGGAAGCTAAAAGAGTTTTGGACGATCGTCCGGTTTCACCGTTACGACTTCCTCCTGGATATAAAAAACTCTTGCCGAGTCCGTCACTAGTTGAAAATCCGGCTGGCCCGCTCAGGTGGTTGGCCGAAGCATCTACCATTGAAGATAAACCATCTAAACCCATACCAGACGAAAGTCCAAAGGTCGAGGCGGCAGTTGACCCGGTCTTTCCTTCAGAGGTTCCATCTTCAGATGATACAGTCACTGAAGAGAACAAGGATGACACCGTCCAAATTCTTTTCATAAGCACAGACTCCAATGAACATGGGGGAAATTTACCCGTTCCTTTACTGTAGGAAGGAAGTTCGTCAGAGTCGTACCCGGTCATCTATTTGGTCCCACCTCCAAGCAACCTAGTTGTCTCCTTCGACTGGAATCAACTAGGCAGACCCCGTTTACCAGCTAGTGTACCATTCCGAATCATTGTTCAAATATATATAATGGTTATGGCTGGTACCATCATAGATGAGGGGGTTTTTGTGAGTATCCTTTCCTCAACTACTTGGAAAGCGCTTGGTTCGCCATTGCTTTTGCCTAAGATGAGAAATTTAACAGGCTTTGATAAAGGAACCAGTCGACCGTTAGGGATCCTTCCCGATGTGCCCATAACATTGAGAGGGAAAACCGTTCACATGAATGTAATGGTAGTTCAAGGACCCCTGGATTACAATCTACTCCTTGGACGAGACTATATTTATTGCATGGGAGAAATTGTCTCCTCACTCTTTAGAGTAACGTGTTTTCTGCACGAAGGAAGAGTGGTCAAGCTCGTGGACCAAATTTCATTTCCCAGATCATACAGAGCAAATAGTCATATACCATCCATGAATGGTCTTTTCATGCAAGAAATGTCTCAATCTGCAGTTCGTCCACCCGATGAGCGCGAGTGATTCAAGGGGACATGACTGAAACCTAGGGGGCATGCACCCTGGTCTTCTTCGGCAAGAAAACTTCGGGTATAGGGTAGGTTTCCACGAGAGAATATGACTAGTCTGTACCCCCGTCCGTGATTGGAAGAGGGGGTTATTCTAGAACAAGATTCTCTTGTCAAAGTTATGTGAGTGGAGTAGCCTCCTTCACTCACCTTTGTCTATTTCGGTAGACATCGCCGAGGAAGTGTTTTGTTTGCACTGTAAATAGAACAATCTTTGGTAACCTGTAAGAGGTAGGCCTCTCTCGGTAAAACAAATGTTTTAATGGACTAAAGAAGGGGTAACCTTGAAACTCTGTTTTATACCTGGGGGCATGCAAGCCTTTTGGCGTGTAAGCGAAGAGCGACTATTTATTTTTTTAAATTTTTAGGACCTCTAACCCTTTAAACTCGTAGGATTGGTCGTCTCCTAACTTGCATAAAGAAAGGATGTGGGGTAAAACTCTAAAAGCTGTCGTTTCATATGAGACATTCTTATCACACGACTGGATTAATCGAGCAGTTTTAGCACATAGTTCAAGCTCATTAAAAAATAAACATAAGACATGAGCAAATGTTTCCCCCCGCATTTAAGCTCGTTAAAAAATGAACTATTCCCCGGTAAATAACCATCTTGAATGTAGTACTTCAACCGTTAAAGCCTTGGTCGTGTTTGCACCATCACCTCCACTTTTTCATTGGCCGATCATTCACCTCCATTTGATTGTTTAGCCATTTCGAGGAACATCTGCGAAGAGTGATTTCACTAGCCATCCTTGTGACATTGCCATGATTGGAAAATTCCAAACTTTACCTGGAATCAGCTACTACCCGTTTTATCACTCGTTCCTCAAAAGACGAGTCTCCTTTAAGATCTTTTCAACTGACTCGTAAAATATGAAAAGATTGTCGAGCCATTGGTCTCTCCAGGTCGTTAAAGGGAAAGGAAGTGCTATCCCTCCTCTAGATTTTAATCTTTTTGGACCAAAGGGATTATTACACAAAAAGATCAAGCGCTTGTTTTTTTCGGCTCGTTAAAAGTATCGAAAATTCATCCCTTCTGTATTATTTTATACTTTTTCGGACTTAAGGGATTAGATGACGAAAAAGGAATTTTTGAGTTACCTTTACGTTCCTTTCCAGACTCTCTAAAATTGAAAAGGACCGAGTTATCTTTGTCGTTAAACTCGTTAAAAGGATTAATAGCGACAAACTTGTCTATAGACGAGAACGAGTTTCACTATCACTAGGCTCGTTAAAACATAGCGATGGGTTCGCCCGAAGGGAAAATTATAGAACAAGCATATGTTATCCTCCTCAAGCTTGACAAAAATAAAGAGGTACTGGTCAGCAATGACTGGGGAAAAATTGGGAAGAAAACTCAAAGAAACTTTGTTGGTAGCAAGTCACTCTTGAACATGACACTTCAAGTCTGTGTCCGAGTCGGGTTGGGTTGTTTCATTCACCGGTCACATCACCATGGTCATGCCATACCATCCACATTTGGCGTTAATGCTACCAATCCATCACATCAGTGTCGCCGATATGTTCAAGAGAAGTCATTCAGAGAATTCACCTGTGTCTTACCCACTACCATACATTATACTCCATTCTTTCATGACCGCCACCCTGAACCTTATATCACCAGATCATTTTCACCTCCATTAAAATCATTTGCTCCATTCTGTGTCATTGATGTGGGATTCATTAAGGCCCTCCTATGACGAATCACTTCTTATCAACATCGGCTCATTATCCAAGAAGTTGATCTAGGAGCACCCCATTCAGTACTTTGAAGCTTGCATGCCTCAATGGCAAGTTTCTCACTTCCGGCGACAGGTTTACATCAATGGCCTTCAACCGAAAGATTTTGTGTGGTGTTCGATGCCAAGTCCTTTATTCACACCACGTGAATTGCACTGTAGTACCTTGAGGGTCATTATCATTATCGGTGATTCCTCTCGCGCTTGTTAACAGTTTACATCATTGACTGGTAATCAAGCGATTTCTTTCCATGTTCGACTTCAGAACATTTCTCACATGGATCGACTTGTACTTCGAGTGAAGACCGGATGAGATTGAAGACCCCAGATCTAGTTTCATCCATCCGAGCTGTGATATATATTCAGGGAAATAAAGACATTAAATGTACATCATTGCTGCACAGATAATCATCCACTCAAAAGGATGATTTCTCTATCAGAATCATCAGTCTATGCTCAGACGATTGTTTGTCCTATGTACATGAAAATGAATTTATAAAGCTGAGCATGGGAATGCCCGCCTCAGCTAGATCATGAAAATAGTATGAAGATAATGTATTGTATTGTATCTTATTACAGGTCTCCTCCCAGCATTGAAAAAACTTCAGATCCTCATAATAAAGCGTTTCACCCAACACAAAAAGGTTAACGGCCTCATACTTTAGGGGGCAACTGTTATAGACATTTTTGTGCCCTACAACCCCAAGCATGAAATTTCCATAAACCAAGGGCTCCTAAGTCCCTAAAAGTGTTGTTCTAACCCCTAAAGGAACAACGTCAACAGATTATAGCTTCTCCCAGAAGTTCTCCATGAGAAACTACTCAAAATTAGTCAAAACAGGATCATTGCAGCTGCTCCACTGGCTAAGTGCATTGCATCTCACCTAAATACACTGTGAGGGTGCATTGCATTTCAAAAGTCCCTACTGTGGGGTGTGATGGGTGAGAAATCAAAAATGGCAGTGTCATTCCCCGAGGTGGAGAGACAATGGAAGCTTCACGAATCTTCTCCTGTGACACTTGCCTCACTGAATTCGACCAAGGATGAGTAAGAGGCCCTCAGTCTCCAAGTGGAAGCAAGAACTGTCAGAGAGAAGATACTAATCAAATCACAAGCTGACTCATCCCCCTGACAGATATCTATATATGGATCCCTCATCCCTGAGATCCAGAGGCTGGAATTTTGGATATTGTAAGGAATTGCTGTTGGTTTCTAGAGACAAACATCAGATTGTTGGGTGATCTAAGCTTTGTTTGAGGTGAAGAAGGGCTTCTTTGCTGGGAGGTTGATGCTGGGTCGGAAAAACTGGTTGTAACTCCTCCTGGATCTTTTCTTGTTTATCAATAAAAGTTATTTGAGTTTTCCTCCATGCTTTTGTATCATTGATGCTTGTTACATTTGTATGGTCAATTTACATCTAATCCTAGATTGTTTATGATTATAGATCCATGTCTTTGCATAGTGCTATGCTTCTGTGATCTTACAGGTACTTTGTGGATTTTATTAGCGCTTGGTGGTGAGCATGGGTTTTCTTAGCTTGTTCTCGTCGTTCTTCTAGTTTGATTATCTCCATTTGTCTCAATTGTAAAGAGGAAGTAGATACTTCATCGATGTGTTGTACTAAAGACAAAGAGGGAATGACTAAGTGAGTAGGAAGAACCACTTCTTTCCCATAAACTAAATTAAAGGGAGAAGTGTTGATCGAAGCTTTCTTCGTAATTATATCTGCCCATAAAGCATTTACCAGCGCTTTGTGCCAATTCTTTTGGTTTTGGTCGATTGTTCTTTTAATAATCCTGATTAGGTTTTCGTTTGTTGATTCAGCCAACCCATTACCTTGCGGATAGTAGTTGGCGGAATACTTCAGTTTGAACCCTCTTTTAAGTGCAAACTCGGTCATTGTATTTCCAGAAAAGTATGATGCATTATCAAACATTAAGGCCGTTGGCAATCCAAACCTAGTGATGATAAATTGATCTATGAATTCAATAATGTTTTCATAATTAACTGTCTTGAGAGGAACTGCTTCTACCCATTTAGTAAAATAATCTGTTGCTGTGAGGATATACCTATGCTACTTAGAAGAGTGAGGAACGATCTCACCTATTATGTCCAAGCCCCATTGGCTGAATGGTTGCTCGATGTTAACTGGCTATAGTGGCATGGACAATTTCTTTTGTTTCCCTGCAGCAGTATGGCAGATTTGGCATTTCCTTACGTAATTGTATGAGTCTTTGAACAGCGTGGGCCAATAATATCCTGCACGTAAGATCTTATGCGCAGTAGTTTCTCCAGCATAGTGTCCACTTGCTAGTCCATCATGGAGTTCCTGTAAAACCTTTTCAGCTTCAGTTTTCTCAAGACACCTAAGAAGTACAGAATCGTAATTCCTTTTAAACAGAACATCATTTATGAGTTGGTATTGTTTAGCTTTCAATGTCAAAGCTCTTTTCATGGTGTGATCCAGGTGTGATGGAGCATACATGTTCTTAAGATAATAAATGGTGTCCGCATATAATGATTCTGCGTTGTTTAGGCTTACCTCATATGTATGTACCTCTTTAGATGAGTTCTCAGGAATTTGCGATGCTCCAGCTAACATCTTGCAGAAGCGTTGACCTCTTACGATGTTTTCTGGTTTGATCTCAAGATCGTATTCTTGTAAAGCGGTAATCCAATTTGCTCTATTTTCGCCCACATCCTTCTGACCAATAGGTTTCTTACCGCCGGAAACGGTACTACGACTTTGGTATGGGCTTTAAGTAAGAAAGGTCTGAAATATTTGATCGCTTTGAAAACAGCATATGCTTATTTCTCCACGTCCGAATAATTGAGCTCAGCACCTTGTAAGTTCGAGCTAAAGAATGCGATTGGAGCTTCCGCCTTCTCTTGATTTGCTTGAGTTAAAATCACGGCATAAGATTTCTCTGAGGCAAAAGTGTATAAGATAAAGAATTCTGAAAAATTTGGGGTAGCTAAAGATGGAGCGTTGATGATAGCTTGTTTGATCAAGTTGAATGCTTCGTGCTCATCTAGACCCCATTTAAAATTTGAATTCTTTTTTATCATATTTTGTAAAGGAGAAATAATACGTGAAAATTCCGGGACAAACCTTTTTACAAAATTGATTTGTCCAAGGAAAGATTGCATGGCCTTTTTGTTATGGGGCATGGATATTTCAGAAATTTCTTTGATTCTGTCAGGTTCAATGTGAATACCAGATTTCGACACTATGAATCCGAGCAATTTCCCTTCACTTAATGCGAAAAAAGATTTCTTTGGGTTAAGTGAAATCCCATACCTTAAACATCTTTGAAAGATTTGTTTTAAGTCTTTGAGATGGTCGCTTCGCTTCTTGGAGTACACTGTTATATCATCCAGGTAAATCACTACTGATTTATTGACTAAACCTTTAAACGCGATGTCCATGGCTCTCTGAAAGGTAGCGTCAGCATTGATCAGACCAAATGGCATCTTCCGATATGCGTATGTGCCCCATTTGGTTTGGAATGTGGTTTTCAACTGATCATCGGGATGTACCAGCACTTGATTGTATCCTAAAAATCCATCCAGGAAAGACATTAATTCTGAGCCCGCTACTGCCTGTAGTATTTTCTCCATAGGTGGGAGGGGAAAATTTTCTTTCTGACAGGCTTTGTTGAGATTCCGGAAATCAATACAGATTCTAATATCTCCATTTTTCTTTCTAACGGGCACCATATTGGATAGCCATTTGGAATGTTTGACAAGGAAAATTATTCTGGCTCTCAACAACTTATTTAGCTCAGTCTTTATCTGATTTTCTAAGTTGGGGTGGATTTTTCTGAGCTTCTGCTGGACAGGTTTTTCATTGTCAATCATAGGGATAGTGTGTTGAATGATAGAAGTATTGTATGTCTTCAACTCATCGTAATTCCATGCAAAAACGTTTTTGTATTGTCTCAGAAGACAGATATATGCTGATTTTTCTTCAGGGGCTAGGCAGTGGCCCAAGTTAACGTTTTGCGGCTTCTGATCGGTTCCTAGGTTCACTAATTCATAATTCAGAGTTGAACTGTAGAGCTTAGAATTGGCAGACCTTTTAAACCGAATTTTCAAATCATATAAATCTTCTAACTTAACGACCGATTTAGGTATAGCATTATCAGTGCTATTTTGATGAATTTGGTGATCATGATGGTCTTCATCAATTATTTGATTTGAGTAGGATCCTTCAAAAGTAAGGAAATTTACAATGTCAGGATCGTCGTTGAATACTCTCCAGTTGGTGATGTTGTCAGGGATGGATGGTTTAAAGATTAATTCTATTGAGAATTTATCGGGACTAAAATCTTCAGAGGGAATAAGTCTAGAGGCTACGTTAGCTAACAGGTCTGCGCTTGCATTTTGGAGTCTTGGGATTGACGAAATATTGAATGCTATGAAATGTGAAGTCAGATCTTGTACTAAAGATTGATAGTGCTTTAAATGACTTGACAGGCAATGTATGGTGTTACGTACCTGTTTAACGAAAATTTCAGAATCTCCAAAGACTTGAAGATACTTAACATTCAGCCCGATTGCTTTGTATAGGCCTTGCACCAAGGCTTCATACTCCGTTGTATTGTTTGTGCAATCGAACTCAAGTCTGCATGTAAGCATGATCTTGTTTCCATCTAGGCTAATCAGAATGCATCCTGCTCCTACTCCCTCGTTAGATTTAGAGCCATCAAAATATAATTTCCAAAACAAAGATGTATTTACAGAGTTATCTAAAATTTTAAAACACTTTGAATCATCAGTTTGGGAAAAATTTTCAACTTGGGACAAAACTGAGTTTTCTAAGTAAGGTGAGGTGTGAGCATTGAAATTGCCGAGGAAAGAATCTACCTAGTAGTTGCCTATGATACTGCTGTTCTATGCTATTGCTTCATTCTCTCCTTCCAATTCAGTTACTATGTACTTTTGGTGCAACTCTCGTTCAACCTTTATTTGATTAGGTTTACCATTGTAGGGTAACCACATGTGCGACCAGTCGGTTGAGAAATATCCGTGGAGTTTTTCGAACTAGTCCCTGCTAAGAATTAAACCATAGAATTCAGGGATATCAGCTACCAGAATGTCGATAACCTGGCATACTTTCGGGTTAGACAACAATCTTATGGTCACCTGGTTAAGTTCACCAATCACTTCGACTTGAGATCGATCAAGTTGAACTATGACACTGCGGATTTTTGTGGCTGAACATTCAATTTGGTACATATTGATCTGGGTAAAATATTCGTTTAAGCACCAAAATCCACCAAGCAATTGTGCACGTTTTTATTGAAAATTTCATAAGTGAGAAGAAAAGGAGGAGTATGAGATCTTGATCTTCCTCCAATCAAGGCAATGTCATTTGGATCAATCTTATTGATCATGTTGGTTGGAGGTCTTCCCATGTTGTGGGAAGCTACAACTGTAGGTAAAGATGTAGTAGGCACGGCATGTAATTCTTTCATCATTATTTTCTGTTGATGTTTCAATTTTCTCAATTCGTAAAGAGTGATATTAGCCCTAGTCTTTTTCATGTCATCGATAATGTTATACTCCATTTCATCCGACACTATCAGTGTTCTTGATGGAGGTGCTTGATCTGATTGGACTGCGCTAAATTGGGTCACTCTAGCAGTTGTTTTCTTTGTTGCGACCTTATCTTTTGTTGCAGGGCTTGTGCCCTTCTGTTTAGGGGTTGTTTGGGGAGGATCAAGTTGATTTTTGCTTCATGTGCTAACCGAAAATACTTCTTGATCTTCTTCTTGTGGGAGGATGAAATCCCACATTCCTTGTAGTTCCACAACTTCTTCATCATCGGTCTGCCCTTCAGTGGTATTCTCTTCTTCTTCTTCTTCTTCAGATTCAACGTTTGAGACAGCATTGGGTGGTTTCACCTCCATGGGAGGATTTCTTTTAAAAGATCTGTAGGGCTTTTTGAAGAAGTTTCTGCTACTTTTTTTCTTATGTCAATCATCTCATTGGACATGGCCTTTAACACTTTTTGTAATCCTTCCATATTGAAAGGATCTTTCGCTTGCTTCTTCTTGGTGTATTCTTTGAAAGAGATTTTCTTAGATTTGCGTTCTTCTATTGCAGATCTCTTTTCTAGGGCAACTACGCATTTTTCTACTTCTAACGCCTCAGTCAAGTTTTCAACTAAGGTCGTCTTGTTTACCCTATCTACGAAGATAGCCAAGTTTGATGGTAAGGCCGTGATGTACCATTCACATCTTACTTCCTCGCTGGGTTGGGAAGCAGCGGGAATTTTGTTGAGGATCTTATTGAACCGTAAATTGAAATCTTTAATGGTTTCTCTAGCCTCAACTTTAAGATTATATAGGTCATTGATCAATGTCGTTGTTGATCTGTCATCGCCAAACTTGGTGAGGAATTGACTTTGAAAAGTGTCCCAACTTGTGATGGACCCGGAAGGTAACGAAAAGTAGCATGACCCGGCTGTTCCTTGCATTGTATAAGGAAAAAGCCGGACGACAGCATCCTCGTTGGTAACTTCGTTGAGATTAACACAAAGCATGAAATTATTGATATGCTCTTCAGCTAGCATGCCTGTTTCTGGATTGAATTTAGGTAGCCATTTCTCAGGATGGGCCAGTATTGGGCTCAGGGGTGGAGGCATTAAAACCACCCCAGGATTGTTCCATGGAGACTGGGCCATCGTTGAGCCGCTAGTTAATGAAAGTGCAGAAGATGGTCCCTGATGCGATGAAGATATTATGATCTTTGATGATTGAAGAGGAAGGGTCGTGGAAGATGGATGAGTGATTTGGGATGAGGATGTGGGTGGTTGACTTCGCGGTGAGGGGCTTGAAATGGACGAAGTAGATGAAAGAGTCTCACGGTCAGACTCTGGTGGTGTTTTCCTTGCTCTTTTCCTAGTAGGGAGAGGGAGTTCACTTGGTTGAATACCAAATTTTTCACTCTTCAATCTGGTCAGGGGATGAGCAGGATTGTACTACGAAGTCACGCTACTGTGAGATTTATCAGACCTCTGAGAAAAAATAGAGAATCCCTGGAGTTTACGAATCAAAGTTTGAATTTCAGGGGGTTCAATGATAAGTTGGTTTGATATATTAGGGTAGGTATCAGCGGTGGATACTCGAGCGACTTCTAACTCCGGGTTTAACCGTATTGGAGAAGTCGGGGGAGTTGATGAGGGTGATTTACTCTCAGAATGGCATTTGGATTTTGACTTAGTTTCCATTCATAGTTCGTGCCCTCCTTCTAGCGCCAAATATGTTGAGGGCCCTAAAATCGGGTCAACAACAAGGGGGATACCCACCCGGTCCGGAACCTGGTTGGCGGCTCCTTGCCCATTTGGTGTAGCGGGTCCGACTGGGGATAATGGGACCAACTTCCCAATCTAAAGGATGTGTGTGTGTGTATATTTTTGATGATGCTAATCTAGAGGTAACCTTAAGCTAATTTAATTCTTAACTCTAAACTGACTCTATGCTACTGTAACCTAACAAAAACATCACATCTAATCTATACTAACCCGGGGTAGAATGCTTTCATCATGCGATCTAAAAAGATTTCATACAATAACTGGTAATAAATATCATTCAGCTATCATAAGAATATAAATCAGTTAAGATAAACCATTCTGCATAAGAAGTTAGGCAAAACAATTGTGAACAACATATCGCATGATAAGTTATTCATATGTCAAGCACAAATAAATGACTCCACCGTACAAAAAGTGTCAAATGATAACCCACACATTCATACATTAACATATAAACAACTCAGCTGTATATCACTCTAAGAATATGAGCAGAAATTAATCAAGAGATAAAAGTACCATTTATGACTTATTTCACTCACAAACTTCAAGCAATAACGATTTATCTCTACTTACTTCTAACATATACTAAGAGTACAGAAGTGCAACATCAGTAGCAGACATTAAAATGCAAACATAAATAAATCTCGATCCATCCATTCATCAAAAACCCCCTCTGAGGGTGCAAAAGTGCATGTTCTGAGGACAAGTTTTTTGACAAATTTCCGGACCCTTCTCTAAATGCCATGAGAAGGGTTAAATACTACTAACTAACTAATATTAATTACACAAATTTAGGGAACGACTTCAAATGACCACCCTTTTACTAAAACAAATTTATTTCTAAAAATTGAATCTAATTTCTAACCGTTTCTGTATCTGCTCCTTAGTGTTGTAGGCACTGCAAGGTTCGCCTGGAAAGAGTCGGCTAGTTGTCTTTTCCTTTTTCTCAAGCGATAAAAGTAGAAATAACAAAAGCTGGCACCTCTTTCTGACAAACTAGAAGATATTTTTGAAAATCTTCCTCAGATTGGGTGTATTTGTTGTGTGTATACTTAGTATAACCTAGATTTCTTCCAAACTGATTGTGCAGTTGCTATTTCGGTTTCCGGCCATGCGAATGACTCAATGAGTTAGGGATTTCATTTCCTGAACAATCTTCCGTATTGAAAATTGCTTCCGATCTTTGTTCCAGGCTTTTCTGGAGCGTCCTCCCTCTTTAACGTTTTTCTTTTTGCTTTACCAATTCTGAGCTTCAGGATCTTTTGCAAGCATGTTGCTTTTGTGCGCCTTTGACACTGAGTCTTTGATAGTTTATTTTCATCAGTGTCTGTGGAGTGATACTCTGGAATCCACGGTTCTGCTGCATGCGGCATCCATTTGCGAAGGCATCTCCTCTCTGTTCTTCTATTATTGGCGCTTTCCCCTTCTCCTTAGATGTTTCCTGCATATAGATTTATATTAGTTGCTGCCTTACAGTTTACGCAAAGGAAAAGAGAAATGACGAAAAGATTGACATGAAAGCTTTAAGTTCTAATGAATGCATAATCATGACACTCATAATGACTTAACTCTTCGAAAAACGCAACACGATCATCTTTGGATACTCAGGCGTGCAATCATTAATTTCTCTTAAGGTGCGCGCTCAATTTTGGGTTTACAGATCATGCCGAAGAAACTTCGCGATGAGTGGTTTCTGCGATTCGCATCGCAGCAATTAATAGTCTCGTTCGTTGCAGATCGCAAATCGCAAGATCGCAGTTTGTAAGATCGCAGATTGCAAATCGCAAGATCGCATTTTTCATTTGATCATTGTGCGGTGCTTATGCGACGTTGCGATACGCAGCGTTGCATAACGGCCACCGGCGATTCCTTAGGTTTTCTTTTAAGGGCGCTTTCAAAATATGCGATGCGATGAATGTCGCATCGCTTCTTTGCAACTTATTTATGCGCATAGGAAAACGCTTCACTCTCTCTTTGCGATGCGATATAGCTTTTAGGGAGTTAAGTACAAAAATTTTGATAAAAATATTTTTGAGATTTTTTGTTAAGGGTCCCCCTTTGCTTGATGTTATTGCAAATACCAAACAAAGAGGGGGGTTGTTGGTGACCACAACAGGTTGATACTGACCTATCATAGGCTGTTAAGAACCATAAGGTGGATAAAAAACTTGTGAAGAGTATGGATTAAAAGGTTGTTCTTGCAACGATTAACCCTAGTGGTAAAATTATTGACCATGTTGTTTCAAGGGTTGACCTTGTTGTATGGGTTGGCCTTGTTGGTACAAGGGTTGGTTTTTCTGTTGCAAGGTATGACCTTGCTTCTACAATGGTTCTTGATATT
Source organism: Pinus tabuliformis (assembly GCA_031772625.1). Lineage (NCBI taxonomy): Eukaryota > Viridiplantae > Streptophyta > Pinopsida > Pinales > Pinaceae > Pinus > Pinus tabuliformis. The sequence goes on along the minus strand of CM062805.1, from coordinate 66,454,763 downwards.
ATCCCTTGTTTCAAATAACGTCCTTGTTGTACATAAGGTTGTTGTTGTTCGAAAGTTCCTTGTGTAATTTGTTGGGTTCCATGTTGGTACTGATGGGTTCCAGGTTGAAATTGACCAGATGTCTCAAATGAGGGATTTGGATTACACTGCAAGGGGTCTTGCTTGTTGATTAAAAGGTGGATTTTGAGGCTGTTGTGAGCCATACTAGTTTGGCTGTTGGTAGGGTATCTGGGCTGAAAGAGCCTGTTGAGACGCAATTTGGCCTGATCCAAATGAAATATATGATCCACTAGGATAAGGTACACTACCAACATTTTAACCAACTCTAGTAACATGAGTTTGAGATCCACTCACATAAGTTCCACCTAAAGCATAGGGTACATATGGAGGAGGTGGATGTTTCCCTCCATGCCATGGGATAGGTGGTGGTACATATTGTCCACTTAATGGAGGACCTAAGCAACCTATAGGGACAATAACTGTTCCAGCCATAACTATTGATGTAGAGGAACTGAGGAAACTCCATTTTGTATAAGAATATGAGAGGCCATAGTTGAAACAAATGGACTAGAAGTAGGCATAGCGCCCGACAACCAAATGCGATTATGATAAAGTGAAAACGCACTTCTAGTACGTGAAACCAATTAAGCCAAAGTGGCATAACCTCGTCGAAACAAAGGTTCACTTCTTTTAGGAAGTGGTGGAGGTGGAATACATCCCACATATGGAAAGCCTTCAGGTGGAAAGTTATATTCATATTCATCACCAATGCCATGAGTGTGAGTGCCTAAGACTTCTAGAGGAGTATCTAAAGCAGAGAAAAATTGAAGGATGGAAATTTATATTAAAGTTTATAAATCTTTGTGAATCTCACTAGTGTATAATATGAAAACTATAAAATGTTTGTTGATATCTTTATAAAAGTATCCAAATTTATAATTATTTTATATGTAGAGTTAATATAATTTTGGCAATTTTTAGGGTAAAATAATTTTATCCTATGGAATTTAGGCGAATAATTTTTAGAACAAATGGAAATTGGCGAATCATTTTTTTGGAAAAATCGTGGAAAATTAGCCCACTTTCGAATATTAGCCCTAAAATTTTCCATGATCTCGAGGATATATTGGAATCTCACCTTCTGATGCCATGGGTGGAAATATTTGGCAAGGAGGAATCTGCGATGATCAACGAGAAGGCTCCAAATGTACACCATGATTTTCAAATGGACTATATTGCCATTGAAGGGATATGACCAATGGATGAAAACGAGGGTTCAGAGGGAATAATAAATACCTCTATGCAACCTTAAGAGTTGCTAGATCATATTCTAAAGATGATGACTCTCAAGGTGGAGGACGAGAAGCAAGGGGTAGAATACTCCAGATAATTTGAAGTTCAAAATCTTGGGCTTCAAGTGACTGTGAAATCTCAGGATGGACTCCTCATGGTGACCCTTCAGTGTGAGATGATGAAGGGGATATATAAGGTGAACCCGGTGGTTCAACCACGATGAACTTCTCTAAAAAGTAATATGTGGTGGTTTATTTGAGGCTACAATTAAAATTTACTATTAATCAGGCAATGTGAGTCCAAAGATAACTGCATAGGTAAGTCATGTTATTGTGGGAAGTTAAATTTTAGAACTTAAAAACAAAAAATAAATAAAAAATGGTGTAGTAAACCTCATTTACCAAATATCTGTGAACCGCTATATACACTTTAGTTGAAACCAAGGACCTAATGTACAGTGGTCGATCTCCCTGAATGTTGTGTTCTATGTATCATGTCTACAAGGTGGCTGACTCGGTTACCTTTGGCTAAAGGATACAAACCTAGTGGGTTCTCCCAGTATATATGTGATGATAAGGGGAGCACAAGTTCGTGTTAGTGTTGTCTAATGCATAACCATTCGATGAGAGCACTCCCATATAATTTTCATCTGCAGAGCACCTCCGATATACCCGAGTATTGGGGAACAATCATATATAATTTTGTACATGGAACAAGATTTCACCCCCGAGATAAAATGTTGGGAGATAACGACAATTGCTAGGTTTATATATTCTGGAACAGGTCTCTAGCCTAGACCTCTAAATGTTTGCGTTAAGTTCCAAATTCTACTTACGTTAATTTAGTAAATTTTAATGTTGTTATTGAATGATGTTTCAATGTTTTGGCTCAAACAATGTCAGCCGAATCCTAAAATGCAGCTAAATTAGAAAAGAAAATTTTTCACTTCAATGAAAGCTAAACTAACAAGGGAAGAGAATTCAATCAATTAATGCATCAAACTATAGAATGCATCAAAGAACATGCCTCCACTAACTTCTCTTTCCAAACACAATATGCAAAAGAGAAAAAAAACTTCAAACACAATTTTAAAATCAAACAGAGGGCCGAACAGTAGCCATGAAAGGTCGATGCAACATTTCAAAGAGTATCAGAAGTGAGAAAGGCGCACATTCGGTGCCAAAGCCTATCAAGGAAGCGAAAAAGAGTATCAGTCGAATGTTTTAAATGAAAACCTTTATTCCCGATGCAGGTGGACATTGAATGACCTCCAACAAAGTCAAAGAAAACAGTAAAGGCCAATCAATGCTCTCCCATCACAGTTAATGCTCCTCAGAACTACTCAAGAGCATGGATCAAAACCCAAAGCACAGTTATGGCTAAGTGATCAGCATAGAACCATAAAGACAACACATTAAACTCATTTTGGTACAGCTACACCCAGCGCAGCTCGAGGATATTTTCCCGCATTTGGTTCAGACATGTATTAGGTTAAAGACACTTATTACAGCAGATCTATCTAAGATCTGATCTTTATAGATATTTTACTTATAAAACGACCCTAATTCACTGTAAAAAGGGTTGGTTGGTTGTATAGCTCCAAGAGAGACTCGTTCTGTATACCTAAGGTTTTACTTAATCAAGGACTGCTGAAAAGCTTGGAGGAATGACGGTGTGCTGTGTATAATGTTTTGAAGAATTGAATGTGGAATTCTTGTGCTGCAACATGACTCAATAAGTGTTTCTTACCTTTGTTTTCCATTGATATACCATCCAAAATAGCAAAAAGAATGAATAGATTAGAATTGGTTTAATTTCCCTCTATGCTCAATTTCTGTTGTTTCTATATGTTTTCATCTGAATTATAAATGAATATGAATTCCCTGTGGCTCATATTTCCCCTAATTCACTCATGTTTGACAGTTATCTAGGGATTCTTTACTGCTCCTAGATAGAGCTCATTCACCTTCCCTCTACTAAGTTGAACGAGAGATTCTTAATTGCCTCTCATTCCTAGCCTTCACTCCATCCTTTAGCTTGAAAAATTGATTCATGTGCAGCTAACTTGCTCCATATTCCCTCTTGTGACCAAGAAAACGCACCAGCGGTCCTACTCCTTGACTCCACACCCAGTGGTTCTAAAACTTTCATGGTATCCCTGCCTCTTTAGTTGAAAGCATCATCCATCCCACCAAAATTAAAACAAAACCCCTTGTACCCAATAACTAGCCTAAAATCACCATCAACAAAGCTAAATCCTAAAGAGAGAGCCCTCTTTGACTGCTAGTGGGCTAGCACCTGTAGTCCAAAGATTGGTTTGTGGTTACCTTGGCCGTATCCCTCAAGGAGCTAAGGGAAAACCTGAGTGATAACATAATGGCAACTCCGCTGGGGACCTCCTCCGTTAAATCTCACAAATCAAGTTGGAAAGCTCCATTGGGGAAAATCAATGAATTTTCCAATTTCTGCATATTCCTTAAAACTACAGAGTAAGCAAATGCTACTTCAGTTAAACTTCATTCTAGTTTTAAGTTATATATAGATATTCCAAAATTTGATCAGTTTCTTGCTAATTCTAGAAAAGCATCCACAGAAAAATACCAAAACAAGTTCAAAATCTGGCTCCCAAAAGGAATTCACGGTATACAAGGTCAAAACCAGACCCAAACCCCCCAGTTATTCTTGAAAATCCCAATTTAATCCCAAGGAACCTCAGGAAGCTAGAGCAAAGAGAAGATTTTGTTGACTTTAGCCCTGAAACAGTTCAGCCAAGCTGTGTTCCAACCCATGTCAAGCTTTTATTTCGTTCTACCCCCACTTCCCTTGTTCATCATCCACCTCTCAAAGCACTCCTTCCACACCTCCATTTACTGCACATACTCCCCTGACCGCTATTGTTACAGCTGTTACTATTGTTCCACTTATTCCCGTAAATATGGCTAATAGATATGCACCCCTGCATTTACCTGCTAATCCAGGGGTTATGCCTCAGGATTATCAACCTAAAATCACATACTTTGATGGAACTGGTTCTTGCACAACCCTCCAGCATACAAAGAAGATGCAAGACTATTTTGAGAACTATGAGATAGATGACGATAGCGTCGGAATGAATATTTTTGTCCAAAGTTTGACAGGTGATGTTAGAACTTGGTTTAGAGCACTCACAGCCAATTCCATAGCAAACCCAGAAGCCTTATACCAATCATTTATCAACAGATGGGAGAAAAAGAAAGACCCCTTGCACATATTATTTGAATATGACACCATCAAAAGAGGCCCTTGAGAATCTGTCTTGGACTATTGTGCAAGATTTAATAATATTTATAATGTAATACCACAAAACTTAAGACCTCCACCTGATCTTGCTTTGTATAAATTCCCTGATGGTTTTAACACTGACATGGCTTATCAGTTAAGGGAAAGAGCCCCTCAAACCCTTGCAGACATCAAAAATGTTGCTGTTAGCGTAGAGGAAAATCTAATTGCCAAAAGAAACAAAGCTAGAACTGAGAGAAGAACCACCTTTAAAGAGGAACCCTCAGCCTTAGAGCAAAAGCTGGATGCTATTATCATTGGCATGCACAGGCTGGGAGACAAAGTAGAGAGTGTTGAGAGGAAATCATCATGGGAAGGACAACAACCCAATACCATAAGGAACCCAAATTTCCAAAAAACGCAGAATACAAATGCTGGTAGGTCAAGCCCAGACCATGATGTAAGGCCTCCTTTTCACAAAAATTACGCTGAAGCATCTACATCTAGTGAACAGACGGAAGATACTCACATGAACTTGGTTGATTTGAAGGTTGAGCAACAAATTTTCCTAACTCAACAAGACCAAGATGAACATGACCTTAATCAATTTCAGACTAAGTCTAGTGAGTCTTTTGATTTTAAACAAGGCTATGATACTACAGTGTATGAAGTCCACAAACAATATAAGCTGAGGACAAGAACCATAGATGTGCCTGAAAAGGTTAAGGAAAATGATACCAAGCAGCCGAAGAAGATTAAAGAAAAGGTTGGCTTCATGGAAACTGCTGGTAAAACAATCCCTAATCCAAAGGATGTCACCACAGAGGACATAACAGAAATGCAATCTTCTAATGATCAGCCTCTGCCACCTTCTTCCTCCAAAGAGAATTTCAACAGCATTCCGAAAAGCCCTCCTAAAACTGAAAAACAACAAGCAGTTACTTCCCTTAACGCTGACAAACAAGACCAAGTTGCTGATACTCCAATAGAAAAAGGGAACCATGCCTCCCAAAATACTAAAACCCAATATGAAAAATCGTTTGACTTAGAGGCAGAAATAGGTAAACTCAAGATTTCCATCCCCTTATATGAACTTGCCAAACATGAAGTGTATAGGCAACAAATTCAAAGATCACTTCAAATGCCAGAGGTTAAGGATGATGTGAATGTTCTTGATGATCAGCCTGAACTACTGTTCGGTCCTGAAGTTAATGGAAAATCAACTTATGGATATGTTCTACCTTTTTATGTCAGTTTACACATACATGACAAAGTCTTGCATAATGTTATGTTTGACTCAGGTGCCTCACACAACCTTATGCCCAAAGCTGTAATGGAAAAACTCAACCTTGATGTCACAAGACCCTACAAAGATCTATTCTCATTTGACTCAAGTCAAGTCACGTGTTTAGGCCTCATCAAAGACTTGTGTGTCTCCTTAGTCCAATATCCCAACAAGACTATCCTCAAGGATGTGGTGGTTGCTGACATTCCACCAAAGTATGGAATGCTATTATCAAGATCTTGGGGAGCAAAAGTCCAAGGATGCCTCCAATTAGACCTCTCTTATGCCACTATATCTGTCTTTGGGCAACCAAAGAGGCTATATAGGGAAACACTGATGAAATATGTGGTAACTAGTGAGGATAAGCCCCAAAATTTTCCTATACACTCAATCCATTCTGATATGGATTCTTTCATTCTATTTAATGATGAAACAAATACTCTCACTGATGAAAAGCCCTTAACTTTAGAACTGAACACACACACCAATGAAGAATTGGTTGCCCATACTGATGAAAGTGTCAAAACAACCAGCACACAAGAAAAACCTCCCCAAACAGAAATTTCAAATCTGCCCAATCCTAAAGTGACTGAAACTCTTGATACTAACCACAAGCAAGAGATCACATGGTACTTAGAGTTTGATGGCTCTGTTAACAAGTTAGGAGCAGGGGCGGGTGTTTGGATTCACAATACACATAACAATCATTCAGAAGGTCATGCCTACAGACTAAATTTCAAATGCACCAATAACATGGCAGAGTATGAGGCTCTCCGTTTAGGCCTTAAACTGCTCAAAGCTCTAGGAGCTGCAAAAGTGTCTATTCTAGCTGACTCTGATTTAATCATACAACAAATGAAAGGCAACTTTGTTACCAATGACAATAGAATGAGGGCCTATAGGACTGTTGCTACTAAAATACTCAATGCATTCACTGAATCCAAGCTTGCCAAGATTTCAATGGGTCATAACATTCATGCACACAGCCTAGCCACTTTTGCTAGTACATGTAAGCTTCCCTTTGAGCCAAATCACCATTTTACTTCTGAGATAAATCCTAGGCCTGCTATCCAAAATAATGTTGAAGATTGGCAAGTGTTTGAAAGTTATGCCCAGATTAACAACTTCCTCACTCTTGAGCATGAGCTTTCAAATATCAACATTGACATGGATGCTATGACGGATGAAAAATAACAAACAAATGAAAATCAGTAGGCTGTAACCACTGTAACAACCAAGCAAATCCTAAATCCAACTATTTTTGACAATGCAAACATAGAAGAGCTGAAACAGATGCATTTGGAGGAAATAGAAAAAACAGAGGCCGAGATCGTTGATCTGAAAGATAACTTTCTCCCTACTGGCCTCACTCGATTAGAAGATATGTTTGATGCAAATGATGTTCCCAAAAAGCCAAAAATACAACCCCTAAACACTACTATAGAAGAACACAACATTGGGACAGCAGACAAGCCCAAAATGATCAAAATATCTCAAACTTTACCACCCGATCAAAAACCCAAAAATATTGATTTGTTCAAAGAATTCCAAGATGTATTTTCTTGGAGTTATGAGTTGAATTCCTATGACACCTCAGTGATCCAACACATCATTCCCTTAAAACCAAACCAAAAGCCCTTCAAACAGAAACTTAGAAGAATCAATCCTGTACTCATTCCCTTAATTGAAAAGGAAGTGAAAAGGATGTTTGAATCAGGTATCATAGCACCCATCAGATTCTCTGAATGGGTATCCAATCTTGTTCCCACAAGAAAAAAGATAGCTGAGATTAGGCTATGTGTAGACCTAAGAAATTTAAACCAAGTCTCCCTAAAAGACCACTACCCCTTGCCAAAAATGGACCACATCCTACAAAGAGTAGTGCGGTCATCTAGAATCTCTTTGTTGGATGGCTTCTCAGGTTTTAATCAAATACTGGTTCACTCAGATGACCAAGACAAGACAGCCTTTACCACACCGTGGGGAACATTTAAGTATGTGAAGATTCCTTTCGGACTTAAAAACGTTGGTGCTAATTTTCAAAGGGCAATGGATATTGCATTTGACAAGGAAATACATGATTTCCTAGTTGTCTACCTTGATGACTTAACCCCTTTCTCCAAATCCTATCAAGAGCACCTAAAACATTTGAGGCAAATATTCATGACATGTAGGAAATATGGCATTTCCTTGATCCCCAAGAAATCCCTCTTTGGCCTTGAAGAAGGCAAACTCCTTGGCCATATCATCTCAAAAGACGGTATTAGAATAGATCCGGAAAGGATCCAAGCCATCCTCCAAATCCCATATCCAAGAAGCATAAAAGAATTGCAAGCATTCCTTGGAAAAATCAACTCCTTAAGAAGATTTATTCCAAACCTAGCCAAGCTAATAAGACTGTTAATCAACATGTTAAAAAAGGATGCTAAGATAAAATGGTATCTTGAGACCAAGCAAGCCTTTGAGAGTATTAAAAATTCCTTAACCCAAGCCCCTGTCCTCACTAGTCTGAAATTTGACAAAGATTTCATCATATTTTCATTTGCATCTGAGCACACCATAGCTGTTGTCCTTTTGTAAAAGGATGATCAGGGAGTTGAAAAGCCAATTGCATTTTTCAGCCGGGCCTTAAGAGATGCACCTTTGAAATACCAAAACATGGATAAGCAGGCCTATGCTCTTGTTAAAGCAATAAAACATTTCCGAGTTTACATTTTGTATTCACATGTGATTGCCTATGTCCCAAATGTTGTTGTAAAAGACATATTAACCCAAGAGGGGTTAGAAGGCAAAAGAGGCAAATGGATTTCTAACATCCTTGAGTATGACATAGAAATTAAACCAACCAAGCTCATAAAGGGACAAGGTTTAGCCAAACTGATGTCCGAAACAAACTTTCAAGACTTAGACATCAACCAACTGGACAATGAACAGGAGCTGGCAACTCCACAGATCAGTGAAACCTTTTTGCAATCCCCATGGTATGCTGATATATGCTTTGTATTGTTAAACCTGTTTGCTACCCCAATATTTTCCAGAACCAAGAAAAGAATTTTAAAAATGAAGGCTTCAAAGTTTTGTGTCATAGATTGTGCTTTATTTTGGAAAAATCATGAAGGTATATTGCTTAATTGTTTAACTATGAATGAAACTAACAATGTCATGAAAGAATTCCATGCAGGGGACTATGGAGGACATCTATATTGGAATTCCACTGCTGATAAAATTTTAAGGGATGGTTTTTATTGGCCCTCTCTATTTGTAGATATAAGGAAGTTTGCTATCTCATGTCATAAATGCCAAATCTTTGAGGGCAAAAGAAAGCTGTTACCCTTACCCCTTAAGCCCATCTCAACCGAGAAACCTTTTCAACAATGGGGTCTTGATTTCATTGGAGAGATCCACCCCTCTTCCTCAAGCCAGCACAAGTGGATTTTAACAGCCACCGACTATTTCACTAAATGGATTGAAGCCATCCCATGCAGACAGGCCAATGACTCCACAATTATCCAATTCCTTGAGTGCAATATCCTTTCTAGATTTGGCTGCCCTGGGAAGATCATCACTGACAATGTCGTTGCTTTCAAATCCAAAAAGATGATCAGTTTTTGCCATAAATTTCACATTACCTTGGGCCACTCCACAGCCTATTATCCCCAAGGTAATGGCTTGGCCGAGTCATCTAACAAGAGCCTGATTAATATTATCAAGAAGGTCTTAGAAGAAAACAAGAAGAACTGGCATAAAAAGCTCACAAATGCCCTATGGGCAGACAAACTTTCAACAAAGAAATCCATTGGGATGAGCCCTTATGAGCTGGTGTATGGCATGGAGGCCATGTTTCCATACTCCTTGGGAACTCCTATCATGAAAATGTTGCAAGAGATCCAAGCAGAACCAAATGATATTCAAAGAAGAATCAATCAGACCATTCATCTTCAACAAACTAGAGAGCAAGTTTATAACAGAGCTCAAATATTGCAAGAGAAACTCAAAAAGATGTTTGATAAAAGAGCTAAGGCTGAGGATTTCTACATTGGCAACAAAGTTCTAAGGTGGGACTCACGAAGAGAAGACAAGGGCAAACATGCAAAATTTGTTTTTTTATGGAAAGGGCCATTTGTTATTTCTGTTGTTCAGGGAAATAACACAGATTTCCTCAAGTCTGTAGAGGGCAGCACTTTTGAAGAAGGCCCTGTTAATGGTCGAATGCTAAAACATTACCATGATCCCTATTAAGGGGTATAATGCAGCTCTGTACATATCTCTTTGTACATTAATATTTGTATATATTATCACTTTGGTTTATTTTTTTTAGCAGTCCGAGCGTTAGAGGAGCAGCAGCAAAGTTTGCTAAGACACAGCCAGTGAAAGTACTCCATTAGTAAGGCTCTATCTCTGCATTAGTCTCCGCAAAAAAGCAGGAGTAGCGCTGTCATATCACAATGATTCATGATAAAAGAAAACTGGTTGCAGTTTGCAGTATCCAATAAAAAAGTATCAATAAGAGAGGAGCATTGTTTAGTTTCACATTAGCAACTGTTTCTAGACCAGAAGCTAAGGGAAATACATCAGTTTGGATCCAGGTTTGGTTCTATTTCAAAGCCAATGCTCAAGAAATATGGTGTATAATAGCAAGCATGCAGAAGAAAGCAGGCAGTTCTATGTATTTCACAATATTTCAATGAAGGAGATGGTTGCTCCTATTTCAGAGTTTCACATTCTTAGCAGCTAGCACAAGGAAGTTCTTCAGTCCATAGCAACAATAGAAGATCAAGGCAGTCTGACCTACTATTCTTGGCTTTCACAAGGAGAAGCCATCCCCAAGTGGAGCCACTGTTAGCCTCCTGTTGCAACAGGTGTTCATCTTTCATGATTGACATTTTTACATGCCAAATATGTCATACGTTGCATGCTGAAATGCTCCATATTTCCTAAAAGAGGCCAAAGAAGAGGCCATGAAAGTGTGCCAGTCTAAATGCCACTACTGTATCCCCATTTTGATGAGTTACCCATTTTTGAAGAAGTTTCAGTTAAGGGAAGTCCAAATAGCCTAATATTGGTTTCCCTAAGTTTCAATTTCTTGTTTTAGAATACAGAGAGTCATTATCTGACCCAACAGTTTAATCTTGGCAGATTTGTAGATAGGTAGAGAAACAAAGTAGCCCAACTGCTTAAACTGGGCCCTTGGAAGAAATAAGAGTAGATTTAGGTAGGAGGACAGTCAAAGGAGAAAAGGATAATATGGGTCTGCAAGTCCAAGTGCACCTATGCAAAAAGAAGAAAAAACGCTAGGTAAGTAGGCTGGGTAGGTAGTTTTGTGGTTGCAGAATCATGCTCTGTAATCCATCTCATGTTTTCACGTGCTAGATCTTCACAGATTACAGTTATGATGCAGTTTTCCATTCGGAGGAGCTCAAGTGAGGCATGTCTAACTCCCCCTTCTTCTCATTTCCCAAATCACTCACTAACTTCCCTGAAGGGGTGAAGATCTGCTTGATGCCCCTTAGTTTCATCATTTTCCATATCATTTGCCTTGGTAAAGATTTGCTTTGCTCAAGGCATGTTCATACTTCCTGTATGAATCATTTTCCCCCCTATTAGCCTAAGATTCACATACTTAGCGCTTTCTGATCACTTGTCATATTAACTACTAATTTTAGTATGTACCTCCCTATCTATCTCCCCTTCCCCTACTAAAACTATGTTAACAAACTCCCCTATGTACATATTCCCATCCCCAGGCACTGTAGCCCTATTATATCAGTTTGGAAAATGATAAGTCCATTTGGGGCTTAGCATTAGCCTTCCGTGTCCTAACCAGGAGTTAGTCTAACATCTGGTCACCCTAACAACCATTTCCCCCTAAGTCCCAACCCTACAATACCCATTCCCCGCCCTCATCCTAAGGTCACACACATAAATATATTTCCCCCACTTGCAAATAACCCAAAACCCACATTTCTAATGTTTAAACCCCCCCCCGCACCATATAAAAACACATAATTAAATATGCGCAGGCCTCGTCCCTAACCATCTGTTGCCTTACTCATGCCGCCAATCGTCAGATATGGCGTGTCCAAGATCTACGGTGGGCGGGCCTTTTTGTACGCCGATGTGCCGAGGGTTAACGCTCGGGAGAGGGGCGGTTTTCCCATCGTACTCCTGCCATGCGTCACCCTCTCGGCTGTGGCAGAGCCCCCTCCTCTAAAACCACCTGCACACAAAAACGGTGCGCCCGAAACCGGATACCGCCTTCCCCTCTCCTGCGTCAGCGCCACATCATGCTGAGATCACCATACTGTGTCGGCCTCTTGCCACCATGTCCTTGCCATATCACTGCCATGTCACCCGCCGTATTGCTGATGTCACCTTGCTGACGTCACCCTGCCACGTCACCGTCATACTGGGACTCACCGCTGACATCATGCTGATGTCATGCTGACGTCACCGTCAAAAAGCACAAAAGGTGCAAATCGCAGCCTAGGAAGCCTGGAATTAAAATCTGAGGCAGTTTTTCATGTGCGATTAGCACCTAATCACGCATGGCTACGAGAAATAGGCCAGAATGGAAATCCCTTTCGTAGCTCAGCTTCAGCAGGCCCGAAAGGCACAGAATGACATGAATTTCTTTGCGCAACATTCAGAAAGGGGCAAACACAGTTTGAAAAGAAAACAGAGGGCCGAACAGTAGACATTAAAGGTCGATGAAACATTTCAAAGAGTATCAGATGTGAGAAAGGCGCACATTCGGTGCCAAAGCCTATCAAGGAAGCGGCAAAGAGTATCAGTCGAATGTTTTAAATGAAAACCTTTATTCCCAATGCAGGTGGACATTGAATGACCTCCAACAAAGTCAAAGAAAGCAGTAAAGGCCAACCAATGCTCCCCCATCACAGTTAATGCTCCTCAGAACCACTCAAGAGCATGGATCAAAACCCAAAGCACATTTATGGCTAGTGATCAGCACAGAACCATAAAGACAACACATTAAGCTCATTTTGGTACAGCTGCACCCAGTGCAGCTCAAGGAAATTTTCCCGCATTTATTTCAGACATGTATTAGGTTAAAGACACTTATTACAACAGATCTATCTGAGATCTTACCTTTATACATATTTTACTTATAAAAATGACCCTAATTCACTGTAAAAAGGGTTGGTTGGTTGTATAGCTCCAATAGTGACTCGCTCTGTATACTTGAGGTTTTACTTAATCAAAGACTGTTGAAAAGCTTGGAGGAATGACTATGTGCTGTGTATAATGTTTTGAAGAATTGAATGTGGAATTCTTGTGCTGCAACATGACTCAATACATGTTTCTTACCTTTGTTTTCCATTGATATACCATCCAAAATAGTAGAAAGAATGAATAGTTTAGAATTGGTTTAATTGCCCTCTATGCTCAATTTCTGCTATTTCTATATGTTTTCATCTGAATTAGAAATGAATATGAATTCCATGTGGCTCATATTTCCCCTAATTCACTCATGTTTGACAGTTATCTAGGGATTCTTTATTGCTCCTAGATATAGCTCATTCACCTTCCCTCTGCTAAGCTGAACGAGAGATTCTTAACTGCTTCTCATTCCTAGCCTTCACTCCATCCTTTAGCTTGAAAAATTGTTTCATGTGCAGCTAGCTCGCTCCATATTCCCTCTTGTGACCAAGAAAATGCACCAGCGGTCCCAATCCTTGACTCCACGCCCAATGGTTCTAAAACTTTCATTCTATCCCTGCCTCTTTACTTGAAGGCATCATCCATCACACCAAAATTAAAACAAAACCCCTTCTACCCAATAACTAGCCTAAAATCATCATTAACAAAGCTAAGTCCTAAAGAGAGAGCCATCTCTGACTGCTGGTGGGCTAGCAACTGCAGTCCAAAGATTGGTTTGTGGTTACCTTGGTCATATTCCTCAAGGAAGTAAGGGACAACTTGAGTGATAACACATGGAACTTTGGGTTCTTGGCCAAGTTTATTGCAAAGGTATTGTCAATCATGAGTGGATTCAATTGTACTTGTTTTACCTGCAAATCTTCAAGAATTTTCCTGAGCCACACAAATTATTTTGTTGCCTCAGCTGCTACCACATATTCTGCCTATGTTGTGGAATCTGCTAGAGCTAATTGTTTGCATGATCTCTAGGAGACAACTCCTTATCCAAGCCTCGTAACATAACCTGAAGTAGATACCCCAGTTTCTTTGTGTCCATCGATGTATGAATCAGAGTATCCAATCATGTTGAAGTCGCCCACCTATGTATACTTGATTCCAAAGTCTTGAGTTCCCTTCAAGTACTTTAGAACTATTTTTGCAGCGAACCAATATCCCTCGCAAGGCTTTTGCATAAATCTGGAGAGGATTCCAACAATAAACGAAATGTCTGGTTTGGTAGTTGTTAGGTAGTTGATACATCCAACACGCTGTCTATACTTTGTTGCATCCTCAAATTCTTTACCTTCAATGGATGTGAGCTTTAAGTTTTGTTCCATTGGAGTAGTCAGAGGATTGCATTTAGTCATGCCAAACATGTTCATCATATCTCCAATGTACTTCTTTTGAGAAAGGAATATGGACTTCGGATGTTGACTTACTTCAAGACCAAGATAGTAATGAACATAGCCCAAATCAATCGTTTCAAAAAAAAAAATTAATTCCTTCTTTACGGATGCAATGTAGCTTTCATTGTTCCCTGTCATCAAAAGATCATCTACATATACCACAAGATATACAACTATTTTGCCAACTTTCTTGACAAACAAAGTTACATCATAAAGATCATAATGTTCGAAATTGAGTTTCAGAAGATGCTCAGTCAGTTTTTTCTACCAGGCTCATGGTGCTTGTTTGAGGCCATACAAGTATTTCACAAGTTTGCATACTTTATGTTCATGTCCTTTTCGTAGCAAATCCTTCAGGTTGGGACATAAAAACATTTTCTTTTAGATATCCATTCAAGAAAGCAGTTTTTACATCCATTTGATGAACTTTCCAACCGTTCTGAGCTGTTAGGGCAAAGAGTGTCTTGATGGTAGCCCATTTTGTTGTGGGGGAAAAAGTTTCCTCATAATCGATCCCTTCCTTCTGTGCAAAGCCTTTTTCCACAAGCTTGGCTTTGTGCTTGTCAAGTGAGCCATCAACTTTATACTCGTTCTTGTAGACCCACTTATAGCCAATTGGTTTAGTTCCCAATGGAGGATCGACCAGCTTCCAAGTGCCATTCTTTATCAGGGCATCATACTCCTTTTGCATTGCTTCTCTCCATTCATCATGAGAAGAAGCTTCTTTGAAGGAATTTGGTTCAAAATCTATAGAAAAATTGAATTCACAATCATAAGAAACATCCATATCAAAAGGTGAATCAGAGTCATCTACATTACCTCCATTTTCCGGTTTGAATTTCTAGTTCCCGTCTTTCCAACCTCATCAAGATGAACACTTTCAAGTGTCTTTGTCAACCACTTTGGGGGACCTTTCTCATATGGTCCAAGTTGCTATGTTGATTGAGTTGGACTGAATCAAGATTGAGTCTCCCAATTCTGTCAATCACATCAGTCAAAGTATCATTCATTGTTGGACTTTCATGTAGGGGAGAGTGTGCTTCAGAAGAAGATTCCACATGTTGATCTAGTATAGGAATCCCCCCTTCAAGATGTGGAATATGATTATCAAATTCTTGAAATGATTTTGAATTTGTGAATCTATCCAAGCGATCAAGTTTCCTTTCAACAACATTATCAGTTTTGGATGATTCAAGAAAGATTGCTTCTCTGGATACAACAAACTTTTTGTTGACTTCATCATAGAGACAGTATGCTTTGGAGGTGTTTGAATACCCCAGGAAGATACACTTACGACTTCTTGCACCAAGTTTGTTTCTATGTACCTTTGGTATCAAGGGATAACAGGTGGAACCAAAGACCCTGAGATGCTTTACTGAAGCAATGTGCCCATACCACATTTCATAAGGAGTCATGTTTCTAATAGAATTAGATGGACATTTATTCTTTATATATACAACACATAGAACTGCATCAACCCAAAACATCATTTTTATATTTTTCAAGAAAAGCATGGAGCGTACCATATTTAAGATTGTCCTATTCATTCTTTTAGCTACACCATTCTGTTAGGGATTATAAGGTACAATTGTTTGATGTTTGATCCCATGTTGGCGAAGATAGTTTTCAAATTCATTTGATGTGTATTCTTTTCCATTATCAGTGTGAATAGAGTCAATATGATATTGCGCATCATTTTCAATCCATGTATGAAAGTTCTTGAATGTTTGAAAATCATCAGATTTGTTCTTCAATAAATAAACCCAACACATTCTGGTGTAGTCATCGATAAATATCATCATATATTTATTTCCATTTGCAGAAGGAACGGGCATTGGACCACATAAATTTGAAAGAATAAGTTCAAGATTTCTATGTGCTTGTTGTGGGGAAAAATGCCTATGCAGGACGATCCTATCCACCTAAGGCGTGATAGTGCCTTAGCAACAAACGAATGCAGCTACTTCGGTTTCTTCCTTTATGAAATATGAAAGAGAGTAGATTGGTAGACTTATCGTTATCTTTCGGTTGTCCCTCGATCTAGATCCTCTCCTCTTTGTGTGTCCACAGCTACTTGCCTCCTTGCTTTTGCTCCCACGAGATCACAAGAGAACAGCTACCTATGACAAGAGAACAGCTACATGCAACAAGAGAAGGACACAACACAAAGGCAAATATACATATTCATAAATGATACAGGATTAGAAGTAAATCAAATGCACTAATGCAAATCATACAATAAACACCAGCATATAGGAAAGAACCAAGAAGCTTTATTGATTGATAAACAAGGTTCAGGAAGAGAAACAACCCATAGGGTTCCAACCCAGCATCTCCTTCCCAGCAGAATGGAATTCCCTCTTCAGCCCCTTTCAAAGCATAAACACCCAATGATCTAACCACAAACCAACAAAAATTCTTTGCATTCACAATATTCCAGCCTCCCATGACCTCATGAGAGAGATTTATATATAGGAGCTTTGGAGAAAGGATGAGTCAGCTTGAGGCTGGTATGAAGCTGACTAGTGTCCTCTCCCACTTCAGTTCTTGAGTCCACTTGGAGGTCCTTGCTTCCACTTGGAGATTTGGAACCTCTTACTCATCAGCAGTCGAATTCCCTGATCCAAGTGTCATTTTGGAAGCTTCCTGGGCATTGACACCTTGAGAAATGAGTCTGCCACTTGTCCAGTTACACTCAGCACAGGTAGCCTTCTTTGCAGTTGACATTCAGCGTAGGTAGACAGTGGAGTAGTTGACATTCAGCGTAGATGCTCAGTGGAGCAGTTGACATGATCCAGAATTGCCTTGTTTTTGAGTGTTTTCAGGTGGAGAACTTTTGTGAATTGCTGTGGTTTGCTGGCCTTGTTCCTCTAGGGGTAGGAACAACATGTTTAGGGACTTTGGATCCCTTAATTATTGACATTTCATGCTCAGTGATGCAAGGCACAAAAATGTCTATAACAGTGCTCTGGAGTGTGAATCGTGAAAGCACTGTTTGCTATGCTTTCCTAGAATGCAAGCATCACATTGCTTAAGCTTCCTAGGAATTGTAGGCAAACCACTAACAAAATTTTTATTCAACAAGTGGAGTTTGTCATAGTTCAACTGTCCAAATCTAGAATGCCATAATAAACTTGATGGAAATGTACCTTCTTCATAATGAGAATTGTATGATAACGTTTTGCAAAAGCAGAGGTACCCTGCGACTTGAAAAGCCTTTCTTCTTCTATCCCTGTCATGACAAGTGAGTGATCAGATGCTTTTCTCACCTCAAGCATGCCATCAAACATATGAATGGAGTGACCTTGCTAGCAGATGTGGACCAAGGACAGCAAGTTTCTCCTCAGCTATGGGAGATATAGAACATGATGCAGAGGAAAGTCTGGAAGACCAAGCAATTTAACCTTGATTATGCCAAGTCCTGATGGCTTGAGTTTTGATTGGTCTACAAAGTATACTGCTCCATCAACATTGTCAGTAAATTCTTCAAAAAAATATTTTCTATGAGTCATGTGGCAAGTTTCTCATGAATCAAGCAACCAATCATTTTTCGAAGAAGCAAGTGAAGCATTAAATAAGTCTTCATTTACTCCAATATTACATTGTGCCACAACATAATGAGTGGATTCAGGTGCTTTACCTTTGTCTGTATCATTAGTTTTACCTTTGTGTTGGTTTCTTTGCTACTCAATTTTGTCCCAAGGTAACTTGCATGTGGAGGCATCATGTGATCCACTTTTTTTGCAGCGTATGCAGTGCAAATATGATTTTCTCTTTGAGAGTGTCTTCCCCCCCGCCTCTAAAATATATTCCTCTACCTCTTCAACCACAACTTCCTCTGGATAAATCTTGGGCAAGATTCTTTTATTTATGAGCAAGCAACAAAGCCTCTTCAAAAGATTCAGGGCCTGTATTCTTCCCAAAAGCTTTCTATCTTTTAGCAAATTGTTTCACAAGAGAGTCAAAGGTAATATCTTTGAGATTTCCATTTGGTTGCAATGACTCAAGATAATTGGAGTAAGTAGGATAGAGTGCCTTGGGAAAAGAGATCAAAGGAATATCCAATTCAACCTTAGTAACTTTGATATCATACATTATAGATTTTACTTTGGATGCAAGTGCAAGAGGATCATTATTTTGTAATTCAAGGGTGAAGAGTTTAATCATGAGTTGAGCAACTTCAAGTGCAGAGTGTGAGTCATAGAGTTCTTTCATCTTTTGTAAGGATTTGAATGCATTTGAAAATGGCGAAATGTGTCGACTCACCTCTTTACTTACTGATGCTACAATCAATGCATAGGATTTGTTGTTCTTATTTTCCCAAATGACGAGTTCCTTGTCTAAGGTAGGCTGGATTGGCACTTCATCTCCTTCTCCAACACACACTCCTTTCCATATCTCATTAAAAATGAGAGTGTGTTGGATTTTCCGGGACCATTCAGGACAATTCTCCTTTCCATTGAGAACTACTCCCACAATAGATATAATTGAATGCATTGTAAAATCTGTGTACAGTGGAGAAAAATATTTCTACTGCAAATTTTACTCATAAAATGATTGTTATACCAACAATGTTCAACTTAACAAAATTCAATGTTCACCCTAATATGAGAGTCTGACTGTAGCTGTAGTTCTTCTATTTCCTTTTATGGCAGAGATGAACGACGGAGATGACTGGGGGCAATGAAAAGAGGAGATGAATGGAGGAGATGAGAGAAGGAGAAGAATAGAGGAGGGTCATTGATGGTAAGCGATCAATGATATTCACAAGCAAAACAAGTTGGGATGATAACCATGGCTAAAGGCAGATTTCAAGTTACAAGTAGGATTTCAGGCGGATAAAAAATGGTAAGTGGTATTGAGAGGGGAGTACCTGATTCCACTAAGCGATTGACACGTAGCAACTAGGGGAGAGAGAAAAACAACTTGTATTAGGCGGGTAACTCCCGTGCAACTAATGCACCCAAAATCGCTATAAATCATCAGATTTGGAGGTGATGATCAACAGTGGAGATTGAAAGGAACTTTTCAGGCAGGTAACCATTATGCAAATGGTCCCCCCCGAAACCAATGTTAGCCGTTAGATCTGGAGGTTGAGATCGACAGTGGAGAATGAGCTAGATAAAATGAAACCTCGGGAACTATGTCCGAGCAGGGTTAATGAAGGGTATGATCGCATCGTAAACATGCATCGGTATTGATTGAGGCAAGAGATTTGTGGTATGTGATTAAAAAGGGACCGGACAATATTTATATATATGGGTTTATAATACTTGAGGTCAAGCTTAAGGGAATATGAAATAGGATATATGTGAATATGAAAAAGGATATATGGTTCTTCAAGGTGAAAGGGTATATATACCATACTCAGAGTAGGAGGAAATCCAAGTCATTACAGTACCTTTGGCTTCAACAACTAGCTCCAATGCAATTCACTTCAACGAATGTATTAAACGATAAATGAGATTTCACAGGGATTTGACATAAATGTCAGCCTGCAGAAGATGCCAAACAAAGGCAAAACAAAATAGGAGTTACAAATTAAAAAGGAAGCCAAAAATTGGCACCTGCTCTGATATGATGTTAGACGAGGAGGTAACTCCTCAAATCAAAAATCATTTTATTCATTCAAGTTTTTCATTATTATATACAAGAGGGATTGAATGTTCGGTTCATCTCCTGATGACTCTCTATATTCTCTATTATTTATATTAATTATAGCTATACACCCAATCCCTCTGATTAGGTGTCAACAAAATCAACATCACTCAACTAAATGCATATCCAACACATCATAAGTAGCATCATGATCTCTCTCTCCATGCAATTACAACACATAATTCATTCATATAAAATATATCAACAACATGAATGATTCATCTAGAAGTAGAAAGATAAGAAACAAGGTACATAAATGCTAGATGATTCAACTAGAAAAATGTGACAACAACTATAAAACTTATCCTGCATACACAATGTCAAAATTCTACAAATCCATTAGGAATCACATATGCTCACCCTGAATGTGTGATCCTCCATCACACCTTTCTCATAAGCATGATCCAACCATATCGTTTTTGTACCTCCAAAAACATCATAAGAACTCTACATGAAGCTGATCCAAAAACCATCAACAACAATATAGCTAAAAAATAATCAATGAATGTTGCAACAAGGTTGATATGCATATATTTTCCACTCATATACAATAAAACATGAGTTCAAAAGATAATGAGCTAAAAGAAATAAATATAAAAGTCAAGCCTTGAAAAACATAGCTCCCCCTGAGCATGATATACCTCAAATGAAGTAATCTAACTAAAATGAAAACACATGAAGGAACAAAATCAAGCTACCAATACTCCCCCTAAGACCATGCATGTCTCATGCATACTACTGTATTCATGTATATCTAACATGAAAGGATGAAATGTACTAGAAAGTGATCTCATCGAATCTGAATCCGATGAGGAAGAGTACTCTCTTGGTCTCTTCTTACACTTATCTCTTCCCTTCAACACATACACATTGTCCGGTGTCTTGAGTCCTCTAGCAATCAATCTATTTGATCCTTCCTTCAACATGATGCAACCTTTGGAGTTCAATATCACTTATTTTCCTCCATCAACCATTTGCCTCACACTCAAGATATTATACTTTAGACCTTCAATGAGCGAAACATATTCTCCATTTGTCCTCTTCTCACTAAGATTGGATTTTCTGCTTCCCAAAACTCTAGCAGTTTCACTACCCTCAAGAACAACATGGCCATCCTTGGTTTTATTGAGAAAATGAAATTTTATCCTATATTCAGACATATGGTGTGAGCATCTGCTATCAATATACCACATTCCATCCTCATCATGAGAACAAAATGCAATGCCACATATTCCTAGCTACTTCTTTTGAACAAATGGCTTCAATGGTTTAGGAATTTTATAGTCCTTGTCCATGTGCCAAAAATTATGGCACACATAACACTCCATGTGGTCAATATATGTAGCCAAAGGATCTTAACTCTTACTTCTCATATTAGACCTCTATCTTTTCATGCTAGATATATAATCGATGACTTTATGCCCAAAAATGTTATAAGAAAGACAATGACCATTGAAGCAATTTTTATAATTGAATGTAGGTCCTCCTTTGGGCTGATCAAATTGCTGCATGGATGAGTGCATTTGCCTCCTGAATTTAGCTACCACATGACCAAAATTGTGAGAGTTGATGCAACCAATCTTGTCCATCAAGGCGTAAAAGGAGTTTTGACTTCTCCTTTGAAAACTACTACCTCTAATGAGAGGAGCAAATGATATTCTAATGTGACAACTCCTTTTGGTTTTCTATTTTGTTGCTACTTAGGGATCACATTCTTTGATTCAAGTTTCTTTGGTTTTACTTTTTCATTATTTCATGAATGCAAAATTGTCTCACCCTTACGAAAATTGTTGCTTATCTTGCTCACTGGATTGGTGCTCTTCACTTTCTCCAACTACTGGCTCTTTTCTTGAATCTCCTTTCTGAATTTGTCAATCACATATTCAAGCACTTCAACATAATCCTTTCCATGTTTTTTCTTATTGCAATTGAATTCCTCTAATATTTTTTATTCTTCCACTTGATTTTCTGAAGGTATTAATTTATTCCTTGATATTTTTCTCCCTTTGGTCACAATCTTGCAATTTCTTCTTATGCTCCTTGCATGCATTTGTTACTCTATCGATTGCACCAGAAAATTATTCAATAAAAACCATGGAATATTCATATTAAGCCTTAAGAATCTTATAATTATGACCATCATCTCTATCAGTAAACAAATTTGAATCATTATCATTATCCTATCCTAAATATAACTCAAAAGAAGATCATTACAACTTATACCTTTGGATTTCTTGTTCTTCTTCACCATTGGTTCATGTGGAGCTTCCTTCTTATTTTTTTTTTCTCTTCTCAACGTCTCCATCACTATTGTTGCTATTGGATCCATATAGGATATGCACGCTATCTCAAATTTCCTTTGTAGATTTTAAATCTCCAATTTTCTCTAATTCTGCATTATGGAGATTTTTGAAAATAATTTTCCTTGTTTGAGTATTTTTCTTCTATATTTTAGATGTTGGAAAATCTCCATCATTTCCTTCACAAACCAAACTCCAAATGTTAGAACCTCAAAGCAATAATTTATTTTTCACATTTTATTTCCATGCTTTGAAATTTGTAGCAGTAAGAACCAATTTCTTTGGAGAACTCATTTAGAAAAGAAAATATGCACTTTTTTATGTAAATCTCAAAGATCCTGTTAAATTGGCAACTAGGGAAAAACTCCATGTGGGTCAGCTTATTTATGGCAGCTGATAATTTTATTGAATCTCACTCGTCGAGAGGTGTAGGATTGATCCAAAGATCATCTGATTCCGATAAGTATTTATGGAGATATGAATTTATTCTGTTTATGTAATTATTATGAAGCCCACCAGCCCTTATGTAGGCTCTAGAAGCCCAACAGACGTGTCTATTCATTATCCTAGTTGTGGTATAAATAGATGAGGATTTGATATCATTTACACACTCTTCTTCGTGTGATCTTCTCCTCACCGCGTCTTGGGTTTTGGTGAAGGAGAGACACACAAGAAGATACATTCGATGATGCCATAGGTTATGCGTGGATAATGCCCTAGCTATATACGCAGCAAACATTTTACACGCACAGCTAGCCCTACTACATGGAGGCATACAATGCAACAAACATGTCACACGCACACCATGCCCTATACTCTACAAGTAGGCATTCAACGCAGTTATATAATATGGATCTATACACAATTATGAAACTAGTGCAATGAAGCAAAATTAACACTTCAGGACTCTTGCATCTATGGATAAACTTGTTGTAGGACTCTCGGATCTATGTATAATGACCTGGCATTTTTGAGTTCACACATCATGTTATGGCATCAATTCAAATCGCAGAAGTCGTGTACGCATTGCAGAGGAGTTATATTAGCCGCATAAGTCTTATACAATATTATATAGGTCACAGAGGTCATGTACACATCGCAGAAGTCTTGTACGAATCATAGAGGAGTTATATTAGCCGCGGAAGTTTTATACAATATTATATAACTCACAGAGGTCCTATTCAAATTGCAGAAGTCTTGTATGCATCACAGAGGAGTGATATTAGCTGCGGAGGTTTTATACAATGTTATATAACTCACAGAGGTCCTAAACACATCGCAAAAGTTTTGTATGCATCACAGAGGAGTGATATTAGCCGCGGAGGTTTTATACAATATTATATAACTCACAGAGGTCCTATTCAAATCGTAGAAGTCTTGTATGCATCACAGAGGAGTGATATTAGCCGCGGAGGTTTTATACAATGTTATATAAGTCACAGAGGTCCTGTAGACATCGTTGAGGTTATATATATACACGCAGAGGATGCCAAAGAATCTTATATATACAAACAGAGTATGCAAATGTCCCTTATGTATATTCGCCGAGGCTGCGGAGGTTTAATACAATCGCATTGGTATATGGTCTCGCATTCGTCTCTTTGATGTGGTATGACATTCGCATAATATCCCTGGTTATAATGGCATATGATTACATCCCTTAATGGAATATGATCGCGATACTGTGATGGTATGTGATATTGCTCTAGTGTGAAAATTGATACAAATATGTATGGCATCAACGTTATATGATAGGGTCTCAATATGTATGATCTTGCTCCAGCAGTATATAGGGTCTTAATATGTATCTCATCTTGATGTGTATGGTCTTTATATACGGTAGACTGTACAGACGATGGGCAGTAATCGCTGGACAATATACGCTAGAGTACATAAGTTATATATATATACTGGACATGTATACGCGCCGAGCAGTCATGATTATATAAACACTTGTCATGGTTATTAATCACAAGTATGGGTTGTATGATGAAGTCATGAAGTAGCACGACACATGGGCAGCATGAAGTATGAAGTCATGGTCAATTCGATGTATGGTCAGTACAATGATCATGAACAGCATGAAGATGCGTGATGCAACATGATGGTGCTACACAGTAAGGTGCAACAGATGAACGAAATGGATAGGTGAAGTCTTCAACTGATCTCATTGTTATAGGAATTAAACTATGCTCAGATCCACATAAGTCAAAGTGTTGACTTCTGTTGTAAATGTATTATCTCTCTCTTTCTTTCTCTGGTGAACTTTGAAGATAAAAGAAGATTTTATCAAAGGGTTTCCCCAGACATTGTGGGGTTTGTCCCTAGCTCGCGCCATATCTTGTGTCCTCTTGTCTTGGGTGGTCTTCTACGTTTTATATTTATGTTATATCTGCAGTTTATCGTAATGCTGATGTGATTGCTAACTGTGAAAATTTAAGTAAATTTCTCTAGCATAGAACATAGCAAAAATTAACATGGTATCAAAGCTGAGGTGAAGACAATGCCCAAGCAAGAGTGAATTAGCAATCACCGAAGACAGTTGGGACAAGACAGAAGGATCAATGGGTTCCTCATAATTCACCGAGGGTGAATTCAAAGAAAAGAGTGTTATCAGAATGGTGCAGCAGAAGATTTTGATGGTCCATCTTAAGATCACTTCATTGGGAAGTTCGGATCTAAGGGTGGAAGGAAAGGCGGATGCCTTGTTGAAATAAGTTCAGCCGTTATGCGAAGGAGTGTCCGAATGGCAGAGACACATCTCTTGATGAAGATAACAACCATTCCTGGGACATCTTCAATGATCAAAAGAATGACTGGTAATGCAGGTCATCAAGGAAATGGTTGACTCTTCCACGAAAGCAGGGAACCCCAAAATCTCTTTTATGTACCTGATCGAACCTGATGTCCATCTCGGAAATGGAAGTCAAAGGTTGCAGGGTGGCACTTATCGATGGAAAGGTATGTGTTTGAAAATAGATCTTTTAAAGATGTTTTTGAGTTCAGGGTTGTATCAAGTTGCAAGAAGTCCATTGGGGACCATGTCCATTGACTCAGCTCTAGAGGTCTGTGAGTCAAATGATGACTAGGATGCCTGAATTCAAAAGGAAGCATGAAGGTATATGTCTGAAATGTACCAAAGGAAAATATTATAAGGGTACCATTCCCCTCATGCAGCAAGTTCACAGGTTTGGAACAACCCAAGGAGTTTGAGAATCATGATCAAGGAATCTCATGTATACAGGTGGAAGAAAACCCTCTATGGCTTGAAGAAAAACACCTCCGGCATAATATGAGAGGATTGATAGCTGTCTAATGCAGCTGAGATTCACTAGGAGTGAAACCAATCCAAACTATTACTCGAAGGTTGTGGATGATAAACCTCTCGTACCGGCACCTATGTCCGACAGGTGCAGACCCTCTCATTTATAGGAGACAGAGGGAGTTGGATTCTGAATGTTGGAAGATAAGATGCAAGCTTGTGACTGCCTCGAGGATCTTAACTTTCATAAGTTATATGGTAATGATGTCGGACCAGTTTTGGGAAATGCCTCTGAGTTTCATAAACTCATTCGCATTGATGTTCTTGGAGAACCTCCGTCTGGACATCTGTGTTGCAGTTAGCATGGGTAGATCATATTTGGTTGAGCCTCACTAGATTGGTGCCAAGAATCTTCTAAGATATCTTCAGGGCACAATCTCTCATGAATTGAGATACACTGCCGGAAATATGAAACCACATGATTATTCGAATGATGAGTGGGCAGGAAGTATGGAGGATCACTAGAGCACTTCTTAGTGCTATTTGGAATCTGCCTTGATATCGTGGATGAGCACGAAGCAGAAGTCGGTGACTCTAAGCACCACCAAGGCAGAATACATTGCTGATAGTATGGCCTTCTGTGAGGCAGTCTGGTTGCTGAAGCTCTTCAGTGAACTGAGGGAGACAGAGGGAGACAGAGGGAGTTGGATTCTGAATGTTGGAAGATAAGATGCAAGCTTGTGACTACCTCAAGGATCTTAACTTTCATAAGTTATATGGTAATGATGTCGGACCAGATTTGGGAAATGCCTCTGAGTTTCATAAACTCATTCGCGTTGATGTTCTTGGAGAACCTCCGTCTGGACATCTGTGTTGCAGTTAGCATGGTGAGATCATATTTGGTTGAGCCTCACTAGATTGGTGCCAAGAATCTTCTAAGATATCTTCAGGGCACAATCTCTCATGAATTGAGATACACTGCCGGAAATATGAAACCACATGATTATTCGAATGATGAGTGGGAAGGAAGTATGGAGGATCACTAGAGCACTTCTTAGTGCTATTTGGAATCTGCCTTGATATCCTGGATGAGAAGGAAGCAGAAGTCGGTGACTCTAAGCACCACCAAGGCAGAATACATTGCTGATAGTATGGCCTTCTGTGAGGCAGTCTGGTTGCTGAAGCTCTTCAGTGAACTGTTTGTACACATGATGAATACCACTGTGAATCTTTGTGACAACCAGAGATGAGATTCGATTATTGAGGAATCCCGTATTTGACAATTTCTCCAGTAGATAGACATCAATTACTGCCTTGTCTGCGATATGGTAAGACGATGATCAAGGAAGCTCCATCACACTAAGATGATGTACAGGACAGAGACCTGAGGAAATATCAAATTTGTGATTTTCCCAAACGACTTGCAGTCGTCGAGAGACCTTTGTAAAAGGGTCCTGCATGCTGCATACATTGAGCTCTAGGAGCTTTGGGGGGCTTGCAGTTCTATTGGAGCAACATACGACCACAGGGTGACTCACCCTCCCCTGGTGGTGCGCACTAAAACAAGATGATTCACTGACTTGTGGGAGAAGATGATTCGCTCTCTTGTGGGAGAAGATGATTCTCTCTCTTGTGTAGCAGGATGATTAGTTCTCCTATGAGGCCTCGATTGATGTGTTCTCCATGGCAATTGTAGCAGGATTGATGTGTTCTCCTGTGAGGCCTGGATTGATGTGTTCTCCATGGCAGCCTAGATTGATGTGTTCTCCATGGAAATTGTACAAGGATTGATGTGTTCTCCTATGAGGACAGGATTGATTAAGTTCTCCTGTCGAGGCATCCTACCCATGCAGTTTGGGACTCATGGGAAGTACCTCTCATCTGATCAATGAGCAGGGAAATGAAGTTAGGGACCATAGTAGTACCGATGGATGCATCGTTGTATCTACCATACTCCCTACGCTAGGATGTCCTCCATTGATCTGGGATCAATGATACTGGTCTGGGACCAGTGGTAGGAGTTGTACATGCTATGACACTGACTTCGGGTCAGCTGAGACTGACTTCGTGTCAGTGCAGTACTGGTCTGGGACCAGTGAGAGTGGTACATACTATGACGCTGACTTCGGGTTGGTTGAGACTGGTCTGGGACTAGTGGTACACTCTCTAAGACCGCGATAATGGTCTGGGACCAGTGGTACTTACTATGAAGCTGACTTTGGCTCAGTTGAGACTGGTCTGGGACTAGTGGTATGCACTTTGAGACTAACTTCATGTCGGTGGAGAATGATATGACTCATTCTCGATCAATTCTTCTTCTTCATAGTTCAGCAGAGATGAGAAGAGCATAGCAGAGCCAGCATAGTTGAGCAGAGCAGAGCAAAGCCAACAGAGCAGAGCAGAGCAGAGTAGAGTAGAGCCAACAGAGCTGAGCAGAGTTGGGCAGAATAGTGCAGGGCACTGATGGAAGAGATACTACAGTTGGACTTATGGATCAATGGATGGAGTTCCCCCTAGTTGAGATGGAGTGTTAAATTGGCAACTAGGGCAAAACTCCATGTGGGTCAGTTTATTTATGGCAGCTGATAATTTTATTGGATCCCTCTCGTCGAGAGGTGTAGGATTGATCCAAAGATCATCCGATTCCAATAAGTATTTATGGAGATATGAATTTATTTTGTTTATGTAATTATTATCAAGCCAACCAGCCCTTATGTAGGCTCTAGAAGTCCAACCGACATGTCTATTCATCATCATAGTTGTGGTATAAATAGATGAGGATTTGATACCATTTACACACTCTTCTTCGTGTGATCTTCTCCTGACCACGTCTTGGGTTTTTGGTGAAGGAGAGACACACAAGAAGATACATTCGATGATGCCATAGCTTATGCGTGGATGATGCCCTAGCTATATACGCAACAAACATTTTACACGCACATACATGGTGAGGAGAAGATCACACGAAGAAGAGTGTGGTATCATGTTATTCTCTATCAAAACTAGACTTGGATGCATTTATCAATAAATATTATAGTTCTAATTTGACAATTCTCATTTATATAACTATAATTCACGAAAATAAAAATTAGTACTAACCTCCCTTCCTCCCATCCACCTTAACCTCATCTACTCTCTTTGTTCCCTCCACCTAAATTATTCCCATCTCAAAAGTTATTAATAAGAATGACTTAAAATTAAATTTTTGAAATTTCAAAACTATGCATTAAAAAAGGTGATCGTTCTTCATTAATGTAGATAAAAATATAATTCAAAATTCAATGTATAGAGTTCCATAGTATGATTACAAAAATAAGAACCCAAATAGGTAATTGAACTTAAAGAAGATTGTCATTTGGACTTATCACAGTCCTAAGGCTCAACTACAATAGGTTATTTTCTCGTGTCATGTGAACATCTAATATAAGGAGGGATGTCGAGGTGAGATTCCACCTGGCTAAGTTTTATGTATAGGGATTCCAAGGTAGATTTCATGTTCTCCAACATCAATAAAATCTCTTCTTTAGCCTCACTCATTTCTAATAGGACCCTACCTAAAGAGAGTTTGTGATGCCCATATATATCTATAGTGTGCATGTACTAGGTATTTCTTCCCTAGTTATGAAATATGTCAAGTAATTAGTCACCATTATTAGTAAAAATATCCATGTCAATGAGGTAGCGAAATTCCCCCACTAACTCTCCTTCAATATGCTTGATTTCCTCCATAATGTAATGATGTGTTTTCTCCATGTACTATTGAGCAGAGCTCGCAACCCTCATTTGAGCATGTGAGCTCTATTGTTTCCTACTGAGTGTAAAACCATGTCTAACCACAGCCCATTGATGAGGCATGACAAGAATGAAGGGAAGGAAATAGGGAAAAATAAGACTAGAGTAGAGCATAGGAATAGGGTGGGAAGCAACCTTCTTTTTAAAAGGAGATAGGAACTTGAGTGGGTTGTGAGAATTGGTACCTCAAGAAAATAATGACCTATAGGAAGGGAAGGGAATTAGAAAAGTGTATGAAGAAATCCACATAAGGAAACAAAGGGAAAGGAATTTGATTTAGAGTGAAGCTTTGACCACCTAAAGAAAGGAAAATTAAAATATGATAATTTGCTTAGCCACATTGAAGGAATGGGAAGACAAAGGAAGAAAATAATCCAAAATACCAAAATTAAATAAGAAACTAGAAGGATCACCTTCTAGAGAAGATTATAAATAAGGTTGTTGGTTCCATGAGCTACCTTAGTGCCCCATTTAGAGAACCATTGATGGAAGGAGGACTTGAACCCACATGCACGTTGAAATGACTAAATGAGATAATCGAATTCCTCTAAATGAATTAAAAAAATATCATGAAATGTGTAGCAAAGATAGGGCTAAACATTGGCCATGAGTCTCCAAGAGCATGAGAAATATATATGCTCAATCATTATCCATTATAGTGCATTAACACAATGATAAAACTCACGTTGAAAGACATTGAACCACATTTCATTCTATTGAATAGTCGAGTTGTGAATGAGAGCTAGTCAATACTCCCAGTGGGGGTGGATTACCCTGTCATGTCCGGTAAATGCATGGTGGGCCACTACACTCCCCACTTGTTTCTCATCAATCACCCCATATGGGGATGAAAGTTAAAAAAATTAATAATAATAATAACTACTCAAAATAATCTTAAATTTTATTAGGATTTATCATTATAATGTTGAAAAGTTAATAATGATAATGACTCCAAATTAAAGTGAAAAATGATAATGAAAAACTATTAGTAAGGGATGATAATGTTCTTTTTATAGAATGATTCCAACTATAAGAAAGAACGTTCTAACCATTTTGTTGACAGTGTTGAAAATTTTTGAACCAAGGGGGCCTCCCTGATGTGAAGTCTCAATTAGACCTCACACCATTTGGACTAAGAGCCCCATCCAGAGTATCAACCTGACTGCCACGTATCCTTGTAGATTTTCCTTGGCTACAAACTTCAGCAGAAGAGAGTAATACATAGGTATTTTTTGATCTATGTCTTATGAAATGTTCAGTTGTAGAAAGTATTAAGGTCATTCTACCAAAAGGGGAGAGAAAGTGTGCCCTTTAAAGACAAGTAATGGTAATAATATAGAAAAGGCATATGAGCATATACATATGAATGAATCTTTGATCAACTAGTGAAATAGTTCACAAGGAAACAACGATTGTTAAATAAAATACAACACACCTTGAACCACATAAGTACCAAATATACCAGAATAGTTCAATTTCCTCAGTAGATATGAAAACAACATACATTGCAAACATTCAAATAATAGTCTTAGAATATTCATGACATATGCATGAAACTGTGTTGGCTCAAAGAGCTTCTAAATTAAGTAAAAGTCCCAAGATACATCAAGATAGTGAACACCGCTAGCCCCAATAATGGACAATTAGAGGAGTCAATCACTCCTCCAAAACAACTATCTTCCTCTCTAATGCCTAGTAGGAGGAGCCAAGGTGAAAAATTCCTTTTGTATGTGTTACGAGGGCATTGATATAACAAATGGAGTGACCATTCACCTCCCTTGTGACTCTTGGAATACCCTCATAATTATTTGACTTCTCTATGAATTTTTGACTCTTACATGAATCTTCACATTCTTTGCATGTCTCATAGAATTCCGCTTTACAATACATTCTCCAATATCAATTTACATAATCCAAAAAATGATGCAGCACATGATGACTCATGACATGACATGACATTGGTGACATGGACAATATGATGACATGGCAGTGTCAAATCACTCTTTGTTTCTAATTCCTTTGTGTCTTCTTGAAGGATAAAACATGATCTTTTCTTCCACCTCAATATGGATTTAGGATAAGAGGTCTTTAGTGTGATCTTGACCTTCAGTTGTGCTGATGGTGCTAGATTCCACCAACATGTAAGGGGATATCCCTGATGTGAAGTCCCAATTATACCTCACATCGTTTGGTGTAAGAGTCCCATCTGGTGATACAGCCCATCCACCATTGAGATGGTTTTCCAAGAAGTGTCTTTGTTACGACAGGACATAAGAGAATCAGTGCCTCTTTGGGGCAGAAAAAATATGAGCTTTGTGAGACACTCGATGTAAGGTGTATGTGGGAAATTTCCACGACTAGAGAGAGAAACAAGTCACCAATTAGAAAAGTAATAGTACTATCCTAAGGGGGGACCTAGATATAAAGATAAATACTTGTTGAGTGCCTGTAGATTAGTCCACTTAGTAAACAAAAATAGTTAAGGCATAAAAGCATCCATTCAATAACAAACATAACTATTCAATGAAATAGTTCATTAACCTAGCATGTAAATAAAGAGACATATGTCGTACACATAACTAGAATAGTCCAACTATATACACGATACATGTATGAAGTAATGTCGGCTCATTGATCTTCTCATAATAAGTGAGAGATGCCGAGTACACTATTACCTGAGTGAATCAATGTATCCAATAGTGGAACACGAAGCCACAACTTTCTTATCCAAAAAATAATCTATCTCCTATGTAGTACAAGAGAAGCCAAGGCTAAGCCTCCCCAAAAATTGACTTCCTTGAGTTATGAGGAGCTATTTATAACAAATACAATGGCTCTTCAGCTTACCATGGCTCTTTTCCTTCTATGATTATTCATATTCTAATATGACTCATTACATTCCAATGTGTGGCCATTCATATTCCACTTGTGTCCCTTGGACATTATTACATAAAATTTATTACATAAGACAATTTACACATGATACGATGGCCTAATAAGACAAAACTGCTAAAAGAAAAAACACATCAAATGGATAGATAATGTGATTCTTCATGGAGTTAATTTGTGATAAGGTGTGCCATGCTCTAAACTCCTTTTTGATGGCTTCGATGTGGTCTGGAAAGTCTTCTTTCTAGTGCACCCTTACTTGCAATGCCTTCGACATTATGTTCTTGGAGCTTGACTGGACATTATTGCACGACCATGAAAGCTTCATGTGTGTTTTGACTGCTGCAAAGGAATCCTGTTGAGTAACGTATTTGATCACTTCCAAGCCTTCCTATTCTATCACCCCACTTGATTTATTTAATGTAATCTCTGATCTCTTGAAGGATGACTTCCCTACCTCTCATTCCTTCAAGAGATCTGATGGCGGGCATCCTATACTTCTATGCAAGAGACTCAAACCCATTATGTAGCCGATTATATGAAACCATAGTGTTAACCGACTGTGCTCCCAAATGTGAGTAATTCTGTGGGTGGAGTCTCAATTGCACTCTATCTATTTTATCGGAGAGATTATCCTTCTTTTCCAAATGCTCGAGGGCATTTGGATAATTGACAATCCACTCCTCCATCTCATCAAATATCCTAGTTTACATCTTCAGGAGTTTCACCACTTCCTATGCATTCTTCTAAATACCAACGAAGGAGCCATGACCTGTTGTATCAGTATCATATCATCATATAATCATGCCATGGTATCCTCCATTGGTCCCAATTCATCTAACATGGTTGACTTCCATTCTACAATATTGGTGCTTTGTGATAATAGTTGTTGGTTCTCTGCCACAAGATGCTCCACTTATTGCTTTGTCACAACAAGTTCTCTTCCCACACTGGCATTCTCGTTTATCAAATGCTTTGATTTATCCTCTTCCACTATAGCAAATGAAACATTTGCTGCCATAACTTCCCTTATATTTCTTCTAGTGTTGGAGGTGATCACCTTTTCTATGACCACTCAGACTCGGTTCTGAGGATCATTGGAAAAGTACCTATGTCTTTGTTGCATGAGCCTCTTCTTTATTTTCTCAAATGTTATGATGCAAACATCTGTAACTCTGTCTGATGCTCGAGACGTAATCACCATCTCTCTGAGTGGAATTTTTCCTCCTATGAGTCGTTTTTCACCTAGAGTACTCAGTTTATCATCCATGGGTTGGATGGTACCTTCTTCCTCATACTACTCCTCCTCCAATTCCCAAGTCAATTGTTATTCTTCTAGCCTCTATGCTTCTCCCTCCTCCTTAGACTCCCTCTATTTCTCTTCCTCTATCTATCTACCCTCTTGTTCTTCTACTAGCTTATTCTTAAGAAAATCATCTTGCTTCCTACTCTCATTTTCTTCATCTTCTTCTTCCCTTTCTCTCCTCTCTTGCTCTATTTGTGTAGCTCCTATGTAAAGGATCACCTTTCCATTTCCTATTGATCTCTCTTGATGAGTACATGATCCTTTTCTTGGGAGCTAACTTCTTTACTTGAGGCACTGTTCCCTCCTCCTCCTATTCATGTTCTTGCAAATCCTCATCTGGTGTATTGTGAGGTGAACTGGTGTTCAAGTTAGATGTGTCTTCATTGTGGAATTATACCAGTTCTTTATATTTTCATCATATGGTCAATATATTGGCGAGTTCTATGTATTATGCCTGATCCTTTCATAATCTAGCATGATAATTCACCTAAGATCATATGCATGGAAATATTTGGTGGCAAAGTTTAAGTGGTGCAACTCTTCATTTTCGGTTGTTAATGTCCTGTGACTCTTTAATTAATATAATCCAATCCTTAATGGAAATATGGGCCAGGTTCTTTCTTCCACCTATGGGGTTCCTAACAGTCCCTTGTCCAACTGATTTTCCACCTCCCGAGTGACCACCTTGTTTGTCACATATTGTTGCATAAAATCAAGGCTTTTCTGACATATGAACCATCTGATGTAAGTTCCCTCGGGATATGAAAACCACTCCACAATATCTTGAAGTGACTTCTTCACTTGATCTGTCATGCATGGTTGCAAATAAGTGTTCATCCAATCTATCGTATGCACCTCTAAAGCTTCCTTCTGATAACATCATGTAGTGGACATAAAGTAGGAACTTATACATAGGATTCTAGCTCCAATAAAACTTTGGGAATTCATATCATGCATAGATACCATCCAAGAGATATGTAGACATGTCAAATTGTGCAACTTGATTTTCTTGCAAAGATGCTTTGACTCGGCCCACCTAACGCTGCAACTCAAATGATAATATATCCTCCCAATTAAAAGCTCTTCGATGGTTCACCACCATATTAAGCTTATATATCCATTTTTCTTGGAACACCTCAACGTTATTATGCCCAAACATCCGAGAATACATAGCTATCAAATAATGATATACATCTCTTAAGATCTTTGTCGGATACACTGTTGTTGGGTTCTCAACGCCAATGCTTAATAACATCAATCGTGTCGACGTTATCCCATATTGTGTAAAAGGAAATTTTTTTATATTCATTGGGGTTGAGAATATTATAATACATCTACATATCCTCACCATAATAGGTGGCAAGATGTTCGCAACTTTCACTACATAGCACAAGGCTTCAGTCATACATATGTGTAACTATCCATAAACTAACTTCAGCACATGGCATGATCGAGTATCTACACATGATATTGTGTATCCTACACTTCTTAATGTTTCTATATGCATGCACATCTTCCACATCCTCAGCAAATTTCTCTTGCATGAACGTGTTTTAGAACTTGCTCTAGGTAACGTCTCTCATCTTGTCAATGAAACACTGAGTGTCGACATATATAGGAATATTGGACTTTGTAAATTCAAGTGGCTCATCAGCTCTTTCTCATGAGAGTTATTTAGAGGTTACCTTTCACAGTAGCATGCCTCGAGTTGATAATGACAAAGTGTTAAGCCTTGTAGCATGAACACATGTTTGTGGAATCATAGTCATAGTGACACGATCAGCTTAAAACAACTAACTAGGCAACAATATTTGTAAATCACTTTCTAAGAGTCTCCACGAATGATAGAGCATAAAAAATAATGAATGATATCCAAAAATAACTTGCATGCTAGCAAAAATACACATGCAAACTAGGGGGGTGCACTCTGGAAGAATGAGGAGACATGCATGGTCATTTGGGGCTTTGTTGTAAGCTGGTGGGGTCAAGAAAGAGGAAAAAATCAGCCAGTGCGCACTGTAGCACCCTGAAGGGTCAAAGGAATGTGAAAATATAGCTTCAAGACTTCCCTATGTGCCTATGCGCATTTGCAATCAAGGAGGGTACACTATCGCACATCGAACAGATGAAGGATGTGGAAAATCGAGCTTTAGGTCTTCAAAGTGTTCCTATGTGCTCAAGACAAAGGAGGGCGCAATGTCACATGTTGAAGGGCTTAATGAAAATGCTTCATGCCTTTGTGATGCACCCATGTTCCCTTAGGAAAATAGGGAGCACTGTAGCACTCTGAAGGGTCCAAGGGAAAAGCTTCATGCCTTCATGATGTACCCATGCGCCTAAGAGGAAAACTAGTTTGGACAAGGGATAGTTTTCAAGATTGAAGGAGCGAGCTGAGGGAGTTCACTCTACCTAAAAATAGCCAAGAAAGAAGTACAAAATGAAGAATTTGATGTTAATATCACGAGAGGAATGATCTTCAAGGATATATAAGTTGTTCTCACATGCATGGTGGAAAATGAAGAGTTTCAGGAATGTGAAAATTTTATTGCATGCGGTAGTAAATGGAAACTTACAAGGTGAAGAACCAGCTAAAATGCCAGCAAACACACTACAAAACAAGAAATTGACAAAAAACAAAGAAATATTTGACACTGAAATGATAAAAAGTAGTAAAAATTTAAGCTTGAAAACTTACTTGTTGCACTGGTTGATGAAAGGCTTGATGATCTTTCGGCTATACGCTCAGGTGAAATGATGGTGAAGGAATAATTATATGAGTTTATTTAAAGAGATAAACATGAAAAATTAACTCATGAATGAGTGCCACTTGTCATCAGATGAAAGGATCAGTTAAGAAATAGTTAAGGGGCTTCCTATTTTTAGGAGTATGCCCTCATGCGACAAATTAGATCATGCATGGAACTAGATGGAGAGAAAGCATTCATCACAAAGGAGTGCACCAAGGTAGGGGAAACTTGCTAAGCTTGAAGGAGTTCACCCTAGTAGGGTGCACTTTCAAATGACTAAGAAAGTGCACTCACCTCAAGTGCAAGCCTTCGTCAACTCAAAGTGCATGTTTCCTTTTCTAAAAACCATTCTTGATTTTTCTTTCTTTTTTCCACTTTTGTGTGCTTTTGAGTGTGTGCATGGTTAGAATGAAACTTTCTAAGTCAGTAGATACCGTGAGTTCACCTAACTGTAGACTTTACTAACCCAAATGCTTCTAATGGTTAAGTGAGGAAGATTGAGCAACATTGACTTAGGAGGATGTGGCACTAGGAGAAAAGACTCAAATAACAAATCAAACCACATGATGACACATGAGTGCTCAAAACGACAATTAGCATAGGATCCAAAATAGACATAGGTAAAAATTTGAGAGGGTTGTTGTCATAGCGACAACATTGAAAACAAACTAGGAGAACCCCATATTCTCAGAAATAGTTTCATTGTAACTACAAAGTCTCATTTCTCTAGGAAGTATTCAGATCTCCATTTTCCTGGTTAAAGGTATAATATTCTCTATTCCACAACTCTGTTGCAATCTAGATCACTAATCAGAGGGGGTGAGTAAATCAGTAGTGTGGAACTTTTAAACTATTTCTGCAAATTATTTTTTTTCTTAAACCATGCATGAGCTGAAACATAAAACCATAAATCAGAGCACCAAATATATATGCAACCATAAAAAAAAGAAATCACACAATGGGCACAAAGACTGTTTCTAAAGAAGATATATAGACTACCATCCACTGAAAGCTACCACGATCAATGATCCTCATCCACTTACTCCTAAATTATCAACGACTCTACAAACTCTAATCTGTTGAAAGCTATCACGACCAATGAACCTCACCCAGTTTCTGCCGAATTATCCAACCACCATTGGATTTGAGAAACATACTAACTTATATTGATTTCTTATAATTCCTCCAACTTTTCTCCTCTATGTGGTTCTCGCTTCAAAATATTTTAGATTGGAACGAAGAACTGCTCAACATGAGCTCTGTATTAACATATCATCAAAGCACAAACAAAAAAATGAATCTCCACTCTCCAAAAACTCCACAAGTTTCCACACGACCACTACAATGGCTTCTTCAATTCAAAAATCATCATCGCACACCTTGCATAAACATCATGGCTGAAATATACTTTATCTCACTATTTCTACCACTACAATTTTCTTCAGAAATTTTGCACTAGAAAATACATGCAACTTGCAGGCTCTTCTCCACACACACACACTCACAACTCAACTAGATGATCAATCAACTCACAATGAGCTTTCTCCAATATTTAGATGAACTCAAGTTCTCAACTCATTAATTACACGAAACTACTGGGCATCAAGACTCTGTTCATATGCTTTATTAGATTTGGATTCAACTCATTGACCCAATCAACCACTAACTCCACTAGCCTTTTTGATATTTCAACTTCTGGAGGTCCCATGAACTTTTCCTATCATAACCCAAAATGTTTTGATCAAGAAGGTTGCCACAAGCCAGAAAATAGCTCAATAGCACGAGGAATGTAGAGCTTTTCTCGTCAAAACGATGGTCACTCCCATAACATAGTCTTGCAAGCGAGTGGAGCTATATCCAATCCCTTGGGCCTGCCCAGCATGTGACTGGAGCTTCCCACCACTCCCATAGACCTCTATGCATGCGAATGGGGATAAATCTTAGTAAAATCATCAATCTCTCAGATTCAAACATGTGCCACCTTGTTGGAGAGGTAAATCCCCTCTACGGATAGAGGCGATCCCTACTAGCCTAGAACGGGTCTAGCAACAATCAGTCAATGCTACTATGCAAGTTCCTAATTGCAAGTAAACGGTAGGCAATGGACACCTACTTGGATTCCAATGCTATTGTTTGATGAAGAGATGCCGCTCTCGCTCCTTCACTCTGGCCGGTCACGATCCTCCACGATCCCCGCGGATAGACACCTGCACACACGAAGAGAAAGACAAACACAAGCGTGAAATCTAATAAAAGCAATTATACATCAGTCAGAAAGGACGTAATTCACATTAACCATTACAGAGACAAATGAGAATGGAACCATAACAGTAGTCATCTATTATTAATCAATAACAGAGAAGAGTACAACCAAATGTTCTGATGTCGAATCCTTCTCAATAGGGCCCAGCCAGCAAGTCTCTTAAGCATTCACCCTTAGAGATAGATCTCCCAAGACAAGAACTCTCTCTCACACAAGCAACACTTCACAACCTTCCTTAAGCTATCTAGAAATTCCACACTTATCACACCAACTACCTATTAGTAGCAGCAATCTAAGCACTATAAACTCCACATAATCCAAACTAGCTGCTCATGGCAATGGTAGAGGTTTAAATAGGAGAAGGAGTCTCCATGCATGGTGGGAGGATGAGCTTATCTTCAAGGAAGGTGGTTCCAAATGACGGACAGACATGACATAGAAGGGAGGGCGATACTCACAAGGCCAACAACCAAGCCTGGAGTTATCTAGAAGGCTGGTTGTTAGAACAAATTTGCCCAAACTGGATCAGCGTGGGTGTATAACTGAACTGGAGCGCTAACAGCGCATCTGGATAACAGAGCAGGCGGTGTCAGCGCGGCTTAATACAAAGATATGGTGCACTGGCTCATCAAATTCGACTAGCGCGGAAAACCTGTGTGCTTCCGCGCTGGCAGTGCATCAGTTGTACTATCAGCCGCCAGTCAGCGCGATTATTTTAATAACAGTCGCGCTGATAAAATAAACTTTGGCAAAGTGGGTCATTTGGACAGATTAGGAAGCAGGAGCATGATCAAATGGAGTTCATGACACAGTAGGGAGACTGACAGGGAGACAGTGACAAATTACTGTGTAACAGATTGCCCCCTAAAGCATGAAGCCCGAGAGAGTGGGAGGGGTGAAATGCTTTACAAACTCGCCGAACTGGAACACCAACAGGAAGGACCTGCGTGTACAACTGATATCTCGATTACATGTAGTCTAGGCATGGGCGCAGCCATCCAAAAGACATATGAAGAAGGTATGTGGTATGGACGCAGCCACCCAGCTGAAGAGACCATGATGATAATAAGGTATGGTCGCAGCCATCCTAAAAGACTTAGGTATGGGCGCAGCCATCCATGAATGAGCCATGCAATAACAAGCCACAAAATCGCAACCTGGTTTGCAGCAGACAAAAACCAGGGTCTTGCGCTCCATCCCAACCCGAATGAAGTACAAGTTCAAACATGTGAATACATGAGCTGAAGTTGAACATGCATGAACATCGTCTGATTACCAGTCAGTGATGAAAATTGTTAACAGACGCGAGAGGTACCACCAATAATGACAATGGTCCTCAAGGTACTCATAGGTACAATCCGCTGCGTGTGAATCAATGAGCTGGCGTCGAACACCCGCAGAACCATCCGATCGGAGGCCATTGATGAAAACCCCGCGTCGAACACGAAGAACCTGCCATTGAGGCATGCAGGCTCTAAGGCACCTGAAGGGAGTCTCTAGGTCACTTTCTTGGATAATGAGCTGAAGTCGACAGGAAGTAACCTTGATCGAAGGTGGACCATAATGTTTCCCACATCATCGACACAAGACAGAGGAAAATATTTTGTGTGAGACATCAGAGGGAGGTGGTAAGCTTGCAGAGGTCAACTTCTCTTGAACATATCGGCGGCACGACAGCGGATTTGGCAGTATTTGACATCAAATGAGCAGCGGTCATGGTGACAAGGCAATGAGTAGGTGAGAGGTCAAAACAGGGTAACCCAAACCCACGGAGGCTAGTGTGAAACAAGATGAGAAATCCCCACCCAGACACGAATGTAGATGAGTGCCATGTTCAAGAGCGTCATACTGCCGACACGACCATTATTACAGTTCTATTTTCCCCACCATTTCTGGCAGGTACCCCGATTATTTTTTGGATGAAAAGCTTGATGGGGATAGCATATGCTTGGAGAGCGTCATTTCGACAGTGTCCGATGTCATGAGGTTTTAACGAGCCTGACAAAGGAGGAGCTGGGCGTCTTTTCCTGTTTAGAGATTCTGAAAAGACAGCGAAAAAGAAAACTCCAGGGGGGTCCTTTTTCGTAAACTTGTGTCTCCCGAGCCCAAAAAAGTATAAAATGATGCTCGAAAGAACTTCCCGACCAGTATGATCGAGGAGTACTTTTCGTAAGTAGTGACTTCGACCCAAAAAAGTAAAAAAGCGGTCAGAAGCACGTCGTTTTGGAGCCAATAACGAGTGCGAAACGACAAACACCCAGCAATCTTTTTAAGTTAAACGGTCGAAAAAAGAGCTTAAAAAGTGACCACCCCTCGTTCCATTTAACGAGTCGAGAGAAAACCCGACAATATTTTCTCGGTTTACGTCGGAAAAGAGCTTGAAGACGACATTTTTTGGGAACAAGTGTATATAGAACCGTCACGACCCCGCTGGTTACGAGGACCTGCACAAGGAAACTACCCGCATAAACCCGTTCGATATGTTAAAAACATATTAAAACATGCATAAAACACATAGCAAAGCGAAATTGGTATAAAATACGTGGTAAGCATGACAAAAAACCCACATTTATGAGAAATTATAATGAATTATGAATTTTTTACCATAAATAGGGGGGTAAAAGAAAATTTTTACCATTGTTACCATTTTGAGCCATGGAGAACGTTGTGGAGCTGCGAGGTTGACGGAGCGAATTCCATCCCGTGCAGGCACCATTCATTCGGCAGCTTGTTCCAGGTAGGTTCTCCTCCCCCTGCGCTTTATTTTGAGTCTTTTTGGGAGCAATTCCACGGTGGGAAGTGGCCCTTTGGGCAAATTCTTTGAGCTCCAATGCGCTCTCGGTCAG
Source organism: Pinus tabuliformis (assembly GCA_031772625.1). NCBI lineage: Eukaryota > Viridiplantae > Streptophyta > Pinopsida > Pinales > Pinaceae > Pinus > Pinus tabuliformis. The sequence goes on along the minus strand of CM062805.1, from coordinate 66,413,300 downwards.
CGCGGATTTCCTCATCGGGTCCGCGCTGATCGATTTATTTTACACACACCACCACCCGGGTCAGCGCGGAAAACACGTGTGCTTCCGCGCTGACCCAAGAAAAAAACACTGGGGCGCCATTATCAGCGTGACTATTTTAAAAATAGTCGCGTTGACGCCGTGAAATTTGATTTTTAAAAAATTGAACGTACAAACTTCAACGGTCAGGATCCTAATATTTTTCTATGGTCTTGCAGGACACAATGGCATTTTTTTGGCAAGAGAGAGCTCACGATAACGAAGATATAGCTGCTTATGCCAATGCGGAGTGCTGGAATGCAATGCGGGCATGCGGGTTCCTTAAATTCTTCCTCACTCCGCGCCTGAGGGCGCAACCTGATCTCCTCGAGCTCTTAATCAGAGCTTGGAACCCAGTTGACGGAAAATTCACAATCCGTGGCCGGGACATTGAGTTTGATTCCACGGATATTTATTTTTTGACTGGATTGTCACGCCGGGGCGAGATGCCCATCCTGGAGGGGCAACGGCCCAGTGGCGAGACCCTTGACATGCTCATGGCTCGAGTGTGCCCACAGGCACGCAAAACACGGAGCGGGAAGGTGGGTATTCCGACGGTGGATGACATCGTCCTTCGCACCATACTCTTCATGGTGACTCGGGCAGCGGGCTCTTTGGCCAATCATGAGGCCTCAAAGACCCATCTACTACTAGCTCTCGAGTGTTTACAACCCACCATTTTTAACTGGGCAGCAGCAGTAACGACCAGCATGAAGAGGCAACTGAGCAACTGTCGACGCGGAGAGTCGAAGCAGTTTGCTTATGGGTCGCTCTTACTTCCGCTTATGCTGGAGCGGGTGCTGGCCCTACAGCTACAGGACATGGTTGTGGATCCACCCAGAGGTCCCCGGGAGATGAGGGCCAGTCGATGGAGCCATGTCATGCCGCGTGGAGGTGGCGGCCACCCAGTGGCTTGGGGTGTGTATTTTCGAGAGTGGCTGGATCGGCAGGTCATTTTCGTAGAGGACTGGCCATATGCCGGTATGGACTTTCGCGGTGATCCCGACATGCCACTGCCCGCGGGAGAGCATGTGGACGATGGAGGTATGACACTTGATCTCTTTTTAATGTTTTTTTATCTTTTTGATTTTTCATGGACATATCTTGATAAATGTCATGGTGTGCAGATGTGGGACCCGTGAGACCCATTGGTCTAGCCCCAGAGGCACGGAGAGAGGGGCAAGGTGCTAGAGTCCTGGCCCTGGCTCCTCCGGGAGTCGATACGACGGAGACTGTGGCACACAACCTCGAGGGTTTACTGGCGGGGGTGCCAGATTACCAGGGGATAGAGGAGGTCCCCATAGCCTCTCAGATCCACACAGTGGGGGTGGAACCCAGGATGCACCGCATTTTGAGGCGGGTGGCATGGGCAGCTGTATGCTACAGAGAGCATAACCCAACTCAGTATTCATCTAGGTTTTATTTCCACTGATGTTTTTGAGAGACATGTGTCTCAGATGTACTGAGGACACCGGCTTTACTTTAGACATATACACTTATTTTTTGAGCGCCTTGGTGCGCCGCGATATATATATATATATATATATATATATATATATATATATAATGTTTTTGTATGGATCTTTTCACATGTGATGATGTTTTTATATGCTATGAAAATGTCTAATGCAAATGTAATCCAATGTATCAGTTGCACAACACACGACCCATGTATTTTAATTTTTATGCAAGCTTAAAAGCACATATGCAGACACACATGCAAACTACGCTTGGAAAAAGATTGATTTATATACATATGCTTACTCTATGGTCTTATTATGCTTTCTATGTCTTCTTGTATGATGTTTATCTATTTCGCAAATTCCTGTCTAACACATGATTCGCCAATGCATCAGTTAACGTGTTTAATCGTCTCGGAATATGTTGATATGTGATATAATCAAGATTCCTTTCTAACAATCTGACACGTAGATACAACCTTAGAATGCATTGGTCCCTGACGAAATATCGCCCGTTGAGTTGATGGACGACAAGCTGAGAGTCCAGGTTCACCACCATTGCATGAATGTCGAGATCAACTGCTTCGGCTAGTAACTCAAATACAGCACTGTATTCGGCAACATTGTTAGTGGTACGACCCAAGCACACGCCTTGAAGGTCTAGCAACTCTCCATGAGGATCATAGATCGCCCACGCCGCAGAAGACAAATTGAAAGTACTACGGCAGGCGCCATCAGCGAAACCAACATAAGGTGCACTAGACATCTGCACAAGAAGCAGAAAACACAATAAGAGGAAAACATGCCTTCACACCAAAGCAAAACGTGAAATCATGCACACATAACACACTAAAACACACGTATGTACAAGCTAGGTGCACGAAATCATGCATAGTATTTTTTCAAATAAAGCCCGTTGCGGGGCTTGTCAAGAGGATTTCTTCGTAATCAATCAACTCATATGCGCCCTTCTGCAAAACTCTCTTCACGATATAGGGGCCTAGCCACATGGATTCGAGTTTGCCTACCCCTAGCTTATCCTTAGCCTGATCATGGAGCAGTACTAGATCTCCCTCAACAAAGGAACGAGGTTGAATGGTATTGTCGAAATGAGCCTTAACCCTTTTCTTCTGCGCTTCAATAGCTAGAGAAGCTAAGCGACGGGTCTCGTCTAGCCGCTCTAGGTAAAGAAGCCGTTCCTCCATCGGAGTGGTGTTGGGAAGCAACTCGACAGCTAACTTTAATGAAGGAATCTCACATTCAATAGGAAGGGTGGCCTCCAGTTCGTAAACGAGCTGAAAAGGAGTGAAACCGGTGGTGTCCTTCACAGAGGTCCGGTAGGCCCACAAGGCAGGGAACAGCATCAGATGCCAATTAGACTTGTGTGCACCAACGATACGTTGGAGCATTGTGATCAAAACTTTGTTCACAGCTTCAACTTGACCGTTGGATTGAGGGTAGTACGACGTCGAACTATCTTGCCCCAAGCCTAGTTGGGTCGTTAGTTCCGTCATCATGTGATTACGGAAATGTTTTCCGTGATCCGTGATGATAGCCTGAGGGACTCCGAATCGAGTAATGACATGATTAAACAAAAACTGCGCCGCTGTGTAACCGTCTTCGTTCAGTGTAGGCATCGCTTCGGCCCACTTGGTGAAATAATCCACGGCAACGATGATATACCCATGCCCCCCGACCGAACGAGGGTTACAGGACGTATAATCGATGCCCCATTTGGCAAATGGACCTACGGTAACAACAGGGTGCAGTGGTGCAGGAGGTGCACGCATTTTCCGGTGGTAAACCTAGCATTCATGGCATGCACGGATGGCAAGGATGCAATCCTTGAAGATAGAAGGCTAGAAATAACCAGCATGGAGAATTTTCTGGGCGGTAGCATATCCGGACATGTGGCCGCCACAAGCACCGGAGTGGCAGTCATTCAACACCTGCTCAGCCTCCTCGAGAGTCAAACATCGGCGGAGAACAGAATCAGCGCCGAGGTGGTACAGGGTATCACCCATAATGCGATAGGGTTGAGATTGGTGACGAATCCGTCGTCGAGCATCTTTCGATACATTGGGACGGAAGGAAGACGTCTGCAAATATACTACGATGTCCCCATACCACGGGTCGACGGTGCTGATGAGAAACAATGTTTCATCCGGGATATGCTCCTCCGAACGAGATGGTGCAGATGAGATGGCAAGGAACAGAGCAATTCAACAAAGACCAGAGACTTCTTAGACTTGGCCGCAGTAAATTCCAGGTCGAACTCTTGGAGGATTACGATCCATTTGAAGTATTTGCCCCCCAGTAGCTGACGCGACAAAATGTAGGTCATTGGGTTGCAGTCAGAAATCACGGTCGTGGTGCGCAACAGGATATAGTGCCGGAAACGTTGGACGGCGCAAATAGCTGCCAACGCCAACTTCTCGACATACGCGTAGCGAGTTTCTGTATCCAGAAGGTTGCGACTAAGGTAATAGATAACATGCTCATTGCTGTCATCATCATCCTGCACTAGAACCATGCCGATGGTGGTGTCAGCGGCAGCTACATAGAGAGTATAATCACGGTGGTAGTTCGGAGGTCTTAAGAGTGGAGCCGAGACAAGGAGGTCTTTGAGTCGCTCGAATGACTCCTGGGTGATAGCATCCCAACGGAAGGGTGTGTCTCACTTTAATAACCATGTGAAACCCTTAGCCACCTCGGCACAATTCAGAATGAATCGTCTAAGGAAATTAGCTTTGCCCTGCAAGCTCTGCAATTGCTACAAAGAGGCAGGGGGAGGAAGATTCAGGATGGCCTCGACTTTGAGGGGATCCAGACGGATGCCTTCTCGGGAGACGATGAACCCGACCAATCGGCCTGATTCTATGCAGAAGACACACTTATGAGGATTGAGTAGAATACGGTAGTGTCGACAACGGAGAAAAATTTCACGAAGATGAGAGGGATGGTCTTGACGCTTGACTAAATGAGCTGGAAGGTCATCCAGGTATGGTTTTAAAATGTGACGAATATCATGAAAGGCATAAGACATTGCACGTTGGAAAGTGGCGCCAGCATTCTTGAGGCCGAAAGGGAGCTTCTTATAGGAAAAGGTGCCCCAAGGACAAATAAAAGTTGTCTTATGCTGGTCTGCAGGGGCTATGTTGATCTGGTTATATCCAGAGAAGCCGTCCATGAACGAGTAAATTTCACTTTCTGCGCATTCATCAATAAGCTGATCGATGAAGGGCATAGGGAAGTTATCCTTCGGACAGGAACGATTGATATCGTGGTAGTCAACACAGACCTGGATAGTGCCCTGCTTTTTATTCACAGGGACTATATTAGACACCCAATCCGTAAGGGGAATGGGGTAAATGAAACCGGCTTTAAGAAGCTTTTCAACTTCGGCCTTGATGGCTGCAGCCTTTCGAGGGTGCACTAGGTGTAGGCGCTGACGGATAGGCTTAGCCCCTGGGTACGTCGGTATTTCATGCACCATGATACTAGAGTCGATGCTGGGTATTTCCTCGTAGGACCATGCGAAGACATCACGAAATTCGCGAAATAGAGCAGTATAGAGTTGAACCTCCTCAGGAGTACACGTGACTCCAATGTAAATGTATTCGACAATCCCTGGTTTGACAGAGATGTCGATGGGTTGGGTTTGCGTGATGTTACCCAAATTTACCTCAGAAGACACTTGATACAGCTGAATAGGTGTTTGGAGGGGCGGGGATGGGACACACGAAGCAAACCGCTCGAGACATGCGACCATTTCCGAATGTGGAGGAAGAAACGAAGAGCGATGGTGGTGATCTGACCAAGGGAGCTCTTCGAGAGACATGGTCTCTATGATGGCTTCATCGGAGGGAAATATTTCCTTCAATGGATCTGAAGTAGCCTCGTCTCCTAGCCAAGGGAAATGATCATATGAATCGGGAACACTGCTTGGAGGAGCAGGTTCAGCAGGGGGAGCCGATGCAGCGACAATCTTGACGTAGTTGAGCTCGACAGGACTCAACGGCATCATATCACCCCAAGAGTCTTCCTGATTAGCGGGAGGAAGAACCCACGGATCAGAACGTACAGAGATCATGTTGATAGGGGCGAGATTCGAAGGTGGGAGGGGAAAGACTCCCATTAAAGCGGGATCTTTGAAAAGTCCGGCACCCACGCTCTCTAATGACTTGGAGGTATGCTCCACAAATGGCACATTACCTTCAGAAGAAGAAGCGAAAAAGGAGAGTTGGTCCACCGTGACAATCTTCCCCTGGTGAGGGAAACGAATGACACTGAACAGGGAGGAAGCCACGCTTGCATGGCGTATGTCCAGCTACGTCCGAGAAGGAGGTTGTAGGTGAGATTGGCGTCAACAACTTCGACCTCCACCTCTACCGTCTTCCCTTCTAAAGAGATGGGCAAGCGTTGGAGGATACCATAGGGATGAGATTCTCTTCCAACGAAGGCTTCTAACGTCATAGGAGATTGACTCAAAGTAGGAGAACCAATAGCCTTCCAGCAAGCAACAGACATGATGCAGGTTGAGGCACCTTCATCCATAACTGTACCATGAATCATTTTGCTATTGATGATGACCCATATAAGGAAAGCGACTTGTTGAGGCAGTCTCTGTGTAAAACCCTCGAGATCAAAAGAAATCAAATTTGAATCTGCCGGGTCGATGCCACCAATAGCTGATAGCAAGGACTTCCTCTGGGAGGGGCAGCTCTGGAGGACTTCTAACGCGGACATAGCAGATAGAGCCTGAGCTAAGTCCTCAACAATGTTGTAATGCTGTGCAACACGAGCATTAGGGTTGTAAGACGACTTCCTGAGTACAACTTTTGGAGGGGGTCGGGGGATCGTCTGAGTGCTGGGCCATTCGATGTGGAGAGGACCAGAACTAGATGGAGGAGCGCTGGAGGGAACCTCCGGCTCTTTCCCGGAATGAGATGGATAGTCTTTTGCTCAAGTTGAAACATGGATGGGAATCGTTCCAGCCATGAACACTTGAGAACCGAACGAGGAAGAGGGTTGAGATGGGTCTGCCACCATTTGAGTCTGCTGGGAAGGGAAAGGCTCTTTAAGCACAGCAGGAGGCCCAAGAGCACCTTTCAAAAGTCGACTAACTTCGGACCGCCTTGGGCAGTCCTTAGTGTAGTGATCCTCATCGTAGGTGAGACAAGGATACTTAGGTTTTCGTTTAGCTCCTTCCTCAGAGGGAGGTTTAGGGGGATCCTGCTTGGGCTATCCAGATTTATCTTTAGCTTTCCCTTTCTTTCTCCCTTTTGAGGATTTATCAGCCGCGATGGACTGAACGACATTTACCTCGGAGGTACTCCCAGGATTAGGTTGGCCCTGGGAAGCATTTCCATTAGAAGCGTTCTGTTTTTGCTTCCCAGGGTTCGCGGCCGATTTCTTCAATGACGAGTTTACAGAGCCAATGACTCCATCAACATATGGTTTTGGCGGAGCCTTGGACTGTCCAGGCCTCGGGGCGTCAGGCAAGTAATCATATAAAGTACCCTACTGAGAATACACTAAGTCAAGGTACTGAGCACGTGCGATCGCTTGCTCTTCAGTTACACAAGCTCTCATGGCGATGTCTCGTGCAATTGCAGGGACAAAGGAAGTCATAAACCAATCGGTCAGGAGTTGATCAGGAATCTAGAATTTGATCAAGTGACGACGCCTTCTCCATTGATGTATATGATCAGATATGTGCGTAGCCGTGTCCTGTTTGAGAGACGTCAGAAGATGTGTCCCCGTCTCGTACCGAATGGGTAACTGAAAATGAGTTAAGAACGCCATAGCCAGCGAGTTGAAATCTTGAAACGTGCCGCGATTCAGCTCAATATACCACTTAGCGGCTGAACCAGTGAGAGTTCTCTGAAAGAGGCGGAGTCGGATAGAGTCATCAAGCCATGAGTTCGATGAACACCAAAGGTGATAGGTCATGACATGGGCTTGAGGATCCTCACCAGATTTGCCATCAAATTTTGGACAATCACCGGGTATTTTAGTCGGAACTGGTGGCCAATACGGATTATGCAGAATGGGATCATTCATCAACTTGGACACGTCTGGAAGTTCCAACGTCGCTAAGAAAGGCAACTGAGGGTTAAAGGACATTTGTGGCTGCGGATTCGAGGCAGTACTAGGGTTCCAACCAGATGGTGGTTGCCCCCATGGACTCTGTCCAGATGGACCCGGCCCAAAAGGGCCTGGCCCATAGGGACCTTGCCTGTAGGGGTTCTGTCCATACGGATTCTGGCCATATGCGGACAGTTGTCCCTGGGTCTGCCCCCCAGCACCCCATGTATTAGCAACTTGACCTGCAGGTGCAACATACTGATAATTCTGGTAAGGAGTGACTTGCATCTGTTGATAATTTTGATAAGGGGTAAACTGAGTTTGCCCCTGGGGTTGCTGGTAGCCATACATTTGCTGAGCTCTATACTGAGCCTGATAAGAAGGCTGCGCTTGGTAAGAAGGTTGGGGTCGTGGCCCGCCTTGCATTTGATAACCTATTTGAGTTTGGGGCCCAGAATAATGTCCTTGAACTGGTTGGGCTTGGATCATCTGGCCGGAAGGTTGGCCTGGTTGGGTTTGGGATGGACCTGCTTGCCCAGAAGGACGTACTTGCTGGGTGCCAGGTTGTCCGTGAACCACCAAGGGTTGTCCTTGCGGAACAGATGGCCGAGCAGGCTGGACGGCTGGTTGACCTTGAGGTTGGCCAGCCTATCCAGAGGGATGATTAGGGCGGACAGTGGGTTGGCCTTGCTGCATAGAAGGCTGGCCCATTTGCCCGAAAAGGTGCACAGGCTGAGTAGTGGGTTGGCCCTGCTGTACGTAGGGTTGCCCCCCTTGCCCAGGAGGATGCATGGATTGAGCAGTGGGTTGGCCCTGCTGTACGTAAGGTTTCCCCCCTTGCCCAGAAGGATGACCAGACTGAGCGGTAGGTTGGCCCTGCTGTACGTAGGGTTGCCCCCCCTGCCCAAGAGGATACCCCTGTTGGACTGCTGGTTGACCTTGAGGATTATAAGCTTGCCCAACTTGTCCAGAGGGGTAACCCTGCTGGAAACCAGGTTGGCCTTGTTGGATGTAAGGCTGCCCTAGGTAACCAGAAGGTTGACTCTGATAGGAAAACGACAGACCACCAACGGCCGAAGGTTGTCCCGGATAGGGTTGTCCTTGCGGGCCCCCAGATTGTCCTAGGTAAGACGGGCCATAAAGTGGTTGCCATTGAGGGGTTTGCACATAAGGTGGCTGGCCTTGATTTGGTGGTCCTTGAGGCTGCCCAGGGATTGTCTGCCCCCCATGAAAGAATGAGTACTGGCGTCCCAGGTGATGGATAACGGTACCGAGACTTCAACGAAATGTTGAAGAGGCACGGATTGAGCGAACTGGAGGTACTGACCAGTAGAATCATAATAAAAGAGTGGACCTTGGTAATTCAGGTCCACAATGGGTTGCCCCTGGGCATCATACGGCCCCCCTCCTGGAGCAGGACTAGAAGAGGGTTGAGCACTCTGTGCAGGATCGACGACTCCAGATGAAAGTTTCGGCTGGCCATTACTCACTTGACTTTGAGAAGGACCAACACCGTTGTTCGTGGACGAAGACGTTGTCACGGCACTGACGACCGAAGTTGAGTATGCCACACAAACAGTTGGATTGGTGGGAACCGAGTTAACAGGCGTATTATGGGGTTGTGAAACAAAGGGTTCCATGGTGGCAATGACACTAGGATCCCATATAGTCATAGAAGGACTCCTGGGAGCTATTCTATCCCTCATCGACTGATATCGTGGGGGGAGTGGAGAAGTAGCTGGAATGGGAGTGTCAATATTCGACACCACGGGTGTCTCACCTGTGCTGGGAGATGTCTCATCCATGTGGGAAGTGGACATCGGAGACGACATACCGAGAGGGGTAACAGGAATATCGTCCTCGTCTGGCTCCCAGATAGGGTTCCAATCTTCTTCGTAATCCTCGTCGCCCGGGGCACGTACGTTGATAGGCTGGATACTCGGGATAACATGAAGAGTATCGCTTACAACTGGTACCTCAGGAGCGACAAAAGATGGAGAACCTTGATCACTTGGACCGTGAGTTGACGGGTCAGCCAGGATGACAAGACCCCACACAAAACCTAAAGGAAACTAACGACAAGACCCTACTCAAGCTAATGCACACAAGATCTAATCAGGTAGTGTTATCGTGGCCGAATAAATTTTTAAGACACGGGAACTAAACTTGACCTTTTCATGTTTCAAGAGTCGAGAAAAGGACGAAAAGATGACTCTAGTCTCCTTCGAATGTTTAATGAGCACGAAGTGACAAGATGCTCACTGGCACCTTTTCTTTTAGGGAGTTCAAAAAGGATCAAAATTGACTGCTCTGGAGACTCTAGGCAAAGGGTTTACCAAGCAATCCGTAAAACTGCTTATACACCTTGGCAATCGTATGAGAACCAAGGACTTTTCATGTTGCAGTCAATCTTCCTGAATGCTATGTTCGGTGCGTTACGGTTCACAAGGCGGCAGACTCAGCTTCCTATGGATCAAGGATAAAAGCCTAGTGGGGTCTCCCTATATACACGACGGTACGTGGGAGCAAAATCCGTGTTAGACCACTATCGAGTCACAGAAGGAGGAATCACCCAACCGTAATGTGAAACAATAGTGACTATGTTTAAAGACGCCGGAACACGTCTCTAACCTAGACCTCTAGATGTTTGCGTTAAGTTCCAATGCGTTTTTAGGTTTATTCAGTTTATTTTATGGTTGATCTTGAATTTAAGTTTCGTTTTCAAGCCTTATCGTGTGATCTCTCACAATTACCTAGATGCAAACTATATGCCATAGAACATCATTTTGTTCGATGAATTCTAACTATGAGAGAGTTAAGAGTTTTTAATCAAACAAAATGAACTCAAACAATCAAACAATCTAGTGTAGCTAATGGCAAAGAAACGAGACTTTTCTTTTGAGAACACAAATCAATGAAATGCTCTTCTTTTCATCAACTATTGAATGCAAAAGATATTAGTTCGATTTTTTTTTCGATGGCACAATGCACTTAAAATGAATTTTGAGAGACAGCAACACTGAGTAAAGAGAAACAAAATCACTCAATGAAAAACACAACAAGCGTGAAAAGAACCGGTTGAACCCAAGCAATTGTAATCTATGTCTGGGTGGTGAGAAGTAATCGAGACAATCGAAGGACTGGTTCGAGGAGAATCACCTAAACAACCAAGCAAAGAAAGCAAAAAAGGAAGGTTTTCTCAAAAGCAAAGGCAAGTAGCAACGAATCTTTGTGAACGAGTGATAAAAGAAAATCAATCCAGTGAAAACGGGATGATAAGACTAGGTCACCAGACACAAAACAAGATCCGCCCGACAAGACTTCGCAAGCAAGTGCTTCACAGTTCAAACAATGAAAAACAAGCCATAAACCAAGTGGAAAGAGTAAGGGGCAGTGAAACCCACAGGCTCAGGAGGCAAATTTGAAACAAATTGAATTCTACAGGATCAGCGCGGGTAGAACTCAGCAACAATGCGCTGACCAGAGGTCACGCGTAGCAACAAAGCACTGTGAGCGCGGAAGCACACGGCTTAGTCGTGCTGGTTCGTTTTTTAGAATCGTCGCGACTGTTTCATGTACAAGCGCGATGACCACGGAGTCAAAGAGACAGATATGCGCTGTCAGCACGACTGTTTTGATATAAACTGCGCTGAGGCTAAAAAACAAGCACAAACAAGAAAAAAACTCCCAAACCAAGGCAATAACTCTTTAAACAATTAAGTCACCTCCCAGATTGAACCAGGAAGGTTAAAAGCAGAGGTCTAACCCCTGATCTTTGAAAAGAGAGGAACAAATCAAACTCAAAATAATAATGAACAAAAAGAGACAAAGGCCAGCTCCCCAGCGGAGTCGCCAAATTGTTGGAGAGGTAAATCCCCTCTACGGATAGAGGCGATCCCTACTAGCCCAGAACGGGTCTAGCAACAATCAGTCAATGCTACTATGCAAGTTCCTAATTTCAAGTAAAAGGTAGGCAATGGACACCTACTTGGATTCCAACGCTATTGTTTGATGAAGAGATGCCGCTCTCGCACCTTCGCTCTCGCCGGTCACGATCCTCCACGATCCCCACGGATAGACACCTGCACACACAAAGAGAAAGACAAACACAAGCGTGAAATCTAATAAAAGCAATTATACATCAGTCAGAAAGGACGTAATTCACATTAACCATTACAGAGACAAATGAGAATGGAACCATAACAATAGTCATCTATTATTAATCAATAACATAGAAGAGTACAACCAAATGTTCTGACGTCGAATCCTTCTCAAGATGGCCCAGCCAGCAAGTCTCTTAAGCATTCACCCTTAGAGATAGATCTCCCAAGACAAGAACTCTCTCTCACACAAGCAACACTTCACAACCTTCCTTAAGCTATCTAGCAATTCCACACTTATCACACCAACTACCTATTAGTAGCAGCAATCTGAGCACTATAAACTCCACACAATCCAAACTAGCTTCTCATGGCAATGGTAGAGGTTTAAATAGGAGAAGAAGTCTCCATGCATGGTGGGAGGATGAGCTTATCTTCAAGGAAGGTGGTTCCAAATGACGGACAGACATGCCATAGAAGGGAGGGCGATACTCACAGGGCCAACAACCAAGTCTGGAGTTATCTGGAAGGCTGGCTGTTAGAACAAATTCGCCCAAACTGGATCAGCGCGGGTGTATAACTGAACTGGAGCGCTGATAGCGCATCTGGATAATGGAGTAGGTGGTGTCAGCACGGCTTAATACAAAGATATGGTGCGCTGGCTCATGAAATTCGACCAGCGCGGAAAACCCGTGTGCTTCCGCGCTGGCAGCGCATCAGTTGTACTATCAGCCGCCAGTCAGCGCGGTTATTTTAATAACAGTCGCGCTGATAAAATAAACTTTGGCAAAGTGGGTCATTTGGCCAGATTAGAAAGCAGGAGCATGATCAAATGGAGTTCATGACACAGTAGGGAGACAAATAGGGAGACAGTGACAAATTACTGTGTAACACACCTATTCCATCATCTTCTCTAGCACCTGAACACTCCTCAAAGCCTTTAAAATTAATGAAATGGGTCAGGAATAAGTCTATGACATGCTATAATTTGTATTCCAACCTTAGGACCAACACCAACACCTCCATCTCCTCAAGAAACTACCACAACATGTCTAACACATGCAATATCCTATACAATATCTATAGCAACATCACCAACTACTACAGCAGCAACATCAAGACATACAACTGTCTCCATCACGGGTAGAAGCATGTCCTACACAAGCAACCACATCTCAAAGATGTAGAATCAAATGCAATGTCTCCAAGACATGTAGAGACATATGTAGCTGGTGGGCTCCAGTATTGTAGAAATAATGCTACAACTCCTGGAGCTTCCTGTCTCTTAATTTTATCAACCCGGTAGTTCGTACAAACTTGGAAGCGATGGTGCTGTATGCACAAGTACTAGCTCTTGTCGCAGCTGTCACTTCGTCAGCTGGCACAAGTCCACTAGGGCTCAAGCCAACTTCTATAGGCTCACAGAAGAAGCTTTATGAATGATGGACGAAAGCTAACTCAAAGGAGACTAGTCTAATTGCAGAAGGAAACTGAAAACCAATAAAGCATGGAAACCCTAGTAAACCCTAGTTTGACTAGCTAGACCCTAACTATGCAAAACTGTGAATGAACCAACTACCAATAATGCCATTACTTGCAGTGAACTGAAATACATGCATCTAAGCTACTTGCATATGAAAAGACATGTTTTTGTATATTTTCATTAAGTGGTTGGATTTATTGTGATGATGCTTTTGATTAGGGTTTGGTTGTGCAGGAGCGGTTGGAATGGAAGGAAAGCATGGGCAAGGTCAGGATGGCTAAGGGAGGTCCCAGAGGGTCTCTAGCATCAGTCCACAGAAGCCTACCACGTTCGGATGCTTAGCAACCGAGTTTGCAGGTTTCTACAGGAAGTCTGCAGGGGATCCTACAGGAAACTCAGGGGTTTCTACAGGAAGTATGTGCAATTCTACAGGATGTTTGGCCGTGGAGGTTTTGGGAGATGGAGGAGTGTTGGAGTGGTGTGGAAGGATAGGTGAGATGGAGATGGAGCTGGTGATGGCTCAGGAGCAGAGGAATCAGATGGAGGAAGAGTGTATGCAGTGGTTTGATGGTTGGAAGGATGGGATCAACGAAAGTTGAAGTAAATGGAGCTAAGTGAATAATGGATGAGTTGGAGGGTAAATGCATTGGACAGAGGCTGAGTAGGGCTTGAGGAGAGATCTAGAAGAAGAAGAAGAAACTGGAGTGATAAGGAGCAGCGTAAATGAAACAAATGACTTATGCACCAAAAACGAGAAATTCATTATCCTATGATAACTGTGCCATGAAACCTATGAACAGCAATGGAAAACCAAGAAATGAAACTCGTGCATGGAAGTGAAATGTAGAAGTATGGTTCAATGTCAATAGTGCATGGATGGATCTTCAACGAAAATGTCTATGTTGCAGCTTGCATGGAAATGAGAAGAACTGCGTTTCTTTTTGGTGCTTGGTTATGGACTGCACCCCAATCCCTAAGAGAGATGGCAGTGAGCCTTTACAACCTTTTTGCTGGAGCTCCAATAATTTATAACTATCCTCCTATCGAATCTAAGCAACTGAAACAAATTCACCGTAAACTAATCCTATCTAATCTCATGAAAAAGACTAAATTAACAAACTGTAAATTCGAATTGCATGTGAAAGTAAAAACTCAAAGTGCTGGAACAAAATGCAAACACATTACAACACCGAGGAGATCTATTGCTCTCAGGTTGGGCCCTAACCTGAGAGCTATAGCTCCCTTAGAAACTCAGAATGAGATCAAAATCTGCCTGCCTTTATTCATAAACGAAAGTCTGATGACATGCCAAAATTGGCTTACAAAAGGAACAAAAACCGAGTTGTAGCTCGTACTTCCAAATTACAAGAGTAATGCCAAGGTTCAAAAAAGCTCCTATCCAAGGCTATGGCCTCAGTATTTATGCAAAATGATCATCCAACAGGTGTCCTTGATTTTAGGAGCTCGGCTGTCCAACTCAAGTTTAAACTATTGATCCTGTAGAACAGTTATAACTGTTGTTCCTGTAGAACAGCTGGCTGCTTCTAAGCTCGGTGGGGAGAAGGATTGGAGCTCGGAGCTATGGTGGGAATCACGAGGAAGGTCGCCAAGACCGTGGACATCCTCTCCTAAAAACCAGCAGTGCCACCTCATTATCTCCTTGTCTCCTTTCTCGTGGTTTTTTCTCCCTTTTAATGCCAAAAACCTAAAAGCATCATGCATTAGTCACGTAGATAGAATGTCTACCCTTCTTCCTACAAACAACACGAATAAACCAAGAAATGAATGCATAAGAAATAAAAAATGAATGGTTTGAGCAGAGCAAGTAGGCCAAATGAGCCCAAATTGTACCAAAAATTGGGGCTCATCATCACCCCCCAGCTAAACTATTTGCTCATCCTTGAGCAACTTTGCCCTAGCTCCTCGTATTTGGCCGAGAACTAGAGCCCAGGGCATGCTTTTCCTTCCCTGTTTTTGGTGGTCCTTCCTTTTCTACCGAGGGTGGCGCTTCTTCCTTTCCCGTTTTTGGCAGCCCTGCCTTTGCTGCCTCTCGTGGTGGCGCAGGTGATGCTTCTTCCCCCTTTCCTATTTCCTTGAGCCGGGCTTCGGAAGGCGACTGGCCTATTTTTCGTGTCCAGGAAGTTATTTTTGGGCTCCCCTTTTCGGGGGTGGCTGATGTTTTAGAGGGGTTTCTTGCACTGGGTGAAGTAGGGACATCCCATGAAATGGTTTGGCTACTGGGTGGAGGCTATGGCTTGCCCGTGGTCATCCTCTTGCTTCTCCTAGCTTCAGATGGTAGAGGGGTCTCCCTCTCCCTTTTCTCATTCGGTTTTGGAGGTGTACTGAGGGCAGCCAGCGCCGCTGCTGCCTCCTTTTCGAGAATGCTAGCCTTCTCTTTCTTGCGTTTTTCTCTCTCAGAGCTCCTTGTAGAGGGCCCCTCCTTTTCAGTTTTCGGGCTTCCTATAGAAGCCTGCTTTTGCAATTTCGGGCTTCCTGTAGAAACATTTGTCTCCGTTTTTGGGCTTCCTGTAGAAGCCTGTTTCCCACAAATTTTCGGGCTTCCTGTAGAAGCCTTGGTCTTTGCTTTTGGGCTTCCTGTAGAAGCCTGCTTCTCACTAATCTTCGGGCTTCCTGTAGAAGCATTTGTTTTTGTTTTTGGGCTTCCTGTAGAACCCTGTTTTTCAACGATTTTCGGGCTTCCTGTAGAAGCCTGTGTTTGTGTTTTTGGGCTTCCTGTAGAAGCCTGTTTCTGCTTTCCTGTAGACACAGGTGTCTCCACCTCTGCTTGCTATCCTACCTGAGTTTTGCTTTTTACTTCGGTTGCAGGTGCTGTTGAGGTACTTGGGCTGATGTGGGCCACCTCTGCTTTGTCCATTCTGCTCTTCATCCTCTTTTCCCTTGCTGACAGGACAGGCGTGCCACCTTTTTCTTTGTCCTCCTTTTCCTCATGCCTCTTCCTTTGTTCTTTCTTCTGTACTATTGTTGGGGTCTCTTGGCCTTCTTCTCTCTGTTCCTCAGCCACTGCTTCGTGTTCCTCACTGCTGGAGGAACCCGTTTCTTCGATCAACATTTTAATGTCCCCATCTTTTGTCAAATTCTAGAAGGATTCCCATGAGAGGGGAACCTTATATGAATGCAATGCATCCTCCACAAGAAGCTTGATCAGCCCATGGTGGGCTATCTGATCTGGTATTCCCTCTTTCAGCTTTGTAGCACACTCCATTAGAGACTGCAGGAGGTAATAAGGGATGCTCAGTTTTTGTTCTACAGGAAGGTCAATTCGGTGCCTCAACTTAGTGAGCAGCCGAAAGTGATATGCATACACGATGTTGAAACGGCCTTCACAAGTAATATATTTCATGATTTGCAAACTGACTTCGTTCCAAGGTGGTGACAGGCTCGTTCTTCGCACCCCATTTTTGTCCTCCGAGAATTCTTCCTCAGGTGGAAAGAATTCTTTCTTTGCCTACTGACTCATCTTTCTCTCCTCTTTATCCCATGGCAGACCCATAGGAAGTTCTGTGATCCGACGGATATGTTCTTGGGTGAGCTTGAGGCTTAGACCTGTGAAGTTTACCGTGGCCAGTGTCTGAGATTTAGGCTTCAAAGCCTGCAAGAATTCTTCAGCCACTTCATCATCGTAGCCCTGCAGCTTATCACAAAAAGGCATCCATTGTGCTCTGGTGAAGAGCTCTACCACTGTCGGGTTTCTCCTTAGTTTAGATGAATCAGTGGGTTCCCGTCTTATAAACCCACCCGGCATGATGAACACGGTCGTCTTAATTAAAGGTGGCAAATGCAAAAGAGATTTGGTCTATTAAGACAGAGCATGCATATACAAAACTCAACACAGTCTACTTATACCGACATCCTGTAGAACAATAGCATAGGCACAGCAAACAACAATTCCACCGATCTTTTTATGACCCGATTGTGGACGATGGTCTTGCCACTTCTACTAACCAGTTACATGAAGAGTTCAGGGTTACCTCTTTAATTGGCCACCTTTTTTCGTGAGGTACCCGCTTTCCTGTAGATGACTGTGTTCCTGTAGACTACGTTCCTGTAGACTGCGTTCCTGTAGACTGCGCTACTGTAGAACTGCATTCCTGTAGAACTGCGTTCCTGTAGAACTGCGTTCCTGTAGAAGCAGTGCGCAATTCTTGGGGAGGACTGTAGTTGGCCCACGCTCGAGGTGTGCTTTACCGGCGTTCTGGTAGCCAACAGCTCGGCGTATCAAAGTGCAGAGGAGATCATAATAGCCACCCGAGTTTGAAGTGTTGGATTATAAATGCATGCGCATGATCTAGCCGATTAGATTTTGAATCGGCGCAATCCATGGCGCGGGGAATGAGCTGTCCCCGCCAGACCATTGGGCGACGTCATCCATCATTCGCATGTGTATTCACTTGCTGTCGCATTCATTCCCACAGATTTACCGCCGCCTTTTCCTGTTAAACTCATGCTTCTGACGAGAGTGTTCTCATGTGCGTGCAGTTCATTCTCTCTGTCGTGGCCGCCACCCAAACATCCAATTACACTTTAACTAGCCGACGTGGCCAGTCGACTGGCCATACGGCCGCTCAACCATTCAATTTTACGCTTTGCAAACAATTTCAAAGTAAGATTCATGCGATTTGATGGAAGGAAGGGTTGAGACACTTACCTGCGTGGCTGCACACGATTTTTCCAGTTCTTGGACGATGGTGAGTGGATCTACCTGCTGCATGCGACTTACACAGACCCGGAGGCTCGTGGTTACAGGCTGCCAACGATGGAGTGGATGTTTTGCTTGCATGAGCCTGCGTTTCATTTCAGATGGCGGTGCTGTGAATGGTATCCACTCGAGCAGGTTGAACTGTTACAGGATTCCCGCGAGGTGTCTTGTAACAGTCCTTTCTCCTTGGGTGCATGCTGCACGACGGAGGTTCTGGCCTTTCAATCACGTTCCCAGAGCTCTTGATGCATGCGGTATGAGATCCCAACATTTGTTTAACTTTGAAAATGGCTTTTCCCACGAGAACTCATCGATCTTCTTTGTTGGTGCAGGGAACTTGGTCGCATGTCGACAAGGATGGTGGAGCAAGGTGACAGCAATGTGCAAGGGTGCCAACAGAGGCTTGCATGCATCCAAACCAATCCATAGTCGCTAAATCTCCTTTTAAGATGAATTCTGGCCGTCCAAAACTCCTACAGGAAGTTTCCTGTAGAACACAGAGCTTCCTGTAGAAAGTTCGGCCTTCCTGTAGAAAGTCTGTACTTTCCTGTAGAAAATTCGTGCCTTCCTGTAGAAAGACTGCATCTTCCTGTAGAAACACAACATCTTCCTGTAGAAGATTAAAACCATGATAAAATTGCACATACCTTGAAAAAAACATGGGTACCGTTGGAGGAGGTGCTGGTGAGGTTCCTTGACAGTATGATAAGGACCCTTGGCTCTGAGTTGAAGGGCTTCCTCTCCTCCATAGAACATCTGCAACCTGCATGCAATTTTACCATATTTTGCTTATTGTTTTTTTTCTTTTTTTCCTTTTTCTCTTTTTTTTTTGAAAGATAACAGAGGCGCCTCAAAGAGGTTTTCACCCGTGCCATCTGCCCTGAGCGCCTCAGAGAGGTTTTCACTCAAGGATCTTTTCACCTTTTCTCCTTTTTTTTTTTTTGAAAGACAATAGGGGCGCCTTAATGAGGTTTTAACCCCTACTACCTGCCTTGGGCGCCTCAGAAAGGCTTTCACCCAAGGATCTTTATTTATTTTTCTTTTTTCTTTTTTTTTCTCTTTTTTTTTTTTTTTTTTTTTTTTTTTTTTTTTTTTTTTTTCAAATATTTTTCTTTAGGGTATGCCAGAGGCAGAGGCGGAACCCTTCTCTATGACCAATACAGATTTCTCTATAGTCTTGATGAACTCTTGTTTTGAGAGAGGTCTCCTGTAGATCTTCAAACGATGCCCATTAACAAGCATGGGAATGGCTTCCTCATCAATGGTTCGAATGAGGACAGATCCGTGGTCATGGCATTTCTCCATTGCATATGGTCCTAGCCATCTGGTTCTCAGTTTCCCCTTGAAATCTTTGTATCTGGAATCATACAACAAAGCCCAATCTCCCGGCTGAAATTGCTTGCCATGGAGATGTTGGTCATGCCACACCTTTCTCTGAAGTTGAACCACTTCTGAGTGAAGGAGGGCCTGCATTCGGTGCTCATCCAGGCCATTCAGCTGCAGCAGCCTTTCTTGTTGTGCATGGCTGAGATCTAGATCCAGCTGAGCTGCCATCCTCAAAGTGTTGTATTCAAACTCAATGGACAACAAAGCTCTCTTCCCATAGACCAGCTCATACGGTGTGAAGCCGGTGGTGGTCTTCCAAGTGGTGTTGTAAGCCCATGTGGCTTCAACCAGGCGATCTGCCCAGTCCTTTTTGCTGCTGCTCACCACTTTAGTCAAGATCCCTTCTAATGCTCTATTGGTGACTTCCACCTACCCATTTGCTTGAGGGTGATAAGGGGTGGAAGTCCTATGCTTGATCTTGTGATGAGCTAGGAGATCTTCAACCAGGTTGGAGGTGAACTGGCTCCCTTGATCGGTGACCAGCTCTCTTGGATAGCCAAACTTATAGAAGATGTTCTCTCTTAGGAACTCGGCCACCTTTTCTTCTGTTGCTGCTTTGATTGCTTTGGTCTCTGCCCACTTTGTCAAATAGTCAGTACACACAATGATGTAAGTCCTTGGCCTCGAAGAGGGGTTGATTGGGCCCACAAAGTCCATGCCCCATTTCTCAAATGGCTCAAGAGTCACTTGAGGTTGGAGAGGCATCTCATCCCTTTGGGTCAGTTTCCCCATTCTTTGGCATTGGTCACACTGACTGACATATCTTCTGACATTTTGATGAAGTGTGGGCCAATAGTAGCCTGCCTTCAGGATCTTGAAGGCAGTTCTCTTTGCTGCAAAATGCCCTCCACAAGGCCCATCATGACAAGTGAGGAGGATATCAAAGACTTCCTCCTCCCTTGCACAACGCCTTAAGATCTGATCGGGGCCAAGCTTGAACAGATTGCCCCCGATCCAAGTGAATGAGACACT
This sequence comes from Pinus tabuliformis, assembly GCA_031772625.1. Classification (NCBI taxonomy): domain Eukaryota; kingdom Viridiplantae; phylum Streptophyta; class Pinopsida; order Pinales; family Pinaceae; genus Pinus; species Pinus tabuliformis. Next base: position 66,393,035 of record CM062805.1, on the reverse strand, counting down.
TTTTCTGATGATTCTGCTCTTCTCTCTGGAAGATAGGTGTGGAGGGAACTGTGCTGAAACAAGATAGTTTGCTATATCAGCAAACCATGGAGAGAGTACTGAAATAGCAAACAGATGTTCATCAGGCACCTGGTCATCCACTGTTCCATCCTCATCTGCAGACAAATCCAATCTAGATAAAAATTCAGCAACTACATTTTCTCTAACTGGTTTGTCAACAATGGTCAAATCAAACTACTGCAATAAAAGTAACCATCTAATAATACGAGCATTCACATCTGGTTTATTCATTAAATATCTAATAGCAGCATGGTCAGTATGTACAAAGGTTTGGTAACCAGTAATATAATATCGGAACTTGTTCAATGCATGGACCACAACCAAGAATTCTTTCTCGGTTACAGTGTAATTCAGCTCAGCTTTGGACAAGTTTTTGCTAACAAAGTAAATGGCATATGGAAGTTTTTGCTCAACTTGTCCTAAAGCTGCACGCATGGCTTTTTTCGAGGCATCAGTGTGGATGTGGAAAGGTAGGGCCTAGTTTGGACCTCTCAGGATTGGGGCTGACACCAACTTGTCCTTTAATTCATTTAAAGCCCTCTGACAATCGTCAGTCCAATTAAACTCCACATCTTTTGCCAACTTGCCAAACAATGGCGAGGCTAGCTTGCTGAAATCTTTAATGAATCTCCGGTAGTATCCTGCTAATCCCAAGAAACTCCGGACATCCCTGACCTTTTGAGGAGGTGGAACCCTCTTGATGAGAGCAATTTTGTTAGGATCCACCTGCAACCCTTGGCAAGAAATGGTATGGCCTAGCACGGTCCCTTCAGTCATTAGGAATTCACATTTTTCAGGACTAAGGGACAAGTTCATCTCGGTGCATTTGGTTAGGACTTTTCCCAGGTTAGACAATGCTTCCTGGAAGTTGGCCCCATAAGGAGTAAAGTCATCCATGTAGATTTCTACTGCATCATGGACCAGCTCCGAGAAGATGCTCAAGGCAGCTCTCTGAAAGGTAGCAGGAGCATTGCATAGCCCAAAGGGAAGGACTCGATAGGCAAAGGTACCCCAAGGACAAGTGAAGGTGGTCTTATCTTGGTCTTCCGGGCTAATTTGGATTTGATTGTACCCGCTAAACCCATCCAGGAAAGAGAAGAACTTCTTTCCTGCCAGTCCATCCAACACTTGATCTATGAAAGGCAGAGGGAAATGGTCCTTCTTGGTAGCTTTTTTCAGTTCTCGGTAGTCCACACAGATTCTCCATTTCCCATTTTTCTTGGGAACCAACACTAGAGGGGACACCCATTCACTATCTGAGATGGGGTGAATGAATTCGGCATCCAACAGTTTTTGCAATTCTTCCTTAACAATGTCCTTAAGGGCTCGATTCATTCTCCTCTAAGGTTTCCTAATCGGTTTACAATCCTCTTTGATGTATATATGATGGGTACAGACCGAAGGATGGACTCCTTTCATTTCCTTATAGCTCCAAGCAAAAGCATCTAGGTGATTGGCCAACAGACTACACAGCTCCTTTTCCTAGGAAGGAGATAGGGAAGAGCTGATCTTCAATGCTTTCTCAGGGCCGAACTCCACATTCTTGACTCTGGGAGTAACAGGGTTGGTTGTACAAAGATCCACTAGGGTGCTAGCTTGGGCATCCTCCACCAACTTCTCTAAGGGTAGTGCACTGGAAGGTGGATTCTGGATCAAGGTCTCGATCAAGTCATCCTCGGTTGGGGGCTCTCTTCTAGTGGTATCTAAGGTGCATAGAGGTGTTGAGTACACCTCGTCTTCCTCTCCTTCTTCCAACCAGAGTGGTAAGTCATGCTCCAAGGAGGGTTGGGCAGGAGGGTATAGGACTAGCTGCTTGGACATGGGACCATTTTTGATGGTCATGTTTCCTGCACGACAACTTATGTAAGCATCTGCAGTAGCTAACCAAGGCCTTCCCAAAATGAGAGGATATCCAGTATGCTTGGCCTTTGGTTGCAGAACCAGGAAGTCTGCAGGGTATTCCCAAGAGTCGATAGAGACCAAGACATCCTCCACAATCCCTTCGGGAGTCACGGTGGAGCGATCTGCTAATTGCAGTACTGTCGAAGTCTTCCTTAAGGAACCCTGAAGATTAAGCTTAAGCATGGTATCCCTGGTCATCACATTAATGGCAGCCCCCAGATCAATCAAAGTGTGAGGTATAATGGTGCCATATATGTGAACATCTACTACAGGAATTCCAGGATCTAGGTACTTTGGGCAGATGACTTGTCCTAGCATAAGGTCAGACAGTTGTCCTATGACATTGATAGTTGAGGCATCTTTCTTCCGTCTGCCTGGGTGTTTGAAACACTTCTCCTTAACCAGCTTGTTGTATATTGGCACATCCTTGATGGCTTGGAGAAGTGGTATTTTTACACACAACTGCTTGAGCTCACCCAAAAGCTCTTCCTCCTCTGGGTTGGGTTGTGTGGTGGCTGTTAGTCTCTCAGGAAAGGGTGGAATAGCCTTTGGTTCACTTTCCTGTTTATCTTCCTCATCCTCTGGGGGAGGAGGTTGGCGATCTGGTAAAGTCTTTCCACATCGAAGATTGATCTCCTGGATCTCCACAGCATAGGTAGGGCATGAGGTTTTCCCAGTGTATACCTGCTGGGGCTGTCTATTGTTGGGGTTCGGGTTCGGTTGAGCAGGCATTTGAGGCTACCTTGGAGGAGCAGGAGGTAATGGCTGAGGTTGAACTGGTGGTGGAGGCAAGATGGCAGGAGGAGTGTTGTATTGGGGCCTCCACCCCGACTGAGGTGCATTCCATTGAGGCTGTGGCTAAGAAGTAGGTTGAGTGGGGTACTGAGGTGGATAAGACCATGGAGGAGGCATGGACCATGAAGGATGAGCAGGGGGACCCCAGGAAGGCATAGGAGTCGATTGGTTGGGGCTGTAATAAGCTTGAGATGCCCCTAGCATCCCCTGCTGATAAGGTCTAGATCCCTGTGGCCTCCTTTGGTTGAGGTAATAGAGAGGCTCTGTGGGAGCTTCTGTCCCTTGGTACATGGCTTTAAACCCAGGTAAGGTTGGACACTAATTTGTGGGATGGTCCTCCTCACAAACGAAACACACTTCAACTGAATGCAATGGACATTCGTTCTTAGGGTGTCTCCTTGTGCACCTAGGGCAGAAGACAGCCAAGGTTGTCTCAGCCTCTTCTTTCTTTTGCTGAATCCTGAATGTGTCAAGCTGTATGGAAATGGTTTGTCTCACCTCACTCTTAAGATCTTCTAATTGATTTGCAAGTTCATGTTTGGAGAAAGGGACACTAGTTGAGAGGTGGTTTCCTCTACCTCGTTTCCGAGCTGCCCTGGAGTGGTTTCTAAACATTGTCTTGATGTCCTCATAAGGCAGTTGGTAAATGTCCCGCCCAGCTAACATGTGAAGGGTATCTAAAAGGTCTTCAGGGACTCCTCGGAGAAGGACCAACTTGAGGGATTTAGGGTCAAGTGTGCACCTGGCCCGCATATAGCTTAGTTGGAACCTCTCCTCATAATCCTCTAAGGACTCATCATTTCCCATGGACATCCGAAAGATTTCCCCCTTTGTTTCCTTGGACCTACAGTAATCCCGGTACTTGGTGTTGAAAGCTTGCTGCATCTGAGCCCAAGTGGTGATACTATTCCCAGGTAAGCCCATGAACTAGCGTAGTGCTGCACCCTTGAGAGTGGAAGGGAAAAGTTTCAACTTTTGCTCATCTTCAGTATAGTCATAGGTTCTACAAAGGACAGCAAACTCAAACAGGAAGGTGTCTAGATCTTCAGTGGTCAGCCCATGGAAGTGAGGTAAGGCGGAGGGGCTAATGTTCTTCATTTTCATCTCTCCATTGGTCTCTCGGATGGGGAAGGCACCTTCTATTCTCTCATCTTCTCTTCTATTGTCAGCCATAGCTTCAGATGGATTGGTCTCTAGCTCTTCTTCTACTATAGGGTCTTTGGATATCTCAGGTTGTTCACCTATAGGTTCTTCTGGGTCACTGTCACCAAAGAAGAGAGAAGGGTGACTCAGTGATGTGGTGGGGGTGTTTGGTAGGAATTTTCCTGATCTATCCCGGTTCCTACGAGGCATGAAATGAAAAAGACTTTCTTTTTATTTTTGATTGCTTTTGCTTTGCTTTTATTTTGGTACCTGCAAAACTGAGACAGATTGATCTACAACTAACTATGAAAGATGCAAAATTAACTGAAAGCAGGAAAGAACTAATCTACGTTGCCCAAAGGAAATTGCAAGAATGGAAATGCTAGTCTACGCTTGCAGAAAGGAAATGTTAATCTAGGAAAGCAGGAAATGCTAATCTATGAAAGCAGGAAATGCTAATCTATGAAAGTAGGAAATGTCTATGCTACTTTTGCAGAATGGAAATGAAGTAAACTACTTAGCAGAAGGTAAGAGTAAGAAAATAGAAGAAAAGCAACAATTACTAATACTTTGACGCTTCCCCGGCAACGGCGCCAAAAAGATGGTGGGCTCCAGTATTGTAGAAATAATGCTACAACTCCTGGAGCTTCCGGTCTCTTAATTTTATCAACCCGGTAGTTCGTACAAACTTGGAAGCGACGATGCTGTATGCACAAGTACTAGCTCTTGTCGCAGCTGTCACTTGGTCAGCTGGCACAAGTCCGCTAGGGCTCAAGCCAACTTCTATAGGCTCACAAAAGAAGCTTTATGAATGATGGACGAAAGCTAACTCAAAGGAGACTAGTCTAATTGCAAAAGGAAACTGAAAACCAATAAAGCATGGAAACCCTAGTAAACCCTAGTTTGACTAGCTAGACCCTAACTATGCAAAACTGTGAATGAAACAACTACCAATAATGCCATTACTTGCAGTGAACTGAAATACATGCATCTAAGCTACTTGCATCTGAAAAGACATGTTTTTTGTATTTTTTCATTAAGTGGTTAGATTTATTGTGATGATGCTTTTGATTAGGGTTTGGTTGTGAAGGAGCGGTTGGAATGGAAGGAAAGCATGGGCAAGGTCAGGATGGCTAAGGGAGGTCCCAGAGGGTCTCTAGCATCAGTCCACAGAAGCCTACCACGTTTGTATGCTCAGCAACCGAGTTTGCAGGTTTCTACAGGAAGTCTGCAGGGGATCCTACATGAAACTCAGGGTTTTCTACAGGAAGTCTGTGTAATTCTACAGGATGTTTGGCCGTGGAGGTTTTGGGAGATGGAGGAGTGTTGGAGTGGTGTGGAAGGATAGGTGAGATGCAGATGGAGCTGGTGATGGCTCAGGAGCAGAGGAATCAGATGGAGGAAGAGTGTATGCAGCGGTTTGATGGTTGGAAGGATGGGATCAACGAAAGTTGAAGTAAATGGAGCTATGTGAAGAATGGATGAGTTGGAGGGTAAATGAGTTGGACAAAGGCTGAGTAGGGCTTGAGGAGAGATCAAGAAGAAGAAGAAGAAAGTGGAGTGATAAGGAGCAACGTAAATGAAACAAATGACTTATGCACCAAAAACGAGAAATTCATTATCCTATGATAATTGTGCCATGAAACCTATGAACAGCAATGGAAAACCAAGAAATAAAACTCGTGCATGGAAGTGAAATGTAGAAGTATGGTTCAATGTCAACAGTGCATGGATGGATCTTCAACGAAAATGTCTATGCTGCAGCTTGCATGGAAATGAGAAGAACTCCGTTTCTTTTTGGTGGTTGGTTATGGACTGTACCCCAATCCCTAAGAGAGATGGCAGTGAGCCTTTACAACCTTTTTGCTGGAGCTCCAATAATTTATAACTATCCTCCTATCGAATCTAAGCAACTGAAACAAATTCACCATAAACTAATCCTATCTAAGCTCATGAAAAAGACTAAATTAACAAACTGTAAATTCGAATTGCATGTGAAAGTAAAAACTCAAAGTGCTAGAACGAAATGCAAACACATTACAACACCGAGGAGATCTATTGCTCTCAGGTTGGGCCCTAACCTGAGAGCTATATCTCCCTTAGAAACTCAGAATGAGATCAAAATCTGCTTGCCTTTATTCATAAACGAAAGTCTGATGACATGCCAAAATTGGCTTACAAAAGGAACAAAAACCGAGCTGTAGCTCGTACTTCCAAATTACAAGAGTAATGCCAAGGTTCAAAAAAGCTCCTATCCAAGGCTACGGCCTCAGTATTTATGCAAAATGATCATCCAACAAGTGTCCTTGATTTTAGGAGCTTGGCTGTCCAACTGAAGTTTAAACTGCTGATCCTGTAGAACAATTATAACTGCTGTTCCTGTAGAACAACTGGCTGCTTCTAAGCTCGGTGGGGAGATGGATTGGAGCTCGGAGCTATGGTGGGAATCACGAGGAAGGTCCCCAAGACCGTGGACATCCTCTCCTAAAAACCAGCAGTGCCACCTCATTGTCTCCTTGTCTCCTTTCTCGTGGTTTTTTCTCCCTTTTAATGCCAAAAACCTGAAAGCATCATGCATTAGTCACGTAGATAGAATGTCTACCCTTCTTCCCACAAACAACACGAATAAACCAAGAAATGAATGCATAAGCAATAAAAAATGAATGGTTTGAGTAGAGCAAGTAGGCCAAATGAGCCCAAATTGTACCAAAAATTGGGGCTCATCAGTAGCATCAAGAGGAGCACTCCAACCTCTTCCAATATCAACATCTCAAACCAACTCAACATCTCTAGAATCCATCACCTCAACAACCACAACATCATCTCCACTAGGTCAAGTCATAGGTATGTTGACATCAATGCATGATCCAGATTTAAACAGGAACACAAAAAATTATCGAGATAACCATAAACACAGAAATGCAGCAGAAATAATACTTCATTTCATTAATGTAAAATACTGAAATATGATTACAAACAGAAATAGAAATAAATCAACTAGGGCGATGGTAGCTTATCTTTAAGAAGAGATGTGGTGGCTACATGGCTTTGAACTGTGTTACAATGAGGCTCGAAGCCCTATTTATTGTTGAGAAACAATGGAAAACCCTTAAAATCCCAAAACCTAACCCTAGAAGATGAAACGCCAAATTGTGGGCCCCGTTTTGGGTAAGTTGGTACATCAATTTCTCAGGGTCGTAACTTTGGCACCTGATCTTCGTTTGACACGTACAATAGCTCGTTAGAAAGATCTATCCAAGCACTACAAGTTTGTCAAGAGCAACATTGGTCTGTGAACCCATGTTGTTCCCAGATTTCCAAAAAAACATCATTTAGGGCCTCAAAACGGCTCCGAAAGTTTAGGACCAGAAAAACTGCTAAAAATAGTAAATTGTGCTACAATTACGGAAATTGAAAAACTGAAGGAGATAGTTGTGGGGGTCTAAGTGGGATAGGTGGGTGGCCACAAAAATCCACCTAGATCATTCCTCCCCCCTTAGGAAGCAATGGTCCCCATTGCTTTGAGTTCCTCCATCTGTTGAACTTGGTCCCTAGTGAGTTGTTCTACAATCCCGGATGTGTCCAGTAACGATGGGAAGCATGGTTGATGGCGGTACACATTGAAGACTTGGTGTAGGAGAAGGAATGGAGGAATGCTATGCTCCAAAGAATTATTTCCCACAACCTTGGTAATGGTGTAAGGACCATGTCGGCGTGGTCGGAGCTTCTAATGGGCTCTTGTAAGGCGTTATTTCTGCAGATGCAACTAGGCTTTGTCGCCCACCTAAAGCTTGTGTGGTACCCCTGTGGGTGAGGAGAAGTTATTCCTGTGTTCTTTCATGATCGTATCCCTTTGTTGTTGCTGCTGCATGGAGGAACCCTTCGCGGGGGTCATGGATGTGGTGACGATCTTCCCGTTACTTTGGGAGCAAACTAGATAGAAAATGAATTTCCTAGTCTGGGAGATGCGCTTGCTGCCTTTCTTAGTAGTGATCAAAGAGGTGGCAGTAGGTGGGGCTACCTTTAGTATCCTATATAATGAATTATTCAAAGAAATAATGATAGCGCGAGGCCTTGACTCATACACAACATGTCGCCTCCACAAATATGGCTGGCCTAATAGTACATCACAAACATCCAGAGGCGTAACATCACATAATACCTCATCTGTGAAGGGCTTGATGATATAGGGAAGGTGACACTACTGGCGAACTTTGAGAGCTTGTCCTTCATTAAGCCACCCGATACTATATGGTTGCAGGTTTGGTGTAGTCGGTAGGCCCAACCGCTTCACGACCTCTACTAAAATGAGATTCATTCTTCTAGATCTTGGTGGTGGCAATAGTGATGCTGGGCTATGCATCAATGATCTACTTCCCTTTGCCATTCCCCTTGTCAGGTTCTCACTCAGGGTCGGAACATGCATCTGATTCTGAAGCCTTCAACTCAACCACCAGCGACTGCTTGGTTCGACACTGACTTGTGTTATGCGTGGGACTCTTGTGGAACTCATACCACTTTCCTGTGTCCTTCTTCAACTTCGTGATGTTGTTCTTTTCTTGTGGCTTCAACATCTTGTCTTGGGTCACCCCACCTTGGATTTGTCCTTTGGTCTTCGTATTTGCATATCTGAAGACTCGCTTCTTCTGTTTGAAATTTTGCTCAATTTCCACAGTGTATAGGTATGCCATGCCAAGCGAGGAGATGTTCAAGAACTCCATCTCTTCTTGGATGTATTTGTGTAGGTAGCCACGGTATTTGAGTAACAAATGCAACTTAGAGTCTCTGATACCCAACTATGTACGAAGGGTATGAAAAATGTTTGTGAACTTCGGCACATCTTGGTCCCTTCCCTACCGCAGTGTGGTCCATTTGATGTATTTGTCCTCATAGCATTTAACAGGGCAGTATTGCTCCTTAACGACATCCCAAAATAAATCCAAAGTGGGTGTGGCAATCAGACGAATCCCGATTTCGTGGGAACTATTTCGGGATTCCACAGAGGAAGGGATAACAGCTTTTGTGGACACCAAGAAGATGAACCAAAAGCCATGGAGGAATAAAATGTAGGAGAAGATGATTATGTTGATGAGGAGCAGCCAGAAGAGATGGACATGGAAGTTGAAGAATTCAAAGAAGAGGCTGCTCCCCAAGAGCAAGTCGAATTTGTGAAACCAATGGAAGATGCAAGAGTTGACACAGAAAGGCCCACTAGTACCATGGCTGAGGCTGATCCACAAGAACCAGCCTTGACTATGGAGCTAGCAGAGAAAATTGACAGCATGAAAACTATAGAGGTAGTACCACAACAAGCAAGGACAGGAGAATCAGTCGATATTCTGACCAAAGGGACCCCACAAGGACTCCCTGCCACCATGGAGGCAATGGAAGAAGACAACCTTAGAGAAGAAGAGGTCGTGACCACCCCGACCATAGAACAAATGGAAGAGGAGGAATTAGGAAAAGAAGGGCTCCGAGCTAGAGAAACCATGGAACCTGTGGAGGAAGCTCTAGGAGAACTATGGCACGAGGCTGGCGCTGCTCCACAATAACCAACGTCAACCTTAGAACCGAACACTGGAAATCCCTACCAGTTTTCCTTTTTCTCCTCCATCCTAAGAGGAGAAATGGTATCTTGTCCCCCTCTGCGTACAGAAGAAGATCTAACCATTCCTCTTGCCTTGAATTTATCACGAAGACCACAACGAGATGGGGTAGATGCTGCTCAAGTGATAAGCACTTTGGAGACTAAAAGGAGAGAAGAAGGAGAGGTAACTGAGGCTGGGGAACTGGGAGGGATTCCAACAGACACATTAATAGGAGGGAATCTCCCAAGGGCACCACCGGTCATGGTGAGCACACAACAAGGGGAAGTAACCATTGGTGAAGAGGACAGACCAAGTGAAGTTGTCTCGATGAATGAGCCAGTTGTAAATCCAGGCAAGAAGGCTGTGAAGCAAGAGGTAATCAAAGAAGAACAGACAGTGGAAGAAAACCCGACAGTCGACATGGTAGAAGCTGCTCCAGGGGATTTACCTCCACCTGCTGAAATTGAGGAAGTTTTGGTTAAGTGGGAATGGGTACAATTGTGGGAACAACGAAGAGTCCCTGTCAAGCAAAAATACTAGCTGCAATTTAAAGAGACAATGTGACGTAAGATGGAGGTTAGGAAACTAAGGAAGCAAGTACAAAAAATGTAGAAGCGGATGAAGAAATACAAGTGGCAAGCCAAAAAGTCCAAGGCCATAGGAGTAGAAGTAGAGACTCAAGTGGACCAGATAGCCACAACCTCTACTACCACTCAAATAGACCCAGTTGAGCGATTGTTTGAAGACCGTGAGTATGCCTTAAAGGCCAAAGTGCAGACTTGGAAATCTATTGTAGCTCGGTATCAAAATGAGGCCAGAATAACTCAAGAACGAGCCTCCACAACCATTTTTGAATGTGTGGAGTGCATAGATGTCATGACATTGAGGCATGTGAAGCAGTAGCTCAAGATGGAGCAGTTGGAAAAGCAAGTGGTAGAGTTGAAGACTGATAAGGAGCAGATGTTTAACTTGGTGCAAGAGGTGATGGCATGTCGTCCCCCTACTTCTTGTTATTCTCTATTCTTCCATGAACGTTTTCTTTTATTCTATTTGGAGAGCAATAAGAATGAAATTAGTCATGAAGTAGTGGACGATGTACAATTCCTCCACATAATGAGGAGCCATGACGTGCCAACTTAACATTTGATGTGTGAGTTTTACCTACATGGATATCTACTCTGCATGGACAGAGAATTTAACCTGGTCCCATATGTGGGGGACATTCATTTAAGGGCCCTCACCTCTTATACTTTTAATCATATCAGCTGGCAGAAGATCTTTAACACATTTGAGTCCAATCAGGTCACAAGGCCATTTATAGTAGGAGGATAACATGAAAGGTCAATCACCATGTTCACTAAACACAACACCTTTTTGGGAATTGAGGGGAACAAAGAAAGAATGCTAAGGACACAGAAATGGTGCCTTGATCTTTGTGTCAGGCAATTGGTCACATTTCAAGATGAGGCCCTTGATTGCTATCAGAAAAGGTGGATGATGTCACCTACAGCTTTCCGAAACAGGGAACCTTTAGGGGCAGCAAATTTTGAACGAGCGCTCCCCAGAGTGCCCAGGTATGTAGCATGTGTCTGAACATGCAGGGTCTGATGGATGGGGATCCAGTTTCAGTTCCCCACTATCTGGTTGCTAGTAGAAGATTACACCCCTTCATATAATATTACGGGATATTGGTGGAAGGAAGTCCTCCTCTCAAATGGTCTTAAAGTTCTAGGGACAGAGATGGCCGAAGAGTATGATCTCGCCCAACTCCAGGAGGCCAATAGTCTACGAAACCCAGAGCTGTGGAGGCGGCGAACTGCAAGAGGGCATGCAGAAGGCTAGTTGGGGGGAGATGTTGGGCACCAAATCGGGCTATCTTTTTGTTGCATTTCCATCACCCTTTTTGACCTCTTTACACTTGTTTACCTATGTTTACTATGCTAAATCTGCAAGGTAATTACCCCCTTTTCTGTCTATTGGAATATTTTATTAATGAAGTAAAGTCATAGGGTTTGCCTATTTGTAGCACTAAAACGTATGTTTTACCGCAACTTCTCGAGAGCAAGAACCAATGCTTCATTATCTAGCAACAGATCCACAATTCACAACAATGACCAGCCATAAGGAGGCCACGTAGCTGGAGTCGCAGATCCCTGAACCATTCTTGGGCCCTTCATTGATCTTTTCTATCTGGTGTTGGTGCCATTCCAAAATAATGCACATTTCTAGGTATATGGTTACCAAGTTTTGGGGAAAGATGTCGTTCTCCCTCGCTGTGTATAAAATACTGGTTATTCCTGTAATTGGGGGACTCCCCATTGATATTGTAATAGCCCTTTACAGATTAATAAAATATCATCTCTTTTGCTGCTCCATTCTTTGCTGTGAGTAACGCAGCCCTGATCAGAGAGCTGGGCCTACTCTTATGATCAGGTGCTGTGTCTTTCTATGTGTGTTATTTGTTATTTTATTCTTGCTATTACAATATGTTAATCCTTGTAATTTCTTTTCTAGAGTTTTGTATCTAGTTTAGTTTTACAGCTATGTTTTGAATCTTAATCGCAAACCCTTGGTTGGAAAGGACTGTACTCTTTCCCCTGCATATACCTTTTGCATTACCTTGAAAGGATACGCACCCATATCGATAAATTAATGTAGGAAAAGGGTGAATAGTTTTTCATACGTGGATACCAACAGTTATGATGAATAGTAATATATTTTATTTTACTTTTCATTTTGAAATGATGTATAATCCAATGCATGACTATATTTACAGGTTGAAGCTCTTCAAAGCTAAGACCTGTAATTATTGTACTATTTATCTGTGCAAAGCTCGTATTACTTCCATTGATTGGAATATTCATAGTTAAAGTAGCGACAAATGTAGAAAGAAAGAGAGAAGAGAAGTATTCTAGTGATTAGTGACACCCTTAAGGCTAAAAGCTCGCATGAGACACACACATACGAACTGATGTCCAAGTATTTAGAGTTGGTGAATTCACCTGCAATTCCTGGGCAACAAAATGATAATTTTTTGAAGTGTGATGAAACAATATTTTTTGTTTAAATTGTAGTCTAACCAATATTAAGTTGGAAACTCATATTGTAATACTTGACATTTCATATAATATAATTTAAGTTGATTAATAATGAACAGATAAATCAATATAAAACTACTAAATTAGTAGATTGTATTTATTAATGATGAATGCAAATAATATGAATATACAATGACTAAATTAGTCATTTATAATAATTATTAATGAAATTAAATGAAATGAATATAAACTACTAAAGTAATTGTTTATATAATGAGTATGAAACTACCGAAAAAGACAAATGACTACCATAAATGATAAATTTGTGATCACAAATAAGGACTGAATTTTTCATATATACGACTATTAGTAGCTAATTTATAGTATCTTATAACACAACCAATATTCTGGTCGTACTTCTTTTTTCATTAATTGGTTTTCTGAGGTGGTCAAATAGTAGTATATTTTTTGTGTAGTTAGTCGATAATTGTGGTAATTAAAGACTAGATTTATGACTAAATTTATGACCAAATTTATGACTAAATATACTACTAGACGATAAAATTGAGACAACCAATTAACGACTAAACTAAATATCACTAAAAGTTGGTCACGTTATAAGATAATGTAAATTAGCCACTGTTAATCACTCATTGAAAAATGGTCATTTATATGCAAATTTTAGTCTTCTTTTAGTAACTAATTAGCCATTTTGTACTAATGTACATCACATTAGGCTTCAATCTTCACCCAACCTTCAACTGTCAAGCTCTGTTTATGAATGCTTGTCAAGTACTATGTTGGGCTACCAACATGCCTCCCTCCAGTGTTTCAATGGAACCCAATTACATAACTATAGAATCTTCTCCTGGATAGGGTTTCTAATCACCGAAGACAACCCTAACACATGGCTCGTATAAGCTCCAACAAACTGTCCAAACCGTAGGATGACACCCCTAGTATCAAATCAACAAATAATTCCTTAATACATACCTTCTTTGGAGGTTTTCTCAGTTTTGTTTAGTTATGCTCCTAGTTAGGGCTTATAACCCACTCCTACAACCATCCTTCCTTCCACCAGAAATATCTCATTATCTGCAGCCTTTCTCCTACTCTTGAACATTGCTCACATAAAGAGTTTCCAACCCTTTCAAGGCCTCATGACACCCTTCTTCTGCACTATTTCATGCTTAGTCCTCTTCCAGCACAAGGTAGAGGAGTTTTTATCCTCCCTGTATGTTGCTCCAAACATCCTTCAAGCCACTTGTAACAAACCATACCTTTGTTTCTTACATAAACAAACCTCTTGCACTCAAAATTACACCCAAAATAGTACTCAAACTCTCTCCTACAATGCGGCCTTCCTCCTACAATGATTCAGACTTGTAGTGAGACCCAAACATCCCTAGAATGGCTCCTCTCTCCCACGTTAAGGTAGTCTATTCACGCGGCTTCCTCAAAGATGTATATGATAAGACTTGATACTCTTGGATTTTAAAATTACTTCACATGAGCTTATATTTAAATCCAAAAGAAGGGATACATGAATAGACATGTCTTTTGGCACATTCACTCCTAGCCTACATCACTTATGTGAAAAAAAGCATCATTAACCTTCAAAAATTCATCACTCATTGTAGAAAACTCAGAATTTGGCGATTCTCATTCCATTGGATTCTCCTCAATTCCCTCTATCATTTCCATCCATTACATGTTTGAAATTCTCCATGGCTTTAGCCCAACCATCGATGGGTGAAAAACCCCAACCTTGGGTTTCAAGCCCAGAAATCACTTTTATGGTGCCCCACCCTCAAAATCCCAACACTAGTAGAAAATGAGCAATTAGTGACTAGCTGACTAAAAAATTTAGTCACCACAACTTTTCCAAGTGAAATACTACCAAAAATGAGAAATCTTAAGTGACCGAACTAAAAACGCCTATCATAAATCAATAATTTAGTCACAAGTTAAAATATGTGACTATCTAATAAGTAATACAACTAAAAATGACTAACATGAATGACTACCTTAGTCTAAGAACAAAAATACAACTACCTAACAAGTACTACAATAATATGAATAAGTTTTGTATGTTAGTCATCTTAATTCTGTCAAGCAATCTACACTTACAAGTGATAGGGGATTGAAAGGTTGTTAAAGATTGGTTGAAAGGTTATCCTTCCTTAAACACTTCTTCATACTCACATGGTGTATATGTCAATCAACATTTCACTATGTATCTCTAGTAATTTGTAATTTTAAAAATATATCTTTTAATAAAAAACTATTTTATGTATTTTTTAAAAATCTATTCATTGAATCTAATTGGGTCTAGTTCTAATTTGAAATTAATTTAAAGGGAAATTTTAATTTTTAAGGCTAATATCAAATAAAAACTGCTTTAATTTTATATTAACTGACCTACATCCATCTTAACCCCAGGTCTATTGATCTGAATAGAAAATGGCATCAACCCATGGTATTCATCCACCCATGTTATTCATCAACCCATGTTATTCATCCACCCATGGAATTTTCGGCATCAACCCATGGTATTCATCCACCCATGTTATTCATCAACCCATGTTATTCATCCACCCATGGAATTTTCCCATGGTATTGTAAGTGACATCCACCCATGGTATTCGTTCACCCATGGTATTCATTCACCCATGGTATTATGACATCCACCCATGGTATTCATTCACCCATGGTATTTATTCACCCATGGATTTGACCTGTGGTATTGTAACTGAAAAAGACTATAAGTAACAAGTCACATTTTGTAAAAGGAGAGTTTGTCTGTCACAATGTAGCTTTTACACTTATTCTTCGTTTTAATAAAGGAAAACTTTGTGGTTTTTTTTATTGGGCATTCTCCTCTTTTTCTTCTAGCAGTTCCATTTTTTAGATCTTGGGGGCATTCCCCCTAAAATCCATTTCAATCTTTTAGATCTTGGGGTCCTCCACCGAAGATCCAGATCAGTGGTATTAGAGCAAGTTATGATTCATGGGAATGAGGGTTTGATGCATATTCTAGTTTCAAATTTTGTTGCAATAGTCAACAAATTTCAAGCATGTGCTACGTCCTCCACAAAGCATTTTCTTGGGCCAAGCGGGAAGATTTTTTTTTTTCATTTTTTTGTAGGAATTTTTTTGCGTGGAGAAGTTTGTAGATCAAATCTGAAATTTTTGGTGCAAAATTTAGAAGACCAAATAAGATATCTGGATTCCTTGCAAAAAAATACCCAAATTCAAAAAAAAAAAATGGCCGAATCAGAGTCAGGATGAGGAGATATCGCTAATTTAGAATCAGCTATGTTGCAGAAATGTTTCTGAGGGAAATTTGACGGCATATCTCCTATCTTTGTTTTGTAATTTTGGTATAGAATTTCATAAAAGTGACTATATATCTGAGCTCCTCTCGAAAAATTGCTCCATTTCAAAAAAACTATGGGTTGAATTATAGTTCGGATGTGGGAGATATCGCTGATTTAAAATCAGCTATTTTTCAGAACTTTTGTGACGACAGAAAAGTTGCAGCATAAACATGAATTTTGAGTGTCCAAATAAGGATTTCCAACACAAGGGAAGATGCAAAATTGTCCTATCTCCAAAAATAGTTTATAATAAATATTCTGAGTTATATTGATCGAGTTTTGTCCATTTTAGTTCTAGAGCAGCATTCGAAGTGGGTTCCCTTTGGAGACGTGCCCTCCCACTTCACATTCATTAGTTTTAGCATAGCAGCATTCAGCTTGGGTTCTTTGGAGACGTGCCCTCCCACCCCAGGTATGTAGGCACCTGCTATTTCGTCAATAACCAACATCATGGTTATGGGTCAACCAGACAAAATCCTTGTCATCGAAGTCCATTTACTAGGCCACACACTGTTAGCATCATAGTTGGTCACAAGCATTACATGGTATCTTTATCCTCGGATATTTTTTCATCATGGTTATGGGTCATCCACAAATTCACACTTCATCGAAGTCCATTTTCTAGGCTGCACACTGTCAGTATCACAATTGTTTACAAGCATTACACGGTATCTCTGTTCTCGGATTATTGTTCATCGTCGTTATGGGTTAACCACATAAACCCTTCTCTTAAGTGTATCTTCATATTCAACAAAGGCTTCGCAGGACGAAACTTCACACAATGGGGACCATTGCTTCTTAATGAGGGAGGAATGTTTCGAATAGAAAATGGCATCAACCCATGGTATTCATCCACCCATGTTATTTATCCACCAATGGAATTTACCCATGGTATTGTAAGTGACATCCACCCATGGTATTCACCCATGGTATTCATTCACCCATGGTATTTTCCCATGGTACTGTGACATCCACCCATGGTATTCATCCACCGATGGTATTTTCCCATGGTATTGTGACATCCACCCATGGTATTCATTCAACCATGGAATTGACCCGTGGTATTGTGACATCCACCCATGGTATTCATTCACCCATGGAATTGAACTGTGGTATTGTAACTAAAAAAAACTATAAGTAACAAGTCACATTTTGTAAAATGACAGTTTTCTCGCCACAATCTAGCTTTTACAGTTATTCTTCATTTTAATAAAAAATTTCTTTCTGGTTTTGTTTTTTGGGCATTCTCCTCTTTTTCTTCCGACAATTCAAACTTTTAGATCCTGGGGGAATTCCCCCCAAGATCCATTTCAATCTTTTAGATATTGGGGGTCTCCCCCGAATATCCAGATCATCTATTGAGCATTCAAAGGGGTCTAATCTCTCAAGGTGCAAATTTTTTTTTTCTAGTGCAAAACTTGAGGAAATGTTTTCACCTCGAGAGATTGGATCCCTCTCGACACTTGATAGTTATAGGGTTAATATGGATCTAGGTTGGTGTTGTGCTAAACAACAAACTCCCATTTCTTATGAAATACTTATATGAAATTTTAAATAAGAATTGGGTCCCTTTAAATCAACTTAGGTAAGATTTGTGTGTTAATAAATAAAATTGGTATTAACCCATCATAAGAAAAAACCCTTATGAAAAGGCTTAAGGTAAATGATTATTATAAAAGCCTTTTAAATGAAAATAAAGCGTGACTTTTAAAAATATCATAAAGCTCTTCATTATTGTGATAAAGTGATCGAAAGATCGCATATCACAATAACAAAGGAAACATATGCAAAAGCCACGAAGTCCCTTATTCATTCTCTCCGATCCGTAAAGGAAATCACAATCGGGAATCGGAGAAGCCAAAAGCCAAGCACAATATAATCAAGCCCCTTAATTCCTCCGATGCAATAAAGCATATCGCAATCGGCAAATCGGCGATGACAACAACAAGCTAACATATAAAAAAAGGATTGCTTAAAACCTTCAATGTGATAAAGCATATCGCAATCGGCAATCGGTGAAATCATAGTGACAAAACAAGAAAGCCCGAGCCCATTCCTGATTGCGATGTATTAATTAGGCGCACATCTCGAAAATGTATTTAAAATGGTTTACATGCCTTATATCACCTTTCGGCAATCAGAGATATTTAAAGCAAATAATAAAGCCTGCCCCTTGACATTCCTGATCATCGATTTGTGATTTATCATTGATCATCCATCAAAGAAATCTAAGGCATGCTTGAATTAATCACTTGGCATACAAACAACATGATGAGCATTTAAGACCATCTTTACCGTGATTGACAGGTTAAACAACTATTCAATGAAGCAGTGAAGGGTAGATATTTTCTTTAGATTTCATCCACGACAAACTTTAACTATATTCCATTATCACCTGCCAATTGACGTAACTCTTTTTCATTATCATATTGGTCTATAGCAGCATTTCTCTATATCACGGTTTTTCAATCACTTGTGCAGAATTCCGCTGAAACTAGAAATCTGAAGAAAATGGGAAAGAAATATAAGAACTCTGCAATAGTAGCTCCTCCAGCAAAATATCCAAGACCGAGTAAAAAGGGATTGATATCAGACACAACCTGTCTCGGACTGGGAACACTAGGTTGAAGAGTATCTATAATCTGATTGAAGTTGAAGAGCCTGAAGAATTATCTGAAGAAGCCACTGCTGATTCAAATAATAAATCTGAAGGAACTCTTAAAGAGTTGGCATGCTCCTTTCTTCACAGAATAGTAGCGCAAGCTAAATTCCTCCCATATACTGATGTCATGAGATGGGTGGTGGAAAAAATTCCAGTTACAAACAGAACCTTTTGCACAACTGACGGGAGGATATTTGGCTCGTTTCAACCAGAGGATCTAAGGAAATGTATAATTTACCTGAGCCTGAGAAGTGGTACAATAAAGCATTCCTAGAAGCTTTTGCAAAGGAAAACGAGTCAGAATCAACCCCAATTAAGTAGTGGAGACACTTTCCTGAGAAGCACAAGCATGAATCATCGGGTAAGTACTATGTAGACTCATTGGCTTCTCCTTACTATTATGTCAGAGCTATGATGTGTAGAATGTGGGGAATACATGACTCCGCTAAATTTACTATAGAAATGGTCCCTCTAATGGAGGCTAGAATCAATGGCTATGTGATTGTTAAGGGAATAGTTCCCCTAGGGTCTTGGGTTGATACCCTAGCAAACTGAAAGTTGTCTATATAGAGAAACACACATTCCACACAACCATTATGTTAATATAAGAAAATTCTACGATAACGGACGTACCTGAGGTCCTACGTTTGAGAAGGTCCTTCCAGGTCCAAACCCTTCTTGAAGTTCCTTTTGCTCCTTTGACCTGAAAAACAATCAATTCAAGAAAGTAAAACAGTATATGGACTAAACATTATAAAGAAACCATAATCATATTATAAAGATAGGTAGTTAGTTATGAATTTAAAAAACCATTCACATATGAATTCGAACATGAATATCATAAACATAAATAAGATTTATATCAGGAACAAAGACATGTGTTTCTTTTATTATAGCCAAATAAAGTACAGAAAGGAAAAATTTCACATGAGTCATCCTTTCATAGGCTCCAAGCGGAACCATCCTCCGGATTCGTCCAGTCTCAATCCTTTAACAAACTCCTTCCATGACTTACTCCATGATATCACAAGTAGCAAATGGACATCATCACACAAGGAAACAAGGGTTTCCTGTAAAAATGGGGGAAGTGCAGGAGGCACAAGGATCTTCATACCTGGTCAGCGAAACCTCAGCATAATAACCTTTCTCTCTCTTCTCTCCTCCCTTAGGCCTTCCCATTGAATCCTTTTTATACTTCTCCCAAAGTAGTTTTTTAGTTGGGAATTGGTTGGGAACAGTTGGGCCACGGGCACTAACAGGTGATCAATAGGTAAAACACGTGATCTCCACCCGAAATTAAGGAGTTTTATATTTTTTTAAGTGTTTTAATACATATATGCGGGTTGGGTATATACCTACCTCTGTATACATGTGTTTAACTCAGGGAAATGTTGTGTATAAGGGATAAAACATTGTTTTCTAAATTTTTGGACCAGGGCTGGAAGGAGGGGTTGCCCTAGGCCATGAGTGCAGCATCACAAACCATAAGAGTGAGATTTAGAGCTATAACAGACTCCCCCTAATATATGAGGTCAGAAGGGGTACATAATGGCCGAAATGTATTAAGCAAGTACATGGAAAGGAAATCTATCAAAAATCGAGAAGGACTTCACTAGAGTTCAGACTGCCAAGCCACAAGAGGAGATCAGAAAGTAACATTGTCTGAGGCAGGCATACCCATGCTCAGAAAACATAAAGCATGTTCGAATATCAAGTACAAGCGGATCCACTATGTATACAAGTATAAAGAACTGGAGAATACATAATGATCATATGATCATGATCGAACAAGTACATGTCTGAATATCACATATAAGAAGGTCAATGATGCTGAAGGGTGAACCGAATCACTGATATCAAGAACTGATCACAAAAGGTACGATTGAACATGATGGAATAGGATGGTACTACACTGCAAACTCAGGTGCCATCATATAAAATGTCGCCATGATTGACTACAACATATAAGGTGGAATGGTATCAACTAGCAGCAACAAGAGCAACTGTCAAGTGAACCAATGAATGCTGATACAACCTGAGGTCTTCACCAACTGTCGTGGTACATTTCTACAACTTGGGAATAAATGATCTGAAGTCGACCATGTGAGAAATTGTTTGATTACCAGTCATTGATGTATACCATTAACAAACACGAGACTACTCACCGATAATGATAATGAGCATCAAGGTATCCAGTACAATCTGACAACTATGAATAGATGAGCTAGAGTCGAACACCTGTAAGAATCTATCGATCAGGAGACAATGATGGTTTCCCACTGTCGATAGCGAAGGATCTGCCACTGATGACTGCAAACCCCAAGGTACTGCCAAATGGACTCTAGATCTTTTCCCCAGAGCAATGAGTGAGAGTCGATAGGGAAAGATCCACTAGAAGGAAGGCATTAAGGCATCCTTCATCAATCTAGCACACGTGTAACCCGTAGGCCAATAATGTGGAAGGAATCGAATGAAATAGATGTAGTAACCCAACTGAAGTATGTTTCCGGCGTAGACAAGATGTGGCTAGCGCACGACAGAAACCCTCTGAACCAACCAATAATGGAAGCTGACATAGAGGCGAGGTATCAACCAATAGGGTCAAATGGAAACCAAGGTACTGAATGAATCCCAATGTGTGATAATTTAAGTTGATGTCGAACACAAGGGAAACCACTAAGTCAAAGACCCATGATACTGATCGATGCTGAGCATAAAGTGACCTATCAATAATGAAAATAGGGTCAGGGTGCAGATCTAGGCTTGTACTCAGAGCAAGATGTCGTCGTCGATAAGGACAAGACCCACTAGCAAGAAGTCAATGGAGACCTTCTCAAACCGGCACGAGTAAAGGACCAATATAACTGATGTGATGATAGACATGATACTGAAAACTAGGGATGGCCGACTAAAAAATGAGTCAAGAGATACGGCAGAGAGGCCGACTCGGGCTAACTTCCCTTGAACAAAAGCACGACTCAATGTGACTATATGGCATCATATGATGACTCTGTATAAGTTCGTCATGAAGGAGGCATGAATGAACCATCCATATTATTAGAAGAGATAACCAATCGGGGGAGAATTGAATCAATAACAAGGTTAAGGCGTACCTAAGTCAAACTAAATCCTGCCCAAATGGAGGAGACTTTGTTTTGAGTGCTTTGTTCAAGGGCGACACTACTGACTCTAGCTGCCAACAATATATGGAAATATTGTCCCGTTCCTGCTATTTTTTTGGAATATATATTTTTTTTTGTCTTTTTTTGTTAAGCTCAATTTCTGGGCTGAACTGGTCAAATCTGGCAAAGTTCCCTCAACGGGTCGCGCACATCCTCCTCAGCGGGTCACGCACGTTGGAGCCCTGTTTGGAGGCCTTCCCGGTGTCTGAATGAGGTGCAGGATAGCTTGTTGGAAAGGTATCTGAGTCTAATTTCCAACCCAGCTAGAATTTTTGGATTTGGATGTCATTTGCCTAGTCAAAAGTCAATTCTCCCAAGACTACTTCTGCAGCTCAAAAAAGGGGCAGAAAGTCAAAATTTGGCTGTATTTTGACCTTTTGGAGGCCCAAAACTCCATGAAAACTCAAGTCCATCCATAGGCATGTGTAAATTTGCATGCAAAAATCTAGCATGCTGAGTTTTCGCAAAACGGAGCTACGATGACAAAGGGTCTCACCGGGGGTGAGACCCGTTGAGAAGCCGAAACCTGTAAATTTCCCAAAAATGCCAAAAATGAGCCAAAACTTCCAAAATTTTTTGTGCTTGGTGCTATGAAGAGGCTAGTGGGTGTCATGATCCTTGAGGGATGCCTCAGCCAAGATACGGAGTGGGTTGGTCTTCTTCTTCCGCCTAAGAGCCTCAGACAACCTTCTTTGGAACGTTTTCATCTTGGCCTGGAAAACATGCATCCTCGCCCAATAGTGATTCTTCATGTTCCTTAGCAGCTTTTTCTCTTGGTTGGCCTTATCCAACATCCTCTCCAAGTGGGCATTCTCCTGAATGAGCAATGACTCCCGGTCAGCAGGCAATGGATCACCGGGCCTCCTACGGTTTAGGACTCGATCACTACGAATCCTCCAAAGCTCATCAAGCGCCTTCTCCTCCTCTAGTTGTGTGTTCCACTGCTCTAGATAGGTGATGGTCCATTGGGCACCCTCAAGTCTCCGCTGCAAAACATCATTCTCGGCCCTGAGCTGTTGAATGATCTCCTTTGCCTCTTGGCTAGGAGAACTGACCTCGAGATCAATCACCGGATCCTCATGAATCATGGGCTCTTTGCCCCTCTGCAATACCTATGCTGGTGAAGAAAGCGAGGCCCCTTCCACCTGATGTGGAGATAACACTCGCTGATCTGAAGATGAAGGCGAGACCGCTTCCACCTATTGTGGAGATAGTACTTGCCTAGCTGTTGCAAATAAGGCCCTTGGGCCTTTCTGATAGGTGACCAAAGGAGTGGAGCTGACATGTCGGGTGATGGGAGCATCAGGCTGCTGCGATGGTCCTCCCTCCTCATGAATGACCTCCTGATGTGGCTGAGGTGGCACTGTGAAAAACTCATGGGAGATGAACTCCTCCCATGAGATGCCTTGCTGAGTCAACTGATGAGAGACTATGAGCTGGATCAAACCATAATGACAAAGGCTCCTGTACTGCTGGGACGGGGTCTTCCTCTGCAACATGGGCACCATCCTCTGAATGTTATGAAACAGGAAGACCGGGAGTTTCATCATCCTCACCTGGGTGAAATGCATCAACAGGCGAATGTGATATGAATACACCTATGGAAATCTGCCCTCACATGTAAAATAATGCATGATAAGTCTCATGAGGGGAGCATACTCGCTCCGGAGAAATCTGAATGGGAAAACACCCATCAATAATCTCACAAATGATGGCCGGACATAGGGCTCAAAGTGAACAAAATCAAGTAATCTGCGCTTAGGCCACACCTCACCCACATTTGGTATCCCTGTAGCCTCTGAGATCACCTCAGGTGTCAATATGAAGTTCACCCCTGCAAGAGTGACATGTCCATCATGGAGGTGTAAGACAAACAAGCGGGCCAACTCTCTATGATGCTGAATCCGAGAGATCCTCTCACAAAACTGATAGCAAGACATGTACTGGAAGCAATTCATTGCCAAAGGACAAGCCTGTAACTCTGCCAAAGAAGTAGGCTCCTCCCGCTTATGATGGCCTCCCTTACCCCCTCTACGAGGCCTACTCTGTTCCTCAATCTCCGTAGATGATGAATGGTCATCACTTTGCTCATAAGTTTCGGTATCTGACATGGTTTTGGAGCAAAGTGGACAAACTGAAGGACAAATTGAACTGCTACCTCTGCCTGCAAAAGTGCTGAACTCTATGCTGTTTCAAGGGGAAAAACATGAGGGGAATGTTACGGGAGGGAACTTCTTAACCAGGAATGGGAATATATGAAAATAACAGGGAATTTCACGGGAAACTTTACAAATTGTCATGCATATAGGAACACATTTTAACATTGGGAAATCATTTGCAAAGAACATCTCATATGGGACAAAAACATGTATGATAGTGAACATGGAAGGGGCATACATGTATCAATAGGGACATAGGGACACCATACACCAAATTTACTTATAGGAGTTCATGTGTGTCATAAGGAAGATTTTTTTTTAAAGGAGTACATGTACATTGTTTTAACATAGAGGGAAGGTTTTCATGTACAAGGGGATGTCAAGGGTATGTAGGGGTTATGTACATGACTCTAGATATACATCAACATTTATTTTCACATGACTCTTTTCTTTATTTGCAAATGTATCTTTTCTTTTTGTTCTATTTTTACATGTGTATGGTAGAGGGAATTAGGGTTTTGTGTGCTTGGGAGAGGGGTAGGGTTTATAGTTTAGGGATGGTGAAAACAAGTGTACATTTTATGTACAAATAATATGGGACAGAGATGAAAGCATGACTGTGAATGAAAGGGGAAAAGAGGGAAGGGACCAAATGGGACAAAATCACTTGAAACAGTCACAAAACCCTAGCATTTTACAAACATTAACAAGCAACCATATAAGTCTTTTCATTCGCTTGATGTGGGGTTAGAATCATAGCATACAAGCTTATTTTCATCATCAACCTCGAAAACCATGCATAAAGATCCTACCTTGACCGTTTGAGAAGATTTGAAGGGAGATGAAGGAATTTGGTTGAAGTTTGATTGCAGACAGCTGAACGGGTCGGGCAGGCTCCCCAACGGGTCGCGCACAACCCAACGGGTCACGCCCATTGAAATTTTGAACTGCCGGAGTGCGCTGGACGGGTCGCGCACCGCCCAACAGGTCGCGCACAGGTTTGAACGGGTCGCGCACCTACTAACTGCCCGAAATCACCGTGTTTTTGCCTCTTTCGCCTATCACTCTCTCACAATCTCTCTTGCAAGCTTTGAAATGCACAATGAGAGTGAAAGGGGGGAATATTACCTTTTATACTCTTCATTTGAAAAAATTTCATCCATAAACCCACTTTATAAAGTCTATTTTGACACTTTTTTAAAACACTGATTTTTTGGTTTCCTTTATCCTGAAGTTGACTTTTTGAGTGCTTTGACTTGATTCTTTTTGCAGGTAGATCATCTGAAGGACTGTGGCAAGGGGACCAGGGTTGTTGCTGCCTTTTTGAAGACATTTTGGAAATTTATTCTTTTTACAAAATTTATCATGACCTTGGCTTTAAAAACAGAGTTTTTAAATCCAAGGTTAGAAATGAACTGTACATGATGAAAATATCAAAGAAACATGTTTACCATCCTCCCTCTGGCTTGCTGGTCACTCAAGGACTTTCAGAGACATGACCTTGCAGAGACAAATGACCAAAACCCTAGACCTAGAATTTTGACATTAAGACCAAACAAGAGAAGCTTGACAAACTCAATGACTGATATGACCTGATCCAGCAAAGCCAAGAGGGGTATGAATAGACCAACTCCTCCATCAGGGTTATGGCATGCCTAACGGGATGAAAATTTTGACACTGATGAGACACCTACTAATGCAAATGCAAAGAGCTTTGATCACTGATGGAGGGATTTCAAGACCGACACTAACATTGGCTCCAATGGGGATGGTAGCTCCTTGAAGGTACCAAGAACCTCAGACTTCTGGGAGAGCAGACCAGTGCTTTTGTCATTGGGCAATGGAGTCAACTTATTCACATGTAACCAACTTGAAAACAACTTTATTTGACTTAGACAATTGACTGAAACTCAAGACTATCTTGGACACTAACTCACTAACTCTATACAGAAAATGAACTAACATGAAACCACTTATAAAACTCACTCCAACTAATCACCATTTTCAGAATTATAGCCTTCACCGCAGGCCCCAAACTGAAGATGGAAATCAACTTCACACATGCTGCAAAAAGAAAATGACATGGTATTTACAATGAGAGTGATTAGAGCAGAAAATGCTCAAGCATGATACCTTTTGAGCAGCTGGCCATTCACCGACCCACCAAGACATTCATCACCGTTCATTTCTTTGAGAAGGAAAGAATTTGGACCACGATATGCTACAATTTTGTAAGGACCCTTCCATAAGTTGTCGAATTTTCCATGCTTCCCTTTATCTTCATTTCGGGCATCCCACCATAACACAACATCATCAATCTGAAACTCATCTGCTTTGGCCTTTTTGTCATAGATTCTCTTTATGCGCTCCTGCAACTTAAGGGAATTCTGGTGAACTTCTTCTCGTGTCTGCTGCAAATGAATCATTTGACTGATCCGTCGTTGCATAAGATCCTCCTCACCACTAGCTTCTTGAAACAACTTGGCTACCGGGACACTAAGTGAAGTAGGAAACACTGCATCTACTCCGTAAATAATTTCAAAAGGTGACATACCAATTGACTTATTTTGACTTACTCGATCAGCCCATAGTGCATTTATTAACTTCTTATGCCAGCTCTTCTTATTTATTTCCAGCAATTTCTTTATAATCTTCACTAGAGATTTGTTTGAAGATTCGTGCAGCCCATTACCTTGCGGATGATAAGCGGTTGAATGCACCAAACTGATGTTATATTTAAAGCAAAAATCAACCAACTTCTTCGATTTGAATGCAGCCGCATTGTCAGTAATCAACTTTTGTGGACAGCCAAAACGTGATAAGATATTATTTTCAAGAAAAGAAATAATTACCAAATCTGTGGCCTGCCGGGTGGGAATGGCTTCAATCCATTTTGTGAAGTAATCTGTAGCCGTCAAGATCCATCGATGCTGTCCGGAAGATGCTGGGTGGATTTCGCCAATAAAATCCAAGCCCCACTGCTGGAATGGTGCGCTGATTTCCACCGGCTTGAGAGGCAATGGCTGTAATTTCTGTTTTCCTTGAAAAATTTGACATTCATGATAGCTCTTTACCGCTTTATATACATCAGAAAATAAAGAAGGCCAATAGAAACCAGCTCTCAAAATCTTATTAGCCGTGGTTTTCCAAAATAAGTGACCCCCACAGTCACCTTTATGGAAATCGTCCACTGTTGTTTTTGCTTCCTCTTCGACCAAACAGTTCAGCAAGATGCCACCGGGATCTTTCCAATAAAGTGCAGATTTGATAATGCAAAATTTGGCAGCCTTTAGCTTCAATGTTCTAGCTTTGTTTCTAGGCATTCCAGGAGGTGCAGATAAGTTTTGAAGCACATAAACTATATCCGCATACCAAGGAGAAGACACAAAGATATCGGACACTTGTAGAACTGAAGTTTCTTCATCTTCATCGGACAAGGCAGCAATCAAATTTATATCAAGGACATGAAGGTTTGCTTCAGCCATCAACTTAGCTAGACCTTGACCTTTAATCAACTTGGTAGGCTTAATTTCAACATCATATTGTAAGAGTGCAGCAATCCACTTACCCCTTCTTCCTTCTAGTTCTGTTTGCACTAGAACATCCTTCACAGTTGCATTGGGAACATATGCTAAAACATGAGAATTCAATATGTAAACTCGGAAATCTTTCAATGCTTTGATCAGGGCCAATGCTTGTTTCTCAATGATATTATAATTCAGCGCTCCGTCTCTTATGATGCGGCTAAAAAAATCTATGGGCCTCTCAACTCCATCTCTCTTTTGCATCAACACAGCTGCCAATGTATGCTCAGAGGCGAATGAAAACAAAATGAAATCCTGTGTATAATCCGGGCTAATCAATGTTGGGGCTGAAGATAAGATTACCTTTATCAAATTAAAATATTTCACCGCCCCTTCGGTCCATTTGAGCTCGTTGTCCTTCTTCAGCATATTTGTTATCTCTCTAAGATGTTCAGCAAGATTGGGAATGAAACGACGCAGAAAATTCAATTTACCATTGAATGAGTGAATCTCTTTCTTGCTACGGGGCTGCTCCACTTGCTGAATTTCTTTTACTCGTGCAGGGTCTATACGAATGCCGTCTTTAGAAATGATATGGCCCAGCAGCTTGCCCTCACTCATAGCAAAAAGGCTCTTCTTCGGATTCAATGAGATGCCATATTTTCTGCACTTTTCAAACACCTTAGACAAATGAAACAAATGCTCTTCATCTGATTTGGAAAATACGGTCAAATCATCAAGATAAACAACTAAAAAGACATCCTTCTTGTTTGCAAAAGCCATGTCCATTGCCCGTTGAAATGTAGCACCCGCGTTTTTCAAACCAAACGACATCTTGGCATAATGAAATGTACCCCATGGAGTAGTAAATGTTGTCTTGTCACGGTCATATTCGTGCACCAAAATCTAATTATATCCGGAGCAACCATCAAGCAATGACATCCTAGATTCCCCCACAACCCGCTGCAATATGTGATCCATCTTGGGCAGCGGATAATTGTCCTTTAATGACACTTTGTTCAGATTTCTAAAGTCTATACACAAGCGAATCTCACCGGTTTTCTTCCTCACGGGCACCAAGTTTGAGATCCAATCGGAAAACCGGATTTGCACTATGATTCCGGACTTATACAACCTGTTGACTTCTTTCTCAATCAATGGCAGCAATTTGGGATTAATTCTTCTCAACTTTTTCCGGAAAGGCTTTTGATTTGGCTTTATAGGAATGGTATGCTGAATAATGCTTGTGTCATAAGTTTTCAAATCTGAATAATCCCATGCAAAAACATTAGAATACAGAGACAATAACCTGATATACTCTTGCTTTACCTTAGGCGGCAATGCTTTTGAAAGCTTCATCATCTTTGGATTCGCAGCTGTCCCAAGGTTCACATCTTCAACTCCTTCGTCCGTTGGCCTCAAAGTTGGCTTGCGGGCCACATCATCCTGATCAAACAATTCCTCTAAAGGAATCAATCCTTTTGGAATGTGATTGTCTTTGAGCTGCAATACATCCATCTGATTCACTCCTTCAGCTTCCGTATCTATTGAGATGTCTTCGAACTTACCCTTAACTTGCAGAAAATCTTTGACTTCTTCGTCATCTTGGAACACTTGCCAACACCTTTGGTTATCTAGAACTGTAGGACGATGCTTCACATATATCTCGAACTTATTGCTGGAATTCATGGGTATTTTCAGATTACTTGCCGCCTTAGCCAATGCATCCGCAACACCATTTTGAATCTGGGGCACACATGTCAAAGTATGTTCAGAAAATCTTTTCAAGATATCTAAAACAACATTTCTATAAGCTCTCATGCGAGGATGTTTGGCCTGAAATTCACCTTTCACTTGCTTGATAACTAATTCAGAGTCGCCATTAACTGCTATTTTCTTTGCCTTTAACTTCAGAAGGATTTTCAAACCAGCGATAAGAGCTTCATATTCCGCCTCATTATTCGAGCAATCAAATGCCAGTTTATAAGAACATACACGTACCTTGCTTGGAACTTGATCTTGGGCTGAGAATGGGCTTCGAATCCACACACCTATACCAGCACCATCGCTGCCCACTGCACCATCGAAATCCATGGTCCAAAGACCCTCTTCATCATCTTCTAAGTGCTGAAAATCTGATTTTGATTCACATTCTGCTTGCTGCCCATTTATTTCTGCATTTGGCTTTATGACAGCAGACCTTTCTTCACTTTCCTTTCTCAAAACTTCTCTAAAATTTTCTGAAATGTCTGGTATATCTTCTACTTGAACTAACTGACTATCTACCTCATTGAAATTTTCCGCAAACAAAACAAAAGATTCTAAATCTGTCTGTACATAATTTACAGGATGATTGACGGGCTTTTCCTTACTAGTGATCATGTATTTCATCTTTTGTTCTCGATATAACTTCCTCATTTGACCGAAAACTAGAATTGAAGCATATGAAAAATCAAGCTGAATTGTACCTTTGAGTTTGGCTCCCCATGACCTCGACAACAACATGCCAAACTGTGGAGGAATGTCCGCCACCACCACATCCATCAAAACATTCTTCGCTGGAATTTGATCTAGACTCACCACTAAGTCTTTGATCAAGCCAATACATCTTACCCGGCTGGAATCAAACGAATATAAATCATGGTACTTCCTTGTGATGTCAAGCCCCAGCTTCTCCATGATTGTTTTCGGCATCAAATTATGTGAAGCTCTCGAGTCAAACATAGCATTGTGCAGCACAAACTCATGCAATCGCAAACTGATATAAAATGGAGGAATATCACTCTCGGGAGACTCACCATTCAAAGTTGGCCCAAAGATTAACTCCGGCTGATCATCTTGTACATTCACCATGTCTAGCATTGGATCAAAATTCAGCAACTTGGAAACTTGGCCTCGATAAGTGGTGTTTTTCATGACCTTCGTTAAAGGAATAGGTATCTTGAACTTTGCAATTTCATTCTCCAAACTGAAAACTGGAAACTTCTCACCTTCCTTTGCTAGATTTTCTCTCTTCTCAGCTTTATCCTTTGGTGGATTTGATGGCTGGTCCACTTTAGCTGCTGGTGATGATGGAATTGTTGAAGGACCAACTATGTCTTTACCTTTTGAAGAAACTGAATCATTCTTTGCTGCAATGTCTTTCCTTTTCTGCACAGGATTTATAGGAATGGTTCGGCTTCTCAATTGCCTTTGCTGTCCTTGCTGCGCTGATAATGCATTCAAGTACCCTCTTTGATATTCTTCAGATTCTTCTTCAAGTATTGAATCGCTGGACAAAATATAATGCTCATCTTGGGGAAAGACAAAATTACTCACCAACTCATCTTCTTCTGTGATATATGTGGGAATATCGTCAGGAGTGAAGAAATGATTTTCCTCACCAACATTATCACCCTCATCTTCAGACTCTTGACTAACAAAATTCTGCTGAAAAGGTGGTTTCATTTGCTGCTGAACTGCCATGTCTTGTGCCTTTGTTTCACGCTGCTTGATTCTATATTGTTGCTGCGGTTGACCTCTGAAATTGGGATTATGAATCTGAGGCTCCGGCTTGTCAATAGTCATCTTTTCAAGTGCCCTCTTTATCTGCTCAAGAACCTGATTTGATGAGGATGCTTCCTCCTTGATTCTAACTCGCTTTTCCGCCTTCATCCTTGCTCTTTTGTCATTCAAATTTGCCTCAACGCTGACAGCAATTTTCTGCATCTCCTCCAAGGTAGGCGGATCTCTATCTCTCAATGAATAAGCCATCTCCAGATCAAAACCATCCGGGAACTTAAGAAGTGCTGATTTTCTAGATGGCCTCAAATCATCGGGAATAGCATTATAAACTGTATTGAATCTGATTATGTAATCTTGAACTGACTCACCCGGATTACGCTTGAGGTTGTTGTATTCGGCATTGATTTGAAGTGGATCCTTTCTGATTTCCCACCGATCTAAGAATTGATTCTGAAGTGCCTCCAAAGTAGTGATGCTGTTAGCTGTCAATCCTCTAAGTCGTTTTCTTTCTTCTCCTGCAAATTTTTGCACGAATAACCGCATGGTAACATCTTCTTCATCTAACTCATATAGATCAAAAAATGTGGTCATCTTGTCGATATGTTGCTGAGCTGTAATACTTTGTGGAGTACCATCAAACATGGGGATTTTACTTTGGTAATCAGCTGGCATATCATGAAGATTTGCAGGTAGAACCAATGGGGAAAACCGGGCAGCCATTGCTCTAGGTGGGGGAGTAGGATGAGTATAAGGAGGAGGAGCTCTGATAGCAGGGATTATAACAAGAGGAGGTGTAGTTTGTGGAGTTGGAGGAGTCGGAGGAGTAGGAGAAGAAG
The DNA here is from genome assembly GCA_031772625.1 of Pinus tabuliformis. Classification (NCBI taxonomy): domain Eukaryota; kingdom Viridiplantae; phylum Streptophyta; class Pinopsida; order Pinales; family Pinaceae; genus Pinus; species Pinus tabuliformis. The sequence continues at coordinate 66,361,262 of CM062805.1, read as the reverse complement.
GCGGAGAACCGACTGCTGTTTCAGGATAAGTGATTATAGGTGAAACTGAAACATAAGGAGGATAAGCTTCTTCGTGTGCCGTGATAGTTGATCCGATGTGATCAGAAATATTCTCAACAAATTCAGAAAGAGTAGTAGCGTGAACACTTGACTGAAGATGTCTTAGAATGAAATTTTCAACCAATTTATTATGTCTTTCAAACTCAATAACAGCTGCAAAATCAGGGTCAAGGACTAAAGAATCAAGTGCACTTTCGGACTTAGCTTTAAACAGAGATAACTCAAAGCTTTCGTCAAATTCTAAATCTTCAAGATAATCAAAAATAGCTGGACATGAATGAGATCTGAAAATGGTTTTGGGATCTTTAGCCAGCTTGTTTTCTCAAAATAACTAGGAAAGAAAAAGCATTCAGCCCGTGAAAACTCTCAACCTATCATCCACGGCTAAGAGTTAACAAATACACGGGGATAAGATATCAAAGAAGCACTATGTTCACAAGCTCACGGAGATTGACTGAAGCAGCGTTTATCTACTTGCGCTGATGTAAAACAAGAGCGTTTTCGAAGGCTACCTGGCGTAACTTCAGGCTCCGTCTAAGACCTATGAAATAACACGTCAATGAGCAAAAGATCAGTTTTTTCTCCCCAGTATGGTCGCCAGTATGTTAGCACTTGAAATTTCACCTCAGGCTGAAAAAGGCAAATCTCAAAGCTACATCAAACCATTCAGCCTCGTAGCTAGCCCTACAGGGCAGGAGAAGGCTCTCTCCGGTCAAATCTCGGCAAATCTTCAATGAGATGAGATGACCAACAAAGGTAACACTGATATTAGGCTAGTAAACTTATTATAAAGGTTGATTTGGGGTTTTTGGGGTTTTTGGTGGCAATTTGAGGAGCTGCAATTTAGGGTGCGGGGATTTGACACAGTTTCTGCAGGGGGGTCTTTGGGGCAAGGTAGGAGCCTATATTGATTTCTTTAACTGAAATGGATGATTAGGAGGAAAGGTAAGAAAGCTAAAGAGAGCAAACAATGGATTTGAATTCTCTTTAGACAGTAGAAAACATAGAAATTAAACAAATTTGAAAGCAGAGCATGGCAAGCATGAATTCTAACTTTATCACTTCATTTGTTTAATATGCAGTAGTATAGAAAGGAAATGAATCACATAAAAAAGCTTACAATAACATGAAAAGACACACCATCAACACAATGAGTCCACAAGAATCCCAAAGATGACTGCAATACCCTGGTCTTCCTTAGCCAAAAATTGCAGAGATACAAGTGAAAATATAAAATGATAGCTTCTCCCTCAAGAGTCCAACCATGAAAATGAGCAAGAAAGTACATAATATAGATGATATAACCTCTTTCCCTGCCTCCATGGGTCGAGCTCACTATCCTAGGATCTGTTTGAACAACTTCTAAACTAAGCACTACAAAATAGGCAGTCAAAACAACTTGCCTCTATAAACTTGGAAACCAGTTCATACAGTCAATTTTACCCTTTTACATGCAAGAATCTTCTAGAAGAGTTAAACAAGAGTACAAGTATCCAAAAAATGCCACAAGTACATTCAAGAGGACCACCATCGACCTCAGAAAGTCAAACTGGAGCTAAACTGCAATTTCTGGGCTGAACTGGTCAAATCTGGCAAAGTTCCCTCAACGGGTCGCGCACATCCTCCTCAACGGGTTATGCACTTTAGAGCCCTGTTTGGAGACCTTCCCAGTGTCAGAATGTAGTGCAGGATAGCTCGTTGGAAAGGTATCTGAGTCTACTTTCAAACCCAACTAGAATTTTTGGATTTGGATGTCATTTGCCTAGTCAGAAGTCAATTCTCCCAAGACTACTTCTGCAGCTCAAAAAAGGGGCAGAAAGTCAAAATTTGGCTGTATTTTGACCTTTTGGATGCCCAAAACTCCATGAAAACTCGAGTACATCCATAGGCATGTGTAACTTTGCATTTCAAATCCAGCAATGCTGAGTTTTCGCAAAACGGAGCTACGATGACAAAGGGTCTCACCGGGGGTGAGACCCGTTGAGAAGCCAAAACCTGTAAATTTCCCAAAAATGCCAAAAATGAGCCAAAACATCCAAAAATTTTTGTGCTTGGTGCTGTGAAGAGGCTAGTGGGTGTCATGATCCTTGAGGGATGCCTCAGCCAATATACGGAGTGGGTTGGTCTTCTTCTTCCGCCTAAGAGCCTCGGACAACCTTCTTTGGAACATTTTCATCTTGGCCTTGCAAACATGCATCCTCGCCCAATAGTGATTCTTCATGTTCCTTAGCAGCTTTTTCTCTTGGTTGGCCTTAGCCAATAGCCTCTCCAAGTGGGCATTCTCCTGAATGAGCAATGACTCCCGGTCAGCAGGCAATGGATCACCGGGCCTCCTATGGTTTAGGACTCGGTCACTACGAATCCTCCAAAGCTCATCAAGCGCCTTCTCCTCCTCTAGCTGTGTGTTCCGCTGCTCTAGATAGGTGATGGTCCATTGGGCACCCTCAAGTCTCCGCTGCAAAACATCATTCTCGGCCCTGAGCTGTTGAATGATCTCCTTTGCCTCTTGGCTAGGAGAACTGACCTCGAGATCAATCACCGGATCCTCATGAATCATGGGCTCTTTGCCCCTCTGCAATACCTGTGCTGGTGAAGAAAGCGAGGCCCCTTCCACCTGATGTGGAGATAACACTCGCTGATCTGAAGATGAAGGCAAGACCCCTTCCACCTGCTGTGGAGATAGTACTCGCCTAGCTGCTGCAAATAAGGCCATTGGGCCTTTCTGATAGGTGACCAAAGGAGTGGAGCTGACATGTCGGGTGATGGGAGCATCAGGCTGCTGAGATGGTCCTCCCTCCTCATGAATGACCTCCTGATGTGGCTGAGGTGGCACTGTGAAAAACTCACGGGAGATGAACTCCTCCCATGAGATGCCCTGCTGAGTCAACCGATGAGAGACTATGAGCTGGATCAAACCATAATGGCAAAGGCTCCTGTACTGCTGGTCAGGGTCTTCCTCTGCAACATGGGCACCATCCTCTGAATGTTATGAAACAGGAAGACCGGGAGGTTCATCATCCTCACCCGGGTGAAATTCATCAACAGGCGAATGTGATATGAATACACCTGTGAAAATCTGCCCTCACATGTAAAATAATGCATGATAAGTCTCATGAGGGGAGCATACTCGCTCCGGAGAAATCTGAATGGGAAAACACCCATCAATAATCTCACAAATGATGGCCGGACATAGGGCTCAAAGTGAACAAAATCAAGTAATCTGCACTTAGCCCACACCTCACCCACATTTGGTATCCCTGTAGCCTCTGATATCACCTCAGGTGTCAATATGAAGTTCACCCCTGCAAGAGTGACATGTCCATCATGGAGGTGTAAGACAAACAAGCGGGCCAACTCTCTATGATGCTGAATCCGAGAGATCCTCTCACAAAACTGATAGCAAGACATGTACTGGAAGCAATTCACTGCCAAAGGACAAGCCTGTAACTCTGCCAAAGAAGTAGGCTCCTCCCGCTTATGATGGCCTCCCTTACCCCCTCTACGAGGCCTCCTCTGTTCCTCAATCTCCGTAGATGATGAATGGTCATCACTTTGCTCATAAGTTTCGGTATCTGACATGGTTTTGGAGAAAAGTGGACAAACTAAAGGACAAATTGAACTGCTGCCTCTGCCTGCAAAAGTGTTGAACTCTATGTTCTTTCAAGGGGAAAAACATGAGGGGAATGTTAGGGGAGGGAACTTCTTAACCAGGAATGGGAATATATGAAAATAACAGGGAATTTCACGGGAAACTTTCGAAATTGTCATGCATATAGGAACACATTTTAACATTGGGAAATCATTTGCAAAGAACATCTCATATGGGACAAAAACATGTATGATAGTGAACATGGAAGGGGCATACATGTATCAATAGGGACATAGGGACACCATACACCAAATTTACTTATAGGAGTTCATGTGTGTCATAAGGCAGATTTTTTTTTAAAGGAGTACATGTACATTGTTTTAACATAGAGGGAAGGTTTTCATGTACAAGGGGATGTCAAGGGTATGTAAGGGTTATGTAAATGACTCTAGATATACAGCAACATTTATTTTCACATGACTCTTTTCTTTATTTGCAAATGTATCTTTTCTTTTTGTTCTATTTTTACATGTGTATGGTAGAGGGAATTAGGGTTTTGTGTGCTTGGGAGAGGGGTAGGGTTTATAGTTTAGGGATGGGGAAAACAAGTGTACATTTTATGTACAAATAATATGGGACAAAGATGAAAGCATGACTGTGAATGAAAGGGGAAAAGAGGGAAGGGACCAAATGGGACAAAATCACTTGAAACAGTCACAAAACCCTAGCATTTTACAAACATTAACAAGCAGCCATATAAGTCTTTTCATTCGCTTGATGTGGGGTTAGAATCATAGCATACAAGCTTATTTTCATCATCAACCTCGAAAACCATGCATAAAGATCCTACCTCGACCGTTTGAGAAGATTTGAAGGGAGATGAAGGAATTTGGTTGAAGTTTGATTGCAGACAGCTGAATGGGTTGTGCAGGCTCCCCAACGAGCGACACAACCCAACAGGTCGCACCCGTTGAAATTTTGAACTGCCGGAGTGCGCTGGACGGGTCGCGCACCGCCCAACAGGTCGCGCACAGGCTTGAACGGGTCGCGCACCTGCTAACTGCTCGAAATCACCGTGTTTTTGCCTCTTTAGCCTATCACTCTCTCACAATCTCTCTTGCAAGCTTTGAAATGCACAATGAGAGTGAAAGGGGGAATATTACCTTTTATACTCTTCATTTGAAAAAATTTCATCCATAAACCCACTTTATAAAGTCTATTTTGACATTTTTTTTTTAAAACACTGATTTTTTGGTTTCCTTTATCCTGAAGTTGACTTTTTGAGTGCTTTGACTTGATTCTTTTTGCAGGTAGATCATTTGAAGGACTGTGGCAAGGGGACCAGGGTTGTTGCTGCCTTTTTGAAGACATTTTGGAAATTTATTCTTTTTACAAAATTTATCATGACCTTGGCTTTAAAAATAGATTTTTTAAATCCAAGGTTAGAAATGAACTGTAAATGATGAAAATATCAAAGAAACATGTTTACCATCCTCCCTCTGGCTTGCTGGTCACTCAAGGACTTTCAGAGACATGACCTTGCAGAGACAAATGACCAAAACCCTAGACCTAGAATTTTGACATTAAGACCAAACAAGAGAAGCTTGACAAACTCAATGACTGATATGACCTGATCCAGCAAAGCCAAGAGGGGTATGAATAGACCAGCTCCTCCATCAGGGTTATGGCATGCCTAACGGGATGCAAATTTTGACACTGATGAGACACCTACTAATGCAAATGCAAAGAGCTTTGATCACTGATGGAGGGCTTTCAAGACCGACACTAACAAGGTGGTGGAATGGCGGAGCGACTATGATCAGAACGACAAGAGAGTGACAGAATATCTGACTTGGCAAGATGACGAGGAAGGAAAAAGAGCAAGGGCACCCAAGATTAATGAAAATCATAAGGAGCTGCTCTTTAATAAATGGGACGAACAAATCACGCAGGCAGAGCAAGCAGGAGAGACAACGGCGACACAGGCAAGCATTCTTATCGACTGTGTAAATGAGAATTTACACAGGGCCAATTTAACTACAGAAACCACCCAAGGGTACCTACCAAACAAGTTGCAACTGGAAACAGAATGGAGGCAGAAAGCGCAGGCAAAAGGGAAAGCAATCAAAGCATTGGCTAGGCTAAATTGGGAAAGCTACTGGACGTACTTGGTTAAACCACACAGCCAATGGATGACGGTGAAGTGCATTACGAACGCAGCCGAGAAGGTAGCGCCAGCTCTCATAGATGCCGTTTTCACAGCCCAGCTCAGCGCAGAAATCAGCCAGCCGACTCTTCTCAAGCCTATGCTGGACACTTGCAACTTCAAAGACCAAGTTCACAAATGATTTCATTTAGAATGTTGTTTTTTCCTTTTTAACTAGATTAGAAAAAGGGCGGTCATTTGAAAACCGTATCCTGAAATTTTGTAATGATACTATTATCGGAATTAGGAAGTAGTATTTTAACCCTTCTCATGCATTTAGAGAAGGGTCCAGAAACTTGTCAAAAACTTGTCCTCGGAACATGCACTTCTGCACCCTCAGAGGAGGTTTTGATGAATGGAAGGATCGAGATTTATTTATGTTTGCATTTTAATGTCTGCTACTGATGTTGCACTTCTGTACTCTTAGTAGACGTTAGAAGTAAGTAGAGATAAATCGTTATTGCTTGAAGTTTGTGAGTGAAAATCAGTCATAAATGGTACTTTTATCTCTTGATTAATTTCTGCTCATATTCTTAGAGTAATATGCAGTTTTAGTTGTTTATGTGTTAATGTATGGATGTTTGGGTTACCATTTGGCACTTCTGTACGGTGGAATCATTTCTTTGTGCTTGACGTATGAATGACTTATTATGCGATATGTTGTTCACAACTGTTTTGCCTAACTTCTTATGCAGAATGGTTTATCTTAAATGGTTCATATTCTTATGATAGCTGAATGATCTTTATTACCAGTTATTGTTCGAAATCTTTTTAGATAACATAATATAAGAGATATATCCCGAGTTAGCGTAGATTAGATGTGTTGTTTTCATTAGATTACAATAGAATAGAATCTGTTTACTAGTTAGATTTGAGTTAGCTCTAAAATACTTTCAGAATCAGCATAATCAAAATCTACACACACACACATAACCTTTAGATTGGGAAGCTGGTCCCATTATCCCTAGTCGGACCCGCTACACCAAACGGGCAAGGAGCCGCCAACCAAGTTCCAGACCGGGTGGGTATCCCCCTTGTTGTTGGCCCGATTTCAGGGCCCTCAACAAGGTGTTATCTTTAGAATGCAGTTTCTGAGTGTAACAGTGTGAATGTAATAGCTTGTAAGGCTTTTAGAAGTCAGGTGGCAGACTGAATGCAGATGATGCCAGATATATCTTCAAGAAAAAGGAGTAAGTAGAATAAGCAGACTTGACTCTGATTTTCTCTGGTAAATTCACAAGGATTATGGATAGTGAGGATGAATTGCAGCGGGGGGCAGGACTATAAGCTGGTGAAATGCAATTCTTGAATTATATGCTCGGCAAAAGGGAACAATGCCGGGCAGTTGGAGGGTAAATTGCAAATTAAGGCCGAGAATGATTGTTCAACAGTGAATTTTGGACAAGGGGGCAATGTGGATTATTTTGGGCCAGCATGTACTGAATGACAACATTTAATTTAGGAATTACTAGGTAATTAGTGGAGAACTTTGCAGAGAAATGGCAAGAACACGGGCAAATGGGTAAATTTTGGCAAATATTTGGATAATTAGCGCCGAGAGCTGCCGGGTTGAGCAATGGATGAAGAATGTACCTGAATTGGTGAGTGGCGGTGTCCCAAGCTTTGAATTCGTAATGTGGAGGCAATTTTTTGGAGTAAACGAGTAAAACGGCTCCCTCTCTTTTCCAGCAAAAATGACAAAAAACGGTTCAATTGCGTGTTTATAACGACAAATTCAACACATATGGGTTTTGGCGCTTTTCTGCGATGACGTCAGCATGAAGTCATCGGCAGGCTCGGGTACGGATGATGACGTGGGTGCTGAGTTGGATGCCAGCGTGGTGGGACACGGTGCAGGGACGTGGGGGCGGCAAGATGGCGTGGAGGGCGACGTGGCGCAGTGGCAGGGACCTTGGGCATGACGTCATCATGACGCGGGAGTGACGCGACAGGGGAGGCGGATTGCGGGAGGGCGGTTTCCAGTTTCCCCGCACCACTATTGGGGAAAGGTGGTAATGGGGAGAGGGGCTCCGAACAACCCCAGTGGCCGCCACGCGTCCAGCGTACAGGAGCAAAACCACCCGCTCCCCGGATGCTAAACCACGACAGGTCTAGGACTGAGATTGACCGCCCACCTTTGGATTGGGGGCAGCGGAAGATCAGCGGCTGGCGGGCGCCCTGACCCAGCGTGCAAGTTTGGGTGGGGACCCGCCAGATAATAAAATAACATTTAAATACTGTGGGTTTAGAACTTTGGGTTCAGAGGGTTTAATGGGTTTCAAAGTGCATAAGGGTTAATACGTCGGGGTCCAACAACATTAAAACATTAGGTCGAAGTGCAAGGGGGGGTTTTCATAGGTTCTCGGGAAATAGTAGGTAGGGTTTGGTTCTAGGCTATTAATCTAACCAGGGGTTAGAGTAACTCCAAAGTAAGGGTTGACTAGAGTCCTTGGTGGACTAATGTCTCCCATGAAATTGATAGTTAGCTATAATGCTAAAAGGGGGGGAATATTTATATATTTTCTGGGTTTTTTGCATAGAATGCTATAATAGTAGGGGGAGGGGTAGCACTTAGGGATTTATATAGTAAAATTAGAAATTAATATGGATTGGGGATGTGAGAAAGGAATAGAGAGCTAATTTTAATGAGTAAACTTAGATTTAGAAGCAGATGGGAGTGAAGAATGATTTTACATAGGAAATGTGGCTTCTTTTCAGAGAGAGAGGTCACAACTTGACATGAAATTTACAAATGAGAAATGTAAGGAGGACTTTTTAGGGAGATCCTACAGTGCTCAAGGGGATGTTAGTAAGAAACTTTTGAAGGGGATGAGGGAAGTTAGTGATGGTTTGGCAGTTTTCCAAATAGGCCATTAATCTTGCCTTTCTCCCACTGGTGAGATCAGATGTGATTTTTCCCATGTCATATGCTTAGATCTTGTTTTCTGCAACCTTCAACTGCCTACCCTGCCTCATTTGCCTAACATTCTTCCTTCCTTTGGATGGGCGCACTTAGCCTTGCAAACCCTGATAATTCGCTTTTCTTTTTGCTGTCCTCCTATCTAAGTCTACCCTTATGACTTCCAAGGGCCCAGATTAAGCAGTTGGGCTCCTTCCTTTCTCTATCCACCTAGTCATCTATCAAGCTTGAGCTGTTTGAGTAGGTACTTCCTCTCTAGTCTAAAACATGCAATTTAAAACATGGTATGGCCCAGCTTGAGCTGTTGGACCACCCATCAAGGTAGCAGTGGCATTTTGGATTAGCCACTTTCATGGTCTTTATTTGGGGTTCATTTCATTTATTTTTTCTTTGACCAGTTCATTTTCTTGCCTTTTAATTATTCTTTTAAGGCATACCCTCTTTACATTTTTTAACTGTCTGTTTCTTTCACAAAAATGGAACCTTAGTACCACAGAAGATGAACATTTTTTGGCACCTCCACTGTCAATCATGAGAAATGAAAACCTATTGGTATAGGAGGCTAATACCATGCACCAGGCATCACGGCTAACCATGAGCTTGGCGGTAGACTGTCTCACCACCGTGTTTGATTGGTGTACTCCTCTTCTGGCCAGCTTGAAAGGCCAACTCACTTCCATCAAGAGAGGGCAGAGGGACTATTTTGTGTTCTTTCTTTTTTGAGAGGGTCCCTGCACTCTGCCCTAGAGTAGCGGTTTCCATTAGCATGCCACAAGATCCACGCATGGGCAGGTGGGCTGACCTGATGAAACATCTAGGAGGTGGGGACATCCCACAGACTGCATTTGACAATGACTTATTTTCTTGGTGGGATCAACAGATCATCACCATAGATGACTACCCTTATGCTAGGTTGGATTTTTGAGGATATCCCGATCTAGTATTACCACCGACCGTAGCATGGGGCAACATTGGTAAGTATTTTTTGATTTTATGATTTTTTTGGATTTTTCAAATATAATAATAAATTTTGAAAAATGTTTTTGATAGGATTCAAATGACTAATATGATGATCATGTTCCAAATATTGGGCCGATATGAACAGATGAGTTGCCATGGCACAAACGTCGCGGTCGAGGGGCCGAAGAGGCAGCTGCAAACATAGAGCGACTACTTCACATAGTCCAATGGCACTTGGTGAGACTCACTCATGGAGTACTGATGGCGGCGGTAGAGGATATTCTTGAGGATATGCGGTGTCATGTTGTTGGCATGCCACATGACTGGGTTCGCACTCTTAGGTGTGTGGTCAATGCGGTAGTTACTTACTTAGCCACTCATCCTGAGCTGGGGCGTTAGATGTACTAGACATGATTATGGGCATTTGAGTCCCAATTTTGTATATTATTTTGGGTAGACTTGTGTACACTCGAGATTTTTTATGATATATATATATACAGTTCGAATTTTTGATGCTTGATTTTATTGTGATGAATGATTGATGTGCTAGTCTAATGCTTGATTAGCGATAGAATCAGGTAACCAATTATGAGATCTCGGAACATGCAAATAATTAATATAAGTAAATTATCTTTGCAACAACCTCACCCTTAAATACTGATGATATAAACATGGATCCCTTACCCGATAAATGTTATTCAATTGTGACACTATCAATTGTGAATCAAGATAAACTACCAATGAGTCGATTTCGTGAGAAATTGCCTCATATAGTAAATTAATGATGGCAGTATACTCAGCAATATTATTTGAAGCGGGAAAAATGCATACTCCCCTTGATACCATCAACTGACCAGTTGGATAGTAGAGAACTCAAGTTGCGGATGCGAGGTTCCGAGTGTGCTGATTAGCACCATCGGCGAATCCAAAATAGACCAAGTCATCCATCAACAACTGCCACAATAGACCAAAAAGTGTTGATATCAAAAACTCTTGATGAGATATGTACAAATATACATAATGTACAAAGAAGCCATTGCCTAGCTGCTACTTAAGCAAAGTACTTCTTGAGGTAGAGCCCGTTTCGGGGCTCCACCAACTTGTTTCCTTCAAAATTGATTAACCCATAAGCCACTTTTTCTAGAACTCATTTAATAATGAAGGGACTGTACCACATAGGCTTAAACTTGCCCGCTGATCTGAAAATGGAATGTACTCGTTTAAGGGTGCAAGGTATCCATTTCCAATTATTTCAACTATGAGCTAGACACTCCAAATGACCTCTAAAAATGTATAAACTTCTTATTTCTTTTACAGAGATAGACTGTAGGGGCATTCACCAGACATGTCACCTCTAAAAAGAGGATGAGTTCCAGAGGCTACCTGGCCCTCTACAGGCTCTGCCTAAAGAAATAATAAAGTAAACACTTAGAAGTCTCTGACATACACATACTTGAAGTTTAAGGTCTTGCGGAATAAGACAAGTAACTTTTTGCAGCTGAACAGGTGATTATGTGTGTATGCAAGTTATATTTATTTGTTTTTTAATACTTTATATCAGTTTTGTTTAGCATATCATCTTCAACAAATAAAGACATCAAAATGATAAAGCAGTTCACCCCCTCCTGGGCTACATCTGCTGGACCAAGCCTCTCCAACTAGGCTTGTCCTCTTGTATTAAAATTGCTACAAAGGCTAATACAAGAATATGGGTGTCTCAAAGGACAGATCTGACTGTAAATACAGAATCAGAAGATAGGAATTAGCTAAACATGCTCTTTCCCAAACACTAAACAGTGAATTTTATACCTTATACAGTACTTTCCCCAATTGGTCCTGGTGGCCCTTTAAACTTGCATGGAGAATTTCGAGGTGAATATGACCTCAATTGGTTCTGAAACTTCTTCCATTAGACTCAGAAGGTCGAAAATAACAAACATAGGCTTTTGAATCACCAAAAACGGATGAACAGAGCCCCCAAACAGCTCAATCCCTGAAATGGCCCTCGTGGCCCTGAAAGCTTCCCTGAAGCTAAACAGTGAGAAGAATACCTCAGAAGGCAAAACGAGCTGTAGAAATGGATTCAAAAGTTTGGAAAAATTCAGGAATGACCTTCGTTCCACTTCCAATGGCTGCTCAATTCCCAATGCAGCTCCCAAACTGATTTGGCCCTGGTGGCTCCTGGAACTTCCACGAAGCAACAACACCTGCAAATGACCTAAGATGGCTGTGAAACCTATGCCAATGGCTTCAGAAGGTCGAAGAGACCCAAAATCAAAAAAAATTCGTCCAAAATGGACTTTCCTAGACAAAGTTATGGTCATTTACTCCCAACTGCCAGCTTGGCCTAAAAAAACTCCAGTTAACTTTAGTGGAAGCCAGTTAACTCCACGAATTATGGCGGCTCGGCCAAATTTGGCGGTCCACCAAGAATCCCGCCAACTTAACTGCAGTCAAATTAAATGCTTGCCTCGGATTGCGTGCTAACCGTTTGGGTTGGCGGTTAGTGCTTAAGCTCCTGGTTCCCCGACGCTGGTCATATGGAGGGCGGGGCTGGCCCTTAGGGGCTGGCCCCCTTTGTTTCCCGCCCAAAATCATTTTACCGTTCAAATATAATTTGGTCCGCCACCCATTCAACATACGTTGGTGTGGCGCGATGGTAAGATTGTATGTTAGCGCATGGGAGGTCTTATGTTCAAACCCGGCCAACGCCAAAAGTTTTAAAATGCGCCCATAAAGATTTGCTGATGTCATCTGGGGGCCACGTGGCACCCTCCGGGCCTGCCAACATGGCAGCCTTTGATTTTCTGGTCAAAGGGAATATTCCTCAAAATATTCCATAGAATATTCTTTTTTTAATTTTTTTTCAAAAATTCAAAATTTCCAATGTTATTAACAAATTCTTCTTTTTGCCATAACTTCCTCATACGGAGACCATTTTTCGAACCGTTTGTGGCGTCGGAATTGGAAGGACGAGCACTTTCCGGTCGTTCAAGTTCCAATCAGTTCTGAGCACTTTCATTTTTGACCATTTTACGGCACTTAGTACTGAGCTCCTGATCACACGCCCCCAAGGTGTCCTTATCTTGGTCATAGACCAAGACAAGGTCACCTTGAAAAAAGACTCGAGGATGGACAACTTTATCATACAACATTTTAACCCTTTTCTTATGAGCCTCATTCATCGTGGCAGCATCTCGACGCTGCTCATCGAGATGTTCCAAATGAGGAAGGTGCTCTTCGAGACTAGAACTCTCTGGAAGGAGCTCAACAACTAACTTAATAGATGGGATTTCACATTCGATAGTAAAGATAGATTCCATCCCATAAAATAACTGAAAAGGTGTAAAACCAGTAGCAGCCTTCACAGAGGTTCGGTATGCCCAAAGAGCCGGATACAATATAATATGCCAATTGGACCGATTTTTGTCGATTGTCTGTTGCAGGATCATCTTAAGAGTTTTGTTGACTGCCTCGACCTGTCCATTGGCTTGAGGATAATAAGGAGATGAATGCTCCTGCTGAAAACCCAATTTGAGAGCCAATTCAGAGATTAGTTGATTCTGGAAACGACTGCCATGGTGAGTGACAATCTCTCTCGGGATACCGAATCTTGAGATAATCTGATTAAAAAGGAACAATGTTGTCGTTTCACTATCATTTTTATAAGTGGGCATGACCTCAGCCCACTTCATAAAGTAGTCTATAGCCACGATAATGTACTTGTGATTCGTCACTGAAGGTAGATTACAAGTTGTAAAATCGATACCCAACTTACTAAAAGGACCGATAGTGACAACGGGAAAAAGAGGAGCTAGATGTGTGTGTATCTTTCGAGTATAGGTTTGACAGGGGTGACAGTGTTTGACCGCTTCAACATAGTCTTTGAAGAGTGAAGGCCAAAAATAGTCGGCACGCAAGATACGTTGGGCTCTAGCAAGCCCTGATAGATGACCACCACAAGCTCCATTGTGGCATTCATTGAGCACTAACTCTACTTCCTCTAAGGTTAAACATCGCTGACGGATTGAATCAACTGCTTGACGATATAATGTATCACCAACGATAACATAATTTTTGGCCAGGTGACATATTTTCTAGTGTTCATCCTTAGAGAAAGTAGAGGGCCTCAAAACAGCTCCAGAAGTTCAGGACCCGAAAAACTGCTAAAAATAGTAAGTTGTGCTACAATTAAGGAAACTGAAAATGTTGAGAGAAACAATGGTGGGGGTCCAGGTGGACTTGGCAGGTGGCCACCAATATCCACCTGGATCATTCCTCCCCCCTTAGGAAGCAATGGTCCCCATTGCGTTGAGTTCCTCCATGAGATGAGGAAACTTTTGTTGAACTTGTTCCCTGGTGAGCCACTGGCCCTGCTGAAGGAGTTGGCCTACTTTGACAACTCGATACAATTGGATATTCTATTGGCGAGTGTTCTTGATCAGTGTGTCCATGATTCGATTAGTTGCATCTTATTCCATGCAATCTAGATTTAATTTTGTGGGTTTGAGCTGTTCTGCAATGTCAGATGTGTTTAGCAATGGTGGAAAGTATGGCCGAAGGCAATCCGCATTGAACACTGAGTGCAGGCCAAGGAATGGGGGAATGCTAAGCTCAAATGCATTGTCTCCCATAGCCTTAGTAATGGTGTAAGGACCATACCAGAGTGGTCTCAATTTTTGATAGGCTCCAGTAAGGCGTTCCTTTTGCAAATGCAACCAGACTTTGTCGCCCACCTGAAACTTGTGTGGCACCCGATGTTGATCATGTCGCTGCTTGTACTTGGCATTTGATTTCTTAAGAATGTCATGGACCTGCTGGCGAATATGTTGGATGTGCTCAATGAAGTTGGTGGCCTTATCTGTTTCGGACTGGACATGAGTTGAATTTATGTGAGTAGCTGTAAGTGGCATGGCCACATCAATGGGGCATAGTGGCTGGAATCCCAAACCCACCTGAAAAGGGCTATGGCCAGTGGAGCTGTGAAGAGCTCAGTGGTAGCTGCGCTGAACATAGGGGAGGCTCTCGTCCCATGTGCGTGGATGCTTTGGTTATACATGCGTAGAATGTGCACAATAATCCTATTGACAACCTCTTCTAGCCATCAGTTTGAGGATGGAAGGCTGTGGACTTCGTGAGTTTGGTGTCCAGCATTGACCAGAGACTGGACCAAAATGTGTTGAGAAACTAATTGTCCCTATCTGAGATGATAGACTGTGGGATCCAGAAGTGTACCCACACTCGTTCAAAGAAGAGTTTAGCAGTGGCTTTGTTATAGACATTTTTGTGCCTCGCATCATGGAGCATGAAATGTCAATAATCACAGGGATCCTCAGTCCCTAAACATGTTGTTCTTACCCCTAAAAGAACAAGGTCATCAAACAACAGCACTTCCAATCAGTTGTCCACTTGAAAACACTTCAAAACAGGCTTATTTTGGATCATGTCAGCTGCTCCACTAAGCTTCTGCGCTGGAATGCAACTGTCCCTCCTTGTACCTGCGCTGGAAGTCAAGATTAATGAAGGCTACCTGCGCTGGGCGAGATTGGCCAAGTGGCACAGTCATCCTGCAAGGTGTCAACTGCCCAGGAAGCTTCCAAACTGACACTTGGTTCATGAGATTCGCCCTGTGATGAGTAAGAGGAACTTGATCACCATGTGTAAGCAAGGATCTCCAAGTGGACTCAAGAACTGAAGATTAACTGAAGAGGGAGAGGACACAAGGCAGCTTCATGTCAGTCTCAAGCTGACTCATCCTCTCTTCTTCTCTCCTATATATAGAGCTCTTCTATGAGGTCTAAGGAGGCTGGAATTTTGTGTAAAGCAAGGAGGTGCTGTTGGTTTACAGTTAGAGCTATTGGGTGATTGTTTTACTAGAGGTGAAGAGGAGAGTTCTTGCTGCTGGGGAGGTGCTGCTGGATTGGAGCCATCATTGGTTGTAACCTTCTCAGAACCCTGTTACTTCTATCAATAAAGTTTTGCATGTTCTCCTATATACTTGTATTGCATTGATGTATTGTATTTACATGTATATTTGATTCATCCTAATCCATGCTTCAGTTATGAGTACATGTATCTTGTAGTTTGCTCTCTTGTTTGTGCAGGATCTGTGTGTAGCTGGACCGGCAAAGAGAGCAAGGAGCTGGGAACAAGAGACAAAGAGAGAGGATAAGGATCGACTAAGCGAAAGACACCAGGTTGGTTAATCTTTCTTCATTCTCTCTGTACTTTCATAAAGGAAATCATCAAAACTTTACTTTCAGTTGTTGCTAAAGACTGTCACCTTTAGAGTAGGGATAGGGTCATCCGCATCGGATACTTTTCCCCACAACAAACTGGCGACTCCGCTAGGGAGCCTAGTATCTTGTTGGTGTTTGTAGTATTTTGCTATTCGTTTCTTGAAGAAAAGAGTACCAAATCGAAAAGCTTTTGACTATATCAAAAGCGAAGTAGAGGGTCTGCTACTCTTGCTCATTTACTAAGCAAATTCAAGATTTGAAGAGCTTATCTACAAAAGACTCTTTACTCTTTGTGATAGATCTTCATCCTCTTGATCATCCCTTAGCCTGTACTTGACCTATAGCTTTTTATTTCAGCAAAAACAGTGCATTTTTGAGCTTTTTATGACCCGGAAAACTTTGTGGACGTAACTCTCGTGTCCCAGAGCAGGCTGTCCACAGGCAGTCTGCATTACAGCGCAGGTACTCCCTTCGGGAACTGCGCTGAGAGTCAAACTGACAGACCAGAGCCTGCGCTGGTCCAGTTAGCCATTGTCTTGCTCAGTTTTCCCATTGTGTCTGAGCCCTGTTTTCACTGATTTTTTGCTGATTGCTTGCTGGTCATTGTACTTGCTGTAAACCACTTCTCCTTGACATTA
The DNA here is from genome assembly GCA_031772625.1 of Pinus tabuliformis. Classification (NCBI taxonomy): domain Eukaryota; kingdom Viridiplantae; phylum Streptophyta; class Pinopsida; order Pinales; family Pinaceae; genus Pinus; species Pinus tabuliformis. Next base: position 66,344,650 of record CM062805.1, on the reverse strand, counting down.
TTCCGCCTCAGTTGTGTGATGAAACTGTGAATGTTCTTCCAGTATTTCTTGCTTCAGTTACAGTTTCCCATTGTGAAAAGCGAACCAGTATAGCTTTGGCCTCTTAGATCCTGAACTGTAAAAGTGTCTTTGTGATCTTAAGAGCTAGTTTTATTACTGTTCATGGCTGTTTGAGTTTGTTTGCTTTTCATTTCATGGTTTGAATCTATACATTTCCTGTGTTTTAAACAAGTCTATCATAAGGTGTCTTTTTGATTGTGGACAAGCTTGTTTATTTCTACTTGAAATTAGATTCAAAATTATACAACAGTTTCCTTTCTGTCTAGCATCAACATTAAGGATAACGAAAAGAAATGCATGCATTGTGCATTTTGCATTTGACTGTATGCTTGACGATTTAGGAAGATGTGCATTTTAGTGTGTGTTCTTTGATCTGTGGAAAAAGTTGTGTCTTTCTTTTCCCTCAAGTAGATTAAGGTTTTCAAAGTTGAAAGATTGAAAAGATTTGCTTCTCATTCTTAGATTGCATATAGGAAGTTGTATATATACATCTCGTGGCGAACCTGAAAGGCAAACTGTTAAGAAAGATCAACATTAAAATAAACTCAATTTACATAACAACGCTTTGGAATTTAACGCAAACATCTAGAGGTCTAGGTAGAGACGTGTTCCGGCGTCGTTAAACATAGTGACTGTCGATCTCTACGAAGGTGGGTGATTCCTCCTGAGAGTCGGTGGCACTAATACGGACTTGAGCTCCCGCGTACCGTCGCGTATATTGGGAGACCCCTATAGGCTTTTATCCTTTATCCTTAGGAAGCCGTGTCGACCGCCCTACTGATCGCGATGCAGTGAACACAGCATTCACGAAGATCGACCACCCGTACCGTAAAACGTATTCTGTGGTTTCGCGAAAGGTTTGGCACACCCTCTGCCTAGATCTCCAGAGCAGTTTCTTTTGGCCTTTTTCAAACTCTATAACTGAAAAAATCCAACCGAGCATTTGTCACTTCAGGCTCGTTAATACATCGAAGGCGACTAGAGTCATCTTTAGCTTTTTCTCGACTCTTAAAACATGAAAAAGCAAGTTTGTGTCTAAAAGCGTCGTTAATAAAATTTATTTTAAGCGGAACATAATCACCTATTATTCCCACGTTGATCTTTCAGTTGAAAAGTATGGAGCCCACCAACCAAGGAAGTAACCTTGGCGGAAGTCCAAATCCCTTCTCCTCTTGGGGAGATGTTGGTGCGCCTCATATGGCTACATTGTCACTTCCAGGATTGACAATCGGCCTCCCTGTATGGCTCTTTTCAACTAATGTAGTCCAGATCGCCACTAATCCTGAGCAGTCGAATCAACAGTCAGAACAATCTAGAACTACCCACCAGCCTTCCACTTCTTATGATACTTCCTCTGATCCTTCATCTTCCCAAGGTAGAACTGGCAAAAGTCAGCCTCCCAAGGAGAAGAAGGAAAAGAAGAAGAGAGAAAAGAAGCAGAAGGAGCCTCTGGCGAAGGCGACTGGGGGCAAGCAGAAGAAAGCTGACAAAAACCCACACACTGCACTGACCGGGCCTAAATCGCCATGTGTCATTTGCAAAGGGATCCACTTCCATCGTGATTGTCCTTGTATTCCCCGGATACTAAGGGACTGGTCCCCAAGGTTGCACAATCCGGTAGCATCAACCTCTGGTTGTCATGTTGATTGCAATCCGTCGACTAATGAGAGTGGAGGACGAAGAAGGGGACCAAGATCACCCTGTCTATTGTGTGAAGGCAATCATGCCATCCACAAATGTCCATTCTTAGATGAGGCAAAGAGAGTTTTGGAAGATCGTCCGGTATCACCGTTACGACTTCCTCCTGGATACCAAAAACTCGTGCCTAATCCCTCGATAGTTGAAAATCCAGCTGGCTCGCTCAAGTGGTCAGCTGAAGTGTCGGTCATTGAGAATGAACCTACTGAATCCAGACCAGACGAAAGTCTAAAGGTCGAAACGGCAGTTGACCCGGTTCTTCCTTCAGAGGTTCTATCGTCCAATGACTCCGTCATTGAAGACCCGTCTTCAAATGACACCGTCGCCGAAGAGTCGTCTTCATGCGACACCCTCACTGAAGAGAATAAGGATGACACCATCCAGGTTCTTTTCATCAGCACCGACTCCGATGAGCGTCAGGGCAATGCGCCCATTCCTTTATCGCAGGAAGGAACATCATCAGAGTCATATAAGGCCGTATATTCGGTCCCACCACCAAGCAACCTGGTTGTATCCTTTGATTGGAATCAACTAGGCAGACCCCGGTTACCAGCCAGTGTACCATTCAGAATCATTGTCCAGATCTATAGAATGATCATGGCTGGTACTATCATTGATGAAGGGGCGTCTGTGAGTATCCTTTCCTCTGTTGCTTGGAAAGCACTGGGTTCCCCAGCGCTTTTACCTGAGTTGAGAAATCTCTCAGGTTTTGATAAAGGAACCAGTCGACCATTAGGGATCCTCCCCAATGTACCTGTTACATTGAAAGGGAAGACCGTCGAGATGAACGTGATGGTCGTCCAAGGACCTTTGGATTATAACCTACTCCTTGGGCGGGACTATATTTATTGCATGGGAGCGATAGTCTCCTCACTCTTTAGAGTAATGTGTTTTCCACACGAAGGAAGGGTGGTCAAGCTCGTAGACCAACTTTCGTTTCCGGGATCTCGCATCGCAAATAGTCAAATACCATTCCTAAATGGTCTGTTCACTCAAGATTCGCCTCCACCCCCAGTCCTTCTTCCCGATGAGTGCGAGTGATTCGGAAAGAAAGACTGGAACCCAGGGGGCATGCACCCTGGTCTGCTTCGGGCAGAAGAAACCCTGGGTATAAGGAAGAATTTCCGTAGAAGAATATGACTAGTCCGTACCCCGTCCGTGGAAGGAAGTGGGGTTGTTCTGGAATAGTGTTCTTTTGTTAAAGTTATGTGTTTGGCAGAAGAGTCATTCACCTTTGTCTAAAAAAGTGGGCGATGCCCAAGTAGGAATTCCCTTATCGCGACGAATAGTAACCATCTTTGAATTCAAGCCTCGCCCATTAAAACATATGTTTTGAAGGATAAGCAGGGGCAGCCTACAAAGTAGGGGACTATATTGTTGTGACAGAGGGTAACCATCTTTGGACAACCCAATGATAGACACCGCCAAAGAAAGAGATTGATTTGCGGCAGCAAATCGAACCGTCTTTGGAATAATAAGAAAGAGGCAAGCCTCCCTCAATAATACCAATGTTTTATCTTTGAGTAGTGTTCTTCCATTGTCACAAATAGCTGTTTGTTAAAAGTGGGCTGACGGGAAGCCTGAGTACTGCGTAAGACCCCTTAGAATAACGAGAAGACAAGTATCGTTAACATTAGATTGGCAAGATGACAAGTAACTGTGAACACCCAAAGAAAAGCAGAGGTAGGGGAGAGGAGGGGCAGCCTCGAAATTATATCCTATACCTGGGGGCATGCAAACCTTCTGGAGTGCAAGCTAGGGGCGGTTATTTATCTGGTTTTAAGATTAGCTGTTTCCAAACTTGCATGAAAGAAGCCTGTGGGGCAAAAGTAAAATTTGCCAAAAGTGAGCATAGCTGTGGTAAGGCATAAGCTCTATAAAAATTGGTCCTTACGGGAGGCGTTCTTTTTATGACTGGTATATCGAGCAGTTTTAGCATATAGTTCATGCTCGTTAAAAAATAAACGCAAATTCGAGCAGTTTTATGACTGAATTTATGCTCGTTAAAAAATAGAAAAGTGTGAGCAAAAGTTTCCCCCAGAGTTCAAGCTCATGAAAAAATGAACCGGTAAATAACCTTTTGAGATCGTAAATTCATTAGCCATAAGAACCTTGATCGTGTTTTCATCCATCACCTCCACTGTTCATTTGGCCGATCATTCACTTCCATTTGTGTGTTTACCTCTTTTTGAGAAACAGCTGCGAAGAGTGATTTCACCTAGCCATCCTTGTGACACTGCCGTGATTGGAAAATTCCAATTTGTACCTGGAATCAATTGCTATCCCTGTTTATCACTCGTTCCTCAAAAGACGAGTCTTCTTTCAGCTCTTTTCACTGACTCGTAAAATATGAAAAGTTTGCCGAGTTTTGGCCTTCCAGCTTGTTAAATGACCGGAACGCTATCCCTCCTCTAAATTTTAATCTTTTTGGACCTGAGGGATTATTGCACAAAAGGATCGAGCGCTTGTCTTGTTCGGCTCGTTAAAAGTACCGAACAGCCATCCCTTCTGTATTGTTTTATACTTTTTCGGACTTAAGGGATTTGCTGACGAAAAAGGAATTATGGAGTTGACTTTCCGTACCTTTTCAGACTCTCTAAAAATGAAAAGGACCGAGTTTTCCTTGTCGTTAGACTCGTTAAAATGATTAAATAGCAACAAACTTGTCTTTAGACGAGAACGAGTTTCCCTATCGCTAGGCTCGTTAAATCATAGCGATGGGCTTGCCCGAAGGGCAGGTTATAGAACAAGCATATGTTATCCTCCTCAAGCTTGACAAAAATAAAGAGGTACTGGTCAGAAATGACTGGGGAAAAATTGGGAGAACATCAAAGTTTAATGGTAGCAAGTCACTCTTGAACATGACACTTTTCCTCCGTACCACATCGGGTTGGGTTGTTTCATTCACCGGTCTCATCACCATGGTCCTCGCCAAACCATCCACATTTGGGGTAATGCTACCGATCCATCACATCAGTGTTGTTATATGTTCAAGAGGGGTCATTCTGAAAGTGTCAACCGTGTCCCATCCACTGCCATACATTATCCTTCATCCATTCATGATCGCCACCCTGAATCATATGTCACAGTTTGTTTTCACCTCCACTAAAGTCATTAGCTCCGTTCCGTGTCATTGCTGTGGGATTCATTAAGGCCCTCCTTTGACGGATCGCTTCTTGTCGACTTCAGCTCATTATCCAAGAAGTTGATCTAGGAACACCCCCATCAGTACTTTGAAGCTTGCATGCCTCAATGGCAAGTTTCTCACTTCCGGCGATAGGTATACATCAATGACCTTCGACCAGAAGATTTTGCGTGGCGTTCGACGCCAAGTCCTTTATTCACGCCACGTGAATTGTACTGCAGTACCTTGAGGGTCATCGTCATTATTGGTGATTCCTCTCGCGCTTGTTAACGGTTTTCATTATTGACCAGTAATCAAGCGATGTCTTTCCATGTTCGACTTCAACAAAATTCTCACATGGATCGACTTGTACTTAGAGTGAAGATCGAACGAGTTTGAAGACCCCGGATCTAGTTTCATCCATCCGGGCTGCGATATATATTCAGGGAATATAAAAGCATTTGCCATGTACATCATTGCAGCAGATGATCATCCTACTCAAAGGATGATAATTTCAGCAGAAAATTATCAGTCTACCATCAGACGATCGTCTGTTCTATGTACCAAAATGTATTTATAAAGCTGAGCATGGGAATGCCCGCCTCAGCTAGATCATGAAAACAGAATGAAAAATAATGTATTGTATTGTATTGTATTATAGGGCGCCTCCTCAGCACTGGAATGAACTTCGGACCCTCTAGATAAAGCATTTCACCCGATAAACGACCTCATACTTTAGGGGGCAACTGTTATAGACATTTTTGTGCCTCGCATCATGGAGCATGAAATGTCAATAATCACAGGGATCCTCAGTCCCTAAACATGTTGTTCTTACCCCTAAAAGAACAAGGTCATCAAACAACAGCACTTCCAATCAGTTCTCCACCTGAAAACACTTCAAAACAGGCTTATTTTGGATCATGTCAGCTGCTCCACTGAGCTTCTGCGCTGGAATGCAACTGTCCCTCCTTGTACCTGCGCTGGAAGTCAAGATTAATGAAGGCTACCTGCGCTGGGCGAGATTGGCCAAGTGGCACAGTCATCCTGCAAGGTGTCAACTGCCCAGGAAGCTTCCAAACTGACACTTGGTTCATGAGATTCGCCCTGTGATGAGTAAGAGGAACTTGATCACCATGTGTAAGCAAGGATCTCCAAGTGGACTCAAGAACTGAAGATTAACTGAAGAGGGAGAGGACACAAGGCAGCTTCATGTCAGTCTCAAGCTGACTCATCCTCTCTTCTTCTCTCCTATATATAGAGCTCTTCTATGAGGTCTAAGGAGGCTGGAATTTTGTGTAAAGCAAGGAGGTGCTGTTGGTTTACAGTTAGAGCTATTGGGTGATTGTTTTACTAGAGGTGAAGAGGAGAGTTCTTGCTGCTAGGGAGGTGCTGCTGGATTGGAGCCATCATTGGTTGTAACCTTCTCAGAACCCTGTTACTTCTATCAATAAAGTTTTGCATGTTCTCCTATATACTTGTATTGCATTGATGTATTGTATTTACATGTATATTTGATTCATCCTAATCCATGCTTCAGTTATTAGTACATGTATCTTGTAGTTTGCTCTCTTGTTTGTGCAGGATCTGTGTGTAGCTGGACCGGCAAAGAGAGCAAGGAGCTGGGAACAAGAGACAAAGAGAGAGGATAAGGATCGACTAAGCGAAAGACACCAGGTTGGTTAATCTTTCTTCATTCTCTCTGTACTTTCATAAAGGAAATCATCAAAACTTTACTTTCAGTTGTTGCTAAAGACTGTCACCTTTAGAGTAGGGATAGGGTCATCCGCATCGGATACTTTTCCCCACAACAAACTTCATCAAAACTTTACTTTCAGTTGTTGCTAAAGACTGTCACCTTTAGAGTAGGGATAGGGTCATCCGCATCGGATACTTTTCCCCACAACAGGCTTCTGCTATGATATTCTTCTTGCAGGCCGCCACGCACAAAGATGCAGCAGAAATAATACTTCATTTCATTAATGGAAAATACTGAAATATGCTTACAACCAGAAATGGAAATACACTAGCTAGGGCGATGGTAGCTTATCTCTGAGAAGAGATGTGGTGGCTACATGCCTCTAAACTGTGTTACAATGAGGCGCGAAGGCCTATTTATTGTTGAGAAACAATGGAAAAACCTTAACATTCCAAAACCTAACCCTAGGAAATGAAACGCCAAACTGTGGGCCCCGTTTGGGTAAATTGGTACATCAACTTCCCGGGGTTGTAACTTTGCCATACGATCTCCGTTTGACGCGTACAATAGCTCGTTAGAAAGATCTATCCGAGCACTACCACTTTGGGAAGGGAAACATCGGTCCATGGACCCATGTTGCCCCTATATTTCCCAAAAAACGTTGTTTAGGGCCTCAAAACGGCTCCAGAAGTTCAGGACCCGAAAAACTGCTAAAAATAGTAAGTTGTGCTACAATTAAGGAAACTGAAAATGCTGAGAGAAGCAATGGTGGGGGTCCAGGTGGACTTGGCAGGTGGAAACTAATATCCACCTGGATCATTCCTCCCACCTTAGGAAGCAATGGTCCCCATTGCGTTGAGTTCCTCCATGAGATGAGGAAACTTTTGCTGAACTTGTTCCCGGTGAGCCACTTGCCCTGCTGAAGGAGTTGGCCTACTTTGAGAACTCGATACAGTTGGATATTCTATTGGTGAGTGTTCTTGATCTGTGTGTCCATGATTCGATCAGTTGCAGCTTGTTCCATGCAATCTGGATTTAATTCTGTGGGTTTGAGCTGTTCTGCAATGTCGGATGTGTCTAGCAATGGTGGAAAGTATGGCTGAAGGCAGTCCACATTGAACATTGGGTGCAAGCCAAGGAATGGGGGAATTCTAAGCTCAAATGCATTGTCTCCCATAGCCTTAGTAATGGTGTAAGGACCATATCGGAGTGGTCTCAATTTCCGATAGGCTCCAGTAAGGCGTTCCTTTTGCAAATGCAACCAGACTTTGTCGCCCACCTAAAACTTGTGTGGCACCCGATGCTGATCATGTCGCTGCTTGTACTTGTCATTTGATTTCTCAAGAATGTCATGGACCTGCTGGCGAATATGTTGGATGCGCTCAATGAAGCTGGTGGCCTTATCTGTTTCGGACTAGACATGAGCTGAATTTAAGTGAGTAGCTGCAAGTGGCATGGCCACATCAATGGGGCATAGTGGCTGGAATCCCAAACCCACCTGAAAAGGGCTATGGCCAGTGGAGCTGTGAAGAGCTCGCTTGTAGCTATGCTGAACATAGGGGAGGCTCTCGTCCCATGTGCTTGGATGGCTTGAGTTATACATGCGCAGAATGTGCAAAATCATCCTATTGACAACCTCTGTCTGGCCATCAGTTTGAGGATGGAAGGTTGTGGACTTCGTGAGTTTGGTGTCCAGCATTGACTAGAGACTGGACCAAAATGTGCTGAGAAACCGACTGTCCCGATCTGGGATGATAGACTATGGGATCCAGAAGTGCACCCACACTCGTTCAAAGAAGAGTTTAGCAGTGGCTTCTGCTGTGATATTCTTCTTGCAGGCCGCCACGCACAAAGATGCAGCAGAAATAATACTTCATTTCATTAATGGAAAATACTGAAATATGCTTACAACCAGAAATGAAAATACACCAGCTAGGGCGATGGTAGCTTATCTCTGAGAAGAGATGTGGTGGCTACATGCCTCTGAACTGTGTTACAATGAGGCTCAAAGGTCTATTTATTGTTGAGAAACAATGGAAAACCCTTAACATTCCAAAACCTAACCCTAGGAGATGAAACGCCAAACTGCGGGCCCCATTTGGGTAAATTGGTACATCAACTTCCCAGGGTCGTAACTTTGGCATACAATCTCTGTTTGATGCGTACAATAGCTCGTTAGAAAGATCTATCCGAGAACTACCACTTTGGAAAGGGAAACATCAGTACATGGACCCATGTTGCCCCCAGATTTCCCAAAAAACATCGTTTAGGGTCTCAAAACGTTTCCAGAAGTTCAGGACCCGAAAAATGGCTAAAAATAGTAAGTTGTGCTACAATTAAGGAAACTGAAAATGCTGAGAGAAACAATGGTGGGGATCTAGGTGGACTTGGCAGGTGGCCACCAATATCCACCTGGATCACTCCTTTGCATAGCAAATGCATAAACCCTTTAGTGATCTCGGCATAGTTTGCTATAAACCGTCTTAGGAAATTAGCCTTCCCTTGAAGACTTTGAAGTTGTCGAATTAAGGACAGGGAGGCAACAGAATTATTGCCTCAACCTTGAAGGGATCAACCTGAATCCCTTCATTTGACACGATGAACCCTAATAATCAACCGGACGTAACCGAAAAAATGAAATTTTTGGGATTCAACTGGATTTTATAAAAACGACATCGCTCAAAAACCAATCGAAGATGACTAGGGTGATCAATTCTCTTTCGAGAACGAGCAACGAGATCGTCCAAGTATGCTTCGATTATATGTTTAATGTCGTGGAAAGCATATGAAATGGCCTTCTGGAAAGTAGCTCCAGCATTTTTAAGACCAAAAGGCATCGTTCTGTATGCAAAGGTACCCCAGGGACATATAAAAGTTGTCTCATGTTGATCTTCAGGGCGGATAGAAATTTGATTATAACCAGAAAAACCGTCCACGAAGGAAAAAATCTCATTACCCACAGACTCATCAATAATTTGATCAATAAATGGTGTGGGGTAGTTATCTTTTAGACAAGCTTTATTTAGGTCCCTAAAGTCAATGTAGACTCGGATTGTTCCTTGCTTTTTATCCACAGGGGCTGGATTAGAAACCCAATCGATAAGAGGAACAGGGTATATAAAACCCGCCTTGAGCAGTTTCTCTACAACTTTAATGGTTGCTGCTTTCCTAGGATTAACCGGCCGAAGCCTTTAATGAACCAGTTTGGCATTTTCATACGTCTTGATCTCATGTTGAACTATAGATGGATGAATGTCCGACATTTCTTCATAAGACCAAGCGAATACATCTCGAAATTCCTTGAAAAGGTCGGTGTAAACTTGAATTTCTTCAAGGGAACATTCGATTCTAATGAAGATATTCTCGATCACATTAGGCTCCCTAGAGATGTTTATGGATATCATTTTTGAAATCACTGACATATTACCTTCGGCACGAAATTCTGCTGGAGCCACAGGATTTGATATCGTACAAACATCACTAGTAAAGAGCTTGGAGAACCTAGATTCTATTTCCTACGATGGAGGAAGAAAATATGAACGATGGTGTAAGTCTTCCCAAGGTTGACCTACACCCATCATTAATTCGAGGATTGCTTCTTCAGAAGGTAAGACCGTATCTAAGCAGTTTAGAGCAGAGGTAGAATCAAGTGTCCAGGCCGGGGCCACATCACCATCTAGCTCCTCCTCAGAAAAAGGATTAGAGTGGTCGTTTGCAGAGTTAACGATAGACTGGAATCTAAGCTTAGCTGCAGACATAGGAAATTCCATTCCATTAACTTGCCCTTCAACTAATGTGGTCATAGGTGAAAGCAAGGTCCAGGGGTCTAAAAAATAATGAGTTCGAAAGAACTCTTTTGAAGGAGACTCCTTAGATGATGAAATGACATTGATTCTAGCAATAGGAGAGGCAAAATCAAAGGTACCCATCAATGAGGAATACATCCCAACTCCTAGATTCTCAGTAGGTGGATGAGGGTTATCCACTAAAGGCATAGTAGAGTTAGAAGTTGCTTGAGGATCGACTGGACAATAATCCAATTGATCAACCTTAACGATTTTCCCTTCATGAGGAAAGCAAATGACACGAAATAGAGTCGAAACAACGACATCCATTTCGTATACCCAGTTCCTTCCTAAGAGGAGATTGTAGTCTAGGTTAGCATTAATTACTTCTACTTCAATATTGACAACCTTCCCCCAACACATATGGGAAAGGCTGGGATAATCCCATGTAGCTTATGAAAATGCCCATGAAATGCAGTCAGGAGGGCAGGTGAAGGAACAGCTGAAGGCGATCCAATAGCCTTCCAACATGACATCAACATGACGCATGTGGAAGCTCCTTCATCAATAATGGTACGAAAAATGTTAATTTTCCAGTATTTATACTTTATTTGGAAAACCATATGATGAGGGAGTCGCTTTTTTACATTCAACATGTCAAAAGTGAGCAATAAAGAGTTAGTTGGATCAACTGCCCCAATCGCGGAAAGTAAAGCACTTCGTTGAGATGGACACAACTGGAGCACCTCTAAAGCAGACATGGCACATGGACTCTGAGCCAGATCCTCAATGATGGAGTAATTCTGGGTGGCCCTAGCATTAGGATTAATAGTCGCGTGTTTAGCGGAACCTTTTAGTATCTGTGGTATAGTCTCGATAGGGGGTCACTCAATATGAAGGTCGGTATTTCCGGGAGCAGTTTTATCCTTGGAAGTTTTTTCTTCACCATAATCATGTGACCGAGTGGCCACATGGAAATTAGAACCCATCATGAAAATATTTGATGATTTTTCCCCTTCCTGGCTACCCCCTGCGGAGGTACCAGGGTTTGAAGTCGCGCCAGCAAGAAGTTGCTGCCCTTGGGGAAAAGGGCTGGTTAACACAGCTTGAGAGCTAGAAGTCCCTTGCTGCCCTAACAGGCACTGAGCATCTTGAATCTTGGGGCAAAGATGAGTTAAATGGTCTCCACTGCATAACTTGCATGGAAACTTGACTTTCTTCTTAGACTCATTTCTACCACCACCAGCATTATTGCTGGATTTATTTGCGTCAGCCTTCCCATTCTGACTCTTTTTCTTACCTCATCCTTTCTTTTTCCCATTGGAATTTTGATTTCCTTTGGGGTTATCATATTGGACGGAATTAATCGAATAGGGTTGGGAAGACGAAGGGTTAGACGATGTGACTTGGTTGTTAGAAGCAGTTTTTAAAGACAACTACTGCAGTTGGCTCAACAAGTTCACCGCATTTGTGTCTATCGATCCAATGATACCATCTCCATGAGGACCTGGCTTCGACTTAGCTATATCAACCTTAGACCCAGGAGCATCTGGCAAGATTTTTTGTAGGATCCTAGACTGAAAGTAAATCAATTCTAATTTTCGGGCCCTAAAAATAGCTTGCTCCTCAGAATAGACTTCAGACATGGAGACATCCTTAGAGATTTCAGGTTGTAAAGATTTCAAAAACCATTTGAGACAACATTGCGGAGGGATTTCGGCTTTAATGAGCCTCTTTCTCCATCTCCATTCCTGAATATGGTTGGAAATGTGAGTTGTCGTGTCCTGACGGAAATTCGCCAGAATTTCAGTTCCGGCATCATAACGGATGGGCAACTCGAAATGATTTAAGAAAATATTAGCTAAGTCAGTGAAAGATGTAAATTTTCCCCTTGGAAACTCTATATACCACTTGGCTACATTAGCAGTCAAGGTGCGTTGAAAAAGTCTCAACCTAATCGAGTCATTAATAAGGGAGTTTGATGAGCATGACAAATGGAATGTGGTTACATGGTCACCTGGGTCTTCACCGCCCTTCCCTTGAAATTTTGGAATGTCCGAAGGGAGTTTCGTTGGGATCGGAGGCCAAGCCGGGTTGTATTTGATTGGATCATTTGTTAATTTCGTGAGATCTGACAAGTTTAAAGTTGCCAGAAAAGGAAGTCTAGGAGAACCTTGGGGGTTCCACCCTGACTGGGCGGAGCTCCCAAAGATCTGAAAAGATTGGCTTGGATTTTGAAAGGCACCAGGCTGCCCGAAGTATCCAGTAGAACCAACTGAACCAAAAGGCAAGCCTTGTGATCCAGCAAAACTCAGAGTTTGACCAACTCCGGCTGCAAAACCTCCATAACCGGTGAAGCTTCCTCCTAAAGGAGTATAAGGAGTCGATAACCCCTAATAAGGATTCCAAGCAAAAGCTAAGGGAGGAATACTTCAAAACGAACTAACTGTGGAGTACGACCCATTCCCTTGTTGTCCGAAAAATGGATTCCCAGTTCCCATGCCACTAACCATAGGGTTAGACCAACCTTGGAAATAATTGCTGCTTTGTCCTGTAGAAGAAAAAGTCGTAGATCCTACTGTCAGGTTGGAATGTGGTATATGACCACTTCTGAAAGGAAAACCCTAGAATGAAGCCGATCCACCCATCATGGATGTGGAGGCACTAAACGGAACTGATGGAATACCCTGTGAATGGGTGTCAAATGGGAAGAATCCAGTATTAAAATCATTGGCTTGGGAATTTCCACTCGTAGAAGGAATGGAGGTAGACCCAACAAAATATGTGCTAGCAAAAGACCCAAATAAATATGTAGAGGGGATGGAAACGGTTCCTCCCTCTTATACTGATGTTGGAGTCTGCATAGTTGTAGCACTTATAGTAGAAGCCATGCTTTCAGTAGTGGTCATCGATGGTAAGTGCGTAGTGTGATCTGGACTTGATGGTATGTTCATTGGAGTCCCAACATATCGTAATACTTCTGGATAGCTAGAAGGTAAGGGAGACTTCGGAGCTGCTAACGACTCTCGAAATTCTTCTACTTCTATGTTATCTTCCATCTGAAAGAGAAATCGAGAAAGAACTGGAGTGTTCCTTTCTTGTTTTGTGGAAGTACCAAGCCTATTTTGAACACTAATGTCCCTGAGAGGAGGATCAATCCCCGATGTGTCAGTTTCAATGGGATGAAACCCACTGGCAGTATTACCTCTGCACCTTCTAGGAGAAGGCTCTAAACTTGGTGGTGAAAGACCATGAAGTCTTCAAGATCGTCTAGGTGTTCGGTCAACCACTTTGAATTTTTTATTAAGATCTAACTAAAGACTCAAAAAATTGAAAGCTAGGGCAACTAGGAGCACAGTGCACACACTAAAATGTCCTTAAAAGATATCAGCTAGTCAAACAACTTTCGAGTATTTCTACTCCGGGTGATGAGGACCGGACACCAAAATACAAGAAAGTGAAGTAAGGGGCCTTCCGAAGATAGTGTGGGATAATGACGGCCCAGTCCTATCAGCGAAGGTAATAGAGGAAGTTACGCTGACCTCCTAACAATAGCCTGTGCCGGTGCAAGCCCCCAAGCTTTGCAAGGGTGTCCTCCAGTAGTACTGCTGAGAGCGATACAACGTCGACCTCAGGTGCCACGGGATTCCCCTCTGTAGCCACCTGTATAGATCCCTAGGAGTAGCAACTAAGGTTACCAAATCGTATGAAAAGCCAGGCGGAACAGTCTTGAGGTAAGATCCGAAAAGTATGAGAGGGGGTATCTCTCTTCCCTGTCTTCAAAAACCCTCGTGCTTAACTCCCAGATCCGGATCTTTCCTGGTCTTCCTAACGCTATTGGATTTTCACTCACTATTCAGACTCCTATGTTTGAGAGTTTAAATGGACTTGGAGAGTTATCTCTCCACTTGCCTAATCCAAGGCCCTAAAATATCCTAAAACTTGTTGGTGTGTCTAACTTGACAATTATAAAAAGTTCTAGTATATTTTAATTAGTGCTTTTTTTTAAATGGGCTATTCTAAGTCAAGGGATAAGCGGAAGTGAAACTAGTGGTGTTTTGACGCAAAAGAAATTAATAAAAACCAAACTACATGCAAATGCACTTGTTTTTGTTTTTCGATGAAATAAATTTCTACTGGGTTCAGAGGAACTTCAAAAAAAGCAACAAATTTTTCTTTTATTTTCTTTTACTAACACTTCACACTCACAAAAACAAAACTATGAATGCCTAAAAAGATGTGTAACTCTATCCTAATGCAATGAGTACATGCTAATGCAGGACTTAAGACTACTGTAATTCAAGAAATGAAAGTTACTTGTTTATCAATTTTTAATTTTCCACTTAAAATGTTTAGATGGAATATGAGTTGCTAATCATTCATTTCATATAAACACTAAAAACAAGTTTCAAGACAAACAAAAATGCAAAAGAAACTAAATCAAAACAAAGTTCAAGAAAGAAAAACCAAGCTTTTCAAAAAAAATTCATCAAAAGCAAAAGAAAAAACGTCTTTTGAAAAGTGCTCTCAACAAGACTGAAACTTTATGATTGAAAAATCGGCACCAAACACTTTGCGAGCTAACAACACAAAATAAGTGAGAACTCAACAAAAATGTGTTTCAAAATGCTCTTAACAATCAAAAAGCAGCAACAAGAGCTTGGCAATAAAGACCAAAGGATTGAAAAGACAACTTTCAAGAAAGTGTCAATCAACAACTTTCGAAAGCAAGAAAAGTAGATGGTCAAAAAAATGTAATTTTGACAAACAAACACAAAAGTTCACCAAAACAAGATTTGACACAAAGATTGAGATCAATCTTACTGCCCTGACAAAAAAGAGCAGCCAAGACTCCTAACAAGAAATCTTGTGTGCTTAACAAAATGATGCTTGCAAATAAAACCAATAAGACCAACGCTTTCCAAAATCAGAGAGAATTTGGAATCAGATACTTGCTATAAAACTAAAAACTGACACAGAAAATTAACTGTTCAGGACTAAACTAGACCAGCAGACAGACCTTCAAAAACAAAAAGATCTTAAAAATCTCGAAAATTACAAGATATACGCGACTGTATTGATGTACAGCTACATGTATACGTGACTGAGCCTAAGGAAACCTATGTATACGTGGGTTAACTTAAGGAAACTTGCGTATATATGCTTCTGTAAACAAGAAGAACAACGTATATAAAAGATTTCAAGAAAAAACAAAAAACAGTTTGAAGAAACTGACCAAACTTACAATTCAAGTTCCTACAGGAACAGACTACATAGTAACAACAAGCAAACAGATAGCGGAGCCCTGATTGGCTTGAATAAACCCAAACTAGGAACAGCAATACTGTTCTCCCCAACGGAGTTGCCAATTCTATTAAGGGATAAATTGCCCTAGGGTCTTGGGTTGATACCCTAGCAAATCAGAGGTTGTCTATACAGAGAAACACATATTCCATACAGCCATAATTCTAAGATAAGTAAACTATATGATAAGGGGCGTACCTGGAAGTCCTACATTTGAGAAGATCCTACCAGGGTCCAAACCCTCTTGGAGTTCCTTTTCTCCTTCAACCTGCAAAACAATCAATTCAAGAAAGTACAATAGTATATGGACTAAACATCATAAAGAAATCATCTTCATAACATATTGAAAGGTAGTTAGTTATGAAATTAAACAACCATTCATATATGAACCATAACATAGATATCATAAACATGAAGAAGATTTATATCATGAACAAAGACAAGTGTTTCTTTTATTATAGACAAATAAAGTACAAAAAGGAATAATTTCACCTTATTCGTCCTTTCGCAGGCTCCAAGCGGAACTATCCTCTGGATTCGTCTACTCTCAAGCCTTTAACAAACTCCTTCCATGACTTACTCCATGATATCTCAAGTAGTAGATAGACATCATCACACAAGGAAACAAAGGTTTCCTGTAAATGGGGGAAGTGTAAGAGGCACTAGGATCTTCAAACCTGGTTAGGGAAATCTCAGCATAGTCACCTTTCTCTCTCTTCTCTCCCCCTTTAGGCCTTCCCATTGAATCCTTTTTATACTTCTCCCAAAGTAGTTTTTTAGTTGGTAATTCATTGGGAATAGTTGGGCCATGGGCACTAACAGGTAATCAGCAGGTAAAACCCACGATCTCCGCCAAAAATTAAGGATATTTTTTTTAAGTGTTTTAAGACATATACGTGGGTTGGGTGACCCGCGTACGCACGCGTTTAGCTCAGGGAAATATCGCGTATAGGGAATAAAACACTATTTCTGAAATTTTGGACCAGGTCTGGAAGGAGGGGTTGCCCTAGGCCATGATTGCAGCATCAAAAACCTCAAGAGTGAGACTTGGAGCTATAACACATGCCAAAGTGAAAAAAAAAATTATATGAAAAGAGAAGTGTGAAATACACTTGGGATATGTGAATGAAGATGAAAGAAACACATGCCAAAGTGAAGATAACATGAAAAATAAACTAAATAAAGTGAAAGAAATAAAAAGTGAGATTTAGAAACATGAAAAAAACACTCATGAAAGAGAAGGTTAGAAAATGCGACAGTTTGAGAAAATCGTTGAAATAGAAGTACAAACGCAGTCAGAAGAGATATTTTGTGAACAACAATGTGCACTAACTATCGACATGAATTGAAAATTTCATAGCCATTGTCTTTATGGACTATGCGAGGCATTTTAAATCTTACATGAAGCAGCGCTCATGAATTCATTACAAACTGAGCATGTGTGAGCAAGTGACTTGAACACTTACAATCCAAAAAGGGAGCTCAAAGACTTAACAAAGTATCAACCAACCAGGAAGTCATTATGGAATGACCGATCACAAGATCCATAGTAGGCTCCAAAATTAAAGTATAGGAAAAAATTTTGAGGGTGTTTGTCACAAAAACAACACATTCTTATGGGAAATGAAGCTTATGTATATGACCTATTTTGAGGCATTTTGGAAATGAAGGTTAAGCATACCGATTATGTTGAGGGATTTGGATATAAAAATTTGGTGTTTCTTTTTGAAAATTAAATAAAAGTGATATTTAAAATCATTTATAATTTAATATGTCTATTTTCATTAGAAAAAGTTTTAATATATTTTATAACAATAAAAATCTAAATAATTTTGTAAATAAAATGGATTTTATAAGCGTTATGAAAATAGGTTAAAAATCCTTCAAGGAGGGTGGTCAAGAGAAGCCATTTCCTTGCCTTGATATGGTGTCAAATCACACAAGAGGGGGTTTCTACTCCCACTATACTTAGCATATTGCATGTGCTTTCATCATATCAACAATCATGGCACAAAGAATAAACAAGGTTTAACGTCATTTCAATATTTCATGTTGAATAGGGAGGTAGAAGAGGAATCCTAAGGAGAATTTTATCATACTGACAAATATGAAGACAAATAAATTAACAGTACAACCATTCTATCAAGGAGATTCGACAACATTTCCCTCTTCTTGGATGAGGATAGTGACCAACCAACATAGATACCTAGAGACTTTTCCCAATAGTTGTTATGACTAACTGGTTTTCTTCTTGTAGCAATAGGAGTCTTTTTTTTCTTCCCATGTCAATCTATGTCAAGCTCTAGCAGAAATAGTCTATTTTTATAAATTTCTATTTAGAAGATGTAGTTAGAAAATTTCTTATTGTTGAATTTTTTTGTAGCTATAGTTAGTCTTCATATTGATTTATTGATTTGTTTGTTCATGTCAAGCATGTTCTTCATGCTCATAACAAAACAATATTTTGTATTTATCAAAAGAACAAAAAAAATAAATTTTAAAATTGATTTTTCGCTCCCAAATGTCTAGGTCAGTCCTCCATCTCTTCAAGTCATCTCAGTGAACATTAACATCCATTTGACCTCCTAAAGTGGCTATAAATAAGACCTATTTGTTCTCCTTAATGGGAAAACTTGAACAAGTATAAAAACAAGATAGTTCTAGGAAAATGAATCAAATTAAGAAGGAAAGAGAAGGAAAGAATTATTTTGGTTCAATGAATTATATCTATGGTCTTCATGTCCCCTAAAAGGTTGATATTTTGTGGCTCGTAAAATTTAATTTGTTTCATATATTTACATGGTTCATTTATTTGAGAGAACTGAATTTTGTAATACATTACCTATTCAACGAGGTCTGAATATATGGAAGTTCAAAACTATGGAAATATGTGACAAAGGTATGAACCTATGGAGATCATATGTGACAAGGGTCCAAACATGTGGAAGTTATTTTCATGGGGGCTTCAATCAATGAACTTATGACATATCACGTGCATTCATGAAATAGTAAAAAATACCCTTAATTTGATTACATATTAGAAAACTCGTCTAAAAATGACATTATTTAATCCCCTACCATTATGAACCCAATACACCTTCCCAATTTAAAAAACCCCTACTTTCGCTAGATATTGTAGATATCTATTTTTTATTAACAAATTTTATACCCATTTGTATTTTTCCATTAATTTTGAGCTCCATCTTTTATACCTGTCGATATAAACACCCTTTAGCCCCTATTATATGCTCAATATATTATATCATTTTTTTCTCAATATATATCCCACAATATGATGATATCTGGTATGGTAATTCTCCCCTACTGAAGCATCCATGGCTATTTGGTAGACAGGTGTGAACCTATGATTGATACTTGTCATATAGGGATATATATTTTTGAGATATATATTCCATGTTTAGTTTGAGGAGGGGTGATATTGGGTATGTGTTATATTATTTTGATGACTAGGTACAGGTGTAAATAGGATGGTGGGTGAAACTACCCATGGTTTTGTGCATGGTTTGTTTTTGGGCATGATGGATTTTTCCCATGTTATTTTGTATATTCAGTCAAGGGAACTGCAATTATGTTCTAATATAGGGTTAATAGATTGGAATTTATTAATGCTTTAGTATGTATATAACTTATTGTAACATTGAAAGGAATATAATGAAAAATCAATCTGGTTTTCCTGATTTGGGTTCTAGGAGAAAATATTTGTGTATATTTTATGTTCTTTTCATTTTATATTTTTCTACCTTAAGAATATGTTTGGAGGTAATTTTTGTAAAGGCTTAAAACCTATAGGTGATTTGGACACTTGGTGAATGCTTCTTAATTTGACCATAATATTTTTCTTTGATATCTCTTGTTGAATTAGTTCTCTAAGGAAATAATTTGTTGGGTTTTCAACCCAAGTGGGCTTTCCTAGGGTAATTATTGTGTTGATATTATGCATTGTGACCTATCCTTTCTTACTCTTGTATAATTGATTTTTTGAAGTATAGGTGAAAAAAGGAAAATTAGTAATTGTCGGAAGGATTCTACATATAATCACAAGTAATTATCATCTTTCATAAATTAGTATATTTACCTTGAATTTTTAGGATGGTATTAGAGTTTTCATGATGGAAGAAATTTGAAGATCACATCTTGTTGGATCAATCTCTCTCTTGTTGGGATATTTGATCTCTATGTCCAATATTATTTAGCAAATTGATCATATATGAAATGAGGGAAAAGAACTTGATGGATCCTCTAACTTCAAGTCATTGAATAAGAGGATCGACCGTGTCCTAGAAGAACATGTATTATTGCAATATGTCCAAGGTAGAGTACCTAAACCAGTTGATGGTGATGATGAAAATGTGAAAGTAAGCTTTAGAAAGGGTGAAGTAAACACTCAAAGAATATTATTTGAATATATTAAGTATCATCTGATTCCACTTATTTCATAATTAACTACATTGAAGGAAGTGTTTGATACTCTTGTTAACTTGTTTTCACTTTAAAAATATTGGCTAAAATAGAAATCAACTTTGTGATGCAAAAATATCAATAAATGAACCCGTGGCCTCCTAGCTCATGAAAATTGCTCACATAAGAGATCGACTACAGAGTATAGGTGAAGTCATTGTTGAATATGAATTAATAACTACTGCTCTCAATGGCCTACCAGATTAATGGGATTCATTTGTACCTAGCATTTACGGTAGAAAGAATACTCCAACCTTTGAAGAATTATAGACCAATTGCACTGAAGAGGAATCCAAACCTATTGCTAAAGGGAAGATCCAAAGACATGATAATTTTTGGTTTGATGGGCCCTCACCCAGGTTCATCGTTAAGAAGCTAAGCCAATCCCTATATTACTGGCCCTTTCAACATCAATCCATGGACTGCAAACTGAAGTCTCACCCAAAGTGGTATGGGGGGATGCAGAAACCAAGTTTCCTCACCGTGAGATAGTCTTGATGTCAAGATTTTATACCCTTACTCCTATCTTCCCACAGATCGATAAGCCTTTAGGGTTTTTCGATGTAATTCTTCTTCTGTCTTTCAGAACCTTCACGAAGGTACCCAATTTCCCTTTGCACAATCCTAGATGATGACTCAAGCACCTAAGCGCCTTTGTAACTAGGTTACTAACTTGGTTCCCAAATTGTCTTAGGTATTAGCCAACTTTACCATACCATTAAGGTTAACCTCATGTAAACATATATTATTACTTGCAGTTATGCAACAAATGGAAACATATATTTCTACGCATCAACTTAACCTTATATCTTAAACATAGAATTCCCCATAGCATAATCACCACATTTAAAATAGTAGTAAAATAACGCTAAACATATGGAAAGTACATAGTAAGTTCAAAGCAATTCTCTTTATTGATGATTCAAATTTTCAATACAGACTCTAACCACCAGATGCACATGGCTAGAGGGGTCTGCACACTCAATTGTGGACTTCTACCTTAGGCCTCTACACAGTCAGCTGCAGATTCTCTTCCTCCACTAAGACTCTCACTCTTAGCTCTCACAAACCTATGACATCAATGACTCATGACTACTAAACTTGTTTAGACTCTCTATGACTCTCCTTTTTATATAATCCCATGGTCCGCGGACCAAGGGTGGATCTCGAAAACCAACACAACCTATCTAAACTAAGGGAAAAAAAACCCTTTTTGACTTTAGTTATCTTCGTGCTCCGCGACCACAAAATGTAGAGACTTTACATTATTTATACAAAATTTGGGCCTTCTACCTCAAAACTTCGATTTTTAACCCCTAAATTGACCCCCAAGGGACTTGCTCCCAAGAGGACCCCAACACAAACATGGTGACTCACCGTCAAGTTACTCAGCTGGCGTGGAGATCTTGTCGTGAAGATATCCCAGCTCAACTTGGACAATTGCTACCTCAGCAACGCACTATTTTTCTACCTGCTGCATCTCTTCGACCAACTGCTCTATTGTTGGACCTGCGCTATCAGCGCATAGCTTCTATTGAGTCTCTTGTAGACTAGACAATTTTCCTTCAATGGTGGTCATGATTGTGTAGGCCGCGTCCAACCAAGGCTTCAAGCAAGCCTTCAGCACAACTTCCTTGTGCTGAGTTGCATCTCCCTACTCTCTCAATGCATTAGCCTCCTAGAGCTTCTCTAGTCTCTACATGATGGAAACATTGCACACTGTCGTTTTAGCCTCATCGTAGCACTGATGTAGTTCCCACACTCCGTCTCCAGCCTCTACACACTGGGGTCTTCTTGCAGGCTAGCGAGTAGCTCAAGAGATTGCTCAAAAAGGGTCATGTAGTCCATTACTACACTCGCTACTGCTACGATTTCATCTGTCATGATAGTCGTGGGTTGCTCCATGACTTCTGGCAGAGTCGAAGGTTGGGCCTTAAACTGTAACTCTATAACTTTGAGGTTCAATTGTAGCTGAACCTTTGCTAACTCGGTGCGTGTGTCACACACTCCAACAATGAGTTTCTAAATGTGTACATCTACTGGCTCAGGCTCCGAAATGGCTAGCTATGGGATAGTTCGGCATGCCTCATCCATAACCTTGATTATTCGTTGATTCTTATCTATTAGGTCTATCACAAGCTGAACATCAGAGTCTTTTTGCACAACCAACTGATCGTTGTTAACCTTTTTCTCATTTATCACCTATAAAGTGCGCTATTCACAAGCTCGAATTTCCGCAATTACTCCATCCTGCAAAAGATGAAATGCCTCACTAGGAAGTGCAGCCAAGTGAAGTCCCACTCCCTTGAGGGCGCTGACAGTGGGCCTGTCAGCTTTGGTCACTGTCATCAATGCTCCATTTGGCAGCACTATGGCTCATACGTCCCGTGCGCACAACATCCCTGCAACTTCTAAGGTGCCAAAGACCAAACTGGTAGTTGTCGCACTAGTTTAAGTCTATGACACATGGAGCTATAGTTCTCACAGACCCATTTGAACGGACCCCAACGACTATTACTACTACTGCTCGAACTGTTGCAGTAGTTCCGCGGTGGCATCCTGTATAACATCCCCTATATCACTAAAATCTCCCTCTCTTAGGTTGATCAGATCCAAAGACGTCTTGCTAGCCTTAGACTTCTTCCATGGCCCTGGCGTTTTTGGTCCTCTAGTGTGCTTGATATGAAACAAAGTTATCTCGGGGTCTGTTCCTCCCTGTTCCATCTATTCATCCTCTTCTTCCTCTATCTTTGGTGAAGGCGACTTCTGGCCTCTATTAGAGCTGCGATCCTCTTCTCCTGCATGCCCACTTAACTATTCCACGGCAGCGCGCTCTGCCTTAGCCTGGTCGTTAGCCTCCTTTTTCCTTTTCGCAACCAGTCATTCCATCTTTAACTTGGCCTCTTCCTTTTTCCATTAGGCGACAGACTTTCTCGATCCTGCAGCGAAGTCCAAGGCAGTGCGCCACTCTGTCGGCCAGTAGTCAATGACCGTGTCAATCACGTGACCTATTGGTAAATAGGGAAATTCATGCCACTTCTGCTCAGGGTCCTTTTGTGCCCGTATAGAGACATGGTGGAAGTCAGCCTTGAATTCCACGTACTCCTGCAATCTATCAAAGTTAGTAGTTGATAACTACAGTTTTTTGTTGATGGCCATATGCCTGTTCATCTCCATTAAGGACTAAAAGATCTTGTTATCTTGTATCCTCTAAGGATCCTTAGTCACCCACATCGAAGTGTACTTCACTGCCTCTGGTAGGTCTGGCATGACCGGAGGGTACTGACTATCTTCGGGTAGCTCCCATGCTACCAGAACTATGGAAAGAAAGAGTCATGCATAGTGAAATGTCTTGATAAGACCCTATTCCTCGCATTAGTTTTCAAGGAACTCACCGCAGAGGTAGTGTACCCAATTAAATTAAACTCCCTCTTTGCATTGGGCCGCCAAAGCTACGACTAGTTCTAGCACTTCGTCTGCACGACACTTCCGCATGACCTTCCCTGCTAAGAGTTGCGTTGCCACTTTGACCACAGGGTCATAGATTCTAGAAATGGTGTAACAGTATGGCTTCTTTACCAACTTAAACTTTTCCTTCATGGTCCCCATGAGGGCATGTTCACCAGCCTTACCATCAAACGCCATTGCTGAATTTTCCCCTATGTATGGAAGCCACGTGATCTTATGGATCATCATATCAGTGATGGGTATTGGCTCCTCCATCCACAAACACCCATCATGTACCAAGCACAATACCTGCTTGATTACCACCATTGTGATGAGCGCACAGTTGTAATGCAACACCCATAGCAGGTTGAGTAGTCCTACCTTATCCACGGCTCTCAGCCACTTCTGCAACTCTAACGCGGTTAATATAGTGGCTTTGTGGAACATGTGGTGCATGAGTTGGTCCATTGCTAGATGAGCAAACCAATCTATGTCCACTAAATCCCAGTCTTCTAATTTCAAAAGTGGGACACGCCCCAAGTGTGGTCCTTCAAACACAATTTGGTCTGGAAAGAGGGGTGTGTGTAGGGTGACCTTACTTTCATCGATGTCTTTGGGCACCTTGGTCTTGCCCTTGCATGGAGGAACATAGTCAAGCAGCTTAATGATAGGGTCAGACCCCTCAATCTCAACATCCTCTATTTCCACCCCAACATCCTCATCATCCATTGGGATATCCTCAATCTCTTTTTCTTCCAACTCTAGATTAATCATCTTGCCCTTTTCCTGTGTGGTAGGCTTATCCTTATGTGGGTTTTTTCTGGGGGATGCACACACCAGCTGCGGTGTCGTGTCTTGATTCCCTTCTTGTTCTTGGGACCCTGCCTGGTCAGGGTAGGTCTTGGTCTAGGCGACTGTGGAGACTTTGGTACTTCAGCTGGGATCTCTGGAGGCGCAACCTCCAGGATAGCTCCTTTTGCTGCCATGGCGACCTCCCAAACAGCTCCCTCGGCTGTCATTACTTCAAAATCCATGAATATTGTTCTTAGAATAATATCACAGAATTTTTTTGTAGATAGTTTCCGGAAATCGATAGAACATTGGGAAATCATGTAGCTCTTTGAAAAATGTGTAGTTCAGGCACAACAAAAAGCACAACTCACAGTTTCGCAATATGCAAAGTGTTTTCCGCTGGGTGGCCATATGTAATTTATGTGCCATTTTGAATTCAAATATAACCGTTCCCCCCAAAAATCATTCCATTAATGTTAGATTGGCAGTAGATTTTCAAAGATCTTACCCATAAAGTCCAACTTAAATGCTGCCCCCCACTCCATTTTGGCCATTTTTTCATTGTCAAATCATGAACATTGACTTTAAAGGTCACTTTCTGGCTGCTCTACGTGGTTTATCCCCTGGTAGCACATCCCTCTATGCATTGTTGTGGACTATGTGTCATTCCCTTATTTTGCACAGTTCTCTCCTCGCACAGCTCTCCAACCGGGGCAGTGTAGTTTATAATCTTGTGCCTCCTTTTAGCTACCTCGAGCGCTAAGAATGTGCTTTGCTCATATAGTCACCTAGATGGATCACCAGTATATGGCTTCAATTGGATGCCATTCACCTTCCCTGGGAAGGGTTCTCCATTCAACTTAACCAGCTGAATTGCTCCACCATCGGTAATCTTCTTGATGACATATCGCCCGAGCCAGTGCATCCAAAATTTCCCTAGAAATTTATCAAATTTACTGTCATATAACAAGACTAGATCATTTACCTTGAAGGTGCACAGTTTGATGTGTTAATTGTGCCATGCCTTTTCACACTCCTTTTGATCTTGTTGATGCAATCCAACTACAAATCGGTCCTCTTCAAGCTCTGCTAGCTGTGCGAGCCTCTCTTCCATGGATCTGCAATCTGCCATTCTTGTGAGTGACACTATGCGTAGACTAGGTACAATATATTCCATTGGCATCACAACTTCTATGCCAATCATGAATCTGAAAGGCATTTCCCCAGTCATCTTCTTGCAAGTAGTTCGTAGGCCCATAGCACCATGGGTACTCACACATCCCAACGATTTCTATGAGCATTTCAAATCTTCATCAGTGCACTCTCCAGTATCTTATTGAATTCTTCCACCGTCCCATTGGCCAGTGGATGATAAGGTGCACTTTTCTGATGATACACTTAAAATTCTTCTGTCAACGCACTAACTGTTTCATTAAGAAAGTGGGTATTGTGATCACTCATCAACATCTTTGGACAGCCAAATCTTGTCAACACATATTCAAAAATAAACTTTATTGTTGTCGCGCCTATATAGTCCTTCACAGGTTGTACCTCCACCCACCTCATCAAGTACTCAATCATGGTGATGATGTACCGTGCACCTATATTCTTTCCTTGAGGCTGAATTGGACCCACAAAGTCAATCACCCATTTCTCAAATGGTTGTAACATCACCTGCGGCATCAAAGGCAGTTCATCCCTTTGTGATGGCCTGCTAGTGCTTTAAATTGTGTCACATGCCCTACAATATGATTTCGCGTCCTTATGTAGGGTTGGCCACCACAACCCATCATGCATAACCTTTTGTGTTGTTGCTTTCTCTGCATAATGTCATCCTACAACTCCTCCCTGAGCCTATGCAAGAATTTTTCTTTGTTTAAATTTGGGTACATAGCGTCGCAATGTTTTGTCTGACCCCATTTTGTACATGTTCCTAGCAATGAGGGAGAAGTCTGCCACGCACACCACTAAATTGTTCTTCTCTTGGCTGGTATGCCCTTCTAGAGTAGTTCCCGTCATCAGGAAATGTACATGATATCTTCAAAGTGAGTGTCTATGGTGTGCACTACAAAGATCTGTGCGTCAATCAGGCCCTCCTCCAAATTAGTAGGTTCCTCTCTCATTTCAATGCACGACAAATGATTAGGTCCCGCATTCAGTCATCCTGGCTTCACAGTAAATTCAAAGTAATACTCCTAGAACAAAAGCAACAATATGCAGATCTTCTCCCCCAATACAGGCTTATTGACCAGGTATTTCAATGCAGAATGATTCGTATACATCTTAAAATGTCCACACAGCAAATAGTTCTTGAAATTCTAGAGTGCGTACACCATGGATAGTCCTTCGCGCTCTGTAGTGGAATAGTTCTTCTCAGCCTTGGAAAACCTCTTGCTTTTGAATGCTATTGGATGGTCCAATTCCCCCATGCTAGCCTTTGTCAGCACGATCCCCAACACAATACATGAGGCGTCCACGTGCACATGAAATTCCTTCTTCTAGTTCGGGAAGACTAGGATTGGTGTAGTGAACATTTTCTCTTTTAGCACGTCCAAGCTCTTCTAGAATTCATCATTCCAACAGAACGTAACATCCTTTATCAAAAATTTCTCCATAAGCATGATGACTTGGGCATAGCTCTTGGTGAATTTCCTATAGTATCTAATATGCTCTAGACACGTAGCTATTTCACATTCCTTGGTGCCTCCAAGTTGATTATCACCGTGATATTCATGGGGTCTACCATCAATCCTTGCCTGCATACCGCGTGACCTAGAAGGATCCCAAAAGGGACACAAAACAAACACTTATTTAGATTGAGTGTGATCTGGTATCTTTAACATGTATCTAACATCAAGCGCAGACTTGCCACATGACACTTGACCAATACAAGCACTATCCAATCGTCAAAGTTGTTGGGCGTGGAGCGTGATTATCTTCCATATTCAAAGGTATCGCCACATAGGACCCCAGTTTGAAATGGGGGCGGAAACGCCGCCCGTAAAATATTCGCTGCAGGAGGGGTCCAGGGGGGGCAGCTGCGACCTTTGGGAGCCCCCCCCTGGCGGGGGGTTTCGGGGGCAGCGCTCCCAAAGCTAAAAACAGCTGCAAAATTGCCTTGTAAAAGTATAGTAATTTCTAGTCAATCTGGGCCGTTCATTAGGCAGATGATTTGACGGTAGAACTTATGTTTAGTTTAGGGTTTTTTGCCCTAGAAGGCAACCCCTCTCTTTGTATGACGGCATTGTATTTGAGGTTGTGTGATAGATGTGTATTCTGTGAGCGAAAAACAGAGAGGTGAGACTGTGAGAGAAAACAGAGGATATTACAGTGGATTTGTTGTAGGTTGTGTCTCTTCATTTTGTTGGATAATAGAAAGGAAGGACTGGCTGTTCAGGGTGGACGTAGCCCAACACTGGGTGAACCACGTATATCTATGTCTCTCTTGTTTTGTGCGTTTTATGTGTTTATATTTCTGCAATATTTTATGTGTTCCATTGCTCCGTAATATATAATTTTCTAGCAACTGGTATCAGAGCTAAAGGTCTATTTGGCTGATAAACTCGCAGGAAAGAAGGGTTCCTGGTTCGAGTGGGAGCAATGGCGGAAGATGGTAAGTTTAGGGTCGAGAAATTTAACGGCCAAAACTTCTCGCTGTGGAAGATGCAGATGGAAGAATATCTGTATTAGAAAGATCTATACCTACCATTGGGCGGAAAAACAAAGATGCCGACGGGTATGAAAGACGAAGAATGGAACCTTCTCGATAGAAAGGCACTCGGAACAATACGGTTGTGCCTTGCTGCATTAGTTGCCTTCAACATTTCGAAGGAAACCACGACAGAGGGTTTGATGCAGACATTGTCGAAACTATATGAAAAACCCTCGACCTCAAACAAGGTATTTCTTATGAAACGGTTATTTAATATGAATATGTCGGAAGGTGGATCTGTTGCAAACCATTTAAATGATTTTAATATAGTTACAAGTCAGTTAAGCTCTGTAGGCGTAAACTTTGATGATGAAGTTAGAGCTCTGCTATTCTTGTGCTCATTACCAGAAAGTTGGAATGGTTTGGTAATGGCCATTAGTAACTCCATTTCTGGATCTAGTACTTTAAAGTTTGATGATGTTGTCGGTGCTATCCTTAGCGAGGAAATGCGACAGAAAAGCTCCGGTGAGACATCGGGAAATGCTTTGAGTGCAGAGTCTAGAGGAAGAAAAATGGAAAGAGGAAAGAGCTCAGGATATCGCAGTAAATCAAGGAAAGGCAGATCCAAGTCCAGATTGGGGATAGTGTGCTAGAAATGTGGAAAGAAATGACACCTAAAGAAAGACTGTAGTTCTCAAAAGGGAAAAGAAGGAGATGCACAACAAGAAAACAATCATGAAGAAAATGTGACAGGTGAGGTGTTACAAGATGCTTTCATTCTTTCTTTCGAAAATATTACTGATTCCCGGGTGGTAGATTCAGGGGCTTCATTCCATGCCACACCTGATAAGAAATACTTTCATGACTATGTTCAAGGAGATTTTGGACAAGTTCGTCTGGGTGATGATAAACCCTGTAAAATCGTTGGAATGGGTAAGGTTCTTGTAAAACAACAAAATGGAAACCAATGGCTATTAAAGGAGGTAAGGCATGTTCCCGATCTAAAGAAAAATCTGATTTCAACAGGGCATTTAGGCGGTGAAGATTGTGTGACAACTTTCACAGATAAAGCTTGGAAGGTCACCAAAGGAGCCCTGGTAATAGCAAAAGGTGAAAAGGTTGGTACATTGTATTTATGCAATGGTATTTCTAACTATGTTAATGCTTTAACTTCCAAAGGAGCAGATGAAGCATTATGGCATCATAGGCTCGGACACATGAGTGAAAAGGGGATGAAGATTCTTCACTCAAGGAATTTGTTGCCAGGTTTGAAGAATGTTGATTTGGACTTCTGTGAGAATTGCATTTATGGAAAACAGAAGAGAGTCAGATTTCTCAGAGTTGGGAAAGAAAAGAAGAATGAAAAATTAGAGCTTGTGCATACAGATGTATGGGGACCTGCTCAGGTATCATCTCTTGGTGGCTCTCGTTATTATGTTACTTTTATTGATGATGCAACTAGAAAAACTTGGATTTATTGTATTAAGAATAAATCTGATGTATTTGATACTTTCAAGAAATGGAAAGCTTTGGTTGAGATTGAGACAGGAAAGAAATTGAAGTGTCTTAGATCAGACAATGGAGGTGAATATTGCAGCAAAGAGTTTGATAGGTACTATTCAGAACATGGAATTCACAGAGAGAAGATAGTTCCAAGAACACCACAAGAAAATGGTGTGTCAGAAAGGATGAACAAAACAATCATGGAGTGTGCAAGGTGCATGAGATTGCATGCAGGATTGCCTTTACAGTTTTGGGCAGATGCTGTAGATACAACTGCTTATCTAATAAACAGAGGGCCTTCAAGTTCCTTGGATGGTGGTGTTCCAGAGGAAGCATGGACAGGTAAAAAGGTAAACTACTCTATTTTAAAGCCTTTTGGTTTTGAGTCCTTTGTCCATATTGATAAAGAAAATAGAACAAAGCTTGAGGCAAAGTCAAAGAAATGTAGCTTTATTGGATATGGTGTTAATGATTTTGGTTATCGCTTATATGATTATGAAAATCACAAAATCATTAGGAGTAGAGATGTAATATTCAATGAAAAGGTCTTGTATAAGAATCAGTTGCAGGAAAAGGAACAGGAAAAGGAAAATAAGGAATACACAATTCTTAATGAAATCACTGAAAAAGTAAAAGTTCTTGAAAATAATAATAATCGAGAACCATCACAATAGCAACCACCACAACAACAACAGGGACCCCAAACACCTGAAAGTGGTGTTAGAAGATCTACCAGGATAAGTAGACCCCTTGAACGATACTCTCCTTCATTATATTATTTATTGTTGACTGATTCCAGTGAAGCCGAATGTTATGAAGAAGCAATGCAGGTTGAAAGTGGGAAGAAGTGGGAGGTAGCCATGGAAGAAGAGATGGACTCCTTAAAGCATAACCAGACTTGGGATTTAGTCAGGTTTCATGTAGAAAAAACTACATTGAAGAATAAATGGGTTTACAGGTTGAAGGAAGAAGATGGAGGAAAACAGAGGTATAAAGCTAGACTTGTGGTGAAGGGGTTTGCACAGAAGAAAGGTATTGATTTTGATGAAATATTTTCTCCTGTTGTTAAAAGGACTTCAATAAGAACTATTTTAAGTCTTGTAGCACCAGAAGATTTGCATCTTGAGCAGTTAGATGTAAAGACAGCCTTTCTCCATGGGGATTTTGAGGAAGAGATATATATGCAACAGCCACAAGGATATGAGGTGAAAGGGAAGGAGAAACTAGTGTGCAGGTTGAAGAAGAGCTTGTATGGCTTAAAACAGGCTCCAAGGTAGTGGTATCTAAAATTTGACAAGTTTATGTCTGAACAAGGTTATACTAGATGTCACTCTGATCATTGTGTTTATTTGAAAAAGCAAAATCATGGCAACTATATTATATTGTTATTGTATGTAGATGGCATGCTTGTTGCAGGATCTAACATGCAAGAAATAAATGTGCTCAAAAGAAAATTGGCAAATTCATTTGCAATGAAGGATTTGGGAGCTGCAAAACAAATCCTTGGTATGAGAATAACTAGAGACAGGAAAAATCGAAAATTAACATTGTCTCAGAATGAGTACATACAAAAGGTGTTGAAAAGATTTAACATGCACAATGAAAAACTAGTTAGTACACCTTTTGCTAGCCATTTCAAACTTAGCAAGGAAATGTGCCCAAAGATGCAAGAAGACATGGATTATATGTCTAAAGTTCCATATGCATCAGCAGTTGGAAGCTTAATGTATGCAATGGTCTGCACAAGGTCTGATATTGCACATGCAATGGGAGTTGTAAGCAGGTACATGAACAATCTAGGAAAGGAACATTGGATGGCAATGAAATGGATTCTTAGATATTTGAAAGGTACCACAAATCAAGCATTATGGTTTGGTGGTTCAAACATCTCCCTACAAGGATATGTTGATGCAGATATGGCAGGTGACAAAGATAATAGGAGGAGCACTACAGGATATTTATTTACTATTGGAGGAACAACTGTTAGTTGGGTTTCAAAAATCCAAAGTGTTGTTGCACTTTCAACAACAAAAGCAGAGTATGTTGCTGCTACAGAGGCTAGTAAAGAAATGATTTGGTTACAAAGGTTTATGGGTGAATTGGGTAAGGCGCATGATATGGGCACGTTATACAGTGATAGCCAAAGTGCCATTCATCTTGCAAAGAATTCAGCATTTCATTCCAGGACTAAACACATACAGCTCAAGTACCATTTCATACGATCAGTGTTGGAAGATGGAGAGTTGAAGCTGGAAAAGATACACATTAGCTAGAATCCTACATATATGCTAACAAAAGTTGTAACCATGGAGAAACTGAGAATATGCTCAGTTTCAGTTGGTCTTCAAGGATGACGATGAAGATGAGAAACAACCAGGTCCAAAGACTCGGAGTCATTGTCCAGAAAATGGAGCAGCGGTGGAGTTGCTACAATCAATCTCCAAGTGGGAGATTGTTGGGTGTGGAGCCTGATTATCTTCTATATTCAAAGGTATCGCCACATAGGACCCCAGTTCGAAATGGGGGCAGCAATGCCGCCCGTAAAATATTCACTGCAGGGGGGGTCTAGGGGGGGTGGCTGTGACCTTTGGGAGCCCCCCCCTAGTGGGGGGTTTCGGGGGCAGCGCCCCCGAAGCTAAAAACAACTGTAAAATTGCCTTGTAAAAGTATAGTAATTTCTAGTCAAGTTGGGCCGTTCATTAGGCGGATAATCTGATGGTAGAACTTATGTTTAGTTTAGGGTATTTTACCCTAGAAGGAAACCCCTCTCTTTGTATGAGGGCATTGTATTTGAGGCTGTGTGATAGATGTGTATTCTGTGAGCGAAAAACAGAGAGGTGAGACTGTGAGAGAAAACAGAGGATATTACAACGGATTTGTTGTAGGTTGTGTCTCTTCATTTTGCTGGATAATAGAAAGGACTGGCTGTTCGGGGTGGACGTAGCCCAAAACTAGGTGAACCGCGTATATCTGTGTTTCTCTTGTTTTGTGTGTTTTATGTGTTTATAGTTCTACAATATTTTATGTGTTCCATTGCTTCGTAATATATAATTTTCTAACAAAAGTATACCTCCAGAAACTTATGAATGAAGTCTTTGAATGCCACAATGACTATGCACAAAAATATTTCTGGTGCATTCTTCAGCCCAAAATGCATTACGATGTACTAAAAACATCCCCATTCAGTCACGATGGTTGTATTTCTTCTATCCTCTGGTGCGATTTTGATCTGATGGTACCCAGAGAACTCATCAGTGAAAGAGTATTCTTCTTGGTTGCCTACATTATCTAGGACCTTGTCAGTGAACAAGATCGGGGAAGGATCATGCACACAAGAATCATTCAACATCCAGATATCCACACATATCCTTATTTCTTCTTTCTGTGTCTTTTCCTGAACCACTATCGGGATTACCCAATCAGATTCTTCCACTAGTTCAATAATTCTTGTCATGAGCATCTTATCTAACACAGGACGAAACCTTTCCTTATACTTCAGATTAAGGTGGTAAGGTGTTTGTTTTATAGGTTTCATGTTCGAATTCAGGGTGATCTTCATGACATCCAGGTCTCCTATTATCCATTTTAAATCAAAAAACTTCATCGGGAACAAAACCTGATATTCACAGACGAGCTCAGTGACCTTGTCTACTGTAGCATCATCCCAATAGTCCCCAATATTTGCAAATTTTGGTTCAGCCTATTAGGGTCCTATAATAATAGGATTCATAATTTTGAATTGGCTATGGTTAGTCTTGTAATAATGTAAATACTTTTTCTTTCTGCAAAATGTTTTCCATGTTAAAAATAAAAAAATGTAAAGAGGGTATGTCCTAAAAGAATAACCAAAGGACAAAAAGAAAGAAAAAAGGAAGATAAAAAAGGTGAAAAAGATGAACCCCAAAAAGAAATAAAATAGATCATGAAAGTGTGTAACTTCAAATGCCACTCCTTTTTCTTTACTTTGTAAAATAAGATTGTGTGCAACTTGTCAGAAATGCCACAATCCATGATGGTTAAATAGCTTTGTCTTGACTCATTCATGCTTTAAATTTCGTGTTGATAGATAGGGAATAAAGATCTGGCGAAACTATTTAATCTTGGTAGAACATTAAATAGGTAGAGAATAAGAATGAACTCATGAGTTTAATATGAGCCATTGGAAGTTATAAGGTTAGAATTATATAGTTTTCTTATCAAAAGAAAAATAAATAAAGGGTCAACAAGCTTAAATGCACCCAATAAATGATGAGAAAATGTTAGGGTAAATAAAGGATAGGTAGAAGAAATGTGGAAAATGCACAAGGTTACTAAGTCAAAAGCACATTTATCACGCTTAATCCTATGTTTCATGTGTAGGAGGAATTGTGAGAAATAAATAATATTCACCAAGTTTGTTTACTAATTTCCCCTCATTTCACTACACCCCCACATACATATTTGCTAATTTCCCCCCATTATCCCTCCATTACTTATAAATACCCTTTCCCCCTCATTTTGACCTTTACCCCTTGGTTTGACACATTCCCTTATATATTACCCTTCAAAAAATCATTCCCCTTCCCAAAAATGGCTTTCCCTAGTGTGAAACCCATTCCCCCCAGTTAATTTCCCTTTTCCCCCTTAAAAAACGACAAAACCCTTTACCATAAGTTTCTCATATGCCCCCACATTATGTAATTAACATCCCCCACTTTATATTTCTCCAATATCTTTTTAACCCACCAACCCTTGGTGCGATTAAAAAACCCCGACACATAACCCATGGTCCCACCTTATTTACCCACTTCTGTCACACAGAATAAGTCGATCTTGCGAACAAGATAGACCTTCCTAGGATCTAAACAAGACCTAATGACAAGAAAGCCAATAACACACTATCTTTCTCTAAATATGCTTTTGTAAACAAAGGCAAACAAGTGTTTGAGGCCTACCTTAGGTCCAGTGAAAGTTTGTGGATGCCCTTGCTCCTTCGATCCAAATGAGCTCCCTTGTCGTGAATCTTCAAACACAAACGAGCAAACAAATTAAATAGCACCTGAAAAGCCAATATCATAAAACATATTTAACATGAAAGTCAAGGAATTCATGAAACAAATAACATGAGACCATTTGGTGATAAAAATGAGTTTGATTGTATTAATTCAAAAGACGAAGAACTTTACAACCTGTGCCTTGACACTGTACAAGCTCCTCCAAGGGTCCAGCAAGAAGTCTCCTCTACTTTGACAAGTTTCACTCTCTTCCCAATGAAGCCAAAAAGGTGTGTGATCTCTCCTCTTAAGCTCAACTAGGAAGTCTTAATCTCACCAGCATTTACCCTAAAAAATGTTTAGCTTCTAACCTTCCAAGCAACCAGCCCAATGCCTGAATTTATAGTGCAATGGAGGGAAGTTACTAGGTCCTCCTTCAAAGGGATAAAGCCCTCCTTCAAAGGGATAGCTTCTCTCATCAAGGGATTAGCTCCTTCTCTTTTGGGATGCATGAACCACCTAAGAGCGGCCAATCCACATCAAAATTCCTTCTAGAATAATCTAGAATTAACCCAAAGTGAGTTTTTTAGAATAAACTTGCGCCTTTTTGACTTTCACAGGGGTCCGCACCCACACCTTTGGGGACAGAGTGGGAAGGTCTGCATTTTTTGTAAACAGAAGGTGCGGGACCGCAGGTAACAGTGAGAGAAAGTGTGGAACCAGAGTTTTATTGATTTTCAATGTCTTTCTCTCATTTTCAAAGCTTGACTTGAAGAGCTGAGGTTTGAGACTTGCTTAGGAGGCTAGTACAAGTGATGATAGACCCATACTGACTGCAAATAATCATGGTGACGATATTTTTGTGTAACAACTTCTTATATTAAAAAACCTAACATTATGTGCTAATTAATTACATTACTTTGTAATGAAACCCCAGGTCCCACTGACCACTGTCCCAACTTCATCCATGCAACTCCATTGTGTGATTTCCCTCTGATCTCCTAACCCCAGATCCAATGGTCTACAACCATATCGTGTGGATTCATTGTCTGACTGTTAACAGCCCGAGAGCACGTGAGATTCACGATTTTGGCTAGGTACTATTCTGCTATGTGGCGGCACTAGGTTACATCATGTGCTTGTGAAAAACACTGCCTGTCATCCAAAAGAAGTGCGATGGCGCACAAAACCACCTCCCTGCCTAAACCAAAAGCTACCCACTATTCATTTAATAATTCCATGCCAAAATGTTACCGTTATCAGTTAAAAGGCTGAAAAAGCCCCAATTCACTATTTTCTTGCATTTTCATTGTAAACATCTACTAAGACATTTACGACTCCTTGAATCTCTGTGCCACCAAATTGACCACCATTTACTACTTGAATACGATGCGAATACCCAATTGAAGTAGCGAACTGATAGTTGAAGCCTCAGTACCTTCTACAGTTACGACAGAACCCCTTTGCATGCCAAAGCACCAATTTCTAGGTATTCTTTAAAAAAGCCATAACAACCCTTGAATTTGAAAATGCATAGTTGTAATTAAGTGGTCAATTAATTTAATTACTTCAGAAACCTTCCAATTGAATAAAAAATTATTTTTACATATGAAACCCTTTTAGAGACTGTAATTACCCTCCCACTATTCAAGACCTTCTAAAAATCACTCTTGAAACTACTAAAAACCTAATTCAATTCAGTAAACCCAATTATAGCTTCCCAAACCTCTCTGGACATAATACCTCTGCAAACCCCTCACCTTAATATCGACCACCTTACATTAGCAGAGATAGAATTCGAAATAAAGGATACAGCTTCCCCTGCCTACCTACTGAAACTCCACTGCTAGAGTAAAGACAAAATTTTAAACAAAATTGATGACATTCACCTTTGGGAGTCCAATTTTCGCAAGTACTGTTTCCCACAAGTACACCCTTTCCCAGAAATCATCCACTTCTGCCGAGCTTGCTACATTCCCAGTCAAAGAGCAATTTTCACCTGTAACCAATAATTTTTATTCACCATAACTACAGAATCCATTAACCAAATGTTGCAAGTCCAACCAAGCCCAAATGAGACCCCACTTTCTATTGAAGGCTTTCTTGATCTCTACAATAAGTTAGGCATACACAAGAAGGCTCATATTATTCAAACTTTCATAATTAAAGAGTCTCACACTCCAATATATAGTCCTCATTATTTTGCCACCATTTTTTCGGAGAGAGTTAGAAAAATTATTACCATGCTCTCTTGCATTTTAGGATACACCACATAGGATCATGTGGATGAGGTTTTCCTGGCTTTCATTTCTATCTTTTTCCTAGGCAAGCCTCCTATTATAATGTATAACTATGCTCAGTTCATAGCAAATAGAATGCATGAACAATTCATTAGACTACCAAATGAGAGAGTTTCCAAGTACTCTTCAATTTTGTTTCATATGTTCCTCTACTATCAGTCCGACAAGTTTCCAATCAACATTCAGAAATTGGACACCAAAGGCAACCTAGGATCAGCCATCTATTGGACACTAGTGATCCTAGAATACTCCACTATTTTTTCCTACAAAGACTTCATTGATTCATTTGTGCATCTTGTTGTAAACATGCTAACCAGTAGCTATCAGCCTAGGATTAGTCAAGAAATTAAAAGGGCTTTACAGTTGGCAAAGAACGGTAAAATGGGAGAGTGGTATTTATACGAACACGACACAGAGATAAGGATATATGGATGCCAATTGCCCCCCTACAACTTTCCCAAATACCTCCCCATGAGTTTATAAGTACTTTAGCCAGATAATAAATTCTGATGAAGTTAACCTCCTGGCAGCCAAGAAGAAAACTCAATTCAAAATGAAAAACCAATTGGGCCCCTTTATTTGTAATAATAGCGAAGCCAGACCAAAGGCAGATAATATTCTACAGAGGATGAAATTTAAGAAATGTTTTATGTGATAATATGACCCTCATGGAGTCATAAATAAAATAAGGCTCAAGGTCAAATTGGGCCCTTTTGTACATCATCCCAGGCCAGGCATTAAGACATTTTCCAACCACTCTGAATGGTTGGAAAACACTTTGATAGACATGGACAATATTGCAGTTGATGTGGAGAATACATTAATTGATGTGGAAAAGTAGATTGACACTAGTTCCTACTTGTAGGTTCCAGACCTAGAAGAACCAATGAATATTCCTCCTCTTTTACAGACTCCAGAAAATGAAGACAAAAATGCAAAGAGAACCAGGGAAGAAGGTTCTAGAATAGCCATGGAAACCATAGATGAAAAATTTGAGATCGGTTACAAGAAGAGGCCCAAGCTTAATCCTATAACTAAATGGGAAGACACCATTGACTAAGTGAAAATCACGGACACTGACACAATGGTGGGAAGAAGTAAAGGTGCAAGAGCTTCAGGAGAAACACACCAACCCTAACCATCAAACACTCAATTTATTGAGAGATAGCTCAACATTGAGGTATCTTCATTCACCAAACCCGTGGATAAAGAGAAATATATTAAGGATAGGTACAAGGAAATTAAGTTGAGGAATGAGAAATTGAAGGTTGAGACTTATGCCCAATACTTCAAATAGACACGTGCAAATAAAAACAGATTAATGTCAGCCTTTGACATTAAAACAGGTAAAATGAAGATGAAATTTATGTAACCTACAGTCTAGCAACCAAGATCATCAACAAACTATAAGAAAATAGATTTTGAGGTTTTGGCTAGGGATGTTTACCCCATTGACCAAATTGAGATTCATAAACATGCAGGTGAGATGGTCTATTCCACCATGACCAATAAAGCTATGACTATGCATAAGCTACAAAGTTCATTGTATAATATCCCTGCACAATACAAACTAGAAAAGGCCTCCTCACAGACCAAGGACAACAAAATCAAATCATTGGAAGACTTGGTGATTGAGCTTGGACATGATCCCAATGATGTCAAGGCTATAGCGAAATTGATAAAGAAAACGAATAAGGATATTGCTACTCTCAGAAAGCAACTGATATTGCCTCATTCAAAGCACCCATAAACAAAAGAGGTCTTAGAATTCCAAGCTCATTAGGAGGAAATGATGGACCTTGTACTAAATGATCAATTGAAGGAAATGGAGAAGGAGTTGGATGGCTTAATACAACTAAAACATTCCAGCCTCGAGACTGCCACTACCACTGTCATTCCAACAGTCACCACAACAATACCATCCACCTTGGTAACTTCATTGGCTCCTACAGCTCCACTGGCTACAACACTCCCAACTGCAACAACATCTACATCAGCAACATGATCGAAAATAGCAGCAACTCAACCAAGTGATGAGACAAGTAAATTGGTCAAAGTAATGGAATACATGTCCATTCAAACCACATAAATAAATAATCTTAAGCAAAAGATAACAAGCCCATAAAATTATAATAAGCTTACCAAGATTGTACACAAGGAAGAAGTTCAGAAGTCAACCAGGTTGATTGAAAGAATGAAGAACTTGGAGAAGGAATTAACATTAAAGGATCCACTTAGCCAAGCTAAGGAATAGTTATGGGCCAATATCATTGACTCTATCAATGATATTTGGCCATCCATTCAAGTCATCTTTGAACAAAGTGACTTAGTTAAAGAGGCTACAAAGGCCATAGAGAGAGTTAAGCAGAACTGGGAGACATGCCAGAGGAGGCCACTAGAATAATTCATTTCCTCAACTCCAAAAACAAATAAGAATTGCAGGAGCTAGACATAGAGAACAGGATAGACACCATAGTGGATGTCAAAAAGGTGCTCACCAAGAGGAATTTGATGTTAAACCTTGAGGACAAATGCCAAACCATGCAGTTGGCTATAGACAGGTTCATGGTAAAGTTTGATGTTTTGAGGCAGAAAGGTTTTCCAAATCCCTTGATGATAAATGAAAAATTAATGCCACATGAGGACTACAACATGAGAATAAGGGAGGTGGCAAGGGATTAGGCAAGTAATTCTTCCATGAAGGTAATTCCTACTGGAAAGGTTCTATATCAGACATTTGAGAACGTATTTTACCTCAAGCATGAGGTAAAACACCTTTTCGTAAATAAACCCACTTTTTCCAAATACGCTGAAATAGATGAAATCTACAGGAAGATGGTAAATATTCAATTACCAGATGGAGACACATGGGAGAAGTTGAATGAATTACTTTAAAAATGCATATTCAAAGTAAAAAATCACAGTAAAAGAAAATGACAACTCGACCAGGTGAAAGAGTATCATGTAAAGTGTATCAGTTGTGAAAGGGAAAAGTAAAAAGAAAAGTCAGTGTGAAGACCAACAACAAGGAAGAGAATAAATAATGAAATATCAGAGCATAAAGACGACACAACCAAATAAACAGGGATAGCATACAACAATTAAACATCTATCTCTATCTTCTTGCATAAAGATAGTTCTTTCTCCTAGATTAATTCCCAAGAGGGTTTTGGATATTTTTGTAAATTTCTTTTGTATAAATACTTCATAATTCGAAGTATTGGGGGTGGATTACTAGACATTTGTAGAGTTGTATTGATCAAAAAAATTGACGGTTATTGTACCAATTTTTCAAGTCAGTAGACTAGACTAAGTAATAAAGAGATTGCATTACAGGATTCATGTGTTGAGCTATTACAATGAAGTATTTTCTTTGTCAAATTTGTTATTTTCTTATGTATCTCACAAACTTACATGTTATCTAAAGTGAATGAATTAACTAGAAATTTATTTCAGAATTTGTTTAAGTACACTCTGTCTTGAACAGTTAATCATTTTTATGTTTTCTTCTGATATTCAAATCTGAGAATCCTTAATATTCTCCCATCCCAGTTGACCTCTTTCACTTCCTTCATTATCCAACCTAAGGAACCCTTAATTTTTCCTTGGATCTAACTGAAATCAACTTCACCATGCATCCTTAAGATTTGAAATAACTCAGCTACCTTTCCATGTAGACACTATTTTTAGAACTTGATCCAGTCCTATTTGCATGACGTTTGACCCCATAGCCCAATGGTAAAAGACATCCCTCTATCCATCTAAGTAAGTGATCCCACCACCAAATCAAAATCAAAACCCAATTACAATCATAACTAGCCTAAAATCAATTAACTAAACAAAGTTAAATCATAAAGAGAGAGCCCTCTTTGAGCATTAGGAAGGTTATATCCTAATCTCCAAAGTAGGTTTGTGGTTACCTCTATCATTTCATTCCTAAGAACTATAGAGAAATTTTTGAGTGATAACATTACTTCCATGTCAATGTCGACGTGCCTAGATTTCAGCGATGCGGTTATGTCTGGATCCTCTACTGTGGACTTTCAACCTCGTGGTGACCCTCAGTTTTCAAAATATTAATATTTATGGGATCCTCGTCTTCTTTTTCAGTGGTCACATTATAACGTTCTAGCGCATGACTCAGTTGGGTAGCTGAATCACGTTGAATCAGGTCCAAAGGATCCTGTGGTATCCTAATGATCATTGCTTTATCCTCATGTAGTGTCACGTCAATACAGTCAAACCCATCCTAAAAGCTGAACATCATTATAAACCCCTGGCGCAAGATGTCCCATTCTTCAGTGCCATGGCGAAGCTCTGTTTCAAAGTACCAATTCATTGGTATGACCTCTAGGGTATGACAAAATAGATGCACCCATTTAGGCTGGGGCTCCGCTCCATAAGCTTTAGTCCATTTGCCCAAGTTATCACATGGATCATCCCTTCCATCATACTTGTATGTGATCCACACTTTTGGCTTCCCAAAACATATTCTCATCATCCTCTTGTTTAGTCAATTTAGTTTCCTAAATTTATTTCCACAAATTACTAACTGAGGCTCGTAAGCTGATGAAGTGTAGTGCACTGTATGTTCTAGTTAACCCTTCTTACTTTATTGTTTTTTTCTTTTATATTGTTTTGTTTTGGGGGTTTCCTTAATTCCTAATGATGTATAGTCTGAATTATGAGAAACTGGGTCTAAATCTCCTAAAGGTGAACTAATCAGATTATAGGTTAAGGAAGGAAAAAAAATGTATCTATCCTAACCTGTCATTTAATCCTAAGTCAAAATTAAAAGGTGAAGCTGTAAGGAAGATCGAAATAATTACAAAGAATGAAAACTGACTAAATCACTTTTAGCTGTCCAAGCCTCCAATTTTGAAAGATAACTTTCTTGAGATAACAAACAAGCAACTTGTTGTACTTTACAGTTTTAGAGACCTAAATCAAATATGCAGAGAGTAACTAATTGATTTCAATCCTTGTGTGAAGTGAGTGTTCAAGCTGTTAGATGACAAAAACATTTATCCACATAGTGCATTGGTAGTCTGAGCTAAGAAATAAATAACAGAGGAAACAAAACATTAAGCAAGGTAATAAACAATGCATCCTTGCTACTTTTCCACCTTACCCTGTTAAAACAAAACAAGTTTCATTTATGAAATAGATAGGAGAAACAAGACTGCACCATCGAATTCTAACATTATGTTACTGAACAGAATTGAAAGAAAACAAGCTACAGGGAATCAGTCTAAACTACACACACTCCTTAAAACTAAATAATGAAACTAAGCTAAATAGTAAACAAAATAACAAAAGAAAAACCTCATTCAGCATAGGGGCCCTCTGCAACTGACTGGGTTGAGCTACTAACTAGCTGAAGATACTCTTGCAAATGATCACTTGTTCAAACACGGCTTCATATTATTAATAGGAAAATAAGTTCCAAAATTACAGAGATGCAAGTTTGAGCTTAATACATATAGAAATTCGAATGCTTCTCAGTTCTGTACAATTGATATTTAAAGAAATAGTCCTAACTGTCTTTTGAGAGAATTAAGCTACAGTGGTCTCCATGTATTAAAACAGATCTGTGTAAAGGGTTGATCAGCTACAGGTGACTTTAAGTCAGCAAGATGGTTACATGAGACTGTTATCATGGTGGTTGGTTCAAGTTAATGCTACAACAATACTGTCAGATTATTAATTAGCCGAAGAGTGGACATAGACTCCTACTACTCCTGGGCTTCTTTGTTTAACTCCACCTTTTACTATGGTCTTGAGCTGGCTTTTTTGTCGATCTGGGTTGGGTGACTAGGATAGGATCCATGGCGTGAGCATTCCACAGATGTCCATGTGGCCAGTTTCCTCGCTTGACACCTGTAACTTGTTCAACCATGGAAGTTGCTACAAAACACATGATTAGCTACAGAATGTGCTACGTTCCGTAGCTATATTGCAAAAACTTATTTCAAATAGAAAAGACATAAAAGTATAACATGTCAATCATTTAATGTCTTCCTTAAGAAAACATCTATCACTTATCAATGATGGGGATCCATTTTTTATGGAAAAACAAGAGAAAGAAGTGAGAAAAGCTATAAATGAGAGAGTAATTCTAAGAGCTAACACCTCCTATAGTCATGCAAATCATCAAAATTATAATTGTGCATCCCACCATCTTACAGGCATAGCTTGCAGTACCCAGTCCAAGGCCTGGAAGTGATGTTTCTCCAACACTTCTCTCTCAAATGCATCCAAAAAGATATCAACATCAATTAGCCCATCATAGTGAGGAAGATCCCTTACTTCTGATGACACGGAGTGCAATGACTTGGTCAGCATATTACAACACAACATAGATACTTCATGTAGCCGGTTTTGCCAGTGCCCTAATTCTCCATCTGAATCTAATGTGCTCTCATGGTCCCATGAAATACATCAATCCGCTATCAGATTTACCCAATCCTAGTCTCACGCCATTATCTTGTAAATTTGGTCCAAATCGTCATCACTTTCATAATCACAGACTGGTTTTGTATAGCGCGGTCCTTCCACAAGATCAAATGGAATCACTACATGGAGTAGCTTCTTTTCAAATATCATCTTTCGTTTCTTCAGGTTAATTACCCCATTCATGTTAGTGGCCCAATCGATTTGAAGGAGCGCATGGTAGGGATTGCTATCATCCACAATCTCTATTACTTCAAAATCTGCCAGTGCGCTCATGCCCTTGATGTCAATTGTTATCCCTTGCAGCCTCCCATCGAGATAATTTTATGTTGATTCACGATCCTTAACTGGATTGGAGACCACTAGAGTGCATGTCTCCACATTCTTTCCCATCTCTGCATTTGCAAAACATTTGCATCGGACCCGAGCTCCAAGATAACATGGTCCATTTCGTATTCCCCTATCTACGTGATGAGTCTCACCTCACACCCGAACCTTTCCTTGTGCTTTCCAAGCTTCCTGACTATGCGGGGTTCACCTGTAACGTCATCCTTACTAGTGCACCGATTGATAAGTTCCTACAACCCATTCATAGCCTTACTATTGCGGATCAATTTCATGCAGGTCTCCAAAAATGTGGTAATCATGGATGGGTCCATTTCTTCAACTGGTTTCTCCTAACTTCCTAAGGTAGAGGCCTCAGCAAATCTTTTCTCTGCTTCCATAAATTTTTCTTTTGCACAGTCCAAATCAGACCCAGTCTCCTTTTCTGGTGCTTGGTGGACCCATTTTCCTCGTGCAGGTTGCTTGCCTTTATCCTCCCCAGTTGTAGTTCTGCTTCACAACATAATTTTTACCTTAGGGTATTCATCGCTAGGCTCGGCCCTCATCATTTGGAGGTTTTGCATTGGCTGTGGAAGTTGTGCCCCATTTTCACGAATCTTAGCCAACAATATTAGGCAATCCTCAGTTGCATGGTCTAACTAAGTACAATAGCGGCATGACGATTGTGTCAAATTCAGATAGTCCCTCATGTAGCATCTTAGGCCTCCACAAATGTAATAAATCAGTTGTCATCAGCCTCTACGAGGCCCTCCTCTATATCAGCCTCGGCCGCACCCCCGATACTCACCTCCCGTTCCCCCAATGCCTTGGTTCAAAGGTCACGTTTTTGCTTGCACC
The DNA here is from genome assembly GCA_031772625.1 of Pinus tabuliformis. Classification (NCBI taxonomy): domain Eukaryota; kingdom Viridiplantae; phylum Streptophyta; class Pinopsida; order Pinales; family Pinaceae; genus Pinus; species Pinus tabuliformis. Next base: position 66,300,202 of record CM062805.1, on the reverse strand, counting down.
TAGTATGCAGGTGTCCTATCCATCATTAATTCATAACTATGGCAATTTCACTGATCATGACCTACTGATTTATAGAAATTTCAAAAGAGTTGTTGTGGTGTTTGTACAAATTTCTGCAGCAAATGGAAATTGTCATTCGCATGTTTCCTAGCCACCTCGCAGAAAGCACACCATAGTGCATGCCCTGTACTTGGCCTTGCCATAGCCTCTGGCCATAGAGGTATTGGTCCCCTTGCTACAACATAGTTCACAAAGACTGGGCAGTGATCCTTGTCATGCCCCTGACCTTTGCACTTTAGGAACCAAAATTCTTTGCACGCCTCTGGCCAAGCTGTTCTATCCTTCTTCAGACTTTTCATTTCGAGGGAGAGGTTTTGCAACTACATATGAATCTGTTGAACCCTCAGATTAGCATCCTACATTGGTGTCTCATGTAGCCTCATCACGATTTCCAGATCTTTTGCGTGGGTCCCAATATTTTGTTGTGATAGCACAACCCTTAGGTGGGGTAGGGTCAAGGCCACAAACCATTCATGGTGCTACCCATCAGTTAGGTTCATGTTGGCTTCACAGATCATACACTTCAATGTTTGATCCAAATCCTACGGTGTCTCCCTTAGCTTCATCATGATCTCCTTGAATCCCACAATTGACTGTGCTTGAGACTTAGGTCTACTAAATTCTCTATTCAGCGCGGCCTAGGTATCTTCTAATGAGGACGTTGGGTTATCAGTACTATACTTGATGTACAACGTTAGTGCACGATCCTGCAAAGAACTAACCAATGTGGCTTTCTTCATATGGTCATCCATGATTCCCTGAGCTTCCCATACAGCCTTCGCGATGAACCAAAACTAGTATGGACCTTCATTTCCTACACCCTTGAATACATGTATATTTATGGAGTTTTCCATGTTGAATAGTGGTGGAGGGGGGTGGTGTGGGAGATGGGGTGAGAGGTGGGGGTGAGGATGGAGGTAGTGTGGATGGATGGGACGAGGGTGGGGTGGTTTTGGCATTTGCAGGAACCCTTGTCTTATCATTTAAACAATGCTTAGTAGAGAATACTACACTGCTCCTTCATCATCACTAAAAGGAGGCTCGATCAGTGGGCTATACTCAAGACCATTTCTTCCTCCATCCTTGAAATACATTCCGCTTCACGTAGCTCCAAACATCATGGTAGCCATATGACCCTCTATTCACACAACATCTTAATCCAAGTATTTAGTGACTTCAAATACTTACATCGCTGTCCTTTAAAGAAGCAACTCTCTACTTCGCTATAACTGACAAAGGTATCGACCACGAATTCGGCCACAAATCCTCCTATGATGCGATCGAGCCAATGGTTGACAGTGCACGCGATCTCATCTTCAGAAGCTTCCAATCTACTTAATAACTCCACTATCCAAACAATCAGATTGTCAAGCGTCCACCTTTGTCATCCGGCAACTTCATGATCCACTTGTATCACTCAACCGGGAAGGAATAGAAGAATATTTTGTGTATTTTTGTGTACAAGTATCTGTCCAAACCCTTTTCTTTTGTCAAACGCAGATTTTTATTTTCTTATGCTGCGAATTCGGGGACCTTTCTTTCCAGCTAGTTTTCAATCTCTTTCTTAGTTGGATTCCAATGATATGAAATCAGACATATCGTTATGTAGATCCCGGTCCCAAAAACTGAACCATTTGTTTTATTGATGGGCCCTAGCCTAGGTTTAGCGTTAAGAATCTAAGAAAATCCCTACACTATTGGCCCTTTCGGCATCAATCTGCAGAGCAAAAACTCAAGACACAGCCAAAGTAGTATGGGGGGATGCAGGAACCAAGTTTCCGCACCCTGAGATAGTCATGATGTCAATTTTATACCTTTACTCCTATATTCAGGTAGATCGATAAGACTTTAGGGATTATCGATGTACTTCTTCTTCCATCTTTTAGAACCTCCGCGAAGATACCCAATTTCCCTTCACGCAACCCTAAACGATGATTCAGCCACTTACGCGTCTCTATAACTAGGTTACTGACTTGGTTCCCAAATTGTCCTACATATTAGCCACCTTTACCATACCATTAAGGTTAACCTTGCATAAACATATATTATTACTTGCATTTATGAAACATATGGAAACATATATTTTCGTGCATCAAATTAACATTATATCTGAAACTTAGCATTCACCATAAAATAATCGCAACATTTATAACAACAGTAAAATAACGCTAAATAGATGGAAAGTATACAGTAAGTTCAGAACACTTCTCTTTATTAATTATTTAGATTTTAAATACAGACTCTAATCACCCTATGCACATAGCTGCAAGGGTTCCTGCACTCATATGTGGACTTCTACTCTAGGTCTCTACGCACTCAACACAGAGCCTCTTCCTCCGCTATGGCTCTCACTCTTAGCTCTCACAAACCTATGACATCAATGACTCATGACATTGAAATCCCTTAGACTCTCTAAGTCTCCTTTATATACAATCCCATGGTCTGTGGACCAAGGGCAGATCTCCAAAACTGACACAACCTATCTAGACTAAGGGTGGAAAACTCTTTTTGACTTTATATATCTTCACACTCCGCGACCACAAAATGCGGAGACTTTACATTCTTTATACCCAATTCTGGCCTTCTTTCCCAAAACTTGGGTTTTTAACTGCAAAAACTAATCCCCAGGGGACCTGCTCCCAATAGCTTGGCCAGAGGTGCACAAAGGTCCCAACAATGAAACCATTTGTTGGCTTGATGGGCCCTGACCCAAGTTCAGCGTTGAGTAGCCAAGAAAATGCCTACACTACTGGCACTTTTGGCATCAATCTGTGGAGCGTGGACTGAAGTCTCACCTGAAGCAGTATGGGGGGATGCTCGAACTAGCTTTCTGCACCTTGAGATAGTTGTGATGTCGATTTTATACCCTTACTCCTATCTTCGCTCAGATTGATAAGCCTTTAGGGCTTATTGATGTACTTCTTCTTCTGTCTTTTAGAACCTCCATGAAGGTACCCGATTTCTCTTCGTGCAACCCTAGACGATGATTTTGGAAATTATGTGCCTCTGTAACTAGGTTACTGACTTAGTTCCCAAATTGTCTTAGGTATTAGCCAACTTTACCATACCATTAAGGTTAACCTCACGTAAACATATATTATTAATTGTGTTTATGTTACAAATGGAAACATATATTTTCGCGCATCAAATTAACGGTATATCTGAAACTTAGCATTCACCATAACATAATCGCAACATTTATAACAACAGTAAAATAATGCTAAATAGATGGAAAGCACACAGTAACTTCATAACACTTATGTTTATTGATGATTTAGATTTTTAATACACACTCTAACCGCCCTGTGGACACAGCTGCAGGGGTCCATGCACTCAGCTACGGACTTCTACCCTAGGCCTCTACGCACTCAGCTGCATATCCTCTTCCTCCACTAAGACTCTCACTCTTAGCTCTCACAAACCTATGACATCAATGACTCATGACTACTAAACTCCCTGAGACTCTCTAAGACTCTCCTTTTTATACAATCCCATGGTCTACAGACCAAGGGTGGATCTCCAAAACCAACACAACCTATCTATACTAAAGGCAGAAAACCCTTTTTGACTTTATATATCTTCATGCTCTGTGACCAAAAAATGCGAAGACTTTACATTCTTTATACAAAATTTGGGCCTTATACCCCAAAACTTGGGTTTGTAACACCAAAATTGACCCCCAGGGGACCTACTCCCAACAACGAAGGAAACTCTCAAGCATTTGTTGTAAAATCTAGAAGAAATAATGGTAGGAAAATTTTTGGTTTTCAAAATAAGAATGTATGTACAAGACCCAAGACACAAGGAAAAAGAGACATGTCGAAAGTCCAATGTTACATATGTCATAAGGTTGGACATTATAGAAGTAGTTGTCTTGAAGAATCAAAGGGTAATAAGATAAAGGGAAAATATCATGAATTTATAACAAAGGATGAAGAAAATCATAAGAAAACCAAGGATGAAAATAACTAGGATTTGTATTATTTCTCTACTCTCACAAGTTCTATTGAAGATGGTGATATGTGGGAAATTGACAATGGTGCATTAAGGAACATGAAAAGAGAATGTGACCATCTCTTAAGTCTATGAAAAGGAAGTTCACATCATAAGGTAAAAATTGGAGACAAGAAAAACTACCCCATTGAAGGAATTGGATCTACATCTATTAAGTTGGAGATAGAAGAGAACATGCATCTCAACAATATACTTTATGTACCAGGTTTGAGAAAGAAGTTGGTTTTCATATCATGTTTAGAAGATAAAGTGACAGATTAGATTTATTGATGGAAAGATAGTTGTGTGGCCTATAGGATATACTATAGAAAATGATAGAACCATTTGTTTTCAAGAAGGAAAATTGTAAAACCCCTAAGTTAACCTCCTCAAGCCTTGACACACATTGATATCAATTCATGTGAACTATGGCATAGGATATATGCACATATTCATTACAAATATTTTCCTTCATTAAGTAAAATGGTTTAAGGCGTTACGAAAGTGTAGGTATATCATAAAGGAGTGTTTAGAGGGTATGCCCTTAGAAAGAATAACAGGAAATCAATTCATAAGAAGTGATAGTAGATCCAAATAAATTTTGGACCTAATCCATTATGATGTGTGTGATCCCATGTCTATAAAATATCCTCATGCCTCTCTATATTATTTTAGGTTTATTGGTAACTTCTCGTGAAAGATATCAATCTATTTCATGATGGCTAAAGATGAAATATTTAGCAAGTTCTAGGAATTCAAGGTTAAGGTTGAGAATCTGTCAAAGAAAATGATCAAAATTCTAATATGGAGGGTAATACACTTCAAGGGAGATTGTTGCATTCTGAAAAGGAGCTAGGATTAAGAGGGAGCTAAGTATTCCCTATAATCCATGACAAAATGGAGTAGTAGAATTGAGGATTCTGTGATCCATAACAATTATAAGAAGAGTTTCGGCGTAAATCACATGTAGAAAACCTTTGTTGACACGTTTCGAACCAGCTAGTGTGGTTCATCATCAGGACAAGTTGAGGAGTAAGATCATGGCTGCACAATAAATAGGGAGAGCAGACCTTCCCAACAACTAGGTTGACTAGGTTGACCATCAACGGCTATATAAAAAATGGCTAGATAATATTATAATATTATAATATAATATTATTTTGAAATTAAAATATTATTTCAAAAATATATATATATTATAATATTATAATATTATCTAGCCGTTTTTTATATAGCCATTGATGGTCAACCTAGTCAACCTAGTTGTTGGGAAGGTCTGCTCTTCCTATTTAATGTGCGGCCATGATCTAACTCCTCAAATTTTCCTAACGATGAACCGCACTAGTTAGTTCGAAACACGTTGACAAAGCTTTTCTACATGTGATTTACATCAAAACTCTTCTTATAAAATGAAGTAGCAAAAGGAAAGAATAGGTCTACTGAATAATATTTTAGAGCTATGATATATGATCAAGACCTTCTAAAGTTCCTATGGGAAGACACCTCCAAGACAACTGTATATATTCCAAATAGAAGTTCTCAAAGAATTCTAGAAGACATTACTCCATAAGAAGCATATATTGGTAACACACCAAGGGTTGATCATATAATAATCTCTGGTTTCATTATCTTCATTCACAGTCCTAACGAAAAAATGAAGAAGCTTGACACTTCATGAAATAAGGGAATGTTTGTTGGATATTGTGAATCATTAAAATCTTTCAGAATCTACATTCAAGGATAACATCAAATTGAAGTAAGATGAGATGTAACTTTTTATGAGAATGTTGCCTTGAAGAAGTTCAAAGAAGTCCCCATGGAATCTAATGACAATGAAGAGCCTTAGTCTCCTATAGATGAAATTCTGAGGAATTTCAATCCTTCAAAACCACTTGTTGATCATCAAGAAGAAGAATTTGAAGGACCAGGTGAACTTGTGAACCCCATTGTTGCTCCTAAGAACTAGAAAAGATTAGTGTGGCTTAGATCTACTCTTCAAGAAGAAGAAGTTCATTTAGCTTCTTGAGGCACATTTATAGAAAGAAAGAAGCCAAAGAAGGATTCTAGGTATGCAACTCTAATGACGAATATCATCAATTATGAACCTTCTACTTATGAAGAAGTAGCAAGACAACAAGTTTGGAATGATTGTGATGATGGAAGAGTATCAATAAATTATGAAGAATGATGTATGGGAAATTGTACCAAGGCCTGAAGTAAATTTAGTTGTAAATTCCAAATGGATTCATAAGATTAAGCATGTAGCAAATGCAAGCATTGAAAAGTGCATGATCTGAATATGATCATAAACTAAATTGAAGTATAATTGATTATTTTCCAACAATGAATTGATCGTTAACTTTAAGTGTTGAATGTGGAACACTGAAGGAAAGAAGTTTATTTAAGACTTAATCAAGAACTTAAAAAGTGTAATTAAACATGAATTTTCAGAAAAAACAAAGGTAGAAGAGAGAAAACATTTATTACGTAGTTCATCCCTGATGGAATGCATCTCTGGGTCCTCTTTCAAGATGGGCGTCCTGTATATTAGGATTGATAGAAAAAGGTCTTTTACACAGAAAAACACAAAATAATTGTGAATTCAGGCACTTCTGGTCTCTTTCAACATAAATCTCTCTCTCCTAGCTTTCTGACACCTATCTTAGTTCCTAATTCCGCCTCTGGACGACCAAGATACACTGAAAACAAGAACTGGCTTTCTAGCTTAGCATTTGCATACAAGTCTCAAAATCTTTCCAATGCCTTTTACATGAGCATAAGGATGAATTTATAGTCTCATAAGGTTCACTCGAACTCCCTCAGGATATGATACGCATGTATGTGTCATATTGAATGTCAAATGCCTCGGTCTTGTCACCTTGTGACGCTAAGGCAAGAGGTTACATGATGGTTGATTAAAATAGAACAAAACCCATCACAAAGTCTTGATTGTTGGCATGTCACCAGGCGGTCTAACCCTTGGTGGCCACCTGGTGGATAAGTCTGGTGGTTTTGGCTAACTGCGCGGTGACCCAACTGTTCCCACGATAGTTGTTCTGCAATGGCAGTTGTGGTTACCCTGACTGCATGGCTTCCAAACTATTCACATGTCATAACCCTCCGATAAAGGAACTCCTTACCCACGTGGTTATGGTCTTCCGACTATTCGCATGGCCAACAATTTGGCTGTGGTCTTCTCCCTGCGCGGTTAACTGTGTATTGTATTTGAATTGGATTTACAATAAAGTCTGAAAGGGTGTTTACAAAGTTTTTTTGCATAAGGTTTATTATATAGTTTTATAACCTTCGATTACTAGGTATAACGCTTAGCTTAGCTTATTAGACTTAGGACTTTCAGGTTTTAAACCTTAGCTTAGGATTTAATCCTTTTTACATCTTCAAAACAAAAAAACCATTACAAATGATATTGTCACATTATGACAATAATCTCAACCACATTTACACCATGAAAACCACCACCATAAATAACTAAAGAAAAATGGCAAAGATGACGAAGCTGAAGATGCACCGGACTTGCTGCACAAACTAGACTAACAAGATCCTCTTGGATCAATCCTCTACACTTGAAAGCTTTTGTGCCATAAAAGTTTGCTTTTAAGAAGATATCATGTGAGGGTACAACTCCCTCATTCTTCTAATCTCTATCCACCTCGACTTGCTCAGATTCATGCCTTCGAGTCCCACTCAAAGATATTCAACATCTCCCTGGCTTAAAGATCGAACCTTCTTGCCTAAGGTGGTATCTTCCTGCAACTCATTCATATAATTAGGTGCCAAATCAACAATAGTAGGAATATGTGTATCTTCCTCTAGATCCATGATCATTGGAGGTTCATACAAATTTTGATTTTCCACATTGACAACTAAATAAATACGCATGTAAGGAGGTAAATCTAACCAGAATGCATTATTTCCAACATTTTCCACAATCTCGAAAGGACCGTACCTGATGGGTTTTAGTTTCTTTACTTCACCTTTCAACCTATATTGAATGATAATCAACCATACCTGATCCTTGAGCTCAAAATGATGATCGCCTCGATGCTTTTCATGGTGCATTTTGTACTGGCCCACTCTTCTCTAACTGATCTTGCACTGCTTCATGTATCTGCTCTGTCTGTTGAATGAACTTAACCACTTTGTTTGCATGATCATTTTCACCCACTTTATCCTCTTCAATGAACATAAAATACATCGATGACTTTGTTCGATACCCAAAACATGTTTCAAATGCGATCGATTAGTTGAAGAATGTAAGGCTCTATTGTAAGCATGTTGCACATAAGGTAAAAATTCATCCCACAACTTAGGATGTTTACTACAGTAACCTCGGAGAATATGTATGACTATCATGTTCACCACTTATGTCTATTCGTCAATTTGTGGATGAAAATTTATGCTCTTCTTCAAATTTGTGTCCATGAGTCCCCACAAACTGGACCAAAAATATCCTGTAAAACGAGTGTCTCGGTAAAAAATAATGGAATTAGGTGACCCAAAATGAAACCATACCTATTCAAAGAACATATTTGCAGTTTTATTAGCAGTCACTTGGCTTTTTCATGGAACAAGAATGCACATCTTGTTGAATATATCAACCACAACATACATGTAATCATGTCCTCTCCTAGAAATAGAAAGTCCTCCAACAAAATCCATGGAAATGTTGTCCCATGGTTGCAAAGGAATTGTAAGTCTCATGTACAAACTGATCTTTCGATTGCTTAGGTTGTTGGTCGAACATATCGCACATCATTTAATGTACTTAAGAATTGTTTCATACATGCGAGGCCAATAACAATACCTTTGAATTTGTGTCATTGCCTTTCTTACACCAAAATTTCCTGAAATGCGAGAAGAATGTGCTTCCCGAATAACATGCACCCTTTCTGTTTATGGTATGCAACTTACTAAGATGATATAACAACCTATCACAAATATGATAATTTACTTCTTCCACTTGAGCACCATGAGTTAGTGATTCATAAATATGTTTGAAGTAAGGATCTTTACTATATTGTTCTATACAACTTTCATGTTTTAAAGAAGTATTCTGCAGCACTATTGAAGCATTCAAAGATAATCTAGACAACATATCAACTACTTTGTTTGTGATACCTCTCTTGGACTTAATTACTAAGTGAAATTGCTGAAGAAATCCCATCCATCTCTAATGAAGAGATTGTTGCAAATTAGTTTGAGACTGAAGGTACTAAAGCGAATGATGATCTATGTGAATCATTGTTTCCTTACCCATTAAATAATGTTTCCATTTCTTAACACTTTCAACCAAAGCAAATAGTTCTTTATCATATTTCGGATAATTCATTACTGCCTTAGAAATTTTTTTAGAATGAAAACAAATTGGTTTCCCTTTTTGAAGTAGGACTACACCCATTGCATAACCACTAGCATTTATTTCAATTTTCAATGGTTGTTGAAGATCTAGTAAATATATGATTGGTGCCATGACAATTTTCTTCTTAAGTGTATCAAAATATTTTTTTTCTTTTCCTCCCCACTGAAAGGGAACATTAGAAGTTGTTAAATCATGTAATGGTGATGCAATCAAAGAAAACTGAGCAATAAATTTTCTCCAATACTGAATTGCACATATAAAACTTCTAACTTCAGTCACATTTTTCGGTCTTGTCCACTTAAAAATCACATTGATTTTAGTTGGACCTATTTTCAAACTTCCACCTCCAACTATGTAACCAAGATAATTCAATGAAGTTTTCCCAAACTCACATTTGGAAAGTTTAAGGTACAATTTTTCCCCGTGCAGCACTTTGAAAACTTGCTTAACATGCCTAACATATTCTTCCATACTGGAACTGAAGATCAAGATATCATCTAAGTAGATTATGACAAATTTATCAATGTATGGGTTGAATACATCATTCATAATCTGCATGAAAGTTTTTGGTGCATTACACAAGCCAAAAGGCATAACTCACCATTCAAATAGCCTCTGCCTAGTTTTAAATGCAATTTTTATAGATGTCATATTCTGCAATGCAAATTTGATGATACCCACTTCGTAAATCTAACTTCGTGAAATAAACAACATTATTTAGTTGATCAAGTAAATCATCTATCCTAGGAAGAGAACACCTGTTTTTTTTGTGATTTTGTTTAAGGCCCTAAAGTCAACACACATTCTCCATGTCCCATCTTTCTTAGGAACCAGAATTATGGGTGAGCTATGTTAGTGTCAGTATCTTCAAACTTCCATCAGTGATCAAATTGATCTTCTGCACACATATTAGGTGTCTCATCTGATTAGCTGCATTCCATTAGGTCATGGATCAACTGATGGTAGTTGCTTCATGTCAATTTCCCTCATGACATTCACCCGCTGACCTGTTTTCACATTTTTTAGGCCATTTACTATCCTTCTGTTTCATTTCATTTACAAAAATCGTTTTTATGGTTTTAGTCTCACTAGGTCTAGGTTTGTCATCATGGTCATCTAAAAGATAAATAAAAGGTCAGCAGGCACATGAGGAGGATTAATAAGTTCAAAGAACCGTAAATTTACTGTTGATATGCTCAATAAATGTTTTTACCTCAAAACTCTGTTTTGAGGTGAAAACAGAGTTTTTCCATTATATGTACAAATTTCATGTAATTTAAGTGTTTCTATATGTAATAAGTTAAACAACTGCTCTTGGTCACCTTTGCCAACTCTAGCCACTACAAAAACAAAAGCACCAATCCATCAGTCCATCAAATGGTCAAGAAAATGTCAAACTTCGAATGAAAAATAGAGTTTTTGAGTAAAAGTGACTAAGGCTTTGCAATGACAAAAAATTAAAGTGCATCCTTTCATAAAGTGAATTCATGCTAGCCATCCATTTCATTGTGCAAAACATCAAGTGAAGAAGAAAAATCGCGATTTGGAGGGAAATCGAGCAAAGGAGGAAGAAAACCCTGTTTTTGCACCAAGTTTTCCTAGAGCTGCACATCAGAGGGTTGGCACTGTGCATGAGACCAGTGCTGCAAATTAGACAATTTTTGCGAGTGTAAAAAATACACAGGCACTGCGCATCAAGCAAGTGCTGCGCATTGGGCCCAGTGTGCTGTGCATTGGCCAGGGACGTTCCAAAATCACTCAAATTCATCCTAAACTCTCCCAAACACTGCATTTTACTCATTCAAGTATTTTTTCATTGATATTCAGCTAAATTTGGTCTTCTTCATGTTTTATTCATGAATTTTTCTTCTTGAGATCAAACCCTAGCTTGTCTTCATAAATTTTCATCTCATTGTAAAAACTCTCACTGCATTACAAAACCAACATCTTTTTCCCCTTTTCCACACTTCATTTCCCTAAATATACCCATTAATTCCATTTTCCCTTTCCCATTCCCCTAAGAAAACTAACTCCCTTCATCAAACCCTAAGTCCCTCATAATTCAAAACCCTAATTTCCTAAATCTGTCCTTCCATTCCCCTACTCCACTTCACATTTGTAAAATCTCCTTATACTCATCTTCTTTGTCCCCACCCATTGTCATTGTGCACCATACCATCACCACATCACATCTCTAAGACAAGCATCATGGAAAGAAGTAGTGAATCAAGTTTTGAAGAAGTAACACTTAGTGATAGCTCAAGGGAAAGAAATGTGCAGCCCAGGAGACCTCACATGGGTGGAAAAATTATTAGGGAGTAACCTATTAGCATGTCTAAACTCCTTCCTTGCCCTTTAGCCACCACATGTTTCAGATATCAGTCCTGTTTTGAGTTTTGTGAAATGTTTGAGAGGGTCAAATATCACCTTGAGTTGGAAAGGTAGTTTTCCATAAACATGGAAAATAATGTGGTACATCTTGCTCGGGTAAATTTCTTTCACTAGCTATCATTACAAAGGCTACAATAATTCCAAATGTAGGGGAAAAGTGGAACAAAATGCAAAATATTAGTAAGTAGCATTATGAACCTTATATGAAGGCAAAATACCATGGTAAACTTAGCAGAGTGTTTCCTTTCAAATTCTTGGTGGACCGGTATGTTCCACTCATGAAGCTTATCATCAAATACTTTACATGTGAGGGTAGGTTCTCCAAAGTTTATGCCTACCACATCAGATTGCTTATGCACTTCACCAGGGTTAAAATTATGAGCATTCCTTATTTCATATGTAAAAACATAGAGAGTATGACAGTGCTTGCAAAAACAAAACCATTTCCATAGTAGCTCAATAGTATTTATCATTTTTTTGTCATTAAAATTATGGTTTTGCATCAACTCACTTGGTTGGGACTCTCATGGGAAACTTTCATTGCCCATGAATGCTTCAAGGGGACTCAAATATTTTGAGATCCTGAAGAGGAAGGTGAAGCTTCTGGGCAACAAAAAGAGCCTGAGAATAAAATAGAACAGGCTCATGTTCCTATGTTTTTTACTTATGAAAGGGGCACTAGGATGCTTTTTGTCACTGCCAAACGAGTACTATCTCCACCATGGGTCGAAGGGGTCTCGTTTTCTTCACCGGACCATAGGAAAATGCTATCTTCACTAGGGGTAAAAGGGGCTTCGCCTTCTTCTCCATCTAAACAGGTATAGGGTAGAGACAAAGGAAAGCAACAAATGCATGAAGAGAGCCCTATTGAAGGGCAAGACAGGGATTGTGTTTTGGTTGAGGAGGATGTCACTGATTTGGGCTCTCAAAGCTCAAGACTCAAGGATGTGATCATCAAAGAGAGGGAGGCTGAAATACAAGCCTTATGACTTGACCTTGAGAGGGCCAAATGGATCGTCAATTTTCTTGAGTAGGAGAACAAGCATCAGGAAGATAAGCCAGCTGTTATGGAGCTGCAAACAATTAGAGAAAATAGGCAAGGGGAAAAGAGAAGAAAAATCAAGATGACATCCCTTGAGCAAGAAATTAAGGTTGAACGAGAATCATGGTTGGAAAGGGTGAACATTCATCTTGAGAAGAGGCTTGAGAAAGTTAACAAAGAAAATAAAATGTTGCACCATATGGCTTATCATTACTTAGCTCGGAATAAAAATTGCAAGACAAGGATAAATAGCCTGAAAGCTAAGTTAAAGAGAGCCTTGAGGGCCAAAAAGGAACAAGATAAACTTAAAATTTTGGCTGAAGCTTCATTAGCTCAGAAAAGTAGTTAGTAATTTTTCCTCTTGCCAAATTTGAAGAAATTTTGGGAATATTTTTTGTCATTTCACAATTTTGTAATTAAAAAAACAGGAATTTTCAGCTGATGTGCAATGCCATCAGCGCTGTGCATTGATTTGGCTCAGTATTTTACAAAATCGCTTTCATTTGTGGATTCCTCATGGAAAAACAATGAAACCCAGAAATTTTCATGAAATTTGGATGAGATTTGGGTCACCTAAAGGGCAAAAAACACCTAAATAATGCCCTCTCTGCCACTTTTTGGACCCACAAGAACCTGCCTTGGGAAAAATAATTTTTGGAGCGTCAAATAACCTCGAAATCATAAAATTTTAATTTTTCTAGACACTAGACAGGCAGAGATTTCCAACAAGCTATCTTGGGTCTTATTTGGTGAAGCGGAAGGCCTCCAAAAGCAGCCTTGAAGTGGCGCTGTGCATGAGGCTCGGGGCACTACACATCAGGCAAATTTTTGCCAATTTTGCCTAAAACTTAGAATTTCACCCAGTTTGACTATCAGTTGACTTTTTCTCTTCTTATTCGTAAATTTGTAATGGTTAATGATGTAATATTATGTAGATATGATGAAAAATGACTTGAGGGGGTAGATACATCTGTTAGAGGTGGTTTGAGGTTGAATGAATTAGTTTCCATAGTTTTAAAGGCAAGTTGTTCCACTGCCTATTTTCTAGTTCCTAGTTTAGATGTTGTTGAAACAACTCCTTGACTCATGGATTTGACCCCTGATGGCTAGCATAGGTGGTTTGATGCCTATATTATGTACATTCTTAGTCATTTGTACGTGTTGGACTCTTGTGGATGCATTAAGCTTTATTGTAAATCACTTTTGCAGTTTGGCAAGGAAATGAGCCAGGGTTTTGCAGCATTTTGTGGGATTCTTGTGGTAATGTATCTTGGCATTGTTTATTCCTCTATTATTTAGTTTCTCTTATGTGTATATGTTCCAACATCTATTTCTTTCTTCACAACTAAATGAATCAAGATAAATAGGTGGAAACCATTGATATTCAATGATCTACCTTGAGGCTACATTTAGTTTTTAATGTTTTTTGTTGTTTGAAGAGGACTCATGAATCTTGCATGCCCTCTCCAACTCCTCACTAGTCTTAGACTTACCATCAAATCCAATTTAAAGTTCCAAAACACTTGCCTACCTTGCCGCACAAAATCTCCTACAAATCTGAGTTGATTTCCCAGACCCAAAGCTACCTTCTTCATTTGATCCAGCAACCAATCATCAAAACCAAACAAAATATTTTGACCTAATATACCTAGCCTAAAATCAACATTTATTTAAACTCATCTCAAGCCCTAGTTGCCATATTTTAATTGAGATTGGCAAGGAGAGAGCCCTCTCCCTACCTGGTAGGGATAGCTACCAAGTTAAGCATGGTTTGATGTTACCCTAGACCTACCTTCCTTCAGCCTGAGGTAGATTTAGGCACTAACATAGTGGCGAATATACTGGGGAACGTATTCTTATGTTCCTCAGCAAAATGTATCAAGTTTGGATCTAATTGTTGATGGTGGAAAATGATCAGACACTGAAAGGCTGAATCATTCACCTGGCAACTCCAGTGTCGAAGAATCCCAAGGTTTAGAACTTTTATGGCAACTCCACTCTTCAATAACCAGCATCCTGAAGACTTTCTTGGTGAATTCATTATTATCAGAATGGATTTGTTTGCTTGAAGGTATGTTCCCATGAGCTGAGATCACATTCTATGTTTCCCAAATAAAATTTCAAAGGTAGATTGGCAAAGGAATTTGCATATGTTTAAAGACGATGATAGGAATGATGTTGCTTTACATCTGGTTAGATTTCGCATACATATTCGCAAGTTGAAGGTTGATTTTCTTGCAGACTGCTTGATGAAGATATTCATGGCCACTCTGGAACGTGAAGCCTTATCTTAGTATGAAAGTTTTCCACTTGCTTGTATTTACTGTTTAAAAGATTTTCATACCATGTTCTTTGAAAGGTATAAAGAATATTATCCATCCTTAAATTTAGTTCATAACTATTGCGAACATGTCTATAGTTTTATTGAAAATCTTGAGAAAGTTTATGAATATGATGACTTCATGGACGATGAGATCATGGAAGCCCTATATGAAAATCCATTTTAGCAACATAAAGAGAGCTTAGAGGATATTTATCAAGATGCTCAGGAAAATTTGTAGCAGGTTCAAGATCTTAGTACAATTGAAAATGATGAAAGATAAGGTCTTACTCCCGATCTGCTCATAGCAGAAGACAGTATGCAGGGAGATCAAGTTTCAATTTCAGATTGTGATAAAGTCAAATTGACTAATCCAGATCATGATGATGAAGAAGATTCAAATCGTGATGATGAGGAAATCATTGAAACCAGTCACTTTGTCACACAAGATCATAATCAGAATATAGTAGCTTCTTCTTTGCTTGAAAATGAAGGAATTTTGCATCTTAATAGTCAATAGGAATCATATAAAATGAATCAACAGTATGAGGAAAATTTATATACTCCTTTGTTTGAAATTAATGAAGACAATAATTGTTTGAGCAAAAGAAAACATAAAGTATTATCTCCTCTATCTGAAGATCAGATAGATCAATGCATGAAAGGTCATGTTATAGCCCAAGCTAATGTAGGTTTGCAGTGTGAACATGGTCAAGAAGGTGTTGCTAAAGCTTCTTCCACTTTTGAAAATGATGATAGTCTTGAAATTGGCTTTATCGATTAGTGAAAAAATAATGTTTTCCTTCATGAAGATGATATGGATGTCATGTTTGATAATCTTGCAGAATGTTTTTTGTTTAAGAAAGGCTTACACTATGAAATTTAGGAGTATGAGCCTAAGAGAGATAGTATGCTAGAATTTGAGTCAGAGTTTCTCATGGTCAATGAATTTATAGCCAACACTCAGATAACAAAAGCTTATACTGCTCTATTCCTTCCTATCAATCAACAACCAACTGTTCTTTCAAATCAAAATGAAGGGAGTACTTGTATCTTTGCTACTGGATCTCAAGAAGAGTTAGAGCTTCAGGACTTTCAAGATCCTTTCAATATTCTTTTGTAAACACTAGAGAAGATGGATGTTGCCTAGTTTGCTAGCATAAGCCTTGGTTTCAGTTGTTATTATGAGTTGCCTACATGTACATCATTATACCCGCTCAGCGAAAGTGAGAGAAGAATTTCATTGAGTAGCCATCTGTTGGATTGGTTACATTGGAAGGCCCACTTCACATGATTGTACATATTTCATCAGTAGGCAGGTGGTTATCATCATGATTTGCAGCCCTCAAATCTCGATGGACTGATGCCATTAAAAATATTTGTAAGTGCTTATTTCAGTTAAGTAAGTCTTGAGTCATTTTTTGTTTTCGTCAGTTTCGAGATAGTTTCAGTTGCTGAGTGTCTAGTTTCAGCTGCTGAGTGTCTAGTTTCAGCTTTTGACTATATTTTTTTATTTTTGAGTTATTCTTAGTTCTTAGTCATTTCAATTACGAGTCTTGAGTCATGCATCTTGAGTTTTGGTGTTCTGAAGTTATTGACTCCATATTGCCCAATGGATGAAGGCACTTATCTAGTTTTCGAGAGATCTGTGGTTCTTGGCACCTCCCAGGATCTACCATCCCCATTGGAGCCAATGCTAGTGTAAGTATCTTCACACTTCCATCAGTGATCCAATTGCTCTTCTACGCACATATTAGGTGTCTCATCCGATCAGTTGCATTCCATTAGGTCGTGGATCAACTGATGGTAGTGGCTTCATGTCAATTACCCTCATGACATTCACCTGCTGACCTGTTTTCACATTTTGTATGTCATTTACTGTCCTTCTGTTTCATTTCATTTACAAAAATCAATTTTAGGGTTTTAGTCTCACTAGGTCTAGGGTTTGTCATCATGGTCATCTAAAAACTGAATAAAAGGTCAGCAGGCACATGAGGAGGATTAATAATTTCATATAATCATAAATTTACTGTTGATATTCTCAATAAATATTTTTACCTCAAAACTCTATTTTGAGGTAAAAACAGAGTTTCTCCATTTTATGTACAAATTTCATGTAATTTAAGAGTTTCTATATGTAATAAGTTCAGCAGTTCCTCTTGGTCACCTTGCCAACTGCAGCCACTGCAAAAAAAAAAAGCACCAATCCATCAGTCCATCAAATGTTCAAGGAAAAGTCAAACTTCAAATGAAAAACATAGTTTTTGAGAAAAAGTGACTAAAACTTTATAAAAGTGGCTTTGCAATGAGGAAAAATTAAAGTGCATCCATCTATAAAGTGAATTCATGCTAGCCATCCATTTCATTATGCAAAAAATCAAGTGAAGAAGCAAAATCATGATTTGGAGGGAAATCGAGCAAAGGAGGAAGAAAACCCTGTTTTGGCAGCAAGTTTGCCTCACACTGTGCATCAAAGGGTTGGCGTTGTGAATTAGATCAGTGCTACGCATTGGCCAAGGATGTTCCAAAATCACTCAACTTCATCTTAAACTCTCCCAAATGCTGCATTTTACTCATTCAAGTAAGTTTTAATTGATCTTGAGATAAATTTGGTCTTCTTGATGTTTTCTTCATGAGTTTTGCTTCTTGAGATCAAACCCTATCTTGTCTTCACATATTTTCATCTCATTGCAAAAACGCTCACTACATTACAAAACCAACATCATTTTCCCCTTTTCCACACTTCATTGCCCTAAATCTACCCACTAATTCCATTTTCCTTTTCCCATTCCCCTAAGAAAACTAGCTCCCTTCATGAAACCCTAAGTCCCTCATAAGTCAAAACCCTAATTTCCTAAATTTGTCCCTCCATTCCCCTACTCCACCTCACATTTGTAAAATCTCTTCGTACTCATCTTATTTGTCCCCACCCATTTTCATTGTGCACCATACCATCACTACATCACATCTCTAAGACAAGCATCATGGAAAGAAGTAGTGAATCAAGTTTTCAAGAAGTAACAATTAGTGATAGCTCAAGGGAAAGAAATGTGCAGCCCAGGAGACCTCACAAGGGTGGAAATATTGTTATGGGGGAACCTATTAGCATGACTAAACTCCTTGCTGGCCCTCTAGCCACCACATGTTTCAGATATCAGTCCTGTTTTGAGTTTTGTGAAATGGTTGAGAGGATGAAATATCACCATGATTTGGCAAGGTAATTTATCATAGACATGGAAAATAATATGGTACATCTTGCTGGGGTCAGTTTCACTCTTTCACTAGCTATCATTGCGGAAGCTACAATAATTCCAGATGCAGGGGAAAAGTGGAACAAAAGGTAGAATATCAGTAAGTAGCATTATGAACCTTATATCAAGGCCAAATACCATGGTAAACTTAGCAGGGTGTTTCCTTTCAAATTCTTGGAGGACCGGTATGTTCCACTCATGAAGCTTATCATAAAATACTTTACATGTGAGGGTAGGTTCTCCAGACTTTATGCCTACCACATCAGATTGCTTATGCACTTCACCAGCATTAGAATGATGAGCATTCCTTATTTCATATGTAAAAACGTAGAGAGGATGACAATGATTACAAAAAGAAAACCATTTCCACAGTAGCTCAATAGTATTTATCATTTCTTTGTCATTAAAATTATGGTTTTGCATTAGCTCACTTAGTTGGGACTGTCATGGGAAACTTTCATTGCCCATTAATGCTTCAAGGGGCCTCAAATATTTTTAGATCCTCAAGACGAAGGTGATCCGTCCGGGCAGCAAAAAGAGCCTGAGATTAAAATAGAAGAGGCTCATGTTCCTGTGTTTGTTACTTATGAAAGAGGCACTGGGACGCTTTTTGCAGCTGCCAAATGAGTACTATCTCCACCAAGGGTGGAAGGGGTCTCGTTTTCTTCACAGAACCACATGCAAATGTTATCTTGACAGGGGGTAAAAGGGGATTTTCCTTCTTCTCTAGCTAAATAGGTACAAGGCAGAGACAAAGGAAAGCAACAGATTCATGAAGAGAGCCCTACTGAAGGGAAAGATAGGGATTTTGCTTTGGTTGAGGACGATGTCACTGATTTGGGATCTCAAAGCTTAAGACTCAAGGATAAGATCATCAAAGAGAAGGAGGTTGAAATACAAGCCTTATCACTTGACCTTGAGAGGGAAAAATGGATCGTAAAGTTTCTTGAGCAGGAGAACAAGAAACTGGAAGATAAGCAAGCTATTATGGAGCTGCAAACAATTAGAGAAAATAGGCAAGTGGCAAAGAGAAGAAAAATCAAGATGGCATCCCTTAAGCAAGAAATTGAGGCTGACCAAGAATCATGGTTGGAAAGGTTGAACATTCATCTTGAGAAGAGGCTTGAGAAAGCTAACAAAGAAAAGAAAATGTTGCGCCATATGGCTTATCATTACTTAGCTCGGAATAAAATTTGCAACACAAGGATAAACAGCCTAAAAGCTAAGTTAAAGAGAGCCTTGAGGGCCAAAAAGGAACAAGATAAACTTAAAAATTTGGTTGAAGCTTCATTCGCTCAACAAAGAAGTTAGTAAGCTTGCCTCTTGCCAAATTTGAAGAAATTTTTGGAATTTTTTTGTCATTTCACAATTTTGTAATTAAAAACACAGGAATTTTTAGCGGATGCGGCAGTGCGCATTGATTTGGATCAGTATTTTGCAAAATGGATTGCATTTTTGGATTCCTCATGGAAAACCAATGAAACCCAGAAAGTTTCATGAAATTTGGAGGAGATCTGGGTCACCTAAAGGGCAAAAAACACCTAAACAAATGCCCTCTCTGCCACATTTTGGACTGACGGGAACTAATCCTGAGAGAAATGATTTTTGGAGGGTCAAATAAACTCCAAATAAGAAAATTCAAAATGTTCTAGAAACTAGATAGGTAGTGCTTTCCAACAAGCTATCTTGGGCCTGATTTAGTGAAGTGGACGACCTCCAAAAACAACCTTGAAGTGGAGTTGTGCATCAGGCTCAAGGCGCTGCGCATCAAATTTTTTTTTACCAATTTTGCCTAAAACTCAGAATTTCACCCAGTTTAACTATTAGTTTATTTTTTCTCTTCTTATTAAATTTGTAATGGTTAGATGTCATGTGATGTAAATATGATAAAAAATGACTTGAGGCGGTAGATACATCAATTAGAGGTGGTTTGAGGTTGAATGAATCGGTTTCCATTGTTTTAGAGGCAAGTTGTTCCGCTGCCTATTTTCTAGTTCCTTGTTTAGATGTTGTTGAAATAGCTCCTTGAATCATGGATTCGACCCCTGATAGCTAGCATAGGTGGTTGATGCCTATATTATGTAGTTTCTTAGTCATTTGTATGGGTTGGACTCTTGTGGATGCATTGAGCTTTATTGTAAATCACTTCTGCAGTTTGGCAAGGAAATGAACCAGGGTTTTGCAACATTTTGTGGGATTCTTCTGGTAATGTGTCTTGGAATTGTTTATTCCTCTGTTATTTAGTTTCTTTTATGTGTATATGTTCCAACATCTATTTCTTTCTTCATAACTAAATGAAGCAAGATAAATAGGTGGAAACCATTGATATTCAGTGCTCTGCCTTGAGGATACATTTAGTTTTTAATGTTTTCTGTCATTTAAAGAGGACTCATGAACCTTGCATGCCCTCTCCAGCTCCTCACTGGTCTTATACTTACCATCACATCTAATTTAAAGTGCCAAAACACTTTCCTACCTCACTCCATAGAACCTCCTACAAATCTGAGTTGACTTTCCAGACCCAAAGTTGCCTTCTTCATTTGATCCAGCAACCAATCATCAAAATCAAACAAAATCTTCTGACCTAATATACCTAGCCTAAAATAAGCATTTATTTTCACTCATCTCAAGCCCTAGTTTCCATATTTTAATTGAGATTGACAAGGAGAGAGCCCTCTCCCGACCTA
This sequence comes from Pinus tabuliformis, assembly GCA_031772625.1. Taxonomy (NCBI): domain Eukaryota; kingdom Viridiplantae; phylum Streptophyta; class Pinopsida; order Pinales; family Pinaceae; genus Pinus; species Pinus tabuliformis. Next base: position 66,279,078 of record CM062805.1, on the reverse strand, counting down.
GTAGGGCTAGCTACCAGGTTAAGCGTGGTTTGATGTTACCCTAGACCTGCTGAGGTAGATTTAGGCACTAAAAAGCCACATGGAGATGAACTGGGTGGAGTGAAACCTTTTTCAATCAATTCTTGGATTTGTTTCTTTATTTCTCCGTTCTCTATAAATGACATGCGATACATTTCGGCATTAGGAAGAGGGGCATGAGACATCAATTGTATCTCATGTTGTATTTCGTGTTTAGGAGGAAGATGTTTTGGTTGTTTAAATAGACTTTGAAAATAATCTACCACTTTAGCCAATCTATCCTTCAACTGAGATTCACAACCTGAAAAAGCATCAGTTGTTCCTTATGTTTTTATTTTACAACCATGATAACATATCTGTTACTTGAACTTATTAATCACTTCATCTGATTAATTGAAACTAAATCCAAGTGTGATTTGAGTTGATGTGCCCTGATAATATATTCAATTCCATCTTTATTAAGGTGATATTTATGCTCTTTCCTATGAAGCACTGCATCACGATCATAGAGATAAGGACTTCCTAGCATTACTCCACATATGTCTGCTAGAATCACATCTAAATCGACTTCATCAATGTAATTAGTTGTAATGGAAAATTTTAACCGACACTCCTTTGTGACATTAATATGAGTTTCTTTGTTTAGCCAACCTAATGGGTATGGTCTTGGAAGATTTTGTGTCTCCAAACCTAATTTCTTAACTAAATCTTCAGATATTAAATTTGCCTATGATCCACTGCAAATAATGTATCTATTTTCTTGTTCCTAGAATTTATTCTTATATGAAATAATTCAACCATTCTATCCTCATTTATAAGATTCATGTTTGAAGAAGATGTAGAAGTACCAGAACTTGAGCTAGTGTTAGAATTTTTACCTGTCGAAACCATTGCGGTTATTTTCCTTTCATCACCTGAGTGAGAGCCTAGATCTTGTTGGATTGCTGCATTAGCCTTCTTTTCACCTTTCTTCTTTCGGAACTTCTTTGGAATGCATTCTGGGTGAAGTTTCCAACATTTGATTTCATCATGTATGATACTCTGGCAGTGAGTACAAGTAGGTCTTTCACTTTCCTTCTTAGCTGTGATTGATCTCTTTCCCTTCGAATTTCTCTTCCTCTTTCTATCTTTGGAATATTTGATTTCCCATTGTCTGGGTGCTTTTGGTGAAAGCTTGAATGGTCTACCACCTGATTCAATAAGCCTAGATTGAACACACACTTCATCAAAGTCATCAGAATTAAACATCAATAATGTATGCTAGAAAAATGAATGTAAGCTTCCAATGTACTTTAATAAAGTTTCATGTGTATCCAATGGAATACCAAGTGCCAAATATTTCTTCTTTAACTCCTTAGTAAACTCCTGAATATTCTACCCTTTACCTTGCCTCAAATGCTGCCAATCAATAAGATCTTGTTGCATGTGTCCCAAAGGATAAAATTGATTTCTCAGACATTTTAAAAACTTATACCATGAAGAGATGACTTTAGCCTTCCGCTTTACATCTCCTTGAGTTTTAATTTCCCACCAGATTAAATTTGTTCCCCCCATTCTATGTGTAGCTAACTGAATTTTTGTTTTTTCATCAAAAATATTATGAATTCTACAATACACTTCTAATTTTTTAATCTAGTTATCTAGCTTCTCAAGATTCTTTTCTCCATCATAAACAGGTAGTTCAAATTTAAAATCAAGCTTAAAAAGAGATGATTTCTTAGGTTTCTTTTCTATTTCATAACCTGAAATGGAAGAAGAAGAAGAAGATGATTATGATGGAGATGATGGAGGAGAAGGAGTTTTATCAGCCTTTCCTTTTCCCTTGTCCTTCTTCGATGTATTTGAAGAAGAAGCTGCATATCTCGCCCTCTTATATTGATATATTTCTCCCAACATCTGTTTCATGCTCAAAAACATTTTTTGAAATTGTTCCTAACCCATGACCTTCCCTTAACGAGTTTCACCGGCATCGGATCCTGTCATTGTTGATCGATGAGCGACTTTTTGCTTTCCAATTTCTGGATCGAACTTGTCAATTGTTCCTTCTCCATGTTGCGACCTTGACGTGGTTAACATTCACTGGAAAAGAATCTACTCACACAACCTAATCTGATACTAGATTATGTGATCTGAATATGATCATAAACTAAACTAAAGTAGAATTGATTATTTCCCAACAATGAATTGAACATTAACTTTAAGTGTTGAAAGTGGAACACTGAAGGAGAACTTGATTTAAGACTTAATCAATAACTTAATAAGCATAATTAAACATGAATTTGCAACAAAAATAGAGATAGAAGAAAACAAACATTGATTATGGAGTTCGTCCCTAATGGATTAAGTCTCTAGGTCTGCTTTCAAGATGGGCATATGCTTTATTAGGATTGATTGAAAGATGTATTTTACACAGAAAAAACACCAAAATGAATGTGCACATGGGTACTTTTGGTCTCTTCAAATATCAATCTCTCTCTCGTAGCTTTCCAATGCCTATCATGGTTCCCAATTCTGCCTCCGAACAGCTAAGATACACTGAAAACAAGAATTGCTTGTCTATCTCAGCATCTGCATACGGATCACGTGAGAATAAGGATGAATTTTTAGTCTCCTAAGGTTCACTCAAATTCCCTCAGGTTAATATAGGCATGTATGTGCTGCACTGAATGTAGAATGCCTCGGTCTTGTCACCTTGTGACACTTAAGCAAGAGGTTACATTTTGGTTGATTAAAATAGAACAAAACCCATAGAAAAACCCAAAATAAACTTTTCATAAGCTGGTGGACTTCTGGTAGTCTAGAAATGGCACAGAGCCTTGAACATTAGCATGTCAATGGGTAGTCTAACCCTATGGTATAGGTAAATTCGAAGTGTGGACACAAAAAATTCCTCTAGCCCGAGAGAACTAGTCGAGCCATAAACAAACAATCTATGGAATATCTCGTTAAGCTAGAATCAAGTAAGAGGGCCTACCTCTTAGTATGCTATTCTGCTTGGAAATGATCTTGCTTCCTTGCTACAACTATCTTCTCTTTCCTTCCTTTGAACACCTGAAACAAGTAAATGAAAGAAAACAACAAACGCGATAACAAACAATTTGCATTCAACCTACTTAATAAGTCAACAAACATTAAGCCATAAATATTTAAGATGAAATTTCATGTAGGAAATCAATCGATAGTTGGATCTATATTATTTCAAGAAGAGATTACAACCGATGTCTTGACATTTTCATTCTCCTACAACATATCTGGGTTCCCACACACTTCTGATAGCATATCATGGATAGCCCCAACAATGGTAGCCTCAAGGCTCTTCCCTTTAGTCTTCACACCAAACGAAACTCACAATTATCCCTTAAACACAAACTAGATAACTAGAAACTATGGGCAACTTTCTTATTACTCCAAAATCAAAAATCCAACCAGAAATTAATTAGAACTAGATTGTGCTTGGGAAGAAGAGAGATTTATATAGCTTGGATGTAGGGGAGATGGTTCCTCTTCTCATGGGAGACAGCCTTATATCTTGGATTAGTTCCATCCTAATAGGGGAAAGGAGCCCAAACTGACCTCCTTGAATCATTTTAGCCTAACCATTTACCAAACTTTCATTAAGAAGCTTCTAGAGCTAGAAGCTTGGGCTCCATATTTAAGAAACTTTCCAAAATAGGATCGGCATCACTAAGAAAGGGCTCAGTTGATCCAATCGGTGTTAGGGACAGTTTTAATCCCTACATAATGGTGTGAGGAGGACACAAGTCATTAGCACTGGTCTTGTAAACTGGGATAAACATAATATTTTTGGGAAATGATGCAAAAGGGAATTGTTCTGCCCATGAAGAGGGAAACAATGGGAGTTTCTTCATGATAAGAAAGCATGCCGGGTACACTGTATAAGTCCTCTAGGATCATAGATGGGGAGTATAGGGATAGTGAAAAAATGTTTTGTAACAGATGCCCCCTGAAGCATGAAGGTCAAACTAGAGTGAGGGGTGAAATTCTTTATAAGTGGAAGTGGGGAACCAGAGTCCGACATCAGAAAACCTACAAGAAAACATAGATACATATATATCACTGAAAACTCTGAATAATAATAAATGAATCATGGTATGGATGCAACCATCTAGAGAATGATCATGTAAATGGATCCAAGGCATGGGTGCAACCATATAGCAGAAAGGATCTGTTAACACTCAGGTTGTTCCATTTGACTCCTAAGGGAATACGACCGAGGTAACCACAAACCAATCTTTGGATCATAGGTTCTAGCCTACCTACAATCAGAGAGGGCTCTCTCTTTAGAATTTAACTTTTTTTTGTAATGTTTTAGGGTAGTTATGAAGCACTGAATGTTGTTTAAAGTTTTGGTTGAATGATATCTTCTAATAGCTGAAATGCAATGTTCAGGGGTTTTTAGTCCATTGGGCATTGGAGTCTGTGATTATGTGTTGCTTGAGGTATTTAGTGAGAATGGTGATACTGCAGGGCCAGATGGGCACTCATGAAACAATCTTCAAATTTGGGAATATGGACTGTTACTAGCCAGTGAGAGGCAACTAAGAATCTTTCACTATGCTGGTGATATGGAGAAACGAAATATTACTCAGGAGCAACTCAGAATTCCTGAACAGTGTTTACTATGAAAGATTCAGCGTAAATGTGAGCAATTAAGAATTTCACATTCATAACTAATTCTGAAGAAGACATAAATAACATCAGAGATTGAGTTTGGGGTGTTCAATGAACAAATCCTGAACTATTCTTTTCCTCTAATGCTAAGCCTAAGAAAGATACAGCATAAGCGGATTATGGAAGAGAGGAGAACATAATAACACGGTTCAGAAAAACTTATTGTAACATGAAATAACGCAGGAATCCTGCAGCAGCAAGCAAGCTCATCACAACACTTCAAACAACGGAGAACTTCAGAAATTCGATCAGCTTCTTGTATTAAAAGTCTGAAATTACAGTATAGCTATTCAGAAGAGAAATCAACAACCCCAACAAGTTTATGCGTGGGGATATATATACAACTGTTTTACAAAAATATCTTAACGATGAGTCATTTGCTCTATAACTTTCTTTACCAACTCTCAGAGCAACTATATCAATTTTCTGAAAATGCTAACCTATGATCGATACACAAAAACCTGGTGAATAAACCTGTTTCTTCATAGCAAAGTTTGTATCATGCCCATCCACCATTCTTGTGTAGGCAATTGGTGTCTCAGGATTTTGCCTAAGGTCTCATCTGCGTCAGTGTATTTGTAATAGTTTGGAGGTACATCAAAAAGATGTTTAATCTCATTCATAATAAAGAATAAATTCTCTAGCTTGTCATAGAGACTCTGCCCAGATGGAGGCCCTGTTTCCTCTGGGGCACTTGCTGATGCAGTGATCTGGTTTGTGGCATAGGTATTGACTCTTTTGGCATAGTGCTCATGAGATTGTAACCTTCCTGCACTAGTTACCAAGTTGGGAAGACCTCTGTTATGCAATGCTGTGATTTTTTCAATAAATTTATTCACATCTGCCTTCATTTCTTGACAACTTTTGTCCAATGTCTGTACATGATTTCTCAAGGTAAGCACCCTCTTTACTAGTAAAATGGTATCAGTTCTGCTGGTGATACCCATTCCTGTCAGCTGGGGGCCAGTGCGATTGTTAAAGACATTAATCATCCTGTTGGCTATTTTAGGCATGTTGCCTAGAGATGCCCTAGCTCTCTGATTTTCTGATTGGGCCCTGCCTATGAGATCCATATGCTCATGGATAGTTTCAATATACTGCCACTGGTGTGTAATGGATTGACCAATGTTGGCCCATAGGATTTTCTTATTTTCAACTATAATCTTATCAAGAGAAAGCTCTTTTTCTAGTTCCTTTATTCTTTTTTCAAGAGCCCTTACCTCTCTTGTTCTTTCAGCTATGCTCTGCTTTGATTTATCATATTTTTCTTCAATAACATCCAATTTATCTTTGGTCTCTTTCAGTTCAGCCATCTCTGCTTCTAGTGCTTCAAGCTCCTTCATCATATTTTGCATGCTGAGGCTGGGCACCTATTCTGATGTTGTTGTTGGTGTTGATACTCCTGTAGCTGGTGCTGAGCCTGAAGGGCCTACCTCTGATGTCTGTACGGTGGGAGGACCTGCTGCAGTAGTAGAAAGTGGCACACCTTTAGTGGATGCAGATGTCTGTGTTGGCTGAATTGGTACTTCACCTTGTCTTGTTTTTAATGCTACCTCCAATGCACTCTCTGTTTCCATCAATCTTTTATATAAACTCAGGAGTAAAGCAACCACATCCTGATCCTTCTTTTGCTCTGCCACCTCTCCAGTCTGAGGGTGAAGGGTAGCTAGCAGCTTGATATGCTTTCTCATAGTTGCTATGTCTTCATCTCTTTTCTTTAATAGTGCCTGTACACCCCTAGGGTCTTTTGGATCATGTCCCAGCTCTATAATAATCTCTTCCAAGGACTTGATTATGTTGTCCTTGGCTTGAGATGATGCCTTTTCTAATTCTAGCTGAGCAGCAGTATTGTGTAAAGAATTTTCCAATTGGTGTGCCAATAGGGTTTTATCAGCTAATGTGGAATAGATAATCTCCCCGGTTTGTCTGTGTAGCTCGATCTGGTCCATGGGGTGGATGTCTTTGGTGAAAATCTCCAAATTAGTTCTGATATAATCAGCAGCTGTTTGAGGTTGTTGCATAGTAGGCCTAAAATGACTAAGAGTCATTTTTTGTTCTTGAATATCATAAGCAGACATTAGCCTCTGCTGATTAGTTGGTGCCATTTTCAAGAGTTGATTGTAGATCTGGTACTTGAGAGGCTCATTTCTTTTCTTGATATCTATGAACTGCTTCTTGATGCTAGAGTCCACCTTGGATCGCTACCTTGAAGAACTCACCTCTGCCCCATGTGGCATGTCTTGTCCTTGCTGCAAGGAGCTGGCCGATGTTTCAATGCTAGGAGGGAGCATAGTATCAGTTGGCCTCTCTGGCAATTCCTCCTTCGAAAAGGGATTTAGCCTCTGTCCTTTTTCACCTTGCTGGTCCGTTGAAGTAGTAGGAGGAGTGTCCTCTTACCTATCCATTTTCCTCATTCTTTCCTCATTAGTAGGTGTTTGTAAAACTGAAGATTCAATTGTTACCTCCTGCCTTAGAGGGATTTTCTCTTGTGTTTGCTGCTCTGTGGAGGCAGGTGCCTTAGCTATGCCTTCTTGCTGTTCTACTTGTTGTTCCACATTAGGAGGTGACTCCTCTTGTTGTATTGTTTTGCCTTTAGCCATGTTTGCTGCTTGATCAGTTGTTTTGGTTGACTACTGGGGAATAGTGGACGTAGAGGCAGCTTCTCCAAGATGCTGAGGGGCTGAAGACCAAACCTGTCCAAAATATTCCAAGTCAACTGCTTTTTCTAAAGTTTTAATGGCTCTTTCTGCTAATTCCTCTTCAGAATAATCCTCCATAATGTGCCTTCTCTCCACACTAGTTGGTTAGAATGTTTTTCAATTTCTGGAATGCTAAAGTGATCATAGGTTGCAAGCCTATACTTGATTCTTCTGAGGCTTATGAAATGGTTAGGGTCATAGGGTGCCCAATAGAAGCTTGTCTTGAGGAGGAGGCCTTTTAGAATTTTGTCTGCCTCTTCCCAAGCTTCTTACGTCTTGTTAAAGATAAATGGACCCAACTGATGCTTAATTTTCAGCTGTGCTTTCTTGTTTCTGCTATGAAAGTGGATCATATCTGCATTGTCGAACTACCGGAAGTATTCTAATGCAAAAAGTCTCATGGGAACATACTTTGTAGTCTGTATGGGGCTAGCTCATAGCCATATATTCTGATCACTGTGTGGTCTTGGTAAAAGTACCAATGTCCAATGCTATAGTTCTTAGAAAGCTGGAGGATTTTCTGCATATCATCAGTGAGTCTAGGAGGAGGGGAACTCTGCAGTAGGGACAAGGCTGGGTGAATGAAGAGGTCAATAAATTCACAGTAGTTGTATGGTGAGTAATGAATATGATGACAGACTGATGTCCAGAACATTACAGATCTTCTGTTTCCCTTTGCATCTAACTTCTTGAGGAAAACAGGAAAGCTATCAGGTTGATTGTACAATAGGAGATGATATATATAGGAGGTGTATTTGAATACCCTCTCTCTCTCCAGGTTCATGAACTGTTCATGAATCTTGTCGGCTATAAATGTAGCATAGTCATACTAGACAGCAGGGGGCTGTCCTGGGGTTAACACGGATAGCATTACCAAGGTTGTCTCATCCACAAACTCACTGGTTTTGAACCCTAAGATGGAGGATATCATGTCTACTAGCAGTCTCCCTATGTCATTGAACCAGACATGTAGATAAGGGGGAGGCTGTCGGGGCTGGAATTCTGGAAGCATAAACAATTGGCCAATTCTTTTAATTTGTGAGTTGGAGAGCTTGGCACCTTGCTCTAGTAAAAGTTTCATAGAAAGAGGAGCCAATGGCTTTGTAGATTGAAACTGTAGCATTTGGTTGATGGCTTCAGGAGTGATATGGAATAATACAGAGCTTGAAGGATTCAGAACAACCCTTTGATTGGGGTCATAATTTGTGCAGCATTGGTGAATTAACTCAGGGAACTCATTGACCTGAGGGAGATAATAGATTGGCAAGTGGGATTTCCAGATTCCCAAGAGGTCAGTACCATCTCTGTGTCTTTTCTTTAACTCACAAACGATTTCGATGTGGTATTTGTTACACAGCTCTACAGTTTCTCTCATTTGATAATCTCTGTCAACAAGGGCCAACCATTCTAGGTCCTTATGTGGGGCATTCAAAGGTGCAATATTCAATGCCACAGGGGTATCCATTTTTTAATTGTTATTTGGAGTTGTATTTGAACTTGACTTTCTGGAAAAGGTGACACAGAGCGGTGAATTTCAATGGACAGGGAAATTTGCAAAGAGAAAACAGGTAAACTGGGGTGAAACAGAGTTGAAAAGCCCTTGAGAGAGGTTAAAAGAGCTAATGTTGGGGCTGAGTATTGCTTTTACAGTGGATTTTGTCTGGCAATGGCTTTAAGTCGCAAATGCGTAATAAGCTGTGGAAAGCTTGGTAAATTTAAACAATGGGGGCCCTCTACAGGTGAATTTGGGGCTTACAGTGGGAAATGGAGGTTCTTCCTGCTTAGGATTTTTAGCAGTTCTTATGTTTTCCCTCTTTTCTCGTTCAATTTTAGTGAATTTGCGAGGACCAGGGTATGAAGAGGGAATTTAATAAGTACCTGGGAACTGTATGGCCGATGGTGTTGAAGGTCGGTTGAAAACACGGCGCCGGCAGCTAGGGAGCAAGCTTTGGAGTTGGCGGACAGGCGACGTAAACGGTCATGCAGGAATACAGTGCGTATTTGGTGAAAAAATGGGAAAAACCGATTTTTGCGCAATAATATAGGAAATTTGGTATTTGGCACCTTTTTTAATGGATGACGTCAGCATGACATCATTGGTCTAGTCGGGTATAGAGGAGTGACGTGTCGACTGGTGATTGGGTTGACATGGATGAGCGACGTGGCGGACAGGTCGGAGAAATGGCAGAAGGTAGGGTGACATAATGTTGATGCGGAGATGACGTGGGGCGAGAACGGGACAGTGGTAACGAAGAGTGGTTAGCGGTATTATCGGATCGCTTAATGTACGGGCCCGGTAATGGTCAGAGGCTGCCCGCTCCAGTAACAGACGGGCATGCATCCCAGGCCCTACGTCACCCTCTGACAGATTTCGGGCGGTAAAGGACGGGCGGAGGGGGTGGTCCGAAATTGTTGTGGGCCGTCGGATGGGAGGGCCCAGATCTGATGGATGAAAGGCCGCGAACGTGTGAATGTGATACGGTGGGACCCGACGAGTATTTTTTAATGTTTTTTGCTTTTTGGTGAGGCGCGCCGAAATACAAACTTTGGGAAAGCGGCTTAAAAGTGGGTTTTTTCCAAAAATTCATATAATGAGCGGGGATAATGCAATATTGCGGTTTAGAGGGTGGATAAGGGTTATTGAACCAACCAAATGTTAATTCAATCCCCAACTATAGAATGAACAAAATACAAGAAAACCTTTGATTCTGTAACCTTTGCCGAACTTTGAATATATGGCTATAATGCCCAAGGGGGGGTATTTACATATTTTTTGGTTTTTTCACAATAATGCTATAGTAGTAGGGGAAAAGGAGCACTTAGGGAGTTGGATAATAGGGTTAGAAGTCAGTGTGAATTGGGGATGTGAAAGAGGAACAAAGAGCTAAGTTTAGTGAGTAAACATAGATTTAGAAGTTGATGAGGAATGATTTTATACAAGAAATGTGGCTTATTTTCGGAGAAGAAGGTGAAAACTTGTCATGAATTTTTCCAAGGAGAAATACAAGGAGGACTATTTAGGGAGGTCCTAATGTCCTCAAGGGGATGTTAGAAAGGGAGACTTTGGGGGAAAACAGGGGAAGTTAGACAAGCTCCTATATTTTGTCTTCAAAATGCTGCATAGATACCTCTGTAAATGCTAATATGTGCCTTCTTGATCAAGGCCAAAACTGAATAGGATCAGGCTTCTGCAACTTCTGGCTACCTACCCAACCTAGTACCTAGCATTTTTTGTTACTTCAGGGAGGGTGCACTTAGACTTGCAAACCCTCATATGCTCTTTTCGTTTTTTGCTGCCCTCCTATCTAAATCTACCCTTATATATTCCAAGGGCCCAGATTAAGCTGATGGGCTCCTTCCTTTCTCTGTCTAGCTACTCATCTGTCAAGCTTGAACTGTTTGAATAGGTACTCATTCCCTAGTCTAAAACAGGCAATTTAAACCATGGCATGGCCCAGTTTGAACTGTTGAGCCATCCATCAAGATAGCAGTGGCATTTGGGTTGGCCACTTTCCTGGTCTTTCTTTGGGGTTCATTTCAATTGTTTTTTCTGACCAATTCATTTTCTTGCCTTTTGATTATTCTTTTAAGGCATACCCTCTTTACATGTTTTAACTGTTTGTTTCATTCACAAAAAATGGAACCTTTGTATCATCAAAGATGAACATTTTTGGCACTCCTACTATCAATCATGAAATTTGAAATCCTATTGGTATAGGAGGCTAACAGGATCATATTGAAACGAAGGTATGGTCACAACCACCCAATAACAAGAAGGATCACATATAACGACTCATGGTAGGGCTGTAGCCATCCATCTGAAAGAGACATGTATATCAACATGACCATGTCACATTGCATTGCAACCTAGACTTGTGTAATCTTAGGCCAGGATCTTGTGCTCCAAATGACCTGATCAAAGTATAAATCCTAACATGTGAATGAATGTGTTGAAGTCAAACATGCTAATAAGTCACTTGATTACTAGTCAAGGATGTGAACCATTAAAAAGCATGAGAGAAACCACTAATAATGATAATGGCTCTGAAGGTACTGACAACACATTTCATGGAATGTGAATAAAGGAACTGATGTCGAACCCTCGTGAAATCACGTGATCGAAAGCCAATGATGTGAACTTGTCTTCCAGTGCAAAGAAATTTCCATTAGGGAATGCAAGCTCTAAGGGACTGGAAGGGATTCTCTCGGCCATTCCTGGATAATGAGCTGAAGTCAAAAGGAAGCAACTGTGATGAAGGAGGGCCATGATTTATCCCACATCATCGACGTGAGACAAAGGGATGTAATGATTTTAGATGATATAGAGAATCAAGGGTAAGTGTAACTACAGAAGGACTAACTCTTGAAAATATCGGTGACATGATTCTAGAGTTTGGCAGCTATTGGATCCATAGGATCACTGTCATGATGTTGTGGTAGAGATCAAATGGAAGGAAAAAATGAGCGGCCCAATCTAGAAAGGTCAAATGAAAAGGAGGACATCCCAACTCAACATGAAGAAAAAACTATCATGTTCAAGAGTGAGCTGTTGACACGACTGTTACACTAAAATTTGTCACCATGACTATCTGCAGTTAGTATGGCTCCATCAACTGTCATACTATCCTCCTTGGCAAGCCTTACACCTTTGCTCCTCATGTCAAACTCCAAGAAAGAGAGAAAGTCCTTAAAAAGTCAATTAACTCTGGTTACGCAGTTTCTCTTAGCCTTACCTGTGTGTACGCACCTTTAGTACATAAAACCTGCGTACTTGTATGCTCTGTATATAAAGGGGTGGGTGCGTGCTCCTGTAAAGGTCAAAAGGCGCAAGTTTCACTTCAAAAAAGATACTTGTGGTCAATTCTAGAGCATTCTAGAAGATGGTTTGACGTGGATTGAGCGCTTCCAGATGGCTCATGCATCCCAATGAAAGAGGAACTTATCCCATGAAGAAGGGAGCTATCCCATTGAAAGAGGGGCTTATCCCATTCATGGTGGACCTGATTAACTTCCTCCAAAGCACTATAAATATAGGCATTGGGCCAGAGGGAGGGGAGGTTGAAAGCTGAACATTCCGGAGGGTAGATGCTGCTGAAATTAGGACTCCCTTTTAGAGTTTGAGAGGAGAGATTCCAATCCTTTCTTAGCTTCATTTGGAAGTCGGTGAGCTGATCAAAGTAAAGGAGAACCCTTGCTGGACCTTGGGAGGGACCTGCACAACACCAAGGCACTGGTTGTAATCGTTTCTTTTGTTTCCAATTAATACAATTAAGCTAATTTTTCTCAACAAGTTGTTTTATATAATTTGTTTCATATACTCCTTGGTCTTTATGATGAATATGTTTTATTATATGAGTTATTCAGGTGCTATGTAATCATTTGCTTTTTAGTGAATGCAGGCTTCAAGGAGAAGGAGCTCATCTGGATCAGAGAGGCTGGACTACAACAAACAAGTGTTGGACTAAAGGTATGTGTTAAACACCTGGTTGCTTGTATTTTAAATGCATGTTTAGGGAAAGATAGTGTTTAATTGTCTTGTTTGTCACTAGAAAGCCTTAGCTTCTAGGGAGGTCGGTTTTGTCCACAAAATTAACTCTTTCCACATGAAAAAATGGCGACTCCACTGGGGAACTCCATGGATTTGATTGATTTCTCTTTTGTGTGAAACTTTGATTTGAGAAGCGTCGATTTCTTTCTGGTTTTTGGATGATTCACTGTGCATTTGGGTGGAATATCTTAGGGTTGAATTAGTTTTTTATTTTTCTTGATTTTGAGAGCAGTACGCACCCTCTGCGTTAAGCACTGTGCATACCTGTACGCACTTTTGCTATGTACACAGAGCGTGGACGCACTTGTGCAAATAGGCTGCCTGCGTACCCCTATCAAAAGCTTAGAAAATATCCATTTTTTCCCTTTTCTCCTATTAGATTTTGTTTATAGCCTGTTTTTGCTGCCCAGATCCACTGTTCACCTGTCAGAAGCTTTCATCTTGGCTAATTTCATTGGCATTCCTTCTCTAAGCTTTTATCAATTGGGTGTTTTGATTCTCTTTTTGAGAAATTCTTGATTTGTTTTCCTTTGGTCATTACTTGGAGCTTTCTCTCAGTCCTTTCACAATTTTGCATCTTTTTGCTTTTGTTTTAGTGTTAATCACCTTCGAGTGTTTTTATTTTTGATCTTTGGAACTCTCGCCCAATTTTCTCGACTTGCACTTGATTGGTTCTTAGATTACATTAGAATCATCTTGTGTTTGAGAATTCTCTTGCATAGATCACATTTGCATAATTAGAATTCTCAGGTTTAGAATATGAATGAAAATGTGCATAGATTACATTTGCATACTTTTCAAGTGAATTGTGCATAGATGACAATTGCATAGTTTACATTCTGAAAAATCAATCGTAGATTTAGATCAGTTTTCTTTGATTTGAATTTACACAAAAATAAAAAATAAAAACTTTTTGGATTTGATATGCATTAGTTTTTCTTGACAAAATTAGTGCATTAGAGAATTTGTTATATTTTCTCTTAGTGATCAATTTTTTGCATTGTTGGAAGTGAATGGAAACTCTCTCCTTACTTTAGTTAGGATTCATCGAATTGAAAGGATTACATTATCATATTTGATTGCATTTAGTTTTGAGTCGGGTCATAACACCATTGGTTTCGTATCCATTTACCCCTTTGAGTAATCACAGCCTAAATAACACAGCGCTTAATTAAAATTCATCTAGTAATTTTTACATTTCGAGGGCTCTGATACACCAACATAGCTTAGGCTAGTGTCTTGGAGTAGGAGAGTAATTAACTCTCCAAGACAGTAAAACCAAACAAGCAGCTTATCTTGTGGTAGGATAAATCCAACTGTTTCATTTGTACTCTGGGAAAGCTCCTCTTAAAGGAGAAGCACGAGAACATGTCCGAACCAGTGAGGGGATCAATCCTCCTTCATTGGGAAAGACGCTAGATACGCATGTACTACAAACGGTAAACCTCGGATTATTGTTGAGGAGCCCGGGGTCACTTGTCGGTAAACCTTGGATTACTATCAAGGAGCCGACAAGGGGATTGAGCTTGTTACTCTGCCCTTGCGTGCTATCGGGTCGTAGACTGTTCCCCCAGGTATATTTGTTTCTGTTGGTAACCTTAGTGACCATTATCTTTAGGATTCTACCCAAGGTGATGGTGGAGGGAAGATCCCACTGTACCTGGAGCAGACGTCGGCTAGACTCACTTGGATTTTCTGGGGGGTTCACTTCACTCGAGACGGTTAAAGTGGAGGAACTTGGTCCAGTCTATTCATTAAGTAGGTTGTCGGGGTAACTGTTCCACCCGCCATTTCTGTACTGAATTCTGCGATGTTGGATTTCATCACCAACTAGTGTTTTCGGTCCGGAAAGTTACTGTTTGTGTGTGGTTTGACTCCTAGATTTGATAGTGCATGTTAATTTGTTTGTTTTTATGTTTAGAGACCATAGGTGTGAATTGTGAATTTTAATTGTTAGGTGTGAATTGTTAATTTTAGTTTTAAATTGTTAATAAAATTCACTGAAGTTGAATATAATGGCAAATGTTCCGGAATTTACTAACCTAGGAACCCCTCCTAATGAGAATCCTAGTACTTTTCCTTACTTTGGAAATGTTGGTCCTCCTTATATGGCTACTTTGTCATTACCTGGATTTACAATAGGTTTACCGATATGGTTATTTTCAACTTCGTTGGCCCCAAATACTCCAATTGTTCCACCTCAATCGAGTTCACCATCTCAACATCACCAACCTTCTATTGACCCTTTACCTTCTTCGCCTAATTTTTCTTCCTCCATTTCTTCCTCTTCGCTTGGTAAAAGCCTTGACGCTAGTAACCAGGTGTCTAAGAAGAAGAATAAAGGGAATAAGAAGAAGAAGAAGAAGAAGAAGCAAGATAAGAAAGAAGTCAACCAACGAACCATTGCTGTAAGTGTTAGTTGTGTTGAGGAAAACTCCGACATGCATCGTAAACCCAAATACCCTTGCAGGCTTTGTAAGGGTGACCACTTCCTTATCAATTGTCCTGACATTCCAAAGGTTTTGGAAGTATGGTCAGAAAAATCTCATCAACTTTCCATTGATCCATCAACCATTGATAGTCAGGTTCCTGGGAAAAAGGGTAAAGATAGGTTTCCTTGTAAGTTATGCAAAGGGAGTCATCAAACTCACATTTGCCCTCACATGGATGAAGCCTCGAAATTGTTGGAAAACCTTACTATTCCACAGCAAGAATTTCCAACTGGTTACCGTAAACTTTCTCCCAACCTACCGTCAACTGACGGAGTGATTGATCTAATTTCAAGTACAGTCAATCACACTCTTCCATTGGAGAGTGAAACTCATGTCACTCAGGTTGATGGTCCGTTAGTTGATCAAGTGGTCGATTCAATTCCACATTTGGTCGATCCCACTTTCCCTTTAGAGAGTGAACTTCATACCGCTCAAGTTCTTCTTGTTACATCAGATTCTTCTATGCTGAGGGGCATTTCACCTGTTTTTACAGAACCCCCTCCAAGTATTGCGGTCTTTTCCTTTGATTGGAATAGACTGACAGAACCTCGTCTTCCTTCCTCCATCCATTTCCAAATCATTGTCAAGGCTGGTGGTAGGGACATACATCGTACTCAGGTAGATGAAGGTGCTTCTGTTAGCATTTTATCCTCAACTGTTTGGAAAGATTTGGGTTCCCCTCAGCTTGCGCCTATTACACAGAATCTGAAAGCTTTTAACAAAACCATCAGTGAACCTTTAGGGATCCTTTCTATGTTTTCTATTACCTTGGAAGGTAAAACTATCTGTATTGATCTTATGGTAGTTCGAGGTCCCTTGGATTTCAATTTACTCCTTGGGCGAGACTATGTTTATGCAATGAAAGTTGTCGTATCGACACTCTTTCGCGTGATGTCTTTCCCTCACAATGGCAGTATTGTGACTGTAGACTAGCTTTCATTCCCTAGTCTTGTTTCAACTACCAATAATATGACACCCCTAAACGTTCCTGATTCTAAAGTGGTATCTACCCTGCCACGTGTTAATTATGTGGCAACTGGTCCCATGTTTTGAGTTACCGATGTAAGTGAGCCTCTCACTGTTTGCTCATCTTCCTTTGATTTAGATTCGGTAATTGACATGGAAAACTCTATGGGATTACTTGAACATGATGTTCTTATCCCTTTTGAGTCCCTTGACATGTGTTCCTTCCAGAGAACTATTCTTCCTTCTGATGAAGAGCTCTTGGAAGCCATGATCAAGGTGTGTCCATTGACATGTCTTTCTTCCAATTGGAAGCCATGATCAGGATTGTGAGGATAGTTCGTTTTCCTATGTCAACCTCGTTAAAAAATGAAACAGGTGTCCGCGAGGATAGTTTTTTCCTGTATCAACCTCGTTAAAAAATGAAACAGGCTAGTATGAGGACAGTTCTTTTCCTGTGTCAACCTCGTTAAAAAATGAATCAGTTAATCGAGGAAAGTTCCTTTTACTGTGTCGACCTCGTTAAAAAATGAATCAGTTGGTTAGAGCATAGTTCCTTGTCTTGTGTCAAGCTCGTTAAAAAATGAATCAAGGTTTTTAGAGTAGAGTTTTTTGTTAGGTAGATTGTAGAGAGTAGTTATGAGCATAGTTCTTTATCTTGTGTCAAGCTCGTTTAAAAAATGAAACAAGAGTTTGAGGATAGTTCTTTTCCTGTGTCAACCTCACTAAAAAATGAAACAACTCCCTTTTCAAGTTAAATCTTGAAAGTAAATCTTCATTCCATCCACCTGGTTGAAATGAAGCTTGGGGGGCATGTACCTCAGTTTGTGTAACTATGCTGGGGGCATGCGAACTTATAACAAGCATAGTTTTTCGTTTCAAGCTTGCGTAAAAATGAAACCGAATCCGAGCATAGTTCTTTTCCTGTGTCAAGCTCGTTAAAAAATGAAACAAATCCTCCTTCAGTTTTGAGTCGAGTCTTTGGCTAGATCTCATAAATATTAAGTTGTATATTTAGGTTAGTTATTTCAGTTTTTGCATAATTTTCTTACAGTTTAGGTCGAGTCTTTCAAATGATCCCGTAACTCAACCTTCATTTCATCCAACTGGTTGAATGAGATGAAGGTGGGGGGCATGCGCTCTAGCAGTTACGCTTGGGGGGCATCAAGCACAGTTTTCTCTCTGTTTCAAGCTTGTGTAAAAATGAAACTACTTTGAAGCATAGTTTTTCTCTGTTTCAAGCTTTTGTAAAAATGAAACCTATCTCGAGTCAATTTCAGTTATTTTCAAGACTCGTTAAACTCATGAAAATACCAATATTATTTTGCTATCTTTCATTCTCGTATAACAAATGAAAATTCCGAGTTTTTTTCGTCTTTTCCTGCTCGTAAATTAAATTGAAAGTCGGCCATATGAGTACATTTTTATCATTTTTTCGAACTCATTAAATCTTATGAAAAAATGAAAACCATGAGTACATTTTTATCATTTTTTCGAACTCATTAAATCTTATGGAAAAATGAAAACCATGAGTACGTTTTTATCATTTTTTCGAACTCGTTAAAACTTACGAAAAAGTGAAACATCAGAGTCATCTTTAAGCCCTTTTCTGACTCCTAAAACATGAAAAGATTGTCGAGCGTTTCTTTTACACTCGTTAAAACAGATTAAAAGACGGTCCCCTTATAGCCCTTTTCTGACCGTAAAAACAGGAAAAGATTGTCGGGTTTTTATCGTTTCAAATTCGATATTGGAAATAAAACGACGTGTCCTTGATCACTTTTTACTTTTCAGGTCAAAGACACTAATCATGAAAGTACTCCTTGGTCGTAAAAGATCAAGCGGTTCTCTCAAGTATTATTTTATCCTTTTTCGGGCTTGGGAGACACAAATTTACGAAAAAGTTCAACCCTGGAGTCTTCTTAAGTTTTTTAGACTCTCTAAAATTGGAAAACGCCGAGTTTCTCCTATATTGGACTCATTAAAATTTCACAGTAAAAGACCTGTTCGATTACAAACAGGAACGAACCACTCCTTCTTAGGGTTCGAATCTAAACTAAGTTGGACTCATCCGAAGGATGAGCTTATAATCAAGCATATGTTATCCTCCTCAAGCTTGTAAAAAATAAAGAGGTACTTGCCAGAAATGGTGGGGGAAAAGAGAGAAGAATGAGCCTATTTGTTATCCTTTGTCTCAGAAGAAACCTTATCACCACTCTTGAACACGACACTTTTCATTCACCCGGGTTGGGAAATCCTTTGCCTCACAATTGATTGAACCACATTGAAAGTCTTCAGCCAGGTATTAACTTTGGCTCAAATGTCACCAAGCCATCTGTTGTGTCGTTATGTGTTCAAGAGGTCACTGCAAATAAGCCATTCATCTGCAAAATGCCTGTCATCCATCTTGACCATCCCTGAGTCAGTCCTTACAGCTACATTTCTTCAACTTGATTTATGATTTCGTGTTGTGAGCTTGCCTACGACGGATCGCTTTCTATCGACATCAGCACATTATCTAGAAAGATGATCTAGAAATCGTCAGTACCTTGAAATCCGCATGCATCAATGGCAGATTTCTCGCCTTCGACGACAATTTACATCATTGACTTTCGATCGAAGGATTCCGTGACATGTTCGACATCAGCGCATTCATTCACATCTCATGGATTGTACTGAGTACTTTGAGAACCATTGACATCACTTGTGGTCTCTCTCACAATTGTTAACAGTTTACATCATTGACTAGTAATCAAGTGGTTTCTACCATGCTCGACATCAACTCATTTATTCGCATGGATAGAATCGTACTATTTCGGGAAGTAGAAATGAAGACCCTGGATCTAGTTTCCACCATCCAGGCTGCGAGGAGTTTTGTATTCATTGTATAGTAGACTAATTATAAACAGATGGCTGCGTCTATACTGTGTCTACATGAGTCTATGATTATGATGTAGTGCAAAATCATTCCTGTATCAGAGCAGTAGTTAGTTTGTTAGTTAAAGTTTTTGATCTGAGTATGGGAATGCCTACCTCAGCGATGATATGATCTCATACATGTATTTTGTGTTGAATACTTGCAAGTTCCAACCAGGCTCTCCACAAGATAATCCTTGAAATGATAAAGTACTTCACCCTTCCTAGATGATATGAAACCCTAATCTACTGCAGGTTTCGCACTTTAGGGGGAAATCTGTTACACTAAAATTTGTCACCATGACTATCTGCAGTTAGTATGGCTCCATCAACTGTCATACTATCCTCCTTGGCAAGCCTTACACCTTTGCTCCTCATGTCAAACTCCAAGAAAGAGAGAAAGTCCTTAAAAAGTCAATTAACTCTGGTTACGCAGTTTCTCTTAGCCTTACCTGCGTGTACGCACCTTTATTTCATAAAACTTGCGTACTTGTATGCTCTGTATATAAAGGGGTGGGTGTGTACTCCTGTAAAGGTCAAAAGGTGCAAGTTTCACTTCAAAAAAGTTACTCGTGGTCAATTCTAGAGCATTCTAGAAGATGGTTTGACATGGATTGAGCGCCTCCAGATGGTTCATGCATCCCAATGAAAGAGGAACTTATCCCATGAAGAGGGGAGCTATCACATTGAAAGAGGGGCTTATCCCATTCATGGTGGACCTGATTAACTTCATCCAAAGCACTATAAATACAGGCATTGGGCCAGAGGGAGGGGAGGTTGAAAGCTGAACATTCCGGAGGGTAGATGCTGCTGAAATTAGGACTCCCTTTTAGAGTTTGAGAGGAGAGATTCCAATCCTTTCTTAGCTTCATTTGGAAGTGGGTGAGCTGATCAAAGTAAAGGAGAACTCTTGCTGGACCCTGGGAGGGACCTGCACAACACCAAGGCACTGGTTGTAATGGTTTCTTTTGTTTCCAATTAATACAATTAAGCTCATTTTTCTCAACAAGTTGTTTTATATAATTTGTTTCATATACTCCTTGGTCTTTATGATGAATATGTTTTATTATATGAGTTATTCAGGTGCTATGTAATCGTTTGCTTGTTAGTGAATGCAGGCTTCAAGGAGAAGGAGCTCATCTGGATCAGAGAGGCTGGACTACAACAAACAAGTGTTGGACTAAAGGTATGTGTTAAACACCTGGTTGCTTGTATTTTAAATGCATGTTTAGGGAAAGATAGTGTTTAATTTTCTTGTTTGTCACTACAAAGCCTTAGCTTCTAGGGAGGTCGGTTTTGTCCGCAAAATTGACTCTTTCCACATGACAACGACTGACCGAATTTCCAAATTTTCCCCCACCATTTCTGGCAGGTACCCAAATTATTTTTTATCGCAGCTTGAATGGGATAGCATATCCTTGCACTATAAGTTCATCCTTCGAATGAATCTGACCTAGTAAGTTTAATGAGCCCTAAGAAGGAGAAGCTCATGTTAGTCATGGCAACAAATCCAATGTTGTTTAATGTTTTAACGAGTCTAACAAAGGGGTAACTTAGTGTCTTTTTCATGTTTAGAGAGTTTGAAAAGGACACGGAAAAGAAAACTCCACATGGTCCCTTTTTGTACCTTTGTGTCTTTTGAGCCTAAAAAGGTAGAAAACGATGCTTGAGAGAACCTCTTGACCATTTCATTCAAGGAGTAACTTTTTCGTAAATAGTGCATCCCAACCCAAGAAGGGGTAAATGTATACTAGGTGCATGAAGTTTCGCAACCTTTAACGAGTTCAAAATGACAAGATCTTGGCAGTCTTTTCGTGTTTAGAAGAGTCAGAAAAGAGTTTGAAAGAAAACCCCCCATTTTATTCTCTTTTACGAGTCAAAAAGAGAAAAATAATCTGCAATCTTTTCATTTGAGATTTATGAGTCAAAAAAAGAGCTGAAACACGACTCCAATACCATCATCAACAATCTCGCACCTATTGCTACATAAGAAAGGTAAACGAATTATCCAATTTTGAGGGAAAATAGGTAAAAAAATACTCAAAAACCCTAATATTTCACGAAAAAATGAATAAAATGGGGCAAAAGTAATTATTTTCTTCCATTTACAATTTTACCTTGGCATGAAGAGTTTTTTACCCACTTGTGCCCTAATTCTTCCGGAACATATTGCAGGAGATCTGGGAGGTCATTCACTGAGCCGTCAGTTGCAAGTAAGAGTTGAGACCTTAAACTCCATTTTCATACTAATTTCCCCTGTTTTTATCCATTTTTTTGGTTTCATGGAAATCTGTTTCGTGGGGAGCTTTTGGAAAAACTTTTTTTCCCTCGGTTGGTGTGATTTCCGGGCATGGAATCGTGCCGATCAGGGGCGGCTAAAACTGCCAACTGCGCCATCAATGCCACTATTTTTAAAACAGTTGCGTTAGCATCTTCAGAAAAAAATTGCATGTTCCTTCCTCAATTCAACTGTTCAAACCCAATTTTTTGGCCAAGGATGATCATTGACTTGATTACATGGTTTTTACAAGAAGAAATCGTGAAAAATTGTAGATTGGAAAGAATGTGAGAATGAGGATATTGATACTCAACCAATAGCTTATCCAAATTTCTTGGAGGCTTTGAGGAACTACGGGCCTCTCACATTATTTCTTACATGAGGTATACATGCCCAACCTGGTTTGCTACAGTACCTGATTAGTCTCTCGAACATAAATCAAGAAATTTTCATCATCGATGACCAAGAGTTAGAGTTGGAGACTTCAACATTTATTTCATCATAGTGATGAGTGCCAATATTGCAGCAAGGATGTTGCACTCTTGGGCTACCAGCTTTACTTTATCAACCCAGGGTTCCTACAAACTTGGAGGTGACAGTGATGTATACACAAGTAAAAGTGATGGTTCTGCATGTTGTCACTCTTCAGCTGGCGAGAGACCACTGGGGTTTCAAGACAGACTTCTATGGAGTTAGAAAAAGCTTGATTTCTTGATGGAATAAAGGTAAATCTACTATAAGAGAGAGCTACTCTACTGCAATAATGGAGAAGGTCGAAATTTAATACTAAATCACACCATTTCCTAGTTAATTGCTAAGAAATTATGGCTTGCAGAAGTGCTAAATCAACATGAACCAAATGATACTATCTAAGTTATAGAAGTAATAAGCATCAAACATCACTAATGTGCAAGTAAAGAGACTGAATTAAATCTGCTTTTTCCTTTTTGGCTTTTCATGCAAAATCAAGTAGGCAAACTAATTTCTTTTATTGATATCGCAGGTGAATTAGAGATGTTTGAGGATGGCTGGAAGGGATATGAGATGGTTGGATGGTCTGAGGGACCCTTGGGAGGATTTTGGTGACTTCCTAGAGTTTTTGAATTAGTCACCGGAGATTCCACAGTAAGAACATTTTTCTGCCAACGTTTCAAATCCCAACCGGGATCCATCATCAGGACAACTTGAATGCTTGATAGAAGAAGAGCATATTTTTAGGGTTTAAATAGAAATGAGGAGAGAAAAGAGGGGAAGGTCGGCTCTCAAATTTTTTTATTTTTTTTTGAGAAGTCAGCTGCCTCTTGATTTAATTAATTCATTTAATTAATTAATAATTTTTTATTTATTTTTAATTGAATTTTATTATTATTATTAATATAATCATTATTAATAGTAATATTAATTAATATAAATTATTATTAAGATTAATTGAAAGGTTATAATAATTTTAATAGGATAATTAGTAGTTAGAAATATTAATTGCAATGATCAAAATTAATGATTATTATTACTTTAATTATTATTATTAATATAATAATTAGTACTTAGTAATACTTATAATATCAAATCAGTAATATATATGCTCAGGTTTCTGATGTACAAGCACAAGCTCAATAACATAGACAATCATAGACTTCCTAAGCTAGCTTTAAATTCCAGCCAAAATCACCTAAGGCTTAACCGAGGATGGCATAAGGACACAAGGGCCTGGTTAAACTATTGGGAGATCAATGAGAATGATGCTTTGCAAAACATAACTAACATTAAAGATATTGTTACTTCTAAGTTCAAAGAAAAATTGTGGTGTGAGAAAGATTTAGCGTCTAAAAGAAAATTAAGTTATTATAAGAAGGTCATCAACCCCACCCTTGAAGATCAAAAGTATCTCTCTATTCTAACTAGCTCAAAAAAGAAAATTAATATAGCAAATATTAGAACGAATTCTCATGAGCTCCATAGTGAAACTGGCCGCTGGATAGTTCCTAAAACACCATGGATGGAAAGGATCTGCCATATTTGTGAGAATAGGAGCATCGAGGATGAAAACCACTTCCTCTTAGAGTGCCCTGCATACAACCACATTAGATCTCAATTTCACAACCTTTGTTACAATACTGACCTTCCTAGCCTTTTACAATGCCAAAATTATAGTGAACTCGGGAGGCTTCTCTCCAAGCTTTTTAAGCATAGGAATAAAATCTTAAATCAAAATAAATAATTTGTCTTTTTAGGTCCGATAGATCATTATTTGGTCTCAGCGGACGTTAACCATCATCATCATCATCATTAAAATTAATTGAAATGATTAAAATTATTATACAATAATTAATTATATTAATTATTATTAATATAATAATTAATATAATAATTAATATAATAATTGATATAGTAATTAATATAATAATTGGTAATTAGTAATACTTGTAATATCAAATCAATAATATATATTATTTTTAAAAATTAATTGAAATGATTATAATTATTTTAATTATTATTATTAATAATTAATTATATTAATATAATAATTAATTATTTTAATTATTATTAATTAAAAATTAATTATTATTATTAATTAAAATTAATTATTAATTATTATTATTATTAATTCAAATTAATTATTATTAATTATTATTAATTAATATATTATTATTATTAAAATTAATAGAAATGATTATAATTACATTAATTATTGTTATTAATATAATAATTAGTAATACTTATAATACCAAATCAATAATATATCTCATTAAAAATAATGGAAATGATTATAATTATTATAATAACTATTATTAATAAAATAATTAATTATATTAATTATTATTAATATAATAAATAATATAATAATTAATTATTAATATAATAATTAATATAAAACTTAATTAATTATATTAATATAAATATGATAGTTAATTATATTAATTAATATTAATTATTATTGATTATTATTAAATTTTATAATTATTTGAAAGAATAAATATTTAATGATTATTATTATTATATTAAAATAGATATTTTTATAATAGGAAATTAATAAGGGTGATTAAATTAAATACCTAATTAATTAATATTGTAAAGTTTAAAGGAGAATTATTATTATTATTGCTATTATTATTATTATTATTATACTGATATCGGGTTAATTTTCCTGATTAGGGGAAACCAGCTTTCACTAATCTCCATACCATTGTCTCTGTTGAGATTATGTGGGTGTTTGATAATTTCAAGAGCTTCTCTGATCTTTCGCTTATGGTGTTGCTCTTCCTTAGCGATAATGGAGGCGTTTTCCAAGAAGACGTGGTGCTTAGTTTTTGACGAGTGTTCTGCGAGGGCGGAAGAACGAGACCTTTCACTTTTAATATCAGCTCCATGTTCCTTGAGTCTCGTCTGCAGAGAGCGACCTGTTTCACCAATGTAGCTTTTTCCACATGAGCAATCGATCTTATAGACCCCTTTAAGTTGATGTTTATCAATATTATCCTTAACTGATCTCATACTTTTCCTAATTGTTCCAGGGGCTGAGAATTGCGTGCTTATGTTTTTCCTTCTTAGGACTTTCGCAATATTATCTGTAACTCCATGAATGTAAGGAAGAAAAACCCTACCCCCCTCAGGTTGATCTCGGGCTTTAGGTTCATGAGATAACAACCTTTTCTCGGCTTTCTGAATTGATTTTTTAATCTCATTTTCTTTGTAGCCTAAACCTTTAAAGGTTGAGACTAAATGCCTCTTTTCTTCATTTATCCTCAAAAACAGGCCTTTTCAGGAAAACCTACAGGATGTACTAGAAACCTACAAGATTCCCTGTAAACCTACCGGATACAACCAAGAACAAAATGTGAGGTGTTGGAGGTGATGGAAGGCCTAGGAAAGGTGTTTAATGGGTGGAATGGAGTGGGAGAAGGTCTAGGATCACTCAGAAGTTAACATCAAAGATAGTAGATGGTTGGATTCACTCAATGTGCTTGGAAGAATTTCTATGAAAAATGATGAAAACTAGTGAAGGTAATGGTGAAAACAAGGGATGGCTAAGGTTGATGGAATGGAAGGTGGCTACTAGCTATAAATTCTTAGTCTCCTCGTGAATCACTTGCTGTGCATAAACCATGTATATCTTCCAAAAAGCTATGTAAACAAGAGACATTCTCATAAACTAGAAAAGTAGAATTAATGGACTAACTACCTATATTATGCATCAGGAAAGTTGTTGAAAGGAATGAAAGCATGGATGAGATCTACTACAAAAATGAAGATTATAAAATATGATAATGGAATCCTACCTTTCAAAAGAAGCCAAATACTAATTTAAAGACAACAAACTCCAAAGCTCATAAAAGAAATTGAAATTTGTGTTTTTGAGGTTGCTTAAGGGTCCCTTCCTCAAGTCATGATCCTAGAGGGAGGAAGTGAGGCTAAGACAACTCTTGACAACCTTATAGTTCTCTGTTTATCCCAACTAACCTTCTACTGAAGTAAGGCACAAATGGAAGCAAACTAATAAACAACCAATCTAATCTACACTACTTGTAATGGAAATGCATCTAAAAGCAAATTAAAAATGAAGCTATGAAACTACACTAAGCATACATATACAAGAAAGAGGAGCTTTGGATGCTAGGGTTGGGTCCTAACCCAAGAGATTCAGCCCTCTAAGTTAATTCAATGTTGGCTCAAAACACAACTCATTCTTATTACCAAAACAACAAATTACATTAGTAGAACTTTCACAAGTCTGGAGCTTGAAAATAGCTTAGAGTTTTACAATAGAAA
Source organism: Pinus tabuliformis (assembly GCA_031772625.1). Lineage (NCBI taxonomy): Eukaryota > Viridiplantae > Streptophyta > Pinopsida > Pinales > Pinaceae > Pinus > Pinus tabuliformis. The sequence goes on along the minus strand of CM062805.1, from coordinate 66,252,705 downwards.
TCTGAATCCTAATGAGGCCCTAGGCCTCTCTACTTATACAACTGAAGTCCCCAATGACTTCCTTAAAATTAGGGAGGCTCAGCTACTGAGCTCGAGATAATCAAGCTCTTTGTCTCTCACTTGTTCGACTGCCTTCTAATCCTCATGGCTTGGTTGCTTGCACTCCGAGCTGGTGTGATGGATGTAGGAATATTCGAATGGGGGATAAGTAAATGAGGAGGATTTACCTCCTACAAAGCCTCCCCCTTGTCCCATTCAAGTTTAAACCTTAGTGTTTGTAAAAATTCCTTGATTTTCTCCATCAATCCTGTATTCGATGCATATTAGTCCACTAGGCATAATATCCAACTCTAACTCATCTCATAAACAAAATATAATAAAAATCATGTAATAAGTTGTCAGAAAAGTTGGTTTGACTAAGCTAGGAGGTGAATTAAGACCCATATAATTACGCAATGATGAGGCTCATCATCACCCCCCTATTGAAAGTGTTGCTTAATCCTTCGAGTAACTCAATCAATATCCATATCCTTCATAGCTCTAGTGGCCTCCCTGACATCCCATTCCTCTACTGTGGTTTCCTCTTATTGTTCATAGAAGCTTGTTTTCCTTTCTACCTCCTCCCACTGCCTCCTTTATTCTTCTTCCAGCCTTCCTTCTAGAATTCCTAAGAGTAGTGGTGGACTGAGTTTCCAACCAATCCAATTGACTTTCAGCCTTTGCATAGAGTGCTTGTACATGGTTGTCCTATTTAGTGCTTCTCTCAATCTTTAAGGAGAGTGGTACTCTCTTATCTTTAAGATATATGGAAATTTGTTCCATCTCCTTAGGCAAGCATGTATGCTATCATCCCCTAATAGCCTGAACATGTCCTCAAAATGTGAAATTGCTTGCTCTTTGGCAGCAAGATATGTAGGTGCAAGCTGAGGATCATTTGCAACCAAATTATGGGTACTGATGAGGGCCATGGTGATCCGGAATTAAACAGGAATGCAACAAATTACATAGATAACCATAAACACAGACATGCAGCGGAAATAATACTTCATTTCATTAATGTAAAATACTAAAATATGCTTACAAACAGTAATGGAAATAAACCAGCTAGGGCGATGGTAGCTTATCTCTGAGAAGAGATGTGGTGGCTACATGCCTCTAAACTGTGTTACAATGAGGCTCGAAGGCCTATTTATTGTTGAGAAACAATGGAAAACCTTTCACATCCCGAAACCTAACCCTAGAAGATGAAACGCCAAATTGTGGGTCCCGTTTGGGTAAATTGGTACATCAATTTCCCGGGGTCGTAACTTTGGCATACGATCTCCATTTGATGCGTACAATAGCTCGTTAGAAAGATCTATCCGAGCACTACCACTTTGGGAGGCAACATCGGTCCATGGACCCATGTTTCCCTATATTTCCCAAAAGACGTCATTTAGGGCCTCAAAACAGCTCCGGAAGTTCAGGACCCAAAAAACTGCTAAAAATAGTAAACTGTGCTACAATTTAGGAAACTGAAAAAGCTGAAAGAGATAGTTGTGGGGGTCCAAATGGGATAGGTGGGTGGCCACCGACATTCACCTGGATCATTCCTCCCCCCTTAGGAAGCAATGGTCCCCATTGCATTGAGTTCCTCCATGAGATGAGGAAGCTTCTGCTGAGCTGGGTCTCTGGTGAGATGTTCTGCAATCTCTGATGTGTCCAGAAATGGTGGGAAGCATGGTCGACGACGGTCCACATTGAAAACTCAGTGCAAGCGAAGGAATGGAGGAATGTTGTGCTTCCAAGCATTGTTGCCCATAGCCTTGGTACTGGTGTAAGGACCATGTTGGAGTCGCCTAAGTTTCTTATGGGTTCTAGTAAGGCGTTCTCTCTGTAGATGTAACCAAACTTTGTCGCCCACCTGAAAATTGTGTGGTACCCCTGTGGGTGAGGAGAAGTTGTTCCTGTGTCTTGTCATGATTATATCCTTTTGTTGCTGTTGCTGCATGGATGAACCCTTCATGGGGGTCATGGATGTGATGACAATCTTCCCCTTACTTTGGGAGTAAACCAAATAGATGAATTTCTTGGTCTGGGAGATGAGCTTGTTGCCTTTCTTAGCAGTGATCAAAGATGTGGCGGTAGGTGGGGCTACCTCCAATATCCTGAATAATGAATTATTCAAAGAAATAATGACAGCACGAGGCCTTGAATCATACACAGCATGTCATCTCCACAAGTATGGTTGGCCTAGTAATACATCACAAACATCTAGAGGTGTAACATCACACAATATCTCATCTGTGAAGGGCTTGATGCTGTAGGGAAGGCAGCACTGCTAGTGAACTTTGAGATCTCGTGCTTCATGAAGTCATTTGATACTGTACAGCTGGGGGTATGGTGTAGTCGGTAGGCCCAACCGCTTCACGACCTCTACTAAAATAAAAATAAGGTTCTTTTGGCTGCCACTATCGACAATGAATTGCAGTGGTGAACCCTTCACCCACATCTATGAGTGGAAAAGATGCTCCCCTTCCTCTAGATTTTCAGGCTTATTTCTCTGGATCTTAGCAGTGGCAACAATGGTGCTGGGATCTGCATCAATAATCCGCTTCCCTTTGCCATTCCCCTTGTCGAGTTCTAGCTCAGGGTCGGAACATGCATCTAATTCTGAAGCCTTCAACTCGGCCACCAGTGACTGCTTGGTCCAACACTCGCTTGTGTTATGAGTGGGACTCTTGTGGAACTCACACCACTTTCCTGTGTCCTTCTTCGACTTCTTGGTGTTGTTCTTTTCTTGCGGCTTCGACGTGTTGTCTTGGGTCACCCCGCCTTGGCTTTATCCTTTGGGCTTTAGATTTGTAGATCCAAAGTCTCGCTTCTTGTGTTTGAACTTTTTCTCAATTTTGACAGTGTATCGGTACGCAGTGTTGAGCGAGGAGATGATCAGGAACTCCATCTCTTCCTGGATGTATCTTTGTAGGAAACCATGGTATTTTATTACCAAATGCAGCTCAGAGTCCTTGATACCAAACTATGTGCGAAGGGTATGAAAAATGTTTGTGAACTCTGACACATCTTGGTCCTGTCCCTGTCGCCGTGTGGTCCATTTGATGTATTTGTCCTCATAGCTTTTGACAGGGTAGTACTACTCCTTGATGGCATCTCGGAATTCATTCCAAGTGGGTGTGGCTGAGAATAGTGAGCCTGTACTTTCATCCTTCTGCTCGCAGTAGGTTTCCCACCAATCCTTGATGTGGGGGGCTGCTTTGAGAAGAGCGAAAAAAATCGTTTCCCAACTCGAAAATTCATGAACAGAAAAATAACCCTCTAACAGATTTATCTACGGCATCTACATTTATTTGACCCTCGAAGATGGGGATTTCAAAATTAACTTGTACCTTAAATGGTGTGGCATTTCCAAAGTAGCTCTTGGAAGTCGATGCGTCGCCTTTGGGTAGCCGCCGAAGGATCTGCGCAAAGTTGTCCATCATCGTGTTCCTTTGTCAGTCGAGGGCTTCTTTTAACAATATTTTGATAGGATCTCCCGCCCCTTCATCTTTCTTCTCATCCACCATGGGAGGCCGTCGGGATTTTTGACGCTAGTCTTGCAAAGGTTCGACCAGTTCAAGCCCTAACTCCTTATATCCCGACCTCGTTGCGAACATGCAAAGAAAAACAGAGAAAAAGTAGACCGCTCTAATACCACTGATCCGAACTTAAACAGGAACACAAAAAATTACAGAGATAACCATAAACACAGACATGCAGCGGAAATAATACTTCATTTCACTAATGTAAAATACTGAAATATGCTTACAAACAATAATGGAAATAAACCAGCTAGGGCGATGATAGCTTATCTCTGAGAAGCGATGTGTTGGCTGCATGCCTCTGAACTGTGTTACAATGAGGCTCGAAGGCCTATTTATTGTTGATAAACAATGGAAAAACTTTCATATCCCGAAACCTAACCCTATATGATGAAACGCCAAATTGTGGGCCCCGTTTGGGTAAATTGGTACATCAATTTCCCGAGGTCGTAACTTTGGCATATGATCTATGTTTGGCGCATACAATAGCTCGTTAGAAAGACCTATCCGAGAACTACCACTTTGGGAGGAAACAACGGTCCATGGACCCATGTTGCCCCAGATTTCCCAAAAAACGTCGTTTAGGGCCTCAAAACGGCTCGGGAAGTTCACGACCCGAAAAACTGCTAGAAATAGTAAACTGTGCTACAATTTAGGAAACTGAAAAAGCTGAAAGAGACAGTTGTGGGGGCCCAAATGGGATAGGTGGGTGGTCACCAACATCCACCTGGATCACATGGGGTCTAATTGTTCATCTCTGGTCATAAGAGGTTTATTTTGCTCTCTTGCAAATATATTCTTCATCTCTGTAGCCCTTGACTCCTCATGGTTCATCCATGATGCAAAAGCCATCAACTCCAAATATCCTAGTTTGGCATTCGTGTCCCATACATTCATATATGTTAGGGCGATTTTCTGCAAACAAAATCAACCATCTTGGCCCTATCTTCTAATGTGCTATGATCACAAATATCAATGAACTGTATGTAGTCCTGAAATGGCATGGTGCCTCTCTGTGTTAGGGTCTTGATCTAGAACAGCAGCCACTGTTCCTTGAGGTATAGGACATATGATTTAGCTGGCATCCTACACTAGATTTCTTCCAAAGAGAGATTGGATATACATTCCAATTTATTTTCTCTTTCCTGCAGCTGTCCTCTCAACCATGCATTTTTTGTCTCTAGTTGATTTCTCATTATGACCTGTTTGTCTCTCAACCTATTTATCTCTATGCCCATCTCCTTGAACTTCTCCTCCATGTGCCCAATATCTTCTTCCCCCTTCGATTTGGTGATTTTCATCCATCGGTGAGTTCTGGCCCTCTCCTTCTCAAGCTTGAAGAACAATGGAATAGCAAATTTTTGAGGTATGAACCTGGCTCCTTCAATAAACCTATAGGAGGAGTCAAGGTTAGGTTGGGGGCTAGGTTCTTTTGTCTCCAGGTCCTATTCTTTAGTTTCTTGCTGTTTTCCTACCTCCCTTTCCAATTTTTGTGCCTCATGGAGGTTCAACAGAGTATCCTATAGGACTGCTTCTGCTTCTTATATATTCTGCTATGTATCTTGTAGGATTTATTTTCCCTTGGAGGAGGTTAATCTTGTCATACGCCTTCACACATAGGTGATAGGAGACTTAGGGGAAATAATTTTCTCATTTTGTTTTGGGGGAGTCTTCAATCACACTAGGAACTTTGGTTAGTGTTTGGGGTTTCCCCTATCTTATTCTTGTGCTTTTTCTTGCCCTGAAATGTAAGGGGTTCTGCCTCTATATGTTTCCTTTTTTCTTGATGGGGGTGCTAAGAGTAGTTAGGGCAGCTGTTGCCTCTCTCTCAGTGGGTTATGGAGACACCCTAGGTGACTCCTCCTTGTTTTTTCCCCTCTTTTCCATTGCCTTCTTCACCTATGTCCTTCCTTTCTTATTCCTTTTCTAGATCCTCAACATTTTTATCAGTTTCCTCCTTAACATCCTCCTATGTTTCTTCATCATCCTCCTTCTATTTCTCCTCTTCTTCTTCATCTTCCTCATTTTCTTTTGTTTCGTATCCTTCTCCATCTTCCTCATTTTCTTCTCTTTCATATCCTTCTTCATCCATCTCATATTCATCTCCTTCTAATTATTCTTCTTCCTGCTCTACTTCTTCTTCCTTTGCTTCAGTATCTTCCTCTTCCTCCTCACTAACAGTAGGACTAACATCATATGTGAGAGCTTTGATGTCTTCCTCTGCCTACATGTCTCTGAAAACTTACCATGTTATAGGAATTCTGAGGGTTTGGCTGGCATATTCTATAAGGATCCTAATTAACCCATGGTGAGATAACTGTTGGGAATTTCCCTCTTGCACTTTGATGCTTGAGTCTATTACTGATTGCAGTAGGAAGTATGGTATGCTGAGCTTGTGGTGAGGGGGTGTTTTTGCTCCAAATCATAATATCTACAAGCACCTCCAGTCTTCAACAACTGTAACAAGGTATTAGTGATTTCTTGTAGTTATTATGATTTGTGTAGGTACCTATTGTTGGATATGGTGGTGGTGGTAATTCTTTAGTGCTCCTTCTTCCCTTGGATCATCATGATGGAGGCTTGATGCTATTATGATTTGTATTCTATGGGATAAGCTACTACAAGATTTCCTACAGGATTCCCTGTAGCTTCTTCTCCCTCAGAACTCTTAATCATACACTTTTCTGGGTTGTAAGCATGGTGACATGGATGGAGAGATAGACTAGGAGTGTGGAGAACATGGAATACTTAGGTCACACTCGCTATTCCTCCTTGTTTCCCTTCTTTTCAAAGACTGTCAATTTTTTTTTTTGAAACTGATTTTGTTTTTAAGGGTGAATGAAGGGGTGATGGAATGATGATGAGTAAGGTATGGTGATGGAATTATGATGAAGGGGGTGCTATTTCCTTGACATTGCAGGTCATTTTTTCTTTTGGGTCTCTTCCTATAGGATTTATGGGTCACTGTGATTCCTACAGGATCATCGTGTAGGATTTCAGGGGATCCTATAGAAAACACAGTACCCTTGTAAAGTGAAGAAAAGGAGTGCAAAAAATGAGAGAAATAGTAGAGTCATGAATGAAAATGAGTGAAAAAATAAAATGTGAGCGAAATAGGTCTCTTGGTGACACTCCTTTTCTTCTTGATTGTCCTTCTTTCTCACCTGCAAAAGTAGAAATTTTCATGATTTTTCGCTCTTTTTTTTTTTGAAAACAACTAGGCTACCTCTGAGAGGTTTTCATCCTAGTTGTTTGCCCTGGGTGCCTTAGGAGAGGTTTTCACCCATGGATCTTTTTATTCTCTTCTTTTTTTTATTGACATTATTGGGCTGCCCCAAGAGGTTTTCAACCCAATAGTGGGACTCAGGCACCTCATGGAGGTTTTCACCTGAGCCCTTATTTTTTCTTTTTTTCTTTTCAGTGATTTGGTGAGGCAGGAGCTGAAACTTGCTCCACTATCATTATTGTTTTATTGATATCATCAATGAACTCTTGTCTTGATGAAGGTCTCTTATAGATTTTCAATTAGTGTCCATTAACAAGTAAATGGATGGCCTCTTCATCTATGGTTTCGATCTGCACTGAACAACTATCATGGCATATTTCTACAACATAAGGTCCTAGCCATATTTTCCTTAACTTTCCCTTGAAGTCTTTATACCTAGAATCATATAACAAATCTCAATCACGTTCTTGGAGTTGATTTTCCTTGATGTCCTTATCATGCCAGAGCTTCCTCTACAGTTGAGTTACCTCTGTGTGTAGGAGGGCCTGCATTCTGAACTCATCCAAACCATTCAACTAGAACAATCTCTCTTTTTGTGCACTTCTGAGATCTAGGTCTAGTTGGGCCGCCATCCTTAATGTGTTATGTTCAAATTCAATGGAAAAGGGACTTTTTCCCATAGACCAGCTCATAGGGTGTGAATCCAGTAGTGGCCTTCCATGTGGTATTATAGGCTAAAGTGGCCTCAACAAGTCTATCTGCCAAGTCCTTCTTGCTTCTGCTTACCACTTTGGTCAACATGCCCTCCAGTGCTCTATTGGTCTCCTCAACTTGCCCATTAGCTTGTAGATGATAGGAAGTGGAGGTTCTATGCTTGATCTTATGTTGGCTGAGCAAGTCTTCAATCAGGTTGGAGATAAACTGGCTACCTTAGTCTATGACCAGCTCTCTAGGGTACCCAAATTTGTAGAATACATTCCCCCTTAGGAATTGAGCCACCTTCTCCTCTGTTGCTACCTTAATTTCCTTGGTTTAAGCTCACTTTGTCAAATAGTCAGTTCACACAATGATGTATTGTTTTTTCTTGGAAGGAGGGTCAACATGCCTAATGAAGTCCATGCCCCACTTGTCAAATGGCTCGAAAGTCACTTGAGGATGTGGAGGAATTTCATCTCTTGGAGTAGGCCTTCCCATCCTTTGGCACTGATCACACTGACTAGTATATATTTTCACATCCTAATGAACAGTGGGCCAATAATAGCCTGCTTGTAACACTTTGAATGTTGTCCTCTTTCCTATAAAGTGACCTCCACAAGGCCCATCATGAGAGGTTAGAAGGATATCGAACACTTCCTCCTCCTTGACACAACTTCTCAAGATTTGATCTAGGCTAGGTTTGAAGAGATTGCCCCCAATCCAGGTGAAGGGGGCACTCTTCCTTACTATATTTCTCTTTTCTTTCGAGGAAAAGTTTGGTGGGAACTGTGTTGATACCAAATAGTTTGCTATATCAGCAAACCATGGAGAGAGAACTGAAATAGAAAATAAGTGCTCGTCTGGTAACTAGTTATCAACCATTCCTTCTTCACCTAAAGGAAAATCTAATCTGAACAAAATGTCTACAACAACATTCTCCTTACTAGGCTTAGATCAAACTACTGTAATAAAAGTAACCATCTTATAGTCCCAGCATTCACATCTGGTTTATTCATTAAATATTTGATTACAGCAACGTAAGTATGCACAAATGTTTGATAGCCTATAATATAATGCCTAAATTTGTTCAATGAATGCATAACAACCAAGAATTCCTTTTCGGTCATCGTGTAATTAAGTTTCACCTTTGAAAAATTCTTACTAATAAAATAGATAGCATAAGACAAATTTTCATCTATCTGACATGGTGCTGCTCCTATGGATTTTTGTGAGGCATTGGCATGAATATTAAAGGGGAGGGCCCAATTTGGGCCTCAGAGAATCGATGCGGTGGTTAACTTGTCCCTTAGGATTTCTAAGGCCTCTTGATAGCTTTTTGACCATATAAACTCAGAGTCCTTGACCAATAAACCTGATCCAGGTCTGGGTGTGACAAAGGACCCTTCCAAGACCTTTTACTTTCGTGATGTGTTAGATTGCACTTTTAAAAGAACATAAATGAATACATGTGCATTATGTAAATAAGAGGGACATGAAAATCATAAACACATGAAATCATAAGCTGTTGATAACGGAGTTCGTTCAGGAGGGACTACATCTTCGGGGCCCAATGTCAATATGGTGTAGGCCGCTGCATTAAGTGTTTTCAATAGTGATGATGTACATAATAGTTGATGTCTCTATCATATAAGGAAAATTCCTTCACACAAGGGTGGCTCCAAGGGATGTTCCAGTACAGGAACTCTTAGTCAAAAGGAATCCTATCAGTATGACACAAAATCATGCATGATGGTCAAGAGCATCTCACCAACATGGCATAAAAGGGATCTCAATGAAAACATGCATGATGACAACATGAGTATCCCATCAACATACAACAAAGGGATCTCCAAACACAACATGACGAACCATGACAATAAGTACATCACACAGATGATTCTACAGCACATCAAGTAAGAACCATGAAAACGAGTAAGAAACAAGATCCCACATCAAGCATCAAACAGGGATTTGTCCAGCACAATTCATAGCAAAAGAAGTACATGAATACAATGCATGTACCTCACATCTATGGGCCATCTGAAGAAGCAGATGTCAAACTACTAAAGCGGGTAATACCATCAACCTCGCCGCATTTTATCTCATGGAAATAGCTACTCGCACATGAATGCTGACACCTACACCCAACTTAGAAAAGTGGCCGAAAAATATAATGAGAAAATGAAAAATTTGAATGCACCATTAGATTTTTGGTGTCGAATAGTGTAAAATCGATTGTGAGATTTCTGAATTATGAGAAAGTGGAAATCTGGGGCTCAAGGAATCTTTTAGATTCCCTTTAGATTCCTAAAAGATTCCCTACTTTGGGTCCTCTACAAATCTGCTTCTCAGATCAGGAAACTGATTGTTCCATCGAGTTCATGTTGCCGAGAGTTGTAAGATCGACATAAAGTTTGTCTAATTTGGACATTGTAAAAATTTCATCCTCCTAGAAATTTTTCTCGATGATGGTTCCACCTGCATAAAAATTAATTAAAAAATTAACTCTACCTCGTTTTTCATGCCTTCTCCTGATTCCTCCATCTACTCCTAGGTGCACTGTGCAAATGAGTGTTTATATTAATCCTTGGGAGGAGTTAACCAAGAAGTAGTTTGGCATGTTGGTAAAATTAGGCATTATTTGAGGAGGGGTCAGGTGTTCAAACCCTGCCCCTCTCATTTTAATACATTATTATTTCAAAAAATCAAATCCACAGATGTTTTTTGGGGTCAGATCTGCATTGGGTGGGCCGCGTCATACTCCCCATTGACTTGTAATAGGATTGAGCGTATTTGAAAAAGGCACACATTTATTGTTTGAAGGTTGGTGTTCAAACGTGGTTCATGGTATTGTTCTCAAGGGGTCACCCGCTTTGGGGCCGGCCACATTAGCCGGGCAAGTTCGACCCTCGTCGAAAACCTTACTAAAATCTCAGTGTCATTTATTGGTGCATAGTTTGTTTGGTGTTTGTTGGGTGTGGGCCAGGTCCACCAGAGCTAGCTCGTGCCCACCCCATGTACATAACTATATGTAATATTGTTTGTTTAATGGAGGTTGGAGGAGGGTCCAGCGGGGTCATGGCCGCTGGCCCATTTAAAACATTAATTCATACATTTCGTTGTGTTTTGGGGGCCGGTAGGGGTCATGGCCCGTCGGCCAAATTTAAATATAGTTATGGTATTTTGGTTGGGGGGGTGGTGGCCTACCACCTCATAATTATTATTTTTTTTATTTTTAATAATAGGACATTTTTTTAAAATTTGTCTAACATAAGAGTTATTAGACAAATTAAAGAGGCAACAATTTCCCCATTTTCAGGAGCTAGATTTCATGCCTTGTGGTTGGTCAAATTATAGGATACTTAAACCTCGCCCCAAGCCCAACTTTGAATGGTTTGTTCTCCCTCATACGAGCTTGGATTAATGAACCATTCACACTACCACGATCAGGTCGATGAGAAATACGCTCTGGTCTTGGTTTGAAGGCATTCTGATCAATTTGATTTTTGAGCTTTCATAAGCCCTCTTTGTCCTGTGTGTGTCTCTAGAGCCACCTAGATCAATCCTCCCCACTAACGAGCTTTTGGTCCTCCAAAAGCATGAAAAATAATCTGCAACTTCTCTGTACCATGTCTACATCACAAGCGTCCTGAAAGGCCTCACTTCCATCTCCTTCATGTTTGCTGTTCGGAGCCTTAAGCGATGAGCTGACACCTGCAACCTCTGCAACTTGTAGTACATTGTTTTGCAAATTACATGCTGAATTTACCTGACCAAGTAATGACACAAGCATCCCACACTTGCCACAAGTTTATAACACATATTCCATGGTCAAGTTTACATCAAAATGGACACAATACCCCAGTTAGGAAAACAAGGCCAACATATCATTGTTGCTTCAATAAGTGATGGAAAACACTTCATCACTGCAACACATGATTTACAAAGATAAGGCCAAACACTATTTTGTTTTGACAAGTGATGGAAACACAACATCACTTTCAGAGTTTATCATGCAACATAAAATAAGACCAAATATCATTGTTGCTAAACAAGTGATGGAAAACACATCATCACTTTTACATTTTAAAATGCAACAAATTATTTTAAAAAGCATGACCATGACAAGCTAACATATTTAGAAACCTTTTTTCACTTATCAAGGTAAATGGGTCACATCCTTGTGGTGCATTCGATGGTCAAACAACTACTTCACCTTGCTCATGCACCGGCACTTTGTCTTTAAGGCGTTGTTCTAGATGGAACCTCTAACAAGTGGCTCTCTAAAGGCCACTTCTATCGCAATGACTGCAATACATATTCCTCCTCCAAATCTACTTAACATGTATATTTACCTGCTATTGAGAGGATCTTTCATGCCTCATCCTTTTGTGTGCTGCCATTCTTTTCCAACACTTAGAAAATGTATGGTTATGTAATCCACAAAAGGTACATGTCTTTCAATGCCATGTTTTATGTTCATCTTTAATAACATGATTATAATCGGAATGAACATTCGAAGATCAAAACTGAGTATACCTTTCCTTGCTATCTCTGGTGTAAGTATGGCGATGAGATCTTGCCTCAGCTCTTTCACTACAATGGAAAATGCCATGGGATGATGTGGATGTGTTCCCATCATTCTCTTTCCTCGCCGATTTCAATGACATCTCAGAAGAATTTTACACCTTTGAGCATTCTCCTTTGGTGTATGTCAAGCCTGAAAATTGAGCTCTTTGCACAACCTCCAATGGTTGAGTGATGCCTTGGTTATTGACACCAAATTATTTTTCCTCCTCGTGTCTCGTCCTAGTAATGAGCCTCATATTTTTCCCTGTAATTGGGATCTCCAAATCTCCAAAGAATTCATACTATGTGAAGATGAAAGGAAATCAACATCTTTTACCTCCTATGTTGATTTGGAAAGAACTGATGATAGCTTCTCATCATTTGTTGTTGGTGGTTCACTAGTTGTCTCGGTGCATTCCCAAAATTCCTTTCTAACATACCCAAGTCCTATTCAACATGGTAATTACTCTACTTTGATGGGGTTGACAATGCCTTGTCCATTAACGCCCAAGCCTTTTCCTTCATACCCCATTCTCTTCAACAGTTTGGAGGAAATTCCTATGGTATGATTTTAAAAAACAACGAAATCATCATCAAGACACATACATGAATTCAGAGAATTACTTTTTACCTCATATGGGTCATGCTGCAACTTTTCCAAGGCCTCTTCCTTTGGTTGCAACTGTCATAGAAAACTTTTTTTCTCCTCTTTCTCTCCATTTAGATCCATCTTCAATTCGACATTCTCTATTTGAAGGCTCTGCTTGTTGTGCTTCAATTGTTGTGGGGCCTCTTCTGTGGCTTGCAACTGAAGCTGTAATCACTCCTTTTCCTCTATCTCTTTCTGTAGAGTTTCATACATCACTTCCACTCTTTTGGAAATTTTGAGCATGGTCTTGTACATCCCTTTTTCATCCTCTCTCATTGCACATTCCATTGTTCATGCTTGCAATTCACATCCATGCAAAGACCGCTCTGATACCACTTGATCCAGGTCTGGTTCTGGCAAAGGACCCTTCCAAGTCCTTTTACTTTTGTGATGTGTTAGATTGCATTTTTAAAATAACATAAATGAATACATGTACATGTTGTAAATAAGAGGGACATGACAATCATCAACACATGAAAACATAAGTCGTTGATAACGGAGTTCATCTAGGAGGGACTACGTCTCCGGGCCTTGGTGTCAATATGGTGTGGGTTGATGCCTTAAGTGCTATCAATAGTGATGATGTACATAAGAGGTGATGTCGCTATCATACAAGGAAAATTTCCTCACGCGGGAGTGGCTCCAAGGAGTGTTCCACTACAGGAACTCTCAGTCAAAAGGACTCCTATCAGTATGACACAAACTCATGCATGATGATTAAGAGCATCCTGCCAACATGGCATAAAATGGATCTCAAAACACTGATGAATCATGACGAAAAGTACATCACACAGATTATTCCACATCGCATCAAGTAGGAATCGTGAAAACGAGTAAGAAACAAGATCTCACATCAAGCATCAAACAAGGATATGTGCAACACAATGCATAGGAAAAGATGTACATGAATACACTGCATATACCTCACATCTGGGGTCCATCTGAAGAAGTGGATCTCAAACTACTGAAGTTGAACATACCATCAACCTTGCTGCATCGAATCTCATGGAAATCATTGCTCACAAATGAATGCTAACACCTGCACTCCACTTAGAAAAGTGGATGAAAAATAGAATGAGAAAATAAAAAATTTGAATGCACCATCAAATTTGTGCCGTCGAATAGTGTAAAATCGATTGTCAAATTTCTGAATTCTAAGAAAGTGGAAATCTGGGGCTCAAGGAATCTTTTATATTCCCCTTAGATTCCTCAAATATTCCCTCCTTTGGGTCCTCTGAAAATATGTTGCTCATATCAGGAAAATGACTATGCCATTAGGTTCGTGTTGCCGAGAGGTGTAAGATCGACATAAAGTTTGTCCAATTTGGACACTGCGAAAATTTCATCCTCCTAGAAATTTTGCTCAGTCATGGTTCCCCCTGCATAAAAATTAATTAAAAAATTAACTCTGCCTCATTTTCCGTGCCCTCTCCTGGTTCCTCCATCTACTCCCGGGTGCACTATCAAAATGAGGGTTTATATTATTTCTTGGACAAATCTAACCAAGAGGTAGTTTGGCATGTTGGTAAAATTAGGCATTAGTTGAGGAGGGGTCGGGTGGTCAAACCCTACCCCTCTCATTTTAACACATTATTGTTTCAAAAAAACAAATCCGTAGATGTTTTGGGGGGTCGGGTCCACATTGGGCAGCCCACCCCATACTCCCCGCCGACTTTTAATAGGACTAAGCATATTTGGAAAAGGTGCACATTTATTGTTTGAAGGTTGGTGTTCAAATGTGGTTCATGGTGCTGTTCTCATGGGGTCGCTTGCTTGGGGGCCGACCATGTGGGCGGGGCAAGTTTGACCCGCATTGACATCCTTACTAAAATATCAACGTTGTTGATTCGTGTAGAGTTTGTTTGGTGCTGGTTGGGTGTTGGCCGGGTCCACCAAAGGTGGCCTGTGCCCACCCCATATACATAATTATATGCAATATTTTTATTTTTAATGGAGTTTGGAGGAGGGTCCGGTGGGGTCATGGCCGCCAGCCCATTTAAAATATTAATATATATTTTTGGTTGTGGTTTGAGGGCTGATGGGGTTCATGGCCCATTGGCCAAATTTAAATAGGGTTTCGGTATTTTGGTTGGGGGGTGTGGTAGGTGTGGTGGCCGACCACCTCATAATTATTATTTTATTTTTATTTTTAATAATAGGTTTTTTTTTTTAAATTTGTCTAACATAAGGGTTATTAGGAAAATTAAAGAGCCAAAAATTCCACCCATTTTCGGGAGCTATATATCGTGCCTCGGGGTCGGTCAAATTGTAGGTTACTTAAATGTGGCCCCAAGCCCAAGTTTGACCAAAATTTTGACTGGTTTGTTCTCCCTTGTACGAGCTTGAATTGACAAATCGTTCTCACCGCCACAATTAGGATGAGAAGAGCTATGTTCTGGTCCTAGTTTGAAAGCATTCTCATTAATTTGATTTTTGAGCTTTCATAAGCTCTCTTTGTCCTGTGTGTGTCTCTGGAGCCACCTGGATCAAAACCAAATAAATGAGAGGCCAACTTGTTGAATTCCTTTATGAACCTTCAGTAGTCTCCAACTAACGCTAGGAAACTTCTGACATCTCTCTACTTTTGAGGAGGTGGGACCCTTTGGATGATATCTATTTTGTTTGGGTCTACCTGCAGTCCTTGCTGAGATATTGACTGACCTATTATGGTGCCTGCAGTCATCAAGAATCCACACTTTTCAGTATTGTTATCAAAAAACCTGACCCTGATAAACTGCTGACCAAGTAGACTCTGAGTGACTATTTCAAACCAATCTTTTGGCTAAGGCTTAGCCTCCTCATCTTTAGAGGGATCTCTCAAGAGTTAATGATATCGATTAAAGATATAGATAGATAGCTAACTCTATGGTTTGTGATTTTATATGTTTATAGGTTGAAAGATGGAGACTTGCTACCATTGGGTTATGGAGTCAGTGACAGACAAAAAGATAACAAATAGCTTTTCTTATGAACTGAGGCTTCTATATACTTCAATGAAAGAGTAACGTATTTAGGAAAGACTCAATAACTTGAAGTTCATAGAATTCAGATCATGTGGGCATGAATTCTGAGTAATGATACATCAAGGTATTCAAAAGGAAAGTATTAAAAGTGATTCATCAAAGTCTAATACTTAATGGAAGTCAGAACATGAATAACCATGAATTCTGAGTAATAAGTATTAAAACATTAAAGAAAAACATCCAAAGATAGGATTCAAGAACTCAATTCACCACAGTTTAACACTTAAGGAAGTCAGAGCATGTTCCTCCATGAATTCTGAGTAATAAGCATGAACACTATGGAAGTAAAACAGATCAAAGATAAAAGATAGAGCTCATTGAAGTACACTAAGAATCTCACATTCAAAAAAGTTAAACTGCTTCTATATATATCAATCTCTTCACAACATTTACAAAAGTAGTCATTTTCTATAACATCTTCCGACCCCTAAGGAATTTGATTCTCAATATTTATATAGAGTTTTACAACTTTGGATACTATGATCCATCTTTAGATGAATTTGAATTTCTAACTTTCACACCTATCTATTCATAAAACAAACTACTTAATTACAACTTGACAACTAGCTGTCTTTAAGAGTCCTAATACAAATAGGAGTAAAAATCCTAAATCATGCTTTTAAAAACCTTATACATGACTTCAATACATTCTTTAATCAGCTTCCAACCCATGTCTTCGAGCTTGATGATGTCCATAATGTTGTTGCAAAACCTGCTAAGTCATGACCTAACTGTCCTCGAAACCAGGAGACAAGGTTCCTCCTTTTAAGGCCCTCAATCCCTAATGCCTATCTTCAAACAGTTTTTCTGGTGTACATGTGCCATGCATTAATAATCCATAGAAACTTCGTTTGTCCACCTGTGCAAGAAGGGGAATCTCGAATAGATGAACAGGAGAATAACACATGACTGTGTTACATAAATAGCCTGGTTTTGTAGCACATATTTTATATTACTTATGGAATACTTCTTTGAACCATTCTGCATCACTGCCATCTGAAACTTTATCAATGATCCTTATATGTCTACCAGAAATCATAAAAACTTGGACTTGTACCTTTGAAATGCATCTATAAAGTGCTAAAAAGTCACCTTCAGCAGTTTCGTAGCGCACTACAAAACTGCTGTGTATGCTCTTTTTTTCAACACAGCCTTCAAAATCTACATTTTGGGAATTTTCAATATTTCATAAAGACTGATATGATCACCAATAATCAAAACAACTTACCCTTATAATATGTTCTTCTTAAAAATTTGGTCTTCACCTTAATGAAAGACTGCCTTATAGATTTATCATTTTCTACATTGTTTTTATCTGAAAAATAGGTGTTGAGACAAGGCTTATATCTTTTGATCCTTGATGGATGTTACAAAAATGGAGGAGTTTTTGTAGATAAGAATGTTTATAAGAAAAAACTTTCTCAGTTTTTTGAAAACCAACTTTAGTTGTCTGGAATCTGCATTATAAAATCATGTATAAAACAGGAAAATTCAGAATTCTACAAATAGGACTCAAAGGAAACTTCGAATCTCCAAATTGGTAGCACCTAGAAGATATTTGAAAGAGGTTTTTAATCCTTGTTATGTTCTTAGGAAAAATCTCCTTCATATTTTTGAAACTCATCTTCATTTGTCTAAAAATTCCTTTTGAAATCAACAACTCAAAACAGTCCAAGAAACACACAAATCCCCTTGCAGCTCTTGGTAGAAATACATGTAAACTATCTAGATGAAAGCTTATGTGAAGCTGAGGTCATCCATGATAGCCTTATTTTTATCCTTTCATCTTCATGGCAATTTCCATTTATAACCCAAACTTCCCTCTTAAAAATATGACAATTGTAAAGAACTTTTTGGACAGCAAGTTCTTTGTCACAAAGTTACCTTTTCAAAGGTGATAGCTAACTGATACATGCAAAGGTTGAAAAGTAAATGAAAGAGAGGAGATTGGTTAACTTTTTTAAAGAATGATATTTGAATGTGGAGAGAAAGGTGACAAAATGAGGGGGTGGAAAGAAACAACCACTTCATCAACCAATAAAAATAACTCTGTTTTTCCTGAGAAGGAAGGCTGCATTCCTAAGCTCCTATCTCTTGATCCTTGATAGCTGTTACAAAAATGGAGGAAATTTTTGTACGTAAGAATGTTTGTAAGAAAAACCTCTTTCATTTTTCAAAAATGAGTTTTAAATTTCTCAAGAACCCCTTGGAAGTTGACTACTAAAAAGAGAACAACGGCGTTTTTGTCTCATAATGCACTACGAAATTAGCTGTTTTCGTAGCACAAATCACCTTTTTTGAACTAGCTAGACTACAAAATTACGGATTCGCGCTTATGCTCTTTTTTCAACATAGTTTTCAAAATGGTTAAAGGTATGGGTTCTGAATAGGATGTGAGACTTCTAGGACATGGAACAAGGCTGATTTAACTTTATTTGGATATGAAAATGAGACTCTTAACCTATCACCTACCCATTATCAAGACTAAAATGACCTTTAGACCTCCTTGAAGTCATGAACAAAAGCAAAGTCGACACAATGATGTTTTTTGAAAATTTTTGGGTGATAACAGTTGCTCCACTAGGGATAGTGTGCCCTAGTGGTACACTAAGAACCGATAGCTCCAGTGCTGCTATCCATCCTTTAGAATAAAACTTTGAAATTCTACCCAATCTAATCCTCAAGATTTAATGATTTATATAAGAGGAACTCAAATTTCACCTAAAAAATGCTCAGTCAACCTACCCCGAGCTTATTTTAACATTCCTAACTACCGTATCAGCTGCAACCTCCATTTGTAGCTCAAGGAACATGAAACTTCCAATGAAGCCAATCATTGATCTGATTTGACACTTGAATCTCTTGGCTATGCTTGAAGCAAAACTAAACATGATACTGAAATAACTGAGGCAGCATGAGATGTAACTGATCTTCAAGATGAAAATATAAATGGAAATCTAAACTGTAAATCTTTTCCATGCAATCAGCTATAGGGTAAAAAAAAACATGATTACTTTGTTAGGGTCCCACCCTAACGCCCTTATTTATGTCATGGGATCATGTCATAGTCAAGAGTCAATAAACCCCATATTAATATTTGTAAGTGGTTAACCCGCAATTAATGACGGGACCACAGTTAGTTGCAAACGGGTCGTAGTATTAGATAGATGGTATTAATAAAACCCACGGTATTGGCCCGTGGTATTGCATGTATGAGTCATATATAAAGGATAGAGACTCCCTGCAAGGAGCATTGTGTCTTATTTTATATTCGAGCTCTGCTCTATTGGAGGTTGCCCCCTCGAAGAGGCAAGTGAACATTACTCTCTGAATAATAAAATCATTGCTATTCTGTGTTCTGGGTATCTTTTCTTCGCATATTCTGTATTTGGGTATCATTTTGCAGGTTAAGAGCATAACAAGTGGTATCAGAGCACTTTCTAGGGCCGGTGGGATCTCCAATTCTTAGCAAAAAAAAAAATTCGGCTAGAGACGTGTTCCGTCGTCTTTAAACCACGGGATCTGTCGTTAAGCGCATAAAACTGCGGATTTGGGGAGGCATGCACGCAGGAAATACAAGAGGTGGTCACGTCTGTTGGACTCCCTTGTAACCCTTGTGGGTACCCCTTCGAGTAGTAGCGCATTAGACAGAACCGCGCACGAACTGTCTTCCACGTACCCTCTGGGTATATCAGAAGCCCCCTAGGCTCCCTTGAAACCTCTCCATAGATAAACCGTCGGTCGTCTTGTGGCTACAGTACACCGAGAACAGCACTCGGAGAGATTACTCACCCATACGATAGGGAAGTCGGGTTGTATGGCTAAGGGTACGGTCAATCCTCCTTAGTTAGAGCCCTGAAACATTGGGCCGAGTACTACAGCCAGACCCTTATGTATATTGCAATCTGTAGCACCTGACACTCCTCACGACCATAGTTTCCTTTTCTATCGGGGGATCACATATCATCTATTCCTGATCCGCATGTGTAAAGAGGTGCAGCAGCAGCAGACATCAGTCTCGCAGATCCATCAGATCCGCCGCAGCAGTTGTTCCGCCATTGAGATCTCTCAGACCCACCAGAGCGGAGTTGTTGTGAAGGGTTCCTATACCGGGGTATACTTTTCGCAGGACTTTTTGCAGCATTCACATTTTGAGGATTTGGCGACTGCAGTATTGATCAAGGAGTAAAACTCCGTTAGGAGTTTTCCAAAAAAAAAAGAGTCTGAGATCTTCCGGGGTGCTTATTGGTGATCTAGCCCATCAGAATCAAGACGACGAGCTGAGCAAGGTGGTACCATTCAATTTATTAGTCAAATTTTTTCGGCGGTCCCAATTTTTCATCAGGTTGGTGTATGGTAGAGACTAGAGCTCAAGCAATGGCAAATGAAAGGATGGACAAAATTGAAGACACTGTGAACTCCATCCAATCTGTGATGAACTCCCTCCAAACTGAGATTCGCGGACTAAGTCTCCAGATACAGCAAGTCCTCCCGAAGGGCAAGGAGCAAGCCCACGAGGAGGTGTATAATGGCCATGAATACAATGAGGGTGAGTGTAGCCACTCTCCTCACGTCTGGCACACACATCCACCACCCAGTCAGTGACCTCCCAAGTTGGATGTGCATAAATTTGACGGTTCTCACCCGTCTGCATGGCTAGCACAAATGGAGCAGTATTTCAAATTGAATCATATCCCAGATGATGCGAATAAGCTTATGTTGGGGAGCATGTACTTAGACAATGAAAGGTGGAAATGGTGGGAATGGCATAAGCGTTGCAATGGACCTTTTAAGACCTGGACCCAATTTACCAAAGCTCTTCAAGATCGCTTTGAACATGAAGACTCTTTTTTGGGTCATCTCACTAAGCTCCGACAGACTGGTACAGTGGATGAATATATTACCGCTTTTGAAGCCTTAGCCTTCCGCACTAGGGGTCTCACAGATGAGTTCGACACGGAATGTTTTATCAGCGGTCTTAAAGAAGCCATCAAAGCTCAAGTTCTACTTCACCACCCTCCCATGTGGACGAAGGCTTGCTAGGTAGCACGTAAGCTGGAACGTGCATTAGCAACCCAATACAGTCCCCCAAATTTCCCCGCTAAAGGTCGTCCCCCACAAGCTCACAACACGACCCAAACACTTAAGGTCCAAAAGGTGTCACCTGCGGAAATGGCCGAAAGAAGGAAGCAAGGACTATGTTACTACTGTGATGAAAAATACTCCCCAGGTCATAAATGCAAGGAGCCAAATTTTTTCAAATAGATGCCATTGACTACAGCTCAACAGAGGAAGATCCATCACTTGAGGAACATGAGGCGCTAGAAGATGACAACCCAAAGGAGAATGTCTCTGAAGACCCAGTTATTTTGTTGCATGCATTGGCAGGGATTTCTTCCCCTCAAACTCTCAAACTCCGGGGTTTTCTTAAACATCGCCCAGTAGTAGTCTTGATTGATCTTGGAAGTACCCATAATTTCATCCATCAAAAAATCACAGAAGCACCGCATTGTTTTGTAAGAGCAGTTTCTAACTTCCAAGTCCAAATTGCGGATGGGGGCACAATGAAATGTGAAGGCCGCTGTGAAAATGTCAAACTTCAAATGGGGGATTATCAGTTGCAAACCCACATGTTTTCCATACACATGGGGGGTTGCGACATTGTCCTCAGAGCTGAATGGCTCTGCACTCTTAGGCCAATCACAATGGATTTCCAGGAGTTATATATGAGTTTCAAGCAGAACAACTCCACACATACCCTCCATGGACTCTAGGCGGGAGCCCCCTCTATCATCAGCTCACATAGGATGGAAAAATTGTTAAAAAAGTGCCATCATGGAGTAGTAGCTCAATTTAATGCCATGCAGGTAGTTGAAACCATGTCTCTGCCAATTCATCATGAGATAAAACAGATTTTAAATAACCATCGGACGGTCTTTGACAAGCCTAATGAGCTTCCACCCTCGCGAGGGGAACATGATCATAGCATCACCTTGGTTCCAGGGGCCCGACCCCCAAATGTGCGGCCATACAGATATCCGTTCACCCAAAAGAATGAAATAGAAAAAATCATCAAGGAACTGTTGGAAGCAGGTGTCATTCGTCCCAGCATTAGTCCTTATTCATCCCCAGTGGTCATGGTGCTCAAGAAAGATGGGGAGTGGCGGATGTGTCCCGACTTCAGGGCCCTCAATAAGTTGACAGTCAAAGATAAATTTCCCATCCCAGTGGTTGACGATTTGCTGGATGAACTCAATGGGGCTCAATTCTTCACTAAGTTGGATCTTCACTCAGGCTACCACCAAATTCGCATGAAGGAAGTAGACATTCCCAAGACGGCTTTCAGAACTCATGAAGGCCATTATGAGTTCTTGGTCATGCCATTTGGTCTTTGTAATGCCCCCCTCTACTTTTCAGAGCCTTATGAATCACATTCTCAAACCATATCTCAGAAAATTTGTCCTTGTCTTCTTCGATGACATCCTCATCTATAATGGCACTTGGGCTGCACATCTTCAGCATGTAGATCTACTCTTCCAACTGCTCTGCAAGCATAAATTATTTGTTAAGATGTCCAAGTGTTCATTTGGCATGGAAGAAGTTGAGTATTTGGGCCACATTGTGGGGCGTGAAGGTGTCAAGGTGGACCCCAAAAAGATCCAGGCAATGCAAGAATGGCCTCAACCTAAGACCTTGAAGAGCTTGAGAGGATTTTTGGGTCTCACCGGCTATTATCGTAAATTTTTCCGGAACTATGGCCGCATAGCGAAACCCCTCACTCAACTCCTAAAGAAAAATTCCTTCGTCTGGAATGAGGAAGCACAACAGGCATTTACCACTCTCAAAAACGCCATGTGTTCCACTCCAGTCTTAGCACTACCTGACTTCACCAAATCCTTTGTCATTGAATGTGATGCTTCGGGTATAGGTATTGGGGCGGTCTTAATGCAGGAAGGGCAACCGTTGGCCTTCACAAGCCAACAACTCAGTGGGAGGAATCTGGGCCAATCTACCTACGAGAAGGAAATGATGGCCATCTTACATGCAGTCGAGACCTGGCGACCTTACTTATTGGGGCGACGTTTCCAAATCCACACAAATCATCACACTCTTAAATATTTTTTGGAGAAACGCCTATCCTCCCCACAACAAAATAAATGGTTAGCCAAAATGCTGGTAAATGATTATCAGATCATTTACAAGAAAAGGAAAGACAATAGTGTAGCAGATGCATTATCTCGCCAATTTGAGGAGGAAAGTACTTTGCTTGCAATTTCCCTCCCCATTCCAGACTGGATTGAAGAGGCTCGCAGGTAATGGTTTTCACACCCCAGGCTCTCCCAACTCATTTCGCAATTGCAGGTAGATCCTAATTCCACCAAGGGATACTTGTGGCAGAATGATTATTCTTCGCTACAAGGACAGAGTCGTAATCTCACCAACATCCACCCTCAAAAGTCGTATTTTGGCAGAATTGCACTCATCTCCCATTGCGGGACATTCGGGCTTTTAGAAGATGTATGCTCGCACCAGAAGATCATTTTTTTGGACAGGCATGAAAAATGACATCCTCACCTTCGTAGCAGAATGTGATGTCTGTCAACGCCACAAAGGGGAAACGGTCAACACACTAGGCACATTACAACCATTGCCCATTCCGGCATCAATTTGGACAGAGGTTTCTATGGATTTCATTACAGGTCTTACAAAGTCGGGGAACAAGTCAGTCATCATGGTGGTGGTGGACTGACTATCAAAGTATGCTCATTTCTGCGCCCTACCCCACCCATTTACACCAACTTTGGTTGCTCAATCTTTCATGGATCAGATCTTCAAATTGCATGGCATGCCCACTTCTATTGTGTCCGACCACGACCCGATCTTCACCAGCAATTTTTGGCAGCAACTCTTCAGAATACAAGGCACACAACTCAAACTCAGTACTTCATATCATCCGCAAAAGTATGGTCAAACCGAAGCAGTCAACAAATGTCTAGAAACCTACCTTAGGTGTTTCACTTCAGAAAAGCAACATCTTTGGGTACAGTGGTTACCTCTGGCTAAATGGTGGTATAACACCAACTATCATGCCACCACCAAAATGACTCCCTATGAAGCAGTATATGGTCAACTTTCGCCTTCCCGTACTTCTTATCTCAAGGGGTGCTCCAAAGTACAAGTAGTGGATCAACTCCTACAACACCACGAAACCATTCTCGCCCATCTTAGAGAGAATCTTCCTCAAGCTCAGAACCGCATGAAGTAACAGGTCGACCAGCATCGCTCAGAGCGCCAATTTCAAGAAGGGGATCAAGTCTTTTTGAGGCTGCAACCATATAAGCAAACATCACTCAAAGACAAGGGTTGTCAAAATCTCTCTCGAAAATTCTACGGACCATACCAAGTACTTCAGCGCATTGGAGAAGTGGCTTACAAGTTGGCTTTGCCACCGACGGCAAAAATCCATCTAGTTTTCCATGTATCGTGCCTCAAGAAAGTGATTGGGAACAATTTCCGAGTTCAAACCAGTCTACCTGAATTGGACGAAGAAGGATCAATCTGGCTTCAACCCGAACAGGTTCTAGACACACGAGACAAGCACCTGCGCGGCCGCATGATTAAGGAAGTCCTCGTCAAATGAAAAGACACCTCTCCGGAAGATGTAACCTGGGAACCAGCCACTATTCTTTAGCAGTTTCCGCAGCTTCAGCCTTGAGGACAAGGCTAGTCTTAAGGGGGAGGGCATGTTAGGGTCCCACCCTAACCCCCTTATTTATGTCATGGGATCACGTCATAGTCAAGAGTCAATAAAGCCCATATTAATATTTGTAAGTGGTTAACCTGCAATTAATGACGGGACCACATTTAGTTGCAAATGGGCCATAGTATTAGATAGATGGTATTAATAAAACCCATGGTATTGGCCCGTGGTATTGCATGTATGAGTCATATATAAAGGATAGAGACTCCCTGCGAGGAGCATTGTGTCTTATTTTGTATTCGAGCTCTGCTCTATTCGAGGCTTCCCCCTTGAAGATGCAAGTGAACATTACTCTCTGAATAATAAAATCATTGCTATTCTGTGTTTTGGGTATCTTTTCTTCACATATTCTGTATCTGGGTATCATTT
The DNA here is from genome assembly GCA_031772625.1 of Pinus tabuliformis. NCBI lineage: Eukaryota > Viridiplantae > Streptophyta > Pinopsida > Pinales > Pinaceae > Pinus > Pinus tabuliformis. The sequence continues at coordinate 66,227,837 of CM062805.1, read as the reverse complement.
TGCAGGTTAAGAGCATAACATAGTTTGATGATCATCATAAAATTCTATATCTTCAAACAACTAATTCTCAGCCACACAATATTCCTTTGATATGATATCCAATTGCTTTTCTGAATGATTCCCACAAATAATGTAATTTTCCTCATTATTATGATCATTCAATGATGTAATCTGCTGCAAAGTATGACATAAAAGATCAACCTTTTCCTCTGCCTGAGGGTTATAAAATCTATCTTCCAGTATTTCTTCTTGGATTTTACAATGTTTTTCATACTCTTTATGATCAAAATATTGGCAAGTGTGCTGCATCTTTACATTAATCTCAGAGGATGTAACATGGTTTTCATAAGTGAATCCCTACTGATTTTCATGTTGCATTTCATGGGATGTTATCCTTTCTTCTTGGTGTTGAAATGTATTTTTAAGAAGAGCCTCTAAAATTTCTTCATCCATGAATTCATCATCATCATAACAATCCTTCAAATATTGAATAAAACTCACAGAATGTTTACAACAATCTTTGACCAACAATAAGGAGGGATGACACTCTTTATACATCTCATAGAATACATCATGGAAATTAGTAAGCAAATATAATGAACCATTTTCCAAGCCTTTATACCAAGACCATGCTTTTCCTTCTAAAGTGGTCATAAACATCTTCATGAGACAATCTTAAGGGAACTGAACCTTAAGACTGTGTACATGCATATGGAACCTAACCAAATGAAGAGCACCAATGTCTTTCTTTTTATCTTTGAATATTGGAAGATCATCTAACCATTCAACCTTTGGCATAGGATTTTGAAAACTAGGGATATGAGACAGATTCATAGGGGCATACCTATCATTCGTTCTTGCAATAGCACTCATCTAGAAACTTCATCAAGCTACTGATCTTCTAGCAATGGAGTCACCTTCCAATTTTTTATTTTATGTGTGGAGTCGCCAAGGTAGATGCAGCCTTGAACAACTTCGTGAGCTCTTGCTACCTTCAAAAGTTCAGCTTCTTGATTTCAAGAATGATTAATCTTCAAGCTCTTGGCAGACGCACCAAAATGTTATCACAAAATCTGAACCTAATAGGCTACTGATCAAGTAGACTCTGAGTACTATTTCAAACCAATCTTTTGGCTGAGGCTTAGCCTCCTCAGCCTGAGAGGGCTCTCTCAAGGGTTAATGATATCGATTAAAGATATAGATTGATGGCTAACTCTATGGTTTGTGATTTTATATGTTTATAGGTTGAAATATGGAGACTTGCTACCATTGGGCTATGGAGTCAATGATAAAGAAAAAGATAACAAATAGCTTTTCTTATGAACTGAGGCTTGTATATACTTCAATGAAAGAGTAACATATTCAGGAAAGTCTCAATAAGTTGAAGTTCATAGAAGTCAAAGCATGTGGGCATCAATTCTTAGTAATGATACATCAAGGTATTCAAAAGGAAAGTATTAAAAGTGATTCATCAAAGTCTAATACTTAAAGGAAGTCAGAGCATGAATAACCATGAATTCTTAGTCATAAGTATTAAAACATTGAAGAAAAGCATCCAAATATAGGACCCAAGAACTCAATTCACCATAGTTTAACACTTAAAGGAAGTCAGAGCATGTTCCTACATGAATTCTAAGTAATAAGAATGAAGACTATGGAAGTAAAACATATCAAAGATAAGAGATAGAGCTCACTGAAGTACACTAAGTATCTCACATTCAAAAAAGTTAAACTGCTTCTGTATATATCAGTCTCTTCACAACATTTACAAAAGTAGTCCTTTTCTATAACATTTTCCAACCCCTGAGGAATTCGATTCTCAAGATTTATGTAGAGTTTTACAACTTTGGATGCTATGATCCATCTTTAGAGGAATTTGAATTCCTAAATTTGACACCTATCTATTCATAAAACAAACTACTTAATTACAACTTGGCAGCTAGCTGTCTTTAACAGTCCTAATACAAATAGGAGTAAAAATCCTAAATCATGCTTTTAACAACCTTATCTATGGCTTCAATACATTCTTTAATCAGCTTCCAACCCATGTCTTCGAGCTTGATGATGTCCATAGTGCTGTTGCAAAACCTGTTGAGTCATGACCTAACTGTCCTGAAAACTAGGAGACAGAGTTCCTCCTTTTAAGGCCCTTAATCCTTAATGCCTATCTTCAAACAGTTTTGCTAGTGTACATGTGGCATGCATTAATAATCCATAGAAACTTCATTTTTCCACCTGTGCAAGAAAGGGAATCTTGAATAGATGAACAAGAGAATAAAACATGACTGTGCTATGTAAATAGCCTGTTTTTGTAGCACAACTTTTATATTACTTATGGAATACTTATTTGAACCATTCTGCATCACTGCCATCTGAAACTTTATCAATGATCCTCATATGTCTACCAGAAATCATCAAAAATTGGACTTGATCAGACATTACCTTTGAAGTGCATCTATAAAGTGCTAAAAAGTCACCTTCAGCAGTTTCGTAGCGTGCTACGAAACTGCTGTGTATGCTCTTTTTTTTCAAAACGGCCTTCAAAATATGCAGTTTTGGAATTTTTAATATTTCATAAAGATTGATATGATCACCAAAAATAAAAAAAACTTACCCTTATAAGATGTTCTTCTTCAAAATTTAGTCTTCACCTTAATGAAAGACTGACCTATAAATTTATCATTTTTTGCACTAGTTTTATCTGAAAAATAGGTGTTGAGACAGAGCTTATATATTTTTATCCCTGATGGATGTTAAAAAAATGGAGGAGGTTTTTGTAGATAAGAATGTTTTGTAAGAAAAGCCTCTCTCATTTTTTTAAAAACTAGCTTCAGTTGTCTGGAATCTGCATTATACAATCATGTATAAAACATGAAAATTCAGAATTCTGCAAATAGGTCTCAAAGGAAACTTTGAATCTCCAAATTGGTAGCACTTGGAAGAAATTTGAAAGAGGTTTTTGTTCCCTGTTATGTTCTTAGAAAAAACCTCCTTCATATTTTTGAAACTCATCTTCATTTTTCTAAAAATTCCTCTTCAAACCAACTACTCAAAACAGTCCAAGAAACACACAAATCTCCTTGCATCTCTTGGTAGAAATACATGTAACCTACCTGGATGAAAGGTTGTGTGAAGATGAGGTCATCCATGATAGTCTTCTTTTTATCCTTTCATATTCATGGAAATTTCCCTTTATAACACAAACTTCCCTCTTAAAAATATGACAGCTGTAAAGAACTTTTTGGATAGCAAGTTGTTTGTCACAAAGTTAACTTTTCAAAGGTGACAACTGACTGAGACATGCGAAGGTTGAAAAGTAAAGGATAGAGAGGAGCTTGGGTAAATTTTTTAAGGAATGATATTTTAATGTGGAGAGAAAGGCGACAAAATGAGGGGGTGGAAAGTAATAGCCACTTCATCAACCAATAAAAATAACTCTGTTTTTCCTTAAAAAGAAGGTTGCATTCCTGAGCTCCTATCTCTGGATCCTTGATAGTTGTTACAAAAATGGAGGATGTTTTTGTAGGTAAGAATCTTTATAAGAAAAACTGTTTCATTTTTCAAAAATGAGTTTTCAATTTCTTAGGAACCTCCTTGGAAGTTGACTACTAAAAACAGAACAACAGGGTTTTTTTCTCATAGTGCGCTACGAAAATCGTTGTTTTCATAGTGCAAATCACCTTTTTTGAACTAGATGCACTATGAAATTGTGGATTCATGTGTATGCTCTTTTTTCACCACAGTTTTCAAAATGGTTAAAGATATGGGCTCTAAACAGCATGTGACACTTCTAGGACATGGAACAAGACCAATTTAAGTTTATTTGGATATAAAAATGAGACTCTTAACCTATCACCTACCCATTATCAAGACTAAAATGACCTTTAGACCTCCTTGAAATCATGACCAAAAGTAGAGTTGACACAATGATGTTTTTTGAAAAAATTTCGGTGATAACAGGTACTGAGAGACAGGTTGATTTCAATGCATTTGTGCAATACTTTTCCTAGGCTGGACAGAGCTTCTTGAAAATCACAACCATAAGGTCTAAAATCATCCATATAAATTTCCACCACATCATGGACTAATTCGGAAAAAATACTCGTTAATATGTCCAAGTGTTCTTTCAGCATGGAAGGAGTATTTGGGCCACATTGTGGGGCGTGAAGGTGTTAGGGTGTACCCTAAAAAGATCCAAGCAATACAGGATTAGCCTCAACCTAAGACCTTCAAGAGCCTGAGAGGATTTTTGGGTCTCGCGGGCTACTATCTCAAATTTGTCCACAATTATGGTCACATTGCAAGGCCCCTCACTCAACTCCTCAATAAAAATTCATTCCTTTGGAATGATGAAGCACAACATGCCTTTACAGTGCTCAAAAATGCCATGTGTTCCACTCCAATCTTAGCACTTCACCAAATCTTTTGTCATTGAATGTGATGCTTTAGGTAAAGGCATTGGGGCAGTCTTAATGCAGGAAGGCTGACCCTTGGCCTTCACAAGCCAACAACTAAGTGGAAAGAATCTGGGACAATCTACTTATGAGATGGAGATGATGGCCATCTTACATGCAGTAGATACCTGGCAACCTTACTTATTGGTGCAACACTTCCGAATCTGCGTAGACCATCAAAGCCTTAAGTATTTTTTGGAGCAATTCCTATCCTCGCCACAAAAAAATAAATGGCTCATCAAAACACTGGGATATGATTATGAGATAATTTACAAGAAAGGGCGCAAAAATATGGTAGCAGATGCATTATCTTGCCAATTTGAGGAGGAAAGTACGGGAGCTACAACCCCCTTTGCTCTTGTACTAGCTGATCCATTTACTAGTACGCAGGATGCTACCTGCTACAATGCTCCAAAGATTTCCCTTAGCTCTTGTACTAGCTTAGATACTAGTATGTAGGTGCTGACCTACAATCTTCTCTCCTCCAGGTACCACGTTTCATCAATTTTCAGACTGGATACACTGAAGCACAACACATAATCTGAGAAGGCCACATTTCATCCAATTTTCATACTAGACCCAACAACAACATTGAAGCTCATAATCAAACAACCTTCTGAATCACCCAATCACCAGATCAATACATATACAATGAGAGTTATCAACCAGATCTAGTCCACCAGATCATATAAGGATAAGTCATTATGAACATGATCCATTGATCTATCAATACTGAAGCTAATCATAATCATTCAATCAATCACTACTGTTATCATAACATAATACCAGACATCACTTCAAAACCCAGAACACAACAATAATAAACATGGGCAGCTAAATAGATTTCATGAAAAGTCCGCAGCTTCACCCATAGAACACCTGCGTACATCTGCACTGTTTCCAACGGCTTTCCTGCGTACCCACGCACTGTGCCTCACGGACTTCTTGCACACCTCCGCTCTGTGTCTAATGGAATGCCTGCGCCCCTCCGCATCTTCTGCAATTCTGGGCCTGCGAACCTCTGCACCCACAGTGCTTCTAGGCCTGCGTACCTACGAACTTTTCCTTCACTATACTTGCGGTCCTGCAGGTATAGATAATTTCAAGACTTCAAGAATAACCCAGACTTTCAGATCTACAAATCTGAACATGCGCTGAGAAGATATCAACCTATTAGTAGATCTGACTTGTAATTCTCATATTTCTCCTTGATATTTATTCAACTCTCTCTCACAAACCGATTACAAGAATTTCAGATCTAGCTTCTCTTAAGATCTTATAATTTCGCAAGTGTCTAGCCAAATGATCTTCTTTGCTTTATATAGGCAAGCTCTTGCTAAAACCATGAATCAATACCATAGATAACCAATACAAGGGGCCCAAAAACATGGGGCTCAATAATAATAATAATAATATAAAACAATACCACTGACCAAACCAAATACGTCGGGCTAAATACTATGGTCCACCATTGGATTCCAACGTGAAAATACTTTTTCACTACATGAAAGTGCATGAACTAGGGTCCGCACCTTTTACATGGTGTGCATGTGGGTATCTACGCACTTTATGTATGACATGCCTGCGGGTCCGCACCTTTTGTACGGCGTACCTGCGTACCTCTTATTTTCCTCATTATTTGTGAGCTAATCATCAATCTCTGCTACTGACCTGATGTACAGTGATCCATCACCTGTAAGAGTTTCCATCAAGAACAACACTTTAGCCATAATGCCAACAATCTCCCCCTTTGGACTTGATGGCAAAGCTTACTAAGAACTTGCCATTTGATTCCTTTGAACTGTCCTGCATCTATGTATTATGTCACATCTGATATCTCTTCAGTAGGTTCATCTGAATGTATATAAGTGAGATGTTCTTCTATGAGTGGGTTGCCATCAAGTACAACACATGCATCATAATGCCAACAATCTCCCCCTTTGGACTTGATGGCAACAACACCACATCACTCTCCCCCTTTGACATCAAGGGCAAAGGGTTATGCTCCCCCTGAGTACATGCTCCCCCTGACTATAAATCATATCAGCTGAAGTCTTTGAATGCGCTCCCCCTTTGTATATGCCATGGTGCACCAATCTAATCATGCTGAAATGTCTGCTCTGCTATATAGTCCTGATCATTCTCAAGCTCCCCCTGACTGTAAGCAAGGTCTGCAAAAAGATGTTCTAAGAGGAACATGACTCTATACATCATAAATGGCCTTCCTATCACCAAAAGACTCAATACATAGATCCATCACCCAACCAAGTGGGGATACATCAGAAATATGAAAACCAAGTACATTACATATTCATCCCAGGCATAGTGGGGAAACCAACATAGGCCGTTACATGACCTGAAGAGATGACTACAATAGATACTATTACATCATGAGTCTTGATATGACCTTTACAAAGACCAAACACCTAAATAAGATCATGATAAACATCAGCAACAACATTGTATGATCTGCTCCATAGTATCTGTCAACAACAACTAGATCAGCAACTTGCATTAGTGCATGGATCATCAAGGTATGTCCGCATCAACAGAATTTCACATTTTATGTGAGAAACACGATAGCCATCATGAACTAAGTATCAACAATCTGCATTAATCGTCATATGTATGAAACAATCATAAGAGCTCACAACAGAACTTTGAATAATCATCCCTGTATCCAACCAACAATCCTCATCCATTTGTGCCAAGAATGAAAGGAATCATGCATCATAACTATAATATATGATCTTTATGCATATGTCAACAGCAGCATATGAGTGACTCATCATCAAGAAGATGTAAATTCAAGCTAAGTTCTTCTCCTTATCCTTATGAAAGTTACCATGTAAGCACCATTAGAGAATCAACCACAAATCTTATCCAAGAACCATGTGAACAACTCATAGCAAGATGAATCATCTATCTATATAAGCATCAACACCAAAGACTATTAACCATATTGCCAACAATGCATTAAGAGCATATGCTCCCCCTAAACTTGTGTCATCTGTCAGATCTTATCAGTAAGAAAAGTCAGCCAATAAATGCCTCAAGACAGATCCGCAGTTTCTCATTATATGGCTTGCGTGGCTCCGCACGTCACCTTCCGCACCTCTGCGTATCCCCACACTTCACTTTCTGTGTTTTTGCGTATTCCCGTAGACAACCTTCTACTACAACGCATACCCACGCACCTATGCCATCAATTGCGCCGCGTACCTCTACTGTGGCCACGCATTCTTTACTTCTATCGCGCCGCGTATTTCTATGTACCTCCGCAGGTTTTCCTTCTATCGCGCCACGTACCTCCGATCTTGCTCCACACCGCTTCTTCTGTCTCGCCGCATGCGTCCACATGTGCCCTTTTGTTACGTCGCGCACTTATACTGTACCTTCACAGCTCAACCTCCTATGTTGTCGCGTACCTACACACCAGGACCATTGCTGCGCTGCGTACCCTTGCACTTTCACATTGAATGGTCTGCGTACCTCTGATTAGAACCCAAATAATAGTCCTCCTCTGTGGTATTGACAGTTAGATTCCCAGATCTGATCTTGTGCTCGAGAGATCACACTTCATAGAATCACTTCCAACTTCACTTTCCCTACTGCCTTTCTTCAAACAATCATATACGCGATTGTGCAGTATCCAACTCGTGTATATATGCGACTTCCCTTTATGGAGTTTGCATATGAGATTCAAGACACTGAAGTTTTGTACTTTCAGCTCCCTTTGATTCTGGTATGTCTGTATGTTGTGCTGTGCCACCTTTTTCTGACTGTACTTCCTTTTTCTTCCATATCTTCAAGCGTGATAATGACATTTTCTCCTTTTGATATGGTGCCCACACTTTGTTCCTGCATTCCTTAGCTATATTTCCAAGCTTGTTACATGCATAACATCTTACATGTTTCATATTCCTCCTGTAACAGTCAATAGCTTTGTGACCATACATATTACAAGCAAAGAAATATCCATTAAAGTACCTTGAATGTGATGATCTTTCTGCATAATGGTCTTGAACCCTTCTTCTTCTACATCTAGCTGCAACATGTCCAAGATTATGACATACATAACATTCAACATTATTCATAGGAGGAGTAAAATATTTTCTTTGAAGAATCTCTTTGCTTGGTAGATGATGAGATTGACCTTTCATTTCTTCTTTGATCACTTTAGATTTCTCTTTAGAGTTCCTTGCCTCACCTTGTGAACTCGATTCACCTTCAAAATTTTCATGGAAGCCAAGACCAATTTTGATAGCAGGAAACCTTTGAATATTAAGAATATCATCCAAGACTTTAGTACTATCTTGAAATCGTAAGAGCTTATCCTTTTCTTCTAATTTACCTTTCAAGATATTTACCTCAACTTGAAGTTATTCTTCCTTTTCTAGACATTGCTTCTTCATGTCTTCTTCAGCTTTCCTTCCTTCTTCCAACTGATGCCTTAGTTTGAGAATCTCCTTTTCTTGTTCTTCATTCAGATCCTGCTGCATTTGACGAACTCGGAAGGCACATTCCAGCTGAGATTTTAAGCTGATGACTTCGTTGTCTTGTTTTTCAATTGCTTGATGTAGATCTTCATTCTGCTTCTTTGATTCTTCAAGATCTCCTTTTAGTGAGAGGATTGTAGCTTCAAGATTTTCATAGTAGCTGGATATATCTTTGAGTTTCTTGATGGTTGTGCTTCTTTCGTTGACTTCTTTTCTTAATGATGTCACTTCATGCTGCAATTTTTGACATTGGTCTTCCTTGTCCTTGAGCAGTTTTCTTACCTTGTTTCCTTCTTCTAATTGGGCCTTTAGTTTGGTAGCTTCTTCTTTGAAGTCACATTCCCTTTTGTTCAATAGATCTTGTTGATCTCTAATTTTGTCTGTCAGCCTTTTAAATTCTGCCTCTATTTGATATCTTTCTTGTTCACCCATAAGAGAAAATTCAGTAGTTTTGCTATCACTTTCATCTCTTCCAAAAGGAAAGATAGCTAGAACATCAGAGGATAATATATTCATACCTGATAATGATTCTGAATCTGAAGAGCTTCTTATACCTAATCCCCAATCGATTCTCCCATTTTCATATTTCTTCTGGGATGACTTCTTCTTCTTAGGTGCTTTCTTCTTAAGCTTCTTTCCCATTATTTCACGGATCTCCTTCAAGCGATCAAGATTCCACCAAAGAACTTGGCTCTGATACCAATTGTTGGAAATAATACTGAGAGGGGGGGGGGTGAATTAGTATTATCACATTAATAAAAAAATTTCATTTCCATAATCAGATTCATATATGCTACTTCCATAGCTTCTTCTGATTCAGTTAGTTGAGTGTATTAGAACATTATCAATCATATTAACAGTAAACTGGTGCAGTAAAATAGAACAGATCATCACACATAAGTCACACATATGAACACCATGATATAAGGTGGAAACCCAATGTGGGAGAAAACCACCTGCTGCAAGTCATCTCAATCTTCTTCTTAATAAGAAAATCCTTTTACAATATTTGAACTGGTGCAGTCTTATACCAGTACGGGAGCTACAACCCCCTTTGCTCTTGTACTAGCCGATCCATTTACTAGTACGCAGGCTGCTACCTGCTACCATGCTCCAAATATTTCCCTTAGCTCTTGTACTAGCTTAGATACTAGATTGTAGGTGCTGACCTACAATCTTCTCTCCTCCAGGTACCATGTTTCATCAATTTTCAGACTAGATACACTGAAGCAGAACACATAATCTGAAAGGCCACATTTCATCCAATTTTCATACTAGACCCAACAACAACATTGAAGCTCATAATCAAACCACCTTCTGAATCACCCAATCACCAGATCAATACATATACAATGAGAGTTATCAACCAGATCTAGTCCACCAGATCATATAAGGATAAGTCATTATGAACCTGATCCATTCATCTATCAATACTGAAGCTAATCATAATCATTCAATCAATCACTGCTGTTATCAGAACATAATACCAGACATCACTTCAAAACCCAGAACACAACAATAATAAACAGGGGCAGCTAAAGAGATTTCATGAAAAGTCCACAGCTTCACCCATAGAACACCTGCGTACATCCGCACTGTTTCCAACTGCTTTCCTGCGTACCCACGCACTGTGCCTCACGGACTTCCTGCGCACCTCCGCTCTGTGTCCAATGGAATGCCTACGCCCCTCCGCATCTTCTGCAATTCTGGGCCTGCGAACCTTCGCACCCACAGTGCTTCTGGGCCTGCGTACCTACACACTTTTCCTTCACTGTACTTGCGGTCCTGCGGGTATAGATAATTTCAAGACTTCAAGAATAACCCAAACTGTCAGATCTACAGATCTGAACATGCGCCGAGGAGATATCAACCTATTAGTATATCCGACTTGTAATTCTCATGTTTCTCCTTGATATTGATTCAACTCTCTCTCACAAACCGATTACAAGAATTTCAGATCTAGCTTCTCTTAAGATCTTCTAATTTCGCAAGTGTCTAGCCAAATGATCTCCTTTTCTTTATATAGGCAAGCTCTTGCTAAAACCATGAATCAATACCATAGATAACCAATACAAGGGGCCCAAAAACATGGGGCTCAATAATAATAATAATAATATAAAACAATACCACTGACCAAACCATAGGATCAAATACGTCAGGCTAAATACTATGGTCCACCATTGGATTCCCATGTGAGAATGCTTTTTCACTGCATGAAAGTGCATAAACTAGGGTCCGCACCTTTTACATGGTGTGCCTACGGGTATGTACGCACTTTATGTATGACATGCCTGCGGGTCCGCACCTTTTGTACGGTGTACCTGCGTACCTCTTATTTTCTTCATTATTTGTGAGCTAATCATGAATCTCTGCTACTGACCTGATGTACAGTGATCCATCACCTGTAAGAGTTTCCATCAAGGACAACACTTTAGCCATAATGCCAACAACTCCCTCCTTCCCCTACTTCTTGTATCAAGGGGTTCTCAAAGGTACAAGTAGTGGATCAACTCCTACAGAACCACACAACCATGCTCACCCATCATAGAGAGACTCTTCATCAAGCTCAAAACCACATGAAGCAACAAGTAGATCAGCATCGCTCAGAATGCCAATTTCAAGAAGGGGATCAGGTATTTTTGAGTCTGCAACCATATAAGAAAACATCACTCAAATACACGGGTTGTCAAAAACCATCTCCAAAATTCTACAGACCATATAGCACATTCGAGAAGTGGCCTACAAGCTAGCTTTGCCACCCACTACAAAAATCCATCCAGTTTTCCATGTCTCATGCCTCAAGAAAGTGATTGGGAATAATTGCAGAATTTAAACCAGTCTACCTAAACTGGATGAAGAAGGGTCAATCTGGTTGCAGCCTGAAGGGGTCCTGGACACATAAGAACTGCACCTGCGTGGCCGCCTGATAAAGGATGTCCTCGTCAAGTGGAAAGACACCTCTCTGAAAGATGCAACCTGGGAACCAGCCACTATTCTTCAGTAGTTTCCACAGCTTCAGCCTTGAGGACAAGGATATTTTTATGGGGGAGGGCATGTTAGCGTCCCACCATAACCCCCTTATTTATGTACTAGGATCGAGTCATAGTTATAGTTAATTCAAGAGTCAATAAAGCCCATATTAATAATTGTAAGTGGTTAACCCACATTTAATGATGGGACCACAGTTAGTTGCAAATGGGCCATGGTATTAGATAGATGGTATTAATAAGAACCATGATATTGCCCCATGGTATTGCATGTATGAATCCTATATAAAGGATAGAGACTCCCTTCGAGGAGCATCGTGTCTTATTTTTTAATTGAGCTCAGCTCCATTGGAGGCTGCCCCCTCAAAGAGGCAAGTGAACTTTGCCTTCGAATAATAAAATGCTTGTTGTTATTGCTCTTGTTCTATGCTCTGGGTATATTTTTTCACATATTTGGTATTCTGGTATCTTCTTGCAGGATTAAGTGCATAACAAAAAATATGCAAAAGATTCATCAAGTGCTTTACATAACCCCAAAATTTTGTGATTAATTCATTTACAGTCATAACAAAAGAAAACGTGACCTAACTCTCTAATCATGTGATTGAAAGAGTCAATAGAGGTTGTGGGAAATATGATACACCATTTCTTAACATGCCTTTCAAATGTGTAGGCCAACATCCCACTGGAAATTTCATCCAATGGGACTTCATTCATGTCACAGAAACCTAAAAAGGAAACTACATGTCTTGACAAGGCTATTCCACCTTCACCATAATATTTAATTCATGTCAAGTCATCGATGAAATCCTTTGACACTTCAAAATCATGAGCATGAGAAAAACATGATAGAGTTGAAATTGTAGTGTAAGTCATGAATGATGTGCAGAGATTCAAAACATATTTTGAGGGCTCATCTTGTCATCAGGCCCTCGTTCTAGTGCTAGAAATGTTGATCGTTTTGGACTCGCCAACATTCGAGGGGATCTCCCTGGAAATAAGTCCCAACTAGACCTTAGACCATTTTGAGTAGGAGTCCCAGCACTGGGTGGTAATGTAGTGCATTGACCATGGTAGTACACAGAGGTAAGTATGATGACTCTGATCAGAAGCAAGTGTGTGACCTTACACTGATTCAAGTGAGATGCATGGTATTCTAACACAGAGATGGGAAAAGGAAGTGTGTCCCTTAGAAGCTTGTAATAGTATGAAGCCTCAAAGTAACACATGAGCGGAATGACATCACAAGATTGAAGTAGAATAGTCCACAAACCAAAGTGATTGGTTAATCTGACAACACACCTTCAAAAATATTCATACAATAGCATACAAACTAGTTCATAAGAAAATGCGTAAGTTAAACAACATACATTGCTAAAATAACAAGAATAGTCGAACTACAGTAAGAAAATTTGCATGAAAATGTGTTGGCTCAGTTATATTATTATTAAATGAAAGTTCCATCCATACATACACCATTGGTAGCCACTAGCCCCAATAGTGCAACAATATAGTAAACCCCATCTTATCCTCCAAATAAGTATACTCGCTCTACGCTATGGAGACGACAAGGCTCATTGCAATACTCCCAAGCCTTCTCTAAGCCTAAGCCTAGCCAAAATCTTGGCTTCCCAAAATCCCAATCTATGAGTTCTGAGGTTCTATTTATAACAAAAGGTGGGGTGACCCTTGACATTCCCCTTTGACTCTTTGACTACCATCATGACTTTTCAACTCCTTTACAAATAAATCTTTACATTACATAGTCACTTTTCACATTCCACTAATGACACTTGGAATTTCACTTACAATATATTTAAAAATAATATACATTTTCCACATATACCCATGTGGGAAAAAATAGGCTAGAGTCAGCCTAAGAAGACAAACACTATGACTCATAAGCTTCAAGAAATACCAACTCATCAACATCCTCTTGATGATATGTGGTGACGAACTGATACCAAGCTTGGTACTGCACTATGGTGTCCCCATACTGTTTGGTGATGTCTTTCTGGAAACAGACTCTTGCCTCCATGGATTATAGGTATATGGTCTTGGAACCTTTGTCCAACTCATCCTAAAGCATGCACAATATTGTCATGAGTATGGCGGGACCACCAATGTACCTGTGCATATTTTCCGCATTGAGATGAAAATCATCATTGGTAGCCTCTCTCTTTAGTTTCTCCATGTACATGTTGACCTCCATCCAAACTTGGTACTTCTCAATGGCTTGGGTGAGGGAACCAACTGAAGGGATCATGTGTGTCCTCATCATGACATCTAGACTCTTGAACAATCATGCATAGGAAGCCTGTATGCTACTCACAAATGGAGGGGGTTTCTCATAATTCTAGATCAACATCCAGATCCATAATTTGTCTAGCTCTTCCTGTGGCTTCTTCATCTTATGCAAGTAAACAGGGGCTCCATTGTATCTCATTGTCCATTCCTATATGTGTGGAATAGAAGCATGCATGTCCTTGAAATTTTGGACAATATTTATGCACCACTATGAAAAACCATATAGATGGATAGCTGACTTGTGTACAGTGACAAATCCATCATAAAGTTTCCACATGGTGCTCTCAAGAGTTGATACTTCAGCAAGTATCACTTTCCTCATCTCTACCATAGTAGATATTGAGGATTGTTCTACCCTTTGCCTAGTCCCTTGCAAGTACTTTACGATATGATCATTCTCTCGTAATAAGAACTTCACATTTGAGCTGATGGATTTTGTAGAAGCCTTAGTGGAATCATCCATGGAAGATCGATGCTTTTTAACATTTGACACTATCACCCTTTCCTATATAAAAGGAAGTGATGTGTGATCATTTGGTAGATTCTTTCTCCATGCCTATAGAATCTTTTGTTGCAACTAATCAAAGGATATATTGGACACATCCATCATCGGATCATCATCAAGGAGAACAACCTCTCCTTGCTCGCTTGAGACTACTTATGATACTAAAGGTGGTGGAGACTATAGGGTGACCTCAGATTCTCTTGGCATGAGGTCAATCTCTTGGTCCTATGGCTCCTGTGCTAACTCTATGTCCATCTCTTCAACCATTTTCTTAATCTGACAAGAAAGTTGTAGATCCTACAACTACTCAACCTCTTCTTCATCTCCTGGTTGTTGTGACTCCTCAACTTATATGGACACAGTTTTCTCTATGATCACACCTTTCCCTTCCTCTTGTTCATGTTTCTGCTTCTCTTCCCTCTCTCTCCTTCTTAGTGCCTTCTCTTCTTTAATCTTCTTCTCTATTTCCTGCAACTTCCTTTCTGCTTCCTCCAACCTTTGTTTTTCTCTCTTCCTTTGTTCTTCTCTCTTTATGTGTCGTTTCCTCTTTTCCTCCACTACCAAAGTTTCTTTCTCAATGAGAGGATATTCTCTCAACTTATAGATTTTCTCAACCTGTAGGTTCTCAACAATCTTCCTCTTACTCTTGTCATGTGCCTGATTGTTTCTTATTGTTGTTGTTTCTTCCTACAGTTCTACTTCCTGCAGAGAAACTTTCCATTCTATATCCATGCTGACCGGTTCATTGAGCTTGGAGGAGTTGTAACAGTACCTCCAAGGATCTTCCCCTTCATAATGAAATGTCTTGTGGATCCATGGATAACACACCTTTTCATAGTGTTCCTTGCATATATAGTGGGGATCATATATATTGTAGTCTTTGGTTCTGAACTCAAACTTTTCTGATTCCTTGGCCTTGGCATTTGCATCCTTCAAGCTCTTGATCTTGTACAATCCAATGCACAAAGGAATAGCTAGCCACTATCTCATCTTCCTCCTATGCATCCCTATTGATAACCTTGTGGAGATCTGATATACAACCTCTTACATGAACAAATTATCCATGGAAAACCTTGGTAGTACATGTGGAGGTTTCTCTTCACCAAAGATCATGATGAAGCTGAAACCTGAGTGACGCATAGCAATCTGCAATGTTATGTATTTCCTCCACCGCTTCTCAGAACATGCAAGGTGGAACCTGTTCAAAGATGAACTTGTCAACTGGAATGAGGAAATGGTCAGATAGCCTCTCCATGACACCTCGCTAGCTCCACTAAAAAATAAACTTACAATAAGTATTCACGGTAGTCTCTCATGGTGTCCATTTCTAACCCATGGCACGAAATTGACGTTGCACACAGATTGCATCAAGTAGGTACGCAGACATATAGAATCTCACTTTCTCATCCTTGGGCAGATTCTAGGCATTAGTCACATTCACTTTTAGCTGAAGAGTCAATAGATTCGACCAATTGAATGATGTTATTCCAT
Source organism: Pinus tabuliformis (assembly GCA_031772625.1). NCBI lineage: Eukaryota > Viridiplantae > Streptophyta > Pinopsida > Pinales > Pinaceae > Pinus > Pinus tabuliformis. The sequence continues at coordinate 66,211,594 of CM062805.1, read as the reverse complement.
TCGTCAACTAGTCCAACATAATCACCCAATTTTGTGAAAAGGCCTTCATGCTCTCTTGACCCTACAATTGGCATGCAAAGATGATCTAGAGTTGCTAGACCTTTCTCAGTGACTTAGTCTTGTAAATATGATTGGGTTGATCTAAACTTCGACATGTCTTTCACCCATCACTTTATGATGTGTATAGTGTTCACATTGTTGTTGATGGCCTAGAAAAGTGCATCCATGTAGTTCACTAGCTATGGTTGGTGATACATCTGATGATATTTTTTCGTCTTGAAGGTAGAAAGATGTGTTCCACTCATGCTGCTCAATATCATAGTCTCAGAATCTATATGTGGGACAATCTACTGAATGACATCCACACATGGGAAGGTGGGGTACCTAGATACAACCTTATGTAAACATGACCATTGGATGTTGACATAGACCTACTGATCTTCTAGATCTTCCTTGAAATTCCCTACAAAGATATCCTTCATTTCCTACCATGTTATCTTCATTCCCTTGTCTACGAACAGATGTGTGTCTGGATAGAATGGAAAATTCACTGACACCTATTCAACTACATCCATGGTGCTACTTTTGACAATGTATTTTGATGTAGCTCTCTTGGAAGCCATGTTACCCGTACCGTTGAAGAGATTCTAAACAAATGTTTGTACCTAGAGATAGGGAGGACACTCATGGCATACAAATGTTACCTTGAAACAAAAAGAACCTCAAGAACAAACCAAGAAATGAACTCGACAATTGTTGGGAAGGATTCCACAATTTTGGCTCTTAGAGGTGACTGACTTCTAGTTGGATCTACACATTATGTAGTCCCAACTTTTAGTGGGGAGTGACTAAAACAGGGCAATGCTCAGTTTAATGTAGCTTGAGCTGGCTAGGTGTTATAGACATTTTTGTACCTTACAGCATTGAGCATGAAATGTCCATAATCTAAGGGATCCAAAGTCCCTAAACATGTTGTTCCTACCCCTAGAGGAACAAGGCTAACAAACCACAGCAATTCACAGAAGTTCTCCACCAGAAACTGCTCAAAAACAAGTCAATTCAGGATCATGTCAGTGGCTCCACTGGCTATCTGCGCTGAATGTCAAAGCCAACACTGGCTACCTACGCTGAATGTCAAAGCCAACAATGGCTACCTGCGCTGAATGTCAAAGCCAACACTGGCTACCTGCGCTGAGCGAGAGTGGACATGTGGCAAGTTCATTTCTCAAGGTGTAAAAACCCAGGAAGCTTCCAAAATGACACTTGCCTCAGGGAATTCGACTATGATGAGTAAGAGGTTCCAAATATCCAAGTGGAAGCAAGAACCTCCAAGTGGAATCAAGAACTGATAAAGGGAGAGGAAACTAGTCAGATCTCAAGCTGACTCATCCTCTCTCCAAACATCTATATATGGATCTCTCCTCCATGAGATCTGGAGGCTGGAATTTTGTTATTGCAAAGAATTGTTGTTGGTTTGAGACTGGAATCATTGGGTGCTTAATGCTTTGAAGGGAGGTGAAGATAGGAATTCCATTTTGCTGGGAAGGAGATGTTGGATTGGAGCCCTCTGGGTTGTATCTCTTCCTGAACCTTGTTATTCATCAATAAAGCTATCTTGGTTTTCTCCTATATACTGATGTATCTTTGATGTATGATTGCATCAGTATGTTTAGTTTACTTCTAATCCTGAACTAGTTATGATTATGAATCCATGTCTTTGTGTAGTGTTCTTCTCTTGTGATCTTGCAGAGACCTGTTGAAGCTGGGCGAGAAAGGAGACAAGTAGCTGTGAACTCCCAAAGAGAAGAGAAACTGGATCAAGGGACAAACGGAAGACACCGGTTAGTCCATCCATCTCTCTTCATTCTTAATTCATAAAGGAAGAATACTAGAATAGCTGTCTCTGTTTGTTGCTAAGGCACTGTCACACCTTCGGTGGATAGGATCGTCCTGCATAGGCATTTTTCCCCACAACAAATTGGCGACTCCGCTGGGGAGATTTGTTTTAGTCATTTTATTTGTGTCTCTATCATTGTTTGTTTCATAGACTCAACAACAACAATCGAACTACTTCTGCTATTCTCAGTTGCAAAGTAGACAGTTGCTGCTTTGATCCAATCACTGGATTTGTCTATGATCTGAACAATGGACTCACAAATGATTTGATGATACTTTGTGATAGATCTTAGTACCTCCTCAAAGCATCCCTTTGATTGTACCTTGCTTGTTGCTTTTATTTGGCCTGAAACCGTTGATTAATTAGCAATCTGTTACCCAGAACCCAGTGAGAAACTCTCGTTTCTCGTTCAGCGCGAACCCTGTGAAGGGATTCTGCATTTCAACATAGGTCCCGTGAAGGCCACCTGCGCTGAATGTCAAAACCCCAGTGTTGAGGTTGCGCTGATCCAGTTTTTCCTTGTGCAGCTGGGGTTCTCTGCTCTCTGTTGCCCTGTTTTGATATCTGTTTTTTGCAGCCTGTAACCAGCATAGGTACCAGTATGATAACTGATTTTCTCTGCTTAAATTCCGCCTCCTTTTGTACAAAAAGACTGTGAGTGTTTTTATGTGTTTGTGGCATCATTTACAGTTTTCCTTTGCATGGGTGAAATAATCATCCTGTAGCCCTTGATTCAGATCTGTTGATTTTGATCTTAGGAGAGAGTTCATTGGCTATTTACAGTTGATTATACATTTTCTTTTGCTTATTGGTTTGAGTTTGTCTCTTTTAAGTGTCGAAACAAGTGTTCATTTCGAAAGTCGCAAAGTGTTGTAATCTCTTCTACCCTTTCTGATTTCGAAAAAGTAAACTTGTTTGTATTTGTCATTTAAAAGCAAATTCAAAGTTGTACAAAAAGCTTTCTTTGTAGGCATCAATACTAAGAAAGCGGAAAACAAACACCTGCATTGTGCATTTGCATTTTGATAGTTTGCATGCTTGATTTAGGAAAAGTGCATTAGAGTGTGCTGATTGCTCTTTGAGAAAAGATGGTGTCTTTCTTTTCCCTTAGTAGCTAGGATTTTCAAAGTTGAAAAGATATAAAGCTTTCTTATCATCTTAGACTGCATTTAGGAATTGTATCATACATCTCGTGGTGATCCAGAAAGGAAAACTTCTAAAAAGATCAACTTAAAATAAACTGAATGAACTTAACAACGCTTTGCAACATAACGCACAACATAGAGGCCTAGGCTAGAGACGTGTTCCGGCGTCGTAAAGCCTGGTGACTGTCGATCTCGTTGAAGGTGGGTGATTCCTCCTGAGGGACGATAGCGCCAGTACGGATTGTGCTCCCATGTACTGTCGCATATATATTGGGAGACCCCTATAGGAATATAACCTTTATCCTTAGGAAGCCGTGTCGGCCGCCCTACTGATCGCAATGCACTGAACACAACATTCAGGAAGATCGACCGCCCCTACCTTAAAAAGTATTCTGTAGTTTTGCGAAAAGTTTGGCACACCCTCTGCCTAGAACTCCAGAGCCGTTTCTTTTGGCTTTTTTTCAGACTCTATAACATAAAATGTCCATCCGAGCATTTGTCACTTCGGGCTCGTTAAAACATCGAAGGAGACTAGAGTCATCTTTAGCTTTTTCTCGACTCTTTAAAAGTGAAAAAGCAAGTTGTGTCTAAAGCGTCTAAAAATTCATTCAATTCGGAAACTCACTTTCCCATTTTGTATTTTGGTTGATCGAGTAATCCGCAATCGTGGAAGAAAGTCAATTGAAACCCCATCGTTCGCGGAGGCTTACGAGTCAACCGTCTTTGTCTCCGGAATAGAAAACAGTACAGACAAAGCGAACTCGTTTAACCGGTTCGAAATCTCCTATCAAAGTTAGAACAAGTGTTCCAACAACATCTGAGATTCCAGTTACTCCAAACATTTCTGGAAACCCTGCCTCTATAGAAGAAGTTCAACATCCACAGAGGTACAGTGACACTGATCCTAGTTTGAGAACAAATACTTGTGTTTCTGAACCAGTTCCATCTGTAACCGGTCCAGAGAGTCTTGTTCCTCAAACAACTGTCGTTGTCGATTCAACCCCTTATTCGGCACCAGAAATATTTTACGGACCTGACGGTCTTCCTCTTCCACCTGGTTTGATTGCGATAGAAGAAATTGTAGAAGATCCGCAAGCAAGTACTCCAACCCATGTTGGAGTATGGGTCACTCTATTTCCTTCTACATCAGAAGTTAGTCTATCACTAGTGGAAGTTCCTGTAGAATCGCTAGGCAATCTATTGGATAGACTCAAAATGTCTGAACAACTGTCAACATCTAGGACTGTGTCGAATGACACAGTGACAGCAGAACTCCCTTCCGTCACTCCGACGATGTTTGTCGGCGTACCATCTGTCCCAACTAGCTCACAACCGCTAGAAGGAGTCCATCCAGGGACTATTTCGACAGTGTGGTCTGTTCCAGTTTGTTCCTCCGGAATAATATCCAGCAACTCTTATGTTGAGACTCGCCAGATTGATCCCTTTGGGGGTCAGTTTGGGCAATCCATTCCTCAAGGACAAACAATTCCCTTCAGTTCCGGGTTGCCACCATATGGGGGCCAGTATGCCCTTTCATTACCCCCTCCGGGAGGATATCCATACGAGAGTTCTCAACAGTATTCAGGTTATACTGGGGTTACGACAAGTGGTTGGGTACCTATGCTACCCCAACAACCAAGAGTTGTGTATTCTATGCAACAATGTGTACCTATGTCAAACATCCCGACAACACCAACTATTGTAACAGTGTCACAAGTTCAAACGATGCCTCTTGTATGTCAGCCTCAGATTTCTCAGGTTGTAATGCAACAGCCCCTTGACCCTGTGACACAACCAGAATCGCCAACTGGTGGGGTGACACAGGTCCAAACGGGTACAATTACCCCACATCTTGGTCCGACGGTTAGCATAGCACAACAGAACATGGCTTCACAATCGTGGCTGGTGCAATACCAACAACCACAATTCCAGCAAGTGTACCAAGGTTCTGAGCAGCAGATCTTTGCGAACAGTGGACAACCGTACATTCAAAACGGTCAAAACCAACCACTTTACAGTGGTCAAGTCCACCAACCGTATCAGTCATACCAACATCAATTACATTATGCTGGTATGCAAAGGCCTACTGCTCAGGCGATTCCATCGTACCCTGGATATGCTTCACCTAACTTGAATCAACAGTTACCATTCGCGGCAACTTTAGAGTTACCCGATTTACACTGGTTAACAAACGATCCAATTTCTTATGCCCCTTGGTGGCCATCGATTACTCACAAACTTCCCTCGAACATTCCTAAATTTAATGGAAATCCAGGTGAAGACCCATCGAATCACGTGATGACTTTTCATCTGTGGCGTTCATCAAACACCCTGAACGATGATTCGATAAGGCTTCGCCTTTTTAAGAGGACGTTAACGGGTCCAGCAGCAAAATGGTATATTGAATTACCTAGAGCCTCTTTCGACAATTTCAGCTCCCTAGCCATGACTTTCTTAACCCATTTTCAATTACCGATAAGGTATGAAACGGGAACAGAAATCTTAACCAACTTCAAGCAGACAACGGCCACTCATATATCCGATCATATACATGAGTGGTGTCGTCGTAGTAGGATGGTGAAAACATACGTTCCCGATCAGCTATTAGCTGAGTGGTTTATCAAGTCGTTACTTCCTGCCATAATGGAAGATGTGGCCAAGGGGGGAGTCGTAACGGAAGAGCAAGTTATTGCTCGTGCACAATATCTAGACTTAGTGTACACTTAGTCTGGCACGCTCTACGACAAAATACCTGATGCCCCTAGACCGGAATTCTCAATTCCTCCTCCTCCTAAATCAAATAGTGACTCTCATGCTGGCGATGGTGTGATTGGCACAGCAAACGCAAAATTGACAAAGGCTTCGTCTAAGAAAGCTCGTAAGACTTCAGATCAAAATGAAAAATAAGAAATTCTTGCTTTGGAAGTAAATGCCGTATCAGCAGATAAAGGCAAAGAAACCAATCAACCAGGAAGCAAGAAGAATCAAAACAAAGGGAAGAAGAAGAAACAGGGTGAGTCATCCCCTGAAAAAACTTCTTCAAACCCTCCTAGGAAAGGGAAACCAAAAATTCCATGCATGATATGTGACAAGGATCATTGGACAACCGATTGTCCATACAAAGCTGAGCTTAAAAGGTTCTTCAAAAGTTCGCAAACCTCAGATGTGTTAACTGATCCGTTTCCCAATCTAGGTCAAAATCTGGTTGAAAGTGGAAATGCTTCCCCGTCGCAAGTGCTAATGTTGTCGAACTCCAAGCAACAAAATGATGCTTTGATTTCGACAAGGAACAAAGATTACGGGAATCCGCAGCTGTCAAACGACAAAGGTAAAGATCAACCAAGTAGTTCGACAACAACTTCGACAGAGGTTGTACCACCCATCATTCCTGAATTAACAATAAAACCGCCAAAGGGAGTAGTACACAAGTCGACATTTAATCCTCGCGCCAGAGCGACGCAGCATTATAACATAGTGGAAGATTTGGCCCAATCGCCATCCGCTATGTCGACTCTTGAAGTACTACAAAATTGTCCATCCCAAAGGCAGGCATTGTTATCGGCTATTGGTGGGGTTGATCCTAAGGATTCCAATCTTGTGTCCTTCGACCACAAAGGATATGATCCTCAGTTACCAGCTCAACTAGCTTTCCTTATTCAAGTGAAAGCCCTCAACAAAACTGTTCACGGAACAATTATTGATGAGGGGGCATCTACATGTATCATGTCGATGAGTTGCTGGAAAACTTTAGGATCTCCAACCTTGTCACGATCTTCGACGACATTAAAAGCATTCGACGGAAGGACGTACATCCCGCACGGTATCCTAAATAACTTGAAGGTTGAACTAGGTGTAAAAACAGTAGAAATAGATGTTGAAGTCATCGATGGGAATCTTGACTACAACATCCTACTAGGAAGACCATGGATATATGCCATGGCAGCTGTAGTGTCGACTTATTTTAGGAAGATCGCGTTCCCTTTTCAAGGAGGGATTACGATCGTCGACCAACAAAACTTCCTCCCTAATGGTTCACAAGTTACAGGAAGCATTCCCATGATCCATGGAAGCAACCATTCGCTTCAAGATATCGGAGTAGGCCTACTGAAAGACCCCACATTAATGGGAACTTTCGCACTTCTACCTCCCATCTATATAGGAGAAATAGCCTTGGTAGCAGCCTGAAACATGATATCTTCTACGAAGGTCGCGGAAGACGATATCGACATGGATCATGCAATGGTTTTGCCCCCAAGCCCAATAGAAATATTGTAGCAATCAATGTTTCGGGCATGGGAGGCGAACCCAAATCAACGCTCATCAAGCGTTTGGGTAGATAGGTCTAGAGAATATGGTACACCATTAGATCCTTGGTCGAAAGTGCATGGGACTGACGAAGGAATCCTACAATCAATGTTGATTGAGGGGACACCATGGAATGATTGCAACCATCGTTCCCTTCTTCCAGATTACGAAGAAGATACTCAGCATGACCTTTATCACCCTTCAGTTTTTGAATTCCTATCAAATACTGTAAATACGGTGGATTCCGAGCGAAACTTATCTAATATTGAAGAGACTATAGCCATAAATATCTCGACTAAAACAAATGTTGTAGAGAATATTTATGTCGGCAAAGGTTGTTCTCCTTCAGAACTGGAAATATATAACGCTCTTTTTCGTGAGTTCAGAGATGTCTTTGCTTGGTCATATGATGAAATGCCAGGCATTGACTCGAGTATCATTGAACATGAAATTAATATGTATCCTGATGTCAAACCAGTAAGACAACGGCTTTGGCAGGTTCACCCCAAGAAAGCCGCTGCCATTAAGGCGGAAGTTGACAAGCTTCTCCATGCTGGTTTCATCTACCTGGTTCCTCTAACCGATTGGGTATCGAATATTGTCCCTGTTATGAAGAAACAAGGGACAATTAGAGTGTGTCTCGATTATAGGGATGTAAACCAAGCTTGTCCGAAAGAAAACTACCCTAGACCCTTCATCGACCAGATAATTGATGAATGCGCCGGATGTGAAATATTTTCATTCATGGATGGATTTTCCGAGTATAATCAAATAAATATCCGCCCACAGGACCAGTCAAAGACTGCATTCATCTGTTCGTGGGGCACATTCGCTTATCGCAAATTACCCTTTGGTTTAAAGAACGCAGGGGCGATGTTTCAGAGGGCAATGAATTATGCCTTCCATGACATCAAGAACATCGTTCAACCATATCTCGACGACCTTCCGACTCATTCGCGAAAGCGGACTGATCATCCACAGCATTTAAGAGCGATATTTCTACGTTGCCGACACTACAAGATAAGACTCAATCCACACAAATGTGTATTTTGCGTCGGTTCTGGTCGTTTACTCGGCTTTGTAGTCTCCAAGGATGGGATTTGTCTCGACCCTTGCAAGGTTCAGGCAATCATTAATTTGCCTCCACCTTCAAATTTGCTTGAGATTCAGAAACTCCAAAGGAAAGCAAACTTTCTGAGGAGGTTCATTCCAAATTACGCGGAACTTGCTAAAGGTTATACTCGTCTTTTGAAAAAGGATGTACCTTTTGTCTGGGATCAGGTGGCACAAGCTTCCTTTGACGCTCTGAAAGATTCTCTATTAAAAGCATCATTAATGTATGCCCCGGACTATCAAAGAGATTTTAACCTGTATCTGGCTGCAGCGGATACGACCATTGCGATGGTTTTAGTTCAAGAGGTCGATGGAATTGAACATCCTATATCTTATTTAAGTAAAAACTTGAATGATAAAGAAAGCAAATATTCTTATGTTGAAAAACTAGCGCTTGTGGCTGTTCAAGCGATTCAAAGATTTCGACATTATGTCCTCTTTCGGAAAACTACCATTTTATCAGATTGCAACCCCATGACTTATATATTGTCGCGACAATTGCTGGGGGGAAATATTCAAAATCGATAGCGATCCTTCAAGAGTTTGATCTGGAATTTGTAAAATCCAAATCAAAGAAAGCTCTAGTTTTCGCAGAATTATTGTGCGATCTCCCATCGTCGTCCAACGATGAAACATTCGAAGAATCAATCGTGGACGAGAATTTGTTTCTGATATCGACAAGCAATGAGTGGTATGGAGATATAATAATTTATCTCCAAACCCAAAAGTTCAGGCCTAACACCTCTCACTCTAAACAGAAACGTATACGATACCAAGCAAAAGACTACATGATCGTCGGTGATACGCTTTACCGTCGTGGTATCGATACAGTTCTGAGGAGGTGTCTCACCCACGAGGAGGCCGAAAAAGCCCTGAATGAGTTTCATTCGGGCGCGTGTGGGGGGCATCAATCTGGATATGCAACAGCACAAAAAATCTTACGAGCAGGATACTTCTGGCCAACCATGTTCAAAGATTGCATAACCACAGTCAGAAGTTGCCATTCTTGTCAAATTTTTGATAGCAAAACCAGAAGACCACCCGCACCTTTACAACCAATAGTTGTTGTTGGGCCTTTCGCCAAATGGGGCATCGATTTCATGACATGTAACCCCACCTCGACCGGGGGGCATGGGTATATCATAGTCGTCGTTGACTATTTTACCAAATGGGCCGAGGCGATGCCTACATTAGATAACACTGGTGAAACAGCTGCCCTTTTCTTTTTCAATCATGTAGTCGCCAGGTTCGGCGTACCACAGGCTATAGTTACAGATCATGGATCGCATTTTCGCAATCACATGATGGTTGAATTAGCTGCCAAGCTAGGGCTATCTCACGACAGCTCTACCCCATATTATCCGCAAGCCAATGGGCAAGTTGAAGCGATCAACAAGGTCCTGAAGCGTATGTTGCAAAGGATGATCGAAGTTCACAAAAGAAGGTGGCACCTAATCCTGTACTCAGCCTTGTGGGCTTACCAAACATCGGTAAGGAATGCGACCGGGTTCACACCTTTCCAACTGGTGTACGGCCTGGAGGCAGTCTTACCAGTCCAGTGCGAAATTTCGTCTCTTAAACTCGCAATTGATCTCCTCCCCGGAACTTCAGAAGAAGAGGCTCGTTTCTTGGAATTAATCCAATTGGATGAAACCCGTCGTGATGCCGCTTTGGCTAACGAAGCCCATAAGAAATGAGTCAAGGCGCAGTTCGACAAAAATGTCAAACCCCGTGTCTTCTCGGAAGGGGACTTGGTCTTGCTTTACGACCAAGAATCTGATAAATTGGGAGCAGGTAAATTTAATTCTTTGTGGATGGGACCCTATATTGTTAAATGAGTGTTAGCAAAAGGAGCCTACGAGTTAATGGATTATGACAGAATTCCACTGGTGAAACCTCGTAATGGGTTGTACCTCAAGCGTTACTATGCTTAAATAGTGACCAATATACATGCACCTCGATTTGCGTTATTATGCTGGCGGCATGCAAACATAAGATCGAGCAGTTTTAGCACACAGTTCATGCTCTTTAAAAAATAAACGCAAGATCCGAGTAGTTTTAACGCGGACTTCATGCTCGTTAAAAAATAAACATAAGCAATGAGCAAGTGTTTCCACCAGCGTTTAAGCTCATTTTAAAATAAAAAATGAACCTCCACCCGGTAAATAACCACTGTGAATGTAACCTTATCAGCCATTCAAGCCTTGGTCGTGTTTGCACCGTCACCTCCACTTTTCATTTGGCCGATCGTTCACCTCCATCTGATTGTTTAACCATTTTGAGGAACAGCTGCGAAGAGTGATTTCACCTAGCCATCCTTGTGACACTGTCGTGATTGAAAAATTCCAACCTGTACCTGGAATCAGCTGCTAACCCTGTTTATCACTCGTTCCTCAAAAGACGAGTCTTCTTTAAGCTCTTTTCAGCTGACTCGTAAAATATGAAAAGATTGTCGAGTCCTCGGCCTTCCAGCTCGTTAAAGGGACAGGAAGTGCTATCCCTCCTCTAGATTTTAATATTTTTGGACCTGAGGGATTATTGCACAGAAAGGTCGAGCGCTTGTTTTGTTCGGCTCGTTAAAACTATCGAAAACTCATCCCTTCTGTATTGTTTTATACTTTTTTGGACTAAAGGGATTAGATGACGAAAAAGGAATTTTGGAGTTAACTTTATGTACCTTTTCAGACTCTCTAAAAATGAAATGGACCGAGTTATCCTTGTCGTTAGACTTGTTAAAATCACTAAATAGCGACAAACTTGTCTTTAGACGAGAATGAGTTTCACTATCGCTAGGCTCGTTAAAACATAGCGATGGGCTTGCCCGAAGGGCAGGTTATAGAACAAGCATATGTTATCCTCCTCAAGTTTGACAAAAATAAAGAGGTACTGGTTAGCAATGACTGGGGAAAAATTGGGAGAAACTCAAGAAAACTTTGATGGTAGCAAGTCGCTCTTGAACATGACACTTTTCCTCCGTACCACAATCGGGTTGGGTTGTTTCATTCACCGGTCACATCACCATGGTCTCGCCATACCATCCATATTTGGGGTAATGCTACTGATCCATCGCATCAGTGTCGCCATATGTTCAAGAGAATTTGTTCAGAAAAGTCAACCGTGTCCCATCCACTGCCATACATTATCCTTCATCCTTTCATGACCGCCACCCTGAATCATATGTCACAGATCGTTTTCACCTCCATCAAAATCATTAGCTCCATTCCGTGTCAATGATGTGGGATTCATTAAGGCCCTCCTTTGACGGATCGCTTCTTGTCGACATCAGCTCATTATCCAAGAAGTTGATCTAGGAACAACCCCTTCAGTACTTTGAAGCTTGCATGCCTCAATGGCAAGTTTCTCACTTCCGGCGACAGGTATACATTAATGACCTTCGACTGAAAGATTTTGCATGGTGTTCGACGCCAAGTCCTTTATTCACACCACGTGAATTGTACTGCAGTACCTTGAGGGTCATTATCATTATCAGTGATTCCTCTCGCGCTTGTTAACGGTTTACCTCATTGACTGGTAATCAAGCGATGTCTTTCCATGTTCGACTTCAGAACAATTCTCACATGGATCGACTTGTACTTAGAGTGAAGATTGAATGAGTTTGAACACCCCGGATCTAGTTTCATCTATTCGGGCTGCGATATATATGCAGGAAAGATAAAGACATTGACATGTACATCATTGCAGCAGATAATCATCCTACTCAAAGGATGATAGTTTCATCAAAATTATCAGTTTACCATCAGACAATTGTCTGTTCTATGTACTGAAAAATGAATTTATAAAGCTGAGCATGGGAATGCCCACCTCAGCTAGATCATGAAAGCAGTATGAAAAATAATGTATTGTATTGTATCTTATTACAGGTCTCCTCCCAGCATCGGATGAACTTCGGACCCTCCTGGATAAAGCATTTCACCCGATAAACGGCCTCTTACTTTAGGGGGAAACTGTTATAGACATTTTTGTGCCTTACAGCATTGAGCATGAAATGTCCATAATATAAGGGATCCAAAGTCCCTAAACATGTTGTTCCTACTCCTAGAGTAACAAGGCTAACAAACCACAACAATTCACAGAAGTTCTCCACCAGAAACTGCTCAAAAAAAAGTCAATTCAGGATCATGTCAGTGGCTCCACTGGCTGTCTACGCTGAATGTCAAAGCCAACACTGGCTACCTGCGCTGAATGTCAAAGCCAACACTAGCTACCTACGCTGAGCGAGAGTGGACATGTGGCAAGTTCATTTCTCAAGGTGTCAAAACCCAGGAAGCTTCCAAAATGACACTTGCCTCAGGGAATTCGACTATGATGAGTAAGAGGTTCCAAATCTCCAAGTGGAAGCAAGAACCTCCAAGTGGAATCAAGAACTGACAGAGGGAGAGGACACTAGTCAGATCTCAAGCTGACTCATCTTCTCTCCAAACATCTATATATGGATCTCTCCTCCATGAGATCTGGAGGCTGGAATTTTGTTATTGCAAAGAATTGCTGTTGGTTTGAGACTGGAATCATTGGGTGCTTAATTCTTTGAAGGGAGTTGAAGATAGGAATTCCATTTTGCTTGGAAGGAGATGCTGGATTGGAGCCCTCTGGGTTGTATCTCTTCCTGAACCTTGTTATTCATCAATAAAGCTATCTTGGTTTTCTCCTATATACTGATGTATCTTTGATGTATGATTGCATTAGTATATTTAGTTTACTTCTAATCCTGAACTAGTTATGATTATCAATCCATGTCTTTGTGTAGTGTTCTTCTCTTTTGATCTTGCAGAGACCTGTTGAAGCTGGGCGAGCAAGGAGACAAGTAGCTGTGAACTCCCAAAGAGAAGAGAAACTGGATCGAGGGACAAACGGAAGACACCGGTTAGTCCATCCATCTCTCTTCATTCTTAATTCATAAAGGAAGAATACTAGAATAGTTGTCTCTGTTTGTTGCTAAGGCACTGTCACACCTTAGGTGGATAGGATCGTCCTGCATAGACATTTTTCCCCACAACACTAGGATTGTGCATTACATAATCCCAATGACCAAGGCTTCGAGACTGACTCTTGGAACTACGGAGTGTGTAGTTGGAGCGAGGCCTTCAGAGCCTCTGCATAATTCCTGGAGCCAAGGCAGAGCCTTGACATCCATAAATGCGTATTGCATGATGGGGGAAGAAATATCTGGAACAAGAAAGGGAAGATCTTCCAAAGGGAAACATGAAAGTGAGCATATATGAAAGTGAAAGTGATGGTTGGTGGAGATATGAGTGAATGATGGTGCATGATATCAAAACAAGTGCAGGAGTTGATCAAAATAAAGAACTATGAAGCTTATGGAGAGAGTCATGACAATGATGACCCTTAGTGCAAAAATAGGGTTATGCATGCAAGACTTTGGAAAGGTAATGTAAAACTTTAAGCAACACTTCTACAAGTAAAAAAAAATAAAAATGGTAGTGGTCGTTTAATAAAATAGGCAAAGCAACACTCTCACAAGGAAATCAAGCAAAAGTGACAGAAAAAAAGCAGCAAAAGACTAGAAAAGGAAGACTTACCAGTAAACACTATCATGTCAAAGGTTTCTAGTTCTCCTTAGCATGCCAGAGCTCCAAGATCAAATTTATGAATGAGATCTAGCAACATCCATTAAATACCTTTGGATGATTTAGGTTTTATGATGCAAAGGCCAAAAATCTAGGAAAAAGTGACACATGGTGACAGTTTCGAAAAGTAACTCAAGTGTAACTCCAACTAGTAAAAATAGATCCCTATTTTTTAGGGATGACTTTTTTCTTTGTTTATTTTTCTCTTTCTCTCTTTTTTTCTTTTTTGGGAAAAAGTTTCCATGCATGCATGGAGAGATTGCATAGTTCTTGAGGAAACTAGAAAACTCACTAGCTCATGTAGCGGGAATCTATTGAGGTTGAGAGAAAGCTTATGTACAATGTCTGGGTTGAGTGGCTACGTCTTCCTCTCATTCTCTACGTAGTTTCCTAGCTGAAGGTATGATGTTAGCTAGGTCTGTGCAATTCACAAGCCGAAGCTCACTATTGGATTTGTTGTGAAGGAACATCCCCTCCACGGATAGAGGAGATTTCTCTAACCCAATGAATGGGTCTAGTGACAAACTAAACAAACTAACATCCACTTTATTAGCTTATGTTTAGCAAATGTAGTGAGAGATTTCCCTACCTCGCTCTGATGTTAATTGCTCAATCCTTTGGATATGACTTTGATTCCTTCACTTCCACGCTCACTCCTTACTTGTTCTTCATGTACGAGTACATGTAATAAATATCAAAGAGAAATGCAATATACAAGAGTATATATGGCATACATCAAATATATACTAATTAATAGATAAAGGATATTAACCTAAAAGCATAAACATTTACACAATTCTCGAAAGCGAACATTAGATGAATGAATTAATGAGCTAAAGAGGGAAGCATACAACCTATGCCTTGATGTTGGAGACTTCCTTTTGGTGGGTGTCCAAGTCCAATAAAATACTCTTCAAGCACTCCTTGTCCAAAGTTAGAATGGGTAGAATTTGGTCATAATCTCAGTATAGGAATGCAAGAAATCAATGACCAACCATTTAGGGATGGAAGGGAGTTCATTTATAATAAGGGAGAGGAAAAAAAGGATCCTCAAAGGAGGGAGGAAGGTCCATATCTCAAGGGGAATGCCCATAAACACAAGATCAAGAGCTCCAAATGGGAGATATCAACCATATCTACAACAACCAATATCTATCTCATTGTTCTTGAGGTTTCTAGTACATGAAACTCCTCTCCCATTTTAGGAAAACCTGCCAGAAGAGGTTCAATGTGGGTTTTCATATCAAAACCCACATTGGAAGCACTATGGTTAAGTAGTGCAACCTTCCATCAGCATGGGTATCTACTGGAGCAAAGCAGGTTTTCACTAAAATATAGGGTTTTAGCTAACCCTCTTTAGAATTGACTTACGGTAGTTTTCCTTTTGTTTTTTAGGGATGTTTTTGTCTGTGTATCATGATAGCTACACGTCCTAGTTGTCAACATTTTGGAACTTCGGGATATGGAATAGAAAGTGGACAGGAGATGTGAAAAAATATTCTATAATAGATTCCACATAAAGCATGAAGGTAGAAGAGGGAGTGATGGATGAAATGCTCTACAAGCCAAGGCAGGGACTAGAACAACACTTTCGGGAGACTTGCAAATCAAGAACATACATATAAATATACATATCTGACATCTCTGATAAACATGCCTAGTGATAAATGAATAGGCATCTAATGATACATGAATCTATGGTATGGACGCAACCATCTAAACAAAAGGGATCATGTGTATAGATCCAAGGTATAGTCGCAACCATCCAAATAAATAGGATCATATATATGGACCCACAGTATGATTGCAACCATCCGTATAGGAGAAAACATGTGTACAATCATGAATAACTCATAACTCCATGAAACTTAGATTTTATCAGGCAGAATCCAAGGTCTTGCACTTTGTCTCGACCCGATCAATGTACCAATTATAACATGTGAATAGATGTTTTGAAGTCAAACATGATATAGAACCACCTCATTATCATTCAATGATGTAAATCGTCAATAGGTACGAGAGAAACTACCAATAATGACAATGGATATCAAGCTAGAATCAATATAATCCATGAATTTGAATAATGAAGGTGAAGTCAAACAATCGTGGAATTATCCAATCGAAGGTCTATGATGTAAACCTGTCTTTGAATGCGAATAACTTGTCATTGAGGCATGCAAGCTCTAAGGTACTAGAAGGGAGTTTCTAGATCATGTTCCCAGAGAATGAGCTAAAGTCAACAGGAAGCAATCTGTCAAAGGAGGGCCATAATGAATCCCACATCATCGACATGAATCAAAGGATGTGGTAGAGTAGTTAATTGGATACAAGATTATGGTAGAAAGTCAGATAGTGTATAAGCAATAAATAACTGTAGATAGGACTTCTCTTGAACATATCAGTGAAATGACTCCAGAGTTTGGCATCATTTGACTCAACATTGGATCGAAGGTCATGATGACGAAGTGGTATAATCAGATGAGAGGAAAAATGGATTTCCCAAACCCAGGAACGTTTCCCAGACTTAGGAAGGCAAGTGACTAATTGAGCATGTCCCAAACTCGACATGAGAAATAAATTAGTGTGATTTTTAAGAGCGACATGTTGCCTTTACAAAATACAAGAGATGATTGCTTTCACTTTTCCCCCCACCATTACTAGTGAGTACCCCATTTTTTTATTTCAATCTTGAAGGGGATAACATATTCTTGCCATATAAGTTCATCCTTCAGAATAATCCATTCTATTAAGTTTTACGAGTCCTAGGAAGGAGAAAATTGGTCTTGTGATGGTGACAAGTCTTGTGTCATTTAAGTTTTACGAGTCTGGTGGAGGGGAAAATCGACATCTTTTTCATGTGTAGAGAGTTTGAAAAAGAAGTGGAAAGGAAAAGTCCAAAGGTCCCTTTTCGTAAATCATCTCTTGAACCTGAAAAGATAGAAAATAATATCCACGAGAACCTCTTGGCCATGTTCGACTAAGGTATTCCTTTTTTGTACAATATTCTATCTCATTATGGAAAAGATTTAAACTTGTACTGAGTAGATGTCATTTCATTTTCTTTAACAAGTTTGAAATGACAAGTACTCAAGAATATTTTCATTTTTTGAGAGCTATAAAAAAGCTTAAAGATGACTCCATGGGGTCGCTTTTTCATTTATTGTTTATGATTCCAAAAACGTGATAAAATAAAACTCATTGAATTAGTAAAAATAAATAATAGTCACGAAGTATGCATAACGTATCGCTACACAAGGAAACAAACATTACCGATTTCAAGGAAAAATATTAAAAAAATAGTGAAATGCACCTTTAGTTGGTAAAAAATACTATTTAAAAATTATAAAAAACCCAAAAAGTAAATCATTTTTACCATTTCACCAGTTTGCAAATCTTAGAGCATTTTACCCTATTTTACCTCAATTTTTAGGCAAGGAGTAAAATTAATCCCAAACAACATTCATTGAACCATTCGTTGCAGGTAAGAGATCTTTCCCTTCCCTTTAGTCTGGTTCTCATTTCATGCATTTTCATCCATAGATTAGATTTCAAAGAGGATTTGCAAAAAAATTATGTCGAGTGCGATAAACGTGGGTTTTACCCATCGGACCTGTGCTGATCACCTTGTCATCAACTAAGCCATCGCACTGCTAGTGCGTGAACATTTACACACAATCGCGCTGGCACTAAGGTAATTTTTTTTGTGAAATCCTCCATGTTGAATGGTTTTTCTTGAATTTTGTCTCCATGGAAGCTCATGAAATTTTGTTTTATTCACTTTCCATAAGATAATGAGTCCAAAATTGTGGTTGAATGGAAATAAAGAGCACATGAAGCTTAAGACCATCAAGCACCTTAGGTTCCAAATTGTATTGATTCCCTACAAGCATGTGGGTTTCTCAAGTTCTTTAGGATTCCTAGAGTTACATCCCAGCATGTGTTACTTAAGCATTTTATTAGTTGGTGGGATGTGGATCACCAACTATTCATGACTGCAAACCAAGAACTCAAAATAGATGTTGCATACATTTATTTCATTACTCACTTCTCTAGAAAGGGACAGCGGATTCAGTTTTCTAGTTCTCACAGTGGAGGAGAAAGCACATATATGTTGATTGCAAGGCATTTTCGAGGGACTAAAAATACCCAAAGTGGGAAAATAGATATAAATACCATCACAAATCTCTCACTAGGAACAATCTTGAATACTATGGCCTGAATAGCTAGGGATCATGCATTGAATGAAGCAACAAAATCTCATTTCTAGTACGCAATCAAGTGTTTGAATCGCACGGTCATCAACTAGTGTGAGGGTTTGTTGGTCTGTAAGTAGCATAAAATTACGAAGTGCAAGTCGGGAAGTCTGAAGAAATTCATTTTCAGGTCTATTTTGGTGACATTCTTCTTGGAATGTGTGTCATTACTCCGATATCAGTGGATAGAAGTGGATGCACAAGCACCATAGATCCACAATTACTTAGATGGGGTGATATGATGCCTCGACATGGAGGTAGGCAACAAATTTCATTCCCTCTGGAGCTTTTTGGATGGTTGCATCAACAACTAATCATGGTTGACAATTGGGAATATGTAGGAATGGATTTATGAGGAGATCCAGATCTTCCACTTCCACCAGGCGCATAGTTGACTGATGCAGGTAAAAACTAATTTAAAAGTTTTTGAAGTTTTTGAAGTTTTTTTTTTTTTTTTTTTTATGTCTACTGAGATTTAACTTATGATGATTTGCAGATGTGGGACCATAAACACCTCCAGGGATTTCTCTGATAGCTAGATGGGTAGCACGCAATATTGAGGAGGCTCTTTATGATGAGGGAGCAGATCTAATTGTCGAGGTATAGCGTAACCTAAAAGCCTTAACTAGGGGCATTCCAGAGTATGCCCTGATAGATGAGGTGCCATTGAGGTACCATATACACACTGTAGGGGTTTCCGCCAGACTGCGTTAACTATTGGGCCGAGTTATAAGGGATATTTCATACTATCATGAGCACCATGTGGCCGAATAGACAACTCTAGTTTACTTTCTGCACTGATGTAGGCTTATGAAGCCACATCTCTCATAACACATATTTTGTCATTTTGACGTAGAAAACTCTTTTGCAAACACTCTATATATATACATGTTTTCCAGTTCACCATGTGCATTATGTGATGTTTTATGGTTTATATGTTTCGCCAATGTCTATTTGACACATAGTTAGCCAATGCATCTGTTAATGTGTTCATACATCTCAGAATGTGATGATAAGTAATAAAATCAAATCTTCATTCCAAGAGAGGAAATCATAAATACATTCTCAAAATTTGAGAGTTTCTAACTTAATGTTGTCTATTAAGTTGTAGTACAATGAGTTGTGAATCAAGATTCACTATTAACTTTCTAATTCCAAGAGTAATAGCTTCCGACAAAATCTCAATGACCACACTATATTTGGCAATATTATTAGTCGTACGACCTAAACATATACCTTGCGAATTAACTAACTCAACATTAGGGTCATAGATTTCCCATGGAGTGGAAGAAAAATTCCTTGTACTATGACAAGAACCATTAGAAAAACTAACATAATGGTTGGATGACATCTTCAAACCAGGTAGAGCATCAGGTAAGCAAAGGAAAACCCTTTTGCAAAAGAAAAATAACACATCAAAACCACACTGCACACTAATGAAACACACTAGTTTACAAAATTGTTTACACGAAACATCGCGCATAATAATTCTTAAGGTAAAGCCCATTTTTGGGCTCAGCCAAAGAATTTCCTTCATAATCGACTAACTCATATGAGCCTTTCTATAAAACTCGTTTAGAAATGTAAGGCCCATAGTGGTTGGAATTTCCCATCTCCCAAATTGTCATTGGCTTAATCATATAACAAGACCAAGTCAGCCTCATCAAAAACACGGGGAGGAATAGTTCTACCATATTGAGCCTTAACTTGTTTCTTTTGGGATTCAATTACTAATTCAACAATACAGTGAGTTTCATCGAGCCTTTTGAGGTAAATTAAACGTTCGTCTTCAGGTGAGGTATCAGGGAGTAATTCGACAACTAGTTTTAGGGTAGGAATTTCTCACTCAATCGGAAGAGTTGCCTCTATCACATACATCAGCTAAAAGGGTGTGAATCTAGTGGCATTCCTAAATACAATTTAGTAAGCCCATAGAGATTAAAATAGCATGAGATGTTAGTTTCATTTATGCATCCCAATGGTGTGTTGAAGCATGGTAACCAATACTATTTTGACTACCTCAACTTGGTCATTGGCCTATGGATAATAAGGAGTTGAGTTGTCATGATGCAAACCCAATTGAGAAGTAAGCTCTACCATAATGTAATTTCAGAAATGAGAGCCATGATTAGTGATGATGGCTTGAGGAACACAAAATCAAGCTTCGACATGGTCAAAAAGAAATTTAGTAGTAGTTTTACCGTCAACAGCATATGTGCACATCGCCTTGGCCCATTTAGTGAAATAATAAATGATGAAGATGATATAACCATGGCCCTTGGCTGAGCGAGGGTTAAATGTCATGATAATAATACCCCATTTAGCAAAGGGGCTGACTGTAAGAACTAGGTGTAAGGGTATGGGTGGGGTGTGCTATTTACGGTTGTAAATATGACAGACGTGACATTTTTAGACTACTAAAATGAAATCTTTGAAGATAAAAGGCTAGAAATAACTAGCATGAAAGCTTTTATGAGAAGTACCATATCTTGACATATGACCACCATTGGCCCCAGATTGATAGTCATTTATGATTCTCTTAGCTTCTTCAAGTGTAAAAATCCTACGCAGGATAGAATCGACACCAACACAGTAGAAAGTATCGTCAATGATGTGATAGGGTTGAGATTGATGTCGAATGTGATGACATTAGAATTGGACAACTCTGATAAAAAAGTTTAGGTTTGGAGATAAACAATGATATACTTGTACCATGGGTCAAGAGTGTTCATGAGAAAGAGAGTTTCATCAGGAATTAACTCATCAGAAGCCATATATGTGGTCGCAGAGAGAAGGTCACAAATTAACTCAGAAAAAATAAGTGATTTCTCTGATTTGGCTATATAAAATTCCAAATCCAATTCCTGAAGGATAAAAATCCACTTAGAATACTTGCCCCCCAACGTGTATGTCATGGGGTTGCAGTCAGAAATCACAGTGGTTTTCCGCAAGAGAATATAGTTTCAAAAGTGTTGAACAACATAAACAACTTCCAAAGCCAATTTCTAAACATGGGCATATCAAATTTTGGTGTCGATAAGATTCATGCTTAAGTAGTAAATCATGTGTTCATTTCCATCCTCATCGTCTTGAACTAGTACCATGGAAATAATACTATAAGTTGCGGCCAAGTACAAGAAGTAATTGCAGTGGTAATTGGAAGGATGCAATAAAGGAGCACTAATGAGAGTGTTCTTTCATGCATCAAAAGATATTTGGGTGCTCTCAACCCAGATAAATGGGATCCCTTTCTTAAGGAAACAAGTAAATCCCTTGGCAAGTTCAACAAAATTGGGTACGAAATGATGAAGGAAATTAGCTTTCGCTTGCAAGCTCTACAACTAGTGTAGATATGATGGAGGGGTTAAATTCAGAATGGCCTCTACTTTGATGGGGTCAATTTGGATTCCTTCCTTAGATACAACAAACCCTAGGAGATGACCATATTCGATGAAAAAGACACACTTATGAAGATATAAAAGCATATTGTAGTGTCTACAACAAAGAGAAATTGCTCAAAGGTGGTCAGGATGGTCATGACACTTACCATAATGTGTTGGTAAGTCATCAATATATGGTTGAACGATGTGTTTAATGTCATGAAAAGCATAGTAAATCACTCATTGGATGGTAGCACCAATGCTTTTCAGACCAAAAGGGATTTTTTTTATAGGAAAAGGTTCCCCACAGATAGATAAAAGCAGTTTTATGTTGATCGATGAGAATAATGTTAATATGGTTGTAGCCAGCAATACCATCCATAAAAGAAAAAATATCACTCCCGAAAGACCCATCAATGATCAGTTCTATAAAAGTATTTGGATAATTATCTTTCAAACACGCCCGATTGATATCATGGTAATCAAGACAAACACGAATAGTCACTTGTTTTTTAGTTACAACAACAATATTTGAAACCCAGTCTGTCATTGGAATAGGGTAAATAAAACTAGCCTCAATAAAATTTTCAACTTCTCCCTTTCTAGTGGCTACCTTTCTATGATGCAATGGGCATAGACTCTGATGAGAAGGCTTCAAATTTGGATAAGTAGGTATTTCATGAAAAACTATACTCAGATCTATGCCATAAATTCCTTCTTAAAGAAAGACATAACAAAATTCCTTGAAAATGGAAGTGTAAATCTTGATCTCATCCGAAGAACAAGAAACTCTGACATGGATGCTTTTGACAATTCTTAGTTTAACATAAATGTCGATGGGCATCATAGAAATAAAATTCCCCATGTTTCATTGAGACAAAACTTCATGCACCAAAATATGCATTTGATGTGGATGAGTCAATGTGCGGGAAATAAAGGTTTATAGACACAATGAAATATCTCCAAGACTTGGGAGGAATGAGGAACGATGATGGGCATCATTCCAAGGATTTTCTTCAAGAGACATAACCTCGGTGACACTCTTATCATTTGGAAATGTCTCATTCAAGGAACCCGGAGAATCCCAAGAGCCAAGCCAAGGGGATTATGATTGTGAATATGCATCTAGATGCATACTAAAATTAGGATGACTTTTAGAAGTCACCGCTGAATCCAAAACAACAAATTCATATGGTTGCTCTACTAGGCTGAGCGGAATGACATCACCAAAAGAATCAATTTGATCGGGATAAGGAATGATCGAAGGATCGTGTGAAGTGGACATCATGTTAGTGGAAGCGATGTTTAGAGGTGGGAAGGAAAAATTTCCCATAAGAGCAGAGTCTTTAAAAATACATGCCCCAACACTCTCGTAAGGGGTGTCATTGTTTCACATATATGGCACATTGACATTTGAAGAGCTAGAAGAGAAAAAGGTTGACTGATCAATGGTGACAATTTTCCCCTCATGAGGAAAACGGAGCACATGGAACAATGTAGAAACCACACAAAACATAGCATGGGTCTAACTCTGACAAAGTAAAAGATTATAATTCAAGTTGGCTTCAATGACTTCTACTTCTAAATTAATAGTTTTCCCTTCCAATGTTATTGGAAAGTTTGTGAGAATACTATATGGATGAGATCATCTACCATCGAAGGCTTTTAAGGTGTTATGAGACTCGTTGAGAGGTGGAGATCCAATAGCTTTCCATCATGAGATAGACATGATGTAGGTGGAAGCACCCTCAACAACAGTGCTATGAATCGTCTTCCATTTTATAATGACTTGGATTAAAAAGGCAAGCTGATGTGGAAGCCATTGAACATGATTTTTCAGGTCAAAGGTAATAAAATTCGAATTGGTAAGGTTAAACCCTCCTATAGTAGATAGTAATTATTTCTGTTGTGATGGAAAAATTTGGAGAAATTTTGTTATGAAACCAGCTCAAGAAAAGATAGAAAAGATAGATCAACGCCTTAGAATTTAGCCTCTTCGAGGGGGCAACCTCCTTTACATTACATAAATGAACAATTCTTGGATGATTCAAATGAAAAAACCTCCTTTCTATATATAGGAGTCTAAGGAGTCACAATATAATCCAGCGGACCTAACAATAATAATATAAAGCCACAAAAATAACAATAGAGGGATTCTATGGGGCACAGTAATAACAATATGGGGGCAATAGGGGCACAACAATATTAACAAGGGGTATAACTACAATAGTAATGGGGTAATCACTATTATTATAGGGACCCAACATGTCCCTCTCCTTCAAAAAAGTGTTGTCCTCAATGCTTGAGTAGTTCTGGATACTTCTGCATAAAATTCTCATCCTCCCATGTGGAATCTTCAGCGGATAAGTTCTTCCACTTGATAAGATACTTTGAAATTGAACGATTTCGTAGCTGTCGAGTTCTTGTTTCTGTGACTGGTTCCGGTTCCAATATAATTATTCCTTCCTCGTCAAGTTTTGGCAATATTGTTTGAATTGGGAGCTTGTCGCCTATAACCTTCTTTAAACATGAAACATGGAAAATTGGGTGCAATCGAGAAGCTGCAGGAAGCTCCAATTTGTATGCCATAGTACCAATCTTTTGCAACACCTTGTACGAACCATAATACTTTGGTGATAATTTATTATCCTTCTTATTTTTCTTGAGGGACATTTGCTTATATGGTTGTAGCCATAGGAATACCCAATCACCTACATCAAAACTTCTTTCACTGTGATGTTGATCTACCTGTTGTTTCATTCTATTATGTGCCAACACGAGGTTATCCTTTAAGAGTTGGAGGACTTGTTGTTGATGTTCGATGTGATGTTCCATTGCATGAACCTTAGAATTTTCTCTTAAATATGATGTGATGGATGGTGGTTGATACCCATAAAGTGCCATAAATGGGGTCATTTTTGTTGCTGTATGGAAGGAAGTGTTATACCACCATTCAACCAGAGGCAACCATTTGACCCATTGTGTCCATTTATCAGATACAAAGAAAAAAAGATATCCTTCCAAACATTTGTTTACTATCTTAGTTTTCCCATCAGATTGAGGGTGATAAGATGAGCTATGAGCTAAATGAGTACCAAGACAAGAAAATAATTCTGTCCAAAAATTTCCAATGAAAATGGGATCTCTGTCACTTACAATAATCTTTGGGTTTCCATGTAGCTTTTGAATAGTTTCCATAAATGCAGTAGAAATTGTACTGGCTTTAAATGGATGTGATAATGCACAAAAGTGTGCATACTTGGTAAGTTTGTCAACTGCCACCATGATGACACTCTTTCCCTCAGACTTGGGTAAGCCTGTGATAAAATCCATTGAAACCTCCTCCCAATGTTGGCTTGGAATGGATAAATGTTGTAATAGACCCGGTGTCTTAATTGTTTCAACTTTCTTTTGTTGGCAAACCAAACATTCAGCCACTAACTTTTGAATATCTGATTTAAGGCCATCCCAAAAAAATTCCTTCTTAACCCTGTTGTAAGTTTTTAAAAATACTGAGTGCCCTCCTAAAGGAGAAGTGTGCAATTCCATAAGAATATTTTGTTTTAGCTAGGAATTTCTTACAGAGGTATAAGCGATCTTTGTACCATAATGAATCATTTTTCCAGCTAAATGTACCAGACGTACTGGAATCTTGTTGTAACTTTCGAATAAGTGCCCACACTTCTTTGTCATTCTTCCATTCCTCCCTTGCTTCATTTATCCAATCTAGTTGGATAATAGAAATGGTGCACAACAATGCTTCCACATCCTCATCCTTTCTTGAGAGTGCATCTGCCACCACATTTTGCTTCCCTTTTTTGTAGATGATTTCAAAGTCATAACCCAACATCTTTGTGACCCACTTTTGTTGCTCTTCAGAGGATAATATTTGTTGTAAAAAGTATTTAAGGCTATCATGATCCGTTTTTACCTTGAAGTGTCTACCCATTAGGCAGGGTCGCCATTTCTTAAGTGCATGGAGTATTGCCAACATTTCCTTCTCATAAATTGCTTTGCTTAAAAACTTTCCCTTGATTGGACGACTTTCAAAAGAAATGGGTCTTTCATCTTGCATTAGAACAATACCAATTCCATTTCCTGAAGCATCACATTCCACAATAAAGGTTTTTGTGAAGTCCGGTGTAGCTAAGACCGGTTCTTAGCACATTGCCTCTTTAAGATGTTCAAAGGCCTTTGTTGCTTCCGGAGTCCATGAAAATGCATCTTTCTTCAATAATGTTGTTAGAGGTGCTGCTATTC
The DNA here is from genome assembly GCA_031772625.1 of Pinus tabuliformis. Taxonomy (NCBI): domain Eukaryota; kingdom Viridiplantae; phylum Streptophyta; class Pinopsida; order Pinales; family Pinaceae; genus Pinus; species Pinus tabuliformis. The sequence continues at coordinate 66,185,635 of CM062805.1, read as the reverse complement.
TCCCATAATTCTTAACAAACTTGCGATAATACCCTGTCAACCTGAGAAATCCTTGCAGATGCTTTATGGATGTGGGGTTTTCCATTCCTTAATGGCTTTAATTTTGCTACGGTCTACCTTAATTCCTTCATGAGATACAATATGACCCAAATATTCCACCTCCTGGACTCCAAAGAAACATTTGGATCTTTTTGCATATAATTGATTCTCCTTCTATAGTTGTAGCACCTTGTCAACATGTTCAACATGATCCTTCCAAGACTTGTTGTAGATTAGTATATCATCAAAAAATACTAACACAAATTTTCTAAGGAATGGTTCGAAAATTGAATTCATCAAACCTTGAAATGTTGAAGGTGCATTGGTAAGGCCAAAAGGCATGACCAAAAGTTCATAATGACCCTCATGAGTTCTAAATGATGTTTTCAGAATGTCTTCAGTCTTCATTCTGATTTGATGATATCCTGAACGAAGATCCAACTTGGTGAAGTAAATTGATCCATGCAATTCATCCAGTAATTCATCAATGACAGGAATGGGGAACTTATCTTTAATAGTGAGCTTGTTGAGCTCCCTATAATCCAGACACATGCGCCATGATCCATCCTTCTTGTGCACCAATACTACTAGAGCAGAGAAAGAACTTTGACTCGGTTGAATTATACCAGCCTCTAGAATTTCTGCAACCATACGTTCAATTTCACTCTTTTGGAAATAGGGATATCTGTATGGCCTTATGTTTGGAGGAACACTTCCTAGAATCAGATGAATAACATGATCATGATCACGCATAGGTGGGAGACCTTTGGGAGTCTCAAACACCTTGGAATGATTGTCCAGGACTTTTTGGAGATCTGGAGAAATAGATGATTCCGATGTGGACACATATAACGAGCATAATTGTGCAATTACACCTCTTTGCTCCATTTTTAGAAGCTTTATCATACAATTAGAGCTGATTATCTTTCCTGGTTTCCCTGCAATACCCCTTAATTCAACTTCCTTTCCTTCCGTAGAAAATTTGATGAAAATTTCTTGAAAATTAAAAGCTATTGTACCCAGGTATTGTAGCCATTGGACTCCTAATACAACATCAGCACCTCCCATTGGAATGGAAAGCATTGGTCTAGTCAATACATATTCTCCCATTGATAACTTGATATTATGGCACTTTCTAGAGTAATTTATTGTTCCTCCAGTTGAAATCATCACTTGACACTCTCGTGATGGATATAGGAAGCAATTCAATTCTTTTGCTACCTTACAATGAATAAAATTGTGGGTGCTTCCTGAATCAATCAACACTATTACCTTTTTTTCTTGATTTCTCCTTCTATCTTGATGGTTTGAGGAGTGGTAATTCCCGCCAATGCATTACAAGATATGGTCAGATTTATTTGTTCTTCATCTAGGCTTTGTTCCTAGAGTATATCCTCTTATTTTGACCTTTCTTGCTCCTTTTCTTCTTCCTCTTCACAATCTATGTAGAATAATTTCTTCTCAGCACACTTATGACCTTTAGTGTATTTGTTATCACAACTGTAACAAAGCCCTTTTGCTCTTTTTTCTTCCAATTGTTGTGGTGTCAACCTCATAGGTTGTGGAAGACTAAGGGCAACAACACTTCCGTCTTTATAGTTGTGAGTGGTATGCTTCTTGGTTGCCATAATTTTGCTTTCCATTTTTCTTGCTAACCTGAATGCCTTCTCTAATGAATCAGGTTCCCAAAGGCGAACATCATGTTGGATATTATCCTTTAAAGACCCTATGAACACATCAATCCTATGCTCCTCTAGAATATCTTTTACCCTTATGTCCAATTTTTGGAACTCCTCAATGTGCTCCATTATTGAACCCTTTTGTTTGAGACTTATCAATTGGCTAAAAAAAGTGTTGCTTTTCGTATCCTCATAATGTGCTATCAATTCTTCCGTAAAAATTGCCCAAGTGATAAATGGTTTACGAGAGCAAAGGCATTGATACCATACAAACTAATTTGGTTCCAAATATAAAGTTGGCATACGTACCTTTTGTGTGTTTTGCACATTATTGAGATCGAAGAATTGCTCCATCTATAATATCCATGTGGCAGGATCCTTGCCATCAAACTTCCTCATATCATTTTTTGGAATATGGTGAGTCTTCGATCCAACATTAGCATCTATGGAATCATGATTAACATTTCTTTTGTTCTAATCATGAGTTTCCTTTAGTACCTTTTCACCCTTAGGGACCATTTCTTTTAGCAACTTATTCATATTTATCTTCAATTCGTCCATGTCTGTCTTTTAATCTATCTTCAAATCATCCATCTTAGCTTCCACGTCAATCATCTTAGCTTCTATGCCTTTCTTTAAACAGTCCATCTTAGCTTCTACACCTTTCTTTAAACCATCCATCTTAGCTTCTACATCTTTCTTTAAACCATCCATCTTAGATTCTGTTCCTTTTTGTGCAAGGGACAGTTGTTGCACTTGGTCTTGTAATTTTGATATATCATGTTGCATTTCTTCCTCTTCTTCATGAGTCATGCTAGAGCTTTCAGGTTCCTTACTAGGTGTTTGCATTTTATTTCCTCGAGGCATCAGTTACCGATAATAATGCTCTACTATCCCCTTTGAATTCCTTCAAAATAAATTTTCAAACCAAGTTTAAGCAAAAATTTAAGAAAATCTACACACCTTTTTTCACTTTGTAGGAGCTCGATATTGCCTCTGATGTATTTCTGTACGTTCCAGTCATCTAGTTCTGAATCTATGAGCTGTAGTAGCACTCTGTGTCCTCTTTCGAATGCCACAAGTCTGACCCAAATTGGATTCTCCAAGGAAGAGTTATGTGAAATCTCCCACAATGACTTGCTTATAGACTAGTTCAGTAGAGCGAACTTGTACGAAGTGCTACGAGTCGCTGTTTATACCTTTGGATCTGAAACATGCATAAAAGAAACTAAAATCCGTCCTCTTTCTTTACCTTCTTACAAAATTTCAATCCGATCCCCAGAGAGAAAGTTAGGACGATTTTCCTCAAGTCACCTGTTTTGAATGTAATTCAGAAGTCTGCAAAAGGACCAACTTCCTCAGATCATATCTCCACAAATATGGTGCAAAACGATTTGAAATTTGGACCCACGGTTCCGCGCGATGTCTTCTCAAATGGGTTTTTTTTTCAACTTCTGAAACGTCACAGAACAAACGTTATAGCGAAAATTTGACGATGACCTGTTTGTAGCAGCGAAACCCTAGAATCCAAAGCTCTGATACCAAATGTTATGAAATCAGCTCAAGAAAAGATAGAAAAGATAGATCAACGCCTTAGAATTCAACCTCTTGGAGGGGGCAACCTCCTTTACATTACATAAATGAACAATTCTTGGATGATTCAAATGAAAAAACCTCCTTTCTATATATAGGAGTCTAACGAGTCACAATATAATCCAGCCGACCTAACAATAATAATATAAAGCCACAAAAATAACAATATAGGGATTCTATGGGGCACAGTAATAACAATATGGGGGCAATAGGGGCACAAAAATATTAATAAGGGGTATAACTACAATAGTAATGGGGTAATCACTAGTATTATAGGGACCCAACAAATTCCAAGGCAGAGATCGCTGAAGGTGCTTGAGCTAAATCTTCGATAATATTATAGTTTTGAGCAGCTCACAAATTCGCATTGTATGATGAAATCCTAAGGAAACCCTTAGGAGGTGGTCAGATAATGGATTCATTACCAGGTCTCTAAATATGAAGAGGACCATAATTAGGTGGAGTAGAAGTGGAACATGTATCAGTAACTTGTTTCTCGACAACGTGTTTGGGAGGAGTCAGATAGTATTTTGACAGAGTGGCGACATAGATAGGAGTCGTCCCACTCATATAAACTTGAGAGCCCGAAGATGTAGCATATTGTGGTTGCTCTACTGATTGGGTTTTCTATGATGGAAAAGGTTCTTTTTATACATTCGGTGTCCCTTGGGTGCCTTTTAAAAAAATATTGACTTGAGCACAAGAGGGTAAATCCTTGGTATAGTGATCTTCATCACAAATGAGGCAAGGATATTTGGGCTTACGTTTAGATGCATCATCAGTAGATGATTTCGTAGGATTCTATTTCTAGGTATCATATTTGGCTTTTCCTTTACCCTTATTTTTACCTTTTGAGTCTTTTTCTTCCACGGTAGATTAAATGGAATTAACCTCAGAGGTTTTACCAGGATTCTGAGAGCGATTTGAAGGAGAGTTGGATGCAGTAGTTGAAACATAGTTTTTCTTTGTAGAAACAAAATAATCTTTACTAGAAGTTTGAGTCACTGACCCAATAACAATGTTGATGGGTGGTGCCTCTGGAGGTTTGGAAGATGCAGGATCATGTTATAGACATTTTTGTGCCCTACAACCCCAAGCATGAAATGTCCATAAACCAAGGGCTCCTAAGTCCCTAAAAGTTTTTTTCTAACCCCTAAAGGAACAAGGTCAACAGATTACAACTTCTCCCAGAAGTTCTCCATGAGAAACTACTCAGAATTAGTCAAAACAGGATCATTGCAGCTGCTCCATTGGCTAAGTGCATTGCACCTCACCTAAATACATTGTGAGGGTGCATTTCATTTCAAAAGTCCCTTCTATGGGGTGCGATGGGTGAGAAATGGCAAATGGCAGTGTCATTCCGCGAGGTGGAGAGGCAATGGAAGCTTCCAGAATCTTCTCTTGTGACACTTGCCTCACTGAATTCGACCAAGGATGAGTAAGAGTCCCTCGGTCTCCAAGTGGAAGCAAGAACTGTCAGAGAGAAGACACTAATCAAATCACAATCTGACTCATCCCCCTTACAGATATCTATATATGGATCCCTCATCCCAGAGATCCACAGGCTAGAATTTTGGATATTGTAAGGAATTGTTGTTGGTTTCTAGAGACAAACATCAGATTGTTGGGTGATCTAAGCTTTGTTTGAGGTGAAGAAGGGCTTCTTTGCTGGGAGGTTGATGCTGGGTCAGAACAACTGGTTGTAACTCCTCCTGGATCTTTTCTTGTTTATGAATAAAAGATATTTGAGTTTTCCTCCATGCTTTTGTATCATTGATGCTTATTACATTTGTATGGTCAATTTACATCTGATCCTAGATTGTTTATGATTATAGATCCATGTCTTTGCATATTGCTATGCTTCTGTGATCTTACAGGTACTTTTTGAAGCTGGGCGTGCAAGGGAGCAGGTAGTTGGGGACTATCAAAGAAGAGAGGGATCGAATCGAAGGATTAGCGCAAGACAGAGGTTGGTCTTTCTGTTCCTCTTACCTATAATTCATAAAGGAAAAACAAAAGTAGTTTTTCTTTGTTTGTTTCTAAGGCAGTTGTCACACCTTAGTGGGATAGAGAAGTTCTAAATAAACACTTTTCCCTGTAACAAAATGGCGACTCCGCTGGGGAATTAATTAGTTTGTTTGTTTATCATTCTTTGTTGTTTGTTTCATAAACTTACAAGTAGCGTTCGAACTGCATTTGCCATAACAAATGAAAAGTAGATAACTGCTACTTCAATCCATCTACCAGATCTGTTTATGATTTAAACAACTGATTCACAAACTATCTGATTTCCCTTGTGATAGCTCTTAGATCCTCCTTAGATCTACCCCTGATTGTTGCATTACTGATTGCTTTTTACTCAGCCAAAACCCAAGAACTGAACTGCAAACTCTGACCCGGAACCCGAATAGAATCTCGTTTCTGGCCCAGCGTAGGTACTGTTCAGAGATTCTAAATTTCAGCGCACTTCTCGAGTGGACAACCTGCGCTGCATTTCAGATTCTCTGTGTTACAGGTGCGCTGATCAGACTAGCTATGTGTAGCTGTGGCTTCTGTGATTCATTCTTTCCAGTTCTATTCCTAAATCTTGCTGCCTGTGATCAGTATATGTCTATTTGAAACCCCTTTTCCTTGTTGTTATTCTGCCTCCTTTGTACAAAAGAACTGTAGATGTTTTTGTGTGTTTGTTCAGTCATTTACAGTTCTCCTTTGCAAAAGTAGCATAGTTGTACTGTCGTCCTTTGATTTGAATCTATCGCAAGTGTCTATTTCGATCGTAGGAAAGAGTTTGATTGTTGTTGATGGTTGATTATCCTGTTACTATTTCTTTTGGTCTGAATTTGTAATTTTCTAGTGTCAAGAACAAGCATTCAGTTCAAAATCGTAAGGTGTTGTAATCGTCTCCATTTTTTGATTTCGAAAAGAAGCTTGTTGATATTCGTCGCTTGAAAAGAAATTCAGATTTGTGCATCAACTTTCTTTTTAGCATCCATATACTAAGAAAGTCAAAAACAAATACATGCATGTGCATTTGCATATAGACAGTCTGATTGGCTTGATTTAGGAAAGTGCATTTAGAGTGTGCTCTTTGCTCTTTGTGGAAAGATTTTGTCTTTCTTTTCCCTAGTAGCTAGGATTTTCATTGCATAAAAGAGATAAAAGTTTGTTTATCATCTTATATTGCATGTTAGGAATTACATCTACATCTTGTGGTGAACCCAAAAGGCAAACTTCATAAACAAGATAAACTTAAAATAAATTCAATGAATCTAATAATGCTTTGGAACTTAACGCACAACATTAAGAAGTCTAGGCTAGAGACATATTCCGGCGTCATAAAGCCTGGTAACTGTTGTTCTCACTGGTGGTTGGGTGATTCCTCCACTTTGAGACGATAAGTGCCAGTACGGACTTGTGCTCCCACGTACCGTCGAGTATATTTTTGGAGACCCCAACAGGCTTAATCCTTTATCCATAGTAAGCCATGTCTGCCACCATATCGATTGCAATGCATTGAACACAACATTCAGGAAGATTGACTGCCGTACCGTAAAAAGTATTCTGTAGTTTTGTGATTGGTTTGGTACTCCCTCTACCTAGACTTCCAGAGTAGTCCCTTTCGTTCCTTTTCAGACTCCTTAATGGAAAAGGTCCATCTAAGCACTTGTCCCTTCAGGCTCATTAAAAATTGAAGGAGACTAGAGTCATCTTTTGTTTTTTCTCGACTCTTACAAACTGAAAAAAAACAAGTTGTGTCAAAGCGTCTAAAATTTATTTTAAACAGAACATTCATTACCCTTTCCTACGTTGATCTTGGGTTGAGAAAATGGAATCCACCAACCAAGGGATTCCCCTCGGAGGAAATCCTAGTTCCTTCTCCTCTTGGGGAGATGTTGGTGCACCCCATATGGCCACATTGTCGCTTCCAGGACTGACAATTGGTTTACCTGTATGGCTCTTCTCAACCTCTGTTGTTCAGAACACCGTAATTCCTGAACAATCAAATCAACAATTAGATGAGTCCAAAGTTACCCACCAACCTTCTACTTCCTCTAATTCTTCCTATCCTACTTCCTCTTCGCTTGATGGGGCTGGTAAAGCAAAAATTCAAGTACCTAAGGAGAAGAAGGAAAAGAAGAAGAAAGAGAAGAAGACAAAGGAGCCAAAAGCGAATGGGGGCAAATGAGTGTCGTCTAGCGAAAATCCACACACTGCACCGACCAGGCCTAAATCACCCTGTGTCATTTGCAAAGGAGACCACTATCACAGAGATTGTCCTTGCATCCCTTGGATCTTAAGGGACTGGTCTCCTCGTTTACACAACCTGGTGTCGTAAACCTCTGATGATCATGTTGAAAACACACCGTCAACTAGTGAAAGTGAAACCCCAGGACAAAAAGGAAAATATAGATTTCCTTGTAAACTGTGCGAAGGCGATCATGTCATTCACCGTTGTCCCTTCTTAGAGGAAGCTAAAAGAGTTTTGGACGATCGTCCGGTTTCACCGTTACGACTTCCTCCTGGATATAAAAAACTCTTGCCGAGTCCGTCACTAGTTGAAAATCCGGCTGGCCCGCTCAGGTGGTTGGCCGAAGCATCTACCATTGAAGATAAACCATCTAAACCCATACCAGACGAAAGTCCAAAGGTCGAGGCGGCAGTTGACCCGGTCTTTCCTTCAGAGGTTCCATCTTCAGATGATACAGTCACTGAAGAGAACAAGGATGACACCGTCCAAATTCTTTTCATAAGCACAGACTCCAATGAACATGGGGGAAATTTACCCGTTCCTTTACTGTAGGAAGGAAGTTCGTCAGAGTCGTACCCGGTCATCTATTTGGTCCCACCTCCAAGCAACCTAGTTGTCTCCTTCGACTGGAATCAACTAGGCAGACCCCGTTTACCAGCTAGTGTACCATTCCGAATCATTGTTCAAATATATATAATGGTTATGGCTGGTACCATCATAGATGAGGGGGTTTTTGTGAGTATCCTTTCCTCAACTACTTGGAAAGCGCTTGGTTCGCCATTGCTTTTGCCTAAGATGAGAAATTTAACAGGCTTTGATAAAGGAACCAGTCGACCGTTAGGGATCCTTCCCGATGTGCCCATAACATTGAGAGGGAAAACCGTTCACATGAATGTAATGGTAGTTCAAGGACCCCTGGATTACAATCTACTCCTTGGACGAGACTATATTTATTGCATGGGAGCAATTGTCTCCTCACTCTTTAGAGTAACGTGTTTTCTGCACGAAGGAAGAGTGGTCAAGCTCGTGGACCAAATTTCATTTCCCAGATCATACAGAGCAAATAGTCATATACCATCCATGAATGGTCTTTTCATGCAAGAAATGTCTCAATCTGCAGTTCGTCCACCCGATGAGCGCGAGTGATTCAAGGGGACATGACTGAAACCTAGGGGGCATGCACCCTGGTCTTCTTCGGCAAGAAAACTTCGGGTATAGGGTAGGTTTCCACGAGAGAATATGACTAGTCTGTACCCCCGTCCGTGATTGGAAGAGGGGGTTATTCTAGAACAAGATTCTCTTGTCAAAGTTATGTGAGTGGAGTAGCCTCCTTCACTCACCTTTGTCTATTTCGGTAGACATCGCCGAGGAAGTGTTTTGTTTGCACTGTAAATAGAACAATCTTTGGTAACCTGTAAGAGGTAGGCCTCTCTCGGTAAAACAAATGTTTTAATGGACTAAAGAAGGGGTAACCTTGAAACTCTGTTTTATACCTGGGGGCATGCAAGCCTTTTGGCGTGCAAGCGAAGAGCGACTATTTATTTTTTTAAATTTTTAGGACCTCTAACCCTTTAAACTCGTAGGATTGGTCGTCTCCTAACTTGCATAAAGAAAGGATGTGGGGCAAAACTCTAAAAGTTGTCGTTTCATATGAGACATTCTTATCACACGACTGGATTAATCGAGCAGTTTTAGCACATAGTTCAAGCTCATTAAAAAATAAACATAAGACATGAGCAAATGTTTCCCCCCGCATTTAAGCTCGTTAAAAAATGAACTATTCCCCGGTAAATAACCATCGTGAATGTAGTACTTCAACCGTTAAAGCCTTGGTCGTGTTTGCACCATCACCTCCACTTTTTCATTGGCCGATCATTCACCTCCATTTGATTGTTTAGCCATTTCGAGGAACATCTGCGAAGAGTGATTTCACTAGCCATCCTTGTGACATTGCCATGATTGGAAAATTCCAAACTTTACCTGGAATCAGCTACTACCCGTTTTATCACTCGTTCCTCAAAAGACGAGTCTCCTTTAAGATCTTTTCAACTGACTCGTAAAATATGAAAAGATTGTCGAGCCATTGGTCTCTCCAGGTCGTTAAAGGGAAAGGAAGTGCTATCCCTCCTCTAGATTTTAATCTTTTTGGACCAAAGGGATTATTACACAAAAAGATCAAGCGCTTGTTTTTTTCGGCTCGTTAAAAGTATCGAAAATTCATCCCTTCTGTATTATTTTATACTTTTTCGGACTTAAGGGATTAGATGACGAAAAAGGAATTTTTGAGTTACCTTTACGTTCCTTTCCAGACTCTCTAAAATTGAAAAGGACCGAGTTATCTTTGTCGTTAAACTCGTTAAAAGGATTAATAGCGACAAACTTGTCTATAGACGAGAACGAGTTTCACTATCACTAGGCTCGTTAAAACATAGCGATGGGTTCGCCCGAAGGGAAAATTATAGAACAAGCATATGTTATCCTCCTCAAGCTTGACAAAAATAAAGAGGTACTGGTCAGCAATGACTGGGGAAAAATTGGGAAGAAAACTCAAAGAAACTTTGTTGGTAGCAAGTCACTCTTGAACATGACACTTCAAGTCTGTGTCCGAGTCGGGTTGGGTTGTTTCATTCACCGGTCACATCACCATGGTCATGCCATACCATCCACATTTGGCGTTAATGCTACCAATCCATCACATCAGTGTCGCCGATATGTTCAAGAGAAGTCATTCAGAGAATTCACCTGTGTCTTACCCACTACCATACATTATACTCCATTCTTTCATGACCGCCACCCTGAACCTTATATCACCAGATCATTTTCACCTCCATTAAAATCATTTGCTCCATTCTGTGTCATTGATGTGGGATTCATTAAGGCCCTCCTATGACGAATCACTTCTTATCAACATCGGCTCATTATCCAAGAAGTTGATCTAGGAGCACCCCATTCAGTACTTTGAAGCTTGCATGCCTCAATGGCAAGTTTCTCACTTCCGGCGACAGGTTTACATCAATGGCCTTCAACCGAAAGATTTTGTGTGGTGTTCGATGCCAAGTCCTTTATTCACACCACGTGAATTGCACTGTAGTACCTTGAGGGTCATTATCATTATCGGTGATTCCTCTCGCGCTTGTTAACAGTTTACATCATTGACTGGTAATCAAGCGATTTCTTTCCATGTTCGACTTCAGAACATTTCTCACATGGATCGACTTGTACTTCGAGTGAAGACCGGATGAGATTGAAGACCCCGGATCTAGTTTCATCCATCCGAGCTGTGATATATATTCAGGGAAATAAAGACATTAAATGTACATCATTGCCGCACAGATAATCATCCACTCAAAAGGATGATTTCTCTATCAGAATCATCAGTCTATGCTCAGACGATTGTTTGTCCTATGTACATGAAAATGAATTTATAAAGCTGAGCATGGGAATGCCCGCCTCAGCTAGATCATGAAAATAGTATGAAGATAATGTATTGTATTGTATCTTATTACAGGTCTCCTCCCAGCATTGAAAAAACTTCAGATCCTCATAATAAAGCGTTTCACCCAACACAAAAAGGTTAACGGCCTCATACTTTAGGGGGCAACTGTTATAGACATTTTTGTGCCCTACAACCCCAAGCATGAAATTTCCATAAACCAAGGGCTCCTAAGTCCCTAAAAGTGTTGTTCTAACCCCTAAAGGAACAACGTCAACAGATTATAGCTTCTCCCAGAAGTTCTCCATGAGAAACTACTCAAAATTGGTCAAAACAGGATCATTGCAGCTGCTCCACTGGCTAAGTGCATTGCATCTCACCTAAATACACTGTGAGGGTGCATTGCATTTCAAAAGTCCCTACTGTGGGGTGTGATGGGTGAGAAATAAAAAATGGCAGTGTCATTCCCCGAGGTGGAGAGACAATGGAAGCTTCACGAATCTTCTCCTGTGACACTTGCCTCACTGAATTCGACCAAGGATGAGTAAGAGGCCCTCAGTCTCCAAGTGGAAGCAAGAACTGTCAGAGAGAAGATACTAATCAAATCACAAGCTGACTCATCCCCCTGACAGATATCTATATATGGATCCCTCATCCCTGAGATCCAGAGGCTGGAATTTTGGATATTGTAAGGAATTGCTGTTGGTTTCTAGAGACAAACATCAGATTGTTGGGTGATCTAAGCTTTGTTTGAGGTGAAGAAGGGCTTCTTTGCTGGGAGGTTGATGCTGGGTCGGAAAAACTGGTTGTAACTCCTCCTGGATCTTTTCTTGTTTATCAATAAAAGTTATTTGAGTTTTCCTCCATGCTTTTGTATCATTGATGCTTGTTACATTTGTATGGTCAATTTACATCTAATCCTAGATTGTTTATGATTATAGATCCATGTCTTTGCATAGTGCTATGCTTCTGTGATCTTACAGGTACTTTGTGGATTTTATTAGCGCTTGGTGGTGAGCATGGGTTTTCTTAGCTTGTTCTCGTCGTTCTTCTAGTTTGATTATCTCCATTTGTCTCAATTGTAAAGAGGAAGTAGATACTTCATCGATGTGTTGTACTAAAGACAAAGAGGGAATGACTAAGTGAGTAGGAAGAACCACTTCTTTCCCATAAACTAAATTAAAGGGAGAAGTGTTGATCGAAGCTTTCTTCGTAATTATATCTGCCCATAAAGCATTTACCAGCGCTTTGTGCCAATTCTTTTGGTTTTGGTCGATTGTTCTTTTAATAATCCTGATTAGGTTTTCGTTTGTTGATTCAGCCAACCCATTACCTTGCGGATAGTAGTTGGCGGAATACTTCAGTTTGAACCCTCTTTTAAGTGCAAACTCGGTCATTGTATTTCCAGAAAAGTATGATGCATTATCAAACATTAAGGCCGTTGGCAATCCAAACCTAGTGATGATAAATTGATCTATGAATTCAATAATGTTTTCATAATTAACTGTCTTGAGAGGAACTGCTTCTACCCATTTAGTAAAATAATCTGTTGCCGTGAGGATATACCTATGCTGCTTAGAAGAGTGAGGAACGATCTCACCTATTATGTCCAAGCCCCATTGGCTGAATGGTTGCTCGATGTTAACTGGCTATAGTGGCATGGACAATTTCTTTTGTTTCCCTGCAGCAGTATGGCAGATATGGCATTTCCTTACGTAATTGTATGAGTCTTTGAACAGCGTGGGCCAATAATATCCTGCACGTAAGATCTTATGCGCAGTAGTTTCTCCAGCATAGTGTCCACTTGCTAGTCCATCATGGAGTTCCTGCAAAACCTTTTCAGCTTCAGTTTTCTCAAGACACCTAAGAAGTACAGAATCGTAATTCCTTTTAAACAGAACATCATTTATGAGTTGGTATTGTTTAGCTTTCAATGTCAAAGCTCTTTTCATGGTGTGATCCAGGTGTGATGGAGCATACATGTTCTTAAGATAATAAATGGTGTCCGCATATAATGATTCTGCGTTGTTTAGGCTTACCTCATATGTATGTACCTCTTTAGATGAGTTCTCAGGAATTTGCGATGCTCCAGCTAACATCTTGCAGAAGCGTTGACCTCTTACGATGTTTTCTGGTTTGATCTCAAGATCGTATTCTTGTAAAGCGGTAATCCAATTTGCTCTCTTTTCGCCCACATCCTTCTGACCAACAGGTTTCTTACCGCCGGAAACGGTACTACGACTTTGGTATGGGCTTTAAGTAAGAAAGGTCTGAAATATTTGATCGCTTTGAAAACAGCATATGCTTATTTCTCCACGTCTGAATAATTGAGCTCAGCACCTTGTAAGTTCGAGCTAAAGAATGCGATTGGAGCTTCCGCCTTCTCTTGATTTGCTTGAGTTAAAATCACGGCATAAGATTTCTCTGAGGCAAAAGTGTATAAGATAAAGAATTCTGAAAAATTTGGGGTAGCTAAAGATGGAGCGTTGATGATAGCTTGTTTGATCAAGTTGAATGCTTCGTGCTCATCTAGACCCCATTTAAAATTTGAATTCTTTTTTATCATATTTTGTAAAGGAGAAATAATACGTGAAAATTCCGGGACAAACCTTTTTACAAAATTGATTTGTCCAAGGAAAGATTGCATGGCCTTTTTGTTATGGGGCATGGATATTTCAGAAATTTCTTTGATTCTGTCAGGTTCAATGTGAATACCATATTTCGACACTATGAATCCGAGCAATTTCCCTTCACTTAATGCGAAAAAAGATTTCTTTGGGTTAAGTGAAATCCCATACCTTAAACATCTTTGAAAGATTTGTTTTAAGTCTTTGAGATGGTCGCTTCGCTTCTTGGAGTACACTGTTATATCATCCAGGTAAATCACTACTGATTTATTGACTAAACCTTTAAACGCGATGTCCATGGCTCTCTGAAAGGTAGCGTCAGCATTGATCAGACCAAATGGCATCTTCCGATATGCATATGTGCCCCATTTGGTTTGGAATGTGGTTTTCAACTGATCATCGGGATGTACCAGCACTTGATTGTATCCTGAAAATCCATCCAGGAAAGACATTAATTCTGAGCCCGCTACTGCCTGTAGTATTTTCTCCATAGGTGGGAGGGGAAAATTTTCTTTCTGACAGGCTTTGTTGAGATTCCGGAAATCAATACAGATTCTAATATCTCCATTTTTCTTTCTAACGGGCACCATATTGGATACCCATTTGGAATGTTTGACAAGGAAAATTATTCTGGCTCTCAACAACTTATTTAGCTCAGTCTTTATCTGATTTTCTAAGTTGGGGTGGATTTTTCTGAGCTTCTGCTGGACAGGTTTTTCATTGTCAATCATAGGGATAGTGTGTTGAATGATAGAAGTATTGTATGTCTTCAACTCATCGTAATTCCATGCAAAAACGTTTTTGTATTGTCTCAGAAGACAGATATATGCTGATTTTTCTTCAGGGGCTAGGCAGTGGCCCAAGTTAACGTTTTGCGGCTTCTGATCGGTTCCTAGGTTCACTAATTCATAATTCAGAGTTGAACTGTAGAGCTTAGAATTGGCAGACCTTTTAAACCGAATTTTCAAATCATATAAATCTTCTAACTTAACGACCGATTTAGGTATAGCATTATCAGTGCTATTTTGATGAATTTGGTGATCATGATGGTCTTCATCAATTATTTGATTTGAGTAGGATCCTTCAAAAGTAAGGAAATTTACAATGTCAGGATCGTCGTTGAATACTCTCCAGTTGGTGATGTTGTCAGGGATGGATGGTTTAAAGATTAATTCTATTGAGAATTTATCGGGACTAAAATCTTCAGAGGGAATAAGTCTAGAGGCTACGTTAGCTAACAGGTCTGCGCTTGCATTTTGGAGTCTTGGGATTGACGAAATATTGAATGCTATGAAATGTGAAGTCAGATCTTGTACTAAAGATTGATAGTGCTTTAAATGACTTGACAGGCAATGTATGGTGTTACGTACCTGTTTAACGAAAATTTCAGAATCTCCAAAGACTTGAAGATACTTAACATTCAGCCCGATTGCTTTGTATAGGCCTTGCACCAAGGCTTCATACTCCGTTGTATTGTTTGTGCAATCGAACTCAAGTCTGCATGTAAGCATGATCTTGTTTCCATCTAGGCTAATCAGAATGCATCCTGCTCCTACTCCCTCGTTAGATTTAGAGCCATCAAAATATAATTTCCAAAACAAAGATGTATTTACAGAGTTATCTAAAAATTTAAAACACTTTGAATCATCAGTTTGGGAAAAATTTTCAACTTGGGACAAAACTGAGTTTTCTAAGTAAGGTGAGGTGTGAGCATTGAAATTGCCGAGGAAAGAATCTACCTAGTAGTTGCCTATGATACTGCTGTTCTATGCTATTGCTTCATTCTCTCCTTCCAATTCAGTTACTATGTACTTTTGGTGCAACTCTCGTTCAACCTTTATTTGATTAGGTTTACCATTGTAGGGTAACCACATGTGCGACCAGTCGGTTGAGAAATATCCGTGGAGTTTTTCGAACTAGTCCCTGCTAAGAATTAAACCATAGAATTCAGGGATATCAGCTACCAGAATGTCGATAACCTGGCATACTTTCGGGTTAGACAACAATCTTATGGTCACCTGGTTAAGTTCACCAATCACTTCGACTTGAGATCGATCAAGTTGAACTATGACACTGCGGATTTTTGTGGCTGAACATTCAATTTGGTACATATTGATCTGGGTAAAATATTCGTTTAAGCACCAAAATCCACCAAGCAATTGTGCACGTTTTTATTGAAAATTTCATAAGTGAGAAGAAAAGGAGGAGTATGAGATCTTGATCTTCCTCCAATCAAGGCAATGTCATTTGGATCAATCTTATTGATCATGTTGGTTGGAGGTCTTCCCATGTTGTGGGAAGCTACAACTGTAGGTAAAGATGTAGTAGGCACGGCATGTAATTCTTTCATCATTATTTTCTGTTGATGTTTCAATTTTCTCAATTCGTAAAGAGTGATATTAGCCCTAGTCTTTTTCATGTCATCGATAATGTTATACTCCATTTCATCCGACACTATCAGTGTTCTTGATGGAGGTGCTTGATCTGATTGGACTGCGCTAAATTGGGTCACTCTAGCAGTTGTTTTCTTTGTTGCGACCTTATCTTTTGTTGCAGGGCTTGTGCCCTTCTGTTTAGGGGTTGTTTGGGGAGGATCAAGTTGATTTTTGCTTCATGTGCTAACCGAAAATACTTCTTGATCTTCTTCTTATGGGAGGATGAAATCCCACATTCCTTGTAGTTCCACAACTTCTTCATCATCGGTCTGCCCTTCAGTGGTATTCTCTTCTTCTTCTTCTTCTTCAGATTCAACGTTTGAGACAGCATTGGGTGGTTTCACCTCCATGGGAGGATTTCTTTTAAAAGATCTGTAGGGCTTTTTGAAGAAGTTTCTGCTACTTTTTTTCTTATGTCAATCATCTCATTGGACATGGCCTTTAACACTTTTTGTAATCCTTCCATATTGAAAGGATCTTTCGCTTGCTTCTTCTTGGTGTATTCTTTGAAAGAGATTTTCTTAGATTTGCGTTCTTCTATTGCAGATCTCTTTTCTAGGGCAACTACGCATTTTTCTACTTCTAACGCCTCAGTCAAGTTTTCAACTAAGGTCGTCTTGTTTACCCTATCTACGAAGATAGCCAAGTTTGATGGTAAGGCCGTGATGTACCATTCACATCTTACTTCCTCGCTGGGTTGGGAAGTAGCGGGAATTTTGTTGAGGATCTTATTGAACCGTAAATTGAAATCTTTAATGGTTTCTCTAGCCTCAACTTTAAGATTATATAGGTCATTGATCAATGTCGTTGTTGATCTGTCATCGCCAAACTTGGTGAGGAATTGACTTTGAAAAGTGTCCCAACTTGTGATGGACCCGGAAGGTAACGAAAAGTAGCATGACCCGGCTGTTCCTTGCATTGTATAAGGAAAAAGCCGGACGACAGCATCCTCGTTGGTAACTTCGTTGAGATTAACACAAAGCATGAAATTATTGATATGCTCTTCAGCTAGCATGCCTGTTTCTGGATTGAATTTAGGTAGCCATTTCTCAGGATGGGCCAGTATTGGGCTCAGGGGTGGAGGCATTAAAACCACCCCAGGATTGTTCCATGGAGACTGGGCCATCGTTGAGCCGCTAGTTAATGAAAGTGCAGAAGATGGTCCCTGATGCGATGAAGATATTATGATCTTTGATGATTGAAGAGGAAGGGTCGTGGAAGATGGATGAGTGATTTGGGATGAGGATGTGGGTGGTTGACTTCGCGGTGAGGGGCTTGAAATGGACGAAGTAGATGAAAGAGTCTCACGGTCAGACTCTGGTGGTGTTTTCCTTGCTCTTTTCCTAGTAGGGAGAGGGAGTTCACTTGGTTGAATACCAAATTTTTCACTCTTCAATCTGGTCAGGGGATGAGCAGGATTGTACTACGAAGTCACGCTACTGTGAGATTTATCAGACCTCTGAGAAAAAATAGAGAATCCCTGGAGTTTACGAATCAAAGTTTGAATTTCAGGGGGTTCAATGAGAGGTTGGTTTGATATATTAGGGTAGGTATCAGCGGTGGATACTCGAGCGACTTCTAACTCCGGGTTTAACCGTATTGGAGAAGTCGGGGGAGTTGATGAGGGTGATTTACTCTCAGAATGGCATTTGGATTTTGACTTAGTTTCCATTCATAGTTCGTGCCCTCCTTCTAGCGCCAAATATGTTGAGGGCCCTAAAATCGGGTCAACAACAAGGGGGATACCCACCCGGTCCGGAACCTGGTTGGCGGCTCCTTGCCCATTTGGTGTAGCGGGTCCGACTGGGGATAATGGGACCAACTTCCCAATCTAAAGGATGTGTGTGTGTGTATATTTTTGATGATGCTAATCTAGAGGTAACCTTAAGCTAATTTAATTCTTAACTCTAAACTGACTCTATGCTACTGTAACCTAACAAAAACATCACATCTAATCTATACTAACCCGGGGTAGAATGCTTTCATCATGCGATCTAAAAAGATTTCATACAATAACTGGTAATAAATATCATTCAGCTATCATAAGAATATAAATCAGTTAAGATAAACCATTCTGCATAAGAAGTTAGGCAAAACAATTGTGAACAACATATCGCATGATAAGTTATTCATATGTCAAGCACAAATAAATGACTCCACCGTACAAAAAGTGTCAAATGATAACCCACACATTCATACATTAACATATAAACAACTCAGCTGTATATCACTCTAAGAATATGAGCAGAAATTAATCAAGAGATAAAAGTACCATTTATGACTGATTTCACTCACAAACTTCAAGCAATAACGATTTATCTCTACTTACTTCTAACATATACTAAGAGTACAGAAGTGCAACATCAGTAGCAGACATTAAAATGCAAACATAAATAAATCTCGATCCATCCATTCATCAAAAACCCCCTCTGAGGGTGCAAAAGTGCATGTTCTGAGGACAAGTTTTTTGACAAATTTCCGGACCCTTCTCTAAATGCCATGAGAAGGGTTAAATACTACTAACTAACTAATATTAATTACACAAATTTAGGGAACGACTTCAAATGACCACCCTTTTACTAAAATAAATTTATTTCTAAAAATTGAATCTAATTTCTAACCGTTTCTGTATCTGCTCCTTAGTGTTGTAGGCAATGCAAGGTTCGCCTGGAAAGAGTCGGCTAGTTGTCTTTTCCTTTTTCTCAAGCGATAAAAGTAGAAATAACAAAAGCTGGCACCTCTTTCTGACAAACTAGAAGATATTTTTGAAAATCTTCCTCAGATTGGGTGTATTTGTTGTGTGTATACTTAGTATAACCTAGATTTCTTCCAAACTGATTGTGCAGTTGCTATTTCGGTTTCCGGCCATGCGAATGACTCAATGAGTTAGGGATTTCATTTCCTGAACAATCTTCCGTATTGAAAATTGCTTCCGATCTTTGTTCCAGGCTTTTCTGGAGCGTCCTCCCTCTTTAACGTTTTTCTTTTTGCTTTACCAATTCTGAGCTTCAGGATCTTTTGCAAGCATGTTGCTTTTGTGCGCCTTTGACACTGAGTCTTTGATAGTTTATTTTCATCAGTGTCTGTGGAGTGATACTCTGGAATCCACGGTTCTGCTGCATGCGGCATCCATTTGCGAAGGCATCTCCTCTCTGTTCTTCTATTATTGGCGCTTTCTCCTTCTCCTTAGATGTTTCCTGCATATAGATTTATATTAGTTGCTGCCTTACAGTTTACGCAAAGGAAAAGAGAAATGACGAAAAGATTGACATGAAAGCTTTAAGTTCTAATGAATGCATAATCATGACACTCATAATGACTTAACTCTTCGAAAAACGCAACACGATCATCTTTGGATACTCAGGCGTGCAATCATTAATTTCTCTTAAGGTGCGCGCTCAATTTTGGGTTTACAGATCATGCCGAAGAAACTTCGCGATGAGTGGTTTCTGCGATTCGCATCGCAGCAATTAATAGTCTCGTTCGTCGCAGATCGCAAATCGCAAGATCGCAGTTTGTAAGATCGCAGATTGCAAATCGCAAGATCGCATTTTTCATTTGATCATTGTGCGGTGCTTATGCGACGTTGCGATACGCAGCGTTGCATAACGGCCACCGGCGATTCCTTAGGTTTTCTTTTAAGGGCGCTTTCAAAATATGCGATGCGATGAATGTCGCATCGCTTCTTTGCAGCTTATTTATGCGCATAGGAAAACGCTTCACTCTCTCTTTGCGATGCGATATAGCTTTTAGGGAGTTAAGTACAAAAATTTTGATAAAAATATTTTTGAGATTTTTTGTTAAGGGTCCCCCTTTGCTTGATGTTATTGCAAATACCAAACAAAGAGGGGGGTTGTTGGTGACCACAACAGGTTGATACTGACCTATCATAGGCTGTTAAGAACCATAAGGTGGATAAAAAACTTGTGAAGAGTATGGATTAAAAGGTTGTTCTTGCAACGATTAACCCTAGTGGTAAAATTATTGACCATGTTGTTTCAAGGGTTGACCTTGTTGTATGGGTTGGCCTTGTTGGTACAAGGGTTGGTTTTTCTGTTGCAAGGTATGACCTTGCTTCTACAATGGTTCTTGATATTATCCCTTGTTTCAAATAACGTCCTTGTTGTACATAAGGTTGTTGTTGTTCGAAAGTTCCTTGTGTAATTTGTTGGGTTCCATGTTGGTACTGATGGGTTCCAGGTTGAAATTGACCAGATGTCTCAAATGAGGGATTTGGATTACACTGCAAGGGGTCTTGCTTGTTGATTAAAAGGTGGATTTTGAGGCTGTTGTGAGCCATACTAGTTTGGCTGTTGGTAGGGTATCTGGGCTGAAAGAGCCTGTTGAGACGCAATTTGGCCTGATCCAAATGAAATATATGATCCACTAGGATAAGGTACACTACCAACATTTTAACCAACTCTAGTAACATGAGTTTGAGATCCACTCACATAAGTTCCACCTAAAGCATAGGGTACATATGGAGGAGGTGGATGTTTCCCTCCATGCCATGGGATAGGTGGTGGTACATATTGTCCACTTAATGGAGGACCTAAGCAACCTATAGGGACAATAACTATTCCAGCCATAACTATTGATGTAGAGGAACTGAGGAAACTCCATTTTGTATAAGAATATGAGAGGCCATAGTTGAAACAAATGGACTAGAAGTAGGCATAGCGCCCGACAACCAAATGCGATTATGATAAAGTGAAAACGCACTTCTAGTACGTGAAACCAATTAAGCCAAAGTGGCATAACCTCGTCGAAACAAAGGTTCACTTCTTTTAGGAAGTGGTGGAGGTGGAATACATCCCACATATGGAAAGCCTTCAGGTGGAAAGTTATATTCATATTCATCACCAATGCCATGAGTGTGAGTGCCTAAGACTTCTAGAGGAGTATCTAAAGCAGAGAAAAATTGAAGGATGGAAATTTATATTAAAGTTTATAAATCTTTGTGAATCTCACTAGTGTATAATATGAAAACTATAAAATGTTTGTTGATATCTTTATAAAAGTATCCAAATTTATAATTATTTTATATGTAGAGTTAATATAATTTTGGCAATTTTTAGGGTAAAATAATTTTATCCTATGGAATTTAGGCGAATAATTTTTAGAACAAATGGAAATTGGCGAATCATTTTTTTGGAAAAATCGTGGAAAATTAGCCCACTTTCGAATATTAGCCCTAAAATTTTCCATGATCTCGAGGATATATTGGAATCTCACCTTCTGATGCCATGGGTGGAAATATTTGGCAAGGAGGAATCTGCGATGATCAACGAGAAGGCTCCAAATGTACACCATGATTTTCAAATGGACTATATTGCCATTGAAGGGATATGACCAATGGATGAAAACGAGGGTTCAGAGGGAATAATAAATACCTCTATGCAACCTTAAGAGTTGCTAGATCATATTCTAAAGATGATGACTCTCAAGGTGGAGGACGAGAAGCAAGGGGTAGAATACTCCAGATAATTTGAAGTTCAAAATCTTGGGCTTCAAGTGACTGTGAAATCTCAGGATGGACTCCTCATGGTGACCCTTCAGTGTGAGATGATGAAGGGGATATATAAGGTGAACCCGGTGGTTCAACCACGATGAACTTCTCTAAAAAGTAATATGTGGTGGTTTATTTGAGGCTACAATTAAAATTTACTATTAATCAGGCAATGTGAGTCCAAAGATAACTGCATAGGTAAGTCATGTTATTGTGGGAAGTTAAATTTTAGAACTTAAAAACAAAAAATAAATAAAAAATGGTGTAGTAAACCTCATTTACCAAATATCTGTGAACCGCTATATACACTTTAGTTGAAACCAAGGACCTAATGTACAGTGGTCGATCTCCCTGAATGTTGTGTTCTATGTATCATGTCTACAAGGTGGCTGACTCGGTTACCTTTGGCTAAAGGATACAAACCTAGTGGGTTCTCCCAGTATATATGTGATGATAAGGGGAGCACAAGTTCGTGTTAGTGTTGTCTAATGCATAACCATTCGATGAGAGCACTCCCATATAATTTTCATCTGCAGAGCACCTCCGATATACCCGAGTATTGGGGAACAATCATATATAATTTTGTACATGGAACAAGATTTCACCCCCGAGATAAAATGTTGGGAGATAACGACAATTGCTAGGTTTATATATTCTGGAACAGGTCTCTAGCCTAGACCTCTAAATGTTTGCGTTAAGTTCCAAATTCTACTTACGTTAATTTAGTAAATTTTAATGTTGTTATTGAATGATGTTTCAATGTTTTGGCTCAAACAATGTCACCCGAATCCTAAAATGCAGCTAAATTAGAAAAGAAAATTTTTCACTTCAATGAAAGCTAAACTAACAAGGGAAGAGAATTCAATCAATTAATGCATCAAACTATAGAATGCATCAAAGAACATGCCTCCACTAACTTCTCTTTCCAAACACAATATGCAAAAGAAAAAAAAAACTTCAATATCTTATATGAAATCTATCAAAAGTAAAATGATGTTTACTTTACTAAGATTCACTTTATATAAATGATGTTCACTTTGATTTTCAGATTCTCTAGTGCAATCAAAGCACCAATTAAAGCAAAAATGATATTTTGATTCATATTATTCTAATGAAAACGATGCACCAATCAAAGAAACATCAATTCAAATCCAAAAGAACATAAAGGAAAATGGCTTTCACTTTTCTCTTTTGAATGGATAAAGAATTCACCATTTTCTTCTTGTAAAACAAACAACGTAATCTATGTTTTGATAATAACAAAGAATATTTTCCAAGTGCAAGTCGAGCTAATGAAATAAAAAAAAAAACTTTGTAAAAGACAAACCAAAACTAATGTAAATTGACATTTTGAATGATTTTAAGAGATAATAAGATCTAATCAATCAGAAAACTACAAACTGAGAGACACTTACAAGTAGAAAGTGACAATCAAATGACCCAAAAACCCTAGAATCAATCCAATTTCACTCCAAACATTTGAAAGATTAAAATATAAGAATTTTATAATCAAACAAGATAATGAGATAAAACACCAACAAATCCAATCACAATGGATAAGAAAAAGGACCTTGGGGACTAAGACACACTCCATTTCGGCAGAGAAACCCTAATTGTCACCAATATTTGAGATCAATGTGGCAGTAATGGCCAAACTCCTGTTGAACATGGGTTCAACATGATTGCTTTGAAGGAAAGCATACTAGAAATGTAACTGTCCAAATCAAAAACATGCTAGGGAAGGAATAAGGAAAAAAAATATTACTTAAAGAAACACTCCACGCTCAACACTCTAAGGTAATAATCAGTGACTATGCACACCTATAGAGGCTCAAACAAACTCATAAATCAATGGTCAATCAAATTGATCAAGAGATCTGATTGAAAAAGATATTGAAGAGGTTATAGCTTCTCGAGTGGAGTCTCCATTTTGTTGTGAAGGAAAATCTCCTCTGCGGACAGAGGCGATCTCTCTAGCCCAATGAGTGGGTCTAGCAAAATACTAAATAAACTAACATACACTTTCCTAGCTTATGTTTAACAAATGCAGAGAGAGAGTGGCTTACCTCGCTTTTATTTTAAACACTCCATCCTTTGGATATAACTTTGATTCCTTCACTTTGAAGCTCACTCCTTACATGTTCTTCACATCCGATTACATGTAATAAAGATCAGAGAGAAATGAAATATACAAGAGTATATATGGCATACATCAAACATAAACTAATTAATAGATAAAGGCTATTAAGCTGAAAGCATAAACATTTACACAATTTTGGAAAGTGAACATTAGATGTGTTATCACTCAAAATTTTCTCTAGAAGTTATAAGAAGAAAGAAAATGATCGAGGTAACCATAAACCAACTTTTAGGCTTAGGCTCTATTCAACCTAAGTCCAGAGAGGGCTCTCTCTATATTATTTAGCTTTGTTTTGTTGGGATATTAGGGTAGTTCTAAAAGGTTCAGGGGGTTTTTGATTTGTATTGAGAATTAAGTGGTGGGGATATTTAAACAGATGGATAGAATGGTGTCTCTAGACCATTGGGAATATGAAGTCAAAAGAAGGGCAAGAGAACTAGATCAACTCACTAAAGGGAATGTTCAAAGGGCAAGATAACAGAGTAGAGTGCAGTCCTTTCGGCCAGAGGTATGGAAAAGGTTTTAACCAGGGTGAGAGAGCAATTAAGAATTCTCAGACCAGGATTGAAACAAAGAACGGGGGGGCTAATTGGAAACAAATGGAAATTAAGAATCCTTTGCTATAGATTGAAAGGAACAAATTGAACTAAGGAGCAATAAAGAATTCCTTAACTTAGATTATTTGTAGAAAACATAGATATGCCTAACTGTTATAGCAAGTGTAATTAAACAAATTCTGATATAATACTTCTAGTTATGGCATCTAGATTTAGATCAACAATATGAAAACTTTTAAGAGATAACAACGAGAGAAAATGTTTGTCTACACTTCACTCTGCACATGAATCCTTTGAAATATCTTGTCTTTATTCACCAATCCAGCTTGCTAGCTCAATCAATGCTCCAATAGCTTTTTTCAATCAAGTAGTCTAAAGAAATGTTTAAGAATCCACCCTACATACTTCAATTTGTGAAGTATTTATACTAAGGTGTTATTACAAATATCTCCAACTGAATTGAAATTTAATCTAGGAAATAGAAAATATCTTCTCATAGGAAGATAGAGGCAGCTAATGAACTGATTCATGTTGTCCCTTTTATTGTGGTGTTGCTGGCTATTCTGGTTTATTTCTATCCCTTTATGCTCTGGTTGTTTGATTAATTTATTTTGGAGGTTGTGTTCACTTATGTCTTTCATCTGATACTCTCTCACTAATATCCTTTCACTCCTGATGACCTGTCTTTATCCTTCACTGTTTCTTCCTTTTACTATTACAATTGACTTTTACTGTGATTTTCAACAGTAAATTATTATATTTTATTTGTGTATTTAGCAATTTGAAGTGGATATTGATCAAGTTTCAGTGTGTTTTGTCTGTTTGTCTTCTATCTGCATCTTTGGTCTTGCTCCTCTATTATGAACTGTTACTGCTCTATATTTTTCTTCTTCTTGGCTCTGAGTGTAAGGCTCTTCATCTTTGTTCCTTGTATTATTGGTCTTATTCATTATAATTTGTGTTTTTCATAGGTTTCTTGGTCGAGCCTCGGAGTAAACAGGTTCTTTGACTAGTATCAGAATTGTTTATCCAAGCTCTGATTCATCTGATAACTTGAAAAATTCAATAATAATTAAGAAATCTTCGGTCTGCATGAAGGTCGCTTGATGGCACTGTGGCACAGGAATACTTGGAAATGGTCTCAAGGCTTCGTTTTGGATGTAATTTTGAGGGGAAATCGTATCACAGAAGCGTAGGGTGGCACTGGAGGGTTTCTTGGGCTTATAGTGTAAAACTAGTGAAAGGCGAGGAAACACGGGTTTCCGGGGTTTAAATCTTTAACGGGAAGATATTTGAAAAAGGGCATGAAATTCATATTTAATAGTGGATTGGTGGTTTATAGAAACATTGGGGAGGTGGTATTAGAAGGTTGTCGCACCAATTTCATGGTGTGGGTGGTATTCGAGAGGGGTCCTGAAGGAAAACCACTTTATCGGGTGGTTATTGTTCCTCCATAGGGTTATGATTGTTCGCCATTAGATGTGGGGAAGAGATGATCAACGGTAGTTGGGAGGCCAAGCTGTGCGGGGGAAAATGATAGGGGTTGATGGGGGGCCCAGGGATTTAATTATGGTGGTTTCGGATTAGTTTAGGGACTAATCTAGGGTTAAGTGATCAGATCAAGCTTTAATGAGGGATTATGGAATCGAGTGAGGCCGACACAGTATTAACTTAAATTTTATGGGGGTTAGGTAAAGTAAGTGAAATTATATCAGGATAAGGTGTAGTTTATATTAGCTTTTTATTACAACTAAGCGGTTGGGATATTCTATATAGGGTTTTAATTATTTACGGGAAAAGGGTTATAATGGATTTGGATAATATGGTTAGTTAATTAATATGAAATGTGATGGATGGGCTTTTTAATAAGTAGATGGGAAAAATGCATGCGATTGTGCATTTAAGTTTTGAACTTAGGAAAAAGGATTTTTATTGGGTTTTGTTACTTTTCCTAGGTAAATGGAGTTTAACCTTTGGAAAAGGGGTTTTCTTAGGGTAATGAAGGGAAATGGATTTCATGAAAGGGGAAGGTGTTTATGAAGGGGAATTGGTTCTTATGAAGGGAATTCAAGTAATAGCATCCATAAGTCATTAAGCAGAGGGTCCGGTCCCTCCAAAAGTTAGATAAATGCTCTGAGCCCCTTTGACTTGCAGGGTTAAAAGCACTTAGAACATAATTGTTGATATGAAATTAGTAAGTAAAAGGGGAAAAGTGAATGAGGGGAAGTTAGTTACATGAACTTGTAAACTTTTTCCTTTGCCATTATAGTTGACCATACATGTTGAAAGATGTATATAAGCATGATTCATGTTGTTTCGTCCAAGTAACTTTGTAGTTCAACACCTTTCTTCTACTTACCCATTTCTTACCTCTAACATATTTTCTTCATTTTTTAGGGTGCATTTAGGCTAGCAAAACCTTATTAATCTATTTTTCTTTTTGAAAAGTAAATCTATCTAATTCTAACCTTATATCATCCAAGGGTTCAAATTAATCTTATGAGCTCCTTTTATTTTCTCTACCTGACTATGATCTGCCAAGATTAAACTGTTTGGTCAGATTTTTATTCTCTAATCTATAAACATGAAATTCAAAGCATGGAATAACCAAGATTTAGTTGTTTGGTTACCATGGATTGTGGCATGAATAACAAGTTGCAAACAATCATTATTATGCATAAAAGTAAATAGTAGTGGCATTTGGCCTTGCACACTTTCATGGTCTTTTTGTTTTTAGGGTTCATATTCTTGATTTTTTGACCTTCTTTTATTTTTCTTGTCCTTTGATTTATATTTGAGGACATACCCTCTCTACATTTTTTTATTTTTATAATATGGAAAACATTTGTAGAAAGCAAATGTATGTAAAATATTACAATGCTTAACCTTATCCATTCAAAATTATGACTCCTATTGGTATAGGAACCTAACAGTGGCTCCACTTGGGGATGTCATTTCCTTGTGAAATGTCAAAAACTTTAAATAGATCAGTAGCCTATGAATTTTTGTTGATGTTGCCTTGCAAAGTGTCCTTCTATGAATCTGCATTATTGATACTTGTGATAGTGAATCTTTTGAAGCTTAGGGCCTTTTGTTCAGGCTTCAACTTCAAAAATCACCATCCAATCCAAACTAAACCTTCGAAAATAGAATATGTACAAATGGGGAATGAAAAATTAGTAACTAGGTTCAAAGTAATGTTTTAACATTCGACCATTCACTGGCCCACCCTCTGATTCTGTACCATCAATTTCTCTTAAGAAGAAAGCATTATTTCCTTTATAAGCATAAATGACATAGGGACCTTTCCATAGGAGATCAAATTTCCCATGTTTTCCTTTATCTTCCCTCCTTGAGTCCCACTTTAGCACTTTGTCACCAATGTAGAACTCATAAGCCTTGGTTCTCTTATCAAAAATCTTCTTTATCTTTTCTTGCACAACTTCAGATTTGAAATAAACCTCTTCTCTTGTTTGTTGTAGATGTATAGTTTGGTTGATTCTTCTTTGGATACTATTGGGTTCAACCTGTATTTCTTGAAGCATCTTCATCACTAACACTCCCAAAGAGGACGGAAAGACAACTTCCATTCCATAAACTAGTTGATAGGGAGAAGTACCAATTGATTTCTTTGTAGTCAACCTGTCTCCCCATAAGGCATTAACTAGCTTTCTATTCAAAGTTTTCTTATTGTCCTCTAGTAACTTCTTGATGATGTTTGAGGATTCAGCCAATCCATTACCTTGGGGGTAATATGATGTGGAACGGCCAAGGGTGATATGGTATTTATTGCATAACTCTACCATTCTTTTGGATTTAAATGTTGCTACATTATCAGTACTGAGCTTAGTTGGACATCCAAATCTAGATATAATATTGGCTTCAAGGAAGGTTATGATAATAGTATCTATGGCTTGCCTCGAAGGTATGGCCTCTATCCATTTTGTAAATTAGTGAGTGGAAGTAAGGATCCATTTCTGTTGGGCAGAGGAGGGCAGGTGAATTTCATGAATGAAGTCTAGACCCCATTGTTGAAAAGGCATTTCAGCAGAGATTGAATTGAGGGGTATTGGTAAAAGCTTTTTCTTTACCTGAAAGATTTGACACTTGTGATAGGAGGTCACATATTTTTTGAAATCAGCAAACAAGGTGGGCCAGTAGAAACTAGCCCTGGGGATTTTATCTACTGTAGTCATCCAGTAAAGGTGTCCTCCATATTCCCTTTTTTGCTCAATCAAGATACTTTCCTTCTATTTCAATAACCCAAAAGTATAGTTACAATAAGGCCTGAAAAACTTAAGGCCTATGAAACCAACGAGATCTAACTAATAAGGATGAGACCCACCAAACCAACTAAAGGACCAGCTAATGATCAAATCATCCCCCCAAAAACAAGAAGACCCAAGGTCAAAATCCGCAATACATCCCATGATTAACTTGCAAAGAGTGAACCGACACACAACCCACAAAGAAGACCCAAGGTAAAAGTTTGCGGTACATCCCATGATTGACTCACAAGAGTGAATAGACGCGTGATCCCACAAACAAGCCCGATGAGATTTGACCATCAAATGCCCCCATAGAAAAGGACAACACTGAGAGATATCAGAGAGCCAAGATGCAAGGACTTTAAGTTGCGATCAAAGGCGGTATGAAGAGCATGACCCCTGCCACATGGTGAGAGCTGAGTGGAATCGCTCTCAATGGGCCAAAACCACTTACCATTCTTGAGCCTTGCGATCAAAAGAAAACCACTTCTTGCCTGGTTTTCCGAATCAGAAGAAAAGAAGCGGGGAAAAATTGCCATGGGAGCAAACCAGCCTTTCAACCTGCTGAAACTGGCAATAAAGCTCACCATCGAACCATTCTATAACTGCAAATGAAACCATGTGTCACCATTCAACTCCAACTGAAACTCTGTGTCGCCATTCTAGGAACGAAGGAGATAAGTTTCCATACCTCTCAGTAAGATATCCCCATGCAGAGAAAGCCCTATGACAAGGATCCGGCCGTCGAATTGAGAAAGAACAGACATAAATAGCTTTAACCATGTCCTGCCTCTCGTTCCCAACAACAGAAAATTTCTTTGTCCTCTATGGCTTGAGCATCGTAGAAGGCTTTTAGCCTGCTTGGAGGCATCTCCTGCCATTTCATTTCGATTTTGCATTCAGGATTTATCACACCTTGGTTAGCCAATAGATTTGCAAGTTTGTTGGCCTTCCTTCAAACATGACTGAAGCTAACCGTTCTTAGACTCTGTAGATGTTTTTGGATTCTCTGGTACACTTGTATAAGTTTCCATTGCTTTGAGACTCTTTCAGGCGTCGTTCCATAGATGATTTTCTTGACTGCATTTATAGAAATCTTGGAGTATGCTTCGATGAGAACATTTGAGCTGTGATTGAGTTTAAGAAGCTCTAAGCATTGTTCCAAAGCCATTAATTTAGCCACGTTTTTGGTGGCTTGGCCTAAATGACAGTGGAAAGTAATAATTATTTTTCCGTCTTCATATCTTAACACACCTCCATAACCTGCTATCCCCGGCTTGCTTTTTGAAGCCCCATCAATGTTGCATTTTAGCTAACGTTTTCGTGGAGGATGCCAGAACTCCTTTTCCTTTTCCAACATTTTTTGTTTTTTTCTCAGACCATTGAGGATGATCTCATGCATACCCAGCTGCTTGAGAGTTCTCAATTCAAGTGCCACGGGAGGATTCGAGGGACAATTGTGCACTGTGGTGGAAACGGTCTCCTTTATCTACTTTAATATCAATTCCATAAGGCAAAGAGGAGTAGTTTTTTCATCCTTGAAAATTATTTTATTCCTTTCTTTTTAAGCATTCCATATAATGAAGCTTGGTGTAAAGGTCCAAGCTAAATTAAGGATCTCATACTCTGAAAAGTTTTTTCTCCACTTGTTCAGGGTGTTGATAATGTTGCCTTTGTCTTTGTTTGTTTGTTGAAAAATGATATTGAAAGAGTCCCACAAGGTATACGTGCAGTTATTGAGAATATGCTCCATAGTCTCCTCTTGAGCCTCACATAATTGGAATCTAGAAGGCCCCATCACCCCCCTCTTCTGAATTTTTTCCCAAGTTAATATTTTCTTGTGATGAACTAACCACATAAATAGTTTGATCTTCATCCATCCCTAGTGGCTCCAAAGTTTTTTCCAGGACTTCGCCAAAACACAGGGATCTAGGTTAAGAGAAATTATTTTAGCTTCCTTAATGTTGAAGACTCCTTCTTTGTTTAGGCCCCATCTTAAATGATCCTGCCCATCTATAACCAAGATCTTCCTTTGTTCTAAAATGTTGATGGGTTCTTCTGATTTTGTTTTTAAGGGGCCGTCCGCTCTACATTCTATAGTCCTCCAGCTTCTCCATTTCTTAGTGTCCTGAGGAAGATTCCAGAAGTCCCTAACTTTAATTAGTCCTTGGAAATCAGTTTCTTTCTTGATGCCCATAAAGTCCTCCCTTATCAACACAGGTTCTCGTTGCCATTTATCTTCCCAGAAGAGAGCCTGATCTCCTGCTCTGATTTCCTAGAAGTTGTTGTTTTGTACCAGGCTTTTTTTTCCTAGGCTTTATTCCAGATGTGATATCGTTTTATCTTCCCTGACATTCTGATGAGATCACTCATTTGCTAGGAGTTAGCATATTTCTCTTTCCAGGTTTTAGCCCATTGTGTCCCTGGTTCCTTAACCCATCTCCACTAGAGTTTGGCTCCTAAAACACTACTTACAATCTCTTGATCATCTAGGCATAGGCGTCCATGACTTTTGGGTTTTCAGATTTTATCCCAAGAAACAAGGGCCCATTTATTTCTGGTTTCCTCCTTACCTTAGAGAAAGTCTCTCTGAAGGTTCCTAAATTGTTGTAAGACTCCTTTGGCAGCTGGCAAGGCTAATAAAAAGAAAACAAGAATAGATTGAAGAACTATCTTTGTTAAAATCAATCTGCCCGCAAGGTTCAATGCTCTATAATTCCATCTTTTGATATTGTCTTACATCTTGTTGAGCAACGCTTCCCAGACACTTTTGTGCATTGGTTTATCTGTTAGGGGGATTCCCAAATATTTAGAGCGGATGACCTCCCTTTGGAAGTCCCGAATTCTAGAGATGTTCCTTTGAATAGCAATGTTAGTGTTGAAGAAAACAATTTTTGATTTGGAGAGATTTACTTCCATACCTGAAGCCGACGCAAAGTCATTTAAGATTTTTTTGTATGTTGTAGCTTCCTTGACTGTGGGGATACCCTGTAGCATGGTGTCATCTACAAATTGCTGAAGAGTCAAGGCTTGGCTATTCTCTGTTAAATGTAGGCCCTTGATCCTTCCCAAGATTTTAGCCTTTTTAATGGTTCGGCCCAATCCTTCCATCATGAGGATAAAAAGAAAGGGAGAGAGAGGGTCTCCCTACCTGAGGCCTCTGGAAGGTGTGAAGATCTCTCAGAGCGAGCCATTCACCAGAATTGAAAAACTGGGTGAAGTAACGATGCCATAACCCATCTGATCCAGTCATGATCAAACCCAAAAGCCGAAAGGACCTTTTTTATGTAAGTCCAGTTCACCTTGTCATACGCTTTTGAAATGTCTAATTGCATGATCATACCAGCCTACCTTTTACTAGTGAGATAATGAACAACCTCGTGAGCCTGAATAATATTATCCAGGATTTGCCTTCCCTCAACATAACCAAACTGTTCCCCAGATATCAAAGAAGGAAGAAGAGGTTTGAGTCTGTTGGCCAAGATCTTCAAAATAATTTTGTAAACAACATTGTATAAAGCAATAGGCCTGAATTAGTCGGGAGTCAGGGCTGAGTCCTCTTTGGGGATCAGGGAGATGGAGGAGTTGTTGAGGGCTTTTAGAATGGATTTACTTCTTCTGTAGTCCTCAACCACCTCCAAAATGTCCTGTTTGACAACATTCCAGCAAGCTTTGAAAAATTCAACATTGAAATCATTTGGACCTGGAGCTTTGCCATTCTACATATCTTTAATAACCATACTGACCTCTGCTTCAGTTACTGGTTTGTTCAAATTAAAGTTATGTTCTCTAGACATCATCCTGGGAATATTCTTTGTAATTTCCTTGATGTATTGGCCTTTGTCTGGATTATTTTCATTTGTGATGCCTCTGAAATATTGAACCATCACCCCTTCAATATTCTTGTGAGAGGTCTAAAGCTCCCCATATTCATTCAAAATTGAGGAGATTCTATTGTTTGTTCTATTGGCTATAGTGGAACGGTGGAAAAAACTGGTGTTTCGTTCACCTTCTTTGAGCCATTAGACTCTTGACTTTTGTCTCCTAAAGATTTCCTCCTGTTTGCATAAATTATCCCAATCAAGGTTGAGTTTTTCAGCTTGCTCATTTTTGTTTTTCATCAAAACCATCTGTGATCATTGCTTGGTTTAGTTCTTATAGTTTGATCTCTATTGATTTTTTGTTTGCAAAAATGTTGCCAAAATCCTTCTTGTTCCATTCTTTGAGCTTGATTTTTATGTGCTTTAGTCTTTTATGGAGGAGGAACATTTTGGAGCCCTGAACCTGAAGATCTTTGAACCACGGTTTTTCAATGTTGCTGATGAAATCTAGATGGGAGAGACAGATATTCTCAAATCTGAAGGGTTTGTTTCTGGGAGCATCAATTCCCTTGATTTCTAATTGAATCGGCTAGTGATCTGAGCCTACAAATGGAAGAACACTTGAAGATATTTCTGTATTTGTGAGCATTAGCTTCTCGAAGATAAAAAATCTATCTAACTTGGAGGCAACATGAGCATTGCCGCCTCTTTTGTTGTTCCAAGAAAAAAGGTTGTTATGCATTTTAGAGTCCACCATTTTCATGTCTTCTGTGAAAGAATGGAATCCTACTGAATCTCTACTAAGGATTCTGGTGCCTCCTTTTTTTTCTGAAAGAGATTTAATCATGTTAAAGTCTCCATCAATGACCCAAGGGATTTCTTCATGTCTACTTCTGAGATCTGCCAGGGAGTTCAGAAATCTAAGCTTCTCATGAATTCTCTGAGGACCATAGACATTTGTAACCAGGAAGGTCTCATAAATCCCCATTGGTTGAATGATAGCTGATAAGTAATTTCTCGTTGCCTCCGCATCTACAATGCTGACTTTTTGGGGGTTCCAAAGAGTGAGCATGCTTCCCGCTGTGTTCTCTGCTTTGACTTCTAGAAACTCAAATTTGCTGAGCCATTGGTTATGGATTTTTTTTATTTTCTGAATGTAGCATTTTTTTTCTTGAATGAAGATCATGTCTAGCATTTCTAGTTTCATTCTATTACTTAGCATTCTCTGTTTTCTTTTACTATATTCCATGAAATGAACTTCATAATTAAATATTTTTAAAGGAGTAACTGGTTAGATCTTTCATCTTACCCGAATCTATCATTAGCTTTCCACACTCCATCAGGAGTTCATTTTGCTTTTTTCTGTCTCTCTTCTTACCTAGATTTTTGGTGGCTAATCCTGGATTTACTTTCATTGTTTTCACTCCTCTATGC
Organism: Pinus tabuliformis; assembly: GCA_031772625.1. NCBI lineage: Eukaryota > Viridiplantae > Streptophyta > Pinopsida > Pinales > Pinaceae > Pinus > Pinus tabuliformis. Next base: position 66,151,851 of record CM062805.1, on the reverse strand, counting down.
TCTTGTTTGTGGATGTTTGTACCTTTCTCCTGTCCTTTTTACTGAGTCTTCCATAAGAGCATCTGATGTATTTTGTTGCTTTCTTCTTGAGGCAAAGAATCTATTCCTTCTTTGGTTCCTTGCATCAGGAATCCTTCCAGATCCAAGTTTTCCTTGTCAAGGATATCTTGTAGTTCATGTTCTTCCAGATCTGTTTCGCTTTGGGCCATTTCCTAGTTCATTTCCATTTTTGTTTCACTTCACATGGCTTCTTTTTGAGAGTCAATGTCTGAAGAATGATTTGTGTCCTCTTTTTTTCCCTTTTCTTTAGCATTTTCCTCCTGATATTGAATCTCTCTTGTGATTCTTCACGCTCTTCTAGCACTTGAAACTTATTTTGACTACCCTTTTTCCCCTCAGTATGATGTTGCTTTGGTCCCTTTTTCCCCCCCTTCCTTTGCTAGCCACTTTCTGGAAGCTTTCAGTATCCTTCGTTGCATTCAATTTATCTTTGTTATCTTCTCTGCTGAGAGAGCAGTCTCTTAATAAATGCCCATGCTCATGTCATCTTCAGCATCTGAAAGGGATATGTTCATAGTCTACCGTCTACACCCACTCCTCATCAAAAACTTCCAAGATGACTTCGTCTGGAAGTGCTCCTGATAGATCCATTTCCACACATATCCTAGCAAAGGAGGTATATTTTCCTCTTCTTGTGGCTTTAAAAGCTTTAACATAGCATCCTAGTTAATTACCAATGGCAGCCAACGAATCAGTTTGCCAATAGTCAAGCGGTAGAGAGTAGAGCCTTACCCACATAGGAACTGAAGAGAAAGTCTCCCTCTTTGGGACAAAGTTCATTTTCCAAGGTCTCATGTAGAGACCTTCTGCAGCAAAAAAAATAAGGTCCTCCCTTGAATATTCTGTTGGAAATAATACTGAGAGGGGGGTGAATCAGTATTATCAAATTCTTTTCAATATATCTTCCTTATTTACACTTTGAATAATTCTTCAAATATTGATCATTACTTTTTTTATGTCAGAATCATAAAATAATGAGCAGGAACAAGAAAAGAAAATAGTCACACAAAAGAACACCAGATATAAGGTGGAAACCCAATGTGGGTGAAAACCACCTGCTGCAATATGTCTCTATCTTCTTTTAATAAGAAACTCCTTTTACAATGATTTTATATGGGTGCAGTTCTTTACTAGTACGCAAGCTACAACCTGTAGAGAGATACAACTCTCTCTCTCGTTTTCCAGTCTCTCCTGGAAGGGAGCTACAACCCCCTTAGCTCTTGTACTAGCCAAGATACTAGTACGTAGGTGCTGGCCTACTGAAGGCTACAACCTTCTCCTTCTTCCAGGGACCACGTTTCATAAATTTTCAGACTGGATCCATGAACATCAATCAATCGTCAAGTATATCTGCATCAAACAATCTCCTTTTCCCAATTAGCACTGAATCAAGTAAACACTTCTCTGACAGCTGTACCCAGACCACAGTAACAGTAACCACACACCAAATTCTGAACCCAGAATACTGCAGCAACAGACAGAGGCAGCTAGATCATAATTTAAAGATATACGCTACTTCAACAACCTGAAACCTGCGTGCAGATCTATAAAGGATAATTCCTTCTTTCAAATATTCAGACACTAATTAACCCAGATTGTCAGATTTATAGATCAAGCATGCGCCCCATATAACAGATCAAAATCATGCAAAGATACTATTATTCAAGCATAAAGATTATGACCCATCAAAAGAACTTATCCTTCTTTATGCGCTGAGGTTCCTCCTTCATTCAGATCCAGATCTGCACCATAACCCAATCACAAACATTCCAGATCTAGCACTTTATCAAATATTCGATAATTCAGAAGATGCCTTGCCAAATGATCTCCTTCCTCTTTTATAGCCTTAGTCCTTTCTCAATACCACGGTCCAAAACCATAGGATCAAAAAACTGTTGGACTAATACCATGAACCAACCATGAAAGTGCGTGAGATCAACACTTTTGGATGCAATACCACGGGCCAAAACCATAGGATCCAAACCTGTCAGACTAATACCATGAACCAACCATGAAAGTGCGTGAGATCAACACTTTTGATGAGGTACCATGGTCCAAAACCATAGGTTCAAATACCAAGGACTAACTACCATGGACCAAAGGTAAGTTCTCCAACATATGCGCCCTTTTCCTTGCATGAAAGTGTGTACCATGGTCCAAAACCATAGGTTCAAATACCAAGGACTAACTACCATGGACCAAAGGTAAGTTCTCCAACATATACACGCTTTTCCTCATAGGTTCAAATACCAAGGACTAACTACCATGGACCAAAGGTAAGTTCTCCAACATATATGGTGGGCTCCAGTCTTGTACCAATAATGCTACAACTCCTGGAGCTTCCTTCTCTAATTTTATCAACCTGATAGTTCGTAACAAACTTGGAAGCGACGGTGCTGTATGCACAAGTACTAGCTCTTGTCGCAACTATCACTTGGTCAGCTGGCACAAGTCCGCTAGGGCTCAAGGCAACTTCTATATGTTCTCAGAAGAATCTTTTTAAGTGATGAATGAAAGCTATCTCAAAGGGAATTAACCTACTTTGCAAGAATGAACTGAAAGCCAACAAAACATGGAAACCCTAGTAAACCCTAATTCTACCAGCTTAATCCTTATGATGCAATGGTGGGAATGAAACTTCTAAAATTGATGCCATTACTTCTATTGAGATGAGATGCATGTGTCTAAACTACTTTCATCTGAAGAGAACATGTTTTTGCATTTTTGCTCAAGTTGTTGGAGTTATTATGATTGTCCTTCTTACTGGGTCTTGACTATGCAGGGGTAGATCAAGGGGAGGAAGGCTTGAAAAAGGTCAGGAGGACTCAGAGAGGGTCTAAGGGATCCCTAACATCATTCCACAAAATTTCACAAAGTTCAGATGCCTGGCAAACATATTTGCAAGCTTCTACAGGATGTCTGCAGGGGATTCTACAGGAAGTTCAGGATTTCTACAGGAAGTCTGCTAACTTCTACAGGATGTTCTGCAATAGGATTTTTGGGTGATGGATGAGTGAATGAGTTGTATGGGTGGATAGAGAGGTATGAGGGGAGCTTGTGATGGCTTATGGACAGAGAGGTGAGATGGAGAGGGGGTGTGTAAAGCTGGTTGGTCTAGAGGAGGGTAGAGGCAATGGAAGGCCGAAAAGATAAAACAACGTGGATAATAGAAGAGTTGGGAGGCAAATGATCTAACTGGGAGATAAGTAGATGGATTAGGCACAACTTAGAAGGATAAGGAAATGATAGAGTGGTGCTGCGCAGTGTAAATGAAACAAATCACCCCTGTCTCGCATATAACCGAAAGTTCGTCAACCTAGTCTAACTGTTTTATTAGAAACCAAAGAACAGCAATGTAGTTTAAATGGAAATCGTGCATGGTGCTGAAACAAAGAGTTATTCCACAATATCTAAATGCATGGACACTTCTACAACCGAAAACATTACCTCAAGACTTGCATGAATATGTAAAACAATGTTTTTGGTAGTTGGCACAGTCTGCACTTCCGGTCCCCAAACAGAGGTGAAAGTGAGTGTGCATTCAACCTTTTTTTGGAACTCTGATTAACTCCAATCCTCTTACTCTAATCTAAACTACTGAAGCAATTGTGTTCATAAAACTAACTTACTTAATCACACCAAAACAGTCAGCTCAGCAAACTGTGTTTCCAAGTGCATGTAAAGGAAAATAAATATAATGCTGAAAGAAAGACAAGTAACAATACAAAGGAAGGAAGCCTTAGGCTCTCAAGTTGGGCCCAACCCTGAGAGCTTAAGCTCCTTTAAGAACTCAGAGATGCCTCAAATCTGCCTGCTTATTCATTAAAAGATAATAGTCAAAAGTCTGATAACATGCCAAAAATGGCTTACAAAGAGCAAAACAGAGCTATCAGCTCGTAGTCCAGAATAAACAACAAAGGTTCAAAAGTCCCCATCGAAGGCTACAGCGTCAACATTTATACATTATGAGGGCCAAGCTAGCCTCCTAAATTAGTGGGGCTTGGCTGACCAAACTAAAAGTAAATTGTTGTTCCCTTAGAATCCGTTGGCTGCCTTCTAGCTCGGTGGTGATAGCTATTGGGGCTCGGAGTTGTGGGTGGAGATCAAGAGGAAGGCCATTCAATGCCATGGACAACCTTCCTACAAAACCTCAATGCCACCTTGGCTGTCTCCTAGCCTTCATCTGCGTGGTTTTGCTCCATTTAATGTCAAAAAACCTGAAATAAACATGTATTAGCCACCTAGGAATAGTGACTGCCCTTCATTCGTACAAATAACATAAATATACTAAAAAATGATGCATAAGTCATGAAAAATGAAGGGTTGAGCAAGGGTAGTGAGGCCAAATGAGCCCAAAATGTTACCAAATTTGGGGCTCATCATCACCCCCCAGCTAAAGTGATTGCTCATCCTTGAGCAACTAATCCAGCTCCTCATCCTTCATTGCCTTTACTGCCACCCTCACATCCCAAGCATCTGCAGCAGTGTCCTCCTTACTGACATGGAACCCAGCCTTTCTGTTCACCTCTTCCCACTGTTCATTATCATCTTTCTCTATGCTGCCTTCCATCAATCCTAGCAGCAGTGGTGGGCTTAGCTTGAGGCCAATCCAGCTGGCCTGGAGGTTTTGCATGGATTTCTTATAGAGGGCCACCCGTACTGGAGCTTCACTCATCTGAGTTGGGGTATGATACTCTCTGATTTTCAGACTGTGGGCCAATCTATTCCATTGGCGGGTGCAAGCTTGGACAGAGTTGTCTCCTAACAGTCTCTCCATGTCTTCAAAATGCGCTATGGCCTGGGCCTGCTGATCCATATATCTCAATGAAGTTTGAGGGTCGGTGGACAAGTGTTGGTGTGCCGAGATTAGTGCAACTGGATCCCCTTCTTTTGCTCTAATTAGCAATGGCTCATTCAGCTCACGGTTCATGACCGCTTTGGCTTCTACTGCTCTTTTGTCCTCATGGTTACACCATGAAACACATATTTCATTAAATTTGGAATTACACAGTGGATCTAGAATTTTAAAGTACCCTTAAAACTCAATTCTAGTAATCCTTTTGTAATATAATTTTTCCAATTTTAATGAAATATGTGCTATGAGGCAAATGCCATTAATTGCATATCTCCTAAGGCTGTATTGGCATCCCATGAAATTACATTAGGCAGGGCCAAATTATGGAGGTAGAACTTCGCTAATTTGGCCTTATCCTCTGATGAGCTGGTACTGCATAATTCAGTGAATTGTTGTGGGTCTTGGAGCTGAGAGATACCCCTTTGCGCCAAGGTATTGATTTGAAATTGCAGCCATTGGTCTTTCAGGTACAGGCCATAGGATTTGGCTGGCTGTCTGCATTGTATAGCATCCATGGCCCAACTGGCCACGCAGGCCAATTGTGCCTCTTTCTGCTGCAGCTGTTGTCTGAGAGCTTGCACCTCAATTTGTGCTTGCTGTTCTGCTTCCTGTAGATGCAAGGTTGGCTCCCCAAGACCGGTTTGCAGTTCCTTTTTGCCTTGTTGTTCTGTTGTGCTGTCCCCTGAGGATGTACCTATTCCTATCCTCAGCTCCTGTAGCTGCAATCTAAGATTTCCGTTTTCTTCCTGTAGGAACACTCGTTGGCAATTTGCCACATGTTTAGCCATGGCTAATTCACTTCTAGCCTCCTTGAGTTTCTCCTCCAAGGGGCCTATGTCTGCCACACCTTTTGACTTAGCTATTTTCATCCATGTGTGTGTATGTACCCTCTCTTCCTCTAATGCAAAGAACAGTGGCACAGTGAATTTCTGTGGTATAATTTTGCCAGCTTCCAAGAAGTTGTAATATGAACTCAAACTTGGCTTAGGGCTAGGCTTTGGAATATGCTCTTTCTCTACTTCTTTTGGTGGCTCTACTTCGCCCTCCCTCGGTGGTGATGAGGGTGCTTCCCCTTCCATTCTCTCTGTTTCCTTAAGCCGGGCTAAGGTTTCCTGTAGAGCAGCTTCAACATCCTGTAGCCGGGCTTTCGAAGCCAATTGGTCTAACCTTTCTTTCCAAGTGATTGTTTTTGGGCTCCCCCTCTCATAGGTGACTGATATCTTTGAGGGGGACCTCTCCTTGGGCGAAGTAGGGGCATCTTCGATAGTGATTGGGCTGCTGGACGGAGGCTGTGGCTTGCCCGTTTTTATTCTCACACTTCTCCTAGCTTTAAAATATAGAGGGGTCTCCCTCTTTCTCTTTTCCTTTGGCTTAGGAGGTGTACTGAGGGCGGCCAGCACAACTGCTGCCTCCCTTGCAAGAATGTCAGCTTTATTCTCCTTGGGTTTCGCTTTCTCAGGGCTTCCTGTAGAAGACCCTTTTTTAGTTGATTTCTAGCTTCCTGTAGAAGCTGGTTTTGGTGTTCCTGTAGAAACAGGTGGCACCACTTTAGTTTGTTTTGCTGAATGTGTTTTACTTTTTGACTTGGTTGCGGCTGCTGTCGAGGTGCCTTTGCTGACGTGGACCTGCTCAGCCTTGTCCACTCTGCTTTGTAATATTTTCTCTCTGGCCGTCAACATGGGTGTGTCATCCTTCTCTTTGGCACCCTTTTTCTCTTGTTTCTTCTTTTGCTCTTTCTTTTGCTCCGTGGTCGTGGGTCTCTGGCCTTTTTCTTTCTTCCCTACGGGCACTGACTCCTTCTCCTCACTGCTGGATGAACCGAGCTCTTCGGTCAACATCTTTATATCACCATCCTTGGTTAAATTTCTGAAGGCTTCCCATGAGAGAGGAACATTGTACGTGTCGAGCGCATCCTCCAAGAGGAGTTTAATGAGTCCATGGTGGGTTACCTGGTTTGGTGTGCCTTCTTTCAACTTGGTGGCACATTCAATCATAGACTGTAGTAGAAAGTAGGGGATACTTAGTTTGTTCTCTACACGTAGGTCCATTTGATGCCTTAATTCTGTGAGTAACCGAAAATGGTACCCATATACAATGCTAAACCGACCTTCGCAGGTGATGTACTTCATAATCTGAAGGCTAACTTCACTCCAAAGTGGCAGTAAGCTGGTTCTACGAACCCCGTTTTTATCTTCTAAGAATTCCTCCTCTGGGGGGAATAATTCCTTCTTAGCCTTCTGGCCCAATTTCCTCTCTTCTTTATCCCATGGTAATCCCATTGGGAGCTCAGTAACTCGGCTGATGAATTGTGGGGTGAGTCTGAGACTCAAACCCCTGAAGTTGACGGTGGCCAATGTTTTGGATTTCGGCCTCAGAGCTTGCAAGAACTCCTCTGCCACCTCATCGTCATAGCCCTGCAATTTGTCGCAGAACGACATCCATTTCGCTTGCGTGAACAGCTCCACCACCTCAGGATTCTCTCTTAGCTTTGTTGAGTCGGTTAGTTCCCTTCTGATGAACCCACCCGGCATGGTGAAAAACTGCTGCGTTAGCTGGAGGTAGCGGGTGCGGAAGAAAATTGGCCTACTGGGACGGAGCGTAGAGTTACGCCTCTGCCACGCATACAATTCACGAAAACTTATCTCCCGATGAGCCTTAACACGACTTAATTATAACTCACATCCTGTAGGACGACAATTCATGCAAACGACAGACAATACTTGCAAATTTTTTTATGACCAGACTGTAGAACATCGACTCTCCCACCTTCGAAACCAATTGCATGGATGGTTCAGGCTTACCTTTTTAATTCGCCACCTTTTGACGTGAAGAGCCCAATTTCCTGTAGAAGCAGCTTTCCTATAGAAGCAGCACACGAATACTGGAGGATACTGCAGTGGGTCTGCGCCTTCTGTGCTGCTATCAGATGTTCGAACGGCTGAAGGCTTGGAGTGTCAAGCTTCAGAGGAATGCGGATGCTCACTCGACTTCCAAACGGTTGATGATAAATGCGTGGGGTGGCAATCTAGCCGATTAGATTTGAATCTAGCGGAATCCGTGGCGTGGGGGTGAGCTGTCCCTGCCGGACCGTTGGATGACGTCACTCAATCATGCTTCTGCAAGTTCCCTTACTGCCGCATCATTCCCCGCAGATCCGTCGCCATCATTTCTGTTAAAACGCGCTTTTCCCGGACTGGATGGCTCTCACGTGTCCACTACCTGTTCTTTTTCCATTGCCACCATTCTACACATCTGACTAGACCAGCTGACGGGTCGATGTGGCCAGTTGAATGGCCATGCAACTGCTCAACCCGTTCATTTCATGCTTGCAAACATTTCAAAGTAATATTCATGTAATTCGACGAAAGAAAGGGCGAGGCACTTACCTGTGCGACCGTGACATGCTTTTCCAGGTTTTAGGATGACGATGACTAGATTTGCTTGCTGCTGTTATTTACACAGGCCCGGATTTGCTTGCTGCTGCTGATGATGAAGCGTATGACTCTGCTGCATGCGCCCACTTTGTTATTGCATGTTGCAGGCGATCGAATGGTGTACACTCTAGTTGGCTAAACTCCTACGGGATTCCTATAGGATGTCCTATAGCAGTTTGTCCTCCTTGGGTGCATGTTGAACGATGAAGACAATGGCATCACGATCACGCTCGCAGGGCCCTTAGATAGCTGCGTTGAGTATTGCATGGCATCTCAGCATCTTCTTTCATTTCAGAATTTCTTTATCTTGATAATTCACTTATCTGCTTTGATTGTGCAGGTATCTTCATTGCATGTCGACAGGGGTGGTAGAAGGAGGTGACAGCAGTGTGCGAGGGAGAAAATAGTAGCTTGCATGCATCCATACCAGACCTTGGTCATTAGATCTCCTCATATAAATAGTTCTGGGCCGTCCAAAACTTCTACAGGAAGTTTCTTGTAGAAATACAGAACTTCCTGTAGAAAGTCTGTAACTTCCTGTAGAAAGTCTGTAACTTCATGTAGAAGACTAAGCTGTGATGAAATCGTGCCCATACCTTGGACAAGATGAGTGTTCTCGGAGGAGGTGCTGGTGAGGTCTCCTGGCAGCATGATAAGGATCCTTGGCTTTGAGTTGAGAGACCTCCTCTCCTTCATAGAATACTTGCAACCTGCATGCATTGCCACATTATAAACTTGTTGTCCCCGTCTTTTTTGCTTATTGTTTTTTCTTTTTCTTCTTCTTTTTTTTTGAAAGATAGCAGGGGCGCCTCAATGAGGTTTTCACCCTTGCCATCCGCCTTAAGCGCCTCAGATAGGTTTTCACTCAAGGATCTTTTTCAAATCCTTTTTTTTTTTTTTTTTTGAAAGACAATAGGGGCGCCTCAATGAGGTTTTCACCCCTACCACCTGCCTTGGGAGCCTCAGAAAGGTTTTCACCCAAGGATCTTTATTATTATTATTTTTTTTTTTTTTAGATCTTTCAAGGTATGCCCAAAGCAGAGGCAGAACCCTTCTCTATGACCAACACTGATTTCTCCACAGTTTTGATGAACTCCTGTCTTGAGAGAGGTTTTCTGTAGATTTTCAGTCGATGCCCATTGACAAGCATGGGGATGGCCTCCTCGTCAATGGTCCGAATGAGGACAGATCCATTGTCATGACATTTCTCTACTGCATATGGTCCCAGCCATCTGGTTCTCAGCTTCCCCTTGAAATCTTTATGCATGGAATCATACAACAGTGCCCAATCTCCTGGCTGGAATTGCTTGTCATTGAGGTGTTGGTCATGCCACACCTTTCTCTGAAGTAGAACCACTTCTGAGTGAAGGACGGCCTAAATTCGGTGCTCATCCAGTCCATTCAGCTGTAATAACCTTTCTTGTTGTGCATGGCTGAGATCTAGGTCCAGCTGAGCTGCCATCCTCAAAGTGTTGTATTCAAATTCGATAGACAGCAAGGCTCTCTTCCCATAGACTAACTCATAAGGTGTGAAGCTGGTTGTGGTCTTCCAAGTGGTGTTGTAAGCCCATGTGGCCTCAACCAGGTGATCTGCCCAATCTTTCCTACTACTGCTCACTACCTTGGTCAGAATCCCTTCCAATGCTCTATTGGTGACTTCCACTTGCCCATTTGCCTAAGGATGATAGGGGGTGGAATTCCTATGCTTGATTTTGTGATGAGCTAGTAGGTCTTCAATTAGGTTGGATGTGAACTGGCTTCCTTGATCGGTGACTAGCTCCCTTGGGTAGCCAAATTTGTAGTAGATGTTTTCTCTTAAGAACTCAGCCACCTTTTCTTTTGTTGCTGCTTTGATTGCCTTTGTTTCTGCCCACTTTGTCAGGTAGTCAGTGCACACAATGATGTAAGACCTTTTCCTCAAAGGAGGGTTGATTGGACCCACAAAGTCCATACCCCACTTCTCAAATGGCTCAAGAGTCACTTGAGGTTGGAGAGGCATCTCATCCCTTTGAGTCGGTTTCCCCATTCTTTGGCATCGGTGACATTGGCTGATATACCTTCTGACATCTTGATGAAGTGTGGGCCAATAGTAGCCTGCCTGCGGGATTTTTAAGGCAGTCCTCTTTGCTGCAAAATGTTCTCCACAAGGCCCATCATGATAGTTGAGGAGGATATCAAAGACTTCCTCCTCCCTTACACAACGCCTTAAGATCTGATCAGGGCCAAGCTTGAACGGGTTGCCCCCGATCCAAGTGAATGAGGCACTTTTTCTGATGATTCTGCTCTTCTCTCTTGAGGATAGGTGCGGAGGGAACTGTGCTGAAACAAGGTAGTTTTCTATATCAGCAAACCATGGAGAGAGTACTGATATAGCAAACAGATGTTCATCGGGCATCTGGTCATCCACTGTTCCATCCTCATCTGCAGATAGATCCAATCTAGATAAAAAGTCAACAACAACATTTTCTTTACCTGGTTTGTCAACGATAGTCAAATCAAATTGCTGCAACAAAAGTAACCATCTAATAATACGAGCATTCACATCTGGTTTATTCATTAAATATCTAATTGCAGCAAGATCAGTATGTACAAATGTTTGATAGCCAGTGATATAATGTCGGAACTTGTTCAGTGCATGGACCACAGCCAAGAATTCTTTCTGGGTTACAGTGTAATTCAGTTCTGCTTTGGACAATTTTTTGCTTACAAAGTAAATGGCATACGGAAGTTTTTGTTCAACTTGTCCTAAGGCTGCCCCTATGTCTTTGTTCGATGCATCAGTGTGGATGTGGAAAGGTAGGGCCCTGTTTGGACCTCTCAAGATTGGGGCAGACACCAACTTGTCCTTTAATTCATTCAAAGCCCTCTGAAAATCGTCAGTCCATTTAAACTCCACATCTTTTTCCAAGAGGCCAAACAATGGTGAGGCTAGCTTGCTGAAGTCTTTAATGAATCTCCTGTAATACCCTGCTAATCCTAAGAAACTTCGTACATCCCTTACCTTTTGGCGAGGTGGAACCTTCTTGATGAGAGAAATTTTGTTAGGATCCACCTGTAACCCTTGGCAAGAAATGGTATGGCCTAGCACGGTCCCTTCAGTCATCAAGAATTCACATTTTTCAGGACTAAGGGACAGGTTCATCTCAATGAATTTGGCTAGGACTTTTCCCAGATTGGACAATGCTTCCTGGAAGTTGGACCCATAAGGAGTGAACTCATCCATATAGATTTCCACCGCATCATGGACCAGCTCAGAAAAGATGCTCAAGACGGCTCTCCGGAAGGTAGCAGGAGAATTTCATAGCCCAAAGGGAAGAACTCGGTAGGCAAAGGTACCCCAAGGACAAGTGAAGGCGGTCTTATCTTGGTCTTCCGGGCTGATTTGGATTTGGTTGTACCCGCTAAACCCATCCAGGAAAGAGAAAAACTTCTTTCCTGCCAGTCCATCCAACACTTGGTCTATGAAAGGTAGAGGGAAATGGTCTTTCTTGGTAGCTTTGTTCAGTTCTCGGTAGTCCACACAGATTCTCCACTTCCCATTTTTCTTGGGAACCAACACCAAAGGGGACACCCATTCGTTACCTGAGATGGGGTAAATGAATCCGGCTTCCAACAGTTTTTGCAATTCTTCCTTGACAATGTCCTTAAGGGCTGGATTCATTCTCCTCTGGGGTTGCCTAACCAGTTTACAGTCCCCTTTGATGTAGATGTGATGGGTACAGACCGAAGGATGGACTCCTTTCATTTCCTTATAGCTCCAAGCAAAAGCATCTAGATGATTGGCCAACAGACTACACATCTCCTTTTCCTGAGAAGGAGATAGGGAGGAGCTGATCTTTAACGTCCTCTCAGGGCCGAACTCCACATTCTTGACTCTGGGAGTGACAGGGTTGGTCGCACAAAGATCCACTAAGGCGCTGGCTTGGGCATCCTCCACCAATTTCTCCAAGGATAGTGCACTGGGAGGTGGATTCTGGATCAAGGTCTCAATCAAGTCATCCTCGGTTGGGGGGTCTCTTCTAGTGGTGTCTAGGGTGCACAAGGGTGTTGAGTACACCTCATCCTCTTCTCCTTCCTCTAACCAAAGTGGTAAGTCATGCTCTAATGAGGGTTGGGCAGGAGGGTATAGGACTAGCTGCTTGGACATAGGACCATTTTTTATGGTCATGTTTCCTGCACGGCAACTTATGTAAGCATCTGCAGTGGCTAACCAAGGCCTTCCCAAAATAAGAGGATATCCAGTGAGCTTTGCCTTTGGTTGCAGCACCAAGAAATCTGCAGGATATTCCCAAGAGTCAACAGAGACCAAGACATCCTCCACAATCCCTTCGGGAGTCACGGTGGAGCGATCTGCTAGTTGTAGGACTGTCGAGGTCTTCCTCAAGGAACCCTGAAGGTTGAGTTTGAGCATGGTATCCCTGGTCATCACATTAATGGCAGCCCCCAGATCAATCAAGGTGTGAGGTATGATGGTGCCATTGATGTGGACATCTACTACAGGATTCCCAGGATCTAGGTACTTTGGGCAGATGACTTGTCCCAACATAAGGTCAGACAGTTGTCCTATGACATTGATGGTTGAAGCATCCCTCTTTCGCCTGCCTGGGTGTTTGAAACACTTTTCCTTAACCAGTTTGTTGTATATTTGCACATCTTTGATGGCTCGGAGAAGTGGAATTTTCACACACAACTGTTTGAGTTCTCCCAGAAGCTCATCCTCCTCTGGGTTGGGTTGTGTGGTGGTTGTTAGTCTCTCAGGAAAGGGTGGAATAGCCTTTGGTTCACTTTCCTGTTTGTCTTCCTCGTCCTCTGGGGGAGGAGGTTGGCGATCCGGAATAGTCTTTCCAGATTGCAAATTGATCTCCTGGATCTCCACAGCATAGGTAGGGCATGATGTTTCCCTAGTGTATACCTGCTGAGCCTGTATGTTGTTGGGGTTCGGTTTCGGTTGAGCAGGCATTTGAGGTTGCCTTGGAGGAGCATGAGGTAATGGTTGAGGTTGAACTGGTGGTGGAGGCAAAATGGTGGGAGGAGTGTTGTATTGGGGCCTCCACCCTGATTGAGGTGCATTCCACTGAGGCTGTGGCTGGGCATATGAGTGATATGAATGAGTAGTGGGTTGAGTATGGTACTGAGGTGGATAAGACCATGGAGGGGGCACAGACTAGGAAGGATGAGCAGGGGGACCCCAGGAAGGCATAGGAGTAGATTGGTTGGGGCTGTAATAAGCTTGGGGTGCCCCTTGCATCCCCTGCTGGTAAGGTGTAGGTCCCTGTGGCCTCCTTTGGTTGAGAAAATAGAGAGTTTCGGTGGGGGCTTCTGTCCCTTGATACATGGCTTTAAGCCCAGGTAAGGTTGGACATTGATTTGTGGGATGGTCCTCCTCACAAACGAAACATACTTCAACCGAATGTAATGGGCATTCGTTCTTAGGGTGTCTCCTTGTACACCTAGGGCAGAAGATAGCCAAGGCCCTCTCAGCTTCTTCCTTCTTCTGCTGGATCCTGAATGTATCAAGTTGCATGGCAATGGTCTATCTCACCTCACTTTTGAGATCCTCTAATTGATTTGCAAACTCATGTTTGGAGAAAGGAATACCAGCTGAGAGGAGGTTTCCTCTACCTCGTTTCCGGGCTGCCCTAGAGTGGTTTCTAAACACAGTCTTTATGTCCTCATAAGGCAGTTGGTAAATATCTCCTCCGGCTAACATGTGAAGGGTATCTAAGAGGTCTTCAGGGACTCCTCAGAGCAAGACCAACTTGAGGGATTCAGGGTCAAGTGTGCACCTGGCCCGTTTATAGCTAAGTTGGAACCTTTCCTCATAATCCTCTAAGGACTCATCATTTCCCATGGTCATCCGAAAGATTTCTCCCTTGGTTTCCTTAGACCTACAGTAGTCCTGGTATTTAGTGTTGAAAGCTTGCTGCATCTGAGCCCGAGTGGTGATATTGTTCCCAGGTAAGCCCATGAACCAGCGTAATGTTGCATCCTTAAGGGTTGAAGGGAAGAGTTTCAGCTTCTGTTCATCTTCAGTATAGTCATAGGTTCGACAAAGGACAGCAAACTCAAACAGGAAGGTATCAGGATCTTCAGTAGTCAGTCCATGGAAGTGAGGTAAAGAAGAGGGGCTAATGTTCTTCATCTTCATGTCTCCAATGTTATCTCGGATGGGGAAGGCACCTTCTATTCCCTCATCTTCTCCTCTATTGTCAGCCATAGCTTCAGATGGGATGGTCTCTAATTCTTCTTCTGCTATAGGATCTTCGTATATCTCAGGAGGTTCACCTATAGGTTCTTCTGGATCACTGTCAGCGAAGAAGAGAGAAGGGTGACTCAGTGATGTAGTGGGGGTGTTGGGTAGGAATTTGCCTATTTTATCTCGATTCCTACGAGGCATGAAATGGAAAGACTTTTGATTGCTTTTGATTTTTTTCTCGGGTACCTGTAAAAACTGAATCAGATTGATCTACAACTAACTATCTTGCTAAAATGAAAATGCAGAATTGAAATGAAAGCAGGAAAGAACTAATCTACTTTGCTCAAATGAAATTGCAGGAATGGAAATGCTAGTCTACGCTTGCAGAATTGAAATGCTAATCTATGCTTGCAAAAATGAAATTGCGGAATTGAAATGTTAATCTATTGAAAGCAGGAAATGTCAATGCTACTTTTGCAGAATGGAAATGAAACAAACTACTTAGCAGAAGGAGAGAGTAGGAAAATAGAAGAAAAGCAAAAATTACTAATACTCTGACGCTTCCCCAGCAACGGCGCCAAAAAGATGGTGGGCTCCAGTATTGTAGCAATAATGCTACAACTCCTGGAGCTTCCTTCTCTAATTTTATCAACCCGGTAGTTCGTAACAAACTTGGAAGCGACGGTGCTGTATGCACAAGTACTAGCTCTTGTCGCAGCTATCACTTGGTCAGCTGGTACAAGTCCGCTAGGGCTCAAGCAAACTTCTATATGTTCTTAGAAGAAGCTTTTTAAGTGATGAACGAAAGCTATCTCAAAGGGAATTAACCTACTTTGCAAGAATGAACCGAAAGCCAACAAAACATGGAAACCCTAGTAAACCCTAATTCTACCAGCTTAATCCTTATGATGCAATGGTGGGAATGCCACTTCTAAAAGTGATGCCATTACTTCTATTAAGATGAGATGCATGTGTCTAAACTACTTTCATATGAAGAGAACATGTTTTTTCATTTTTGCTCAAGTTGTTGGAGTTATTATGACTGTGCTTCTTACTGGGTCTTGACTGTGCAGGGGTATATCAAGGGGAGGAAGGCTTGGAAAAGGTCAGGCGGACTCTGAGAGGGTCTAAGGGATCCCTAACATCATTCCACAGAAGTTCACAAAGTTCAGATGCCTGGCAACTGTGTCTGCAAGCTTCTACAGGAAGTTCAGGATTTCTACAGGAAGTCTGCTAACTTCTACAGGATGTTCTGCAATAGGATTTTTGGGTGATGGATGAGTGAATGAGCTGTATGGGTGGATAGAGAGGTAGGAGGGGAGCTTGTGATGGCTTATGGATAGAGAGGTGAGATGGATAGGGGGTGTGTAAAGCTGGTTGGTCTAGAGGAGGGTAGAGGCAATGGAAGGCCAAAAAGATAAAACAACGTGGATAATAGAAGAGTTGGGAGGCAAATGATCTAATTGGGAGATAAGTAGATGGCTTAGGCACGACTTAGAAGGATAAGGAAATGATAGAGTGGTGCTACGCAGTGTAAATGAAACAAATCACCCCTGTCTCGCATATAATCGAAAGTTCGTCAACCTAGTCTAACTGTTTTATTAAAAACCAAAGAACAATAATGTAGTTTAAAGGGAAATCATGCATGGTGCTGAAACAAAGAGTTATTCCACAAGATCTAAATGCATGGACACTTTTACAACCGAAAACATTACCTCAAGACTTGCATGAATATGTAAAATAATGTTTTTGGTAGTTGGCACGATCTGCACTTCCGGTTCCCAAACAGAGGTGAAAGTGAGTGTGCATTCAACCTTTTTTTGGAACTCTAATTAATTCCAATCCTCTTACTCTAATCTAAACTACTGAAGCAATTGTGTTCATAAAACTAACTTATGTAATCACACCAAAACAGTCAACTCATCAAACTGTGGTTCCAAGTGCATGTAAAGGAAAAGAAATATAATGCTGAAAGAAAGACAAGTAACAATACAAAGGAAGGAAGCCTTAGGCTCTCAGGTTGGGCCCAACCCTGAGAGCTTAAGCTCCTTTAAGAACTCAGAGCTGCCTCAAATATGCCTTCTTATTCATTAAAAGATAATAGTCAAAAGTCTGATAACATGCCAAAAATGGCTTACAAAGAGCAAAACAGAGCTATCACCTCGTAGTCCAGAATAAACAAAAAAGGTTCAAAAGTCCCCATCGAAGGCTACAGCCTCAACATTTATACATTATGAGGGCCAAGCTGGCCTCCTAAATTATTGGGGATTGGCTGACCAAACTAAAAGTAAACTATTGTTCCCTTAGAATCCGTTGGCTGCCTTCTAGCTCGGTGGTGATAGCTGTTGGGGCTCAGAGTTGTGGGTCGAGATCACGAGGAAGGCCATTCAATGCCGTGGACAACCTTCCTACAAAATGTTACCAAATTTGGGGATCAGCCTTCCTTCAAATACCAAGGACTAACTACCATGGACAAAAGGTAAGTTCTCCAACATATACGCGCTTTTCCTTGCATGAAAGTGCGTGAACTTTTTCTCTACATGAAATAAACTTTTCTCTGCATAAAAGTGCGTGAACTTTTCTCTACATGAAATAAACTTTTCTCTGCATAAAAGTGCGTGAACTTTTCTCTACATGAAATAAAATTTTCTCTGCATATAAGTGCGTGAACTTTTCTCTACACTATAATTTATTATCTGAGATGAGTGGGTTGCCATCAAGTACAACATATGTATCATAATGCCAACAATCTCCCCCTTTGACATCAAGGGGAAAGGGTTATGCTCCCCCTAAGAACATGCTCCCCCTGACTATAAACCAGATCTACAAAGAAGAACCATAATCCATGACCATGAAAGAGATAGAGACGTATTGCAGCAATATTCAGACCAGCATCCATGATCTCCTTCTGTACTTCCTCCATAATGCCAACAATGCATGATATGCTCCCCCTGAACCTATGCCATTTGATATTTGACCAATCTGCAACCCAGCACATGTACGCATATACTTCAGATGAACCTTGCGTACAACCAACAATCAGAAGAGATTCAACAACAAGATGATGCATCAACAACCCCCAGCTTTTGCCTGAGGTATTCAAAGGTCTCCCTAGGCAATGGTTTGGTGAGTATATCAGCAACATGTTCCTTGGAAGGAACATACTCCAACTTGATATTTTGTTCAAGCACTTGTTCCTGGAGAAAGTGATACTTGATTGGTATGTGCTTGGTTTTTGAATGCATGACTGGGTTCTTTGAAATGCTGATTGCACTTGTATTATCACATAAGATGGAGATGGGTGGTGTACAAGTGATTTGAAAATCCTGCAAGGTCTGCATCATCCAAAGGAGTTGAGTGCAACAAGATGCAGCAGCAACATATTCTGCTTCAGCTGTAGACAAGGCAATCGAACTCTGTTTCTTTCTGAACCAAGATACTAATCTGGAACCCATAAAGAATGCACCACCACTTGTGCTCTTCCTGTCATCGACGCTTCTATAAGCATGAAGTGTGAGATCTGTATCTCTAGGATACCATAAGCCATAGTTTTGAGTCCCTTGAAGATATTTGAAGATTCTCTTCACTGCCTGAAGATGAGTTTCCTTTGGATTTGCCTGAAATCTTCCAACTATTCCCACTGCATGCATGATGTCTGGTCGGGTACCTGTCAAATAAAGTAGACTTCCAATCATAGATCTGTAAGTTGGTTGATGCACTGCTGCTGATTCATCATTTGCACTGAGGTTACATCCTATGACCATGGGTGCACATACTGGTTTTGCTTCTTCCATACCATATTTCTTCAAAATCTTCTTGAGATACTTGGTTTGAGACAAGAAGATCCCTCCATTTTTTTGGATTTACAAACCAAGAAAATATGTCAACTGTCCAAGCAAGGACATTTCAAATTCTTTCTGCATCACCAAGGCAAAGCTTTGACTCATAGATTCTTCATTGCTACCAAAGATAATGTCATCTACATACACAACAAGTATTAGCAATTTGTCATTTTCAATTTTTATATAAAGATTTCTATCTGCTGATCCTTTTGAAAAACCTTGTTGATGAAGATATTTGTCCAAGCGACAGTACCAAGCCCTTGGAGCTTGTTTAAGACCATAGAGGGCCTTTTTCAATCTGCATACAAGATTTGGATCATTTCCAAGAATGAAACCATCTGGCTGCTCAATGTATACTTCTTCTTCTAAGTCTCCATTCAGAAAGGCTGATTTCACGTCCATTTGAAATACTTTGAACTTTTGAAAGCTTGAGAGAGCAAGGAACATTCGGATGGCCTCAAGTCTTGCAACAAGAGTAAAAGCTTCCTTAAAATCTATTCCTTCTTGCTGCGCATACCCTTTACAGACAAGTCTTGCCTTGTTTCTAATTACTTCCCCATTTTCATTCAACTTATTTTTGAAGACCCATTTTGTCCCTATAACATTCTTATCCTTTCATCTAGGAACCAACTCCCAAGTGTTGTTCTTTTCAATCTGCTCAAGTTCTTCATCCATTGCTTGAACCAACATTCATCTTTGCATGCCTCCTTTACATTTTGTGGTTCAGTGGAGGAGAGAAATGCCAAATAGCTTGAAGCTTCTACAATTGTTCTTCTTGTTTGTACACCTACTTCTTTCTGCCCCAAAATCTGAGATTCTGGATGATTCTTCTGAACGTACCGGGATGGAGTCTTCTCTTCTATTCTTATTTGTTCCTCTGGTGCTCCTTGAGGTTCTTCTTCTTCATCATTCTTTCTTTGAGGGTAGTTTTCATCTTCTTCGATATTTTCATGATTTACTTGCCTAGGAATGTATCCCTTTTCATCAACCACTACATCAATGCTGTCAACAATTCTTCCAAGTCTTTTATTGTAGCACTTATATGCTTTGTTGTGTGGAGAATAACCAAGAAGAATGCCTTCATCTGCTCTAGGTTCAAGTTTGCCAAGTTGCTCATCAGTATTCTTAATATAGCATTTTCTCCCAAAGATTTTGAAGTGCTTTACTGAAGGAGTCTCACCATACCATATCTCATTAGGAGTTTGAGTGATGTTCACTCGGACATTTGTTTTGTTGAAAATAACAACTGCAGCATATGTGACTTCACCCCAGAAAGTTGCGGGAGTTCCAAACTCATCCAACATAGCACGAACCATTTGTTGGACTGTTCTGTTCATCCTTTCCACCACTCCATTTTGCTGAGGAGTTCTAGCTGTAGAGAAGTCTCTTCTTATCCCATGTTCATCACATAAATCGAAAAATTCATTTGAGGTAAACTCCCCACCTCTGTCAGAATTGAGGCACTTAATTTTGTAACCTGATTCATTTTCAACCAAGGCTTTGAAGGATTTGAATTTCTCGAATGCTTCGTCTTTGTGCTTCATAAGTCCTAACCAAACAAACCTCGAGAAATCGTCAATGAATAATATCAAGTATTCTTCTCCTCGAGGTGTCCTTTTCCTAAATGGACTACATACATCTGTATAGACTAGCTCAAGAGGCATGCTAGCTGATCCTTCCTTCTCTGGAAAGTTAGTTCTGGTTTGCTTTCCAAACTGACATGATTTGCATATGGTGTTGTCTAGAATTTTGGTATCTGGAAGACCACGAACTGCCTGATATTTGCATGCTTTCCTTATTTGTGAAAAGCTTAGATGCCCCAACCTCCGGTGCCATAACCAGTGTTCATCATCGTTGCTCAAATAACATTGTTGTTGTCCTTCTTCAAATATGTATAGATTATTTTGAGTTCTTCTACCTTTGATCACTGTTTTCCCTGTATCAAGATCACGAATGCTACATCCATTTGATCGAAATATTACCTCGGTTCCTTGATCGCACATTTGGCTGACACTCAGAAGGTTATGATTCAAGCCATCAACATACAAAACATTTCCAGCTTTGACCTTTTCTTTTAACTGAGCTGTGCCTTTTCCTTTTATAGCTGCTGGAGTATCATTTCCAAAAGAAACTTTCTTTCCCTTTTCTAAAGCAGAATATGATTCAAGTTTTTCTTTATCACCTGTCATATGCTTCGAACATCCACTGTCGATGTACCATAGATTTTCCTGTCCCTCTGCATAAAAGGCTATCCCACATCTTTCTCTTTGTGGTTCCTTTATTCTCCATGTTCTGGTGCTTGAGGCTTGTTCCTTTGTCTGCTAAAACCTGCTCCTGCATTCAGAATCTTCATGACCAAATTTATTGCAAATAGAACATTCAACTTCATTTTCAAGAGCCGAAAAGTTGTTATAGGTCCTTTTTGTAATCCCGATCACACTTCTTTGTTTTTGAGCTTCTCTAGTCATGATTGTTTTATATGCAACACATTGAGCTGCTTTGTGACCAAAGTTATGGCAAGAGAAACATTGCCCATTGAAGAAACTTCTACGATTATCAAATCTACCGGCCAAATGATTGTAATTTCTATTGTCATCCATTCTTGAAGCAAATTGAGAAGATTTTACCTGTGGCTGGTTGTAGCTTTTGTTCATCCTTAAGACAGATTTCCCCTGGTTTATCTGATAGTCTTTGTTTGTTCTTGATGTAATTGGTCCCTGCTTTACCTGGTGATCTCCATTGTGCTTTTGCTCATTCCTTCTTGCTGCATCAAGATAACTCTTTGAGGTGGATGCTTTAGATATTTCTCCATTATACCCCAGACCTGTCTTGTTTAGCAGAGAACGCTGTACATTGATGATCTCATCCAGAGTTTCAGATCCTTTGACAAACTTAATATTAATAGCCTTTGTTTTCTCAATTTCTTTTCTAAGGCCAACAATTTCACCTTATAACTTTTCAAGATATTTTTCTTTTTCATCAATTTGAAATTGTAGAGTATCAATGATCATATTCTTTTCTTCTATACATGTCTTAAGTCTAGAAATCTCTTCATGAAAACTATCCACATCTATAGCATCCATGTAATCATCATCTTCAAAGGCCATTAAAATTTTATAGTCATTACCTCGTTCATCTTCATCACTATTTGATAGACCATCACTGTCTTCATGAGTGTAGTAGCTTTTCTTATTTGCATTCTGTTTCTTGTTCCATCTAATAGGTTCCTTTCCCTTGTCGATCTTATCCTTATGAGGGCATTTGGCAGCATAGTGACCTACTCTTCCACAAGAAAAGCATTTGAAGGGTAACTTACCTCTGAACCGTCCAGCACCCCGTTGAAGATTTCTGACAAAATTTGATTCTTCTTCTTCTTCTGACCCATGTCCTGATTCATAGTACTCTCCTTTACCTGAAGCCTTGAAGCCAGCTTCTTTCCTGTCAGATGGACCTCCTTTTCTCATTTCATAAGCAGTTAGAATTCCATGTAGTTGTGACATTTTAAGATGTTGTAGATTCTCCTTTTCTTCTATAGCAGAAACTTTAGATTCAAACCTAGGTGACAAAGATCTTAGAAGTTTTTCAACCACAACAGCCTCTTTTATTTCTTCACCCAAATTTTTCATACAATTAAAAATCTCATCCACACGAAGAAAATAGTTAGCCACACTTTCATCATTATACATTCTGATATTCTCATACTGAATCCTGAGGGTTTGAAGTTTTGCACGTTTTACCTATTCATCTCCTTCGTAGCTCAAAACAATCTTGTCCCATATTTCTTTTGCGGATTTATATTGCATAACCTTCACGAATTTAGATTGAGATAGACATCCTAGAAGAGTATTAACCGCCTTTGCATTTGTTTCATATTTCTTCTTCTCAGCTGACTCTGTAGGAGTAGCTGATGGAAAAGTATACCTTGTTTCTATAATGTCACATACTTCTGTACCCAAAGATTGAAGATAGGCAGTAACTCTTACCTTCCAATATACGAAGTTTGTCCCATCAAAAATCAGTGGCTTGATTGATGCTTCCCTCTCGTAGTTGCTCATGATTTTAGATCTTCCTTCAAGCGATCAAGCTTCTTCAGAAGGACCTGCTCCGATACCAATTGTTGGAAATAATACTGAGAGGGAGGTGAATCAGTATTATCAAATTCTTTTCAATATATCTTCCTTATATATACTTTGAATAATTCTTCAAATATTGATCATTACTTTTTTTTATGTCAGAATCATAAAATAATGAGTAGGAAAAAGAAAAGCAAATAGTCACACAAAAGAACACCAGATATAAGGTGGAAACCCAATGTGGGTGAAAACCACCTGCTGCAATATGTCTCTATCTTCTTTTAATAAGAAACTCCTTTTACAATGATTTTATACTGGTGCAGTCCTTAACCAGTACGCAGGCTACAACCTGTAGAGAGCTACAACTCTCTCTCTCATTTTCTAGTCTCTCCTAGAAGGGAGCTACAACCCCCTTAGCTCTTGTACTAACCAAGATACTAGTACGTAGGTGCTGGCCTAATGAAGGCTACAACTTTCTCTTTCTTCCAGGGACCACGTTTCATAAATTTTCAAACTGGATCGATGAACATCAAGCAATCATCAAGTATATCTGCATCAAACAATCTCCTTTTCCCAATTAGCACTCAATCAAGTAAACACTTCTCTGACAGCTATACCCAGAACACAGTAACAGTAACCACACACCAAATTCTGAACCCAGAATACTGCAGTAATAGACAGAGGCAGCTAGATCATAATTTAAAGATATATGCTACTTCAACAACCTGAAACCTGCGTGCAGATCTATAAAGGATAATTCCTTCTTTCAAATATTCAGACACAAATTAGCCCAGATTGTCAGATTTATAGATCAAGCATGCGCCCCATATAACAGATCAAAATCATTCAAAGATACTATTATTCAAGCATAAAGATTATGACCCATCAAAAGAACTTATCCTTCTTTATGCGCTAAGGTTCCTCCTTCATTCAGATCTAGATCTGCACCATAACCCAATCACAAATATTCCAGATCTAGCACTTTATTAGATATTCGATAATTCAGAAGATGCCTTGCCAAATGATCTCCTTCCTCTTTTATAGACTTAGTCCTTTCTCAATACCATGGTCCAAAACCATAGGATCAAAAAATTGTTGGACTAATACCATGAACCAACCATGAAAGTGCGTGAGATCAACACTTTTGGATGCAATACCACGGGCCAAAACCATAGGATCAAAAAATGTCGGACTAATACCATGAACCAACCATGAAAGTGCGTGAGATCAACACTTTTGACGAGGTACCATGGTCCAAAACCATAGGTTCAAATACCAAGGACTAACTACCATGGACCAAAGGTAAGTTCTCCAACATATACGCACTTTTCCTCGCGTGAAAGTGCGTACCATGGTCCAAAACCATAGGTTCAAATACCAAGGACTAACTACCATGGACCAAAGGTAAGTTCTCCAACATATACGCGCTTTTCCTCATAGGTTCAAATACCAAGGACTAACTACCATGGACCAAAGGTAAGTTCTCCAACATATACACGCTTTTCCTCATAGGTTCAAATACCAAGGACTAACTACCATGGACCAAAGGTAAGTTCTCCAACATATACGTGATTTTCCTTGCATGAAAGTGCGTGAACTTTTTCTCTACATGAAATAAACTTTTCTTTGCATTAAAAGTGCGTGAATGTTTCTCTACATGAAATAAACTTTTCTCTACATGAAATAAACGTTTCTATGCATATAAGTGCGTGAACTTTTCTCTACACTATAATTTATTATCTGAGATGAGTGGGTTGCCATCAAGTACAACATATGTATCATAATGCCAACATATTCTGTCTTTATCTTCAATATTTGAGAACACTACTGTGAAGAACCCTTTCGACCCTAGGTGTAGGCCAATGCTTACTTTGGGCTTCCAATGATACTTGATCCAGGTCTGTAAAGCCTTTTCAGTGAGCCATAGTCCCATGAATTTACAGATAATGGCGTAGGTTCCCATATGTTCCCTGTGCTCCAGTAGAGCAGGATCATGTAATATTACTCAAGGAGTGATTTCTGCTTTTGGTTTGCAGGGTCCTTTCTGTTTTCTGTCTCTTGAACCCAAACTTTTGTCTTCTTCCTCTTTGCCCTTCGTGATGTTGTCTTATTTTGTTCTGGTCCCATCTGTTTCCTTTTCATTGACCCTATTTTTGAAGTTCATGCCGTCTTTACTAGTTCCATCAGGTGATTTACTTCTTCTGGCCACTGCTTGTTTGTAGGAGGGAGCCGGGCTCCCCCCTGCCATTCTCCATTCGAATCTAACTCTACACGCACTGGTTACTCTGACCACTGCGTGTCTCCCATGCTCCAATCCTCCAAGGTGTCCTCCACATTGGCTTGCATGAAACTCTTGTAAAACTTTGTCATCTTATTATTTTAATAAGAAATTGAGAAGAATGCCTTCATGGTATCTCCAAAAAAAAACATTATCTAATATAAAAAATCTAGAGGATTTCATTTTTAAAAATCTACTTCTAGTCTTAGATAATTTAGGAGGAGCTTGTGAATTTAGTAAAATATAACAAATATCAGCATACCATGGTGATTCAAGAAAGGCCTGGTTGATTAGTGGGGTTTCCATCTCCTCTTCATTATCTATTGCTACAATAAAGTTAATATCCAAGGCCTGATAGTTCAATTTGGCCATGAGCTTCGCTAAACCTTGGGCCTTAATTAACTTTGTTGGTTTAATTTCTATGTCATACTCTAAGATAGTAGCAATCCAATTTCCTCTCTTTCCATCTGGACCATCCCGAGTTAGGATGTCATTTACTACTAAATTAGGAACGTAGGCCACTATGTGAGAGTATAGGATGTATACCCTAAAATCTTTAATGGCTTTGACCAAAGCCAAGGTCTGTTTCTCCATTATATTATATTTCAAGGGAGCATCTCTAAGGGCTTTTCTAAAGAAAGAAATGGGTTGTTCATAGACCTGGTCATTTTTCTGTAATAGGGCTACAACTATTGTGTGCTCTGAAGCAAAGGAAAATAAAATGAAATCTCTATCAAACTTGGGACTGATTAGTACTGGTGTTCTAGTTAAGGCTAGTTTAATATCTTCGAAGGATTTCTTAGCCTCAATAGTCCATTTTATGGCCGAATCTTTTTTCAACATATTGTTGACTGATCTAATTAATTCGGATAAGTTGGGTATAAATCTTCTAAGAAAACTGATTTTCCCTAAGAAAGCTTGTAATTCTATAATGTTCCTCAGATGTTGTATCTGTAAGATGGCTTCTATTCTTATTGGGTCTATTCTAATACCATTTTTGAGATTATATGACCTAATATCTTTCCTTTGTCTAACCCAAACAAGGAATTTTTCTGGTTCAAGGAGATTCCAAACTTTCTGCATTTGATAAAGACTTCCCTCAGAAGATCTAAATGTTGATTATCAGAATTTGAGAATACAGTAATGTCATCTAGATATATCACAAGGAAATGATGAGTTTCTTAAGCAAAGGCTATATCCATAGCCTTATGGAAAGTTGCTCCTGCATTCATTAGTCCAAAAGGCATTTTCACATACATGAATGTGCCCCAAGGAGTAGTAAAGGCAGCCTTGGGTTGGTCATCAGGATGAACTAAGATTTGATTATAACCAAAAAACCCATCCAAAAATGAGATTCTAGTTGATCCAACTACTCTCTACAAAATGTGATCCATCTCAGGGAGAGTCTAATTGTCTTTCAGTGATACTTTATTGAGGATTTTGAGATCCACATAGAGCCTGATCTCACTTGTTTTCTTTCTTGTTGACACTAAGTTTGATACCCAATTAGAGAATCTGATTGGTGAAATTATTTTAGCATCATACATTCTTTGAATTTCTTTCTCTATAGCGGGTAGTAAGAGAGGGTTGATCCTTCTTAGTTTCTATTTGAAATGATTTTGATTTTCTTTTATAGGAATAGTGTGCTAGATGATTTTGTGTCATAGGATTTGAGGTCCTCTTAACTCCAAGAAAAAACATCCCTAAATTCTTTCAACAACTCAATGTATTTGGCTTTTTCAGTTGGAGGTAATGATTTTGAAAGTTTGATCAATTTTGGACTTTCATCAGTGCCTATGTTTCATTCCTCAATGTCAAATATTAATGGTTCCATCTTAGGTTTCTTAGGAGCATCATTTGAATCAAATAAATCTTCCAGAGGGGTTAATCCCTTTGGTAAGAAGTTATCCTTGAGATTGATTGCTTCAGTTTCTTCGTTGATCATTTCATGAATTTCCATTAGCTCTAATTTATCTACATCCGATTTGGTAAATCTAGTTGGGTTAAGTCTGTCTATTTTATCATCTTCTATCTTATTTATTTCTATTTAATCCTTAGTGTTAGGATCTATGGATGTATCAGTATCTATGTTATTATTTACAAATTCTTCTTCTGAAAGTAAAAAGTTATTTATCTATTTATCATTAGTGAATATATGTCGGTTTTTCAAATTATCAGGAATTGTAGATCTGTGCCTAACTTCAGTAGTAAACTGATAGTTAGGTTGGAAGGGTAATTTACAAGTGCTAGCAAACATTGCTAAACTATGGGCTTGCATGTTATTTTTCCTGGGGATGACTTCAAGCTTTGTTTCTAAGAAAGTATTTAGTATTTCTACAATAGTATCTCTATAGCAACTTAATCTAGGGTCTTTAGTCATATATACAACATCTATTTGTTTCACAATTAATTCAGAGTATCCCATAATGGAAATTCTTTTAGATGCTAATTTCCTAACTAACTTAAGACCTAAAATTAATGCTTCATGTTCGACTATATTATTTGTACATTTTAAATTTAGTTTATATGCATGGTATTCTGAATAATTATTCTCTAAGTTATATATCCACACTCGTGCTCCTGCTCCTAACCTATTTATTGTTCCATCAAACTCTAAATGTCATAAGATTTCATGATCGTAGTTTTCACTATCTCATGGAATAAACTATTTATCATTCATAGCGATTAGACCTTCTTCTTCACTGAATATCCCTGTGGTATGATTATTCTCATCTGGTGTAGAAAATATAACTTCTTTTGGTCTTGTATCAATGTTGTCTAAAAGTGTTTCTTGTGTATGATCAACATTATACAAAATAAAAGATTTAATGTCTTAGTGTATGGAGTAGATGGGAAATTTTTCAGGCTGATCGTGGATACTTACCATATATTTCATTAAGATTTCTCGGTATAGTTTCTTAGGTTTCCCAAAAACAAAAATTGTTGCATAAGACATATCAAGTTGAAGAGATCCCTGAAGTTTGGCTCCCCATGATCTAGATAAAGGCATGCCATACTATGGTGGGATGTCAACCACTACAATGTCCATTAGGATGCTCTTGGCAGGATACTTGACTAAAGTAACACATAGGTCTTTGATTAATCCTAGACACTTTACTTGAGTAGAGTCAAAAGAAAATGAGTCTTTGTAGGGCCTTGTTATGTCCAACTTCAGCTTTTCCATTACTGATTTGGGCATTAAATTGTGAGAAGCTCCAGAATCCAACATTGCATTGTATGAAATATTGTCATGGATACTAAGGATTATATAAAAAGGTGGAATTCCTCCTTCTAATGGTTTGTCGTTAACATCAGGACCTAATATAAGTTCTGGTGTATCATCAAACAAGTTAACTAAATCTTCATTTTTAGCAAAGTTTAAGGTTTGGTTTATCTGAGACTTATAAGGTTCATTCTTAATTAGTTCTGTTAAAGGAACTAGAATCTTTATCTTAGCTATCTCTGTCCCAAATTGAAAGGCAAAGAAGATTTTTCTAATTGAGGTTTTTGAGTCTTAGTAGCAGGGATTTGAGTAGGATTGTTTTCTTTTTCTTTACTAGAGATTTCTTTCTATTTATTTACAAGTGGAATTTAAGTGGATGGCTGATTATGAGGAGGTTGATTAGGGGTTATATCTAAAATTGTGGGGCGAGAAGGATTTGAGTTTTTCCTAGGGAGAATTTGAAGGACCTTTGAGATAGGGGCTTCTTTTATCTTCTTGGGTTGATTATGTGTTGTTTTCTTTGTTTGGCTAGGAACATCCAAATCCCTTTTCCTTCCTAGATTGTATTGCTTGTGGACTTCGAAAATAGCAGAGTCATACCCTTGTTTATAGTCAAATGATTCACCAGACTATACCTGTAATTGCTTCAGCATATACAGTTCCTTCTCATCCTGGGTCAGAAAAACAATGTCTTCATCATTTACTCCGATTAGGTTAAGTTGTGTGTCATGCTCTGGATTTTCTGGATTGGATGTTTCTACATAATTTTCTTGAAAAGGAGGCCTTATGTTTTGATCTGGTCCACATTTCCTTGTGTTTTGGTTATTTCTGAAATTTGGGTTTCTAATTGGAGGTGCTTGTTTGTTATCCCATTGGGGTTTCCTTTCCATGTTACCTATTCTTTCCATTAGTCTTTCCATGTTTTTAGCCAAGTTATCTATTTTTAGACCAGATGGTGAAGTTTCTTCCTTAGCAGTTCTTTTTTCATTTCTAACTCTAGCCCTTTTGGCTAACAAGTTCTCTTCTACACTAATAGCTACACTTTGCATCTCTTCTAATGTAAGGGGTTTCTTTCCCTAAGATGGTATGACATATCAGTATCAAAACCATCAGTGAACTTTATTAAGGCTAAGTCAAGTGGAGGTATAAGATTAACTGGGATTGCATTATATATACCATTAAATCTAGTGTAGTAATCTTGAACTATTTCGTTAGGTCCTCTCCTAATATTTTCATATTCTGAAAGGATTTGTAAAGGATTATTTTTCTTTTCCCACCTATCATTAAACAACCTTCGAAAGTTTTCTAGGTCTGCTATGTGATTGGCCAGGAGGTCTTTAAACCACTTCTTGACAACACCAGTCAAAGATTGGGCAAATAGTCTCATCTGAACATTGGCTTCATCTAATTCATGTAGTTAAAAGAAGTCAGACATCTTGTTTACATGTTGTTGGGCCGTATACTGACCAATAGCATCAAACAAGGGAATTTTACTCTGATAATTTGCAGGCATAGCATGAAGTTGGGCAGGTAAAACAAGAGGATCATATCTGTTCATCATTATTGTTGATTGGGATTGGATAAGTTGTGGGGTTAATATAATTGGGACTAATGCAGTAGTGGTGAAGAATCAGAACTAGTATGTGGTGAATGAGTAATGATAGGCTGGTGTGGGAGTGAAGGTGTAAATGGTGATGCAGAATGGGATTCAGGAGGTACTGAAGTTGAAGGGAATAATGGTGAACTCAAAGTAGTGGAGAATTGTTCACACAACTTAGGGGTAGTAGTGGTAATGGATGATTGTGGAGATTTCAGAATATACTCATCCATGGATCTCTTGGCCTATTTGACTTCAAGGTTTGCAATGAACTCAGGGTCTAAAACAATATCGTATAGTTTAGTTTCAGACTTTGCTTTAAATAATGATAGACCAAATTGCTCATCCAAGGGAAGATCTTCTAAAAACAACCACTCATGAAGACATGAATTAGCTTCAACTAAAGGTGTGGGATTGGCTAAACTTTCTTCTTTTTTGGATTTTCTTGAAATAAAGTATCAACTACTAGGGGAGAATTGGTATCTAGATTACCCGTAGTAAAATGAGTCTTCCTAGAAGCCAGAATTTCAAATTTTCGATTGTTTTTGTAAGGATTTTCAATATAACTTCTAACAAACTAATTTAAGAGGCTTAAAATAAAGAATTAGAAATTTCTTAAAGCTTGATTAGGTCTGAGGAATTGTTGGTTCCCCAGTGGAGTCACCAATATGTTATCACTCATAATTTTCTTTAGAAGTTAATAGAAGAAAGAAAATGACCGAGGTAACCACAAACCAACTTTTAGGCTTAGGCTCTAGCCAACGTAAGTCTAGAGAGGGCTCTCTCTATATGATTTAGCTTTGTTTCGTTGGGATATTAGGCTAGTTCTGAAAGGTTCAGGGGTTTTTTTATTTGTATTGAGAATTGAGTGGTCGGGATCTTTAAATAGATGGATAGAATGATGTCTCTAGACCATTGGGCATATGGAGTCAAAAGAAGGGTAGCAGAAATAGATCGACTCATTAAAGGGAATTTTCAAAGGGCAAGATAGCAGAGTAGAGTGCAGGTCTTTAGGCTAGAGGGATGGAAAAGTTTTTAACGAGTTTGAGAAAGCAATTAAGAATTATCAAACTATAATTGAAACGAAGAACAGGGGGCTAATCGAAAACAAAGATAAATTAAGAATCCTTTGCTATAGATTAAAATAAACAACCTGAACTAAGGAGAAATTAAAAATTCCTTAACTTAGATTATTTATAGAAAACATAGATTTACCTAACTATTATAGAAGAATGTAATTAAACAAATTCTGATATAATACTTCCAGTTATGGAATCTAGATTTAGATCAAGAATATGAAAACTTTTAAGAGATAACAACAACGAGATAAAATACTTGTCTACACTTCGCTTTGCATATGAATCCTTTGAAATATCTTGTTTTTATTCACCAATCCAACTTGTTGGCTCAGTCAATGGTCCAATAGATTTTACAGTCTTTCAATCAAACAGTCTAAATAAATGTCTAAGAATCCACCCTACATACTTAAATTTGTGAAGTATTTATACTAAGGTGTTATTACAAATATCTCAAACTGAATTGAGATTTAATCTAGGAAATAGAAAATATCTTCTCACAAGACGATAGAGGCAACTAATGAACTGATTCACATTGTCCCTTTTATTGTGGTGTTGTTGCCTATTATGGTTTGTTTCTAGCTCTTTATGCTCTAGCCATTTGAATAATTTATGCTGGAGATTGTGTTCACTTGTGTCTTTCATTTGATACTTTGTGTCACTGATATTCTTTCTCTCTTGATGACATGTCTTTATCCTTCACTATTTCTTCTGTTTACTATTACAATTGACTTTTATTGTGTTTTTCAATAGTAAATTTTTATATTTTATTTCTGTATTTAGCAATTCGAAGTGGATATTGACCATGTTTCAGTGTGTTTTGTCTGTTTGTCTTCTATCGGCATCTTTGGTCTTGCTCCTCTATTTTATACTGTTACTGCTCTGTATTTGACTTCTTCTCGACTCTCAATGTAAGGGTCTTCATCTTCATTCATTGTATAACTAGTCTTATTCATTTGAATTTGTATTTTTAATAGGTTTCTTGGTTGAGTCTTGGAGTAAACAAGCTCTTTGACTAGTATCAGAACTGTTTATACAAGCTCTGATTCATTTGATAACCTAAAAAATTCAATAATAATTAAGAAAGCTTCGGTTTGCATGAAGGGAACTTGATGACTCTCTGGCACGGGAATACTTGGAAAAGGTCTTGGGGTAGCATTTTGGACATAACTTGGAGTGGAAATCGTATCGTAGAGGTGCAGGGTGGCGCTGGCGGGTTTCATGGGCTTATAGTGTAAAACTGGCGAAAGGTGAGAAAACATAGGTTTTGGGGGTTTAAATTTTTAACGGGTGGATATTTGAAAAGGGCCATGAAATTCATATTTAATAGTGGATGGGAGGTTTATCAGAATGGTGGGGAGGTGGTAATAGACGGCTGTAACATCGCTTTTGTGGTACGGGCAGTATTCGGGAGGGCTTACCTGATGTTATACATCGTCTGACACGTAGCATCGGGGGCAGGAGGAAAAGCACTTTATCAGGTGGTTATTGTTCAGTCATCAGGTGTGGATGATATGATTGTTCATCGTTGGATGTGGCGGAGGGATGATCAACAGTAGTTGGGAGATGAGGCTACGCGGGGGAAAATGACGAGGGTTGATAGGGGTCCCAGAGATTTAATTATGGTGGTTCAGGATTAGTTTAGGGACTAATCCAGGTTTAAGTTATCATGTCGAGCTTTAATGAGGGATTAGGGAATCGAGTGAGGGCGACATGAGATTAACTTAATTTTTACCAGGGTTAGGTAAATTAAGTGAAATTATATCGAGATAAGGGGTAGTTTATATTAGGTTGTATTAAAACTAAGGGGTTGGCATATTCTATAAGGGTTTTAATTATTTACATGAAAAGGGTTATAATGGATTTATATAATAGGGTTAGTTAATTAATATGAAATGCGATGGATGGGTTTTTTCTAAGTAGATGGGAAAAAAGCATGCGATTGCGCATTTAGGCTTTTGAACTTAGGAAAAAGGGATTTTTAGTGTGTTTTGTTACTTTTCCTAAGTAAATGGAGTTTAACCTTAGGAAAAGGGGTTTTCTTAGGGTAATGAAGGGAAATGAATTTCATGAAAGGGGAAGGGGTTTATGAAGGGGAATTGGTTCTTATGAAGGGAATTCTAGTACTTTCATCCATAAGTCATTAAGCCAAGGGTCGGTCCCTCAAAACTCAGAGAAATTCTCTGAGCCCCTTTGACTTGTAGGGTTAAAAGCACTTAGAACATAATTGTTGATAGGAAAATAGTAATTAAGAGGGGAGAAATGAGGGGAAGTTAATTACATGAACTTGTACTCCTTTTCCTTTGCCTTCATAGTTGATCATACATGTTGAAATATGTATATAAGAATGATGCATGTTGTTTGGTCCAAGGAACTCTGTAGTTCAACAACATTTCTTCTACTTACCCATTTCTTACCTCTAACATATTTTATTCATTCCTTAGGGTGCATTTAGGCTAGAAAACCCTTATTCATCTATTTCTATGTCTAGAAAGTAAATCTATCTAATTCTAACCTTATATCATCCAAGGGCTTAGATTAAGGTTATGAGCTCCTTTTATTTTCTCCACCTAACTATGATCTGCCAAGATTAAACTGTTTGGTCATATTTTTATTCTCTAATCTATAAACATGAAATTCAAAGTATGGAATAACCAAGATTTAACTGTTTGGTTACCATCGATTGTGGCATGAATAACAAGTTTTAAACAATCATTATTATGCATAAAAGTAAATAGAAGTGGCATTTGGACTTGCACACTTTCATGGTCTTTTTGTTTTTGGGGTTCATATTCTTTCATTTTTTGACCTTCTTTTATTCTTTTTGTCCTTTGATTTATCTTTTAGGACATACCCTCTTTAAATTTTTTAATTTTTATAAAATGGAAAACATTTGCAGAAATCAAAGGTATGCACAATATTACAAGGCTTAAGCTTACTCATTCAAAAGTATGACTCCTATTGTTATAGGAACCTAACAAGATGCATATATTTATGAGCTAAAGAGGCAAGCATACGACCTATGCCTTGATGTTGGAGACTTCCTTTTGGTGGGTGTCCAAGTCCAAGAAAGTAATTTTCAAGCACTCCTTGTCAAAGTTAGAATGGGTAGAATTTGGGCATAATCTCAGTATAGGAATGTAGGCAATCAATGACCAACCATTTAGGGATGGAAGGGAGTTAGGGATCCAAAAAAGAGCGAGGAAGGTCCACATCTCAATTTGAAGGCCCATAAAGATAATATAAAGAGCTCCAAATTCAATAGATCGACAATATCTACAACAACCAATATCAAGCTCGTTGTTCTCAAAGTTTCTAGAACATGAAGCTTCTCTCCCATTTTGGGAAAACTTTGCAGAAGAGGTTCAATGTAGGTTTTCATTTCAAAACCCACGCTCTTAGAGCTAGGGTAAAGAAGTGCAACTTGCGATCAACATACATAGAAAATGGAGCAATGTGTGCTTGCCTAAAAAATAGGGTTTTAGCTAACACTCTTGAGAATTGACTCACAGTAGTTTTCCTTTTGTTTAGGTATCGTTTGTGTGTGTATCATGATGGATATACATAGTCATCAAAGTTTTGGCACTTCAGAATATGGGACTCGAAGTGAAAAAAATGCGCGAAAAAATACAGTGTAACATGCTTGAACTGCACATTTCACGAGAGCAAGGTTGGTTGCCCTCAAGGATTATGCAACTCACTAAGGCAAGCCTAGAACGAGGTTGCAACCAAGTTGAGAGATCAACTTGTGGTTAGACATCAAATAAAGTTTGAAAACACAAGCCGTAAGAAGAAGATAAAACTCAATGAAAGCACAAGTACCTGGGTGAGTGCGAGATAAGTTTTTGGGATTTTAGGAGGGAGGCTCCAAAATGAAGCATTAAAAAATTTTAGAGGGTGGTTGTAGGTGCTACAATAGAATCACAAACACTCATCAGGTAGTATCCTATTAGAAATTAGTGAGGCTAAAGAAGATATTTTATTGATGTTAGACAACATGCAATATACCTTGCAATCCCAAGACATAAGACTTAGGCATGTGGAATCTCACCTCAGCATCCCTCCTTATACTAGGTGCTCACATGGAAGGAGAAAATAACCTATTGAAGTTGATGCTCATGACTGTGATAAGTCCAAATGATAGAATTATTTAAGTTTACTATCTTGTATTTCCTATTTACTTCCTTCATTTTGGAATAATACTATGGCATTCCATACGTTGAATTTTGAATTAGATTTTTATCTACATTGATTAACAATGATCACTTTTTTTAATGCATAGTTTTCAAATTTCAAAATTTAATTTAATTTTGAATCATTCTTATTGATAACATTTCAGATGGGAATAATTAAGGTGGAGGGAACAAAGAGAGTAAATTAGGTTAAGGTGGATGGGAGGAAGGGAAGTTAGTAGTAAAGTTTTACTTTCGTGAAATATAGTCATATAAATGAGATTTGTCAAATCATAGCTGTTATCACTTAGAACTATAAACATTTGTATATAATCCTTTGTCCAAGTTCGATGTCAAAAGTTGGTGTCAAATTGTTTTTGTTCTATGTTTCTTACCTAGGGTTGGAGCTTTAAAGGTGTTTGATGTAAATCGTACTCTAATCCTATTGGTCATCCTCCACCATCATGGTTTCATAAGCCATGTCTTGTCTTATCCATGTCACCGATCCTTTCCGTAATTTCGCAGCGCAGTCTCTTATTGGTCAGTTTCACAGCGTAATCATTGTTTAGCCATTCCGCAGCGCGTCACCATCAAGCCGTTTCGCAGCACATTATGACAATTCAAAACTAGCCACGCTGCGAAATCGCAGATTCGTGCGTTTTGCAGCGAATATTTCTCAAAGGGTCAAGTCTGTTGATGAGTCACCACTTCTGTCCTCTCATGTGAGTTTGCGTACCTCCCAAACGCTCATTAACCATCACTCCACCAATAGATTTGTGGACATGCACATAAATATTATTCAAATGGGTTTTACCGTGCATGGATCTTTATGATGATCGTAAATGATGCATAAGTGACCAGCCTGTGTGATGATATATTTGAGTTTGCAAGTGAGGCTGTTTTCAAGTGATCCTGATTACAAGCGAGGCCGAGTTAAAAAGAATTGAATCACCATTTTAGTTGAAGTTGTTGGTCATTGTCTGTGCGAAAATTTCAAAAGCAAAATGGAGAGGAAAGAACATAGGTCTGGAAAATGTCAGAGAACAGAGCCTGAAGGTTTAGACCTAGCATTAAGAGATGAAGGCGTTAAGAAAGCATTCAAGGATGCCGGCTGTTGGAAATTCTGTAAGAAGCTGCAAGGTGGCCATGCTCACGTAACAAAGGATTTTTCTTTAAACTTCACTGGCTTGAATTCTAAAATAGCTATGTTAGAAGTTCAAGTGTCTCCGGAGGCAATAGCTGCTGTAACTGAGATCCCAAGAGGGGGGCAAGAATGGTTTAAGAATTTTAAGTTTGATATGAACCCCTGCAAAGAGTTTTTGAAAGAGGCATATGTGAATCAAGACCTAACAAAAGCAGTGCCTAGAAACTATGTTAAGGAGCACTACACCCTTCTTCTCACCTGTATTCAGAAGTACTTAACCTGTGAGGGAAGATACAATAAGGTCTACTCTTATCACTTCAAGTTGCTGTTACATTTCACTGGTAAAGCATCCATAGACATTCCCTTCTATTTGTTTCGTAGTCTGAGCAAAATGTGTGACAAAGTGCAATTAAGAAAGGACGACTGTGAAACATCTTTATTTCACCATGGTTTGGTTAAATTGTTAGTTTTGGATGGTCTTCAGAAAATAGGTAGAGATTGGAACTCGTTCATTTTCATGGCTGGTTTCCAAAGTAGAACAGGTCTTACACCACATCCAGTTAGAGAAAAAGAACATTCAGTCAAAGACCTCATGCTAGCTGAGCTTCAAAAGGAGGCAAAAGATAAAAAGAAAGCCAAGTCACAGTTGAGAAAGTCAGTGAAGCCACTGATCATTAAAGAACAACCTCAGCCATCAGCAAAAGAAGAAGCTCAGCATAAGAAAACTGTACCTGGACCAAGTGGATCTGAAACAGTGTCAAGAGTTAGGACAAGGAGCCAAATAAGAAAAGAAAAAGGCAAAGCATTAGCTGTTGAAGAAAGCCCGGTATCTAAGGCAAGCCTGAGTGATTTGTTGGAGGCCATTGAGTTTGAGCAAATTGAACCGGTGCACATTGAACCAGTGCACGTTGATTTGACACAGTCATCACCAGAAAGCACCAAGAAGTCTAGAGCTTCAAAAAGACTGAGGTTTGATGAACCAGGTGATGAATTCATACTCAAGCCCAGAAGACCTGTTACGAGAAAGCAAGTAAGGGAAGCTGAGAAACTGCCTAGAACAGAGGTAGCTGAGAAATTGCCCAGAACAGAGGAGGCAGAGAAAGTCAAGCAAAAAGACACAAATAGAACAGTCATCATTTCCCAAGGAGGTAATATTATAGCCATTGTTAACACCCAGGTTGTTCCCTATGACTCCCAAGGGAATACGGCCGGGGTAACCACTAACCAATCTTTGGATCACAGCTTCTAGCCAAACTGTGATCAGAGAGGGCTCTCTCTTTATGATTTGTCTCTGTTATGATGGTGTTTTAGGCTAGGTATTATGCTCAGGTTTTGGTTTATGTTTTGGTTGAAGGATTTCTTTCAGGTCTTATGATATAGTGTTTAGATAGTATAATACCATTGGGCAATGGAGTCTGGAGTTGTGAAATGATCTGATACGCTGCATTGGTGGTGTTCAAACTGCAGGGCCTATTGTGTATTTTAGACAGACAAAATTAGATCAAATGGTGATGTATGTCAACCAATAGAAAGCAATTAAGAATTTTCTATTAAGTTGGTGGGGTGAAGGTGAGCACACTGCACAGGAGCAAAACTTGAATTCCTGTGACAAAGGCCACTATGAAA
Source organism: Pinus tabuliformis (assembly GCA_031772625.1). Classification (NCBI taxonomy): domain Eukaryota; kingdom Viridiplantae; phylum Streptophyta; class Pinopsida; order Pinales; family Pinaceae; genus Pinus; species Pinus tabuliformis. The sequence continues at coordinate 66,114,275 of CM062805.1, read as the reverse complement.
GATGTATTCTGAAAGTGCAGCAATTAAGAATTACACTTATCTAGATTACAGCTGAAGAAAACATTCATAAACAACACAGATTGAACTCAGGGTACTCAGTGAATAAATCCTGAAAGCTATTCTTTTTCCTTGTTGCTTAGTATTGAATTCAGATAACATATATGGATTTTAACAAAACAACTAATTAACAGAGGGAGATACAGAGACTTATTGTATGGTGAAATACATAGGAATCCAGCAGTTATCAACAGACACCAGAACGCATCCAACACCTCAGAAATCCGAGAAATTCCATTGCTTTCTTTATTAACTTCTGAAAGGATTACAGCATAAGAACTTCTTCAGGAGAAATCAACAACAACCCTTGCAAGTTCATGCGAAGGGGTCTTTATAGGAATGCGTATACAAAACATCTCAGGCATTGAGTCATCTGAGAGAGAAAATATCTTCATACGTTTGTTCAGAAAGTAGAGAAGAAGTTATTACAACTTTAAATGCCACATAAATGCCTTTTATGTCTGTCAGAGGATAATTTGACCTTTGGAGATCATTGAGTCGGTTGAGCCACTCTGCTTTAATGCTGGCGAACGCGTCTTTATGTCTGCCGCGCTGTATTTTCTCAGGTTTGCCATCTGTGACTGTGATTGCTGCTGTGGCGACCGAATAGCCATGCTGAGTTGGCTCAGCCTTACATCTTTGCTCTGTATGCTTATCTATCAAAATTCTACCTGTGTATGAATTACTTATAAACTGGAAAAATTATCACTTACGGGTTCTGGCTTGATAATATTATCTGTGTCAAATTTTTCCAGACTTCCTGTGGGGGCAATTGGTGCTTCACAATTGCCTCTATGGTTTCATCTGCTTCTGTATACTTAAAGAAATTTGGAGGCACATCAAACAGATGATTAATCTCATTCATAATAAAAAATAGGTTGTCCACCCTATTGTATAAAGTTTGCCCTGATGCTGGCCCTGATTCTGCTGAAGTGCTGGGCTGTCTTGCAATTTGTTCTGTGGCATAGGCATCAACCCTCTTAGTGTAGTTTTCAAGGGTAAGCAGTCTTCCTACACTGCTTAATATGCTGGGGAGGCCCCTGTTCTGTAATGCCTGAAATCTGTCCATGAACTTGTTGATTTCAGTCTGCATATCCTGGGTTCTTCTTTCCAATGTTCCAACCAGGTTTCGTAGTGTCAGGACCCTTTTAACCATTGAGATTGTCTCAGTCTTGTGAGCAATTCCCATGGTGGCTAGTTGAGAGCTTGTCCTATTATTTAAAATATTGATCATTCTGGTGGCAGCATCAGGCATGTTGCCAAGGCTTGCTCTAGCTCTGTGTACTTCGCTGTTTGCCTTTGCAATGAGTACTGATTGTTCATCCATGGTCTCAATATACTGCCACTGATTGGTGATAGACCAGCCAATATTGCCCCAAAGGACTGCTTTTAGCTCTGCTGTCACCTTTTCCAGTGTGAGCTCCTTCTCAAGCTCAGTTATCCTCTTCTTTAGAGCTTTTATTTCTCGCTCCTTTACAGCTTCATTCTGTTTGCTCTTATCATATCTCTCATTTACTTTAGCCAAAGATTCTTTGGCTGAATTGAGCTCCAACATTTGAGCTTCCAGGACTTGAATTTCATTTTGGAGCTTCTGCATATCCAGACTATGAGTCTGCTCTATTGTTGGTGCAGTTGTTGATGTAGTTGGTGCTGTAGTTGGTGCTGTAGGCCCTATTTGCTGAGGAGGAGGGGCAGTTGTTGGAGGAGCTTCCTCAAGATTGATTATTTCAGGAGGAGGCTGGGAGGTTTGACCTTCTTCTCTTTGCTTCAATGCTACCTGTAGTGCTGCCTTTGCGGCCTCTGATTCTCCTAGTTTGTCTTGAGTTCGGATTAGCTCCTTGTATAGAGATATCAACAGGGTTGTGGCCTCTTGATCATGCCTTTGCTGGGCAACATCATCTGTTTGGGGGTGGATTGTGGCTGGGAGTTTGATTTTCCTCCTTAAGGCCGCCAAATCTGCATCCCTCAACTTCAATATTTCTTGGATACCCTTAACATCCTTGGGATCATGTCCCATCTCTATAATTACATCTTCCAAGGATTTGATTCTGTTGTCCTTAGCTTGTGATGACGCTCTCTCCAATTCTAGCTGAGAGGCTGTAGCATTAAGGCTGCTCTTTAGTTTGTAATTTTCTAATGTTTCATCTGCCAAGGAGGCATACACCATCTCACCAGTCTGTTTATGTAGTTCAATTTTGTCCATTGGGTGTATGTCTTTGGCCATGACTTCCAGGTTGGTCCTAAGGTAATCCGAGGCAGATTGGGGATGCAGTGCTGTGGGCATAAAATGACTCATGACCATTTTTCCTTCACTTACATCAAAGGCAGACATGAGTCTTTGCTGATTGGTGGGAGCCAAGTTTAGCAGATGATTGTACAGCTGTATTTTGATAGGATCACTCCTCCTTTTGATGTCTATAAATTGTTGTTTGATGCTTACTTGTCCTTCTTTCTGCTGGCTGGAGGAGCTGACCTCTCCTCCTGTAGCTCTGTCCTGTTCCTGCTGGAAGGAACTGGCTGAAACTTCTCTGCTGGGTGGGCCCATGCCCAATGCTTGCCTTGTTGCTATGTCATCTTCAGAAGAGTCATTCAACCTCTGCCTTTTCTCTCCCTGGTTTATAGGTGATGTCAGGGGAGTTTCTCTATCCCTTTTTCTAAAAACAAATGTATCCTCCTTTTGGGGAGTTTGGAGGACCGAGGCATCAAAGGTAGTCTCTGGCCTAGGAGGCACTATATTTTGAGCCTGTTGCTCAGTGGAACTCAGAGTATCAACTGCTCTTTATTGTTGCAGGGGCTGCTGTCTGTCATGTTGCTCTCCTTCTTGCTGCTGCCCTTCCCCCTGCTTCTCCATCTCTTCTTGTTGTTGCAGCAATGTTTCCACTTGGTCTTCCGTCAAAGGAGGTGGCTGTTCCACCTGCTTTTCTTTGCCTTTGCTGGCTGTCTCTGCAGCATTCCCGGCAGCTTGCTGATGTGTTGTCGATGATGAAGTAGCTGCTCCAAGTTGTTTTTTGTATGAGAGGGGAACCTGTCCACAAGTTTCTAAGTCAGCTTCCTTTTGAATATTTCTAGCCTCTCTCTCTAGCAGCTCTTCACTAGTAATTTCCTCTTCTAGGGTACCTTCTTCCTAGCTTAATGCATTGGCATACTGCTCAATCTCAGGCTGCCTCACGTGTGAATAGCTGCCCAATTTGTATCTTATCCTTCTGAGGGAGACAAAGTGATTGGGGTCATAGGGTATCCATTCAAAGCTAGTTTGCAGTTTGAGGGCCTCTAGGATACTGTTTGCTTCTTTCCACCCCTCCTCTTTTCTGTTGTATAGGAAAGGGCCCAGCTGGCTCCTTACTTTTAACTGTGACTTCTTGTTCTTGCTTTGAAAGTGGAGGTAATCAGCATTCCCAAACTGCCTGAAATATTCTAAGGCAAAAAGCCTCATGGGGACATACCTTGGCAACCTAAAAGGCTTCAACTCACAGCCATATATTCTGATGACTGTGTGGTTTTGGTAGAGGTACCAATTACCAATGCTGTAGGTTTTGTTCAGGTGGAGAATTCTCCTCATGTCATCAGTTAACCTTGGAGGAGGAACACCATACAATACTGTCAAGGCTGGATGAATGAATAAGTCAATGAACTCAGAGTATGTATATGGTGATACAGAGGCACAATGAAAGATAGAGGTCCAAAACACAACTGACCTTGGATTTCCCTGGGCATTGACTTGTTTCAAGGGAATAGGGAAGCTGGCTGGATGATAAAACAAGAACAGGTGGTATATGTATGAAGTATACCTGAACATTCTTTCCCTCTTCAAATTCATAAGCTGGTCATGGATCTTATCTGCAATGAATGTAGCATAATCATAATGTACAGCTGGGGGCTTACCAGGAGAGAATATAGACATCATTGCCATTATGATTTCATCCACATCCTCCAGCCCTTAGAACCCTAGGACATAGCTGATTAAATCTACTAGCATTCTCCCCAATTCATTCAAGTACTGATATCCAATAGGAGGAGTTCTGATGGCTTCAGCGCCTGGTTTTACAAACAGCTGGTTGATTTTGATGACTTGGTCATTTGACAACTTGTTTCCCTTCTTTATCAAGTTCTGCATGTGGAGGGGGGTCAATGGCTTTGCAGTATGGAAGTGCAGCATCTCATTTATACTCTCTGGGGTGATATGGAACAGGACTGAGCCTGTAGGGCTGATGACAGCTCTTTGGCCTGGGTCATAGCACTCCTGGCATCTGTAGATCAACTCTGGCATAGGATTTACCTGTGGGAGGTTGTAGATGGGCAAGTTTGAGTCCCAAATCCCTAAGATGTCTGCTCCACTAAGGTGTTGGGCTCTCAACTCGTTCAACATCTGAATATTATATTTGGAGCCCAATGGAAACCAGTCTAACATTTGATAATCCATATCTCCCAGGGCTTTCCATTCTAATTCCTGGTGAGGGGCATTGAGAGGCTTGATGTTCAGTGCAATTGGAGTCTCCATGGTCTATTCAATTTCTGTCTTGCAGGTGAATTAGTTTCAAGTGAGCAGTACAGCACAGAGGTGAGTTTTTGTAGTGCAACTGTGATTTATGGGGAGCAGAGGGTGGAATGGACACGCAGCAATTGAAATACTGCTCGAATTATATATAAAACCAATGCCTGGTCTTTCTCTGTCTTCTATGGCAGGTTTAAAATATCTTGACCAACTGTCTCACGTTTGCGCGAGCAGTTTACAGTTTTTCGACCAGAAGTCGGGAAATGAAGGCTCAGCCGGAGGTTTCAAGGTTGCAGTTGTAATTTAGAAGTGCTTGCAGAGGAAAGCTATCGGTGAAATAGTGAGTTTCAGTGTTCTTTAAGCGTTCTAAGCAATTTACAGTCAATTTCAGGAGTATGGAGGATGAATTATGAGAAATACCTGGCTAACAGCGAACAGAGGTCGTAGCTGTGGGTGGAATTGGTGCTCTGGAGGTCTTCCGGACGTTTCCCGCAGGTGGCGCAGTTCAGAACGTAAAATAGCATGCAGAGGAAACAATAGCAAATGAGCGAAAAGTATGAAAAAACGCGTTTTTTGGCTAAAATATGGACTTTTTGCAAATTGGCGCCTTTTATATGATGACGTCAGCATGACGTCATAGGGTGGGTCAGCCTTGGATGACGTCAGCATGACGTCATCGGATGAGGTGGTGGGCTGCCATTGGTCCACGGGGTAATGAGGTGGCAGGCACGTTGGCACAGATGCGGACAAAAGTGTGATGCGTTGGCAGGGTGGAGGTGACGTGGGCATGACGTGGGATAGCAACTTGGCGGTTAGGGCCGTAGCGGTTACGGTTAAGGATAGCCGTCACGGTTTCTCGGGGCGGTTAGGGTACGGAGCAGGTCTTGTCAGAAGGCGCTCCGAGAGTCCTGAACGGGCGACGCGTGGCTGCGCCCTGACGTGACGCAATGTCATTTTCTCGGGCGCTAAACGTCCGTCGCGGGGGCTGCTCCGATATTGATACGGACCGTCGGATCTCTTGGATCTGATCCGACGGTGGACGGGGGAATGATAAGTTCGGGGGATATGCATGCGGGCAGAGACCTTCGGACATGGGTTTTTACAATGTTTTCAATGCAATTCAAAAACAAACCAAATGCATGCGCCAACTTTGGTTTATGCGGTTAGAAGTGGGTTTTTTGGGTCTTTTCGTGATTTGAAAGGGGTTTATGGGTAAAGGGGATTTATAAAGGTTTTCAATGCGCAATAATGCAGGCCTGAGACTTTGGACAAGAGTAAGGTGGGTATTTAGGGGTTATCTTTGCAAATGAAGGGGGTATAGGTAAAACAAGGTTATTTATGGGGCTTCTTTTGGCAAATGAAGCTTTCCAAGGGGCCAAATGACTTCAGAAGAGGGGAGGGGTTTAGGGTTAGGTTCATCAAAGTGACCAGATGCCATTTGATCCCTGATACAGAACTTATTGGCTATAATACCAAGGGGAGGGATATTTATACAAAATTTGGGGTTTATACACCATGGTGTTAGATATTAGTAAGGGAAAAGGTAATGTAGGGGATTTACATAATAGTGTTAGAGTTAATATGGATGAAGGGGTAAATGGAGGGGAAACCACTAAGCTTATTTGCAATTTACTTAGTTTAGAGAGTAGATCAAAATGAAAAGACTTTTAGACAAGAAATGTGGCTTTTGAATGAACAAGAACCACCATGAAACCATGATCTTCTTCCATGAATCTCAGCTGATGAGGGGATGTTAGGAATGAAATGGAAGGGGGAAAGAGGGAGGTTAGTCATGCTCCTTGCTGTAACTTGATGGAGGTGAACACCTTGTCAATTAATTGACTTTACTCTGGTAAACACAGTTAACATATGTGCAATGGTAAAGACAACCTTTCTGCAACCCCAACTACTTACCCAGCTACTTACCTAGCATTTTTTATTTCTCCTTGGAGGGTGCACTTGGATTTGCAAACCCTTACTTGCCTTTTCTTTTCTTTGGCTTTTTCTTTCTTTTTCCTATCTACTTCTACCCTTATCACTTCCAAGGTCCCAGATTGAGCTGTTGGGAGCCTTTTCTTCTCTACCTGAACTATTTGTCTGCCAAGATTAAACAGTTTGGACAGACTTCCTTTCTCTATTCTACAACTGCAAATTTAAACCATGGAATGATCCAGATTAGACTGTTGGACCATCCATCAAAATTTTAAGTTCATACCAAGCTATAAGCACCGATCAGACTCTCGGGGAAATATGTGATCTTTGAATCATCAAAGAAGAGCATATTTGGACCTTCCATAGCCAATCATGAAATATGAAACCTATTGGTATAGGTAGCTAACAGCCATAAGGAACCAGTTGGAGGCAGCTAAAAATGAAATTAATAAGGTGAAGAATGCCACTAGGGATTCTGCAGTCAGGTATGCAAATTATCGAAAAGCTGTATTGAAAGGAAGTAAAAACCTAGTAAGCCAGGTGGATTCAGTAGCTGATGTTTACACATGGACAGTTCCAGCTCTCAAACAGGCCAAATTCATCAGAAAGATAAACATGTGTTTAAGAGCCGAAAACAAAGCTATGAAGAAAAGGATTGAAGACTTGGAATCACAGCTAGGTCAGTGGAAGAAGGTTGAAGACTTAAAGGCCCAGCTAGACCAATTAGTTGATAAATGAAGTTGTTGTTCAAAGAAAGGTGTTGTTCTAAGTTTTGTCAAATTTTGCTTAGTTTCATTATTTTGAGGACATCTAGATCCCTTCCATAGGTAAAGGAGTTTTAGCAATTAAAGGTATAAGCAGTAAATACCTCAGGGCAAATACAAGCTGTTTTAACAAATACAGCAGTTTCGTAGCGCGCTACGAAACTGCTGTAGGTGGCGTTTTCAAAGCAAATAAACAGTTTGCTAATATGTGCGGGAATTTTCAAAAGGGAACACCTAAAGGTTATGTGAAAGATCAAATAAAGACATCCCAGCCATTCTGATCAAGACAGGTGTGCCTTCAAAAGGGTGAAATGTTTTAACCTAAGTGTAAATTTTCGGTTATAAAGCCACTTTATTGCCGGTTATAGGGTGTTGAATGAATTGCATACATGGAATTTTGGCTTGCACACCTGTCCATCGATGGAGCATCCAACTCATCGGGAAACATGGTGGTGTTATATTGTTTTTGGGTTATTAAAGAGACTTAAAGTACATGTTGCTGCATATTCGAAGTGATGGGGGACCAGAACCGAAAAGTAAGGGATATTCTCAGCCAACACGGAGCAGATTAAAGCCTTCAGTATCCAAAGCCAACATGGGGCATTAACTGCTCATCTCATGCCATCTCAGCCAAACGAAAAGGAAACCAGGTGTCAAAGCTGCAAGGAGGAATCATTCTACGAAGGAGATAGAGTTAGAATTATAATTAAATTAGAACTCTTTAGAACTTCAGTTAGTGGTTATTGTATTAAATAGTTTGTTGCAAAGCAGATAGGTGTCATTAGTGGCATTCATCGAGCTCCCCTCATGCTGGAGGAGGAAGCTCCAAGTAGTTAGAATTATGTTTCTATATATAGCTGAATCATCTATGTAATGAGGGTTGGATATTTGAAAAAACAAAGTATTATTTTGGCTTGTGTAAAAACTCAGTTTCAGTAATACAATTTGCTGCTTGTCTTCTCAGGATTCATACAGTGTTTCAATGCTCAAGATATGTGGTTTTGCTTTATCCTTAATGTTTTTACAGTTGTATGAATACACAATCACTCAGAATTCACTTATGCTGCTCTGATTTCCTGTGTGTATTTGTAAGCTGAGGTTTTCTATGAGATGTGTTTTGAGTATTTAAACATCACATGCCCTGACTTCTATGTATGAGTAGTGTTATAGTTTACTGAAGTATGATTAACTCCATAAGCCCAATGGAAGTCTTTGTAATGTCTGTCCAGCCATCATGTTTGTTAAATTCACCTTGCAAGAGTTAGCCATCTTATCAATAGTTAAAATCAATAACCTTTTGAGAGAGCCCTCTCAGGCTAAGGAGGCTAAGCCTTAGTCAAAAGATTGGTCTGAAACAGTTACACAGAGTCCACTGATAAGCAGCCCTTCAGTGCATGATTTTGTGATAACATTTTGGTGCGTCTGCCGGGAGCCTGAAGATTACTCATTCCCGAAATTATAAGACTGAACTTCTGAAGGTAGCAGGAGCTCAGAAAGGTTTTCGAGGCTGCATTCTACCTTGGTGACTTCATTAAATCCTAAAGTTCAAAAGGTGGCTTCGAGAGGAAGATATAAAAGGAGTAATCCTGACCCAAACCCACCTAGTCCTGTGGATAATCCCAACATCATCTCAAGGAGTAGACAAAGATTTTCTGATATAACAGGTACTTCAAACATTTCAAAGTCTTTGTTTCCTGAGTTTTCTAGAAGCCCTGAAGATAAAATTGTTGATGATAAAATTCAAGAAGTATTGTTGAGGTCTGAAAATGAAGAAGAACTTATTGGTATCATTTTAGATTTACAAAAAAAGGACATTGATACTTCATCTTTAGTGTCACAAAAAGATAAAGAAGACTTTTGGGAAATTGTTACTTCTGAATTGTTATTAGAGGAGGAGGACTTGAAAAAGCTCAAGGAGCTTGACCCTTTTGAAGTTTTGCTTAAATCTAAAACTGGTCTACCTCTTCCAAATTGGAGTTCTTTTGTCAGTGGTTTACAAAGTCCAAATAGCCCTTTCCGTACTCATACTTTATCTTCTGCCTCTGCTAGTCCAAATAGTCCTCAGACAACATCTCATACTAGTTCTGGTCCCACTAGTCATACAGTACTTGTTATCCCTGCTCCTCCTTTCATTATGGTTGTACCTGCTAGGTATGCTCCTCTAGCTCTCCCTGTTGTTTTTCATGATCTCCCTAGTAAATATGCTGCTAGAATTCCAACATGGGGAGGAGATGAAGACATTACAGCTGAGGAACATGTGGATAGGTTCAATGATTTTGTTGATAGGGAGGAAGTGGATGATGAAGATGTAAAATTAAGACTGTTTGCTCAAACTTTCATTGGGGAAGTCCGAAAATGGTTTAAAGCCCTTGGAGCTGGTAGCATTCATAGTTGGGCTGAGTTTGAAGATAGCTTTCTGAGGAAATGGGGAAATAGAACCAATCCTGTTCAAGCCCTCACTGAATATAATAGTCTAAGAAGAGCTCCAGATGAAACTGTCCAAAACTTTTCTAAGAGGTTTAATAAAGTATATAATTCTATTCCAGCACATTTGAAAGCTCCTGGAGCTTTGGCACAGTTAAGATATGCTGATTCATTTGATTCAGATTTCTCTCTTTTACTCAGAGAAAGAGAGTCTGCTACACTTGCTGACATGCAAAATGATGCAGTTAAGGTAGATGTGAATATGCTTGCTGCTAAGAAATCAAAGATGGCAAAGACTAAGATAAAGGAAGAGGAGAAGCCTTCTACTTCTGCTCAAGAAGACAAGTTTGAAACCATGATAAAAACCATGGAGAAATTGATGGATCAATTAGCACTTGGGAATACTGCTGCTCCCCAAGCACAGCAAGAGCCTCGGTTTAGGAACCCTCAATTTAGAAGGCCTCAGAATCAGCAAAGGCCAAGAGACAATAGAAATTAGCAGGCAGATCCTCCAGTGAGACCTCCTTTTCAAAAAAACTTGGTGGATGAAGAAGAAGAACCTGAAGTACCTGAGGAATCTATTCATTGCTTTGGTGAGGAAGACTCAGAAATTTTCTTAACAAAAGAGGAACATGATGAGTCCAGCATGGTAAAAGCAGAAGAGGAGCCTTCAGATTTCTTAAAAGGTTATCAGCATGCCATATTTGAAATTCAGAAGCAGTACAATCTTAGAAACCGATGTCCCTATAACTACAAATAAAGCACAGCCCAAGAAGAATATCTCAAAGGCAATTGAAGATAAAAAGAAAAGTCAAAGCTGGTTGATGGTAAAGGTGATTCCCCTATTGATAGAAAGGATATTCAAAACCCTGCTCCTCCTAAAGAACTTGAAAAGTCTACTTCTGTTTTTAACATTGAAAATGAGATTGCAAAAATTAAAATATCAGTCCCTTTCAATGAAATTCTCAAGGTAGACAAATATAGAAGCAAGATTGTTGAAATGCTTAATTCTCCACTAGGAGGGGCTGATATTCTAAATGTGCAAGAGGATAATCCTATTATCTGTTTAGGTCCAAGACTTGAGGATGAACAAAATGATGAGTTTCCCCCTTTTTATATAAACATTAATATCCATGACATGACTCTACATAATGCTATGCTGGATTCAGGGGCATCACATAATCTCATGCCTAAGGTAATCATGGAAAGACTGGGATTAGAAGTAACTAGACCATACAAGGACTTATTTTCATTTGATTCAAAGAGAGTTCATTGTATTGGTTTAATAAAAGATGTTGTTGTGGCACTCACACAAATCCCAGCAAAAACAACTGTCATGGACATTGTTGTTGCAGACATTCCACCTAAGTTTGGGATACTTCTTTCAAGGTCATGGGCAGCAAAAATCAAGGGTACCATGCAAATGGATCTGACATATGCTACCATCCCAGTGTTTGGTGAGCAAAGGAGGTTGTATCGTGAAACAAGGATGGCATATATGGTAAGCAGCAAAGACAAGCCTCAGAATTTTCCTATTTACTCATGTGATACAGGTCTTGGATCAGCTATCCTTTTCAATGAATCAGTTGGTAAAGAGTCACAAGATGAACATGCAGAAAATCAGTGTCAAGAGGTACAACAAAGAGATGAAAGAGACATCACTGGTTTTTGGTCCCTATACTTTGATGGAGCAGCAGGAAAAGAAGGGGCAGGAGCTGGAATTTGGATCACTAGTCCAACTGAAGAAAGTAAGTTTCTGTCATACAAACTAAACTTTGATTGTACCAATAACATGGCTGAGTACGAATCTCTGGTGCTAGGCCTGGAAACCTTAATAGAATTGAAGGCAAAAAACATTGTTGTTTGTGGAGATTCCGAATTGATTATTAAACACGTACAAGGTGCATATCAAACAAGGGATGCAAGGATGAGAGCCTACAGAAATTTAGTGTTGGAGTTGTTGGAAAAATTTCAATCCTATTCCTTCAGTATAAAAACCAGAGATCAAAATTCTATTGCAGATTCTCTTGCTGTTGCAGCCAGCCTTTTTATTGTTCCCAAACATTCTTTTGATAGCTATGAAGTGAAGGTTTGCCATGGACCAGTCATCCCAGATAATATCATCAACTGGCAAGTCTTTGAAGATGATCAACAGGTAAGAAATTTTCTTGAGTTGAAAGAAGAGTTTGAGCATAATCAAATAGATCAGCAGAATATGTTAACAGAGATAAGGGAAAATTCTGAAGTGTTGCAGCTACAAAACAACCTAATTCCTAAAGGCCTTATTCCACTTGAAAAGTTATTTTATCAAAATGATGTGTTTAAAGCACCAAGATTGCAAGCCAATGAAGAGGAAATAGAAAGCTGTAATTTAGGTGACTCAGTTGTGCCCAAATTAGTTAAAATTTCAAGGTTCCTATCAGCTGATATGAAAGTCAAATATGTTGAAATGATGAAGAAGTTTATTGATGTTTTCGCATGGAGCTATGCTGATTTAAAACAGTATGATTCTTCAATCATACAACATACCATCCCAATTAAGCAAAATGAGAAGCCTTTTAAGCAGAAATTAAGGAGGATTAATCCTCTTCTGATGCCACTAATTGAAAAAGAAGTGAAAAAGCTTTTTGATGCCAAGATTATTGTTCCAATCAGATTCTCAAATTGGCTTGCTAACTTGGTACCAGTCAGGAAAAAGAATGGGGAGATTAGAATTTGTATAGACTTCAGGAACTTAAACAAGGCTTCACTGAAAGATAATTACCCTCTTCCCAAAATGGATTTCATTTTGCAAAATATTGTTGGTTCACAAAGAATGTCTATGCTTGATGGCTTCTCAGGGTATAATCAGATCCTTGTTCATCCAGATGATCAGGAGAAGACAGCTTTCACTACACCATGGGGCACATTTATGTATGCAAAGAGGCCCTTTGGCCTCATGAATGTAGGAGCAACTTTCCAGAGGGCTATGGACATTGCTTTCGCTGAAGAAAAAGATAAATAAGTGGTGGTATATCTTGATGATATCACAGTCTTTTCAAAGAAGGAAGAAGACCACTTAAAGCACCTTGAAAGGATCTTACTAAAGTGTAGGAGGTTTGGTATTTCTTTAAACCCCACCAAAAGTATCTTTGCTTTAACTTCTGGAAAATTGCTTGGACATATTATCTCTGAAGAGGGAATTAGGATTGATCCTAATAGAGTTAGTGCAATTCAAAGGTTAGATTTACCAAGGAGTAAGAAAGAGATTCAATCCTTTCTTGGAAAGGTGAATTTTGTTAGGAGATTTATCCCTAACTTTGCTGAAGTGGTCAAAAATATAAAAAAAATGTTAAGGAAAGGAGCAGATTTTAAATGGACAGCTGAAGCAAAGAAGTCATTTGAAGAGATCAAAAAGGCGCTCACTCAAGCACCAGTCCTCATCAGCCCGGATTTTACCAAGGAGTTTCTGATCTTCACATTTGCTTCTGAAGATACAATTGCTGGAGTTTTACTGCAAAAAGGAAGTCAAGGTACTGAACAGTGCATTTCTTTCTTTAGCAAGGCATTGGCTAATTCTGAATTGAAATATAATATCTTAGAAAAGCAAGCATATGCATTGGTGAAAGCAATTAAGGATTTCAGAATTTATGTGTTACACTCTCATATTGTTGCATATGTGCCAAATACTGTTATAAAAGACATTCTTACACAAGCTGATCCAGATGGAAAAAGGGGGAAGTGGATAGCAAAGTTGTTGGAATATGATATTGAGATCAAGCCCACCAAGTTGGTAAAGGGTCAAGGCCTAGCCAAATTGTTAACTCAGTCAAATCTGGACTGTATTGATATTAATTTAAGCACAGAATTCTCAGAAATTTCTGAAAATGAAGAAGAATTGGTCCAGATCAATGAAATTTTTTTGATCTCAGAGTGGTATAAGGATGTAGCATTTGTCTTGCAGCATAATAGAGCTCCTGATAACCTTTCAAAATCCAAAGCTAGATTCACCAAGTTGAAATCCCTCAGGTATTTTGTATATGACCAAAATCTGTTTTGGAAGGATGCAGGAGGGATTTTATTAAATTGTCTCATTGAAGAAGAAGCTGATAAAGTAGTTGAGGAGTTTCATAAAGGGGATTGCGGAGGTCATCATTATTGGAAAGCCACTGCAAACAAGGTTTTAAGAGCTGGCTATTTTTGGCCAACTATGTTTAAAGACATTTATAAAAAGATAGCCACATGCCATGAATGTCAAGTATTTTAAGGTAGAAGAAAGCTCATGCCAATGCCATTAGTTCCTATTTATGTTGAAGCACCTTTCCAGCAGTGGGGATTAGATTTTATAGGGGAAATCCATCCTCCTTCATCAGGACAGCATCACTGGATTCTCACCGCCACCGATTATTTTACAAAGTGGATAGAGGCAATACCCACGAGGCAAGCAAATGATTCGGTAATAATTTCCTTTTTAGAAAATAACATCTTATCAAGGTTTGGTTGTCCAATCAAGATTATCACAGACAATGCCCAGGATTTTAAGTCCAAAAAAATGATAAATTTTTGTCATCAATACCACATTTCCCTTGGTCATTCCACTGCTTATTATCCACAGGGAAATGGTTTAGTTGAAAGTTCAAACAAGAGTCTGGTGAGAATTATTAAGAAGCTGCTGCAAGAAAATAAGAAGGCTTGGCATTTGAAACTAAAGTATGCCTTGTGGGCTGACCGGATTTGCACAAAGAGGTCCATTGGAACATCACCATATGAACTTGTGTATGGAGCAGAGGCCATATTTCCAACATCTCTTGGGGTACCAGTAATGAAGCTGATTCAAGGATTAGAAGAGGAACCAAATGCTATACAGCGAAGGATCAATCAGCTAATAGCCTTGCAGGAGAAAAGAAGTGAGGTGTTTGAAAGTCATCAACAAAACCAGAATAGGGTCAAGAGAGCATTTGACAAGAAGATCAAAGAGGTCACTTTTCAGATTCATGATAAAGTCCTGAAATGGGAAGCCGGAATTGAAGAGAAAGGTAAACATGGTAAATTTGAAAATCTGTGGAAAGGGCCATATCAGATTTCTGCTTTCCATGGAAATAACACCTACATTCTGCAGGAGGTTGATGGAACACCATATGCTGGAGGACCTGTTAATGGCAGGTTCCTAAAGCATTATAATCAATGAATTTCTGCCAAGTGTCTCACAAACATTGTATATAACCGTTTTATGAGTTTTTTCTTGTTGAAAATGAATGAAAAGCTGAACAGGAAAGCTTAAGCCCGAGGTGAAGGCCCACAAAGCTAGAAAGGAAAGCTTGTCAACTGTGTGTGTGTGTTTTTAAGAAATGGATAAAGCATTGAATCTACGAGTTCTTAGTGTACTACAGGAGCACACTATCCCAAGTGGAGCCATTGTTATCACTTAGAACTATAAAAATTTGTATATAATCCTTTGTCCAAGTTCAATGTCAAAAGTTGCTGTCAAATTGTTTTTGTTCTATGTTTCTTACTTAGGGTTGGAGCTTTAAAGGTGTTTGACGTAAATCGTACTCTAATCCTATTGGTCATCCTCCACCATCATGGTTTCATAAGCCATGTCTTGTCTTATCCATGTCACCGATCCTTTCCGTAATTTCGCAGCGCAGTCTCTTATTGGTCAGTTTCACAGCGTAATCATTGTTTAGCCATTCCGCAGCGCGTCACCATCAAGCCGTTTCGCAGCAAATTATGACAATTCAAAACTAGCCGCGCTACGAAATTGCAGATTCGTGCGTTTTGCAGCGAATATTTCTCAAAGGGTCAAGTATGTTGATGAGTCACCACTTCTGTCCTCTCATGTCAATTTGCGTACCTCCCAAACGCTCATTAACCATCACTCCACCAATAGATTTGTGGACATGCACATAAATATTATTCAAATGGGTTTTACCGTGCATGGATATTTATGATGATCGTAAATGATGCATAAGTGACCAGCCTGTGTGATGATATATTTGAGTTTGCAAGTGAGGCTGTTTTCAAGTGAGCCTGATTACAAGCGAGGCCGAGTTAAAAAGAATTGAATCACCATTTTAGTTGAAGCTGTTGGTCATTGTCTGTGCGAAAATTTCAAAAGCAAAATGGAGAGGAAAGAACATAGGTCTGGAAAATGTCAGAGAACAGATCCTGAAGGTTTAGACCTAGCATTAAGAGATGAAGGCGTTAAGAAAGCATTCAAGGATGCCGGCTGTTGGAATTTCTGTAAGAAGCTGCAAGGTGGCCATGCTCAGGTAACAAAGGATTTTGCTTTAAACTTCACCGGCTTGAATTCTAAAATAGTTATGTTAGAAGTTCAAGTGTCTCCGGAGGCAATAGCTGCTATAACTGAGATCCCAAGAGGGAGGCAAGAATGGTTTAAGAATTTTAAGTTTGATATGAACCCCTGCAAAGAGTTTTTGAAAGAGGCATATGTGAATGAAGACCTAAAAAAAGCAGTGCCTAAAAACTATGTTAAGGAGCACTACGCCCTTCTTCTCACCTGTATTCAGAAGTACTTAACCTGCGAGGGAAGATACAATAAGGTCTACTCTTATCACTTCAAGTTGCTGTTACATTTCACTGGTAAAGCATCCATAGACATTCCCTTCTATTTGTTTCGTAGTCTGAGAAAAATGTGTGACAAAGTGCAATTAAGAAAGGACGACTGTGAAACATCTTTATTTCACCATGGTTTGGTTAAATTGTTAGTTTTGGATGGTCTTCAGAAAATAGGTAGAGATTGGAACTCGTTCATTTTCATGGCTGGTTTCCAAAGTAAAACAGGTCTTACTCCATAGCCAGTTAGAGAAAAAGAACATTCAGTCAAAGAACTCACGCTAGCTGAGCTTCAAAAGGAGGCAAAAGATAAAAAGAAAGCCAAGTCACAGTTGAGAAAGTCAGTGAAGCCACTGGTCATTAAAGAACAACCTCAGCCATCAACAAAAGAAGAAGCTCAACATAAGAAAACTGTACCTGGACCAAGTGGATCTGAAACAATGTCAAGAGTTAGGACAAGGAGCCAAATAAGCAAAGAAAAAGGCAAAGCATTAGCTGTTGAAGAAAGCCCGGTATCTAAGGCAAGCCTGAGTGATTTGTTGGAGGCCATTGAGTTTGAGCAAATTGAACCGGTGGACATTGAACCAGTGCACGTTGATTTGACACAGTCATCACCAGAAAGCACCAAGAAGTCTAGAGCTTCAAAAAGACTGAGGTTTGATGAACCAGGTGATGAATTCATATTCAAGCCCAGAAGACCTGTTACGAGAAAGCAAGTAAGGGAAGCTGAGAAACTACCTAGAACAGAGGTAGCTGAGAAATTGCCCAGAACAGAGGAGGCAGAGAAAGTCAAGCAAAAAGACACAAATAGAACAGTCATCATTTCCCAAGGAGGTAATATTATAGCCATAAGGAACCAGTTGGAGGCAGCTAAAAATGAAATTGATAAGGTGAAGAATGCCACTAGGGAGTCTGCAGTCAGGGATGCAAATTATCGAAAAGCTGTATTGAAAGGAAGTAAAAACCTAGTAAGCCAGGTGGATTCAGTAGCTGATGTTTACACATGGATTGTTCCAGCTCTCAAACAGGCCAAATTCATCAGAAAGATAAACATGTGTTTAAGAGCCGAAAACAAAGCTATGAAGAAAAGGATTGAAGACTTGGAATCACAGCTAGGTCAGTGGAAGAAGGTTGAAGACTTAAAGACCCAGCTAGACCAATTAGCTAATAAATGAAGTTGCTGTTCAAAGAAAGGTGTTGTTCTAAGTTTTGTCAAATTTTGCTTAGTTTCATTATTTTGAGGACATCTAGATCCCTTCCATAGGTAAAGGAGTTTTAGCAATTAAAGGTATAAGCAGTAAATACCTCAGGGCAAATACAAGCTGTTTTAACAAATACAGCAGTTTCGTAGCATGCTACGAAACTACTGTAGGTGGCGTTTTCAAAGCAAATAAACAGTTTGCTAATATGTGCGGGAATTTTCAAAAGGGAACACCTAAAGGTTATGTGAAAGATCAAATAAAGACATCCCAGCCATTCTAATCAAGATAGGTGTGCCTTCAAAAGGGTGAAATGTTTTAACCTAAGTGTAAATTTTCGGTTATAAAGCCACTTTATTACCGGTTATAGGGTGTTGAATGAATTGCATACATGGAATTTTGGCTTGCACACCTGGCCATCGATGGAGCATCCAACTCATAGGGAAACATGGTGGTGTTATATTGTTTTTGGGTTATTAAAGAGACTTAAAGTACATGTTGCTGCATATTCGAAGTGATGGGGGACCAGAACCGAAAAGTAAGGGATATTCTCAGCCAACACGGAGCAGATTAAAGCCTTCAGTATCCAAAGCCAACATGGGGCATTAACTGCTCATCTAATGCCATCTCAGCCAAACAAAAAGGAAACCAGGTGTCAAAGCTGCAAGGAGGAATCATTCTACGAAGGAGATAGAGTTAGAATTATAATTAAATTAGAACTCTTTAGAACTTCAGTTAGTGGTTATTGTATTAAATACTTTGTTGCAAAGCAGATAGGTGTCATTAGTGGCAGTCATCGAGCTCCCCTCATGCTGGAGGAGGAAGCTCCAAGTAGTTAGAATTATGTTTCTATATATAGCTGAATCATCTATGTAATGAGGGTTGGATATTTGAGAAAACAGAGTATTATTTTGGCTTGTGTAAAAACTCAGTTTCAGTAATACAATTTGCTGCTTGTCTTCTCAGGATTCATACAGTGTTTCAATGCTCAAGATATGTGGTTTTGCTTTATCCTTAATGTTTTTACAGTTGTATGAATACACAATCACTCAGAATTCACTTATGCTACTCTGATTTCCTGTGTGTATTTGTAAGCTGAGGTTTTCTATGAGATGTGTTTTGAGTATTTAAACATCACATGCCCTGACTTCTATGTATGAGTAGTGTTATAGTTTACTGAAGTATGATTAACTCCATAAGCCCAATGGAAGTCTTTGTAATGTCTGTCCAGCCATCATGTTTGTTAAATTCACCTTGCAAGAGTTAGCCATCTTATCAATAGTTAAAATCAATAACCTTTTGAGAGAGCCCTCTCAGGCTAAGGAGGCTAAGCCTTAGTCAAAAGATTGGTCTGAAACAGTTACACAGAGTCCACTGATAAGCAGCCCTTCAGTGCATGATTTTGTGATAACAATAGCTATAATATTAATAGGTAGATCCATCCCAAGTCTATTTTTGGTAGAGAAAACACGAGATCCTAGTTAGAGGAATTGTTGTTTATTTTTTAATTTTTTACTATAATGGAACCCCCATAATAGAGTAATAGGTATTTAGAATTTCATCCAACAACAAACTCTATCTCATTGTTCTTCAAACCAAGTCATTTGAAGCATAGATGTTAGTGAGGCCTAGGATGTAACTAACCAAATGAGTATGACTAAAGAAATTATTGATTTTTTTTACCATAATCAACTAAACTTGGACAAATAATAAAGAAAGTCATTTTTAGAATAAAAGTGATTATTCTAACTTCTCATAAACATAAGAAATCTAAACTACAATTTGTATACATAACATCAAAGACAATATAATTTATCACAATGTCATTTAAGCCCCAAACATTCCATGAGCCTTCATTAATAAGAGGAAATGTCTTGATATCCTCGTCATGAGTCATTATGACCAATGATGATGTTGAACATAAAAATAGTGAGAAGTTGAAAGTAAAGCCCTTATACATATCATATATTCTTAGATAGTGATGGATTGTGGCATTTAGACCAGGTAGTCTACACATTTTCCCTTTCCCTTTTTATGTTTGCAAAAAAATGAGAGTGAGCCTTATGCACCTCTTTGAGGAGAGAAGGACCAGAGCTCTTTGGACACAATTTTATTCATGAAAGGCCCTGTTGTAGCACCATTTACCACCATTGGTATTTGTGATGCTTGTTTTATCGCCTAGGGAAACCCCTCCTTCGAGACTTGGTCCAAATATTTTAAAAACAATTTTATTCCCTATACGCTATTTTTCCATGAGATAAAGCATGTACACATAGGTTAGTCAATACCCAGCCCGTGTATATGTGTTAAAACGCTTCAAAGGATTAAATTTCCTTAATTTTGGGCGGAGTTCACAGGTTTTACCTACTGATTACCTGCTAGTGCCCATGGCCCAACTATTTCCCAACTATTTCCCAACTAAAAGATTAATTGGGAGAAGTATAAATAGACTTATATGGGAACACCTTAAGGAGGATAAGAGATAGAGTTATTATACTGTGATTATCACTGACTGAGTCTAAAGTATCCCTGTGCTTCACGCACTTCCCCAAGTCTCAGGAAACCCTTGCTTCCTTGGTTTTTGATATTCTCCATCTTGTTTGATATATGACGGTATTGGTTATGGAAAGAGGTTGTTGAAGATTGGGACTGGATGGATCTGGAGGAAGGTTCCGCTTGGAGCAAGAAGAAGAAGACTCAAGTGAATTCTCTCCATATTAGTTATAGATTTCTACAATAAAAAGAAGCGGTATCTTGTTCCTGAGATTAACTGTGTTTATTCATCAGATAGTGTTGTAATTCATATATAAATGTTATTTTGATGTATAACTAATCATTTTCTTATATGATACAAAGTTAGTTTCATTAAAATGCTTTATCTATATACTACTATGTATGTTCGAATTGAATGATTTTCAGGTTTGAAGATCATCAAAAGTTGTAGAGGATCTGAATCCTGCAGGATCTAACCAAATGAATGAAATTTAGGTATGGTCGCTCTCACATAGTTTGTTTATATAAGCATGTTTCCTGAGTTGTATGAATGTTTCTTATTGTAGTCTTCTCTGGCTCTGTTGGGGTTCCAACCCAAAGCCCTAGGGTAGTCATTCCCGTAACAGAATTGGAAACTCCGCTGGGGATAACAATCTTGTTATTCCTAGTTTGGGTTATTTAGTGTCATTCAGGGCTCAGTTTTTGGCTTGCTTGATGTTACAGTATTATTTGGTCCAGTAGAGTCTCAGGCCTTAAGTCTGATATTTTTTATCTGGCTTTGTTTTTTATTTTTCTTGTAAAGCTTTGTATACGCACTTTACTCTGTTTATAGTAGCATACACATGCTAGTTTCTGTGATATGAACCCACGTATACGTGAGTTTCCTTGATCAGAAGCGTGTGTACATGCCTCTGTGCTTAAACACAGTTGTGTATACCATTTTTTGCATTGTTTTTTCAAATATCTCTACCCAGAAATATTTGTTGCTTTGTTTGTTTAGTCTATGAGTGGTCAATTTATATCTAAAGAATTTCATTATTCTGCAAGCTTACTATTTTGAAGTCTCTTCTGCTTTGAAAATATTTGGCCTAGGTTTGCTTTTGAGTGAGTTTGTGATTGGTGTTTTGGCACACAAGACTTCGTACATAGGTTCTTGATTGTTCTGGTCCTCTAGAACAATAGATTGTTTTCAATCTTAGTGTCAAGCTCAGTTGTTGGACTACTTGCTTTGCTTTCCGTCATTTTGTGGCCTTATGGCTTTTCTTTCTTTTTCGAAGTTTTTGTTTTGACAAATTTGAAAGAATTTCTTTCCTAACTTCTTGGTCAGTTTTTCAAGCTCTTTGCTACTGTTTGGGTTGTTTAGTACAAGTATAAGCCTTTTTGTTCAAGTTTACATTCGTTGTCAAATTTGTAACTTGCAAAGACTCCTTGTGCTCTTTTTTCGGTCATTGAGTTCCAGTGGAATTTAGAGTGCTTTCAAAAGGTTGTTTTGATTGTTTCTTGAAAAAGAAAATATCTTAAAAAACATTTGTTTTCTTCTGCCAAGTTCGATTTTGGTTTGTTTTGATTTATGAAAGTGAATTGTGATCTTTGGGATTTGCCCTTCTTGTTTGGAGAGAATTTTGTATTCAAAATTTGTATTATTTTCAGCACTTAAGTTGGCTTATTAAGAGTTATAAACAATTGCCTTTGTTCTTTTTTAGAGTAATTTACGATCTTGCATCTTCATTACACCTTGCACTAGGGTAGTTTTGCATTTTTAAAGCATCAATACTCTTTTTAGTTTTTGTATGTGTGGAGTGTGTCTTAAGAAAAGAAAAGAAAAAGTTTTTGCTTTATATAAGTTTTGTAGAACCCATGCAGAAATATCTTTTCATTGAAGAACAAATGATTGCATTCATGTAGTTAGTTTTTCATTGATTTCTTTGGTGTTATACAAACACCATTGGTTTCATTTCCGTCTATACCCCTGACTTAAAAGAACAACTATTAAAATCAAGCGCTTAACTAAAATAAACTAGAACTTTTGTATTGTCATTAGAATACACCAAGAAGTTTAGGTTTATTAGGGCCTTGGATTAGGCGAGAGGAGAGTTAACTCTCCAAGGCCACTCTAAATTGCAAAACATAGAAGCTTGATTAAAGAGAAAAATCCAATAGCATTAGGGAGACAGGGAAAGCTCCATGACTGGTAGTAAAGCATGAGGGTTCATGAAGATAAGGACGAGAGATACCCCCTATCTTACTTGTCGGATCCTACCTCATAACTGTTTGGCCCAGCTTCTGATACGAGTTGGTGACCATAGATGCCTATCCTAGGAATCACACAGGTGGCTATAGAGGGGAATCCTGTGGCACTTGAGGTTGAAGTTGTCTCACGTTCAACAGTACTTATGGAGGGCACCATTGCGAAGCTTGGGGGCTTGCACCGGCAAAGGCTATTGTCTGGAGGTCAGTGTAACTACCTTTGATAGCTTCTCTTGTAGACCTGGGGCATAATTACCCCAGTCTATTTTTGGAAGGCCCTTATTATTAACTTTCTTGTATTTTAGTTTCCAGTCCTAATCACCTGGAGTGGAAATACTTGGAATTTGTCTGATTGGTGATATCTTTAGGGACATTTTAGTGAGTGTTCTATGCTCCTAGTCAGCCTAGCTTTATAATTTTCTTGAGTCTTTAAGTAGATCTTTTAAATAGTTCAAAGTTGCCAACCAACCATCTCGACGGTCTTAAAGACTTCGTGGGCTTTCACCTATGTATCTAGAGCCTTTGCCTAGAAGGCATAGGAGCGATTCTGTTAGTGGTTTCCAACCAGTGGCAGCAAGTGCATCGAAGATTGATCCTTCGCTTGGGGGAATTAGTTCACAAGATAGACCTGGTACCATTACAGAGTTAGAGAGGAACACACCAGTTCTTTCTCGAGTACTCTTCCACTCGGAAGATAGTATTGAAGTAGAAGAGCTTTCAGAGTCGGTTGTGGCTCCGAATTCTCCTCTCCCTCCTGATCATCCAGATGTTTTGTTACATGTTGGAACTCTGACTCACAGGACTCCGAGCCCAGGTTTAGATACATATATCCCTTCGATGACCACTGCTGGAAGCATGGCATCCATGACAAGTGTTGCGAACATGCAGACTCCCATATCTGTACAAGGGGGAGGAACTACTTCCATCCCTTTTAATACTCCCAGCATGACTGTATTTGGGTCTACTTCCATATCGTCAATGAGTGGAAGTTCTCAAGCTACTGCATCTAGTTTTGGATTTTTCCCTTTTGGAGTGCCATCTCAAGGTATTCCTTCAGTTCCTTTGAATATACCATCAAATGCCTCTATATCCATGATGAGTGCATTGGCTTCTTTTCAGGGTTTCCCATTTGGAAGTGGTCATATACCACATTCCAATCTGACAGTAGGGTCAATGCTTTTTCCTTTTACAGGTCAAGGTAGTAACCCCTGCCAGAGTTGGAAAAACCCCGTGGTTAGTGGGATAGGAGTTGGGAATCAGTTTTTCAGCCAACAAGGGAATATGTCGTATTCTTCAGTTAATTCATTTCAAAGTTTTTCACCATTTTCTAACACATGGAACCCTTATCAAGGGCTATCAGCTCCTTTCAATACTTTGTTAGGGGGTAACTTCACTGGTTACGAAGGATTTCCGGCACGAATTGGTCAAACTCAGAATTTTGCTGGACCACAAGGATCACCTTTTGGTTCAGTAGGCTCTACGAGTTACTTCGAGTAACCCGATGCCTTTCAAAATCCAAGTCATTATTTTTAGACCTTTGGGAACCTCGCCCATTCTGGATAGATTTCCCAAGCTCTGTAGGTTTCAACCCCGTACAAAAATTACTTGCGTACGAATTCTAAATCATAGAAAAATAAACAATGCGAGAGCATAACACATAAAACACATATACACAAAGATTTTCCCCTAGATCCCAAAAACCGAGACTACCAGCTTGATTTTTCATTATTTTCCTTTTAATGTTACAATACATATTTATATATGCCGAAGCATCCAATACCATGGACTGAAAACCATCACGTCCAAAACCATGGACCAAAAACCATCGCGTCCAAAACCATGGACCGAAAACCATAGGTAGGTTCGCCAAACCTAATATAGGGTCCAAAAAAAAATTTCCCAGGGCGCTGCCCCAGACCCCGTAGAGGGGGGCTACCCGCACCCCTCAAACCCCCCTGTGACCCCCCCACTGCGCAATCGGCGCAACGAAGGGGGGGCTTCACCCCCCCTCTAACCCCCAGTTCACTACGTTGGTTAGTCGTGGAAAGAATATAACACAACCCAAGAATCTCCCACTTGTTGTTTTCTTTCCACAAGGGTCCACATGAGAGCTTAGTCATTTTTCCAGCCCTGAAATGCCCATTGTTTCTCTACACCAAGAGAACTTCTCAGAGCTCAAAGATTTTGTCAATGCATCTGTAGTATTCTTCAAAGTGTCCACCTTTACCAGCAACACCTTTTTTCCTTCTATCATATCCCTCACAAAGTGATACTGAACATCAATGTGCTTTGTATTTGAATGATAAGCAGGGGCCTTTGCCAAGAAAATTTCACTTTGGCTATCACTGTCTATTCTTATAGCTCCTTGTACTAACCCCATACTTGAACACAATCTCTGCAACCAAACTACTTCCTTGCTTGCATGAGTGGCCGCCATGTATTCTGCCTCTGTAGTTGACAGTGCCACTACAGATTGTTTCTTACTCATCCAACTAACTGCACCTCCAAATAGGTTAAACACATACCCACTTGTAGATCTTCTCTGATCCAGATCTCCAGCCCAGTTTGCATCAACAAACCCATGAATATCCAACACTCTGTCCAATCCTGGTCTTCCTTTGTAGCACAAACCATAATCACTAGTGCCACGTAAATACCTGAAAACCCACTTCACTGTTGTCCAGTGCTCCTTCTCTGGTTTTGACATAAACCTGCTCAATACTCCCACTGCATGTGTAATGTCTGGTCTAGTATAGACCATTGCATACATCAGGTTACCGACTGCACTTGCATATGGAACATGGGACATGTCCTCTTCCTCTTCTTGTGTCTTGGGACACTGTTCAACAGATAACCTCACAGCTACAGGAATAGGAACCTTCACCGGTTTACTATCCTGCATATTAAACCTCTGCAGTATTGTCTCAACATACTTCCTCTGGTTTAACCAGAGCTTCCACTTTGCCCGATCTCTTTTAATTTCCATGCCCAAAATATAGTTTGCAGCACCAAGATCTTTCATGTCGAATTTGGAGGACAATTGGGTCTTCAAATCCTGGATAATTTCTTTGTCATTTCCAACCAACAACATATCATCCACATACAAGACTAGATAAATAACACGGTCACCAATTAATTTAAAATACACAAAGTGATCTGCTTTGCTTCTAGTGAAGCCAAGTCCCCGTATAAATGTATCAAATTTCTGATACCACATCCTTGGTGACTGTTTTAACTCATATAGAGGCTGCTTTAACTTGCATACCAGTTCTTTCTTACCCTTCACCGCAAAGCCTTCAGGTTGCTTCATGTAGATTTCCTCTTCCAAATCCCCTTGAAGAAATGATGTCTTCACATCCATCTTTTCTACCTCAAAATCAAAAGCAACAACAACAGATAAAAGTAACCTAATAGAAGTTACCTTAGCAACAAGAGAAAAAAAATCACCAAAATCAATTCCCGACACCTGGGAATAACCTTTTACTTCCAACCGAGCTTTGTATTTCTCCACCTTCCCTTCTGCATTTGTCTTCTTTTTTAACACCCATTTGCTGCCAATGGGTTTCCTTCCAGCTGGCAACTCCACCAGATCCCAAGCCTCATTTTTGTGCAAAGATGCCATTTCATCAACCATGGCCTCTTTCAAGAGTTTTCCATCGTCTAAATCTACTACTTCCTTCACAGTTCTAGAATCATCATCAATAACAGACAAAGCAAAATTTGAACAAAAAGCAGAAGGACTATACCTTTTTGGCTGCCTTCTTTCTCGAACCGATCTTCTCACAACCAGAGTTTGTGGCTCTTCATCTTCTGATTCCTCCTCTGCTTCAGAGTCTGATTCTTCCTCCTTTAGCTCAAACTCTATCTTCTCAGGTTTCTTTGGTTGGACTTCATGTTTAATAACATCTTTTACCTCTCTGAACACCACATCTTGGTTGTACAAAACCTTCCGTGTGACTTGGTTCCAAAGCTTATAACCCTTTAAACCATCCTTATATCCAATAAAGATGCACTTTTCAGATTTACTATCCAACTTGGTTCGTTTCTTCTTTGGAACATGTACATATGCATCACATCCAAATACCCTCAGATGTGAAAGAGAGGGTTTCTTACCAGTCCATACTTCTTGTGGAGTCTTATCCTCCAACACTGATGAAGGTGACCTGTTGACCATGTAACATGCAGTATCCACTGGCTCTGCCCAGAATTCTTGTCCTAACCCGGCACCACTAAGCATGTTTCTTTCCCTTTCCATCAATGTCTTGTTCATTCTTTCTATGACTCCATTTTGCTGAGGTGTGTATGGAGTAGTCTTCTGCCGTGCTATACCACACTTCTTACAGAATTCTTCAAATTCCTTGCTACAAAACTCTCCACCATTATCTGTCCTCAGCACCTTTATCTTCTTCTCTGTCTGATTTTCCACCAGAGCCTTAAATTCTTTAAACCTGTCAAAGACTTCAGATTTCTTCTTAAGGAAATATATCCATGTATTCCTTGAGAAGTCATCTATAAATGATACATAGTACACCGAATTACCCAGTGATGGAACTTTAATAGGTCCAAACACATCACTGTGCACAAGCTCTAATATTTGTTTCGGCCTCTTAGCACCAGAGGGGAAACTCACTAGATTCTGCTTCCCAAATACACAATTTTCATAGAAATCAAAATCCAGAGAGCTATTACTCATACCTTCTACCATACCTTTACCATGAAGTATTTGAAGGCCCTTCTCTCCAATATGTCCAAGCCTTTGATGCCATAGCATGGTCTTCTCTCCAGAGACCACTAGATTTTCAGCTCCACTTTCATAAACCACAAAACTATTGCACCCATAAACGACAGTGCTACCTTGCAGCTTGTACAGAGTTCCAGTCCGAACTCCCCACATCAATACCAGTGCTCCCCGAACCATCTTGCAGGTATCCTTCTCGAACACTATTTTTACACCTGCATCATCCAACTTGCTTACATAAATCAGATTTCTGGCCAATGCAGGAATATGCAGAACACCTGGAAGTGTTCTAACCCTTCCACCTTGCAACTTCAACTTTACTTTTCTGCGACCAATGGTTCTAGCCTTCCTATCATCTCCTAAGAAGACATCACTACCATCGTATTTCTCATACTCGCAGAACCACTCTCTATGGGGAGTGAAGTGAAAGGATGCACCTGAGTCAATCAACCACGCCTCATGATCTACATGTGTACTTGAAGAAGCCAAGTACACATCCCCACCTTCATCTGAGGTGGCTTTCACCTCTGTAGAAGGAGCATCATCAAATCCCTTTCCTTTATCAAGAGCTTTAGATTTACAGTCCCTTTTGAAGTGCCCTTCCTTTCTGCATTTCCAACACACCACCTTTACAGGTTTTCCTGGAGATTTAGATCTCCCTCTAGATTTAGATCTCCCACTCGATGACTTATTTTTTGATTCTATTCTGGGACCGTCCTCATACAGACAAGGCATCACCATTCTGGCTCTCCATATTTTTCCGTCTCATCTCCTTCGTCAACAAGGCTGAGACTATTTCATCAAACTGCAAAGCAGTTGCATTGCTAGCTATTGCAATAACCAGACTATCCCACGAATCGTGTAGAGAACACAACAAACTAATGCACTTATCTTCATCTAAAATTTTAATATCAACAGATGCTAACTGACTTACCACAGTATTAAATGCATTCATATGCTCTGTCACCGAGTCTCCATCTTTCATCCTCAGGTTATACAGCTTTTTCCGCAGGAACAGTTTATTCACCAGAGACTTAGATTGGTACAAAGTCCCTAACTTGTCCCACAAAGCCTTCGTCGTAGCTTCCCCTGATACATTCAGCGATACTGAATCTGAGACACACAATCATATTGTGCTCTTTACCTTCTGATCCAACTTCTTCCATTCTTCATCGGTCACTCCCGTTGGTTTAGTACCTGGATCTACTGCGATCCACTGATGTTTATCCACCAACAGATCCTCCATCTTGAGTTTCCACAACTCAAAACTCTGACCATTGAACTTCTCGATCTCTATCTTTCCACTACTCATCATCTTCTTTCACCACCAGAATCAATCTCGAAGATCTCCCACTAAACAGGGTCTACCACAGGCCCGAGCGAAATCCCTCAGCAATAAAGGCATCCCCTTGAAGCCAAAACGGCTCTGATACCAAATGTAGGTTTCAACCCCGTACAGAAATTACCTGCATAAGAATTCTAAATCACAGAAAAATAAACAATGTGAGAGCATAACACATAAAACACATATACACAAAGATTTTCCCCTGGATCCCAAAAACTGGGACTACCAGCTCTATTTTTCATTATGTTCCTTTCAATGTTACAATACATATTTATACATGCCGAAGCATCCAATACCATGGATCGAAATCCATCGCGTCCAAAACCATGGACCAAAAAACATAGGTAGGTTCACCCAACCTAATATAGGGTTAGTCGTGGAAAGAATATAACACAACCCAACAAGGTCCTCCACGACTTCCTTTTCTGGCCACACTTAATTTGCTAGAATTAAATAAATTGACGAACGATCCAATTAGGTACAATCTGGCTTGGCCTCCGGTCCCAACTAAACTTCCATCGGATATTCCAAAGTTCGAAGGGAAGAGTGGTGAAGACCCAAGAGACCATGTTGTCACACGGAATCAGTCAAGAGTGCGGACACAACCGACCTTCCTAGAAGTCTAAGACATTCTAATGACAAACAAAACAAACTGGAACTATCCTTCTCTAAACATACATTATGATATGAGAAATCAAGTGTTTCGTTCTTACCTTTGTCCAAACGCTGTTGTAGAAGTCCAAGCTTTGTTGATCTGGACGAGCTCCTCCTTTTCTCCAAAACCTGCAATCACCAATAGTCAAACAATTAAATAGCACCTGATTATAAAATAAAACAAAGCATATTAAACATATAGACCAAGGAGTACATGAAATAACCCATAAACAACAAGTTATTGAGAAGAATGGACCAATTTGCATTAAAGGTAATCAAAAGGAACCATTACAACCTGAGCCTTGGTGTTGTGCAAGCTCCTTCCAGGGTCCACAAGAGTCTTCCTCTACTTTGACAAAGCTCACCCACTTCCAAATAGAACAAGCAAAGATGGCAATCTCTCCTCACAAGCTTCTAAATGGGAGTCCTAATTCCTGCAACATTTACCCTTAGAAATGTATAGCTTTCAACCTCCCTCCTTCTGGCCCAATGCCTGTACTTATAGTGCTCAAGAGGAAGTTAATCAGGTCCACCATCAATGGGATAGTCCCCTCTTTGGATGGGATAGCTCCCCTATTGATGGGATAAGTTCCTCTTTGGTAGGAGTGCATGAACCATCTGGAGGCGCTCAATACACGTCGAACAACCTTCTAGAATGCTCTAGAAATAACCACAAGTGACTTTTTAAAGATGAAACTTGCGCATTTTAACCTTTTCAGGGGGACGCACCTGCACCTTTACATACAGAGCGTCCAAAGACGCAGCTTTTGTGAACCTTGAGTGCGTCCCCGCAGGTAAGGTTGAGAGAACCAGCGTCCCCAGAGATAAATACATTTAGAAAGGCTTTCTCTCTTTTTGGAGTTTGGCATGGAGAGCAGAGGCATAAGACTTGCTTAAGAGGGTAGTATGACTGTTGATAGAGCCATACCGACTGTAAATAGCCATGGTGACATTTTCTAGTGTAACAGATTGCCCCCTAAAGTGCGAAGCCTCGAATAGATTAGGGTTTTGTATTATCTAGGAAGGGTGAAGCGCTTTATCATTTTGAGGCTTATCTTGTGGAGAACCCGGTCAGAACCTGCAATTTTCAACACAAAATACATGTATAAGATTATATCATCACTGAGGTAGGCATTCCCATACTCAGATTGAAACTTTAACTAACAGACTAACTACTCTGATACAGAAATGATTTTGCAGTACATCATAATCATAGACTTTTGTAGACACAGTATGGGCGCAGCCATCTGTTTATGGTTAGTCTACTTAGATAATGAATACAAAACTCCTCGCAGCCTGGATGGTAAAGATTGGATCCAGGGTCTTCATTCCTACTTCTCGAATTAGTACGATTCTAACCATGCGAATAAATGAGTCGATGTCGAACATGGTAGAAACCACTTGATTACATATCGATGATGTAAACAGTTAACAAGCGTGAGAGAGACCACCAGTAATGTCAATGGTTCTCAAAGTACCCAGTACAATCCATGAGATGTGAATGAATGAGTTGATGTCGAACATTTCACGGAATCCTTTGATCGAAAGTCAATGATGTAAACTGACGTCAAAGGCGAGAAACTTGCCATTGATGCATGCAAACTTCAAGGTACTGACGATTTCTAAGTCATCTCTCTAGATAATGTGCTGATGTCGATAGAAAGTGACCCGTTGCAGGCAAGCCCACAACACGAAATCATTGTTCAAGTTGGAGAAATGTTGCTGTAAGGACTGACTCAGGGATGGTCAAATGGATGACAAGTATTTTGCAGATGAAAGTTTTGTTTGCAGACCTCTTGAACACATAACGACACGACAGATGGTTTGGTGCTAAATAGCTCAAAGTTAATCCCCGGAACCCGGTTGAAGACTTTCAAAAGTGGTTTGATCAACTGTGAGGTGAAAGATTTCCCAACCCAGGTGAATGAAAAGTGTCGTGTCCAAGAGTGGTAATAAAGTTTCTTCTAAGACAAAAGGTAACAAATAGGCTCATTCTTCTCTCTTTTCCCCCACCATTTCTGGCAAGTACCTCTTTATTTTTAACAAGCTTGAGGAGGATAACATATGCTTGATTATAAGCTCATCCTTCGGATGAGTCCAACCTAGTTTTGATTCGAACCCTAGGAAGGAGTGGTTCGTTCCTGTTTGTAATTGAACAAGTCCTTTACTGTGAAATGTTTAACGAGCCCAGTATAGGAGAAACTCGGCGTTTTTTAATTTTAGAGAGTCTGAAAAACTTAAGAAGACTCCAAGTTGAACTTTTTCGTAAATTTGTGTCCCTCAAGCCTGAAAAAGCATAAAATAATACCTGGGGGAACCGTTTGATCTTGCGACCAAGGAGTACTTTCATAATTAGTGCCACTGACCTGAAAAGTAAAAAGCGATCAAGGACACGTCGTTTTATTTCCAGTATCGAGTTTGAAACGACAAAAACCCGGCAATCTTTTCCTGATTTTACGGTCAGAAAAGAGCTATAAGGGGACCGTCTTTTAATTCCGTTTTAACGAGTGTAAAAGAAACGCTCGGCAATCTTTTCATTTTTTAGGAGTCAGAAAAGGGCTTAAAAGATGACTCTAAGGTTTCACTTTTTCGTAAGTTTTAACGAGTTCGAAAAAGGGATAAAAATGTACTCATGGTTTTCACTTTTTCATAAGTTTTAATGAGTTCGAAAAAAATGATAAAAATGTACTCATATGGCCGACTTTCAATTTAATTTACGAGCAGGAAAAGACGGAAAGAACTCGGCATTTTCATTTGTTTTACGAGAATGAAAGATAGCAAAATAATATCGGTATTTTCATGAGTTTAACGAGTCTTGAAAATAACTAAAATTGACTCGAGATAGGTTTCATTTTTACAAAAGCTTGAAACAGACAAAAACTATGCTTCAAAGTCGTTTCATTTTTTTTACAAGCTTGAAACAGAGATAAAACTATGCTTGATGCCCTCTAAGCATAACTGCTAGAGCGCATGCCCCCCCAGATTCATTTCATTCAACCAGCTGGATGAAATGAAGGTTGAGTGCGAGATCATTTGAAAGACTCGACCTAAAACTGTAAGAAAATTATGCAAAAAACTGAAATAACTAACCTAAATATACAACTTAACATCTATGAGATCTAGTCAATCTCTCGACTCAAGTAGAGGAGGATTTGTTTCATTTTTTAACGAGCTTGACACAGGAAAAGAACTATGCTCGGATCCGGTTTCATGTTTACGCAAGCTTGAAACGAAAAACTATGCTTGTTACAGTTCACATGCCCCCAGCATAATGACGCAAAATGAGGTACATGCCCCCCAAGCTTCATTGCATTCAATGAGTTGGATGGAATGAATCTTTACTTTCAAGATCTTGGAAAGACTCGTGGGAGTTGTTTCATTTTTTAACGAGCTTGACACAAGATAAGGAACTATGCTCATAACTACTTTCTAAAATCTACCTAACAAAAACTCTACTCTAAAAACCTTGATTCATTTTTTAACGAGCTTGACACAAGACAGAGAACTATGCTCTAAAATCCTTGATTCATTTTTTAATGAGCTTGACACAAGACAAGGAACTATGCTCTAAAATCCTTGATTCATTTTTTAATGAGCTTGACACAAGACAAGGAACTATGCTCATGACTACGCTCCACAATCTACCTACTTAACCTACCCTTGTTTCATTTTTTAACGAGCTTGACACAAGACAAGGAACTATGCTCAAAAAGTTCACATGCCCCCAGAATAATGATCCAAAGTGAGGTACATGCCCCCCAGGCTTCATTGCATTCAACTGGCTGGATGAAATGAAGGTTTACTTTCAATATTTAACTTGAAAATGGAGTTGTTTCATTTTTAAGGAGGTTGACACAAGAAAAGAACTATCCTCATACCTGATTCATTTTTTAACGAGGTTGACTCAGTAACAGGAACTGTCCTCAAAATTCTACTTTCTACAATCTACCTACATATCCTAAAATCTACCTGATTCATTTTTTAATGAGGTTGACTCAGTAAACAAACTATCCTCATGCTAGCCTGTTTCATTTTTTAACGAGGTTGATACAGGGAAAAACTATCCTCGCACCTGATTCATTTTTTAACGAGGTTGACTCAGTAACAGGAACTGTCCTCATAGCATCCAGTTTCATTTTTTAACGAGGTTGAGACGGGAAAAAACTATCCTCGTGGCATCCTATTTCATTTTTTAACGAGGTTGATACAGGAAAAAACTATCCTCGCCATCCAATTTCATTTTTTAACGAGGTTGAGATAGGAACAAACTATCCTCGCTCACACTGATTCATTTTTTAATGAGGTTGACACAGTAAAAGGAACTTTCCTCGTTGCTTCCAGTTTCATTTTTTAACGAGGTTGAGATAGGAACAAACTATCCTCGTACACATCCAATTTCATTTTTTAACGAGGTTGAGAGAGGAACAAACTATCCTCGTAACTCCTTGATCATGGCTTGCAACTGGAAGAAAGACATGTCAATGGACACACCTTGATCATGGCTTCCAAGAGATCTTCATCAAAAGGAAGAATAGTTCTCTGGAAGGAACACATGTCAAGGGACTCAAAAGGGATAAGAACATCGTGTTCAAGTAATCCCATAGAGTTTTCCATGTCAATTACCGGATCTAAATCAATAGTGAGAGGCTCACTTACATCAGTAACTGAAAACATGGGACCAGTTGCCACATAATTAACCCGTGGCAGGGTAGATACCACTTTAGAATCAGGAACATTTAGGGGTGTCATATTATTGGTAGTTGAAACAAGACTAGGGAACGAAAGCTGGCCTACAGTCACAATACTGCCATTGTGAGGGAAAGACATCACGCGAAAGAGTGTCGATACGACAGCTTTCATTGCATAAACATAGTCTCGCCCAAAGAGTAAATTGAAATCCAAGGGACCTCGAACTACCATAAGATCAATACAGACAGCTTTACCTTCCAAGGTATTAGAAAACTTAGGAAGGATCCCTAAAGGTTCACTAATGGTTCTGTTAAAAGCTTTCAGATTCTGCGTAATAGGCGCAAGCTGAGGGGAACCCAAAGCTTTCCAAACAGTTGAGGATAAAATACTAACAGAAGCACCTTCATCTACCTGAGTACGATGTATGTCCCTACCACCAGCCTTGACAATGATTTGGAAAGGGATGGAGGAAGGAAGACGAGGTTCTGTCAGTCTATTCCAATCAAAGGAAAAGACCTCAGTACTTGGAGGGGGTTCTGTATGAGCAGGTGAAATGCCCCCCGACATAGAAGAATCTGATGTAACAAGAAGAACCTGAGCAGTATGAAGTTCACTTTCTAAAGGGAAAGTGGGATCGACTGAATGTGAAATTGAATCGACCACTTGATCAACTAATTGATCATCAACCTGAGTGACATGAGTTTCACTCTCCAATGGGAGAGTGTGATCGACTGTACTTGAATTTAAATCAATCACTCCGTCAGTTGACGGTAGGTTGGGAGAAAGTTTACGGTAACCAGTTGGAAATTCTTGCTATGGAACAGTAAGGTTTTCCAACAATGTTGAGGCTTCATCCATATGAGGGCAAATGTGAGTTTGATGACTCCCTTTGCATAACTTACAAGGAAACCTAACTTTACCCTTTTTCCCAGGAACCTGACTATCACTGGTTGATGGATCAACGGAAAGTTGATGAGTTTTTTCTGACCATACTTCCAAGACCTTTGGAATACCAGGACAATTGACAAGGAAGTGGTCACCCTTACAAAGCTTGCAAGGGTATTTGGGTTTACGGTGCATGTCGGAATTTTCCTCAACACAACTAACACTTACAGCCATGGTTGGTTGGTTGACTTCTTTCTTATCTTGCTTCTTCTTCTTCTTCTTCTTCTTCTTCCCTTTCTTCTTCTTCTTAGCCTCCTGGTTACTAACATCGAGGCTTTTAGTAGGCGAAGAGGAAGAAATGGAGGAAGAAAAATTAGGCGAAGAAGGTAAAGGGTCAACAGAAGGTTGGTGATGTTGAGATGGTGAACTCTGTTGAGGTGAAGCATCCGGTTGAGGTGGAACAATTGGAGTACTTTGGGCCAACGAAGTTGAAAATAACCATATCGGTAATCCTATTGTAAATCCAGGTAATGACAAAGTAGCCATATAAGGAGGACCAACATTTCCAAAGTAAGGAAAAGTACTAGGATTCTCATTAGGAGGGGTTCCTAGGTTGATAAATTCCGGAACATTTGCCATTATATTCAACTTCAGTGAATTTTATTAACAATTTAAAACTAAAATTAACAATTCACAATTCACACTTAGCAACTAAAATTCACAATTCACACCTATGGTCTCTAAAAGTAAAAACAAACAAATTAACACGAGCTATCAAATCTAGAAGTCAAACCACACGCAAACAGTAAGCTCTCCGAACCGAAAACACTAGTTGGTGATTAAGCCCAACCTCGAAGAATCCAGTACAGAAATAGTGGGTGGAACAGTTACCCCGGCAACCTGCTTAATGAATAGACTGGACCAAGTTCCTCCACTTTAACCGTCTCGAGTGAAGTGAACCCCCCAGAAAATCCAAGTGAGTATAACCGACGTCTGCTCCAGGTACAGTGGGATCTTCCCTCCACCGTCACCTTGGGTAGAATCCTAAAGATTATGGTCACTAAGGTTACCAACGGCCACAAGTACACCTGGGGGAACAGTCTAAACTCCGACAGCACGCAAGGGCAGAGTAGCAAGCTCAATCCCCTTACCGGCTCCTTGATAGTAATCCAAGGTTTTACCGATAAGTGACCCCTGGCTCCTCGACAATGGTTAATCCGAGGTTTACCATTTGTAATACGTACTGTCTGGCATCGTTCCCAACGAGGGAGGATGGATCCCCTCACTGGTTCGGACACGAGCTCGTGCTTCTCCTTTAAGAGGAGCTTTTCCAGAGTGTAAATGTAACAATTGGATTTGATTCTATCACAAGATCAACTACTTGTTTGGTTTTACTGTCTTGGAGAGTTAAGTACTCACCTACTCCAAGACACTAGCCTAAGTTATGTTGGTGTTTCAGAGCCCTAGAAATGTAAAAATTACTAGATGAATTTTAATTAAGCGCTGTGTTATTGAGGCTGTTATTACTCAAATGGGTAAATGGATACGAAACCAATGGTGTGATGACCCGACTCAATCGAATGCAATCGAATATGATAATGTAATCTTTTCAATTCGATGAATCCTAACTAAAGTAAGGAGAGAGTTTCCATTCACTTCCAATAATGAAAAAATTGATCACTAAGAGAAAATATAACAAATTCTCTAATGCACTAATTTCATCAAGACAAACTAATGCAAATCAATTCCAAACCCTTTTTTTATTTTTATTTTTGTGTAAATTCAAATCAAAGAAAGCTGATCTAAATCTACAATTGATTTTTCAGAATGTAAACTATGCAATTGTCATCTATGCACAATTCACTTGAAAAGTATGCAAATGTAATCTATGCACATTCTTCATTCATATTCCGAAAAGGAGAATTCTAATTACGCAAATGTGATCTATGCAAGAGAATTCTCAAACACAAGATGATTCTAATGTAATCTAAGAACCAATCAAGTGCAAGTCGAGAAAATTGGGTGAGAGTTCGAAAGATCAAAAGTAAAAACACTCAAAGGCGATTAACACTCATACACAATTTAGCCCCCCCTAAAGCAAAAAGATGCAAAATTGTGAAAAGACTGAGAGAAACCTCCAAGTAATGACCAAAGGAAAACAAATCAAGAATTTCTCAAGAAAGAGACTCAAAACACCCAATTGATGAAAGCTTAGAGTAGGAATGCCAATGAAACAAGTTCAGGTGAAGGATCTTTGACAGGATACTAATGGATCTGGGCAGTAAAAACTAAGAAAAAGCAAAATCTAAGAGGAAAAAGTGTAAAAAATGGAATTTTCTCAAATTTTAGCAGGGGACGCAGGCAACCCGTTAGAACAGGTGCGTACCCGCTCTGTGCACACAGCAAAAGTGCGTCCAGGGACGCACTGTGCAGCACTCAGAGGGTGCGTCCTACTGAAAAACTCAAGAAAAACCAAAATAAAACTACTCCTAAGCTAAACCACCCAGAGACAGAATCACAGAGCCAAAACTAGAAAAATAAACCAATTTTCTCAAAGCAAAGTTCACATAAAGGAAAAGACTCTTCTCATCAATGGAATCTTTCCCCAGCGGAGTCGCCAATTTGTCACACGGAATCAGTCAAGAGTGCGGACACAACCGACCTTCCTAGAAGTCTAAGACATTCTAATGACAAACAAAACAAACTGGAACTATCCTTCTCTAAACATACATTATGATATGAGAAATCAAGTGTTTCGTTCTTACCTTTGTCCAAACGCTGTTGTAGAAGTCCAAGCTTTGTTGATCTGGACGAGCTCCTCCTTTTCTCCAAAACCTTCAATCACCAACAGTCAAACAATTAAATAGCACCTGATTATAACATAAAACAAAGCATATTAAACATATAGACCAAGGAGTACATGAAATAACCCATAAACAACAAGTTATTGAGAAGAATGGACCAATTTGCATTAAAGGTAATCAAAAGGAACCATTACAACCTGAGCCTTGGTGTTGTGCAAGCTCCTTCCAGGGTCCACAAGAGTCTTCCTCTACTTTGACAAAGCTCACCCACTTCCAAATAGAACAAGCAAAGATGGCAATCTCTCCTCACAAGCTTCTAAATGGGAGTCCTAATTCCTGCAGCATTTACCCTTAGAAATGTATAGCTTTCAACCTCCCTCCTTCTGGCCCAATGCCTGTACTTATAGTGCTCAAGAGGAAGTTAATCAGGTCCACCATCAATGGGATAGTCCCCTCTTTGGATGGGATAGCTCCCCTATTGATGGGATAAGTTCCTCTTTGGTAGGAGTGCATGAACCATCTGGAGGCGCTCAATACACGTCGAACAACCTTCTAGAATGCTCTAGAAATAACCACAAGTGACTTTTTAAAGATGAAACTTGCGCATTTTAACCTTTTCAGGGGGACGCACCTGCACCTTTACATACAGAGCGTCCAAAGACGCAGCTTTTGTGAACCTTGAGTGCGTCCCCGCAGGTAAGGTTGAGAGAACCAGCGTCCCCAGAGATAAATACATTTAGAAAGGCTTTCTCTCTTTTTGGAGTTTGACATGGAGAGCAGAGGCATAAGACTTGCTTAAGAGGGTAGTATGATTGTTGATAGAGCCATACCGACTGTAAATAGCCATGGTGAAATTTTTTAGTGTAACACATGTGACCACATTTCACTTATGGTGATCATCCAACTCCCTGATAGATGATTCGATCAGGTTGAGATTATTTCAGCGCACCTTAATCGGAAATGTGGCCAAATGGTATATAGAGTTGCCAGGGGGCACCTATACTTATTTCACTAATTTTCTTAATATTTTCTTAAACCATTTTCAGTTTCCTGTCCGCTATGAAGCCGAAACTGAGCTTCTAGCCAACTTTCATCAAGACACAATAACTCACATTTCAGATCATATCTAGGGATCAAGAAGGAGAAAAAGTCTTATCAAAGCCAAAATTTCGCTAGTCTGGGACTCTTCATAAAATTCTACCTGACGCTCCTAGATGTAAGGTTGATTTAGCCAAGCCGAAGCCAAGCCCTCACGCAGATGGTATAGTTGGATCAATTGACGCAAATACGGTGAACCTTTTGAACCAGTTGTAGCAGTTGCCTCTACAAACTGCTTCTTCTAACCAATCAGCACCGTCTACACCTTTGCCCTCCCAACCTACCTCTATAAACGTCATTCAGGCCTCTAACCCCAAAGGAAATTAACAATCCGATGGGAATTTGAAGGGACGAGGTAAGAAGTAGAATCAGGAAGGGAAGGACAATGCAAACAAGCTCACCAACGGGGCCGGTGAGGGTGGAAAGGAATCCAAGGAAAAGGTTAAATTTCCATGCAAGTTATGCAATGGAGATCATCTTATTCAGCTCTTCCCTAAGATTTAATATGCTTAGCACTTGTTAGTACAGTAAGGGTCCTCTAGCTCCCAAGCTGTCCTGACTAACCCTTTTCCCCAAGGGTAGCAATTAGTCGGTGGTGCAAACTCGAACCCTGGTACCTCCACAGGGGGTAACCAGGAAGGGGAAAATTCCTCAAATGTTTATATGATGAACTCTCATGTCAACGTTGCTACATAAGCACGTGATTATGGCGAAACAGAAACATCTAAGGCTAAATCTATTCCTGAAGAAACTGACCCACTTCATATTGAGCGACTCTCTGCTAAGTCTATACCTTAGATACTGAAAGGCTTCGCAAAGTGATCGACTATTAACCCTAATGTTATGGCAGCCCAGAAAAACTCAATTGTAGAAGATCTGGCTCAAATTCCTTGTGCTGTGCCTGCATTGGAGGTACTCCAGTTGTGTCCTGCTCAGAGAAGTGCTTTGCTTTCAGAAATCGGGGCAGTGGATCCAAAGAATTCTTTAGTGCTCACTTTTGATATGCTGAATGTCAAAAAGGGACTTCCTCACCATATGGCTTTCCAGCTAAAGTCTACTTACTGAAAAACCAATATTTTTCGGACAGTTATAGATGAGGGAGCTTCCACATCCGTAATGTCTATGTCATGTTGGAAGGCCATTGGATCACCTTCATCTTTTCCTTCACCGACTCTCTTGACAGCATTTGATGAACATTCTCATAGGCTGCACAAATTATCTCGGCCTTTCCTATATGTGTTGGAGGAAAGGTCATTAATATTGAGGTACAAATGCTTAATGCCAACATGGATTACAACCTCCTCTTAGGCAGGAACTGGATTTACGAGATGGATGCCATAGTTTCATCTTTATTCCGCACCCTGTGTTTTCCTCATTAGGGGAGAATTGTTAAAATTGATCAGTTAGATTATTCTCTAGGTGACTCCTGTGCAGCTTAGGATTCTACCATTCCATTGGTGGATAACCCTTGTCAACCTATTGAGAATTTAGGAGTATGGATGTACTCTTCATTGATGGCTATATTTGACCTTCCCCCTCCTACAGCTAGAATCAATGCAATTTAATCCTCCAAGGGGCCTTCACGGAAAGAGTTCTTTTGAACTCATTATTTTTCAGACCCTTGGACCTTACCTTTATCTATGAAAAAATTAGATGGAGGGCAGGTTGGTGCAATGGCATTTCCCATGTCTACAGCAGAACTTAGCTATCAATCTATCGTTAACTCTATAGACAACCATCCCACTCCATTTTCAGAGGAGGAGTTAGATGGTGATGTGGCTCCAACTTGGACCCTTGACTCTACTTCTACTTTGGACTACTTAGATACAATTTTACCATCCGAGGAACCAATTTTAGAAGCAATGATGGGTGTAGATTGACCATGGGAAGATTTACATCATCAATCATAATTTCTTTGTCCATTGCATGAAGTCGAATCCAGGTTCTCCAATCTGCTTACTAGTGATGTTTGTACAGTTTCAAACCCTTTGAATCTAGCAAAATTATTTGTTGAAGGTAATATGATGGTTATCTAAAAAATTGTACCTATAAACATCTCTAGGAATCCTAACGTTATAGAAAATTTCTACATTGGAGCCGATTGTTCCCCTGAAGAGATTCAAATTTATATCGACTTCTTTAAATAGTTTCCACACGTGGCCCCTGGACTACGAAGTTGTTTTGGGAAAAATATTATGGAGCTCATGAGATTCAACCCCGGGTCGGGTGGCCGCCAGCCCACAGGCTCGACCGGCCTGCCGCACATTGGAACTTAACATATCAGGGGTGTCAAACATATTTGAAGTTTAAACAAGGACTGGTTGGGCGATAAAGGGGGGCAGCCCCTAAGGGCCACCCCCTATTCATGAAACCATAGGCTTAGAACCACCGGCCTAAACCCATTGGATAACTCCAAACAGTTAACAGTCCCAAAACTTGTGGTCACATGTTAAACGTTAACCTGGTGGTTTTGGCTCCAAACCCACGACATTAAACCTAACTGCTCTTCTGACGTGGTCACATGCAGAAATCCCACTGAAGGTCACTATCAACTAACCGTTTAACTAGTATTCAGTGCCAAAATTAGTGGTAAGGTCAGATTTAATCAGGCTAACTGGAAGTTAGCCACTTTTAGTGGAGATTTTCAGGGGCAAACTGGAGAAAAATTGAATGATCCATAACTTTGGCTAGGAGAGGGCTTTTGATGCGATTTATTTTTTGATTTTGGCTATTCTGAGAATTCCAGAGCCATTGGGACAGGTTTCACAGCTAGTAGAGGTCATCCTTAGGTACTTTGCAGCGAAGAAGTTCCAGGAGCCACTAGGGCCTATGCAGTGTTGGAGCTGTATTGGGTTGTGTGTATCCATTGGAGGTGAAACAATAGTCATTTTTGACAATTTCCTATATTCTGAAATCATTTTCACAGCTGGTTTTGCCTGTTTAGGCTTTTTATTTACTGTATAACCATTTTTAGCATCTAATCAAAGCAAGGACATGCCCATTTGGGAGCCTTGGACCCAGCAGATGTAGCCCGGGAGGGGTGAACTGCTTCATCAGTTGTTGTGTTATATGTGATGAACTTTTCTTGTTGTGTTTTTCAAATCTGATATGTTAAACAAGAAAATGAAATAACCCTCCTTCACACTAAAGGCTCAGAAAATTAACCAAAAACACTTTGTTTCATTTGCAAGACATCTGTAATAGTTTGTACCTACAATTTAATGGAAATGAATATCTTGCGCAACAAAAACAAGTAGTTTCATTTTTAGATCAAGTTGGTAACATAGCTCAGTTACTATTTCTGTGAATCTGTGAGTGGTAATATAAACTATAGACAGAGTCTGAAGCAATCCAGGAAGCCTTTGAAACGTTTTTTTTATACAACTGTGAAGTAGATAAAAGATCCTTCAGTCAATCTCTAGTTTAATTTATATTTTGAGTATTAATTTTTTGCAAAGACATGTTTTACTGTTTTGCAAGTTTTAATGATTACCAGGCTTAAGCTTCGAAGAGGGAAAGGACAATTGGTTAGAGCATA
Organism: Pinus tabuliformis; assembly: GCA_031772625.1. NCBI lineage: Eukaryota > Viridiplantae > Streptophyta > Pinopsida > Pinales > Pinaceae > Pinus > Pinus tabuliformis. The sequence goes on along the minus strand of CM062805.1, from coordinate 66,072,361 downwards.
TAATAATCCTAAACCAAGGAGGGTGAGGGTGCCATTATCTCCACCTTCTAATTAACCCTCAATAGCCTTGGAAGAAGCTTCAAGTATGTGTGAAAGGGGAGGAGAAGTTCTTGAAAACATGGATCCAAGAGAAGAAGAATGGGTATTCAGAAAACATTTTTTTGGACATGACTAAGATGGTCAGAATATTATCCCAGGAAAGGAATGATATGTTGGTTGGAGAAGGGTCTAAGAATCAAAAAGAAGGAGAGGGCTCTTCAGGAGGAAAGAAAGGTGATGACAATTTAAAGAAAGGACATGGAGGAAATGGTGACCAACCATCCCCATCATCATCCTCTTCCTCTACTTTGCCATCCTCTACTTCGGTAAATCAACTTCATAAGCATAAATCTTCTAGAAAAAGTCCATTTCTAAAGATAGATGTTAAATTTGAATTACCCACGTTTAACGGTGAAGTCAATGCAGAGAAAATTGACAACTGGATAAGACAGTTGGAAGTTTATTTAAGGATTGAGAACTTACATGATGACGACACTAAGATTCAATTAGCCTCTTTAACGATGGATGGAGCAGCATTGGTATGGTGGGAAGCCAAGACCAAGAATGAAATTAAGAAACATGGTAAGATTACTTTATCATAGGCTGAATTTATTCCCACAATTAAGAAGCAATTTTATCCTCTTGCTCATTTACAAAAGGCTATAATGAATTGGAAAAGTTTTAGACAACTTAAAGGATAAAGTGTTCAAGAATACACTCAAGAGTTTAGGAGAAGAGCACTGTTGTTAGGAGTAGACTTACAAAGTCAAGACACTTTTCTGAAATATATCGGTGGTTTGCATAGCTACCTTAAACATACTATCCTTATGTTCAATCCTACTAGTCTAGATGAAGTTTGTGTACAAGCTACGCATTTAGAGGCTAGAGGGAAAAACACTGTTGATGGAAATGAGGGTAGTGATTTTAAAGGCAAAGGAAAAAAAAAGGATTACAAACTCTAGAAAGGAAAAAGGAAAATTCTTTTGCAAGAACTATTCAAAAACAAGCCACGATGAAGACCATTGTTGGAAGCTTCATCCAGAGCTGAAACTAGAGAAATATAGAACCAAAGATAAAACCAAAGAAACGGAAAATACTATAGCAGTTGTTGAAGAGGACTTAGGGTTTGAATCAGGTGATGAGACAAAATGTATCGCCATGGTATTAAAGAACATAAAGGGGAAAGAGGTTGTACAAGAAACAACTCCTAGTTCTAGCACATTAAATTGCCACAAAGAAACTCAAGATGAAAAGAGGAGGATAGAGCTATTTCATGTGAGGATAATATCAAACCACACAAAGATAGACACATTTTTTTATTGTGGTTCTCAAGCTAATCTCATCTCAGAAGAATTGGTCAAACAGCTGAAACTTGAGACAATTCCACATCCAAAGCCTTATCCACTTGGGTGGATATGCAAGGATGCAAACTTACAAGTCTCAAAGAAGTGCATCTTTTGCTTCGCCATAATAGCTCATTATGTTAATTGGGTTGAAATAAATGTAGTACCACTTGACATTACAGGTGTTGTGTTGGGTCTTCCATATTTATTTGACAGAAAGGCAATCTTCCATCACCATGAGAATAAGTATCATTTGTTCAAGGATGGCAAATAGTACATTGTGAGAGCACATAAGAAGAAGCTAGAATCTTCTTTAGTCCATGCAGGGCAATTGAGAAGGCTAGTTAATGCAAGTCAAAATTTGACTTTGCTGATGGTTAAACAACAAGATTTTCTACAATTTCCTTTCCATATTATTTATAATACAAATGATGATATGTTTCAATCTGATAACAGTTTGTCTTTGAAAGAATATGACAAAAGGTTGCACAAGATTCCTTTGGTGTCGATCGGTGTAGAGAAAAAAGTGTTGGTGCAAAGCGGTAGAAGATTCCATGAGAAGGAAAAGCATGCAAGCAAAGAGGGCACACAGTTCATCATGGATCAATGTTGGTTTCAGAAAGGCAGATTGGTATGGTGAGAAAACTTGGTCAGGATTCGGCACAAATGTAGGGCTCATTCAGCAAAAATTCGCCACGTGAATAGTTGGCAAGGTGAACTTTATTTTAAGTCTTCTTTGAAGTTTGACCATTGTAGAAAGAGTATTATTTCTGCAAAATATAGTTTTTGTTCCGCAAATTTCAATAATTTTCATCATGACTCAGTCAATTTTAGCAACAGTCGGTCAGTGAATTCAAGGGAACATTTATCTTTTTATGAGAAGCTCAATTTGATGAAGTCAGGAAGATTTGAGTTATTCAAGGTTGGAAGAGTGGAGAATCAATCTCCTCGACTTCATTTTCAGTAATCAAAGAGCTTTTGGGGTCCAAAAGCTTCCATTTGGGAGGTGTGATCAGGTGCTCATGTCCTAAGTGGAAAAAATGCTCAAATTTTGAACTGCTCAAAATCGGTTGAAACCTGAACGACCGGATAGGCCTTGTTGAAACGATCATGTAGCGATAAACGACACTCAATTCAAACACAGTATGGAGGATTTATTGAATTTTTAAAATGTCCAATAACTTGCAAAATTTGAATTTAAAAAAAAAAAAAAAAAAAAAAAAAAAAAAAAAAAACTTTGAGGAATATTCCATTGAATATTCGGTGAAATATGTTGTTTGAGAGGCCCAATCGGGCGCTGATATATGGCCCCTGGACTACGAAGTTTTTTTGGGAAAAATATTATGGAGCTCAAGGGATTCGACCGCGGGTTAGGTGGCCACCAGCCCACAGGCCTAACCGGCCAACCGTACATTCGAACTTAACATATCAAGGGTGCAAAACATGTTCGAAGTTTAAACATGGACTGGTTGGGCAGTAAAGGGGGCCAGCCCCTATTCATGAAACCACAGCCTCAAAACCACCAACCTAAACCCATTAAATAACTCCAAACAATTAGCGGTCCTAAAAATTGTCATCACATGTTAAACGTTAACCTCGCGATTCCGGCTCCAAACCCGTAGCATTAAACCTAATTGTCGTTCCAATGTGGTCACATGCAGAAATCCCGCCGACGGTCATTTTCAACTCACTATTTAACTAGCAGTCAGCACCAAAAGTGGCGGTAAGGTCAGATTTAGTTGGGCTAATTGGCAGTTAGCCAGTTTTAGTGGAGATTTTCAGGGGCAAACTAGAGAAAAATTGAATAATCCATAACTTTAGCTAGGAGAGGCCTTTTGATGCAATTTTGTTTTTTGATTTTGGCTATTCTGAGCATTCCAGAGCCATTGGGATAGTTTTAATAGTCAGAAGAGGTCATCTTCAAGTACTTTTATAGCGAAGAAGTTTCAGGAACCACTAGGGCCTAGGCAGTGTTGGAGCTGTATTGGGTTGTGTGTTTCCATTGGAGGTGAAACAATAGTGTTTTTCAATATTTCCTTTGTTCTAAATTCATTTTCACAGATGGTTTTGCCCACTTAGGTTTTTTATTCACTGTATAACCATTTTGAGCATCTAATCAAAGCAAGGACATGCCAATTTGGGAGCCTTGGAACCAATAGATGTAGCCCAAGACTGGTGAATTGCTTCATCAGTTATTGTGTTATATGTGGTGAAAATTTCTTGCTATGTTTTTCAGATCTAATATGTTAAACATGAAAATGAAATAACCCTCCTTCACACTAAAGGCTCGGAAAATTAACCATAAACACTTTGTTTCATTTGCAAGACATCTGTAACAGTTTGCACCTGTAATTTAATGCAAATGAATACCTTGCGCAACAAAAACAAGTAGTTTCATTTTCAAATCACATTGACCGGTCAATCCTCAGAAAGCAGTAGCTATTAAAGCTGAAGTTGAAAAGATTCTTAAGGCGGGTTTCATATACCCCATTCCTCTAACGGAGTGGGTTTCCATTCTAGTCCTGGTAGATAAAAAGCAAGGAACGATCCAAGTATGCATTGAATTTAGGGATTTGAGTAAAGCTTCTCCAAAAGACAATTACCCCATTCCTTTTATTGATCAAATTGTTGATGAATCTGTGGGTAATCAAATTTTTTCATTCATGGACAGATTCTCTGGTTACAATCAAATTACTATCTATCCATAAGACGAGCATAAGAAAACTTTTATTTGTCCCTGGGGCACGTTTGCGTACAATAAGATGCCTTTTGGTCTTAAAAATGTTGGATCTACATTTCAATGGGCCATGTCTTATGCTTTCCATGACATCAAACATGTTATGGAAGAATACTTGGATGACTTCGCTGCTCGTTCTCGAAAGAGAATCGATCATCCCAGCCACCTTCGATTAGTCTTTTAGAGATGTCATTTTTATAAAATCTGGTTGAATCCGAATAAGTGTACTTTTGCGGTAACATCCGGTCAGTTGTTAGGGTTCATCATATTGACTGAAGGGATTCGAGTAGATCCTTTCAAGGTTGAGGCAATAATTCAATTACCTCCCCCATCTTCCATTCGACAAAAAAGTCTCCAAGGAAAGCAAATTTCTTGAGAAGATTTATAGCAAATTACGTCGAGATTACCGAATGATTTCCATTTTTATCGGACAACTTTTCATAATGATCTTTTGACGCCTTGAAGCAGGCATTAATCTCTACTCCATTATTGAGTCCACTAGATTATGCCAGAGATTTCATTTTGTATCTCGTTGTGGCAAAACCAACCATAGGTATGGTTCTAGTTTAGGAGGATGATGCTCTTACTAAGCATGTAATCTACTACTTGAGTCGAGGCTTAGTAGGTCTTGAGCTACACTATTCTCCTATCAAGAAATTGGCCTTGGTAGCTATCCATGTTGTCCAGCGACTTTGCCATTATATTCTGCTACGCAAAACGTCCGCTTTCCTCAGTAGGCAATTGATTGGGGGAAAATACAATCGATGGATTATTATTTTGCAAGAGTTTGATCTCGAGTTCTTGTCAGCCAAGTCTAAGAATTCATTGGTTTTTACGGAATTAATTTCTGCGCTGCCTTGTGAGGAAGACATTGTTTATGAGGAAAATTTCCCCGATGAACATTTATTCCTCATTTCTTCACAAGATCCCTCATATGGAGATATCATCATATATCTCCAAACTTCGAAGTTCCCACCTGCTTCCTCCAAAGATGAGCATCGAAAGTTACGTCACCTTGCCAAAAATTATGTTATCATTGGTGATACATTATATCACAGACGGCTTGATTCAATCCTTAGGCATTTCTTAACATTGGAAGAAGTAGAGTCTATACTTAATGATTTTCATAGTGGAGCTTGTGGCGGTCACCTATCAGGGCTTACAACACCGCAGAAATTTTGCGTGCTTTCTACTTTTGGCCTTCAATTTTAAAATATTGTATTGAAGCGGTCAAATGTTCCACCCTTGTCAAATCTATAGTCAAAAAATGCACGCGCACCTAGCTCCATTTTTTCCTGTTGTCACTGTTAGTCCATTTACGAAGTGGGGCATTGACTTTAATACTTGTAATCTGCCTTTGGTGGCAAGTCACAAGTACATAATTGTGGCTGTAGACTACTTCACAAAGTGGGCTGGGGCCATGCCTACTTACAAAAATGATAGTGAAACAACAACCTTGTTCCTCTTCAAGCAGGTTATTTCACGATTTGGTATCCCGAGAGAGATTGTCACTGGCCATGGCAGTCACTTCGAGAATCAATTGATGATCGAATTGGCTCTTAAGTTGGGCTTCCGCCAGGAGCATTCGTCTCCATATTATACTCAGGCTAATGGGCAAGTCGAAGCCGTGAATAAGTCCCTTAAGACTATCTTGCAAATGAAAATTGACAAAAATTGCTCCAATTAGCACATCATGTTGTACCCGGCTCTCTAGGCATACCAGACCTTGGTGAAGACTGCCACTAGTTTTACTCCTTTTCAATTAGTTTATGGGCTAGAATCTATTTTTCCTATCGAATGTGAAATTTCATCCCTTAAGCTAGCTATATAACTTCTTCTAGAGACGTCTAGTCTCGAAGAGCTCCTTGCTCGTTTGGAACATCTCGATGAGTAGCGTCGAGATGCCGCCATAATAAATGAGGCCCATAAGAAAAGGGTTAAAACTCAGTATGATAAAGTTGTCCATCCTCGAGTCTTTTCTAAAGGCGACCTTTTCTTAGTCTATGACCAAGATAAAGACACCTTGGGGGAAGGAAAATTCAAGTCTATGTGGTATGGTCCCTTTATAGCAAAACACGTTTTGGGAAAAGGGGTTTATGAATTAGTTCATTTTGAAGGGAACAAGCTCACAGAGCCCTGAAATGGGCTCTACCTTAAGAACTATTTTTCTTAGGTTCCGATCGAGCAATTGCTTATGTGTATATATTGTATTTTTGTACATATTTTTCGGGCATTTTTTGATATTGACATTTTTTTATCTGCTTTGGCAGGTGTTGATGGATGACATGATATATTTCAAATTCATCGATGGTGCTAGCTGGCACACTCGGAATCTTGCTTCCGCAGCTTGGGTGATTTATTATCCATCTGGCGAGCTTATGGTATCGAGGGGAGTATGTATTGGTCCTACTTCGAATAACATTGCCGAATATACTGTCATTATTAATTTACTATCCGAAGCAATTTCTTATGGGATTGATTCGTTGCTAGTGTATCCTTACTCACAGCTAGTAGTGTCACAATTGAATAACATTTATTGGGTTCGTGATCCTTATTTATATCACCAATTTTTTAAAGTGAGAGTGTTGCAACAATCATTTCTTTATATTACATATGTTCACATTCCACGATCTGAAAATTCATTAACAAACTCTATTGCTAATCAAGAATTAGATTGGCATATTAATCATTCATCAAATTAAACAAACATAAAAAATTTGGATCTGTATATATATCATAATGTTGCTTGTGTATAGATAAAGTGTTCAAAAAATAATATACAAAATTGGGACAAAATGCCCTCAAAATTTGGGTCCATGCCCATAATCATGTCCAGTCTCTCTATCGACCCGGCTCAGGATGAGCAGCTAAAAAGTTAACTACTGGATTGGCTACACGTTGAAGTATGCGGACATAGTACTGTGGTACCCCTACCATGCGGCGTTGGATCTCCTCAGGTAGGTCCTCTATGGCTATCATATGTACCTATTGAGTAAGCCTCACCAAGCTTCTCTGAAATGCATATAAGACTCTCTCTGTTTCAGTTGTTTCCTCTTCGACACCTCTTCACCGAAGCCTGTGCCTCAGAAATCCATCCGGTCTCACTGGAACCACATCTGGAACATGGTCATTTTTGAAAGTATTTTGTCTCATCCAAAATATTTCTAAGTTCATTTCATATTTAAAAAAGCAAAAAAATCTTAAAAATTTACAAAAGCTTAAAAAACTGTTACCTATGTCACCCTATGCTGCGTTTGGTGGCAACACCAAGTCAAGATCTCCTTGAAAATCCATACCAGGATACCGATAGTCATCGACTACAATGATATGTTGGTCCCACCAGGCGAAAAACTCATCATCAAAAGTCGTCCTAAGCATGTCCCCGCCTCCAAGGCATTTCATCAAGTCATCCCATCTACCCATCCGAGGATCTCGAGGGCTACTGATAGAGACAAATACTTTGGTACATAGCTGTTGTGGGGAAAACTGCCTATGCCGGACGATCCTATCCACCTAAGGTGTGACAGTACCTTAGCAACAAACGAATACAGCTACTTCGGTTTCTTCCTTTATCAAATGTGAAAGAGAGGAGATTGGTAGACTTACCGTTGTCTTCCGGTTGTCCCTTGATCTAGATCCTCTCCTCTTTGGGTGTCCACAGCTACTTGCCTCCTCGCTTACTCAAGAGAACGGCTACTTGATTCCCATGAGATCACAAGAGAACAACTACCTGTGACAAGAGAACAGCTACTTGCGACAAGAAAAGGACACAATACAAAGGCAAATATACATATTCATAAATGATTCAAGATTAGAAGTAAATCAAATATACTAATGCAAATCATACAAAATACACCAGCATATATGAAAGAACCAAGAAGCTTTATTGATTGATAACAAGGTTCAGGAAGAGATACAACCCATAGGGCTCCAACCCAGCATCTCCTTCCCAGTAGAATGGAATTCCTTCTTCAGCACCTTTCAAAGCATAAACACCCAATGATCCAACCACAAACCAACAGCAATTCTTTGCAATCACAATATTCCCCCCTCTTGATCTCATTGAGGAGAGATCTATATATAGGAGTTTTGGAGAGAGGATGAGTGAGCTTGAGAAGTGACTAGTGTCCTCTCCCTCTCTCAGTTCTTGAGTCCACTTGGAGGTTCTTGCTTCCACTTGGAGATTTGGAACCTCTTACTCATCACCAGTCGAATTCCCTGATGCAAGTGTCATTTTGGAAGCTTCCTGGGCATTGACACCTTGAGAAATGAGCCTGCCACTTGTCCAGTTACGCTCAGCGCAGGTAGCCTTTGTTGCAGTTGACATTCAACGCAGGTAGACATTGGAGCAGTTGATATTCAGCGCAGATGCTCAGTGGAGCAGTTGACATGATCCAGAATTGGCCTGTTTTTGAGTGTTTTCAGGTGGAGAACTTCAGTGAATTGTTGTGGTTTGCTGGCCTTATTCCTCTAGGGGTAGGAACAACATGTTTAGGGACTTTGGATCCCTTGATTATTGACATTTCATGCTCAGTGATGAAAGGCACAAAAATGTCTATAACAGTTGCCCCCTAAAGTATGAGGTCGTTTATCGGGTGAAATGCTTTACCCAGGAGAGTCCGAAGTTCATCCATTTGCTGGGAGGAGACCTGTAATAAGATACAATACAATACATTATGATTCATACTGCTTTCATGATCTAGCTGAGGCAGGCATTCCCATGCTCAGCTTTATAAATACATTTTGGTACATAGAACAGACGATCGTCTGATGGTAGACTGATAATTCTGGCGAAACTATCATCCTTTGAGTAGGATGATCATCTACTGCAATGATGTACATGTCAAATGTCTTTATTTTTCCAGAATATATATCGCAGCCTGGATGGATGAAACTAGATCCGGGGTCTTCAAACTCGTTCGATCTTCACTCTAAGTACAAGCCGATCCATGTGAGAATTGCGCTGAAGTCGAACATGGAAAGACATCGCTTGATTATCGGTCAATGATGTAAACCGTTAACAAGCGCGAGAGGAATCACCGATAATGATAATGACCCTCAAGGTACTGCAGTACAATTCACGTGGTGTGAATAAAGGACTTGGCGTCGAACACCACGCAAAATCTTTTGGTCGAAGGTCATTGATGTATACCTGTCGCCGGAAGTGAGAAACTTGCCATTGAGGCATGCAAGCTTCAAAGTACTGAAGGGGTTGTTCCTAGATCAACTTCTTGGATAATGAGCTGATGTCGACAAGAAGTGATCCGTCAAAGGAGGGCCTTAATAAATCCCACATCAGTGACACAGAACGGAGCTAATGATTTTAATGGAGGTGAAAACGATCTGTGACATATGATTCAGGGTGGCAGTCATGAATGGATGAAGGATAATGTATGGCAGTGGATGGGACCCAGTTGACTCTTTCTGAACGACTTCTCTTGAACATATGGCGACACTGATGTGATGGATTGGTAGCATTACCCCAAGTATGGATGGTATGGCGAGACCATGGTGATGTGACCAGTGAATGAAACAACCCAACCCGATTGTGGTACTGAGGAAAAGTGTCATGTTCAAGAGCGACCTGCTACCATCAAAGTTTTCTTGATTCTTTCCCAATTTTTCCCCAGTCATTGCTGACCAGTACCTCTTTATTTTTGTCAAGCTTGAGGAGGATAGCATATGCTTATTCTATAACCTGCCCTTTGGGAAAGCCCATCGCTATGTTTTAACGAGCCTAGCGATAGTGAAACTCGTTCTCGTCTAAAGACAAGTTTGTCGCTATTTAGTAATTTTAACGAGTCCAACGACAAGGAAAACTCCGCCCTTTTCATTTTTAGAGAGTCTGAAAAGGTACATAAAGTTAACTCCAAAATTCCTTTTTCATCATCCAATCCCTTAAGTTCGAAAAAGTATAAAACAATACAGAAGGGATGAGTTTTCGGTATTTTTAACAAGCCGAACAAAACAAGCGCTCGATCTTTTTGTGCAATAATCCCTCAGGTCCAAAAAGATTAAAATCTAGAGGAGGGATAACTCTTCCGGTCATTTAACGAGCTGGAAGGCCAAAACTCGGCAATCTTTTCATATTTTACGAGTCAATAGAAAAGAGCTTAAAGAAGACTCGTCTTTCGAGGAACGAGTGATGAACAGGGTTAGCAGCTGATTCCAGGTGCAGGTTGGAATTTTCCAATCACGGCAGTGTCACAAGGATGGCTAGGTGAAATCACTCTTCGCAGCTGTTCCTCAAAATGGGTAAACAATCAAATGGAGGTAAACGATCGGCCAAATGAAAAGTGGAGGTGACGGTGCAAACACGACCAGGGCTTTTATGGTTGATCAGGTTACATACACAATGGTTATTTACCGAGATGGGTTCATTTTTTAACGAGCTTGAATACGCCAAAACACTGCTCAGACTTATGTTTATTTTTTAACGAGCATGAACTATGTGCTAAAACTGCTCGTTTATAAGTTTGCATGCCCCCAGCATAATAACGCAAATTGAGGTGCATGCATATTGGTCACTATTCGTCCAGCAGTTTGTCCGAGACAGCCAGTTGTTGCCCCAGCAGTGGAGCCTGCTGGGAGAGTTATTCTTCGCGACCTTGACGTGGCCGAGACCCTTACAACTATGCAGGAGCAGGTTGAGAGCCTTACTCTCGGTATTTCGGATGTACGGATTGATGAGTTACCTTTACAGTTGCAGCGACATACTACTGGTGTGCCTAGATGATGGACTCGTCTCTTGCGCATGATTGCACAGGCCGTGACGTGCTATCATGAGCACCACTAGGCTAGGGTGCCCCCTAGCACTTTTGAGTTTTTGGGTCATGCGACCAATTTTTGTCTTGGTTACAGAACATTATGTATAAACGATAACAGCTCTTATATATATTTTGATTTTCAAGGTTTATTCTGGTTGAGTTACATGATCCACTTGCATAACATTGATGATGCAATTCTTTTATAAATGTCGCAAATGTCTATCTAATACATAGTTTGCTAATGAATCGGTTAATGTGTTTAAGTTCCTGGAAATATGTTGGTATTGAATTGAACCAAACTGTCTTTCCAAAATCTTAACCCTTAGAAGCATTCAATAAATAGCTGGATTGCGGACAGAATATATACGATTGAGCTGTAGTATCACAAGTTGTGAGTTTAGCCTGACGATTAGTCGGCGTATACCATGGGCGATGGCATCAGAGAGGAGTTCTATCAACGCGCTATACTCAGCGATGTTATTCGTTGATTGCCCAATACACACACCTTTGAAACTCACTAACTCGCCGCTTGGATCAAAAATGGCCCAGGCCGCGGAGGATAGATTCCGCGAACTACGGCTCGCTCCGTCAGCATATCCCACACATGTCTCAGAAAAGTTCGACATCTGCAACAAATGAAAAAAATGGATTAGTCGACCGAAACAAACCCTTTAGTGAAAACAAAATACAACAAAAGCACTCAGGTTACTATTTAGGCATAGTAACGCTTGAGGTACAACCCGTTGCGGGGTTGCGCCAGTGGGATTCCGTCATAGTCCATCAACTCGTAGGTTCCTTTTGCTAACACTCGTTTAACAATATAGGGACCCATCCATAAAGAATTAAATTTTCCTGCTCCCAATTTGTCGGATTCTTGGTCGTAAAGCAAGACCAAGTCACCTTCGGAGAAGACACGGGGTTTGACATTTTTGTCGAACTGCGCCTTGACTCGTTTCTTATGGGCTTTGTTAGCCAAAGCGGCGTCACGACGGGTTTCATCCAATTGGATTAATTCCAAGAAATGGGCCTCTTCTTCTGAAGTTCCGGGGAGGAGGTCAATTGCGAGTTTAAGAGACGAAATTTCACACTGGATTGGTAAGACTGCCTCCAGGCCATACACCAATTGGAAAGGTGTGAACCCAGTCGCATTCCTTACCGATGTTCGGTACGCCCACAAGGCTGAGTACAGGATTAGGTGCCACCTTCTTTTGTGAACCCCGATCATCCTTTGCAACATACACTTCAGGACTTTGTTGATTGCTTCAACTTGTCCGTTGGCTTGCAGATAATACGGGGTAGAGCTATCGTGAGATAGCCCTAGCTTGGAAGCTAATTCAACCATCATGTGATTGCGAAAATGCAATCCATGATCTGTAACTATAGCCTGCGGTACGCCGAACCTGGCGACTACATGATTGAAAAAGAAAAGGGCAGTTGTTTCACCAGTGTTATTCAATGTAGGCATCGCCTCGACCCATTTGGTAAAATAGTCAACAACAACTATTATATACCCATGCCCCCCAGTCGAGGTGGGGTTACATTGCATGAAATCGATGCCCCATTTGGCGAAAGGCCGAACATCAACTATTGGCTGTAAAGGTGCGGGTGGTCTTCTGGTTTTGCTATCAAAAATCTGACATGCATGGCAACTTCTGACTGTGATTATGCAATCTTTGAACATGGTTGGCCAGAAGTATCCTGCTCGTAAGATTTTTTGTGTTGTTGCATATCCAGATTGATGACCCCCGCACGCGCCTGAATGACACTCATTTAGGGCTTTTTCGGCCTCCTCATGGGTAAGGCACCTCCTCAGAACTGTATTGATACCACGACGGTAAAGCGTATCACCGACGATCATGTAGTCTTTGGCTTGGTATCGTATACATTTCTGTTAAGAGTGAGAGGTGTTAGGCCTAAACTTTTGGGTTTGGAGATAAACTATGATATCTCCATACCACTCATCGCTTGTAGATATCAGAAACAAATTCTCATCCACGATTGACTCTTCCGATGTTTCATCGTTGGACGATGATGGGAGATCGCATAATAATTCCGTGAAAACTAGAGCTTTCTTTGATTTGGATTTTACAAATTCCAGATCAAACTCTTGAAGGATCACTATCCATTTTGAATATTTGCCCCCCAGCAACTGTCGCGACAGTATATAAGTCATGGGGTTGCAATCTGATAAAATGGTAGTTTTCCAAAAGAGGACATAATGTCGAAACCTTTGAATCGCTTGAACAGCTGCAAACGCTAGTTTTTCAACATAAGAATATTTACTCTCTGTATCATTTAAGTTTTTACTTAAATAAGATATAGGATTTTCAATTCCATCAACTTCTTGAACTAAAACCATCGCAATGGTCGTATCCGCTGCAGCCAGATATAGGTTAAAATCTCTTTGATAGTCTGGGGCATACATTAATGATGCTCTTACTAGAGAATCTTTCAGATCATCAAAGGAAGCTTGCGCCACCTGATCCCAGACAAAAGGTACATCATTTTTCAAAAGACGAGTGTAACCTTTAGCAAGTTCTGTGTAATTTGGAATGAACCTCCTTAGAAAGTTTGCTTTCCCTTGGAGTTTCTGAATCTGAAGCAAATTTGAAGGTGGAGGCAAATTAATGATTGCCTGAACCTTGCAAGGGTCGAGACGAATCCCATCCTCAGAGACTACAAAGCCAAGTAAATGACCGGAACCGACACAAAACACACATTTGTGCGGATTGAGTCTTATCTTGTAGTGTCGGCAACGTAGAAATATCGCTCTTAAATGCTGCGGATGATCAGTCCATTTTCGCGAATGAGCCGGAAGGTCGTCGAGATATGGTTGAACTATGTTCTTGATGTCATGGAAGGCATAATTCATTGCCCTCTGAAACGTCGCCCATGCGTTCTTTAAACCAAAGGGTAATTTTCGATAAGCGAATGTGCCCCACGGACAAATAAATGCAGTCTTTGACTGGTCCTGTGGGCGGATATTTATTTGATTATACCCGGAAAATCCATCCATAAATGAAAAGATTTCACATCCGGCGCATTCATCAATTATCTGGTCGATGAAGGGTGTAGGGTAGTTGTCCTTTGGACAAGCTTGGTTTACATCCCTATAGTCGACACACACTCTAATCGTCCCTTGTTTCTTCATAACAGGGACAATATTCAATACCCAATCGGTTAGAGGAACCGGGTAGATGAAACCAACATGGAGAAGTTTCTCAACTTCTGCCTTAATGGCAGCGGCTTTCTTGGGGTGTACCTGTCGAAGCCATTGTCTTACTGGTTTGACATCAGGATACATTTTAATTTCATGTTCAACAATACTCGAGTCAATGCCTGGCATTTCATCGTATGACCAAGCAAAGACATCTCTGAACTCGTGAAAAAGAGCGTTATATATTTCCAGTTCTGAAGGGGAACAACCTTTGCCAACATAAATATTCTCTACAACATTGGGTTTAGTCGAGATATTTATGGCTATAGTCTCTTCAATATTGGATAAGTTTCGCTCGGAATCCACCGTATTTACAGTATTTGATAGGAATTCAAAGACTGAAGGGTGGTAAAGGTCATGTTGAGTATCTTCTTCATATTCTAGAAGAAGGGAACGATGGTGGTGATCATTCCATGGTGCCCCCTCAATCAACATTGATTGTAAGATTCCTTCGTCAGTCCCATGTACTTTCGACCAAGGATCTAATGGGGTACCATATTCTCTAGACCTATCTACCCAAATGCTTGACGAGCGTTGATTTGGGTTCACCTCCCATGCCCGAAACATTGATTGCTACAATATTTGTATAGGGCTTGGGGGCAAAACCATTGCATGATCCATGTCGACTTTGTCTTCTGCGACCTTCGTGGAAGATATCATGTTGCAGGATGCCACTAACGCTATATTTCCTATGTAAATAGGAGGTGGAAGCGCGAAAGTTCCCATCATTGTGGGGTCTTTCAATAGGCCTACTCCGATATCTTGAATTGAATGGTCGCTCCCATGGATCATGGGAATGCTTCCTGTAACTTGTGAACCATTAGGGAGGAAGTTATGTTGGTCGACGACCGTAATTCCTCCTTTAAAAGGGAATGCGATCTTCCTAAAATAAGTCGACACTACAGCTGCCATGGCATATATCCATGGTCTTCCCAGTAGGATGTTATAGTCAAGATTGCCATCGATGACTTCAACATCAATTTCCACTGTTTTTCCTCCTAGTTCAACCTTCAAGTTATTTAGGATGCCGTACGGGGTGTACGTCCTTCCGTCGAATGCTTTTAATGTCGTCGAAGATTGCGACAAGGTTGGAGATCCGAGAGTTTTCCAGCAACTCATCGACATGATACATGTAGATGCCCCCTCATCAATAATTGTTCGGTGAACAGTTTTGTTGAGGGCTTTCACTTGAATAAGGAAAGCCAGTTGAGCTGGTAACTGAGGATCATATCCTTTGTGGTCAAAGGATACAAGATTCGAATCCTTAGGATCAACGCCACCAATAGCTGATAACAAAGCCTGCCTTTGGGATGGGCAATTTTGCAGTACCTCAAGAGTCGACATAGCGGATGGCAATTGGGCCAAATCTTCCACTATGTTATAATGTTGCGCTGCCCTGGCGCGAGGATTAAATGTCGACTTGTGTACTACTCCCTTTGGCGGTTTTATTGTTAATTCAGGAATGATGGGTGGTGCAACTTCTGTCGAAGTTGTTGTCGAACTACTAGGTTGATCTTTACCTTTGTCATTCGACGCCGGTGGATTCCCGTAATCTTTGTTCCTTGTCGAAATCAAAGCATCATTTTGTTGCTTAGAGATCGATAACATTAGCACTTGCGACGGGGAAGCATTTCCACTATCAACCATATTTTGACCTGGATTTGGAAATGGATCAGTCAACACAGCTGAGGTTTTAGAACTCTTAAAGAATTTCTTTAGCTCAGCTCTTAATGAACAATCTGTTGTCCGATGATCCTCCTCATCGCATATTTGACAAGGAAATTTCCTATTTCCAAGAGGGTTTGAAGAAGTTTTTTGAGGGGATGACTCACCCTGCTTCTTCTTCTTCCCTTTGTTTTGCTTCTTCTTGCTTCCTGGTTGATTGGAATTTTTGCCTTTATCTACTGATACGGCATTTATTTCCGAAGCAAGAATTTCTTGATTTGCATTTTGATTCGAAGTCTTACGGGCCTTCTTAGAAGAATCCTTTGTCGACTTTGCGTTTATTGTGCCAATCACACCATCGCCGGCGTGAGAGTCACTATTTGATTTAGGAGGAGGAGGAATTGAAAATTCCAGTCTAGGGGCGTCAGGTATCTTGTCGTAGAGCATGCCAGACTGAGTATACACTAAGTCTAGATATTGTGCACGAGCAATAACCTGCTCCTCTGTTACGACTCCCCCCTTGGCCACATCTTCCGTTATAGCGGGAAGTAACGACTTTATAAACCATTCAGCTAATAGCTGATCGGGAACGTAGGTCTTTACCATTCTGCGACGACGACGCCACTCATGTATATGATCAGATATATGTTTGGCCGTCGTCTGCTTGAAATTGGTTAAGATTTCTGTTCCAGTTTCATACCTTATCGGTAATTGAAAATGGGTTAAGAAAGTCGTGGCTAGGGAACTGAAATTGTCGAAAGAGGCTCTAGGTAATTCAATATACCATTTAGCCGCTGGATCTGTCAATGTCCTCTGAAAAAGGCGAAGCCTTATTGAATCATCGTTCAGGGTGTTCGACGAACACCACAGATGAAAAGTCATCGCGTGATTCGACGGGTCTTCGCCTGGATTTCCATTGAACTTAGGAATGTCCGATGGAAGCTTGTTAGGAATCGCTGGCCACCAAGGGGCGTAACAAATCGGATCGTTCGTTAATCGGTGTAAATCTGGTAATTCTAAAGTTGCCACGAATGGTAACTGTTGATTCAGGTTAGGCGAGGCATACCCAGGATACGATGGAATCGCCTGAGCAGTAGGCCTTTGCATACCAGCATAATGTAATTGATGTTGGTATGATTGATACGGTTGGTGGACTTGACCACTGTAAAGTGGTTTGTTTAAACCGTTTTGAATATACGGTTGTCCACTATTCACAAAGATCTGCTGTTCAGACCCTTGGTACACCTGCTGGAATTGTGGTTGTTGGTATTGCACCAGCCATGGTTGTGAAGCCATGTTCTGCTGTGCTATACTAACCGACGGACCAAGATGTGGGGTAATTGAACCCGTTTGGACCTGTGTCGTCCTGCCAGTCGGTGATTGTGGTCGTGTCATAGGGTCAAGGGGTTGTTGCATTACAACCTGAGAAATCTGAGGTTGACACAAAACAGGCATCGTTTGAATTTGCGACACTGTTACAATAGCTGGCGTTGTCGGGATGTTCGACATAGGTACACATTGTTGCATAGAATACACAAATCTTGGTTGTTGGGGTAGCATAGGTACCCAACCACTTGTTGTAACTCCAGTATAACCTTAATACGGTTGAGAACTGCCGTATGGATATCCTCCCGAAGGGGGTAATGAAAGGGCATACTGCCCCCCATACGGTAGCAATCTGGAACTCAAGGGTATGGTTTGCCCTTGGGGACTGGATGGCCCAAATTGACCTCCATAGGGATCAATTTGTCTAGTTTCAACATAAGAGTTACTGGATATTATTCCGGAGGAACAAACTGGAACAGACCACACTGTCGAAATAGTCCCTGAGTGGACTCCTTCTAGCGGTTGAGAGCTAGTTGGGATAGATGGTACACTGGCAAACATCGTCGAAGTGGCGGCAGGGAGTTCTGCCGTCGCCGTGTCGTTCGACACAGTCCTAGATGTCGACGGTTGCTCAGACATTTTAAGTCTATCCAATAAATTGCCTAGCGATTCTACATGAACTTCCACTGGTGATGGACAAACTTCTGATGTTGCAGGAAAAAGAGTGACCCCTACTCCAAAATGGGTTGGAGTACTTGCTTGCGGGTCCTCTACAATTTCCTCTATCGCAATCAAACCAGGTGGAAGAGGAAGACCGTCAGGTCCGTAAAAAATTTCTGGTGCCGAAGAAGGGGTTGTTTCGACAGCGACAGTTGTTTGAGTAACAAGCCTCTCTGGACCGGTTACAGATGGAACTGGTTCAGTAAAGCAAGTACTTGTTCTCAGACTAGGATCAATGTTACTATCCCTCTGTGGCTATTGAACTTCTTCAATAGAGGCAGGGTTTCCAAAAATGTTTGGAGTAACCGGAATCTCAGATGTTGTTGGAACAGTTGTTCTAACTTTGATAGGAGATTTTGAACCGGTTATACGAGTTCGCTTTGTCCGTACTGTTTTCGATTCCGGAGACAAAGACGGTTGACTCGCAAGCCTCCGCGAATGACGGGGTTTCAATTTACTTCCTCCCACGATTGCGGATTACTCGATCAACTAAAATACAAAAGGGGAAATGTGTTTCCGAATTAAATGAATTTTATTAGACGCTTTAGACACAACTTGCTTTTTCAGTTTTAAAGAGTCGAGAAAAAGCTAAAGATGACTCTAGTCTCCTTCGATGTTTTAACGAGCCCGAAGTGACAAATGCTCGGATGGACTTTTTCTGTTATAGAGTCTGAAAAAGGCCAAAAGAAACTGCTCTGGAGATCTAGGCAGAGGGTGTGCCAAACTTTTCGCAAAACCACAGAATACGTTTTACGGTACGGGTGGTCGATCTTCGTGAATGTTGTGTTCACTGCATTGTGATCAGTAGGGCGGCCGACATGGCTTCCTAAGGATAAAGGATATATGCCTATAGGGGTATCCCAATATATACGCAACGGTACGTGGGAGATCAAGTCCGTATTAGCGCTATCGTCCCTCAGGAGGAATCACCCACCTTCCCCGAGATCGACAGTCACTAGGTTTAACGACGCCGGAACACGTCTCTACCTAGACCTCTATGTTGTGCGTTATGTTGCAAAGCGTTGTTAGGTTCATTCAGTTTATTTTAAGTTGATCTTTTTAAAGTTTGTCTTTCAGGATCACCACGAGATGTATGGTACAAATTCCTAAATGCAGTCTAAGATGATAAGCAAGCTTTATAATCTTTCAAATTTGAAATTCCTAGCTACTAAGGGAAAAGAGAGCGACTATCTTTTCTCAAAGAGCAATCAGCACACTCTAATGCACTCTTCCTAAATCAAGCACGCAAACTTATCAAAAATGCAAATGCACAATGCAGGTGTTTGTTTTCCACTTTCTTAGTATAAATGCCTACAAAGAAAGCTTTTTGTACAACTTTGAATTTGCTTTTAAATGACTGAAACAAACAAGTTTTCCTTTTCCAAAATCAACAAGGGTAGAAGAGATTACAATCACTTTGCGATTTTTCGAAAGGAATACTCGTTTCGACACTTAAAAGTGACAAATTCAAACTAGTAAGCCAAAGCAAATGTACAATCAAACTGCAAACAGCCAATGAACTCTCTCCTAAGATCACAATCAATCAATCAATCAGATCTGAATCAAGGGCTACAGGATGATTACTTTACTCATGCAAAGGAAAACTGTAAATGACGCCACAAACACATAAAAACACTTACAGTCTTTTTGTACAAAAATGAGGCGGAATTCAAGCAAAGAAAAGGGGTTATCATACTGGTACCTATGCTGGTAAAAGGCTGCAAAAACAGAGATCAAAACAAGGCAAAAGACAGCAGAGAACCCCAGCTGCACAAGGCCACACTGGTTCAGCGCAAGTCTAACACTGTCAGTTTGACATTCAGCGCAGGTAGCCTTCACGGGACCTGCGTTGAAATGCAAACTGCCTTCACAGTGTCTGTGCTGAAAGGAGAAACTCTCATTTCTCTTGGATTCCAGGTCATAAAATGCTCAAAAATCAATTGTTTCAGGCCAAATCAGAAACACAAGCAAGGTATAAACAGAGGGATGCTTTAAGAGGGCACTAAAGACTATCACAAAGGATCATCAAGTCATTTGTGAGTCCATTGTTGAGATCATAGACAAAAATCCAGTGAAGGATCAAGGCAGCAACATTCTACTTTGAAAAGCAGTTCGATTGTTTCCGTTGAGTCTATGAAGTAAACAATGATGTAAACACAAACAAAATGACTAAAACAAATTCCCCAGCGGAGTCGCCAATTTGTTGTGGGGAAAAATGCCTATGCAGGACGATCCTATCCACCTAAGGTGTGACAGTACCTTAGCAACAAACAAATACAGCTACTTCGGTTTCTTACTTTATGAAATGTGAAAGAGAGGAGATTGGTAGACTTACTGTTGTCTTCCGATTGTCCCTCGATCTAGATCCTCTCCTCTTTGGGTGTCCACAGCTACTTGCCTCCTCGCTTGCTCAAGAGAACAGCTACTTGATTCCCACAAGATCACAAGAGAACAACTACCTGTGACAAGAGAACAGCTACTTGTGACAAGAGAAGGACACAACATAAAGGCAAATATACATATTCATAAATGATTCAGGATTAGAAGTAAATCAAATATACTAATGCAAATCATACAAAATACACCAGCATATAGGAAAGAACCAAGAAGCTTTATTGATTGATAACAAGGTTCAGGAAGAGATACAACCCATAGGGCTCCAACCCAGCATCTCGTTCCCAGCAGAATGGAATTCCTTCTTCAGCCCCTTTCAAAGCATAAACACCCAATGATCCAACCACAAACCAACAGCAATTCTTTGCAATCACAATATTCCTCCCTCCTGATCTCATTGAGGAGAGATCTATATATAGGAGTTTTGGAGAGAGGATGAGTCAGCTTGAGAAGTGACTAGTGTCCTCTCCCTCTCTCAGTCCTTGAGTCCACTTGGAGGTTCTTGCTTCCACTTGGAGATTTGGAACCTCTTACTCATCACCAGTCGAATTCCCTGATGCAAGTGTCATTTTGGAAGCTTCCTGGGCATTGACACCTTGAGAAATGAGCCTACCACTTGTCCAGTTATGCTCAACACAGGTAGCCTTTGTTGCAGTTGACATTCAACGCAGGTAGACAGTGGAGCAGTTGACATTCAGCGCAGATGCTCAGTGGAGCAGTTGACATGATCCAGAATTGGCCTGTTTTTGAGTGTTTTCAGGTGGAGAACTTCAGTGAATTGCTGTGGTTTGCTGGCCTTGTTCCTCTAGGGGTAGGAACAACATGTTTAGGGACTTTGGATCCCTTGATTATTGACATTTCATGCTCAGTGATGCAAGGCACAAAAATGTCTATAACAATAGCCAAGGTACCTTCTTGAAGAAGAATGAGCATAATATAGTCCTATATCCAAAGTTCTTTGTCTGACCATTTTGAATAGCGGTCAGTTGGCTCTTCATGTTGGTCAGAAGAGGTGTGCACCAGTCGAAAACTGTGGTAAGGCATTCCACTTCGAGGCTCATGGACACTCGTGAAGCCTGATGCAATGAAGCTGATCCATTTACCCTTGCAATAGTAAATAGTAGAATCCTCAAAGTTAAACTTTCCACGCGTTTGATTGGAATCTGACTTCCAATCTTTTCCGGGTGCCCACGACAGTATATGTGTACATATTCTTCTACTGAAAGACTACCTCTTGTCCTACCAATTGAATGCACCACCTCTCCTCTTCAAGAGAGATCTGTGATAAAGTAGATGTCTCCAACCTCAATCTGCAAAGGCATCTGATCTATCATGAAGGCATCATCCTCTGCACTCCAGTAGTGGATCAACAGTTCGAGCAGGCGTGTGTTGGATTTCATGTTTGGCATTTTGAAAAATTTCAATAAGCCACACCCTCTCAATGCGTCTAGTGCATGTTGGTCATTCATTACCTCATTGTCAATTGTGGTATGATCTCTCTCTCTCAATATGATGGTCATCCTGAAAAAATTTGTGTTTCAACCATTAGTTTTTGTGTTTAAAATTTTAACTCGTGTATACGCGGGTTCCCTTTACACACAGTCACGTGTAGGGTTTTCGTATATGCGGGTTGATCACATCCAACCCACGTGTACCTAAAGTTGGATTTTTTTTCCGTAAACTCCCAAGATCAAAGCTTGATGAAAACTTCTAAAAACTATCACAAACTATTACAAGCATGATTTGAGGGCTACCTGATAATTTTAGTGTGATTTGAACAATCCAATTGTTCAGAGGTAAGTTTGCTCCTTTTTGATCCACAACTCTTTGCTCCAAACAAAAATGAAAAAACTGTGAGTCCAAAAGTCATTATATAACTTTGAAATATTTTTTCAAAAATTGATTTTTGTCTCGTGATTTTTTTGACTTGTGGGCTTGGATTGTCGAGAATGGGTTATTCTTTCAGGATATTTTGGAGATTTCTTCGAGATGTTATTTCGGTCCCATGACCGCTAACCCATCATGGTGGGTATCATTCACTCACTAGCATATATGTTAGGGAAAACCATTTTTCCATTGCATCTTACATCCTAGCCTCCGTTCAGTGATACATTAGCCATAGGGTCGACCCCATCATGTCTTGGTTAGCAAACCAGGTTCACTCACCGATTTTTAAATCATGATGAGGTGGTATAACCATCCTTTACATGGGAATCTTAGTTAGAGCGTTGTTGACATTGGTGCCCATGTTGCTATACTGAGTAGGCTCAGGAGTCCTCTTTAGTCCCGCCATGACTTGTGCATTGAAGACACATTCTTCTTTCTTCAACGCTTATTTTTGGCCTTATACCCTAGACACTCTTTTGTGTTGAGTTGTACTACTACATTGCATTTTGACTATTTACACCCTTTGGCCTTGAGCCGGCTTCAATTGGACTCGTGTTTAAGCCACTTATTTGACCATGTCTTCTGCAAAATCAACCATGCAATCACTTAGCTTATGCAACTTGATGCATCCTTTGACTCATGGAAGGAACATCCCTTTGAGTGTCCTTGACCAGTTTCACCTCCCTGCATTGAGCTTAGGATTGTTCCCATCCTAAGAACTAGATCATCTGTCTATTTGACACTCGTTCTTTCCACTGTATTATATCATTCTTTTATTCTTTTTCCAGCTTAAAGAAAACAGACAAAAAAAATGATATATTCCAAAAAGAGCAGGAACGGGACAACATTTCCATATATTTTTGGCAGCTAGAGTGAGTCATGTCGCCCTTGAACAAAGTACTCAAAATAAAGTCTCCTCCATTTTGGGCGAGATTTAGTTTGACTTAGGTACGTCTTAACCTTGTTATTGAGTCATTTCTCCTCGGATTGGTTACTTCTTCTAATCATATAGAGAGTTCGCTCATGCCCTCTGCATGACAAACTTATACATAGTTATCATATGCTGCCATATAGTCATCATTGAGTCATGCTTTTGTTCAAGGGAAGTAAGCCTGAGTCAGCCTCTCTGCGGTTTCTCTCGACCTATTTTTCAGTTGGCCATCCCTGTGTTAGAAAATTATATATTACGGAGCAATGGAACACATAAAATATTGTAGAAATATAAACACAGAAAATGCACAAAACAAGAGAGACACAGATATATGTGGTTCACCCAGTTTGGGCTACGTCCACCCCGAACAGCCAGTCCTTCCTTTCTATTATCCAGCAAAATGAAGAGACACAACCTACAGCAAATCCGCTGTAATATCCTCTGTTTTCTCTCACAGTCTTACCTCTCTGTTTCTCGCTCACACTAAATACACATCTATCACACAACCTCAAATACAATACCCTCATACAAAGAGAGGGGTTGCCTTCTAGGGAAAAAAACCCTAAACAAACATAAGTTCTACCGTCAGATCATCCGCCTAATGAACGACCCAGATTGACTAGAAATTACTATACTTTTACAAGGAAATTTTACATTTATTTTTGGATTCGGGGGCGCTGCCCCCGAGCCCCCTCCGGGGAACCACTGGCCCCCAGACCCCCCAGCCAGGGGGGATGGGCCCCCCCAGGACCCCCACGGGGGGGACAAGTCCCCCCCGCACCCGCCTGCATGGAGCGGTGTACAAAACTTCCTGGGGTATACATTCGGCTGAAACAAAGACCTCTGAACAATCATGCTCCACACACAACAATCTCCCACTTGGAGAATGCTTGTAGCAAATCCACCGCTACTTCATTTGTTGGACAATGACTCCTCTTTGGACCTGGTTGTTTCTCATCTTCATCGTCATCCTTGAAGACCAATTGAAACTGAGCATGTTCTCAGTTTCTCCCTGGTTAGAACTTTTGTTAGCATATCTGCAGGATTCTAGCTAGTGTGTATCTTTTCCAGCTTCAACTCTCCATCTTCCAACACTGATCGTATGAAATGATACTTGAGCTGTATGTGTTTAGTCCTAGAATGAAATGCTGAGTTCTTTTCAAGATGAATGGCACTTTGGCTATCACTGTATAACGTGCCCATATCATGCTTCTTACACAACTCACCCATAAACCTTTGTAACCAAATCATTTCTTTACTAGCCTCTGTAGCAGCAACATACTCTGCTTCTGTTGTTGAAAGTGCAACAACACTTTGGATTTTTGAAACCCAACTGACAGTTGTTCCTCCAACAACAAATACATATCCTGTAGTGCTCTTCTTGTTATCTCTGTCACCTGCCATATCTGCATCAACATATCCTTGTAGGGATATGTTTGAACCACCAAAGCATAATGCTTGATTTGTGGTACCTGTTAGCATCCTGCTGCAGCAGGTATTCATCTTTCATGATTGACATTTTTACATGCCAAATATGTCATACTTTGCAAACTGCAGTGTTCCATATTTCCACAAGAAGGAATGAAAGTGTGCTGGTCCAAATGCCACTGCTGTATTCCATTTTTGATAAGTTCTTCAGTTAAGGGAAGCCCAAACAGCTAAATCCTGGCCTCCCTAGGTTCCAATTTCCTGTTTTAGAATATAAAGAATGATATCTGTCCAAACAGTTTAATCTTGGCATATTTATAGATAGGTAGAGAATCAAAGGGACCCAATTGTTTAATCTGGGCCCTGGAAGAAATAAGTGTAGATCTAGATAGGAGGAATTCAAGAGAAAAATGTAAATCCGGGTTTTCAAGTCTAAAGTGCACCCAAAGAAAAAGAAAAAAATGTTAGGTAAGTAGGCTGGGTAGGTAGCTGTGGTTGCAGAATGATGATTGATGATCAATTTTGTGTTTCAAACTGTTTTATCTTTTCAAATCAGTGCAGGCAGTTTTATTCAGAAGAACTCAGAGCTGGACATCACTAACTTCCCCCTTCTTCTAATTTCCCAAGTCACTTACTAACTCCCCAAAGAGGTCAAGATCTGCTTGAGCCTCTTAGTCTCTTCATACTCCATATCAGTTGCCTGGGTGAAGATATGCTTCACTCAAGGAGTTCATTTCTCTACAAATTCTTTTCCCCAAAATTTTCCTAAGGTCCCTGACCTTAGCGCTTGCTAGTCACCTTCATATTAACTACTAACAGTATTATATAACTCCCTAACAGTTTTCCCATTCCCCTACTAAAGCTATGTACATATAACTCCCCTATGTGAATATCCCCTCCCTGGCAATATAGTCATATTTCTATAAAGTCTGGGGAAAAAATAGTCCATCTAGGGCTGTTTTTAGCCCATTTGAGTCATAAAAGGGATTAATCTAACACCTGGCTAGATTAATAACCTCCTCGCCCTAAAACCCTCAAAAACCCACTTTTTTCCCATATACTAAGTTTTCGGGCACAAATTGCTAAAACTCCGCGCGCAAATAACCCCCTTTCCCACCTCTAACCCAAATGTTTTCGCATAAAACATCAGCCCCGCCGCTTATTAAACCTATAACCCACTTTTTTCCTAGGTCATAACCCACCAACATGCTATATTTTGGGAATATTCCCGCGAATATCCCTGCCCACTAACCCGCCGCCACCTCGCGTCTCCCGCCAACAGTTGGATCGCCCGCCCCACAGATCAACGGTTGGCGGGCCACCCCATCCCCGAAGCACCCAAGTTTTAGCATTCGGGAGATGGGCGGTATTGCCGCCGTACCCCCGCCACGTGTCAGATCCTAGGCTGTGGCGGAGGCCCCCCTCACGAAACCGCTCTCCCCCAAAGGTGGTGCGCCACAATACTGCTTACCACCTCCTGCCTCGTAACATCACCACGTATGTCACCCCTTGCACAGTCACCGCTTACGTCACCCCCTCTGCCCAATCACATGTCCAGTCATCTGCCTGCGTGGTCCCTTTCCACGTGTCATGCCACGTCACTTTCCGTACATGATGATGTCATGCTGACGTCATCCCACCACGTCATCATGCTGACGTCATCGCTGACGTCACCCGGCATACAACGTCATGTCATGCTGATGTCATGCTGACATCATCATCAGTTTTTAGCGCAGAGGCGAAAATCGCACTTTGGGGCCCCGGAATCCAATTCTGAGGCAGTTAAAGATTCCCTGAAGATTCCCCATTCAGGCCCAAAAAATCTAGCGATGAGCGATTTGCGCCTAGCAAGCCCGAAAGGTGCGAAATGATCCATTTTTCTTCGTGAAGCTTGCCGGAAGGAGCGGAAAATAGTTTTGAAAGAAACTGAGGCTGAACAATGACCATTAATTTGTGAATGAGACCCACAGCATGCCAGAACAGCATCAATTTATTGCCAAAGAGTATCAGAGGAAGGAGGAGAGCCAAAGGGTATTAGCAGAAGATTTTTTAGGGGCTCGAAGCACCTGAACATTGATGAGCCCCCCCAGAAAGTCAAAAACAAGAAGAGTAAGCCTGTCCTAACTCTCAAATCACAGTCAAAAGCATTCAATGCCGCCGAACAGCAAGGGTACAAAGACCAATGCACATTTATAAGAGATGAACAGCACACAACCACCAGGACAGACGTCAACTCATCTTGTTACAGCTGCGCCTAGCATAGCTCAAAGATATTTTTCTGGCATTTATTTCTGGATAAGATTAGGTTAGAATAATCATTTTTCTGTCAGACCTCTTAGGTCGGCTGTAATAGATAAATTTTGGATAAATCTTCCCTATATATACCACCCTCTGTATTGTTTTAAGAGTCGGTTGGTTGATAGTCTTCAAGGGAGACTCGCACTGTATACCTGATATGTTTTCTGTAATCAAAGACTGTTGAAAGGCTTGGAGGAAAGACTGTCTGCTCTATGTCTAATGGTTTTGAAGAAGTGAAATTGGAATTCTTGTGCTGCAACATGACTCAATAAGTTTTCCTATCTCTGTTTTTCCATTGGTATACCGTCTAAAATAGTAGAAAGAAAGAATAGTCTAGAATTGGTTTAAACACCCTCTATGCTCATTTTCTGCTATTTCTTTATGTTTTCATCTCGGTTAGTAATGAATATGAATTCCATATGGCTCATGTTTCCCCTAATCCCTTTATCTTTGACAGTTGTCTAGGAATTCTTAATTGCTCCTAGACATAGCTCATTCACCTTCCCCCTTTTAAGCCGAGTGAGAGATTCTTTATTGCCTCTCATTCCTTATCCCTCATTCCATCCTTTTAAGCTTTAAGTGTTATTTCATGAGCAGCTACCTTTCTCCTTATTTCTCTTATGACCAAAAACACGCACCAGCAGTCCCACTCCTTCACTCCACGCCCAATGGTTTGAAACTTACCAGACTATGTTTTTCCTCTCTACTTGAGACATCTTCCTTCCCACCAAAAACAAAACAAAAACCCTCTAAACTCAAGACCTAGCCTAAAATATTTTTCAAACAAAGCTAAATCTAAAAGAGAGAGCCCTCTCTGATTGCAGGTTGGCTAGAACCTGCAGTCCAAAGTTGGTCTGTGGTTACCTCGGCCGTATCCTTTCCGGAGCTTAAGGAAAACCTGAGTGATAACATAATGGCGACTCGGCTGGGGACCTAATCCTCAAAAAAATTTATTGATTAAGTTGAAATGCTCCGCTGGGGAACTTCCTCAGATAGTTTCACAAAGAAAGTTGGAAAGCTCCACTGGGAAGACCCAAACCTTCATAACCTTTTTCAAGTCTAGCTCTGATCTTTGATGGTGGATAGAGATCAGGCACTCAAAGTTAATGTATCCACTTGGTGACTCCACATCATCCTCATAATAAAGACTCCACTGGAGAAATGAACCCAGAAGAAATTTATGAGCAGATCAGGCTTTTGACCTGGATTATTATCCAAGAGGTCATGTTCTTTCTCCTCCATAAAATTTTGTTGTACATATTGTTTGAATTTGACTTTTATGTTTTTCCCGTAGAAAATGTTGAAGAAATCCCTCCTTGCACACCTGAACAACATCCTTTAAATGCTGCTAATGCTCACCTTATAGTCAAGGAGGACACTACTGTCAAAACAAATCATCCTATCCCTGTTCATACCGAACCCAGTCATTTAGTCCTTGTTCACAATCACGTACCTCGTAAAGTTCCTGATAGATATAAACCACTCATTCTGCCTCCCGTGCTTAATCCTTTACCCAAAAATCATCCCATGTATCCCCCAATATTTGATGGAGAGAGTGGAGTTACTGCTCAAAAGCATATTCAGGCCTTTGAAAATTATTTAAACATTTTTGAAGTGGAGGATGAGGATGTTAGTGTTAGGTTGTTTGCCATTTCTTTGCAAAGTGAAGTTAGGACTTGGTTTAAAGCATTGCTTGAGGCAAGCATCTCAAATCTCTAGCAGTTATTCAAACTCTTCCTTGATAGATGGATGATCAAAGTCAATTTCCTCGTGCTCATAGAAGAATACAATCAGTTAAAAAGAATTCCAAATGAATCTGTTCAGCAATTTTTTGACCGATTCAATCAAGTTTATCATTCCATACCATTGAATATAAGACCTCCCCCTGATTAGGCCCTATTACATTACCCAGCAGCATTTGATCCAGAAATGGAATTTCATCTGAGAGAAAGGAGCCCCTCTACTATGCAACAGATGCAGAACATGGTAGTAGATGTAGAGGTTAATCTGAAAGTTAGGGAGGAGAAGTTGAAAGCAGAAAAAGAGGATGAACTTGACATGTTTTTAGAGAAAGCAGAGGAATTGAAGCACATGTGCACAATGGAAGTTGAAGGCTTAGAGTGCCAGAATAGATCTGTTTTGCAAAAGGAAGGTAATGATATTCATAAACAAACCAGCTACAAAACAAATGACATATTCATACTGCCATACATGATGGAACAGTCTCCTGATATAATCTATGAATATAATACTTCTCTTCTTTCAAATGTCTGCCCAAATATGATCAGTATGATGATGACTGTGAGCCTAACGACCAAATCAGTCTTGCAGAAGAGTCACATCTAATTTTTGCAGAAAGCACAATTCAGGATCAGCTGCCTAAAAATAATGATCAGTATGCCCATTTCAGCTATGAAGAAAGGGAGGAAAAGGCAGAAAATTTTAAATTCAGTGAAGGAGCTTTACCATTTTGTTTTAGGTCTTTTCATTTTATTGGGGATAATTATCATGCCGTTAACAATCAAGTGTCACCATATTCTGTTACTGATCAACTAGAGGAAAATCCAGGCCCTGCTCCTAAAGCATCACCATTAGATTTGCAGCCCCAAAGTGCCAGTGAATGTCAGATTTATGAAGACTCAGAAGCGGCAACATGTGACCAAAAAATCCAATTGGATTCCCTGCCTGTTGATTTTCAGCTATCTCGGATATTTGAAGAGGAAAAAGAACAGTCAGTGGAAGTCTGTCAGGTGCCATCTGAGCCAGCTTTCAAAGAATTACAGGTACCATCCCATGTTTTGCAGAATTCGTCTGACAGTAAGCTGCGTGATGAGGTAAAACACTGCTCTTCTCTGCTGGCAGGCTGCGAAGCACGGTATCAAGTGGTTGATAATCCCCCAATTCTAAAGCATGATAGCTATCCCAAACTTTTGTATAGTTCTTTAGTTCAGTCTAGCAATAATGTATATATGCTATAGGACCCTTTTGTATAGTTTCTAATTTCAGCAAAAAAGGTCAGCAGTTACCTGACCTTCTCAAAGATCAACAAAGCGACATCAGATTGCATGATCTCCATTTCAAGTAATAGCAAGCACGAGCAGCAGAAGCCATTCATGTTCATAATGCTTAAGTGGCTACATTGGCTGTTTCATTACACCTAACAGCAAAGAAAATGTTGGTTAGGGTAGGTAGGTAGGATAAATAAGGCAGCTGGCCAAGCAAATTTTGCAGAATACAACAGCAATCGAATACAAGGCAGTCTGACCTGCTATTCTTGGCTTTTCACAAGGAAAAGCCATCCCAAAGTGGAGCCACTATTAGCCTCCTGCTGCAGCAGGTATTCATCTTTCATGATTGACATTTTTATATGCCAAATATGTCATACTTTGCAAGCTGCAGTGTTCCGTATTTCCATAAGAAGTAATGAAAGTGTGTTGGTCCAAATACCACTGCTGTATTCCATTTTTGATAAGTTCTTCAGTTAAGGGAAGGTCAAACAGCTAAATACTGGCCTACATAGGTTTCAATTTCCTGTTTTAGAATATAGAGAATGATATCTGTCCAAACAGTTTAATCTTGGCAGATTTATAGATAGGTAGAGAATCAAAGGGACCCAACTATTTAATCTGGGCCCTCGCAGAAATAAGTGTAGATCTAGATAGGAGGAATTCAAGAGAAAAATGTAAATCTTGGTCTGCAAGTCTAAAGTGCACCCAAAGAAAAAGAAAAAAATGTTAGGTAAGTAGGATGGGTAGGTAGCTGTGGTTGCAAAATGATGATTGATGATCAATTTTGTGTTTCAAACTGTTTTATCTTTTCAGATCAGTGCAGGCAGTTTTATTCAGAAGAGCTCAGATCTGGACATCACTAACTTCCCCCTTCTTCTAATTTCTCAAGTCACTTACTAACTCCCCAAAGAGGTCAAGATCTGCTTGAGCCTCTTAGTCTCTTCATACTCCATATCAGTTGCCTGGGTGAAGATCTGCTTCACTCAAGGAGTTCATTTCTCTACAAATTCTTTTCCCCAAAATTTGCCTAAGGTCCCTGACCTTAGCGCTTGCTAGTCACCTTCATATTAACTACTAACAGTATTATATAACTCCGTATCAGTTTTCTCATTCCCCTACTAAATCTATGTATATATAACTCCCCTATGTGAATATCCCCTCCTTGGCAATATAGTCATATTTTTATAAAGTCTGGGGAAAAAATAGTCCATCTGGGGCTGTTTTTAGCCCATCCGAGTCATAAAAGGGATTAATCTGACACCTGGCCAGATTAATAACCTCCTCGCCCTAAAACCCTCAAAAACCCACTTTTTGCCCATATACTAAGTTTTCGGGCACAAATTGCTAAAACTCCGTGCGCAAATAACCCCTTTTCCCACCTCTAACCCAAAGTTTTTCGCATAAAACATCAACCCCGCCACTTATTAAACCTATAACCCACATTTTTCCTAAGTCATAACCCACCCGCGCGCTATATTTTGGGAATATTCCCGCGAATATCCCCGCCCACTAACCCGCCGCCACCTCGCGTCTCCCGCCAACCGTTGGATCGCTCGCCCCACATATCAATGGTGGGCGGGCCACCCCATCCCTGAAGCACCCGAGCTTTAGCGTCCGGGAGATGGGCGGTATTTCCGCCGTACCCCCGCCACGCGTCAGCTCCTGGGCTGTGGCGGAGGCCCCCCTCACGAAACCGCTCTCCCCCAAAGGTGGTGTGCCACAATACCGCTTACCACCTCCTGCCTGGTGATGTCACCGCATACGTCACCCCCTGCATAGTCACTGCTTACGTCACCCCCCTCTGCCCAGTCACATGTCCAGTCATTTGCCTGCGTGGCCCATTGCCACGTGTCATTCCACGTCACTGTCTGTACATGATGACGTCATCCCACCATGTCATCATGCAGATGTCATCGCTGACGTCACCCACCGTACAACGTCACGTCATGCTGACGTCATCATCTGTTTTTAGCGCAGAGGTGAAAATCGCACTTCGGGGCCCCAGAATCCAATTTTGAGGCAGTTTTTGATAAGCGATTTGCGCCTAGCGCAAATCGCTCATCACTAGATTTTTTGGGCCTGAATGGGGAATCTTCAGGGAATCGTTTCATTCAGCGGCCCCCAGCAAGCCCGAAAGGCGCCGAATGACCCATTTTTCTTTGCGAAGCTTGCCGGAAGGAGCGGAAAATAGTTTTGAAAGAAATAGAGGCCGAACAACGACCATTAATTTGTGAATGAGACCCACAACATGCCAGAATAGCATCAATTTATTGCCAAAGAGTATCAGAGGAAGGAGGAGAGCCAAAGGGTATCAGCCGAAGATTTTTTAGGGGCTCGAAGCACCTGAACATTGATGAGCCCCCCCAGAAAGCCAAAAACAAGAAGAGCAAGCCTGTCCTAACTCTCAAATCACATTCAGAAGCATTCAATGCCACCGAACAGCAAGGGTACAAAGACCAATGCACAATTATAAGAGATGAACAGCACACAGCCACCAGGACAGACGTCAACTCATCTTGTTACAGCTACCCCTAGCATAGCTCAAAGATATTTTTCTGGCATTTATTTCTAGATAAGATTAGGTTAGAATAATCAATTTTCTGTCAGACCTCTTAGGTCGGTTGTAATAGATAAATTTTGGATAAATCTTCCCTATATATACCACCCTCTGTATTGTTTTAAGAGTCGGTTGGTTGATAGTCTTCAAGGGAGACTTGCACTGTATACCTGATATGTTTTCTGTAATCAAAGACTGTTGAAAGGCTTGGAGGAAGGACTGTCTACTCTGTGTCTAATGGTTTTGAAGAAGTGAATTTGGAATTCTTGTGCTGCAACATGACTCAATAAGTTTTCCTATCTCTGTTTTTCCATTGGTATACCGTCTAAAATAGTAGAAAGAAAGAATAGTCTAGAATTGGTTTAAACACCCCCTATGCTCATTTTCTGCTATTTCTTTATGTTTTCATCTCAGTTAGTAATGAATATGAATTCCATATGGCTCATGTTTTCCCTAATCCCTTCATCTTTGACAATTGTCTAGGAATTCTTAATTGCTCCTAGACAGAGCTCATTCAGCTTCCCCCTTTTAAGTCGAGTGAGAGATTCTTTATTGCCTATCATTCCTTATCCCTCATTCCATCCTTTTAAGCTTTAAGTGTTGTTTCATGAGCAGCTACCTTGCTCCTTATTTCTCTTATGACCAAAAAAACGCACCAACAGTCCCAATCCTTGACTCCACGCCCAATGGTTTGAAACTTACCAGACTATGTTTTGCCTCTCTACTTGAGACATCTTCCTTCCCACCAAAAACAAAACAAAAACCCTCTGAACTCAAGATCTAGCCTAAAATATTTTTCAAACAAAGCTAAATCTAAAAGAGAAAGCCCTCTCTGATTGCAGGCTGGCTAGAACCTGCAGTCCAAAGTTGGTATGTGGTTACCTCGGTCGTATCCTTTATGGAGCTTAAGGACAACCTGAGTGATAACAGTACCTTTCAAATATCTGAGAATCCATTTCACTGCCATCCAATGTTCCTTTGCTGGATTGTTCATGTACCTGCTTACAACTCCCACTGCATGTGCAATATCAGGCCTTGTGCAGACCATTGCATACATTAAGCTTCCAACTGCTGATGCATATGGAAGTTTAGACATATAATCCATTTCTTCTTGGGTCTTTGGGCACATTTCCTTTCTAAGTTTGAAATGGCTAGCAAAAGGTGTACTAATTGGTTTTGCATTGTGCATGTTAAATTTTTTCAACACCTTTTGTATGTACTCATTCTGAGACAATGTTAATTTACGATTTTTCCTGTCTCTAGTTATTCTCATACCAAGGATTTGTTTTGCAGCTCCCAAATCCTTCATTGCAAATGAATTTGCCAATTTTCTTTTGAGCACATTTATTTCCTGCATGTTAGATCCTGCAACAAGCATGTCATCTACATACAATAACAATATAATATAGCTGCCATCATTTTGCTTTTTCAAATAAACACAATGATCAGAGTGACACCTAGTATAACCTTGTTCAGGCATAAACTTGTCAAATTTTAGATACCACTGCCTTGGAGCCTGTTTTAAGCCATACAAGCTCTTCTTCAACCTGCACACTAGACTCTCCTTCCCTTTCACCTCATATCCTTATGGCTGCTGCATATATATCTCTTCCTCCAAATCCCCATGGAGAAAGGCTGTCTTTACATCTAAATGCTCAAGATGCAAATCCTGAGTTGCTACAAGACTTGAAATAGTTCTGATTGAATTCATTTTTACAACAGGAGAAAATATTTCATCAAAATCAATACCTTTCTTCTATGCAAACCCCTTCACCACAAGTCTAGCTTTATACCTCTGTTTTCCTCCATCTTCTTCCTTCAGCCTGTAAACCCATTTATTCTGCAATGTTGTTTTACCTGCAGGAAACCTGACTAAGTCCCAAGTCTGGTTATGTGCTAAGGAGTCCATCTCTTCTTTCATGGCTTGTTCCCACTTCTTCCTGGTTTCTACCTGCACTGCTTCTTCATAACATTCGGGTTCACCAGAATCAGTCAACAATAGATAATATAATGAAGGAGAGTATCGTTCAGGGGGTCTACTTATCCTGGTAGATCTTCTAACACCACTTTCAGGTGTTTGTGGTGCCTGTTGCTGTTGTGGTGGTTTCTGTTGTTGATTATTATTATTTTCAGGCACCTTTACCTTTTCAGTGATGTCATCAAGAACTACGTATTCCTTGTTTTCATTTTCTTTCTTCTTTTCCTGCAACTGATTCTTATACAAGACATTTTCATTGAATATTACATCTCTTCTCCTAATGATTTTGTGATTTTATAATCACATAAGCGATAACCAAAATCATTAACACCATATCTAATAAAGGTACATTTCTTTGACTTTGCCTCAAGCTTTGTTCTATTTTCTTTATCAATATGGACAAAGGCCTCACAACCAAAAGGCTTTAAAAACGAGTAGTTTACCTTTTTACCCGTCCATGCTTCCTCCGGAACACCCCCATCCAAGGAACTTGAAGGCCCTCTGTTTATTAGATAAACAACAGTATCTACAACATCTGCCCAAAACTGTAAAGACAATCCTGCATGCAATCTCATGCACCTTGCACGCTCCATGATTGTTCTGTTCATCCTTTCTGACACACCATTTTCTTGTGGTGTTCTTGGAACTGTCTTCTCTCTGCGAATTCCATGCTCTGAACAGTACCTATCAAACTCTTTGGTGCAATATTCACCTCCATTGTCTGATCTAAGACACTTAAATTTCTTTCCTGTCTCAATCTCAACCAAAGCTTTCCATTTCTTGAAAGTATCAAATACATCAGATTTATTCTTAATACAATAAATCCAAGTTTTTCTAGTTGCATCATCAATAAAGGTAACATAATAACGAGAGCCACCAAGAGATGATACCTGAGCAGGTCCCCATACGTCTGTATGCACAAGCTCTAATTTTTCGTTCTTCTTTTCTTTCCCAACTCTGAGAAACCTGACTCTCTTTTGTTTTCCATAAATGCAATTCTCACAGAAGTCCAAATCAACATTCTTCAAACCCGGCAACAAATTCCTTGAGTGAAGAATCTTCATCCCCTTTTCACTCATGTGTCTGAGCCTATGATGCCATAATGCTGCGTCTGCTCCTTTGGAAGTTAAAGCATTAATAGAGTTAGAAATACCATTGCATAAATACAATGTACCAACCTTTTCGCCTTTTTCTATTACCAGGGCTCCTTCGGTGACCTTCCAAGCTTTATCTGTGAAAGTTGTCACACAACCTTCACTGCCTAATTGCCTTGTTGAAATCATATTTTTCTTTAGATCTGGAACATGCCTTACCTCCTTTAATAGCCATTGGTTTCCATTCTACTGTTTTACAAGAACCTTACCCATTCCAACGATTTTACAGGGTTTATCATCACCCAGACGAACTTGTCCAAAATCTCCTTGAACATAGTCATGAAAGTATTTCTTATCAGGTGTGGCATGGAATGAAGCCCATGAATCTACCACCCAGGAATCAGTAATATTTTCGAAGGAAAGAATCAAAGCATCTTGTAACACCTCACCTATCACATTTGCTTCATGATTGTTTTCTTGTTGTGCATCTCCTTCTTTTCCCTTCTGAGATCTACAGTCTTTCTTTAGGTGTCCTTTCTTTCCACATTTCCAGCACACTATTCCCGATCTGGACTTGGATCTGCCTTTCCTTGATTTACTGTGATATCCTGAGCTCTTTCCTCTTTCCATTTTTCTTCCTCCAGACTCTGCACTCAAAGCATTTCCCGATGTCTCACCGAAGATTTTCCGTCGCATTTCCTCGCTAAGGATAGCACCGACAACATCATCAAACTTTAAAGTACTAGATCCAGAAACGGAGTTACTAATGGCCATTACCAAACCATTCCAACTTTCTGGTAATGAGCACAAGAATAATGGAGCTCTAACTTCATCATCAAAGTTTACCCCTATAGAACTTAACTGACTTGTAACTGTATTAAAATCATTTAAATGGTTTGCAAGAGATCCACCTTCCGACATATTCATATTAAATAACCGTTTCATAAGAAATACCTTGTTTGAGGCCGAGGATTTTTCATATAGTTTCGACAACGCCTGCATCAAACCCTCTATCGTGGTTTCCTTCAAAATGTTGAAGGCGACTGACGCAGCAAGGCACAACCGTATTGTTCCGAGTGCCTTTCTATCGAGAAGGTTCCATTCTTCATCTTTCATACTGTAGAGCTGTAACAAGGGCCTTTTTCACCTCTAGTTATCTCACATTACAAGTCAATCCGGGAGCGTTTTGTTATTGTAAAGGGTATCTCAATTTGAGGCTATTTGTCAGAGTAATGCTTAGTAGTATAGGTCTAATAAATACAAGAGTAAACGGATGCTAAGCTATGGCTAAATTACTTTTGCAGAAAGAAATCACAAGCAGCAACTTTACCAGTCAAGGGTACGGAAATAGTAACCCATCCCTCTAGAAACTGATGAAGGAAAAGGAATTAGAGTATGGATCATGGATCTGGGAGCATAATAGCGTCTGCTGTGTCTCTCGACAGCCTTGATCCTCCTCCCACACCAAACTAATGAATGCAAGTAAAAAGGAACAACAGGAAAGCAAAATGGAACGGCAATTCAGAAAT
This sequence comes from Pinus tabuliformis, assembly GCA_031772625.1. Taxonomy (NCBI): domain Eukaryota; kingdom Viridiplantae; phylum Streptophyta; class Pinopsida; order Pinales; family Pinaceae; genus Pinus; species Pinus tabuliformis. The sequence goes on along the minus strand of CM062805.1, from coordinate 66,035,443 downwards.
GGAACAGCAGTAAAAAAAACAGCAGTAAAGAAACTAAGTCTCGCGAGTTCAACACTCTCAATTCTTGGCATCAACTTATATACAAAGAAAGAGCAATTTTTTGTACAAGTAAACAGCTTAACCAAATGGAATAGCAAACCACCATAAACAGGAAACGTCAATCATATATAAAAGTAGACAGCTGAATCAAATAAACAGGAAACGTCAATCATATGTACACATAATCTGAAATGATCACCAGTAGTCCACCTACAACGTTAATTCCATCTTCTTATGATCGTCACTCCAACCATATGAAGCTAAAACATTCCACTTATAAATTCTGTAACAGAAGTGAACAACTCAGAACAATGTTATGTGACCAATTCTGGAAATATGATGTGAACTTGTTACAAAGATTTACAAAAGGAAAAACTACTGATGACCGAGTATGGAACAGCATATAAGTATATCAGATTATTAAGAACAATAAACAAACCACACAAAGCCAAACTGTAATGATACAATCAGCCAGTGTCCGTTGGAGTCGGGCCCTTAGCTTCCAATGGCACACCGCCGTAACTTACTTCAGACGCAGGGAGAAAGTAACACCAAATATATTATATTAACGCATCAATGATAGTACAGCAAAACTAAGTCTCAAAGAGACTCGATAGTCTGAATTTAACGGACTGTGAAGTCTGTAAACAGAAAGTAAAGATACCAGATAATAAAAAGTCCCTGAAGTCTTCGATGCTGCCCCTTTTTATACAAGTAATGGCGGAGTTAACCAGACAACAAAATAATTGAAAGTAACGATCCCTCAGGATCAAAGATCCTGAGGGATCTGTTAAACTGTTAACTCCTCTCTTTTCTTTGCCTAGTCTTCCAAACTGACAATCCTTTATCTCGTCCCAGATTGATCTGCCGTGATTTGCTCGCCCTGGTCTGGATTTTAGTTGGTTTTGGAGGGACAACCGTTATCTCCTCATGGAACTCCAGTTTTGCACTGCGCCTTCGTACTTTTGTCTTTTTCTGCATAGAGAAGATAACTATTAGTGATTGGGTCATTCGTTCTCATTCTCATTACATTTTCCCTAGTTTATAATAAAGAAAAGGTTGCAAACATTGCTTGAAACACCACTAAATTATTCATTAAAACATACCTTTCCAATGCTCTACACACCCCCCGGCTTACTCTGTTTCATGGCCTCATGAAAACGTTATAATTAACATGGAGAGCGGTAAGAGAATAGGCGGGAGAGGGTATCTCGTGAGGAGGTCTGCAACCATGGTGAGCAACCAGATTATCAAAGAAGTGATTCAATTGATCTGCAGGCATATCATACAAGGCCTGGTACCCAGGTGCAGGATGCCAAATAATTGGGCTACGGAACCGGTATCCTAACCAAGACGGCCCAGCTTGCAAAATGCGCTGGCCATAAAGGCTCAACCGTTCAGCAGCCAGCTCAAAATTCTCGTATTTGAATGGCTCCCTGAGCTGGATGCTTGGGGTAGAAATCCGATAGCGGAATTTGGCAGCATCCAGGGCAGAATCCTTAATAGCCAGAAAATATTCCACGCTATTTCGGATCAAATCCTCATGCATGGGTCCTAGCAATTCCATGACGCCCGGGATTCTCATAAGGCTTTTGTGTGATTGCCATAGGTGAACTGGGTCTCTAGGCTCGGCCCTGACCCATAGATCTAGGCTGTGCTCCTGCCTCTGAAAGGCATTATAAGCCCTGAGCCACTTTAACTGATTGACCCCAAATGAAACAAAGGCTTGGAGCTGTATATCTCCCACGAAGGGGCCAGGGTTTAAATCAGTTTCCTGCTCAAGCACCATATTGTGCAAGTAGAATTCACATAGCAACCGTTGGACCTTAACCCCGTAATGTTTGCAACAATCAATAAAATCATTAACAGTATTAATCTGAATAGGGGCACCTGCCCTGACAGCTTTTATTTTCAATTTTAAGTATCTTTCAAGGAGAAATAAAGCATAATTCTTTGCAGGGGCCCTGCAAGTCAAAACATCATTATACAATGAACATACAGTGTCCAATTGTTTAATAACAACATCTAGTCGACGTGTTACCTTGGCAGCCTTTTCCTGTTCCTTTTGCCATCCTTCAAAGGCTTGACTCTCTGATTGACTCATGTTTCGCAGTTGCTGCTGCAGTTCTTCATATTTTTCCCGAGGGATCATTTGTTCCCTTAACTGCTCAGTTTCCTACTGCAACTCCTCGTATCTTTCCCGAGGGATCATTTGTTCCCTTAGCTGGTCAGTTTCCTACTGCAACTCCTCGTATCTTTCCCGAGGGATCATTTGTTCCCTTAGCTGGTCAGCCTCCTGTCGGGCTTGCTTCATCTCGTGGTGCAAGGCCTTGGTTTTTGGATCCTTTTTCCATGATTTCTCAGAGGTAGGGAGTCTTACCTGTACCTTCACGTTTCGCTGCCTGGAATTCGTATCCCGAATTATCCCTAAAGGTGATGCCTCAGTTTGGACTTCTTTGTTTTCCCTTTCTTTCTTCACATGAATAAAGGGGTACGATGGCCCCTCTGTAAATGGAATGTCGTCTTGCGGCTCGGTTTTGATTGGAACGGCAGTTGGTCCCAATGGGCTATTTGGGACAGCAGTCTGTTCCGGAACGGCATTCTGCTGTTCCATATCAGATGGAACGGCATTTTGTTCCTCAGTGCTGGTTGGAACAGTCGTAGGTCTATCAGCAGAGTATTGACCTACGAGACGCCTATAAGCCCCTTGCCTTCTCTTCTGACAGGACCCTGCTGCATTTGTTCTTCTTTTTCTCCTTACGGTCCTTCTTATTCTCAGACTGGCTTTCAAACTTCGAATTTTCTGCCGAAGCTGGGCTATAATATTCAGCAGTCTCTGCTGTTTCTTTCTCAATTTCTTAATTTCTCTTGCCTCGGCAGTGGGCGCATGAGTGGCCCTCAGTTCTGCTCCTCCTTCATCGAGGGTTTCTTCTGGCATTCTGGGAACGGATTGTTCCCGATAAGTGCTTTCATTCCCCACGTCATCAACAGGTGGGTTTTCTTCTGGTGTCTTGGGAACAGATTGTTCCCGGTTGGTATTTACATTTTCTTTGTCAACAACAGGGAGGTTTTCTCCTCCTGCCATTTCTTCATGCAATTCTTCATGCGTCTCTTCCCCAGAGGGTCCTTCAGGAGGGTTTGCTAGACTAGAAGGTGAAGCATAATCTCCCAGGCTGGCCAAGATAGTGGCCAGCTCTTCTTCCTCCACGGCGACCTGTGGAGGGCTGTCCCCCAATTGTTCCATCTCCTCCTCCTGACTTGGATGCTCAGTGGCTGTCTTCGGATAGTCGGCCTCGGCCTCAGAGTCAGAATGTTCATTTCCTTACTCGGCTTCTGCTTTGTCCTCAATTTGTTCGACATTTTCCCTCAAAGGTTCCTGTTCTGGCACTAGTGGCTCATCTGTTATTTCAATCGGCTGGTCAATGCTTGGCTGGATTTTCTCCAACCTGCCTCTTATTCTTGCCAACCGAGCTGACTTCCTAGGCCTCTCGGGCCTTTCAGGTGTGCTGGCCACCTGTTCTTCCACCACCACCTTTCTGCATTTCTCAGATTGTTCTGGCGTGCCAGAGGAATGCCTCCGTTTCGAGGCAGCACGCTCTTCTGTGGCCAGTTCCTTATGTTTTTCTGCATGTCCAGATGCTCTAGAGGAACGTTTTCGTTTTACTGACTCCAGGCGTTTCTTGGGTTGCTCGGGTGTATCCGAGGGATGCTTGGGTTTTGGTGATTCTCTGGGCTCCTTGGGTGCTTCAGAGGTACTAGCAGGGTGCTTAGCCTTTAGGGATGGTGATGCTCTGGGCTCCTTGGGTGCTTCAGAGGTACTAGCAGGATGCTTAGCCTTTGGGGATGGTGATGCCACTCCACCTCCAATTGCTGTAATAAGCTCCCCCCAGCTACTCTGCTGCTGAGTGAGACTATAGCTCACTATCAGGCGAATCAACTCATGGTGGCTAACTACTGCGTCTTCATGGTGTGCCTTTTTCAGGCTCCGAGAGGCATCATGCAGTAATGAATTTAACAATGCAGGGAGATGCACAGAACATTTTCCTTTTAACACAGCCAGGAGCTTAAGGTGACGCGGTCTTACCACATCTTTTCGGCCCTCGCAGGTGATGTAGCTCTGCACCACCTTTGCCAATTCGCTCCAAGGTTCTCCTAACGTTGCCGGCAACACTCCTTTTCCCTTCACTGTTAGATTTTGTCCTTCGTCTTGGAAAATCTCTATGATCTTCTGCAATCTCTCTTTCTTTGTCGTCCATATTGGTCCTGAGGCTGGTAATCCTGTTACTTCTGTGATTATTTCCTTCATGACCGTTATTTGCTTCCCACCCACTACGGAGTGTTCTTCCTGCAAATTCTGCAGGAATTCCATGGCCACAGTTTCATTTGATTCACGCAGGCAGCTAAAATAAGTTAGCCACCCCGCCCTTTCTAGGATTTCCTGAGCAGCTTTGGAGACTACTAGCTCACTAGGCTCGCTTCTGATAGCCTTGCCTCCCATGGTTCTGTTTCGGGATCCTAGATGGAACAGCAATTACCTGTCGCAAAGAACGTAATCGCAACAAGAAAAAACACAGAGCATGCATGAAAATTGATTGTAAATAACAACTTATTGCAAAAATAGTATTATCATGCCGTTAACCCATATCGTACCTTCGTACCATATCATTTCCGAATGGTGTGCTACCACGTGGCCGGCGGAGTAATGAGGTCACCTCCCCCCTCGCAATATGATAGGCTGTCCCAGCCGTCAAATGAAGGAGGAGCCGCCATCCCGTCACCAAGTCATAAAGGAACAACATATAGAGTTTTTCCATGTTTCAGATTAGACAAAGAAATACCGAGATCGAGGCAACAGGTAGATCGCGTTTTGCATAAGCCTGCGTGATGTGATGCAAAACAGGAGGATAGGACGTCTGGCACTCATATAAGGTCTAAGGTAGTCATAGTCAATACCTCTGCCATGATTGGTAGTGATAGATATTCATGCGACGTATCCATCAAAATGTAAGATATCATTATTACAAGGATAGAAAGAAGTATTTAATATGATCCAAATTGGTGTATATATTACGACTCCGATACCATTAACAGAGCTCTGCTGCCGACAGGTGTTTATAACCTTGGCAGAGTTGTTTATTTCACCCTGGAACCATGGTCCTTTGTGTATTTTTGAAGAGCAATTCTTGTCGAAATGCAGGCCATCATGCTGGCTTGGTAACCAGATAACCATGATGCTATTCACCAGAGAGGCGCAAAACGTGGGCAGGCCGGCTCGTGATGAGATCCCCTGTTCCAAGGTTTGTTTATGTAGTGAACCCGTTGGACCATATCGCTGGTGTGGTGGCCATGATGGGAATGCCACTTCGCTTCCACTCTTATGATCATAGTAGGCTGGTTCTTTAATGAAACCCCCTATCCTGCATTTGACAAATATTTTTTTTTTTGAACACAGACTTTGCTCTTGTGTAATAACACATAAGGGTGGTTCAACCCTCCTTAAGAGTGGGAATGGCGGAAGAAGTCTTGTCATCCCAATAGGAAGGTATAAATCTTCTGTTCTTATTTCCAAGTAATAATAGAGAAAATTGTAGGAACTTAACATGATAAAATATTCCAACAAGGCAGAGGAGGTGAGACCATGACATCAAAAATGATGAGTGTGTAGATCCTTCCTTTGTTGTTGCATCAATACTAGGGCTGTTAAAGATAGCGATTTATGATATGATGATCTCGATATATCCTGACTTTTATATTCATTGCATAAATGTATAGCTTCTACTTATGGCCTTGGAAAGAGGATGGACAACACATCCTTTATATGAAAGGGACAAGAGCATGCTACTCCTTTTTGAAAGGGAAGGTGAGGAGGAGTTCATCTGATGCATTGCCTTAAAAAAAGGCAGCGAAAGCACACAAATGTTGCTTCCTTTGAAAAAGGAACAGCCAGAAATACTCAAGTGAAAGGAACAGCAAAAACACACAAGTGTTGTTCCTTTTGAAAAGGAACAGCAAAAACACACAGGTGTTGTTCCTTTTGAAAAGGAACAGCAAAACCACTCAAGTGTTGTTCCTTTTGAAAAGGAACAGCAAAAACACAAAAGTGCTGTGCTGTTCCTTTTGAAAAGGAACAGCAAAAACACGCAAATGTTGTTCCTTTTTGAAAAGGAACATCAAAAACACGCAAGTGCTGTTCCTTTTGAAAAGGAACAGCAAAAACCAAAAAGTGCTGTTCCTTTTTGAAAAGGAACAGCAAAACCACTCAAGTGTTGTTCCTTTTGAAAAGGAACAACAAAAACACAAAAGTGCTGTTCCTTTTGAAAAGGAACAACAAAACCACTCAAGTGTTGTTCCTTTTGAAAAGGAACAGCAAAAACACAAAAGTGTTGTTCCTTTTGAAAAGGAACAGCAAAAACACACAAGTGTTGTTCCTTTTTGAAAAGGAACAGCAAAAACACGCAAATGCTGTTCCTTTTTGAAAAGGAACAGCAAAAACACGCAAGTGTTGTTCCTTTTGAAAAGGAACAACAAAACACGCAAGTGTTGTTCCTTTTGAAAAGGAACAGCAAAAACCAAAAAGTGTTGTTCCTTTTTGAAAAGGAACAGCAAAACACACAAGTGCTGCTCCTTTTGAAAAGGAACAGCAAAAACACTCAAGTGCTGTTCCTTTTGAAAAGGAACAGCACGCACAAATACTAAAAACATATATACAAAATTTACAATCTTATATACAAGATGTGGTAATAAAAGATGAATTTCTTACTGATCTATAGGTGAGGAAGTTTTTGCTTCCTCGCCCATAATCTCAATGTTAGTATCTTGGCGTAGCTGCTGACAAAAAGATTCCCGAGTGAGCAGTTTGCGATACAGACGAACTCGATGGTCGTTTACCTTAAATGTATATCCAGACCCATCGATTGTGATCAGAGTAAGGGTCCCATTGTCATGGACTTTTTGAATCTCGTATGGTCCCAACCAACGAGTCTGAAGCTTCCCCGGGAAATCTTGAAATCTAGAATCATATAACAGAGCCCAGTCTCCTTCATGAAATATCTTGTTTTTGATAAGCGCATCATGCCATTTGGCTCGCTGCTGTTGAATGAGTGCTGTATTCTATAATGCAGAGAGCCTTATTTCATCTAATTCATTAATTTGTTGTAATCGATTTTTCTGTGCTTCACTTAAGTCCAATCCGACTTCTTGGGCCGTTCGCAGCGTTTGGATCTCGAATTCTATAGGAAAAATGGGCTGCTTTCCAAACACTAAGTGATATGGTGAATAGCCGGTGGTGCTTCTCCATGTGGTTCGGTAAGCCCACAGTGCCTCGGGTAGTCTGGCGGCCCAATCATGCCGATGTGAGGCGACTGTTTTTGTCAAAATAGACTCTATTACCTTATTGCTGCTCTCCACTTGCCCATTTGCCTGAGGATGGTATGGGGTAGTAATTTTATGCTGGACACGATAGTTATTGAGTGTTGCAGCTAATTGATGCCCGACAAATTGTGGTCCTCCGTCTGTAATTACTTCCCTCGGAAGACCATAACGTACAAACAAATGGAACAAGAATTGTATTACCGAATCTTCTGTGGCTCTAGTCAATGCCTCCGCTTCAACCCATTTGGTAACATATTCAGTTGCCACCAAAATGTAGGTTCTTTGGTTTGATGGTGGGCTGATGGGTCCGACGAAGTCCAGAGCCTAGCGTTCGAAAGGTTCGATCACTAATTGAGGCCGCAAAGGCATTTCGTCGGCTGGACCAGGTCGTCCTGCACGCTGACAGCTATCACAGGCCTGGACAAATTTTTTCGCATCCCTGAAAATTGTAGGCCAGTAATATCCCGTTTGTAATACTTTATGTGTTGTTCTTCGATCAGAAAAATGTCCTCCACATGGCCCGTCATGGCAGGCTTTCAAGATATCAAATATTTCGTCCTCTCGAATACATCTTTTGATTTCCATATCTGCTCCTGTGTGAAACAAATAGCCCCCAACCCACGAAAATCGATTGCTTCTCTGAACAATCTGCTTCCGTTCATTGGGGGTTAAATGTTTTGGAAGCTTACCTACTGCAAGATAGTTAGCAACATCACCGTACCAGGGAGTCTGAACAGCGACAGCAAATAAGTGTTCGTCTGGAAATTGGTCCTCGACTGCTGCTGCTTCAACTGATTTTGGTATTCGTGAGAGGAAATCAGCTACAGGATTCTCCTTCCCCGGTCGATCTCTGATTGTAATATCAAACTCCTGCAACAAGATCAACCACCTGGTTATTCTTCCATTTGTAACAGGCTTATTTGCTAAGTACTTAATAGCAGAATGGTCTGTATACAAAATAACGAGATAGCCTGTAATGTAGTGTCTAAATTTATTAACAGCGTGTATCACAGCTAAAAATTCTTTTTCGGTGACAGTGTAATTTAATTCAGCCGGAGCCAAATTTTTGCTGATATAATAGATGGCGTATGGTATTTTATCCTCCTCTTGGCCCAGAACTGCACCGATTGCTGTGTCTGAGGCGTCGGTTGAAATTTGGAATGGTAAATTCCAATTAGGTCCTCGGAGAACTGGGGCTGTCGATACCAGCTTCTTTAATTCTTTGAAGGCTCGATCACATTTCTCTGTCCATAAGAAGTCAACATTTCCAGTTAGTGCATGTAAAGGTGCGGAAATATGTGAATAATGTTGTATGAATCGTCTATAATAGCCAGAAAAACCAAGAAAACTGCGTACCTCTGTTTGATTAGTGGGGGTTGGAATAAGCAAAAGTATTTGAATTTTAGCCGGGTCTACCTGAATACCAGCTGCTGAAATATAGTGTCCCAAAATGAGTCCTTCGGTCATCATCATATAACACTTTTCGTGACTCAAGCAAACTCTGGTAGCGATGCAGCGCTGTAGGAATTTTTCGAGAGTATCTAGGGCTGGATCAAAGTCATCTCCATATGGTGTGAAATCATCCATGTAGACTTCCAATCCATCATTAATTAAATCTGCAAAGATGCTAAGAACAGCCCTTTGGAATGTGGCTGGAGCATTACATAGACAAAAAGGTAAGACTCGATAAGCGAATGTTCCCCAGGGACAAGTAAAGGTAGTCTTATCCTGGTCTTCAGGGGCAATTTGAATCTGATTGTATCCACTGAAGCCATCCAAGAAAGAAAAGAATTTCTTGCCTGCTAAGGTGTCTAGTACCTGATCTATGAATGGAAGAGGGAAGTGATCTTTTTGTGTGGCTTTGTTTAATTCTCTATAGTCCACACAGATCCTCCATTTCCCGTTCTTTTTAGGTACTACCACAAGTGGAGAGACCCATTTGCTGTCAGAAATAGGATCAATGAAATCAACATCTAAAAGTTTCTGAAGCTCGGCTTTTACAACATCTTTTAAATGGGGGTTGAGTCTTCTTTGTGGTTGTCAAACAGGTCTTGCATCTTTTTCGATATAAATATGATGTGTGCATAGCTGGGGATCAATCCCTTTCATATCGAAATAGTCCCATGCAAATGCCTCCTGATACTTTCGCAACAGCTGCATGAGTTTTGTCTCTTGATCTGGTGTCAGATTAGCGTTAATATTTAAAATTTTCCCCGGTTCAATTTGCACTACTTTTCTATTAGCGACAGAAGTCACCGGTATATTTTGGTCATGTTCGTCTTTCAGAGGATCCTCCTCTAATTCGTTGTCAAACGCCGCTTTTATCTTAAAACATTGTGTATACGATGTGGATTCTGTTTGATTAATGAATTTATTGATGGCATCGTCTTCCGTTTGATCTTTGAAATCTAGCGCTTCCTGGACTGTTAATGGGGGTCTAATATTGTCAGTGATATATGAGGCAGGGCGCAGGTTGGTTCTCATCATCGTGATGCTTGGCTGTGCTGGAGGGTACAAAATTAAATTTTTGATATCCGACCCTCTGGTTATGGTCATGTTGCCTTGCCTGCAACCAATGTAGGCGTCAGCAGTAGCGAGCCACGGTCTACCAAGAATTAGCGGATGTCCATCTAGTCGGGTTTTCGGATTAGTTATCAGGAAATCGGTCGGGTATTTCCAAGAATCTACTGAAACCATGACATCATACAAGGTGCCTTCTGGTCTAATTACTGATCGGTCAGCTAGTTCTAACAGAGTGGAAGTAGGTTCTACCGATGTAATTCCGAGCTTCTGGCAAGTCGATGTTGTCAGGATGTTAATTGCAGCCCCTAGATCAACTAAGACGTTGGTCAAGGTCTGCCCATAGATTTGAATAGTGACAATTGGGTTTCCAGGGTCGTCGTATTTAACTGGTGTTTCTTTTCCTGATAGGAGGTCGGATAAGGTGCCGACTACCTGGACTCTTGGGTTAGAAGTTACATTTCTTTTTGGTTTTCTGCTACACAGGTCTTTTATGGTTTTTGCATATATGGGGATATCCTGTATAGCTTGAAGGAATGGAATTCTTATATACAAGTTTTGTAGTTCTCCCAGAATATCAAAGTCTGGATATTGTGTTGGTCGTGGAATGGCCAATCGTTCTGGGAAAGGTGGAGGAGATGTAATTACTTGTTGATGAGCCTGGTCTTTATTTACATCTTCCTGTTGTGACGGCTGTTCTATAGGTAACTGATCTTCAATGTGAGTTGTTCTATGTCCCTCAGTTTCTATTATTCACCCAGATCTTAACTGAAGATCGTTGCACTCCCGTAGATCAGATTCAATCTCTGAGGATTCTATAATTTGAAGAGATTGAACTGGTCTATTATTCGGATTAGGGTTGGGTTGGGCTGGGAGCTGCGGTCTCAGATTAGGCTGGGGGTTTTGTTGTAAGGCTGGCAGAGTTGGTTGAGGGAATGGAATTGATCCTGCTGGCTGATATGTCGATCTTGGCCAGCTTGTCTGCCAGGGTGAACCTTGCGAAGTAGAAGGGGTCCACTGCGGAGGATATGAATTATTCTGCCAATATGGTGGGGGATAAGGGAAGTTTGACCAACCAAATTGGGACATCCAAGGATTCGGAGTAGGAAACATTTGAGGTGACCAATTCGAAAACGGGGGTTGAGACTGGTTTTGCCACATATTCTGTTGCTGAGCATTGAACTGCGGGGGTTGAAAAGAAGAGGAGGGGTCTGAAAACATACCTGATTGCCTAGGCTGCCATTGACGACGCTGGTTAATAAAATATGCTGATTCTGGTTCCTCTTCTGCTTCTTTGTATACTGCCTTCAAACCAGGAATTGAGGGGCAGCTTTCGGTCAGGTGGTCCTTGGTACAGATAGCACATATTTGGACTGTATCCAGCGGGCATTCCTTGTGGCTATGTTTCTTCCTGCATCGAGGGCAGAAAACCGCTAGATTCTGTTCCGCCTCTGCTTGCTTCTGTTTAGCCTGCACAATATCAAGCTATGTAGTTAATGTCCCCAGGATATCAGTTTCAAAATTTTCTAGCAAATTTCCAAGTTCCACCCGTGTTACTCCCTCTGTTGATGTTCTGTTATCTCTGGTGAAGCGATCATATTCTGCTGGTTTTATCCTCGTGCTGCCTCTTGAGCTCCTGATACACAGATCAATGATATCAGCAAAATTTTCTTGATAAATGTCTCCTTTCCCCATAATATTTAATGTTTCAATCCATTGTTCTTTCATACCTCTAATTAATGCGGTTTTCAACACGTTATCAGGCAGAGGTAACGATGCATAAGGAGATCTTTGCAAGTTATATTGGAAACATTCCACATATTCTTCTAGAGTTTCGTTCGGTCTGGCTGACATTTGAAAAATTTCATCTTTTAGTTCTCTTGACCTACAGTGATCCTGATATTTCTTTAAAAAGGCTTCTTTCATTTGATCCCAATTGTTAATAACCCCACCACCTAAGCCCATAAACCATCTTAACGTAGCCCCTTTTAATGTGGAGGGGAACAATTTCAGTTTCTGGGGATCGGTGGTGTAATCGTATCTTCTACATAATACATCAAATTCGAACAAGAATGCATCCGGATCTTCTGATGTAAGGCCATGAAATGTGGGGATATGCTGGAGAGGGATAGCTTTCATGGGCGCATTTGCTGCAGAATCTACTATAGGATATTGCAATGTGGAAGTCTAGTTGTTTGGCTGATTCTGCGCCATGGGATCGAATATATGCCAGTAATCTTCAGGAATTTCCAAGAGAGTGTTCCTTGGTTGAGGAAGGGTAGTCTTAACAAGGATTGTTTTGACAACACTCCCTTTATCAGGGATAATAATGGTCCCAACTGTCTGAGCTGAATGAATTCCTTCAACGAGGATTTTTGCAGCGCTTCCTTTGTCCGGGCTATTTAAATGCTGGTTTGGTTCAATAGGAGATCTAGGTTCCCCGATTTCCCCTGTTTCTCCTTCTCCTTCACAAAGGTTACTAAGAGTCCCTTCGTGCAATGGTCCAGGAGTCAAATTTTCAATTTCTTGAAAGTCCTGCTCCTCTGTTTGACTGTGCACTTCAGCAAAGGCTTCAGATGGTGATCCTGAGGCCTGAAGGGAACTAGTAGGTTGTTTAGAATTGATTTTCTTATAACCTACTGATGGCTGAGAGTCGGCTTTCTTATAGATTTCGTCTATGAAGGTCGTTCGTCCAAGGGTCACCGGCCCCTTGGCTTTGGATGGAGGCTTTTGATCTTTCTCTGGCTTTTTCTGCTTAGTCATGCACTCCAATTAAACTGCTAAATCCTATTTAACCAATCAATTCTGCTAGGAAAGCGGACGGTGGAGCAGGGATTTTACATGCTCCGCACGCAGGTTATTACCTTTCGTTTTTAAAATCCAACTCTCCCCTAGCAGATTCGTACACTACCCTATTTAAAAGACAAATGGCTATACCCTTTCCCTGGCAACGGCGCCAAAATGTAGAGCTGTAACAAGGGCCTTTTTCACCTCTAGTTATCTCACATTACAAGTCAATCCAGGAGCGTTTTGTTATTGTAAAGGGTATCTCAATTTGAGGCTATTTGTCAGAGTAATGCTTAGTAGTATAGGTCTAAGAAATACAAGAGTAAACGGATGCTAAGCTATGGCTAAATTACTTTTGCAGAAAGAAATCACACGCAGCAACTTTACCAGTCAAGGGTACGGAAATAGTAACCCATCCCTCTAGAAACTGATGAAGGAAAAGGAATTAGAGTATGGATCATGCATCTGGGAGCATAATAGCGTCTGCTGTGTCTCTCGACAGCCTTGATCCTCCTCCCACACCAAACCAATGAATGCAAGTAAAAAGGAACAGCAGGAAAGCAAAATGGAACGACAATTCAGAAATGGAACAGCAATAAAAGGAACAGCAGTAAAGAAACTAAGTCTCGCGAGTTCAACACTCTCAATTCTTGGCATCAACTTATATGCAAAGAAAGAGCAATCTTTTGTACAAGTAAACAGCTTAACCAAATGGAACAGCAAACCACCATAAACAGGAAACATCAATCATATATAAAAGTAGACAGCTGAATCAAATAAACAGGAAATGCCAATCATATGTACACATAATCTGAAATGATCACCAGTAGTCCACCTACAACGTTAATTCCATCTTCTTATGATCGTCACTCCAACCATATGTAGCTAAAACATTCCACTTATAAATTCTGTAACAGAACTGAACAACTCAGAACAATGTTATGTGACCAATTCTGGAAATATGATGTGAACTTGTTACAAAGATTTACAAAAGGAAAAACTACTGATGAACGAGTATGGAACAACATATAAGTATATCAGATTATTAAGAACAATAAACAAACAACACAAAGCCAAACTATAATGATACAATCAGCCAGTGTCCGTTGGAGCCGGGCCCTTAGCTTCCAATGGCACACCGCCGTAACTTACTTCAGACGCAGGGAGAAAGTAACACCAAATATATTATATTAACGCATCAATGATAGTACAGCAAAACTAAGTCTCAAAGAGACTCGATAGTCTGAATTTAACGGACTGTGAAGTCTGTAAACAGAAAGTAAAGATACCAGATAATAAAAAGTCCCTGAAGTCTTCGATGCTGCCCCGTGTTATACAAGTAATGGCGGAGTTAACCAGACAACAAAATAATTGAAAGTAACGATCCCTCAGGATCAAAGATCCTGAGGGATCTGTTAAACTGTTAACTCCTCTCTTTTCTTTGCCTAGTCTTCCGAACTGACAGTCCTTTATCTCGTCCCAGATTGATCTGCCGTGATTTGCTCGCCCTGGTCTGGATTTTAGTTGGTTTTGGAGGGACAACCGTTATCTCCTCATGGAACTCCAGTTTTGCACCGCGCCTTCCTACTTTTGTCTTTTTCTGCATAGAGAAGATAACTATTAGTGATTGGGTCATTCGTGCTCATTCTCATTACATTTTCCCTAGTTTATAACAAAGAAAAGGTTGCAAACATTTCTTGAAACACCACTAAATTATTCATTAAAACATACCTTTCCAATGCTCTACACATACCCGGCGGCATCTTTGTTTTTCCGCCCAATGGTAGGTATAGATCTTTCTGATACAGATAATCTTCCATCTGCATCTTCCACAGTGAGAAGTTTTGGCCATTAAATTTCTCGACCCTAAACTTACCATCTTCCGCCATTGCTCCCACTCGAACCAGGAACCCTTCTTTCCTGCGAGTTTATCAGCCAAATAAACCTATCTCTAATACCAGTTGTTAGAAAATTATATATTACGGAGCAATGGAACACATAAAATATTGCAGAAATATAAACACAGAAAATGCACAAGACAAGAGAGACACAGATATACGTGGTTCACCCAATTTGGGCTACGTCCACCCCGAACAGCCAGTCCTTCCTTTCTATTATCCAGCAAAATGAAGAGACACAACCTACAGCAAATCCGTTGTAATATCCTCTGCCTTCTCTCACAATCTCACCTCTCTATTTCTCACTCACACTGAATACACATCTATCACACAGCCTCAAATACAATACCCTCATACAAAGAGAGGGGTTGCCTTCTAGGGAAAAAAACCCTAAACAAACATAAGTTCTACCATCAGATCATTCGCCTAATGAACGGCCCAGATTGACTAGAAATTACTATACTTTTACAAGGCAATTTTACATTTATTTTTGGCTTTGGGGGTGCTGCCCTTGAGGCCCCGCCGGGGGACCGCTAGCCCTCGGACCCCCGAGCCGTGGGGGATGGGCCCCCCGGACCCCCGCGGGGGGTACAAGTCCCCCCCGCACCCCCCCGCATGGAGGGGTGTACAAAACTTCCTGGGGTATACATCCGGCTGAAACAAAAACCTCTGAAATTTATTTTTGGCTTCGGGGGCGCTATCCCCGAGCCCCCGCCGAGGGACCACTGGCCCCTCGACCCCCCAGCCGGGGGGGATGGGCCCCCCTGGACCCCCGCAGGGGGGACAAGTCCCCCTCACACCCCCCCGCGTGGAGCTGTGTACAAAACTTCCTGGGGTATACATCTGGTTGAAACAAAGACCTCTGAACAATCATGCTCCACACACAACACCCTGATTGTCAGTGTCATGTTTGTCATCACATCAGTTATATTGGTCCTTTGCTCGTGGTGGTTTGAGAATGTCTCCATTGACTTCTTTCTGGCGGGTCTTGTCCTTATCGACAATGAAATATTTCTCTAAGGGTAGGCCTAGAGCCGCACCGTGGCCCTATTTTCATTATTGATAGGTCACCTTGTGCTTTGCATCGATTACTATTATGGGTCTTTGGCTGAGTGGTTTCCCTTGTGTTCAACATCATCTTTCATTATGACACATTAGGATTCGTGCAGTGCCCTGGTTTCCATTTGACCCTATTGGTGGTTTCCTTCGCTTTGTATCAGCTTTCATTATTGGTTGATTCAAACGGTTTCTATCATGTGCTATCTAGATCTTGTGTACGCCAGAAACGTGCTTCTGTTGGGTTACTACGTCCTTTTTGTCTGATTCTTTCCACATTATTGGACTACGAGTTACACTCACGCTAGATTGATGAAGGATGCCTTAATTCCTTCCTTCTACTGGATATTTGCCTATCGAATATGGCTCATTTGCTCTCGGAAAAAGATCTAGAGTCCATTTGGTAGTACCTTGCGGTTTGCAGTCATCAGTGGCAGATTCCTTCGCTATCGACAATGGGAAACCATCAATTTCCCCTGATTGATAGATTCATCCAAGTGTTCGACTTCAACTCAATCATTCGCACTTGTTAGATTGTACTGGGTACCTTGACTCTCATTATCATTATCGGTGAGTAGTCTCACATTTGTTAATGGTATACATCAATGACTCGTAATCAAACAATTTCTCACGTGGTCGACCTCAGATCATTTATTCCCATTGTGTAGAAATGTACCACGATGGTCGGTGAAGACCTCGAGTTGCATCAGCATGTTTTGGTTCACTTGTCAGTTGCTCCTGTTACTGCTAGTTGACACCATCCACCGTATATGTTGCAGTTCTTCATAGCGACATCTTATATGTTGGCATCTGAGTTGCGATGTAGTATCATTTTATTCCATCATGTTCATTTGGTAATATTGGGATCAGTTTGTGACATGAGTGATCAGCTTCATCTTTCAACTTCATTGATCATCTTCTTATATGTGATATTCAGACATGTGCTTTTTTTATCACAGTCAGATGATCCATTATGTACTTTCAGTTCTTTATACTTGTATACATATTGGATCTGCTTGTACTTGATATGTGGACATGCTTTACCTTCTCTGAGCATGGGTATGCCTTCCTAAGACATCAGTTTCTTTATGATCTCTTTTGATGGCATAGCAGGCTGAATTTTGGTGAAGTCCTTCTGAGCCTTGGCAGAGTTCTTTCCATGTACTTAATAAATTTCAGCCATCATGTACCCCTTTTGACCTCATACATTAGGGGGCATCTATTATAGCACCATTTACCACCCTTGGTATTTCTGATGCTTGGTTTATGGCCTAGGGAAACCCCTCCTTCTAGACTTGGTCCAAATATTTTAAAAATAGTGTTTAATTCTCTGTACACTACTTTTACCTGAGATAAAAGTGTGTACATGCGGGCTAGTCAATACCCAACCCACGTATATGTGTTAAAACACTTAAAAAAATAAATTTCCTTAATTTTGGTCGGAGTTCACGGGTTTTACCTATTGATTAACTCTTAGTGCCCGTAACCCAACTGTTTCCCAATTGTTTCCCAAATAAAAAACTAACAGGGAGAAGTATAAATATACTTCTATTGGAAGGCCTTAAGGAGGAGAAGAGATAGAGTTATTATACTGTGATTATCCCTGATTCAGTCTGAGGTATCCATGTGCTTCATGCACTTCCCCAAGTTTCAGGAAACCATTGTTTCCTTGATTGTTGATAGTCTCCCTCTTGTTTGAAATATCATGGTATTGGTTATGGAAGGAGGTTGTTGAAGACTCGGACTGGACAGATCTGGAGGACGGCTTAGCTTGGAGCCAGAAGAAGAAGACTGCGGTGAATTATCTCTGTGTTAGTTATAGCTTTCTACAATAAAAAGAAGTGTTGTCTTGTTCTTGAGATTAAGTGTGTTTATGCATCATATAGTGTAACTTGTAATTCATATATAAATGCTAATTTGATGTATAACTAATCATTTTCTTATACGATACAAAGTTAGTTTCATTAAAATGCTTTATCTATATACTGCTATGTATATTCGAGTTGAAAGATTTTCAAGTTTGAAGATCATGAGGAGTTGCAGAGGATTTGAACCCTGCATAATCTACCCAAATGAAGGACATCCAAGTATGGTCGCTCTCACATAGTTTGTTTATATAAGCATGTTGCCTAAGTTGTATGAGTGTTTCTTACTGTAATCTGTAGTCTGCCTTGCTCTGTTGGGGTTCCAACCCAAAGCCATAGGGTATTCATTCTCGTAACAGGCCCTAGAGACTAGGATGAATTTATGTGACTAGGACGAATTTATTAACATATAAGCCTTTTATTTGAAGGTATTGATAAGAACATTTCATTTATCTCTACATGCCACAATATTCTAACACTCCTCCTTAAGAAGTTGATGACATAGGTGCTTCTAATTTAGTAACCGAACAACCCATACTAAAAACCATTTTTAGTAAACAATTAAAAAATAAGTGCTTTTTTAATATTTTAACTACATTGACTTTTTTTTTTATTGTTGCTAATGGATAGATTTTTAAAATTTCGAAGCCGATGGCTCTTGCTAGGGTTTGCTCGCGCAGAACGCAGGTTGCTGCTGTATCGGTTCCTAAGGATGCCTCAAGGGCCGAAGGCGAGTCACACTTTGGGGTGATGGTGATTGCTACGATAAGGGTTTCTTTGGTGCAAGATCATACAGAGGATTGGCTTTTATCCCACTGCCAAACGCCTCAAATCCCAGATCTATGCGGCTACGCATCTGTGGAGCACCACGTCAAAAGAATTCATATGATCCTGGACTGGGAACGACCCACATGTTTCCATCGAGACCACAAGGCGAGGGTCTCAACGGAAGCCCATCTTCTGGCGTGGGTACACGAGGAGGGTTTCTTCCTGAGGTGGATCGAGGTCATAAAATCCGTTTCAGAACAAAGCTGTTTGCGTGCCGTAAGGGTTTTAGAGGCCAGGTTCCACAAAACCCAGATCGTAAGGAGAAACGGCAGGGGGGGACTGCATGATGCAGATCCACTCCCTCCTGCAACGCAGGAGCCCAAACTTAGTAGATCTGGCTTGGATCTAAATGATCTAGCCTATTTCCGTGCACAGCCAGAGTCCAGGAAGCGGATTGAAGGCATAAATAATAGATTGTGCAGAGCTTTTGCAGATTCATACATGCAAAAGGAAAATCGCTTAAAATTGGGGCCAGAGCTGAAAGAATGCTTACAGCCAGAGCAGATAACTACTACTTGTTTTCAGAGCAAGAGAGAGTCGGAAAATGCTTCATCTGCAGGGTTTATGCATGGATCTGAGGCAACCACTTGCTATCCGAATCGCAGTCTCTGTTTCAGATCGGACAAAGATCTGCCAGATCTAATAATACAGAAAGCAGAAGATCCCGTGCTGTGGCCAGATCCAGAGCT
Source organism: Pinus tabuliformis (assembly GCA_031772625.1). Classification (NCBI taxonomy): domain Eukaryota; kingdom Viridiplantae; phylum Streptophyta; class Pinopsida; order Pinales; family Pinaceae; genus Pinus; species Pinus tabuliformis. The sequence continues at coordinate 66,016,390 of CM062805.1, read as the reverse complement.
TCGCATGGGGTCAAAGCCCTTATCTGAATCCTTTCAGATCCAGATAACGCAGCCTGCAGGCAGGACCATCATGCAATGGGTTCGCCCTTCAGACCTGGTGCAGGACCTCATACTGAATTTAGAGCGCAGAATAGGGATCCCATCTAGCCTTCTGCGACTTATCTTTCAAGGTAAACAACTTGAGAACCCTCTATCCCTCTCTGCTTACAGTATATCCAGGAACAGCTCGGTGGTGGCGACCCTTCGTTTGAGAGGAGGTGCTGCGGGACAATCTTCCTCCACTAAGCCTTTCTCATACAAGGACGCAGTCCACTCCGAGATCCCCAAACCCCCGGAAGCCCTTAAATGTAAGGCCTTCTTGGTTGAAAAAGCTGAAGAAGTTCCCTCTGTTGAACTCATGCATGAAGAGCTGGCTTCCCAGCATCAAGATTTTGTAGAAAGAGCCATCATTTGCAGATTTAATGGTCTGTGGCCTCGATCTCAGGATCTCTATGCATGGATCCATGCAAACTGGACTCATCATTGTAAGATCTTTTTTTGCTCGAAAGGTTATTTCATTGTTCTCTTTGATAACATTAAGCACTATGAAAAGGCATTAGAAGAGGGTCCTTGGTTCATGGGAACTGCAGGGCTTTTTTTGACTCCCTGGTTCCCAGATTTTGATCCAGCCACGACTGTCATTACCAAGACACCGGTATGGATTCGACTTCCAAACTTACCTGCTCATCTATGGAATAATCATGTCTTCAGAGCTATCGGAGACACTTTGGGCAGCTTCATCCATGGAGATTTGTGGCGGCAATCCAAAGGTCTCTACTCATTTGCAAGAGTGTGTGTGGAGTTAGACCTGAGCAAAGGTCTTCCAGAACAAATCAATCTCAAGATAAATGACTTTGTCTGGACCCACACGCTGGATTACGAGAACACTGCATTTCGGTGTAGACATTGCCAACAATATGGGCATTTGCAAAATACTTGTCCATCTCGCCCGGCAAAAAAGAACAAGGCCAACGAATCCAAGCCCAAGTCCAAACGATGGGCTCCTTGCTCTCCCCCTCCAGTCGGGGGTTCTGCTTCCTCGAGTTCTGAAGATGAAGAGAGCGATGAAGAATTGTTTCAGGCCCCTCTCTCTGTGGCCCCTTCCACTGATGGCCGGGAACCTTCTTCTGATACAGCTATTGCTCAGAAACGTGTCCATTTGTCCTCTTCCTCGGACTCAGAAAAGGAGAGCCCCCCGTGGAGGACCCCAATCTCCAAGTTGTAATCATCCATCCACCCCAAAGTGGCTGGGTTGAAGTTAAAAAAAAGAAAGGGAAAAAGCTTCTTGTTGAAACCCCTACTCTTTTAGGGTAGCACACAATGCTTCTTTTGCTTTAGTGACTAGTTGTAGCTCCCTGCTTGCTTCACCCTTTTCCCGGAACAGAGGTTGATAGTCCTATCATTTCCGGTTGCCGGTTTCTTTCTTCTCTGGAAGTATCCTCTTGTACAATATTTTACTGCTTAATAGAATTAGTCTTAACCAAAAAAAAAAAAATATTTTAACTACATTAATTCATAAACACTAAAAAGGAGTCTCAAGTGAAAAAATAGACTTTTTCCATTTTAACATTGTTAATATTTTTCTTTTAAATTAACTAAAATCAATGCATTTAATTTTTTACATATTTTTAATTAATTAATATTTTTTGAAAAAATGATACATATTAAAAAATTTGGGAAACAAATAAAGTTATTTAAAATATATGTCATAATCTTCTATAATAATTCGCAAGTATATTTAATTATTTATTATTTTTTAAAACAATGATGCATATTCAAAATTTTGGAAAAAAAAATAAATTCATTTAAAATATACGACCATCACAATTAACTAGCTAATGATATTTTTCTAATAATTTTTAGACATATTTAATTATTTATTATTATTTAAAATGATGATGCATATTAAAAATTTGGGAAAAAATAAATTCATTTGAAATATATCTCCATCACAATTAACTAACTAATGATCTTGTATAATGGTTTTAAATTATTTGATTTGAAATGACCTTAATTATCACCGTTATTTACTAAGTAATTCATCGAAAGAACACTGAACAACTAAAACCCATAATCAATTCACGGGTAATCAATCCCAACAAAAGGTAAGTTTATTTTGAACCTTGATGAGACACAACTGAGAAATACATGGATGATAAGTTCTATTCAGCAGTAAGTTTATTTTGAACCTTGATAAAAGACAACTTGAGAAATACATGGATGATAAGTTTTATTTATCACTGTCATTTTTTATTTTTACTTTTATTTTTGCAAAACTTTTTATTTTTATTTTTATTTTTGCAAAACTTTTTAGTAGCATGGTGGAAAATAAAATTATTAAGTGGGCAGAAGTCAAAGAAAATAGAGCAAAAGGGCAAGCAAGTTTTATGTTTTAAATCATGGTATCAGGTTTACACACATTATTGAAAAGGTTTCGGAGGGCAAAGAGAAGTATTTTGTTGCTTTGTTCATTTTAAAAAGGAATTTGAAATGGTTCTTAGAGATAAGTTGTGGAGTAGAATGGAAGAAGTTGAAATTCATTTGCATTATATAGTTGTTTTCCATAGGGTTTATGAAGAGGTGAAAGTCAAAATTAGAACTTTAGAATTTTATAAACTTTTAGAAGTGACATTGGAGTCAATCAAGGTTGCTAGTTATCCAATACTATTTTTGGCTTATATATTGATAAATTGGAAGAGTGGCTAAATCTTCAAGGTGGGGAGTTGGGGGAGTTTGTGATAAAGCTTCTTTTATTAGCTTATCACCTTGTATTGATTGTTAAATCTGCCCCCAATGATTGTAGATGCACCTATTTGCACTTAAGCATTTTTGTAAAGAAGTCAAAACTAGCAAGACCAAAGTAATGATTTTCTCAAATAAAAATAAGTATAGACAACATAAGTTCTTATTTGAACCCAACATTCTTGAAGAAGTAAATGAATATAATTACCTAAGATTGATTTCAACAAGCTTATGGAAGCAAATTGAGAAAATCCAAAAGCTCTTGATCTTGAGCAAGTTTAAAATAAAAAGTTAATGCTAAGTGAAATGAGCAACTTCTATTGAACCAATTGCTATGATGTTTTTCATAAGGTATGTTCAGATAATTGAGCGAATGAGAGAAGGTAGATGGCCTAAAGTTATCTTCAATGAAGGAATGAGTGAAAGAAAGAAATCTTCCATGAAACAAAACAATAAATGGATGCAAAAATGGAATATTTACATCAATACATGTCCCACAAATAGAAAGGGTCTGAAGAGTTATGTTATGAAGAATTTTAGTAAGCATATATGGGGAAAAGACCTCAGTAGAAAGAAAAGTATTATGTTCAATAATTCAACCCCACCTTGTGATCTCCAACAAAAAGAGTACATTGGAGGTAGTATTTGATGGAGAGCAAAGAGTATTATTGATCAATTAAGAACTAACTCTCATCAAGAAAAGGCTCTGTGAAAAATACCTAAAGAAGCTAGATAAGAGAGGATGTGTACTTTTTGGACTTATGGAGGAGTGGACTTAAGATCCCTCGCTTGCCATTCTCTTTTAAGTGACTCTACTATTAATAGATTGTATCAGCTTATCATTGATTTGAATACTAAAATTGAATTGCAAAAAAAAAACATGGACACTGGTACCATATACTATAACAAGTCTGATGATTAAAACTTCATTAATTCATTCATAATACATAAACTAATATCCATTATATTAAATATATAAATTAATAATAATTATGGTTTATTATATATTTTAATTTGACTGATTTTGGTCATGAATATTTGGAATTGTGAATTTTACTACTAAACAATCAAATGTCTAGGTGTTTATATATATATCAGATAGGGTTTCCGTTGTTTAAAAAACAATCAATGTTACATCGATATTAGTGAGCCACTGTCGTGGGCTTTCAGATTAAAACTAACTGGGCTATTATTTAGATATCGCAAAAACACCTAGCAGGCAGCAACTAGCATTGCCCAGAATTTCCATCTCGGTAGCGCTCAGAACTCCACCGTTGCCAGAACCAGAGTTTTGATCCCTCCACCAGCTGAACAGTTTTCCATTGCCACAGAACCGAAGTCGTGGGCGCACGTTCATGTAAATGAGTTTTGATCCCTCCACTAGCTGAACAGTTTTCCATTGCCACAGAACCGAAGTCGTGGGCGCACGTTCATGTGAATGAGTAAGAACTGGTAGGAATCATATTCCCAGTGAGCAGTCGCATCAGTCACCAATTCGGCTATCGTTGGGAGCGAATGTGCGGAGTCACAATGCCACGACCGAGATGACCGTGTTAACCATTCATCTTCCTGGGTAAACACGCAATAGGCTCCTCATCCTACAACGGAAAACCCTATCCCTACATCATTCGACTTGAATCTTCCCACGCCTATGTCAATCAATTTGACTCTTTCCCCGCCAGCGTTCCCCACTTTTACTCGATCACAAAGAAAGAGGCGACGTTGTGATAGGCTCAAGATATCAAAGATGGCACATTTGAGAGAAAGAAAACAACTTCCACTTTCACGCCCTCGACCTCTATAGCTCTCGGAACTGCAGCGCCACCATGACCAAACTTCCCGGTGCTGATCAACAGTTTGCCATGGCAAAGGAACCGAAGAATGAGGGAGTGCAGGGATCGGGCAGTACACCTAGGTCATTACCAACCAGTATTATCACCTCATAAAAAGTGTTTGGAGAATCTAATGCCAACCATTACTTGGGAAAATAGCCATTCCAAGTGTCTTAGTTCAGTCTGACTTCACCCTCTTTCCAAGTGTCCTAGTTCAGGTTGACATACTCAAATTTAAGTCAAGTTTAACTCTAGCCATTTATTAATGATGTTTCCAATATAATCTTATTTAGTCTTACTTCAGTCTGACTTAACCCTCTTTCCAAGTGTCCTAGTTCAGGTTGAATTACTCAAATTTAAGTCCAGTTTAACTCTAGCCATTTATTAATGATGTTTCCAATATAACCTTATTTAAGATATTTTAGTTAATAGTCATAAGAGCTAGTCCTCTCCTCAATCTTTTGTTGTGTTCAAGGAAATTTGCATAAGACTCCATAAAAGAGCCTCAAGGTGAGTAAAGAGAGAAAAGCAAAGAGAATAAGCTAGCCCACATAAGACTCTTTAATATAGAAAGGGGAGTTTGAAGAAAGCTACTCTGAAGAAGTAGAGAAAGAGAGTAAGACTCTTTTGAGAGAGGAGCAGAAGTCTAGAAAACCCGGCCAAAAAAGAAGAGAAAAAGAATTAAGAAAAATATCTAGATTTTTAAAAACTCGAAATGCATCCATAGTGAAGCATAGGAAAAGTTAATCCAACTGCGAAATTAAAGCATCCCATAAATTCAAAAGAAAGCCTTAGCATTACTAACATTGGACTCCACTCCAAGAACTCATGTTAATCGACAAAACTCTCGGCATTTTTCACCTCACACACGCTCTGAACCGGTGACACTACCCCAAAGGTACATGACAATACGCTCGAGGTTTTTTGAAAAGTCGACACTTTATGAATTTTAAGAGAAACTCGTGATTCATTTCAAAATAAGGGTTATGCATTTGTTTTTAGAAATGAATTGATATTTTAAGGTGTAAGAGATTAAAAATTTCTATAAGATTAGTAGTTTCGTGTTTTTTGTTTTTGCAATTCAATCTTTTCCATTTCAAATTGATAATGAGCTAGCCCAACCTTCCAACAATCCCCGAGGAAACTGATGCTAACATGTCTTTGTATGTGTTACATTCCAAAATGAAATGTTTTTCGGAGAGCCCTAGACTTACAAAATGTACACACCCGTTTTTTCGAAGTTTCTTTAGGCCTTTTCGACCGTCCTCTTTCACACCGAAGTTGATGTGAATTGGTCCTTAATTGAGCAATAAGAACCTTTTCGCTCCACGAAATGCTAGCTCCAATGAACTCTTTTTGTTATAGATCACACATAGAGTTGAATTCCTCAATGTAATATTTCTTCTTTCTACCGAACTCTTTTCCCCATACCCTTTCAGGAAACTTCTCTATAACCAAATCCTTTAGCTCCTTGCTATTTGTGGAACACGCATTGAGATAGATATTCCATTTTTGCATCCAATTGTAGTTTTATTTCATCCATGTTTTCTTTCTTTCACTCATGACTTCATTGAAAATAACATTAGGCCATCTACTGTTGGAAATAATACTGAGGGGGGGGGGTGAATCAGTATTATTAAATTCTTTTCAATATACCCTCTAGATTTATAATTTAATTTATTCTTCACATGCTGACCATTAATTTGAATGTCAGTACCATATAATAATGAACAGGAACAAGAAAAACAGACAGTCACACCAAAGAACACTAGATATAAGGTGGAAACCCAATGTGGGTGAAAACCACCTGTAGCAATGTGTCTCTATCTTCTTTCAAATAGAAACTTATTTTTACAATGATTCTATACTGGTGCAGTCCTTTACCAGTACGTAGGCTGCAACGTGTAGAGAGATACATCCCTCTCTCATTTTCCAGACTCTCCTCGAAGGGAGCTACAACCCCCTTAACTCTTGTACTAGCTGAGCTACTAGTACGTAGGTGCTCACCTACTGAAGGCTTCAACTTTCTCTTTTCTTCCAGGGACCACGTTTCATAAATTTTCAAACTGGATCCAAGAATCTCAATCAAACATCAATTAGATCTGTAATCAACCAACTTCCTTGTGCAAGTATTGAATTAATAACTTCTCATAACACAATACCAGTACTCAGACACCAATTCAGAACCCTGAACATAACAGTGATAGACAGAAGCAGCTAAAACATATATCAAGAGAAAAGTCTGCAACTTCACCAATAGTAACCTGCGGATGTCCGCACTTTCTCTGTCAGTGGCCTGCGTACCTCCGCACCTGCGCTGTCTGTGCTTAGCGCACCCCCGCACCTGCACTATCGGCTACTCCGCACACCTCCGCACCTACACTATTGGCTGCTCTGCGCACCTCCGCACCTGCACTGTTGGCTTCTCCGCGCACCTCCACACCTGGTGCGTCTTCTAATCTGTGCACCTTCGCACCTGAACTGTCGGCTTCTCCGCACCTGAAGCGTCTTCTGATCTGCGCACCTCCGCACCTACACCCATGTATAAACTGTGCACCTCTGCACTTTCACTGTGGTTTGCCTGCGGTCCTCTGAATGGAGCCAAATTATCAGTCCTCCAATATTTCCCACACTATTAGATCCACAGATCTGATCATGCGTCAAAGTAGATCATCCTTCTCACGCTCAGATCTCTCCTTGATTTAGCTATCATTCACCAACTGATTTCCAGAAATGCAAATCTTGATTCTCTTTAGATATTCAACACACATAAGTGCCTAGCCAAATGATCTCCTTTCCTTTTTATAGGCAAGCCCTTACTCAAACCATGGACCAAAACCATAGAATTCCAATACAAGGGACCCAAAACCCGGGTTCAATACTTTAGGATGCAAAACCACAGACTAAAACCATAGGATCAAAAACGTCGGACTAAATACCATGGATCAATCATAAAAATTCCCATGTCCACGCGCTTCTCTACATGAAAGTGAGTGAATTTGACGTCCACACCTTTTGTTTGGAGGACCTGCGAGTATGTCCGCACTTTTTGTTCGGGGAACCTGCGGGTCCGTAGCTTTTGTTAGGCGCACCTGTGGGTATCTCATTTTCTATCATTTTGAGAGCCTAAATAGTGATTTTCCACTTGAGTGAGTTGCCATCAAGGACAACACTTATGCCATAGCGCCATAATGCCAACAATCTCCCCCTTTGGACTTGATGGAAATCCCAACATCCTCAAAGTCATTCTCCATCTTTGTCATCAAGGGAAAAGGGTTATGCTCCCCTTGAGAACATGCTGAAAACTCTAGTCAGCTGAGCTGATCGTGCTCCCCCTGACTGTAGGCCAAGTCTGCAAAAAAAAATTCTTCAAGAAGTACCATAATCCACCATACACCATAAATGACCTTCCTATCACCAAAAGACTCTATACACACATGGGGATCATCCACCCAACTAAGTGGGGTTACATCAGAAATTTACATATGACAACCAAGTACATTATATCATTCATCCCGGCCATAGAGGGGAAACCAAAATAGGTTGTTACATGACCTTGAAAAAAGGACATAGAGACAAAACATTAGCAGCATTATTCAGATCAGCATCTATGTTCTCCTTCTGTACATGCTCTTCCAAGATCTTCTACAATAATTCCAACAATGCATTATTAGAAGAATATACGCTCCCCCTAAACCTGTGCCAGTTGGTCTTTGACCAATCCATAAACCAACGAATGTATGCGTATACCCCATATGAAACTCGTGTACAACCAACAATCTCTGAAACAGACAAGATTCAACAGCAAGATGATGCATCAACTACCCTCAGCTTTTGTCTGAGGTATTCAAAGGTCTCCCTGGGCAGTGGCTTAGTGAGTATATCAGCAATTTGTTACTTAGAGGGAACATACTCTAACTTGAACTTTTGTTCAAGCACTTGTTACTGAAGAAAATGATATTTGATAGGTATATGCTTGGTCTTTGAATGCATGACTCGGTTCTTTGAAATGTTGATAGCACTTGTATTATCACATAGGATAGAGATAGGTGGAGTACAAGTGATTTGAAAATCCTGCAAAGTTTGCATCATCCAAAGAAGTTGTCTGCAACAAGATGTAGCAGCCACATACTCTGCTTCATCTGTAGATAATGTTATTGAACTTTGTTTCTTGCTGAACCAAGATACTAATCTGGAACCCATGAAGAATGCACCACCACTAGTGCTTTTTCTGTCATCCATGCTTCCGGCCCAATCTGCATCTGTATAAGCATGAAGTGTGAGATCTGTATCTCTAGGATACCATAAGCCATAATTTTGAGTTCCTTGAAGATACTTGAAGATTCTCTTAACTGCCTGAAGATGAGTTTCCTTTGGATTTGCCTGAAATCTTCCAACTATTCTTACTACATGCATGATGTCTGGTTGGGTACCAGTCAAATAAGGCAGACTTCTAATCATGGATCTATAGGTTGGTTGATGCACTGTTATTGATTCATCATTTGCACTGAGGCTGCATCCTGTAACCATAGGGGTACATACTGGTTTCGTATCTTCCATGCCATATTTCTTCAAGATCTGCTTAAGGTACTTGGTTTGAGATAAAAAGATACCGCCTTCATTTTGTTGGATTTGTAGACCAAGAAAATATGTGAGCTCTCCAAGCAATGACATTTCGAATTCTTTCTGCATTACTAAGGGAAAGTTTTGACTCATAGCTTCTTCATTGCTACCAAAGACAATATCATCTACATACACAACAAGTATTAGCAATTTGTCATTTTCAATTTTTATATAAAGATTTCTATCTGCTGATCCTTTTGAAAAACCTTGTTGATGAAGGTATTTGTCCAAATGATAGTACCAAGCCCTTGGAGCCTGTTTAATACCATAGAGAGCCTTTTTTAGTTTTCATACAAGATTTGGATCATTCCCAAGGATTAAACCATCTGGTTGCTCAATGTACACTTCTTCCTCTAAGTCTCCATTCAGAAACGCTGATTTCACATCCATTTGAAATACTTTGAACTTCTGAAAGCTAGAGAGAGAAAGGAACATTCTGATGGCCTCAAGTCTAGCAAAGGGAGCAAAAGTTTCTTCAAAGTCTATTCCTTCTTGTTGAGAATACCCTTTACAAACAAGTCTGGCCTTGTTTCTAATTACTTCCCCATTTTCATTCAACTTGTTTTTGAAGATCCATTTTGTCCCTATGACATTCTTATCTTTTGGTCTAGGTACCAACTCCCAAGTGTTATTCTTTTCGATCTGCTCAAGTTCTTCATCCATTTCCTTGACCCAACATTCATCTTTGCATGCCTCTTTTACATTTTTTGGTTTAGCGGAGGAGAGTAATGCCAAATAGCTTGAAGCTTATGCAATTGTTCTTCTTGTTTGTATACCTGCCTCCTTTTGCCCCAAAATTTGAGATTCTGGATGATTCTTTTGAACATACCTGGATGGAGTCTTTTCTTCTATCCTTATCTATTCCTCTGGTGCCTCATGGGTTTCTTCTTCATCATGAATCTGATTTAATGTTGATGGATAGTCCTCATCATCTTCTAAGTTTTCAGATCTTACCTGTTTGGGAGTGATTTCTTCTTCATCTACCACTACATCAATGTTGTAGACAATTCTTCCCAACCTTTTATTGTAACATTTGTATGCTTTGCTGTGAGGAGAATAACCAAGGAGAATGCCTTCATCTGCTATAGGTTCAAACTTGCCAAGATTTTCATCATTATTTTTAATATAGCATTTGCTTCCAAAAATTTTGAAATGTTTTACCGAAGGAGTCTCACCATACCAGAGCTCATGAGGAGTTTGAGTGCTGTTCACCCGGATATTTGTCTTGTTGAGAATAACAAGTGCAGCAAATGCAGCTTCACCCGAGAAGGTTGCGGGAGTTCCAGACTCATCAAGCATAGCACGAGCCATTTGTTGAACCGTTCTGTTCATCCTTTCCACTAATCCATTTTGCTGAGGAGTCCTAGCTGTAGAGAATTCCCTTCTTACTCCATGTTCTTCACGAAAATCGAAAAATTCATTCGAGGTAAACTCTCCACCTCTATCAGACCTGAGGCATTTGATTTTGTGATCTCATTCATTCTCCACCAAGGCTTTGAATGATTTTAACTTTTCAAAGGCTTCATCTTTGTGCTTCATATGTCCTATCCAACACATCTTGGAAAATTCGTCAATGAATAATATAAAATATTCTTCTCCTGTAGGTGACCATTTCCTAGATGGACCACATACATCAGTATGGACAAGTTCATGTGGCCTGCTGGTTGATCCTTCCTTCTTAGGGAAGTTAGTTCTGGTTTGCTTACGAAACTAACATGATTTGCATATCGTATTGTCTGGAATTCTGATGTCTGGAAGACCACGAACTGCCTGGTATTTGCATGATTTCCTTATCTGTGAGAAGCTAAGATGCCCCAATCTTTTGTGCCATAACCAATGTTCGTCGTTCTTGCTTAGATAGCATTGATGTTTTCCTTCTTTGAATATGTATAAATTATTTGGAGTCCTTATGCCTTTGATCACTGTTTTTCCTGTATCAAGATCACAAACACTACATCCATTTGATCGAAATATTACCTTTGTTCCTTGATCGCACATCTGACTGACACTCAATAGATTATGCTTTAAGCCATCAACATACATAACATTTCTAGCTTTGACCTTTTCTTTCAACTAAACAGAACGTTTACCTTTTATGAGCACAGGGGTGTCATTTCCAAATGAGACCTTCTTCTCCTTCTCTAAGGAACTATATGACTGAAGTTTTCCTTTATCACCCATCATATGTTTCGAACATCCACTGTCGATGTACCATTGATTTTCTTGCCCTTCCGCATATAAGGCTATACCACATCTTTTTGGTTGTGGTTCTTTCATTCTCAATGTTTTGGCATTTGAGGCTTGTTCCTTTGTTTTCCAAAACCTGCTCCTGCATTCAGAATCTTCATGACCGAAGTTGTTACAAATATAACATTCAATTTTATTCTCAAGGGAAGAAAAGTTATTGTAGGTTATTTTCGTGATCACAGTCATACTTCTTTGTTTTTTAGCTTCTCTAGTCATGATTGTCTTATAGGCAACACATTGAGCTGCTTTGTGACCAAAGTTATGACAAGAGAAACATTGGCCATTGAAAAAACTCCTGCGATTATCAAATCTACCAACCGAATGATTGTAGTTTCTATCGGCATCCATTCTTGAGGCACATTGAGAATGTTTTACGTGTGGCTGGTTGTAGCTTCTGTTTATCCTTAAAGTAGATTGCCCCCAATTTACCTGGTAGTCTTTTTTCATTCTTGAGGTAAATTGTCCCTGATTTACCTGGTGATCTCCATAGTGCCTTTGCTTTCGATTGTCAATTTGTTCACTCCTCTTTGCTGCATCAAGATAACTTTTGGAGGTGGATGGTTTCTGCGCTTGAGATGCTTCTTCATTATATCCCAGACCTGTCTTGATTAGAGGAGAATTCTGCACATTGATAATCTCATATAGAGTTTCAGATCCTTTAACAAATCTAAGATTAAGCGCTTTTTTTTTCTCCATCTCTTTTCTAAGACCCACAATTTCACATTCCAACTTTTCATGATGTTTTTCCCTTTCAACCAATTGGAATTGCAGAGTATCAATAATCATATTTTTCTCTTCTAAACAAATTTTGAGTTTAGAAATCTCTTCATACAGACCTTCTTCATCTATAGCATCCATGAAATCATCATCTTCAAAGGCCATTAAAAGTCTATAACTATTACCTTGTTCATCTTCATCACTATTTCAAAGTCCATCACTGTCTTCATGAGTGTAATAGCTTTTCTTATTTACATTCTGTTTCTTGTTCCATCTAACAGGTTCCTTACCTTTGTCAAGATTATCCTTATGAGGACACTTGGCAGCATAGTGACCAACTCTTCCACAAGTAAAGCATTTGAAAGGTAACTTACCTCTGAATCTTCCAGCACCTCGTTGAAGGTTCTTCACAAAATTTGATTCTTCCTCTTCTTCTGACATATGTCCTGACTCATAGTAATATCCTTTGCCTGCAACCTTGAATGCAGCTTCCCTCCTGTCTAATGGTCCTCCTTTCCTCATTTCGTAAGTAGTTAGAATCCCATGCAACCGTGACATGGTAAGTTGTTGTAGATTTTGTTTTTATTCTATTGCAGAGACTTTTGATTCAAACTTAGAGGACAAAGATCTTAGTACCTTTTCGACCACAACATACTCTTTTATTTCTTCACCAAAGCTTTTCATACAATTAACAATCTCATCTATATGTAGAAAATAGTTAGCCACACTTTCATCATTGTACATTTTGAGATTTTCATACTGAATTCTGAGGGTTTGAAGTTTTGCCTGTTTTACCTGTTCATCTCCTTCATAGCTCAGAACGATCTTATCCCATATTTCTTTTGCGGCTTTTTACTGCATAACCTTGACGAACTTTGATTGAGATAGACATCCTAATAGAGTATTAACAGCCTTTGCATTTGTTTCATATTGCTTCTTACCGGCTGGATCTGTAGGAGCTGCTGACGGAAAAGTGTACCTTGAATCTATGATATCCTAGACTTCTGTACCAAGAGATTGAAGATAGGAAGTGACTCTTACCTTCCAATATACGAAGTTGGTCCCATCAAAAATTGGTGTCCTGATCGATGCTTCTCTCTCGTAGTTTCTCATGATGATAGATCTTCCTTCAAGTGACCAAGCTTCTTCTAAAGGACCTGCTCTGATCCAAATTGTTGGAAATAATACTGAGAGGGGGGGGGGGGGTGAATCAGTATTATTAAATTTTTTCAATATACCCTCTATATTTATAATTTAATTTATTCTTCAGATGTTGACCATTAATTTGAATTTCAGTACCATATAATAATGAACAGGAACAAGAAAAACAAACAGTCACACCAAAGAACACCAGATATAAGGTGGAAACCCAATGTGGGTGAAAACCACCTGCTGCAATGTGTCTCTATCTTCTTTCAATTAGAAACTTCTTTTTACAACGATTTTGTACTGGTGCAGTCCTTTACCAGTACGCAAGCTGCAACCTATAGAGAGCTACAACCCTCTCTCGTTTTCTAGACTCTCTTGGAATGGAGCTACAACCCCCTTAGCTCTTGTACTAGTTGAGCTACTAGTACGTAGGTGCTCACCTACTGAAGGCTTCAACTTTCTCTTTTCTTCCAGGGACCATGTTTCATAAATTTTCAAACTGGATCCAAGAATCTCAATCAAACATCAATTAGATCTGCAATAAACCAACTTCCTTGTTCAAGTAATGAGTTAATAACTTCTCAGAACACAGTACCAGTACTCAGACACCAATTCAGAACCCTGAACACAGCAGTGATAGACAGAAGTAGCTAAAACATATATCAAGAGAAAAGTCTACAACTTCACCAATAGTAACCTGCGGATGTCCACAATTTCTCTGTCAGTGGCCTGCGTACCTCCACACCTACGCTATTTGTGCTTAGCACGCCCCTGCACCTACACTGTCGGTTTCTTTGTGCACCTCCGCACCTGCACTGTTGGCTGGTCCGTGCACCTCCACACCTGCACTGTTGGCTTCTCCGCACACCTCTACACCTGGTGCATCTTCTAATCTGCACACCTTCGCACCTGAACTGTCAGCTTCTCCGTGCACCTCTGCACTTGGAGCGTCTTCTCGTCTGTGCACCTCTGCACCTACACTCGTGTCTAAATTGCGCACCTCCGCACTTTTGCTGTGGTTCCCCTACGGTCCTCCGAATGGAGCCAAATTAAGAGTCCTCCAATATTCCAAAATTGTTAGATCCACAGATCTGATCATGCGTCAAAGTAGATCGTCCTTCTAACGTTTAGATCTCTCCTTGATTTAGCTATCATTCACCAACCGATTTCCAGAAATTCAGATCTTGATTCTCTTTAGATATTCAACACACATAAGTGCCTAGCGAAATGATCTCCTTTCCTTTTTATAGGCAAGTCCTTACTCAAACCATGGACCAAAACCATAGAATTCCAATACAAGGGACCCAAAACCTAGGTTCAATACTTTAGGATGCAAAACCACGGACCAAAACCATAGGATCAAAAACGTTGGACTAAATACCATGGATCAATCATAAAAATTCCCACGTGCGCGCACTTCTCTGCATGAAAGTGAGTGAATTTGACGTCCGGACATTTTGTTCGGAGGACCTGCGGTATGTCCACACTTTTTGTTCGGGGAACCTGCGGGTCCGCAGCTTTTTTTAGGTGCACCTACGGGTATCTCATTTTCTATCATTTTGAGAGCCTAAACAGTGATTTGCCACTTGAGTGAGTTGCCATCAAGGACAACACTTATTCCATAGCGCCATAATGCCAACATCTACCTACTCTCATTTGCACGATTCTTTTTAGATATCTTATGAACCGCACCATAGGAATTGCTTCAATGGGAGTTGCTTCTGTTTCACTCAACATTATCACATAAGGTACTCAACTTTTTATTTTGACTTTCTCATTGTGAAGCATTTTTGGATTTTCTCAATTTGTTTCCATTTTGAGACGGGAGTGCCCCTAGCCCACAATTCACACCCATATAGCATCACTAGACATACTAGGAGTCCAAAAATCACTTAATCATTTTCCAACCCCATAACTCTACCTCTCTGCATCTCCTTTGAAGAGCATATAATGCTTTCTACCTTCCTAAAATTCTCTTCTTTTTGCAGTGCTTCCAATTGAGTTTTTTGTTGAAATCAATCCCAAGGTACTTGTACTCATTTACTTCTTCAAGAAAGTTGAAATGTGGCAACAAGAATATTCCAATTTTAATTTGTCCTTGAATTAAAATTGAGAATTAAAATTAAAAATTTAGCCTCACGAGGTGCTTGGAAAATAATTAATTAATTTGTTATGTATTAATTAGTTGGAGAAATTCAAGATAGAAGTCTTTGTGAAGTCATGCAAGAGTTATCCCTTAAATTAAGAAGATTTTCCCTTAATTAAGGAGATAAGGATGAGTTTTAATTGAGCTACAATTAGTTAGCCCAGTTAACTGAGTTATGTCGAGTTAAATTAGTTCCAAACAATTTGAGGAACTAATTGTGAATTCAGTCAGTTAAGGCATGCATGCATCAAACTAGTGTACTCAAGATAACTGAATATTCTCTCATAAATATTTCATGCATGTCTATTTAGAGAAAGACCCAGTTGAGATTGAGGACAGGGACAGTGTACTATCAGTTGCTAGAATTTTCCTATAAGGAAAGCTCTTGCATGCAGAAGGAATTCATTCCTTGATATTTGCGCAGTTTTACAGGGTGTAAGATTAATGTGAGTGATAAGTGTTACACATGATAACATTAGGATCACCCAAGAAAAATTGCGCTAGGAAATAGGAGCTTGCAGGGAAGTGTGGAGGACTTAATGAGAAGTCTATTTTCCTCGTGAGCATCTGTGAGGATTATACTGATTGTTGGCTAGCTATGAGAACTAAAGGTCTATAACCCTGATATATTTCCACTTGTATGATAATACAGATAGTGGGGTTTTTAGCTGAGGCTTTCCCATGAGTATTCTTTTGTTTCATGTGCATTGATTCTTCTTTTGGTTATATGTGTTCTGCATGATCTTGCTCAAATCTATTATGCTTCTGCAAGTTTGATTGTAGAAGTACATTAAGTATTTTTCTTTAGTTGTATTGCATTATCAAGTTAATCTATAGTGAGAATTTCTACATGGTATTAGAGCAAAGGTTATCAGAGTTGTGAACAATATACGGAGAAGAGAGTTCGAAGTTTGAAGTTCGGTATTGCAGGTACAAATCAAAGTCCTCTCATACTTCAGGTTGGTCAATGGCGTTCTATGGCTTGAGACTCGAGTATGCTTTGGAAGGCAACTCAAATTACATATCATGGAAAGATTGAATGGAAGAGGTATTAGAAGACAATGGTTTGAAGGATTTCATTGATCAAGAAATCTCTAAGCTAGCTGCAACTAATGCACAAGAATTGGCTAAAATGGAAGAAGTGTGTGGCGAAGGCGAGACAGATTCTTCTAGAGGGAGTTCGAGACCATATTGTCTCGAGTCTCCGTGGGCAAGAGACTCTGTTTTCAATGTGGAAGACATTGAAGGACCTCTATCAGAACAGTAGTGACCAGAGGAAACTGGCGCTCAAGGATAAACTTCAGAAAATCAAGATGGAGAAGGATGATACTGTTTCTACATATTTGAACAAGCTCACCACCCACATAGATGAGCTCGGTAGTGTGGGAATAACTACTGCCGATGATGATATGGTGAGCCTTTCTCTCCTCGGTCTTCCAAAGAGTTGGAATAGCTACCAGGATTCTGTGAATGGAAGAGAGAAACTACCAAATTGGGAACGACTGTGGTCAGATCTCATGCAGGAGGAGATTAGGAGGAGCACTAGAGATGGTTCTTCATCAAAGAATGACCATGAAGAAAATTTGGCCTTAGCGAGTAAGGCAAGGAAAGGGAAAGGGAAGGCTTCCCATTCCAAATTAAATTCATCTCATGGAAGGAAGAATGGTGACAAATCTAAAGTAAGATGCTTTAATTTTCATGAGATGGGACATTATGCAACTAATTTCCCATCAGGGAAGTATAAGAAGGGATCCAAAAAAGGATCGGAAGGTGAGGCATTAGCCTCTCAGTTTGAAATGGACTTTACCCTCATCACATGTATGGTTTCATCGATGGTGGGGTTTTGTTTGGTATCTTGACAATGGAGCCTCATTCCACATGACGAGTGATAAAATTTTATTCAGTACCTTGGATGAGAAAGACCTCAAGATGTGAATAGAGATGGGTGATGATGGAAAGTACTGTGTTTCAGGAGAAGGCACGGTTGTTTTTGAGAGGGAGCATGGAGCTCCTCTCACCTTGACTAATGTGAAGTATGTGCCTGGACTGAAGAAGAACTTGGTATCAGTCACGATGTTGGAGGACAAACACTACGATGTTGTCTTTATTAAAGGAAAGGCGTTTTGAAGACACATAGCCACGGGTCAGACCAAGAGGATCAAGATTCAAGTGAAGAATCTCTATAAACTAGAAGTAGATGACCGTGTTGCATTGAGTTCGAAAGAAGAATTGGTGCAAAGCCAAGACATTGACAAGTTATGGAACAAGTAGTTGGGCCATCTACATCATGGGGCCTTGAAGATAATGCAACAGATCTCTACTAGACTTCCCAAAGGTAAACATGGGCAAGTTGACACATGCAAAGGTTGTACCTTGGGAAATTATGCCAAGTCTTCCTTTCATGATCGAGAGTATCGAGCAGAAGCGATCTTAGAGTGAGTTCATACTGATTTGTGTGGACCATTCTTGATGGCATCCACCTTGAAGGAAAGGTATTATGTGATTTTCATTGATGATTCTTCTCGTAAATGTTGGATTTATTACAGGTAGAAGAAGGATCAAACCTTCTAAAAGTTTGTGAGCTCAAAGGTTTGGTTGAGAAAGAATCAGGGAAGAAGATCAAGGCTTTGAGAAGTGACAATGGTGGAGAGTATATCTCTCAATAGTTTAAGGACTTCTGTGTAGCGGAAGGAATTAAATGGGAGTTGACGACACCTTATAACCAATAGTAGAATGGGGTGGCCGAGAGGAAGAACAAAATGATTGTAGGGGCAGCACGGGCAATGCTGCATGACCAAGGCCTACGACTGCATTTGTGGGCTGAGGCATAAAACATAGTTGTCTATTCGCAGAATAGAAACCCACATTGCATAATTATGGTGAAAAAACTAGAGGAAGCTTTCTCTAGTAAGAGACCAGATGTGGGTCACTTGAGGATCTTTGGCTCATCAGTATATTGCCATGTGACAAAGGATGCACAAAAGAAGCTTGAGCCAATAGCTGAGTTGGGGATACTTGTGGGGTACAGTGATACACCCCAAAACTATCGGGTGTACTTGCCTACCAAATGGAGGATAGTGGTTCACAGAGATCTCAAGTTTGCTGAGCAGAAGGCCATACGAGTTCCCCTTGAGAGGGAGCTCCAACTACAAGCTATGGAGGAACTATTGGTTCCTAAGGAGGAGGAGCCTCAGACTGATGCGGAGTAGATGCATGCAAAGGATCCAAGAGTGGAGACATCCACTCAAGCAAAGTCTTCAAGATATGGATGGAAGCTCACAAGAGAAGTTGATAGATTGTTGTCAGATGCGAGAAAGAATGTGGGAGCACCATCTTCTCAGCGCAGACAAAGGAGGTCACCTAAGAGGTACACTGGATACGTGGGCCTTGTTGGGGAATGTGTTGAGATCGAGCCATCTTCCTTTGAGGAAGCAGTGCAGCAGCCGATTTGGGTGGATGCTATGGTGGAGGAGTATGACTCCATAGTTTAGAACAGTGTTTGGGATGTGGTCCCAAGACCGGAGAACAAGTCAGTTGTGAGTTCCCGTTGGCTTTACAAGGTAAAGTAAGTTGCTTATGGTAGTGTGGAGAAACATAAGGCAACATTTGTTGCCCGTGGTTCCTCACAGGTCGAGGGGATCAACTATGATGAGACTTTTGCTCCTGTAGCAAGGTACTCATCTATCAGATTGATGTTGGCACTATTAGCACAGATGGGTTGGAAGATCCATCAGATGGATGTGAAGACTGCATTCCTCAACAACAAGATTGAGGAGGAGGTATACATAGATCAGATGGAAGGTTTTGAGACCTTCAATCGATACTCGCATGTGTGCCGACTCAAGAAAGCTTTGTACAGGTTGAAGTAAGCACTTCGTGCTTGGTACACCAGGATCGACAACTACCTCACTGGGTTAGGCCTCACAAATAGTGAATCGGATGCAAATATGTACCACATCATGGTGAAAGGTAAGTTTTTGATCATTGTACTTTATGTTGATGATCTCATATTGACAGGTGATGATCAGTTGATCATCTCTTGCAAGGAGGACCTTGCAAGGGAATTCGAGATGAAATACATGGGTCTCATGCATTACTTCCTTGGCATGGAAGTATGGCAGAAGTACAGAGAGTTTATTGTGTCTCAGGGCAAGTATGCCAATGAGATACTCAGGAGATTCCACATGGAGAATTGCAAGCCCATGCAGGTTCCTCTAGCAGGTAACTGGAGGAAGGAGGATGTTAGTTCAAGCGAAGTAGTAGAAGCTACTGTGTACATGCAGTTCATGGGTTCACTGATGTACTTAGTGAACACACAACCAAATTTGTGCTATACGGTGAACCAGCTGAGTCAAGTTATGGTTCACCCTACCAAGACGTTTTGGATGGGTGTAAAGCATGTATTGAGATACCTAAGAGGCACATCTCAGTATGGTTTATGGTACAGACAAATAGAGGGAGTGAAGCTATAGGGTTTCAATCATGCAGATTGGGTAGGGGGTCCATCAGATCAGAAGAGAACATCAAGTGGAATTTTCAACCTTGGGTCAGCAACAGTTTCTTAGTACAGTAGGAAACAGAGGTCAGTTGCACTTAGCTTAGCAGAGGCCGAATACATGGCTGCAAGTCAAACAGCATGTGAGGCCATTTTGATGCGGAAAATTTTAGTTGGTTTGTTTGATCAAAGGATGGATCCAACTGTGATCTATTGTGATAATCAGAGTTGTATCAAACTCTCTGAGAATCCAATATTTCATGATAGTTCCAAGCACAACAACATTCGGTATCATCGTCTCAGAGACTGTGTGGCGAGGAGGATCATGTTGTTGTAGTATATTTCGACCGAGTAAGATGCATACATTTTGACTAAGGCATTGTCAAAGTGTAAAATCGAGATCCATAGAGACAGGATCGGGGTGGAATATATTCTCTTTCTTGTTGAGAGGGAGTGTTGAAACGTGGCAACAAGAATATTCCAATTTAATTTGTCCTTGAATTAAAATTTGAATTTAGTCTCACGAGCTACTTGGAAAATAGTTAATTAATTCATTGTGGATTAATTAGTTGGAGAAATTCAAGTTGGAAGTCTTTGTGAAGTCATGCAACAGTTCCTTAAATTAAATATATTATCCCTTAAGTAAGGAGATAAGGATGAGTTGTAATTGAGTTGTAATTAGTTAGCTCAGTTAACTGAGTTATGTTTAGTTAAACTAGTTCCAAACAGTTTGAGGAACTAATTGTGAGTTCAGTCATTTAATGCATGCATGCATCAAACTAGTGTACTCTAGATAACTGAAGATTCTCTCATAAATAACTCATGCATGTCTATTTAGAGAAAGACCCAGTTGAGATTGAAGACAGGGACAGTGTACTATCAGTTGCTAGAATTTTCCTATAAGGAAAACTCTTGCGTGCACAAGGAATTCATTCCTTGAGATTTGTGTAGTTTTACAACGTGTAAGATGAGTGTGAGTGATCAATGTTAGACATGGTAATAGTAGGATCACTGAGGAAAAACTGCACTAGGAAATAGGAGATTGGAGGGCAGTGTGGAGGACTTAATGAGAAGCCTATTTTGCATGTGAGCATCTGTGAGGATTGTAGTGAGTGCTGGATAGTTGTGAGAGCTAAAGTTGTGTGTAATCCTGAGATATTTCCACTTCTATGATAATACAGATAGTGGGGTTTTTAGCTGAGGCTTTCTCCTGAGTATTCTTCTGTGTTTCATGTGCATTGATTCTACTTCTCGTTATATGTGTTCTACTTGATCTTGCTAAAATCTATTAAGTTTCCGAAAGTTTGATTATAGAAGTAGATTAAGTATTTTTCTTTAGTTGTATTGCATTATTAGGTTAATATACAATGAGAATTTCTACAAAGAATGTTGTCTTCAAAGAAGAAAGTATGCTGGCTCTGCTTCCTTTTATTAGAAAAAAATCATTATTTTGGTCTTGTTATTATTGACTTGCATCCCCACTACTCTACAAAAATTCTCAAGGGAATAGATGATTTAGAAATCAATACAATATCATCAGCATAAAAAAGAAGCTTTATCACAAACTCCCCCAACCGAACACCATCTCCACCTTGCGGATTTAGCCACTCTTCCAATTTACCAATATATAGACCAAAAAGAGTAGGGGATAGAGAGAAGCCTTGCTTGACTCCAATGTCACTTCTAAAGATTTCTAAAATACCTGCTCACGGTCTAATTTTGACTTTCACTTCTTCATAAATTCTATGGACAAGGACTTTGTTTGTTAATGAACCTTTTGGAAAGGCCTTTTCTAAAGGAGGATTTTAAATACTCAATAAAGAAAGAGATTAGTATTTTCATGGCAAAGTTTTTTTTATGGGGCATGGTAAATAAAAAAAGGCATATGCATAATTTTTTTCCCAAAAGGTTGTACATGTAGGTTTAAGTAGTATTTTTAAGTGTATATGGGAATTTTAGAAAGAAGGAATTTGAAAAAGTGGTGCTAAATCTTTTTTTTTAAGTTTTGAAAAGGATATTAAAAAAAAGGTCATTGTTCTAGTCAACTCTCGGCATTGTGATATTTTTTAATACTTTGTGAAAGCCTTATGAAAGTGTCGCTTTAGTAAAGATATTTTGGAAGAAAGGTCTTTGTAGAGAATTTGAAGACCTATTTTTGAAGTTGAGGAAGAGAGAAGGCACTTTCACAAAACTCTATAATAGGTCATTCCTCCTCTATCTAAAAAGACAACCACTATGTCTGAAGGTCAATTTGTTTGTTGAGTCGCATTCTCTCAATGCTCAAATGGGAAAATTCAAGAGGCTTCCCTTGATTTTAGACCCCAAGACAGCCAAGGAGGCCTTGAATAATCTTGAGAGATGTTTTGGTGCAATGGGGAGCACTAAAGTTTAAGATGAAGGTGGATCTATAGCTACAGATCTATAGCTGAGCCAAAAGCGGATAATTTCTATGAATAAGTTGTAGAAGAAACATAGAAGGAGAACGTAGATGCTCATGAATCCCACTATGCAAAATCACAAGTGGATGAAGATATTTTCATCCTAGCAACAAAGCTTCCTGATGAAGATTTGGTAAATCCAACAATAGAGCTTGCTGATGAAAGTTTGGTTAATCTAGAAAGAGAGCTTGTTGATGACAATGAAGTTATCATTGGAGGAGATGATACAATGGTGAATCCAACAAATAATATTTCTGATGTAAACTTTGATGAATATTTTTTGACTAATGATGAATGATTGCAGGTGGTGCAACAAAAACATCATATAGACATGATGTTGTTCAGTGAGAAAATCCCACTTGAGTGAGTGGAAGACAACCTGTTTGTAATGGCATAGGTTAGTACAGAAGTCAAAGAGACAAAACATAAATAGAGGAAGAGGCAAAGAAGGAAGCCCATAAAGAGAAAAAAACACAAAGGAAGAAGCAGAGCTGGAAGTGTAACAGAAGGAAGCTCTCATTAAAGAGTAGAAGGAACATAACCAATGTGGTTCTGCAAATATTTTTAATTCTAATGCTGATTTTCAGTGTGCAGGTACAAAGAACGATTATGAAAAACAATCAAATTTCCTTGAACCATGGCTTGCAACACCATGTCTTGATAAAGTCTGCATAGAAGCACCTGGGGAGCGGCGCACTTGGGGTCAGATCGATGGAGTGCTTGACCTGACAATGCAGAGGAACCCCTGCTGGGGAGGTGAAGATTTCCTCGTACTCCTCCATGACCTTGTCCATCTATAGTTGTCGTGCACAGGGGCCTTATCTATAGGTTGTGGCCACCGTCTTCTTCTTTCCTTAAGGGTGTATCATTAGGAAAACAAATTTCTCAGTTTTGGAAATGATCTTACTGCATTTTTTTTCAGTAACCAAAGAGACGGTGGTAGGCGGTGCTACCTCCGGTATCCTGTACAACTTATTTCCCAATGTAACAATAACAACATGGGGCCTTGGTTCATGCATAGCATGTCACTTCCACAAGTATGGTTGTCCTAATAATACATCACAAACTTCATGGGGAGGAATGTCACACAATACCTCATCCATGAAGGGCTTGATGTTGTATGGAAGGCAACACTGTTCACTCACACAAAGATCCCATCCTTGGTGAAGCCACACAATGGTGTACAGTTGTGGATGTGCTGTGGTCAGTAAGCCCAACCGCTTCACGACCTCTGCCAAAATGAGGTTATTTTGGCTCCCGCTGTCGACAATGAACTGTAGCAGGGAGCCCTTTACCCACATATGGTAGTGGAAGAGACGCTCCTCCTCCTCTGGATCTTCAGGTTCCTCCTTTTGTATCTTCGTGGTGGCAACAGTGGTGTTGGGCTCTGCATCAATAATCTGCTTCCCTCTATCATTTCCCTTGTTGGGTTCTGACTAAGAGTCGAAACATGCATTTGATTCTGAAACCTTTAGGTCAAACACTAATGACTGGTTGGCCCAACACTCACTTGTGTTGTGAGTGGAGCTCATATGGAACTCACACCAGTTTCCCGTGTCCTTTTTTGGCTTCACGGCGCTATTCTTTGCTTGCAGATTTGGTGGGTTGTCTTGGGTCGTCCTGCCTTGTCTTTGTCCTTTGTTCTGTGGCTTGGGGGCACCTTTCCCTTGCTTCGAATTCATAGATCCAAAGTCTCGCTTCTTCTGTTTAAACTTTTGCTCGACCTTGATGACATATCGATATACCATGCCGAGCAAGGCGATGTTCAAAAATTCTATTTCTTCCTGGATGTACTTCTGCAGGAAACCACGGTATTTGAGTACCGAATGCTGCTCTGAATCTTTGATACCCAACATGGTGTGAAGGGTATGGAAAATATTGGTAAACTCTAGCATGTCTTGATCCCTTCCTTGCTACTACATGGTCCACTTTATGTATTGATCCTCATAGCTTACAACAGGGTAGTACTGCTCCTTGATGGCATCCCAGAATGAATCCCAAGTGGGTGCAACTAAAAATAGTGAGCCTGTATTTTATCCTTCAGCTAGCAGTAGGTTTCCCACCAGTCCTTGACATGGGGCGATGCTTTCAGAAGAGCGAAAATAATCTTTTCCCGACTAGAAAAATCATGAACAGAAAAATAACCCTCTAGTAGATTTAACCATTTATCTATGGCATCTGTTTCTATTTAACCCTCGAAGATGGGGATTTCTAAATAAAATTGTACCTTAAAGGGAATTGCGTTTCTAGAGGAGCTGATGGAAGTCAATGTGTCACCTCTAGGTAGCCGCTGAAGGATCTGGGCAAAGCTGTCCATCATCGCATTCCTTTGTCACTCGAGGGCTTCTTCGAGCAAGATTTTGATTAGATCTCTTGCACCCTAATCTTGCTTTTCATCCGCCATCGGAGGCCATTGGGATTTGCGAGGCTGGTCTTGCAAAGTTGCGACTAGGTCAAGCCTTAAATCCTTATATCCTAACCTCGTTGGGGACATGCAAAGAAAAACAGAGAAAAAAAGTAGACCACTCTGATACGACTGATCCGGATTTAAACAGGAACGCAAAAAATTAAAGAGATAACCATAAACACAGAGATGTAGCAAAAATAATACCTCATTTCATTAATGTAAAATACTGAAATATGCTTATAAGCATAAATGGAAATAAACTAGCTAGGGCGATGGTAGCTTATCTCTGAGAAGAGATGTGGCCGCTACATGCCTCTCAACTGTGATACAATGAGGCTCAAAGGCCTATTTATTGTTGAAAAATAATGGAAAACCCTAAACATCCAAAAAACTAACCTAGAAGATGAAATGCCAAATTGTCGGCCCCGTTTGAGTAAATTGGTACATCGACTTCCCAAGGTCGTAAATTTGGCATATGATCTCCATTTGACACACACAATATGTCGTTAGAAAGATCTATTCAGGAACTACAACTTTGGGAAGAGAAACATCGGTCCATGGACCCACGTTGCTCCCAGTTTTCTGAAAAAAAATGTCGTTTAGGGCCTCAAAATGGCTCCGAAAGTTTAGGACCCGAAAAAACTGCTAAAAATAATAAGTTGTGCTACAATTAATGAAAATGAAAAAGCTGAGAGAAACAATGGTGGGGGTCCAATCGGACTTGGTAGGTGGCCACCAATATCCACCTAGATCATTCACTCATCCTTTGAAAAAAGTGAGAGGAAACTTCAAAGTCTGAAGATATATGATAATATCTCCATACCAATGATCTTGTGAAGAAATAAGGAAAAGATGTTCATCACGGAATGATTCCTCATATATTATTTCTTCTTCACAAGGCAATTCTGGGATTAATTATGCAAATACTAAAGATTTATTAGATTTGGCTAACAATAACTTAAGATCAAATTCTTGTGAAATAACAATTGATCTATTATATTTTCTCCCAATCACTCGGCTACTGAGAACACACTGAAATGGGTTAATAACCACTAAGACATAAGTTTCTCTAAAGAGAATATAGTGGCAAAGTCGCTGGAGAACATGAATAGGTGCCAAAGCTAATTTCTCTACAAGAGATTATCATAATTCAGGACCTATCAAGCCTCGAATTACATAATAAATCACATACTCATGGAGAGCATCATCTTCCTTAACTAGAACCATACCGATGGTTGATTTTACCACAAGGAGATATAAGTGGAAATTCTTGCTACAATCGGGTGTACTCACTAAAGGAGCATAGGTCAATGCTTTTCTCAAAGCATATAACCAGCATTGAGCGAAATCATCCCATTAAAATGGAACTCCTTTCTTCAGCAATCTGATAAATCCCTTTGTGTTCTCAGCATAACTAATGATAAATCTCCTCAAGAAATTAGCTTTTCCTTGGAGACTTTGAAGTGGATGGATGGTATATGGGGGAGGTAACTGAATTATTTCGTACACCTTGAAAGGATCTACCTGAATCCCTTCAGTAGATACTATGAATCCCAATAGCCGACCAGACGTGATAGTGAAAACAAACTTATTCAGATTGAACCAGATTTTATAATAACAACATGACTTAAAAACTAATCGAAGATGATGAGGATGATCAATTCTCTTTCGAGAACGAGCAACTAGGTCATCCAAATAAGCTTCGATGATATGTTTGATATTGTGGAAAGAGTAGGGCATGGCCCATTGAAAAGTCGCTCCATCATTTTTAAGGTGAAAAGGCATATTTTTGTATGCAGAAGTACCCCATGGGTAGATAAAAGGTGTCTGACGTTGATCTTGAGGATGGATAATAATTGATTATATCCCAAGAAACCATCCATGAAGGAGAAAATCATGTTTCTCGCACATTCATCAATAATCTGATTAACAAAAGGTGTGGGAAAATTATCTTTTTGTTATAGCACCATTTACCACTCTTGGTAGATCTAATGCTTTGATTATGGCCTAGGGCAACCCTTCCTTCTAGACAAAAAAAAAAATAGTGTTTTATTCCCTATACGCTACTTTGCGCTGTGATAAAAGTGTGTACACGTGAGTAAGCATATACCCAACCAGCGTATATATGTTAAAACACTTTAAAAAATTAAATTTCCTTAATTTCGGGTGGAGTTCACGGGTTTTACCTGTTACTCACCTCCTATTACCCATGGCCCAACTGTTTCGCAACTGAAAAAATAATTTGGAGAAGTATAAATAAACCTCCATGGGAAGGCGTTAAGGGAGAAGAGAAGATATGTTGATACTATAGTGATATTATCCCTCATCAAGTATGACAAAATTCCTATGCCTCCTACACTTCCCAAAGCTTCAGGAAACCCTTGTTTCCTTGTTGGAGATATCCTTCATCTTTCTTGAGATATCCTTGTATTGGTGATTGAGGAAGATTGCTGAGGCTGGGAAAGGACGGATCCCGAGGACAGTTCTGCTTGGAGCTAGAGAAGGACTTAGGTCGTATTTCTCCACATTACTTGTAGATAACTTCAATAAAGGAGTGTTGGTCTATTTCTGATATTAAATGTGTTGATGCATCTATTTATATTGTAATTTGTTTATGAATCTTACATTGATGCGTAATTGTTCATTCATTTATATGATTTAAGTTAATATCATGAACATGCTTTATGTTTCTACTATTGTATATGTTTCATTTGAATAATTTTCAGGTTTTGAATACAACAAGAGAAGCTGAGGGTTTGCACCATGCGGGATCTACTCAAACGTAGGACTTACGGGTAAAGACACTTTTACACAGTTCAGTAGGATAAGCATTTAGGTTGATTTCCTGAGAATTTCTTATTGGGGTTTGCCCTCCACACTGTTGGGGTTCTCAACCCAAGACCTTAGGGTGTTCTCACCCGCAACAAAATTGGTGACTCCATAGGGGATAACATTCTTGTTATTCCTGGATTAGGTTGTTTGTTCTCAATCAGGGTTCAATTTCTTGATTGATTACTTTTACAGTGTTGGTTGATCCATTAGTGTCCCAGGCATCAAGTCTAATCTTCTTGATTAGACTTTGATTTTTTTCCCTAATTAAGATTTGTATACACTGTTTTCTTGGGTTACAGTCGCATATGCATGCAAGTTTCTTCAAGCAGACCTATGTATACACGAGTTTCTTGTATTATAAATGTGTGTGCATGCTTCTGTGTGTTTACACAGTCGCATATGTAATTTTTTGAATTTTGTTTTCAAATCTTTTTGACCAGTTAGGTCTACTGCCTGGTGATTTATGTTGTTGTATGGTCATCTTCTGTCTGGAGAACTTAGTTTTCCTTCAAGCTTTCTTTTTAAAAATCTCCTTCTCACTAAAAAAGTCGTGATTGGCCTAGGATTGATTCTTAAGCATGTTCGTAGTTTGTGTCCTGGGTTCAAGGCTTCGCTTTGAAGTTCTTGGATAATTTGGTTTTCCAGAACAAGAAATTGATTTTGATTTCATTTTCAGCCCAGATTTCAAGTTCCCTTGCTTTTCTTGTTTGGTGGCCTTGTTGGTTTTCGTGCTTCTTTGACAGTCTTTTTGGAAAGTTTGAAATTATTTCTTTCCTAACATTTTGTTGGTTTGCTGAAATCTTTTGCTTTTATTTGGATCAGTTTGTGCCAGTTTGTAGTCTTTCTTGTTTCAAGTTTAATTTATTTATGATTTTTATAACTTGCAATATTTAAATACTCCTTGTACTTATTTCTTGATCTTTCGAATTTTAGTACTACTTTTGTGACCTCAAAAAGTTGCTTTTGTTTCCATAAAAGAAAGAACACAAAAACATTGCTTTTTTTTTTCTTTTTCCAAGATTTTGGTTTATGGATTTTTTTTGTTTTGTTGTTGAGAAGCGAATTGTGAGATTTTGAAATTTGTTCTACTTGCTTTGGAGAGAGATTTTCTTTTAATTTTTCCCTCTTCATTTTCAAGCTGGCTTATTGTATCTATAAACATCTGCATTTGCTTATGAGTGTTGTTTAGGATCTTGCATCATCATTTTGACTTGCATTAGGTTAGTTTGCATTTTGAGCATTCTTAGTCTTTTTAGATTTTGGGTGTGTGTGGATTGTTTCAAAAAAGAAAAGAAAATATTTTTCTTATATCTAGGTTTTCATAAAACCCAAGTAGAAATCACTCTTCATCGAAGAAAATGACTGCATCCATATAGTTAGTTTTCTATTGGTTTCTTTTGCATCATAAAACATCATCAATTTCACTCTTGTACTTTTGCCTGACTTAAATAACATCTATATAAATTCAAGCAATCTAATGTAATGAACAAGAACTTTTATTGTTGTCATTAATAAGCACCAACAAGTTTAGGTTCATTAGGGCCTTGGAATAGGTGAGTGGAGAGTTAAATCTCCAAGGCCACTCAAATTACAAAACTTAGAAGTTGAATAAAGAGCGAAACCCAAATTGTTAGAAATACCGAGAAAGCTGCTTGACTGAGAGTTAAGCACGATGGAGAGTTAAGACAAGGAAGAGAGATACCCCCTCTCCTACTTTTTGGATCCCACCTCATGACTGTTCTTCTTGGCTTTTGATATGATTTGGTATCATTAGTTTACTTTCCTAAGGATCGCATAGGTGGCTGTGGAGGGGAATCCCGTGGCACCTGAGGATGACGTTGCATCACGTTCAACAATACTTCTAGAGGGTTCCCTTGCGAAGCTTGGGTGCTTGCACCAGCAAATGATGTTGTCTAGAGGTTAGCATAATTTCTTCTAATACCTTCACTAGTAGGCTTGGGGTGTAATTACACAGACCATTTTCGGAAGGCACTTGATTTTGACTTTCTTGTATTTTGGTGTTCAGTCTTAAACACCTGAAGCAGAAAATACTTGAGAGTTGTTTGATTTCTTGTATATTTAGGGACTTTTCGAGAGTGCTCTTTACTCCTAGTTGGCCTAGCTTTACAATTTTTTGAGTCTTTAAGTATATCTCTTTAAAATAATTTAAAGTGGTTGATCTACCAGCTCGTCGTTCCAAGAGACATCATGGGCTATCACCTACAAGTCCTGAACCTTCTCCTCGAAGGCATAGGAGCAATTCTGCCAGTGGTTTTCAACTAGTGGTAGCAGTTGCATTGGAGATTGATCCTCTGGTTGGAGTTATTGATTCACAAGATAGACCTGGTACAAATAGAGAGTTAGAGAGGAACACTACAGTTCTTTCTTGAGTTGTCTTCTAGTTAGAAGACAATATTGAGGTTGAAAAGCTTTCTGAGTCTATTGCAGCTCCTAATTATCCTCTTCCTCCTGATTATCCAGATGTTTTATTATACGTCAGGACTCTGACCAACAGGCCTTCGAGCCCAAGTTTATATCGATCTTTTCCTTTGATGACCATTGTTGGAAGCATGGCATCCACAATAAGTGCTATGAATATGCAAACTCCAATATTCGTACAAGGAGGAGGAACCATTTCTATACCTTTTGTTACTTCTAAAACTGTAATATTTAGTTCTACTTCCATTCCATCTTCGAGTGGAAGTTCTCAAGTTGTTGCCTCTACCATTAGATTTTTCCCTTTTGGAATGCCAACTAGCGTGATTCCTTCGGTTCCTTTAAGTATTCCATCAGCTGCCTCCACATCAATGGCAAGTGGATCAACTTCTTCTCAGGGTTTCCCATTTAGGGGTGGTCATATACCACATTCCAATCCAACTTTTGGATCAATGCCTTTTTCCTCTACGGATCAAAGTTATAATCCATTTAAAAGTTGGACAAACCCTGTGGTTAGTGGGTTAAGAGCTGGGAATCACTCTTATTTTGGCGAAGAAGGGAATATGTCGTATTCTTCTATCAGTTCTTTCGATAACATTTCTCCCTATACAAACCAAAACTATTGAGGGGTATTTTTTCCCCAGACCTATGAATATGGCATCTTCATAGTGTTGGACATGTTGAATAGTGGAGGTGGAGGTGGAGGCAGAGGTGTAGGTGTAGGTGTGTGAGGCAGAGGTGATGATGGAGGTGGATTGGGTGGATGTGGTATCCCCACGATACCCTATTTACTACTTGCAACACACCTAGAGGTGTACTTAGAACACTACTTTCTTCATCATTGTTAGATGCTCCCAAAAGGGGATTGTACTTAGTACCTGAATCTAGATCTCTTCTGAACGTCTTTCCACTTCGTGTAACTCCCATCAAACTCTTCTTCTTAAAATTGGAAACTAGGGCCAAAATCCATGTGGGTCATCTTATTCATGGCTGATAATATTTTTATTAGATTCCTCTCATCGAGAGGTGTAGGATTGATCTAAAGATCATCCGATTACGATAAGTATTTATCGAGATATGAATTTATTTTGATTATGGAATAAATATCAAGCCGACTAGCAACTCATTTAGGCTCAGAAGCCCAATAGTCGCATCTATTCAATCATCAATAGTTGTGTATAAATATAGGAGGTATTTTCCTCATTTGGACTCACTCAACTCATCACATCTCTCTCTCTCTCCTACGCAGAAAAGAGGCTCTTCTCCTACCGCACAGAAAGAGACTCTTCTCTCACACGTGTGGAAGGAAGGTGCAGAATTTAGGGCTGCAACTGCAGATCAGAAGTTTGACCAGCGTTGACCATCGACTCCCTCCTCAGAACTACATTGTAGGTGAATCTGGATCTCCTCTGAAGGCTGCATTTTTTGGTGAAGGAATCAAGCTGATCTGACGGGCGGTTTGCAAGATATTGTCTTCCCTAGTTTGGCTGATCTAGGGTCTGTTGCTGCTGATGTAAATCATATTTATGTACTATTTCTCTCTGCTGAGTTATTGAAGATAAAGGAATATTTGATGAAAGGGTTTACCCACATTGGGGTTTGTCCTTGGCTAGCTGCCACATCTTGTGTCTCTTGTCTTGGCTTGTTTTTTGTCGATCATTTAATGTTCTATCTGCACTTTACTTTATGTACATGTGATTGCTAATCTATGGATAATAATAAGAAAGATAAGTAAATTGATATAAGCATAGAACATACCATAACTTAACATGGTATCAAAGCTGAGGTGAAGACAAAGCCTGAGCAAGAGCAAGAGCGATCACCAAAGAGAAGATTGGTAAGGCTATCCTAAAAGAACTATGGGGTCCTCAACACTTTTCCTTGCTAAAGACAAGCTTCGTGAGAAGATGTCATTCGATCTAACCTTAGAAGATCAAGGAGTGTTGGACCATGTGAGAGGAAATATTGTTGAGCCTCCATCAAGTGCACCCGCTGCTGCCAGGAACAAATGGAAAACTGGTGAAGTCAAAACAAAGAAGATCATCTAGGACTCTATCGGGAAGTGCTTGGTGGCCTACATCTCCGACCTGAACACCTCCAAGAAAATCTGCGATAGAGTGGTGAGTTTATTTAAAGTTAATGACACAAATCAACTTTTGTTTCTTAAAAATAATTTGACGGAAATTAAGAAGGGCAAAGATGAGAGTATACAAGCATACTTCTTAAGAATCACCGAGATCAAGAATGATCTCCTATCTGTTGGGGAGACTATTACTGATAGGGAAATGGCACTCATGACTCTTCAAGGATTACCATTCGAATGGTACGTGTTCAGGGCCACTCTTCTAAAGAATTATGTAATTCTTGGTTTCGAGGAATTAATGGCTAGATGCATTCAAGAAGAAACAAGGGTAGAAGAGCAAGAAATGCTCATGCCTAAAGGTCCTCGTGCTGCCTTTTCTTCTCATTCTAAGAAAACAAAAAATTCCCGGACTAAATAAAAAATAAAGGCTGGAACTAAGGGTGGAAGAAAAGGATGATGTTACATTTGGAATAAAGCAGGTCACTATGCAAGGGAGTGCCTTGATAGAAGGGACTCACACTGGGATGATGATCAAAATCCCTCTCATGGAAATCAAAGGAATGGAAAATCTAATAGCGAAGGTAAAAGGATTGCAAGAAATGAAGGAAGAGGACAACTATTCATGAAGGCTAGAAATTCCAGGTATGAATCCAACATTGTTGAAAATAAGCAGGATGAATATTATCTACCAGCTGCTCTATCTACCTCTACTCCTTTGGACTCACTGGGAATTTGGCTCATTGATAGTGGTGCCTCAAGGCACTTCATTGGTTACAAAGAAGTACTCCATAATCTGATACAGAAAGAAACTAACCTGGAAATTGTCCTTGGAGATAATATTAAATATCACGTGAAAGGTGTAGGCAATGTCTCTCTTAAATTGAATCAAGGTAATACAATCCACTTACAGGATGTATTTTATGTACCTGACCTCAAAAAGAGCCTCGTGTCCATCTCAGCAATCGAAGACAAAGGCTACACGTGACCTTCAGTGATGGCAAGGTATGTATATGGAAAAATAATGTTAAAGATGACTTCACTCTTTGGTTTCGAGTTGATTCATTTTATCAGGTCGGTGGAAGTCTGCTAGGTGTCATGTCTTGCGACACATCTCTTTAGTCCAAACTTTGGCATTGGAGGTTTTCCCACCTTCATTACAAAGCTCTACCTGATGTAAGAAAGATGGTAAGAGGGATGCCCGAATTCTGAATAGAGAAAGAAGGTGTATGTCCAGGATGTGCCAAAGGAAAGCTAAAAATGGGACCATTCCCCTCAAGCCAAAGCAAGACCTCCGATATATTACAACTGGTTCACTCAAACATATCTGGTATGATGCTTGTGAACTCCTTGGGAGGATATTTATATTACCTTACTTTTACAGATGACTATTCTTGAAAGACTTGGATATACTTCTTGAAAAAGAAGGATGAAGTGTTCTCTTGGTTTCGACACTTCAAAGCCTTGATCGAGAATCAAACCGAAAAGAATATCAAGATCTTAAGGACTGATAATGGGACTGAATACGAATCTAATGAGTTTCATGACTTTTGTAAAGAGGCTATCATCAAGATGGAGACTACTACAACATATACTCCTGAACAGAATGGCATGGAAGAAAGGAAGAATCATATGATTGTGGAAGTTGTCCATGCCATGCTCCATGATCAAAGACTTCTAAAGTTTCTATGGCCTGAAGCTGCAAACACTATTGTATATGTACAAAACCGATGCCCTCATCAAGCATTGGGTTCCAAGACTCCTGAAGAAATTTTCACCCGTAAGAAACCTGACATATCTCATTTTAGAATTTTTGGAATCCCTATATATTTTCATGTGCCGAAAGAGAAAAGGAATAAATTGGGTGCATCTAAAAAGAAAGGAATCTTCGTGGGCTATGGTGAAAATATAAAGGGCTATAGAATCTATGTAGCTGATCAAAGGGAAGTCGTGATTATTCACGATGTCACCTTTGATGAAGATATGGCCCTCAGTAAGGTGGATAATCTTTCGACTTTGAGGAGCTCTCAAGAAGCCGACACCAGGGAACTTAAAGAAAAGGATGATGAAACAATGCCTGATGTGGAAGAACCCATCGATCCTATTGATCCAACTGAGCCTTCCTCTTCTAGGAAGAGGCATTCTTGGCTTAGGGGGATACTCGATGATGCTGAAGGACGCACTGCACCCTGAGGAACCTTCCATGAAATTAAGAAACCCAACAGGTATCAGGGATACCTGACCATCATGAGCACGATCATACAAAATGAGCCTTCATCATTCTTAGATGTCGTCAAGCATCAAGTATGGAAGGATGCTATGATCAAAGAATATGAGTCTATTATGAAGAATGATGTCAGGGAAGTAGTTCCCAGATCCTAGGACAAGACAATTGTCACTTCTAAATGGCTTTACAAGATAAAGCATGCAGCAGTTGGAAGTACGGAAAAATATAAGGCTTGTTTTGTCGGTTGTGGCTTCTCCCTGAAGGAAAGTGTAGAATATGATGAGATATTTGCACCTGTTACCATATATACCACCATTCGATCGATCATAGCCCTTGCAGCTTCACAAGGATGGAACCTACATTAGACGGATGTCAAGACGACATTCTTGCATGGTTCGATCAAAGAAGAGGTCTATGTGGAGCAACCCAAAGGATTTGAGATTTATGATCGAAAATATCATGTATGCAAGTTGAAGAAGGCTCTCTATGGGCTGAAGTAAGCACCCTGAGCATGGTATGAGAGGATTGACAACTACTTGATGAAGCTGGGATTCACTAGGAGTAAAGCCAACCCTAACCTCTACTTTAAGGTTGAAGATGACAAACCTCTCACACTGGTGTTGTGTGTGGATGACCTCCTTCCAATAGGTGCAGACCCTCTCATTCAAAAATGTAAGAGGGAGTTGGCTTCTGAATTTGAAATGAAGGACCTAAGACTGATGCACTATTTCCTAGGACTTGAAGTCTGGCAGAAGCCAAGGGAAATTTTCATATCTGAAGGAAAATATGTGGTGAAGATATTGGAAAGATGCGGTATGGTAGACTTCAAGACTGTAACTACCCCAATGGAGCTTGAATTCAGGAAGTTAAGCAGTAGTGTTGCTGGACCTATTTTATGAAATGCTACCAAGTATCGACAACTCGTTGAAGCATTAATGTTCTTAGTCAAATCCCATCCAGATATATGCTTTGCAGTCAACACATTAAGTCAACATATTGTTGAACCTCATCACATACATTGGATTGGTGCCAAGAATCTATCTTCATGGCACAATTACATATGGGCTAAGATACACTGCCGGAGACGTGAGACTACTTGGATACACTGATGTTGATTGGGCAGGCAGTGTGGTGGATTGTAAGAGCACTTCTCGGTGTTGTTTCTCCTTGGGATCTACTTCAATATCCTGGATGAGCATAAAGAATAAGTCGGTGGCTCTGCACACCGTGGAGGTAGAGTATATTGCTGCTAGCATGGCCTCCTGTGAGGCAGTCTGGTTGTGAAAGCTCTTCAGTGAGTTGTTTGGATTTAAATTGGATACCACCGTGATCCTATGTGACAAATAGAGTGGGATTCGTTTGTCAGAGAATCTCCTATTTCATGATCACTCCAAGCATATCGATATCAGGTACCACTATATTCCAGATATGGTGCAATAGGGAGCTATAAAACTCCAACATATTGATACAGATGAACACGTCACTGATATTCTGATAAAGCCCCTAGGAAGGGTTAAATTTTTGACATTCCGAGAACGACTTGGTGTCATTCAGAAACCCTCTGATGAGGGTCCTGTATGATGTATGGAGTTCTTGTAGCTCCGAGGTGGGTGCGGGGTACTTCTTAGAGCGACATATGATCACAGGGTAAAAGAATCAAAACTTTCCCTATAACACCCCATATGGACTATGTAGCAAGATGATTAGTCCTCATGTGAGGTCTGGATGATGTGTTCTCGATGACGATTATGTAGCAGGATGATTAGTTCTCTTGTGAGGTCTGGATGATGTTTTCTACATGACAATTATGTAGCAGGATGATTAGCTCTCGTGTGAGGTTTGGATGATGTCTTATCCATGACGATTGTGTAGCAGGATGATTATTTCTCCTGTGAGGATAGGATTGATTAGTTCTCCTGTTGAGGCATCCTACCCATGTAGTCTGGGACTCATGGGAAGTATCTCTCATCTGATCAATGAGCAGGGAAATGAGGATAGGGACAATAGTAGTACCAATGGATGCATCGCTGTATCTATTGTACTCCCTAGGCTAGGATGACCATCATTGATCTGGGATCAATGATACTGGTCTAGGACTAGTGGTAGGATTTGTACCCACTATGACATTGACTTCGGGTCGGTTGAGGACTGGTCTGGGACCAGTGGTACACACTCTGAGACTAATTTTGAGTCAATGCAGGATGATACTGGTCTGGGACCAGTGGTAGGAGTTGTACCCACTATGACACTGACTTCGGGTCAGTAGAGGACTGGTCTGGGACCAGTGGTACACACTCTGAGACTGACTTTGAATCAGTATGATAAATCCTTGATCATTTCTTCCTCTTCATAATTTGGACAAAGAAGAGTAGAGCAGAGCAAGGGTCAAGGTATATAGGGCAGTGCATTTTATGGATGAATAGTAGTGACCGACAGAAAGATTGCAGATGGAGTTCTCCCTAGTTGAGAGGGAGTGTTAAACTTTGGAACTAGGGCAAAAATCCATGTGGGTCATCTTTTTCATGGCTGATAATATTTTTATTAGATAATATTTTTATTAGATTCTAATAAGTATTTATGGAGATATGATTTTATTTTGATTATGGAATAATTATCAAGACGACCAACAACTCATGTAGGCTCAGAAGCCTAACAATCGCATCTATTCAATCATCAAAAATTGTGTATAAATACAAGAGGTATTTTCCTCATTTGGACTCACTCAACTCATCACATCTCTCTCTCTCTCCCGTGTAGAAAAGAGGCTCTTCTCCTACTGCGCAAAAAGAGACTCTTCTCTCACACGTGTGGAAGGAAGGTGCAGAATTTAGGGCTGCAACTGCAGATCAGAAGTTTGACCGGTGTTAACCATCAGGCTCCCTCCTCATAACTACGTTGTAGGTGAATCTGGATCTCCTCTGAAGGCCACATTTTTTGGTGAAGGAATCAAGCCGATCCAACGGTCGGTTTGCAAGATATTGTCTGCCCTAGTTTGGCTAATCTAGGGTCTGTTGCTACTAATGTAAATCAGATTTATGTACTATTTCTCTCTGCTGAATTATTGAAGATAAAGGAAGATTTGATCAAAGGGTTTCCCCACATTGGGGTTTGTCCCTGGCTATCTAACACATCTTGTGTCTCTTGTGTTAGCTTGTTTTCTGTTGATCGTTTAATGTTTTATCTACACTTTGCTTTATGTACATGTGATTTCTAATCCATGGAAAATAATAAGAAAGATAAGTAAACTTCTATAAGCATAGAACATACCATAACTTAACACCTCTAAACATAAAATTAATGGAATAACCCTTTTCTTGCACAATAGCATTTTAATCCTGAAATTTTCAGGGACTTCAGGTACTTACTTCTTGGTCCTTTGAAAAACTAGCATTCGGCTTCACTATAACTAACAGATGTATCGATCACAAACTTAGTGATGAATCTGCCCAAACTGTTATTGATCCAGTAATCGATCGCCCTTGCGATATTTTTTCCAAAGCTTTCGGGTGCCTTAGTAGTTCTGGAGTCCACACGATAGGGTTATCCAACTTCCACGTACCTTAGATGTCTGCCAATTTAGACAACCACTAGTGTAATTCTCATGGAAAGGAGAAGAAGAAAATTTCTTGTTCGTATGTATATAGGTATCTATTCAACCACCCTTCCTTTGACATGCACAAATTCTTGTTTTCCTTCACTACAAATTCATGTAGCTTCTGATCTATCCACTTTTTGATTTCCTTCTTAGTTGGGAATCATTTATTTGACATCACACATTCCTCAGAAAAATCTTGGGTCCTGACATTGGAACCATTTGTTGGCTTGAGCGGGTCTGGACCCACGTTCAAAGTTAGCTACATCAACCAACAAAACCCTACACTTCCGGCCCTTTCGGTAACAACCTGTGTAATGTAGGTCGCAGTCTCACTTGAGGCAATACTAGGGGATGACAGAACCAACTTTCTGCATCCAGAGGTTTGTTTGATGGGTTTTTGTTACTTCTAGGGCCTTATCTTAACCTTCACGAACCTTATCCCTTGAAATGTGGAAATTAAGATAACTTACAAATAATAGCTCCTAACTCTACATCGATTTCTTTAAACATTCATAACATCAAGTAATCTAACATATCTACTAATTTCGTGCATCAATTAAATGTTTCTTAAGATAATTGCAGAAAATAGAGAGAATTTATGGTAAATGTAGAAGTAAACGCAAACGCACAGATAAACAAATATTTCTCCAAAAATAGTCTTTATTATGTTCAATCCTTTTGTTACAGACTCTTTATTCCCCGCGCACACAGTTGTAGGGTCTCGCGCACTTAGCGGCAGACTTACAAAGGTCTCCGCGCACACAACTGTAGGAGCCTTCCCATTTGTCTAAGTACAAAAAATAGAATCTTTTGACTTAGATCACTTACCCATACATGGATCTTCAATTATTAAATTTTTCCTATGATTCACTATGACTCCTTTATATAACTTCATTCATTACAATAGCATGGTTCGCAAACCATGGGTAGGTCACAAAATAGCTTAACTTATTAACCAACTAAGGGGCTTTGACCTTCCTAAAGCCCCCTTGACCCCTACGAACTTCATGCTCCGCTCCTAAAAATGCGCAGACTTTACAAAAATAACAAAAGCTATTACAAAATTGACCCAAGGGGACCTTGCCCCAACATTGTCTATTGTTAATTAAAGCTTTGTGTTAAAGCTCCTACTAGTATGAGCATTGAGGAATTCAATTACAATCATTTGAGCATGTTTATTATCCTTTGTGTGAATATTATTGTACATGTGTCATGTGCATTGAGTAATGGCACAGTCACATTGGTATCTCTTGCATTTGGTACATTTGTGAAACCATACCACAATTTCAACGATGTTTGAGACAAGGAAGGAAATTGGCTAGCGATGGTGTCCCTCTCTCGGACCAATTAAGAGAGAAGATACAAGATTATTTACTCGATATGTGCAAGCATTAGGCATCAGGGAGACACATCTAAGAGGGACCATAACTATCATATTGGTCTGAAGGTTGGAGCTAGTGTAAGAGCCTTATAATAGACCTTTGATGTGGACATTGATTGCTTCGTATTTGAATTATGTTCAATTCATTTGGAGACTTTGATGATGTTATTTTTAGTGAGATGGATTGAGTGATATTATGCCTTCGTCTCAGGTAAGGAAGCCATGTTTATGTAGTAATAAGCCAAACATTTTTAAAGGTTGTTTGGCAAAAAAAATCAAGCATAATTTAAGGTAAAGTCCTTTGGTGGGATTTATAAACTATGGAATTGCATAATTCTTCTATGTAAATAGTTG
Organism: Pinus tabuliformis; assembly: GCA_031772625.1. NCBI lineage: Eukaryota > Viridiplantae > Streptophyta > Pinopsida > Pinales > Pinaceae > Pinus > Pinus tabuliformis. The sequence goes on along the minus strand of CM062805.1, from coordinate 65,976,650 downwards.
TGAAATTCTAGTGTTTCTTCAGATTGAAAAATGGCTTGAATTAATAACGTATTAGAGCTACTAAATACCTTGATGCATTCCACTATTGATGGGATGGTAAAAATCAGCAAAGGTACTCTCTTTGACATTCATACTTGCTTGCAAAATGCAGAAGAAAAGATTGAGTTTTTGCAGCTTGAGTCACAACTTTAGCAAGAGGAACTACAAAAACATAGTCATCATTTTGAACTTATTTTCATTCAGAACAATCCTATTTTTTAGTCCGAAGTTCACTCTAATTAGTAGCTCGAAGTTTTTCAGATCACAAAGCACAATGCAAGAGCATATTTGCATGCAGACGCAAAAATTTATACTGCACTTCCCAAGCCGATTATCAAACCTTGGGAAGAGCTTGTCAACAACGGGAATAAAACAAGTCTTAGATATGATAAGGATTTTTCTCTTCACACTCCAAACTACTCCAATACCATCTAGTTTCATAGTGTTGGTTTTTTACATGATAGTTCATTTTCACTTGTTCCTACCCCTCCTCCATCACAAAATATTATCAAATTCCAAAGTTGTGACCGATTTGGCCATGTGAAATATCATTATCTTGATCTTCACTTGTGCAATAATTGTGGTTAGCACACTAATTCTTCAAATATATGCTTAAAAAGCAAGTAACCTGTAAGAACAAAGATTTGTCTTGGATGGATCGCTTCTTGGAAACGGGCTTCAACAACCAAGAAGATATTTCGATCATTTGTCAAATATTCTTCTAAAGTATTGAAAAATATTGCAGTTGAGATCTCTTCATCTTCTAACCTTGTATTTGACAGGGGGGGAATTGATGGTCATCTACAGGTTTCAAAGCCACATCAAGCAAGCCTGAGCTAAAACCTACACTTGTTGTCTGATCCTATAGCCAGAGTTATCCATACCAAAATTCAAAGTTGCAGCCAAAGTAAAAGAAGCCCATAATCATGCCTCTGGTTGGTGTCCTTCCTTAAACCACTGCAAGTTGTATACCTCCATTTTTCCAGGTTGAAGGTCTCCCTCTTTAAAGTATTAGGGACACTTCCTCTAGTAGAATACCTTAACTTCTTGCTATATTTGGAAGAGTTCTAGGAACTGCACTAAGCGTTCCAGTGTTGGTGGTCATCCTTAAACCATCAACAATTGAGACCTCGATTTCACCCACCTTTTACCATCATATCGGAGAGTACATTCAACCTATTTCTATCATGCATTGTAGTATTGTTTTATTATAGATTTCTTCTTGGACTTGTATATAACCCTTCAGATTAAGGGGGGAATGTTGGAAACCTAATCTGCTAAGGGTTGGTGTGGTGGAATGTGAACAATCACTAGAGTCCAAGAGACCTTGGAATATCATATCCAACGGTATTTTAAAATTTATAAATGTATATCTATGTGAATATAAATGTAACTAATGATTTGTCCTATCTATTGTCCACATTCCATGTGTGTTTTAAAAAATAAATGTACACTTGATCTTCAACAAACCTCTGCAAAAATTCGCAATGGTAGGTCATTCTTATCATTTACGTTTTCTGCTAACACACAATGTTGATATAAATTTTGTTGACAAGTATGGTTTGACTGCTCTTCATAAAAGAATGTGGTGACTTGGTGGATGTGCCTATCATAGGATGAGTGGCTATAGTGAACAATATTTATGAAATCCTGGATCAATTTTAATCTTGGAAGGGAGATCAAATTTAAGAAATAAATAATTTTACCATGTGCGAATGGTTTGTGTTATGTAGGTGAAAGCACTAGTAACATAGAAGAAGAATTTATATATACTTGTAAAAGGGCAAGAGATACTGAAATATTTCATGGAATAAATTGTTGGAGATTGGATAAACCAACACTCCCTTTGTGTTTCGCGACATGTTATAACCACCTGTCGTAGATCCATTAACTCTGGCAATGCATCCATTTGCTAACAACTATAGGTTTTGGTGTAACGACAATCGTGATTTTAAGAAGTGGTATTAGAGCTAAGGGTCTCAAGTTCAAATCACACTGAGCTCGTGCTAGGGGTGAGGTTGTTGGACATTGGATAAACCAATGCTCCCTGTGTGTTTCACAACATGTGCTTAACCACCTCCCATGGATCCGTTAATTCTAACGATGCATCTATTTGCTAACACCTACAAGTTTTGGTGTAGCAAAAATTGTGATTCCAACATAGCTATCACACATGTCATTACTGCGATTTGGATTGCTAAAGAGGTAAGAGTTGAGGAGGAGGTTGCTATTATAGTAGCACAGGTACGGTGGAGATCCATTTTTCCTATTGAAAAGGTGATAAATAAAGAGGTGACAAATAGTGGAATGTTTTTTAAGAACCTCGTGAAAACTAACAAAGCCAATAGAATTCAATCTTAGTTAGGGGGTTCAATTTTTATGCCTATTCAAACATATTACGAGAAACTTCGATTGGCCATGTTGGAGGAAGTCAGATTTGGATCTTACATGGATACTCAATGTTCTAAAAAGTGGATCAAAATTGGATTATGTGTGAAGTAATAATAATTTTATGGCGTCGATATTGTGAAAAATTAAGTGTAGTGGAATTTTAAAATGTTGTGTGCATCAGCATGTTGGATTATTGTTCTTAGGAGAAGCGTTGTAACTTGAAGCTACATGGTGAATGTCAGTTGCATTGAATGTAAGAACCTCCTCCCACATTTACCCAATCTAACCAGTCCATCGAGGTAACTATGTGATGAAGAGTTACTATAATATGATTCAACTTCCCAAGTACATTTATGGAATTGGAATCGACTAACGAAAACCAAAATGATTTTCCCCAAAAGCTGCAAGACCCCTAGCGGCTAACCAATGACTCAAGGTGCCAAACCCCTTAGTTAACCTTCTTTTTTACTGAACTAGTCCTAGTCGCACTGATGATAAGCCATCCATGCACCTAAAACCATCCATTCGCTCCCACAACAAAGCATCCATGCGACTGTTGCCTTTTTCAAGAAGTGTTGTGCCAAGGACCCCAGATTCTGAGCCACATTTTCATGGCTATGATACAGGCCCTTGCCTAGAGCTTCATGAAACTCTCAAAATGATAAATAACAAGATAACAAGGCATCTAATGCAAAACTTGAATAAGGACCTGGCCTGAAAAGGCCTAGCCATGACAAACATTCCATCAAACATGTCATAAACATGTAATATATACACATCTGAACATAGGGGTCTCATACTTATCTAATAAACGTCAAGAAGGATTGATGCCTCCTGATAAAGGCTAGAATATAATCTATTAGGCCATGAATTCATTAACATTTAATCTACTAATCAAAACATGATGAGAGCCATAACTCAAGTTTGTCATAAAATATGCTTATATTCAACAAATAACTAGAGAAATAGTAATCATGAAGCAACCATTTAAGCCGCATAATGACAAGCACATGTACTCATATAATACCAAAGGAAAATGAGTTCTTATTAACATATGAAAATTAAACCAAGTCAGGGACTTCCATCTACCACTCGACCACAGATTGGGATGAACCAAATCTCTCTTTCAACTTATCACCCCCACGCCATATTCCAAGCATGAATGTATCTCATGGAATAAATCAATAACATCAAATGAGGGCTTCCAGAGGCCAAACTACCTCAAACCTCAACGAGTGATTCCACCTCACGGTTAGACATCACTATACATCACCAGATCAGTCTCTACCCAAGTTTTCAAGGGCTCTAGAGCATTTGTTCCAACCAAGGCTTGTAGGACTAGTAACTCAACCCACAACTATTGTCGCACTCCAGAGTGTTTGTCCAACCAAGGCTTCTAGGGCTAGTAACTCAACACACCAAGTGATCCAGAGCGTTTGTCCAACCAAGGCTTCCAGGACTAATAACTCAACCCAAGTTGTTACAAGGCTTCAAAAGAATTTTTCCAACCAAGGCTCCAGGAATTAATAACTCAACCCATACCCATAATGAACATGAGCAGCAACTAGAAATAAAAAGGAAAAACCCACAACACCATGTCTCTCTAGGAAATGGAAAGGCTAGGAAAAATGACTATCAATCCAGGGAATTCTCCATGTCAATGATAGATCATAACTAAGAAACCACATGCATACACCATGCATGCCAAAACTAGCAAGGAAATCATACATGCAACTCGATACCTGCAAGAAAAACCCATTTTAGTTGTTGATCCCATTGTTCCCTTGTTCTTTCCTTCTTGCTCCAAATAAAAAGTATGGAACACTCCTCCAAGAGTTATCTAGGAAAACTCTAACTGTCTAAGAGTATCAGAGAGAGAATATAATGAAAGTACGAAAGACTAAACTGACAAAAGTTGTGAACTGATCCTCATAAACCTTTTTATCATTGAGGCCTCTATTTTCTTCATTTTTCTTATTTTTGTTTCAATTTCCTCCTCACATGCAAGTTGTGACCTTTCGCCTTCCTTTTCTCCTATTTTCCATTATTTTCATAAATAAATGCCAATTACTGACACTTTTCCTTTTCAAATCCTTTTCCTTTTTCAATTTCCATAACCATTAATTAATCATAAGTGATCCCCATCACTATGTTTTTCCCAACTTTCAACTTAGAATACATGTCCCATGGCCTTGGTTATTATTTTCCTTATTGACTTTATTACATGGATTTTTTATGAGGGTTGTTACATTGAACATGTGAGCCTATGTTAAAGCACACTAGAACAATGGAGCGTGGAACAAATGTGCATTGAGAAGAACATGTGAAGGCTCAACCCTGACAAATGGCTTTTGATTTTGGATGGTACCACTTCAAGTGGTGAGAAATGTTTCTTTCCCCAGAAACAAGGGTTTTCCATGTTTGAAAACTATTTCTTTGTTAGTTTTAGAAAATCCTACATAAAATCTTTAAAAGGTTGATAAGAATGGAATCAACTACATTGAGTTTCTTATTTATTTACACTCTAGATATAAGATAAGAAAGTGGTTATTACGAGGAAACTCACACAAGAAATCTAAGGAGTTGAATTAGTTGGAGGCATGGTTGCATTTGGAATGCATGGAAGGATTTTTCTACATTGGAAGTAGAAAGTTGTGAAAGGCAGTAAATTCTGCAACATAAAATTCGTAGATATATAAGAAACAATTTTAGTGAAAGTGGAAGAGTTGTAAGAATTGAAAATAATATATAGTCTGATAATGGAAGATATCCATGTTTTTAAATTGACATTCTAATGTTAATTTGCAAGTAGCATCAAGTAAGAGGATATTTGTGGTAGAAGAACCTTAGAGTTGAGAGTTATAATAATTCCAGTTGAGTTTGGAAGGAAAGAGAACAAGGAAAGTTCTCAAGAGAAGTGTAGAAGCCTAGAGTGAAAGGAAGCTCAGAGCGAAGGTTCTAGAGTGAGGACCTTAAAGTTACCAAAATTCCAAGTTGAGAGGAGGAAACTTGGTGAGGTAGTTGTAGCAGGGTGAAATAGACTTGCTATTGTAGATTATAAGTGGCCGAGGAGAGGTTCACATAGAAGAAGGAGAAGATGATTATATCATATCATAACAAAGGTTGAGGTGAAATCCACAGAAGAAGATGTCAATGAAAAATACATCAAGAAGAAGATGAGTGATGAAGAGTTTAATGGGGAACTTGTTGAAATGAAATCATGGTTGAATGTGCTTATGGAGCTTCTACAACATAATGTTAAAGACCAGATATGTAGATGGGTTCTACAAAAAAAGGTGAAGTGGAACAAGTTATAGGTGAAACTAAAACATAGGTTAATTAGTCAACAAAGAAGTGAAGAGTTCAAGGAAATCAAAATGAATGTGTGCATTTGTGAACCAAAGAAAGGACCATTGCTTGGTGAGAATGAAGATGAGGGACTTTATGCAAGTCTCATGAACCACTTAGATAGTTCAGATCAACATGAGGATGTGATAACAAAGGAGATAAAAGAGACTATAAAGCTAAATATTTTTTAAACTGATATTTTTTGTATCGTAGCAAATTATTTTGTGGATGGTTCTACAAAGAAATCTGTAACTTCCATGAAGGTGAAGGAAGAAAAAAAATGTCATCTCAAGACATGGACGGAAAACAAACTCAGAATTTCATTTTGCTAGAGGATGAGGTAGCATTGTCTCATGAAGAAAACCGTGATGAAAAAGATACATCAATGAAAAAAGAGATTATTTTCAGACAATTAAAGAAACCTATTGTTTCAGAGGACAAAGAAGAATTGGCTCATGGATATAGACAAAGGAAGCGAAAAGATGAAGAGCGACATTCATGATTAATGCTGGAATTTTTGAAGAAGAGATAAGGATGTTGGAAAAATCATTAATCAATCCAAGGATTGGTGGAGAATGCTGCATAGAATTTGTAGTAATAGAAGGAGCAGTTAAGGAATTAGATGATGCAAGGAGTAATAATTTTGAAGATATCAAAGATGAGAACATACAAAAACAACCAATGAGTAAAAACAACAAAAAATTGCAACAATAGAGGAGCAATAAATTGAAAAGTATGTACCAACTAGAGGACAAGTTGGACATAGAGAATGAAGAGATGACTTATTTGGAAAAAAGGATATTGGATCCTAGGGTGCATATTCCACATGCACAATTGAAGCCAGTAGAAGAAGTTTTTCTAAATGTCATCAAGATGGGTGATGTTGTAAGGTATGATCAACACAAATTATTTGAAGAAGAAGCTAATAATGATTTCGATATTATTATGCACGAGAGTATGAAACAAATGAAAATGGACAACAAAAGATTTTAGCAACCAAGAACAATTTTGGATGATGAGATTGATAGGTTGTGGATGTTGATGAAGAGGATACCCAAGAGAAGGTATTGTAGATAGATATGGACGTCCAACAACAATGAGAAATCAGTTGTAAGGCTTTGCATGAGCAAGGCAAGTGGATAAGAGCAACTTAACATTTGAAGGCCTAGAGAATTGCAGGAAATAAAAACAACATGAATGTTATAGAAGGGGATTAGTGGATAATTATAAATCAAGGTTTGAGATCCTACATGATTCAAGAATAAATGACACATGACGAGGAGGTGGTGAACTCTTTCTAGTTTGGGAGTTTGATGCAAGAGCATTAAAGTTTCTCAAATCCATCGAATTTTTTTAAGAAAATCTCCAAAGGGCTTCAACATTGAAAATTAATTTTAATTCCTTATTTGTAAAAATACTTATTTTATTTTTTTATTATAGAAGATATGAGAAAAACTATGGATATAATTAGATCTATGAGAATATTCGTTTTTGGGCATGAGAGGTTATAGGGGGGTAATATTTCTATAATCTCAGCAACAATAGGATAATTTTTTTTTTAGAGATCTTAGAGGAGTTCTTTTAGGATCTAGGAAAAGCAAATGTGTTTTGTAATTCTATTTATTGTAAGCCTGCGGGCCATTGGAATTGATGGCCAAATGAATGCAGAATCAAGCCATAGTGATTGAATGAAGAACAAAGGTTTTTGTAATTGTATTTACAAGATTTTATGAATGAAATATATTTTCATGCAATTTGGTAATAGTCTTTATGTAGTTTTGAATGAATAATTATAGTTTTGTGTCTAGTCTCGAATTAGGCAGAGTTTTAGTTGTGCGATGATTGATTGAGCTTAATTTCTGTCATGAATGAATGTTCTCAGTTCAGTGATGGTTAGATACAATGTCAGTAGTAAGAAGAGTCCCTGTATATATTGAGTCTGCATGGGACCAGATGTATCATTTTCATTTGCATTGTATGATGTTTATTCGACATGCAAGATTGGTAAATCCAATATTTTACATAAAGTGAAATCACTAAATGAGAAACGGTATATGAAGACTATCAAGGAGAAGGTGTAGGTTTATAATTTTCGTGCACCAAAAAGTTATCCCACTTAGAAGTTGACCTTCCTGTTTTCACCACCATAATTGGAGACGATGCCACATCAAACCCCATTATTCATGGAAAATGGGTTATCCATGTGGTTATGATGAAGAAGACTCTAGAAGATATTGTAACAGGTCGTCAAATGTAACTACTAGTATGCTATTGGGATGTGTTATAACTAGGCCATTAGGAGGAAAAGAAATTTCATTCTTTTCGAGTGCATTTGTTCTGTAGACAAGCAAAAATAGGGAAGAGTGGTAGGAGATAAAGCACACGAAGAGGATTTAGGCATTGTAGTAACCCACTGGCCATAAGCCATACTTCTTCGTACTTGTATTCATTTTCTATTAAAAGAAAGAGATCAAAGTGACCTGACCTTCTACTTGAGTTTTCTTCTGAATGGGTTTTCCAGTTCATATCTTGTGTTAATCACGGATTGTGAGTTTTTATTTTACTGTTCTCTATTTTTGTATAATTGTAATTTTCTTGCATAAAATTAAGCGTAATTTATAGATCCATAAATCTTAAGAAAAATAAAAACCTAGTGATGTAGGTTTCAAATTTTTAAATATAGTTTTATCACATATATTGTGTTGAACTATCTAGTGGAATATCCATGACAATTTACAAGTCAATTATGGAGAGATTACAACTAAAAATTATGATTCCAAAAAATCCATGCAAAATTTTGAAAAAAAATAGACCATTAAATATACTAGAAAGCCCTCTAAAACATTAAAAAAATCACTAATTAATATTTATAATTATATTTAACTGTTTTCGTACATATTTTTTCTATAGGTGGGAAAACCTATCATAACTTAGTTGTCAAACCAGCAGTGAGGACAACTAGCTGCTAACAACCAGTGCAGGCTGGCTCATCACCATTGTTCCAGGAAAACCACGCCACCTGGAATAACTAGCTAGTAGTGTGTAAGGAGGGCAAGTTTTCACTAGATCTGTCTAGGTGTTGGGTCGCCCATAAAAACAAGCTCTTATTCAAACTTAAAGAGTTTTATGACATACTCCAAACCCTAACTATTTTGATACATATCAAACCTTTCCAAATAATATAACTAAAAAAATTATAATTAATATATAATTTCATTTAAAAAGTCATAAATTAAAATTGATAATTATATTTAATGTTAGATATGAAGTTTGTTAGTCCAATAGAAGTGGTATGTCGTCATTATCTTAGAGTTGGACATATTTTCTCATGTGGTCCAGGTTACCATGCGTAGCAATTATTAAGAGGATAAAACTTAGCCATTCGTACTATTTTGGAGGTACTTTTCAGTTTGTATTTTTTCAAGTTTGGGGAAAAGTATAAAATTATGTAACATGGAACTAAGTTAATTAGGTGATAAACACTATCTTCTCTTCTACGTAATTTTGAATAAAACCTAATTAGAATTTACAACAAAAATTTAAATTCAATACTCATTTCTAAATTTTATTATCCAAAATTTCTGATTTCATTGAAAAGAAATAAAAGTCAGCAACAAAATATTTCCTCAAGAAAATGCTGGTGACCAAACATATTAAATTTGTCACCTTAATATACACTTAAATCTAATCACATTTATACTCCACCGATCAACCCCCAACAACCAGATAGGTAGGTTTTTGACTTTGACCATAAAAGAACTAGAGTCTTCATTCGCTTATTTTATTTATTTATTCACTAACAACCGCCGAAATTCCTTTCCATTAATCGCAATCTGCAACGGCTATGACAAAGACTTCATTCCTTCATTTGATTTCCATCACAGAACAACCGCCGAAATTCGTTTTCTTCACTGCAACGGCTATGAGTGAGATGTCGCTATCAGCGCTTTCAGCCGGCTCATACGACAGACAGCCAGTGCCGACACGGCCGCCGGAGAACGCAAACGGACGAGAAAATGAATTAGCGCTGGTCAAAGACGGCGAACCGAGACGCAGACATGTCAGTTTCCGCTGACGTCATCCCGGCCAGCCGTTCAGCTCCTTAGGCGCAGCCGCAGTTTAGCCTTCCCTCTTCTGTATTGTTATAAATGGAATTTTCTTCTTCCCCAGATTATTCCGGTCCATTCATTCGTCAGACAGGCCGTTAATGGCGGCTCACAGACATAGAAATGGGGATGGGCATAGCGAGATCCTCGGCGATTGTGATGCTCATGTGGTTAAAGAAGTGCATTATAGAGGCGTCCGGAGGAGGCCTTGGGGTAGATATGCAGCAGAGATCACGGACCCATTAACGAAAAAACGTAAGTGGCTGGGCACTTTCGACACAGGCGAGGAGGCAGCCAGGGCCTATGACAAAGTCGCCAGAAATATGAGAGGAGCCAACGCCAAAACCAACTTCCCGTCTGCCTCCGTCCAGAGCGAAACCTTCGGCATCCAGAGCGGCACGATCTCCATTGCTACCAGTCTTCCAGATCCTCCGCTTTCCTCTACGTCTGCGAATGATTGTAGAATTAAAACCAAGATGTCTGCCAGTTTCGGTGTAGCTAAACAAGGGAAACCCTGCACGGCCATTCACGTGAATGAGGGAATGGGCGATGACAACATGAATCGCACTGCTACTACCATTCTGGACTACGCTACTCTTCTGGAGAAGCTACCCATGGGGGTGTCGTTGTTGGGGGAGATTGTGGGATCTCAGATGATCAACAGACACGGAGGCCATGATTGGATGGGAGTAGGGTTAGTGAACAATTTGCTTCCTGCAACCCCGAAGTCAAGCGTTTGCGATTCACCTTCATCTTCGGGCTTCGTTGACACACAACTCTCTCCTCCACCTCCTCCAAACGAAAACGCCACGCTGCAGTCAATCGATTTGAATGAAGATGAGCGTTCCCCGTCTCTGACTCTTTCTCTTGGATACGATTTTCTCAACAAATTCTGTGTGGGATACAAGGATTAGAGAGCGTGCTTCAGTACAGAAGATTAAGATTGAATGGTATGAAATGATACCAATACGGTTAGTGACATTCTTCTTCCTTGTGTTGTAGACATTAGCAGGGACCTGTTTGCATTCCTTTCGTTTATTTATTTAACTTCGTAATTATAACCTCTCTGCAGAATTCATGTTGTATACGAAATGGGCATTCATATTTAATTGAAATCCCGAGCAATAAATGCACAATTCACACTGTGTACGAAATGGGAATTACAGTGTGATTGAAATTCCTATTAAACTCTCTAAGTGCCCACAGTTTGTCGCTACTCATTGTGTTTTCTATGGTGTTATTTTGTTTCATTCCAGCTAACTGCAGGGCTTTGCTCTACCAGCCAATCTAATTTTCTGCCATTTAATCTAGTTTATTATATTTTCTCCCATTTAATTTTTCTTTATTTTAAATATGTATCTCTGCCCTCAAAGTGTAATAAGAAATTTGTCCATTTGGGTATATTATATTTCGTCTTATTTTGTTTTTTATAAATAACTCTGACTTTAAAGTTACTATATTTATATATATTCTCAATCCCTCAACCATATATCCAAATTGTATGAATTGATGCTCATAATTGTAATTTACTTTCCATTATTCACTATCACAATCGCCTGCTGCAATCAGATAATTTAATTTGATATAATATATAATTTAATTTAATTTAATCTCTTTAAACTATAGAGAAAAAATTTATTTAAAAATAAAATAGTTTATACTTTTAATTTTAATTTTTTATAGTAATAAAAATGTATAATTAATCTAAACTTTTTTTTTACCTTTTATTCATACATTAAATTATAAATATATTAATTTTTTTAGAAAAAATCCTATGAAATTATATAAATTAATATCATTATAAAAATTAAATGATTAATTAATATCAAACATATTTATTTTATATAAAAAAATTAAAATAACATTAAATAAAAACTAAATTATAACTTTATTTTATTTACGAGAAATTCTTCAGCGTAGATCACGAGATAAATCATTTGTCGACGCGTTTCGAACCAATAAGTGTGGTTCATCGTCAGGACAAGTTGAAGAAACAAATCCAGCTTAGCATGGAAACAAATCCAGCTTAGCATGTTAAATAGTCTGATCAGAGGTTATCTTGTCGACGCGTTTCGAACCAATAAGTGTGGTTCATCGTCAGGACAAGTTGAAGAAACAAATCCAGCTTAGCATGGAAACAAATCCAGCTTAGCATGTTAAATAGTCTGATCAGAGGTTATCTTGACTAACCGCTAATTTTTACTTTAGAACCAGAGTCAAGATTTAATGGAAATTAGTTAAATTATGTGAATAAATAAAAATATAAAATAATTTAAAAATTATTAAAGGTTAGTTAGAAAGTTATTAAAAAAAATATAATTTGTTTTTTAAATGGGACTGAAAGTATATATATATATATATGTTAGTTAGAAACTTATTGGAATAATAAAATTGAAATATACATAAAAATAATAATGAATAAAGTTTAATTACAAAAGTTATAAAAGGTAAAAAGATTTTATTTCATTTTAAATAAATAAATAATAATAATAATAAATAGATAGATAAATAAATAGTAAAAAAAAAACACTAAATCAATAAATTACTCAATAAATCAATATAACTAAAAAATGTAGTAATAATAATAAGAATAAGAATGGGAATTAAATGAATTAATAAATTAAAGTAAAGTAAATAAATCAAGCGAGTGAAAAATAAAATAAAATAAAATAAATGAATAAATTAATTAAAATAATAAAAATGAAAATTAAATAAAACAAGCGAGTGACAAAAAAAAACTAGAGTCAAATGAGAAATCCTAGGAGGAAGGAAAAAACAAGGCGCCCAAGAAAAACAGCGAAATAAAGGGGAACCAACGAAAGCAAGAAAGGGCATGACTAGGAAGAAAGGGCCGGGATCCAGCAGCTATCCAGTCGTCATCTCTATTGAGATTGCTCGGCCTTCTTTCAATTTCAATAGCTTCTCTGAATATACGGTGATGGAACTGAGCAACCTTGGCAATAACCTTGGCCTCCTCAATACACACTTGATGCTTGGTCTTTTCCGCATGCTCTGCTAATGCTGAAGACTTGGCTCTTCCATGTCTTAGGTCCGCTGCATGTTCGCTACTCCTTTGATGGATGGAGCACCCTATTTCCCCAATATAGGGGGTCCCACAAGAACAGGGGATCAAGTAGACACCCTTCATATCTTTACGATCAATGGGATCTTCCACTGATATGAGGGATTTGCGAATAGTCTTAAGGGTCCTGAAGGTTGAGGGAATATTATACTCCTTAAGAATCCGAGCAATCTTGTTAGTGGTTCCTTGGACATAGGGAAGATGGACCCCTAGCTGGCGCTCTTTAGGTTCTTTTTTGATTAACGAGCTTTTAGAGGCTTTTAAGAATGCCTTTTGACCTAGGCGCCTACTATAGCCATTCTCCATAAAGACATGAAGGAGATGGGATTTCTCTTTATCGAAGCTCTCCCTATTAGAAATCCTCAGGGCTCGAGTAGCGAGTGTGTTAAGAACACCCAACGTTTGAGCAGGGAAATGATGGGAATCGGCATGAAGATACTGCTCAGTATGCGTTTTTTTCCGGAATATTGAGTGTGAGAGAGAACCATCATTATTCTTTGATATAAGGATATCCAAGAAAGGCAGGCAATCATTGACCTATTTTTCCATAGTGAACTTAATGGCAGGGGACTGACACTTGAGGTGGTTGAAGAAGTGACCTAACTCCTTCGAGCCATGGGACCAGATGACATTAGTGTCATCTACATACCTTTCCACATCTTGGGAAGGAGACAAGCTGAGGTTAAAGCTCTGGCTTTGAAATCTTCCATAAAAAGATTCGCAACAATAGGGGATAGGGGTGAGCCCATGGCAACACCACAGGTTTGTTCATTGAACTCACCTTCAAAACAGAAGAAAGCAGTGTTCGAGAAAGATACCTACAAGATGGTTTGGGGAGCACTGGTATTGATGCAGGGAGTTCGAATTGGAACTCTGTAGAAGCTACAAGGTAGCACTGTTATTGATGGGTGCAACAGTTCTCTGGTTCCTGAAAGTGGAGCAGAAAATCTAGTGGTCTCTGGAGAAAATACCATGCTATGGCATCAAAGGCTTGGACATATTGGAGAGAAGGGCCTTCAAATACTTCATGGTAAAGGTATGGTAAAAGGTATGACTAATAGCTCTCTGTATTTTGATTTCTGTGAAAATTTTGTATATGGGAAGAAAAATTGGGTGAGTTTCCCCTCTGGTGGTAAGAGGGTGAAACAAATATTAGAGCTTGTGCATAGTGATGTGTTTGGACCTGTGAAGGTTCCATCATTGGGTAAGTCTGTGTACTTTGTATCATTTATAGATGACTTCTCAAGGAATACATGGATATATTTCCTCAAGAAGAAATCTGAAGTCTTTGACAAGTTTAAAGAATTTAAGGGTCTGGTGGAAAACGAGATAAAGAAGAAGATAAAGGTGTTGAAGACAGATAACAGTGGAGAGTTTTGCTGTAAGGAATCTAAAGAATTTTGTAAGAAGTGGGGTATGCCACGACAGAAGACTACTCCATATACACCTGATCAAAATGGAGTTTCAGAAAGAATGAATAAGACATTGATGGAAAGGGTAAGAGGCATGCTCAGTGGTGCTAGTCTAGGACAGGAATTTTGGGCAGAGGCAGTGGAGATTGCATGTTACCTGGTCAACATGTCACCTTCATCAGCGTTGGAGGATAAGACTCCGCAAGAGGTATGGAACGGTAAGAAACCCTCTCTTTCACATCTGAGGGTATTTGGATGTGATGTGTATGTACATGTTCCAAAGGAGAAAAGAAAAAAATTGGATAGTAAATTTGGAAAGTGCATCTTTATTGGGTATAAGGATGGTTTAAAGGGTTATAAGCTTTGGAACCCAGTAACAAGGAAGGTTGTGTACAACCAAGATGTGTTCTTTAGAGAGATTAAAGATGTTATTAAACATGAATTCCAACCAAAGGAACCTGAGAAGATGGATTTTGAGGTAATGGAGGAAGAATCAACTCTACAGTAGAAAAGGAATGAGAAGATGAAGAGCCCCAAACTCGAGGTGTGAGAAGATCAGTTTGAGAAAGAAGGTAGCCAGAAAGGTATAGTCCATATTTTTTCTGTTCAAATTTTTCTTTATCTATTACTCACGATGATCCCA
Organism: Pinus tabuliformis; assembly: GCA_031772625.1. Taxonomy (NCBI): domain Eukaryota; kingdom Viridiplantae; phylum Streptophyta; class Pinopsida; order Pinales; family Pinaceae; genus Pinus; species Pinus tabuliformis. Next base: position 65,961,629 of record CM062805.1, on the reverse strand, counting down.
GAACTATGAAGGAAGCAATAGATTCAGAGGATGGCAAATTCTGGAAAGAGGCCATGATTGATGAAACGACATCTTTGCACAAAAATGGGGCATGGGATCTGGTGGAGTTGTTGGATGGAAGGAAACCCACTGGAAACAAATGGGTGTTCAAGAAGAAGAAAAATGCAAAAGGAAAGGTGGAGAAGTACAAACCTCAGTTGGTAGCAAAAGGTTATTCCCAGGTGTCGAGAATTGATTTTGGTGATATTTTTTCTCTTGTTGCCAAGGTAGCTTCTATTAGATTACTTTTATCTATTTCTATTGCTTTTAATTTTTAAGTATAACATATGGATGTGAAGACATCATTTCTTCACAGGGATATGGAAGAGGAGATATACATGAAGCAACCTGAAGGCTTTGCAGTGAAGGGTAAGAAAGAACTGGTATGAAAGTTAAAGAAGTCTTTGTATGGGTTAAAAGAGTCACCAAGGATGTGGTATCATATATTTGATACATTTATACGGGGACTTGGATTCACTACAAGAAACACATATCACTGTGTGTATTTTAAATTAATTTGTGACCGTGTTATTTATCTGGTCTTGGATGTGGATGATATGTTATTGGTTGGAAATGACAAAGAAATTGTCTAGGATTTAAAGACCCAATTGTCCTCCAAATTCAACATGAAAGATTTTGGTGCTGTAGGTGTGAAGTTATACGCTGAACAGTGTCCCAAGACACAAGAAGAGGAAGAGGCCATGTCTCATATTCCATATGCAAGTGCATCCGGTAGCCTGATGTATGTGATGGTCTATACTAGAGGAGACATTGCACATGCAATGGGAGTAATGAGTAGGTTTATGTCAAAACCAGGGAAGGAGCACTAGAAAATAGTGAAGCAAGTTTCTAGGGTCTGCGTGACACTAGTGATTATGGCTTGTGCTACCAAGGAAGACCAGGAATGGACATAGTGTTGGATATTCGTGGCTTTGTTGAAGCAGACTGGGCCGGAGATCTGGATCAGAGAAGATCTACAAGTGGGTATGTCTTTAACCTATTTGGAGGTGCAGTTAGTTGGATGAGTAAGAAACAATATGTAGTGGCACTATCAACTACAGAGAAAGAATACATGGCAACCACTCATGCAAGCAAGGAAGAAGTTTGGTTACAAAGATTGTGTTCAAGTATGGGGTTAGTACAAGGAGCTATAAGGATAGATTGTGACAGCCAAAGTGTAATTTTCTTGGCAAAGAAACCTGCTTATCATTCAAAAACAAAGCACATTGATGTTCAGTATCACTTTGTGATGGATATGACAGAAGAAAAAAAGGTGTTGCTGGTAAAGGTGGACACTTTGAAGAATACTATAGATGTATTGACAAAATATGTGAGCTCCGAGAGGTTCTCTTGGTGTAGAGAAACAATGGGTATTGCAGGGCTGGATAAATGACTAAGCTCTCCTATGTCCCCCTATGGAAAGAAAACAACAAGTGGGAGAATGTTGGGTTGTGTTATATTCTTTCCACGACTATCCTACGTAGTTAACCAGGGGCTTACAGGGTGGGAGGAGGCCCTCCTCCGTTGCGCCGATTTCGCAGCGGGGCGGTCACAAGGGGGCAGCAAGCCCCCCTGTCCAGGAGGTTTGAGGGAGGCATGTAGTCCCCCTCTATGGGGTCCAGGGTAGTGCCGTGGGGAAATTTTTTTGGGACCCTATATTAGGTGGGACGAACCTACCTATGGTTTTGTGCATGGTTTTAGCACATGGTTTTGGATGCGATGGTTTTTTGGTCCATGGTTTTGAGCGGAATGGTTTTTGGTCCATGGTATTGGATGCTTCGACATGTATATATATGTATTTTAACATTGAAAGGAACATAATGAGAAATCAATTTGGTAGTCCCGGTTTTGGGATCAAAGAGAAAATCTCTGTGTATATGTGTTTTATGTGTTATGCTCTCACATTGTTTATTTTCTGTGTTTTAGAATTCATATGCAGGTAATTTATGTACAGGGTTAAAACCTACACTTCCATCTCTAGCCTTTGTACATTGGGGTCCTCCTGTAAGTTTGTCAGGAACTCAAATGACTGCTCAAACAATTGTGTGTAGTCTGCTACTGCACTATCCACCACCGCTACTACTTCTGTGATAGCCATCGCCCATTGTTCCTTCACTTCTAGCAGAGTTGAAGGCTGGGTCCTCAACTGTAACTCCATGATTTGTAGGTTCAACTCCAACTAAACCCGTGCCATCTCAGTAGGAGTGTCACGCACCCCTGTGGCCAGCTTACGGATGCATACCTCAACTGGCTCCTCCTCTGGAGTGGCCAACTTTGGGACCATTTGGCATACCTCCTCAACGACCTCTATAATGCACTTGCTTTGATTGGTCACCTCAGTCTTAGTGCCGATGGTAGCATTCCTCTATAGTTCCATCTACTCATTTTTGGTTTGTTGTTCACTGATCACCTGGAGGGCGCAGTGCTCACGGGCCCTCAGCTCTGCAATCACTCCATCCTACAAGAGCTGGAGCGCTTCACGCGGGAGCACTGCTAGGTTCAACCCTACTCCCTTTAGGGTGTTGACAGTGGGCCTATCAGCCTCATTCTTTGTGGTCAGTGCTCCATCACGTAGCACTATCGCACTGGAGGCCTTCGCACATAACATATCAGCAGCCTCTGAAGTGCCGATGGGTAGGCTGGTAGACACCGTGTAAGCCCGCAATACGTGAGTCTGCAACTCCTACAACCCTATCTGTATAGCACCCAAGATGATCTACTGCTGCTGCTCAAATTGTCACAAGGCCTCCGCGGTGACATCCCTCACTGTGTCACTGATATCATGCAAGTCACTCTCCATTAGTGTGATAGGGTCCAGTGATGTCTTGGTCACCTTTGACCCTCCTTTCTCTATCTCTCAAGGGCACTTGATGCAAGCAGACATGTCCTTAGGGTCTGCGCCATTCTGTTCTATCTCCTCCTTTATCTCAGGTGAAGGCGACCTCGCGCCTTTGTTAGAGCCCCACTATGTCCCACCTATTTTCTTCCTTTTTCAAGCCTGACTGATGTCACTTTTCTATCATTTCAATTCTCACTTTGCTTTTAGATCCAGTAAAGACAGTTAGCTTGCCTTGCAAATGCTCTAGAAAATTTATTTTACCACCCAACCTTTGACTCCATAGCCCAATGGAAAGATTTCTATAATGACCTATCCCAACCAAACAAACAAACAACCAAGCAACCAAGTTACAAATATCTTTATTTTTATATCTAGCCTAACACATTAAAACATTGAAATTAAAATTAAATCATAATATATATAGAGAGCCGTCTCTGAGTTTAGGAAGGCTAGGTCCTAGATTCATAAGCAGTTTGATGTATCGTTTGTGACTTCTGTCTTGTTGATCTTCAAAATCACAGAATGATAACATAATGGCGACCATACTAATCTACCTTTTTTTATCTTCCCTAAAACAAACAATTGCCCAGAACTAATCAGTAAGTGTCATTCATGTTACAACCCACAGCAAAGGGCAGTGATGGCCCCAACACGACATATTTTGTAGGTTTTAACCCCATATAGAAATTACCTATATACGAATTCTAAAACATAGAAAATAAACAATGTGTGAGCATAACACATAAACCACATATACATAGAGATTTTCCCCTAGATCCCAAAAGTGGGACTACCAGCTTGATTTTTCATTATGTTCCTTTCAATGTTACAATAAATATTTATACATGCCAAAGTATCCAATACCATGGACTGAAAACCATCGCGTCCAAAACCAAGGACAGAAAACTGTCACGTCCAAAACCATGTGTGAAAACCATGCACAAAACCATAGGTAGGTCTACCCAACCTAATAGAGGGTCCAAAAAAAATTTCCATGGGGTGCTGCCTTGAACCCCATAGAGGGGGGCTTACTGCCACCCTCAAATCTCCCCCCCGTGACCCCCCCACTGTGAAGTCGATGCAATGAAGGGGCAGCTCCACCCCCCTCTAACCCCCGAGTTAACTAGGGAGGCTAGTCATAGAAAGAATATAACACAACCCAAGAATATTATTTGCAGTTGATGCCAAGTCCACCATGCAGATGATCCAGGCCCTGGTTATCGAAGGGACTGCTCCGTTTTCCCATGAAGTTTTGATTGAAATGTACCAAAAACATGATTTTTCTAAGAAAGCCAAAACATTAGAAATTTTCATTACTGAGAACACACATCTTCCAAGAAAGAATCCACCTTATTCTTCCTCTGTTTTCCCTGATAGAACAAGACATATTGCCACAGTTCTTTCCTATTTACTTGGATATTATTCAGACCAATGGCTTGATGAAGATATTATAGATTTCCTGTCTATCCTATCAAAAAAATCCAAACCCACTATCCTTTTCGACTTCAGCCAATTTCTAGCAGATTCCATCCATGAGTAGCTTGTCAACTTTTTCACTGATGAAGTGTTTCATTATTCCTCAGTGTTGGTATATATGTTTGTGTATTTTCAGGTAGATAGGTTCCAATTTTCATTAAGAAAATTGAATGACGAAGGTGAACCTCAATCAGTGATATTCTGGACAAAATTGGTAATGAAAGGTCAAAAAAACTTCAGTTACAAGACTTTTATGGAAATGTTTGTCCACCCAGTAATAAGCCTCCTCAGTGGGACTGCAGAGCCCAGGATAAATGAAGAAATAAAGAGAATTATGCAATTAACAGATCAAGCTAGAACAGGTGATTGGTACTTTTACCAAAATTAAATTGAAATAAGAGGGTATGGCTACGAGTTGGCCCCTTACAAACTACCAAAGCTCCTCCCCGTGAGGATCATTGCACTGGAGTACATTATACAAATGATTAATGTAGATGAGGTGCATTTTGTATCAGCCAAGAAGAAGTCCCAATTCAAGATCAAATCTCAAATTGGTCTCTTCATTTTCAACAGTAGAGCTACAGGAGAGGAGGCAAACAAAAGGTTAAGAGAAACAAATTTCACCCATAGTTTCACATGGTCTTATGACCTGTGGGACATTATTTCTAAGAAGAGGGCGGAAAACAAGTCCACTGCATACATCCACACTCAAAGGCCTGAAATTCAGAAATACATGAATAAGATGAAATGGATGCCAGATACATTACAGGAGGCCGAGGAGAAAGTAATCTACGCTTCTAGTACACAAACTCCAAGGCAGAAGGAAAAACAAATTAATGAATAAAGGACTGAAAAAGGAAAAGAACAAGAGAAAGGAATATGGAAGAGATCTAAGGAATATCGGTCACTGGGGACTGATACTTCCATGCAAGAATTCAGGTTGAAGTACAGGAAGAAGCCTATGAAACATATGGACATAGATAAAGGATCACCATAGAAGACAGTGATCAACATAATTGCTATTCCAGATTCATCCCCAGTCGGAGGGCAATCTTTTCCTGCTACTCTAATTTACGAAAGGCAGCAGTCACTACAAGTGTCCTCCTCTACAAATGTGACTCAGGAAAAAGAAGAAACAGTCTTTGATACATTCAAAGAGATCAAAATTAGAAACGAAATATTGATAAGAGCACCTATGCTCAGTTTTGGAAGTAGAGCGCAACTGCACAAGGAAGACTCATCTTTGCCTTTGGTTTAGAGAAGGGAGAAATGCATATGGCATTTTTTGAGGCACAAATAACAGAGCCGCAGACACCAACAGACTACAATCAAAATTCCTTTGAGTTTGATGTCAAGGATGTCCATCTTATTGATCAGCTGGAGATGCACAAACAAACAGGTGAAATGATTTCATCCACTTTAACCAGCACTTCTATGAATTTTTTCAAAATGCAAGTGGCCCTTTCAAATGCTTAGTCGCAGTTGAAGATGGAAAGCATTTCATCATTGTCAAAGGACAATAGAATTAAGTCCTTAGAAGAATTGTTAGTAAAAATTGGGTATGACCCCTCTGACACAAAAGCAGCTGAAGAAGTGATAAAGAAAAAAGAGTTAGATATTGTAGCTTTGAAGAAGCAGCCCAAGATGCCTGCTACACATGACCCACTGACCAAGTAAATAGTGGAAACAGGGAGCCTAAAGGCTGATATGATGAAATTGATAGTGGAACAGTCCATCCAGATTAAATAGAGATGGAGACAAAGATGGAAAAGATGGTGCAGGAGAAATAAAAAGCAACGCAGATGGCTAGCACAACAATGGAGGACCTTCCTCTAACGACCCTTCCCATAACTACTCCAACAAGTGCATTCACAGGAGCAAGAAGAATTGTAGAATAGTTAGCTAGATCTATGGAAAGTATGAACCTTCAGAGTGAAGAAATCAGGAGATTGGAAAACCAAGTCAGTGTGCTAAAAGATCAGAGCAAGAGAGCTGAAAACAATCACTCAGTAGATATGCAGAAAGCAAAGGCATTAATAGAAAGGCTATAGAAGTCAGAAAAATAATCATCCATTAGGAACACTCTAGGGGGAGTCAACGAGATAGTTTGACACAATATAATCGATCATATGAATGAAATTTGGCCTAGCATCCAAATTATCTTTGAGAAGAAGGAATTAGTGGAGAAAGCCAGAGAAGCCATTTCAGCCACCAATACACAGTTGGGAGATATGCCAGCAATAGCAAATAGAATTATCAAATTTTCGAATCCAAGAAACAAATATGAATTGGAAGACTTAGGAGTAGCAGACGGGACAAAGACTATACTATAGGTAAAAAAGGTTCCCACAAAGAAGAGCTTAAATGTGAAGCTAGAAGAAAAATGCCAAATTATAGAGCTGACAGTCAACAAGCTTTTCAACAGAATGCAACCTCTACATTAGAAAGGTATTCCCTCTCTATTTTTTATAAATGACAAACTCGTGGAAAGAGGCGATTATGTCAAGAAATTACATGGCATAGGCACAGATGCTGCAAATTTGTCTAACATCAAAGGTAGCATATCAGGAAAGGCATTGCTGGAAGCAATCAAAAATCAAATTTACATTGAACATGAGCTGAAACACATGTTTTTAATCAAGCCATCATTTTCCAAATACACTGAATCTGTTGAAGTGTAGAGAGGATTAACCACAATAAAAATTCTAGATTGTGAAGCATGGAGTGTGCTATGTGATTATCAGGACTAATAAGACAAGGACGATTAGAGTGAGGTCCATACAGGCATGAGTCAGCACCAACCATGTCAGTAGAGCCACTTCACTCAAACTAATACTTCAGGCAACATCATCCTTGAAAAAGAGGGACACCTATCCCATTTTTCTCAATGTGGCCACTCTATGGCTACATTAGTCAGTTTTTCTTTCATTGTAATAAATAATATATTGCCAAGTGTACAAGGCAAATTGTTGTAGTTTTTGTTTAAATACTCCATGCATTGGGAGTATTAGGGGTTGAACCCTAGTCATTTGAACTATATTTTGTTTGGAGCATTGTAATTTCGAGTTGGAGCATCAGTAAAAAGGACCATTTGCCAGATACTTGACCTGTTTTGACCTGGTGATGTCTTTCTTTCTATGTTAAATGTATTTGTGTTTATGCTTTTATGCATATTTGATTCTTATTGCGAAACATAAATTATAGTTTAAGATATGCTTTTGGAGCACCTTACTACTAGCTATGTTTACAACCTAAATGTTTTCCTCTGAAGTATGATTCAAAAATACTTAACTTCTTTTTAATCCTAATTGATATCACTTTTCTATCATTTAATTTCTCACTCTGCTTTTAGATCCAATAAAGAGAGTTAGCTTTCCTTGCGAATGCTCTAGAAAATTGATGTTACCACCCAGCCTTTGACTCCATAATCAAATGGAAAAATTCTATAATGACCTATCCCAACCAAAAAAACAAACAACCAAGCAACCAAGTTATAAATCTCTTTATTTTTATATCTAGCCTAACACATTAAAACATTGAAATTAAAGATAAATCATAAATATATAGAGAGCCCTCTTTGAATCTAGGAAGGCTAGGTGCTAGACTCATAAGCAGTTTGATGTATCTTTTGTGACTTTTGTCTTGATGATCTTCAAAATCATAGAACGATAATAGGTTTAACACGAGACCTCTTTGCTAATTCAAGTATACTAGGAGTATGGATATGCCCATGTAGCCCCAGGGTGGTAAAGAGGTCCTTTGTCATCACATTAATGGAAGACCCAAGATGAATCAATGGGTTAGTTATGTGTTGGTCATTAATGTAGACAATAATCGTAGGGTTTCCTGGATCATTATACTTGGTTAGAAGAGGCTGAGTAGACATTAATTCAGACAATTTACCCATCACATGTATAGTAGCAGGGTCCTTAGGATTCCTTCCATGTTTCTTAATGCACAATATCGTACTATTTTAGCATAAATAGGTACTTCTTTAAAATATTGCAGCAGAGGAATTTGTACGTGAAAATTTTGGAACTCCCTAAGAAAATCAGATTTGGGTTGTGAGGCCATTTGAGGCTTAGTTAATCTCTGAGGATATAGAGGATTCTGAGTTATACCAGTTGAGTCGGACGCCACAGGCATATCAGCCTTACCCGAGTTGGTTGTTACATGAGTAATAGTTATTCTCGGGTTGGCTGTCACAGATGTAACACTTTGCTCTGTATCGGCTATTATAGGTGTAACATCCACGTTAGGATCTACTATACCTCCTCTGGAAGGTTCACATTCCTCCTCAGTAATGATAGCGGGGTGATTTGGTATAATTACCTTACCCGATCACAATTGAATTTCATTAATTCCCACGAGAATAATAAGGTAAGTCTGGAAGGTAGTCAGAGCCTCTATGCCCTGAGCTACTTTATTATTTGGGTTAGGATTAGGTTGCACAGGTAGTTGGGGTCGCACAAGTGGTGTAGGAATAGGAGTTTGGAAAGTGGGCAATTGTAGCTATTGCTGCATTGGTAATCTAGGTGGATTTTTATTATGGGAATTCCCCCTCCAGTTCTCATTCCAAGGGTATGGTTGAGATGGAGGATATTGGATAGAGGGAGAGGGGGACCACTGGTTCCACAGTGAAGGAGAATGTGCTAGAGAAGGAGCATAATATTGCCATGGATATGTTTTTTCACTGGGGGAACTCATTGTGTTATCACGAGAACAGAGAATGGATCGTGCTCTGGAAGAGGCAATCTACTATCAAACCATGTTATTAGGAATAACAAGGGCATCTTTGAATACTCAAATTTTTATATCCGAAGCGAGTTTCCAAGAAACTACTCGGGTCTTAGCTAAAGCTGCTCTACAAGGTCGCATGCATTGTTCCATGAATTGAAAGAAGAAAAATCTTGGGACATACCTGGAGGTCGTGGCTATGATGGTCTCCTAGGTGTGATGAAATAAGAGGACTAAACTCCTTCACTCGATTCTCTAAGTACGGGTTTCAGTCTAGGAAGCTCCGGACATTGACTTGTAGAATGTTCCACCTCACAAATATTGCACAAGATAATGTTGTTCATTTCACACTCCCTCAAGGGATTTTTCTTGTGGAAATTCAAGCAAAACACAGTGAGAGGTTTATCAGCTTCTCCTTGTGTTTTCTTAATCTTTGTTGTCATTCTCTCGGCAGATAGAGTACTGAGAATGTCAGTCTTGAAATTTTTTAATAAATTGCCGATCTCTGCTCTGATTAGTCCTCTACCTACAGATTTTTTTATTCAGGCAGAGTCATCTTGGATTGTTCTTCTTCCCTTAAATGATCCTCTAGAGCATCTTAGACAAATCTTTACACTTTAGGAAAATGGTTCCTGAGATATGTTCCCTTTTCCTAGTAGATTCAGGGTATCAAGGAATTCATCCTCATTCCTCTTATAAATATGGTCTTTAAGATCTCATGATCTAAATCACTATGGTTAGACCTCTGTAGATTATAGTGGAACCTCTCTACATAGTCCTCCAGGCTCTCATCCTCTTTCTGTGTCATCCTGAATACTTCCTCTCTTAAGTCCCTGGTTCTACAATGAATAGAAGTAAAGCGTAACTCCATGAACCATATCAAGGCTGATCCTTATAAAGTAGCATGAAATAATTCCAGTTTGTAAGCCTCTGAGACATAGTCATAACTCCTGCATAAAACATCAAGTTCAAATAAGAAGGTGTCCCAGTTTTCATACCCGTTTACCGTAGGCAGTCCTTGGCTGCAAAAACTATGACAGGAAACCAACTCAACCAGCCTTTAGGTTCAAGCTGGACCTTGAAGCAGAGGGGGCTCTCTAAGTGGTTATGAGGCTTTGTTTAACATTGTCTGTCTGTCTCTGAACAATAGCCTTTGAAGCAAAATGGCTAGATTTATGGTTTTAATTGGGATGGTTGGCCATTAATGAAAATCCTTATCCATGATTAAAGGCCTATCTCATAGGGTCCCTTCAGAACGTGTCAACTTCCAGCCTTACAGAATGACTTATATTTTCAAGGATTATGTAAGAAGAATGTAAGGAGATTCCTAATAACTAAGCAATCAGACAGACTTCGTAACAACTAGGGAAATTTGGATGCATGTAGAAGATTTATATAGCCCAACAAAATATATTGAAAGGAAACTGAAGACCAAACTGAAACCAATTCTAAGAGGAGATATTTCAGACAGATAATCCAATAAGCTAATACCTTTTAATGGCTATCAGAAGGCATAAAGAAAAAACCAGTCAAAGAGGAGTTATCTTCGACAAAAAGAACAATAAGCTAAAAAATTTCTGAAGGTTATGATTTTTCAAGGGATTTCAAAGAGATTAAAACTTAATCTACACGTACCCACACCTTCATATAAATGCTTTGAACATGTGTAGAAATAATATATGAAACACTAGAAAGACATACTAGAAAACAGAAAATTCTGTCAAACTGGAGCCAGAAGGATTTCATTAGAATTACTATAATAGAAGATATTACAAGGTGAAGAGACTTCGCATAAAAATCCCACACATATTACTTCACTTGATGAAGTATTTATACAATTTCATCACAAAATATCTTGATAAAAATATCAAGAGCTATACAAATATCTGAAAACTGTATTACAAAAATAAAACACAAATAAAGGTTATTTGAAAAGTTCTAGTACTATCCTCGAGGATTTTTGTTGATAAATAAGAGCAATTCGAATTTGATTGAAACTCATATTTGGTGAGGTGGCCTCTAAGTTAGTAACTGTCTTTGAGCTTTTTCCTCCCAAAATTCTAAAAAATAGGGTCATGTAATACCTTTGTTTCTTCCAAACCATAACCATTTCTAGACAACTGAGAGAGGTTTCTGTAAATAATTATGTTGGTAACCATAACCTCTTTCATATTTTGAAAATTCATTTCCACCGGATTGGAAACCGCATTTGAAAACACTGAATAAAAGAAGGAAAATTTGGGAAAACATGCCTGGAAAGAGTCATATGAATCTCCCAAACCATAACCTCTGTTACAAAATAGAGAGAGGCTTTTAGGAACAACAACTGCCTCCAGTTTACCACAATTCATTTCTGATTATCCATAATATGCTCTGCCAAAGTGTGACTGAAACATTCAATTTCTAGAAAATATGCCTTAAAACAATCATTAGCATCTCCCAAATCATTACAACTGTGAGAAAAATGAGAGAGGTTTTTGTATAAGAGGATATTAGCAACAAAAGCCTCTTTTAGTTTTTGAAAATCCATTCTCATCAGTTTTTAAATGATGTTTGCATTTACTTTATGACATCATTTAATCATGTTTCGATGCATGATTAACTAAATCAACCAGCTAATGAGACTTAAATTTACATTTTGAGGGTGAATTTACTCTTACAGACCCATTTATTATTTCTAAACCATTAAAAGCTATTATGTCATAAAATTTAAATTATCAAAAATAATCATGTTACAATATGGGTCTTCCATAGTCATCCCTTGAAAGGATGGTAAGGATGATAAAGGAATATTTTTCATGGGAGCCTGGCCTTTGATATCCACAATTGGGAACTCAAAGGTGGTGATAGTAGCATATGTTTTATTTTTGTTTTAATTTTTGTCACCCATTGTTAACCCTTCTAATCCTTGTTGTAATAGATGTTATTCAAACTGTTCTTTTGATTGTCTTGGAGGTGGATTTGATTGCTCAGGTGACTTCAAGGTTGGTTGTTTCACTGCACTACCTAAACTTGGATATTGATAAACCAATAGGTGCTCTCATGTTTCATGTTTTTGATGTCCCCCTTCAGTTTTCCGTTGTCCCTCAGTCCTAAAGTTTTGGCTACTAGCTTCCCCCATCTGTTCCTGAATTGGATTCTTAATCTTGGGAGTATGTTTGCTAGATTTAGAATGGCATGCCATGAGATAGAGGAATCAGAGGTTTATGTCCTTGTTATGGGAGTAACAATGTTTTTTGGCCCTTTTTTCCTTGTGTCCCTTTGAGAACATGATTGTTCTTTTTCTGCCTTGGAGATCAGTTCCTGGATAAATGTTTTCCTTCCCAAATCTACACTCTTCCTTTGCTTCTTACTACCCATTATTCCTATGACTAATTAAAGTGGGGGGGTAATTTTGGTATTTATATAATTCCTTCATTTGCACACATGGACCCTATGTGTATTAATTCACACCTTAAGTGTCTCATTATTCAACAATGGTGAGCCCACCCAGGTATGTTAGAGTGATGCACAGGTTCTTACCTCTCATCTTACCTCCTAGCAACTAAAGAGCTAAAGGCACACTAAAAACACACCAAAATGCCACACCCTAAGTTCCCTAGTGATCACAGTAGTGAGCTCGCCCAATTATGTAATAGCGATGTAGAGGTTCTTACCTCTCGTCTTACTACCGATCGATTGTGGACTAGGAACACTCTATCATCAAACAAATAACTTGGATGACTGTATCGTCAACTACCATGCCTGGAAAAGGTACCAAAATGAAATTTGTTTTAGTCAATCCTAATTGACCAAGACTGCAATCCTTAATTGTCAACCGAGGGTATGTCTTGTTGTTTCAATAGATTTTTCACTAATTGTACCGATACACTACGACCAAGAATGAAAAATAGAAAGAAACAAGAAAGAATGTCACTGAATAAATTGCAGAAATTAAATCATTCATTCAGAAACTAAAACACTCCATACAAATGAAATCACACTTCACAATTACCAGAGCAAGGGTGAAACACATATTAAACTAATGACTACACCATCTAGTCACTACCATTCTGCTTAATCGAACTAGTGTAACAAAAAAATACAATTTGGAACTAAAGCGGATGTATTTTAAAATTCATAAGGCAACAACAAAAACCATACAACAATAAAAGAAACGATAATGTACAACTACTTATACCACTGCAGTCCTTGCTAAAGAGGAGGGCCCTTTCTCCCTAGCAGGGGTGCAAGAATAAACATGAGTTTAGTTAAAGAATCAGATGAGGAACAGTAACAACATCACCGTAGTGCCTTCAATATTAAAAATAACTAAACGTTACAAGATCAAAGTAACAATGATTTCTCTATGTGGTCCCCGTACATGAGAAATTGAGTTTCTTTTATAATTATTAGATACCCAAAATCAGGAATAGATCAGTCCTGAGAATCTCACAATTCTCATCTTGATCATAAAAATAGAAGTAGTTATAACCTGTTTCTAAGTACAAATGATTTTTAGATACATTTGTTAAGATCACAACCATTTGGATTTGTTACTTCTAAATAAACAATTCATCACTCCCAACAGCTTTTGTGTGGAATAGTACACATGACTTTGCCAGATACAGTGCAACAATGTCCTATGGTCAAATGACGGTTCAAGATCTAACAATAATCATTGGCTAACAACATCCTTGATGTAACAACGGTCATATTTTAACAGCACATGGTGTAATAGAAACACCTATAACAACATATAGAGTGTAACACCAATCTAGGGTGTAACAACACTATGCTCTACCCTTCTTTGAAACTGATCAACGCAGCCTGTTCACTCCATAAGTTCATCCTCGCAAGCAACACTTGAAAAAGAAAATAGGATCCAAAATGCTTCTCCAATTCTTACCCCAGTTAGCCCCAAAAAGGAATATTATATTGTTATATTCAACAAAACATGGAAAAATAACATGACAATGAAATACACTGTATAAATGAGAAAAAGGGTGATTAACATGTGAAGTTTCATTGGCCTAAAGGGAAAGAGGATCAAAACTGGGGAAATAAAATGTAGGAAATAGGTATAAAAACCACACCCAACACCCTAGCAAAGATGCCATGTAATAAAAGTTAAAAATGATAACCACGGGTGTTGGGACACTTATTCCAGGCTGAATGTTAAGAAAGACATCCTAGGGGGTGTTCATTTGGTTCTTTATGGCTAGGGAAATTGGAAAAGGCAATGGCTAAAGATTTGGAAAGGAAAAATGGCATTTTTAGCACAATTATTTGTGAAAATAATGGAAATTAGGTGAAAAAGGAGGTGAAAGGTCACATGTTGCATGTCAGTTGGAAACTGAAGGAAAATAATGGAAAATGAAGAAAATAGAGGCCTCACTCATAAAAAGGCTTATGAGGATTAGTTGATAACCTTTTGTTAGTTGATTTTTGGAGCTCTCTCATTATTCTCTCTCTCTCTCTCACTCTTGGACACTTAGAGTTTCTTGGAGAAAGAAAGGCAAAGAAGACAAGAGGAAGCAAGGATCAACCAGGGAAAGGTAGGATCAAGCAGCTATAACAGATTTCATTGCAGGTATCGACTTGCAAGTGTATTTTCCTTGCTAGATTTGGAATGCCTATTATTACATGGGGTTCTTCTATATCATGGGATGGGTTTTTCCAGGTGTGACAGTATTCTTAAGCCTAGCCTTTCCATTTCCTGGTAGACTTGATGAGATGGGTTTCTCATATTCGATTAATGTGGGATGGTCAGATGGATTGGAAGCTGAATGGGGTGGATCTCCGAACTGACAAAAACCTAGCCTAGTGCTCCCTAAACCAAACTGTGAGTTGTGGTAAAGCCAAATTGTGTGCCTTGGTGGGCCTAAGAATCCTTGCCAGTAAATGGCGGCATATACAATAAAGCCGAGAGGTGGATTTCTCTCTGTTGGGACTCGTACTCCCAGGATGGGATGTGTGGTAAATCCTGGAGAGTGTGTCTCACTGTAGGGCCTAGTGATCCCTAGATTGAACTGTGGATTATGGTAAATTGTGAGAGACTAAGAAGCACTCAAATTCCTCACGTGTAGGGAGATAATTCTGGTGGCATCCATGTTTGTTGGTGTTTTTTGGTGTGTTCTATGAGTCCCACATCCATGCTTGGAATATGGCATGGGGGTGATTGGCAGAAGGGAGACCTGGCTAAGCCAATCTATGGTCGAGTGGAACATGGTAGTCCCATCTCTGGTTGGTTTATTGCATTCATTAATGAAAAATTCATTCCCCTATTTTTCATGTTTAAATGTACTGATCTATATGTGGATTTTATTGTTGATATATTAATGATGTTTTTGTCCCTATTATGGTTGTTATATGTATGTTTTATGATAGAAGCTATGTACGGCTCTCAGCATGTTTTTACTTGTAAATGAATGCATAATGTATCTATAGACTAATAGATGATAATGCAGCGAAATGACATGAGGGAACAATGGTTCATAGAGATTCTCAGATAAGTATGAGATCCCTACACTTAATTCTGTTGTTAGCACATGTAGGTTACATGTTGATGATATGTTTCACGAAATTCTTATCATGGCTAGTAGTGGTCTAGTTAAGGTCTTATTCAACTTATTGTTTTGGCATCATTGTTTTCTTGTTGTTTTACTGATCTTAAGCTATCACTCAATTCTAGCAATGACCTAGGCTCTGGGCCTAAAAAAGTGGCTTAAATCACGGGGTCACTGGTGCAGAACTAGAAAATTGGGTCCCTAGAGATTAGCACATAAGCTTGTGAGAGAAACGTTTGGTTTCTAGACGTTTTCATGCCTATAGTGTTAGAGTGAATGAGGCCTGAGATGGTCAAAACTTTAGTAGGAACCAAGGGCAAGCTTTCTGAAGTGTTGGATTGCTTTCTGTTGGTCCTAAAGCTAATGTTGGGTGACTGTGTGTGATGTTTCTATTGATTCCACTTCATTAAGGTCACATAGGAGGTCAAATCCAATCATAGTGGCCTCTCGTCGCATGCTTACCCTGGTTGGCTAGGTACTTAGGCAGATGTGGGAGGAAGGTGTTACAAAGTGGTATCAGAGCATGGTTCACCCCTCGAACTAGATGGGAAGTGTGTGTTGGTCATGCATGCATGTTAGTTGCATGTGTTTCTTTTACAATTTCATTCCATGTGCTTGTTGCATTTGTTGGATGATTGATTATGGTTGTAGTAAGGTTTCCATGTTTAATTTGATTTTGATTTTGTGGAATGCATTTGTCATGAGTATATGACTAGTTACATATTGTTATATGTCGCTTACATGTTGATTTTATGTCACCTGCTTACATCCTTGCATGTTAGGCTACATTCTTGTAGATTTGATGACATGTATCAGTCTACTAGGTTGATTACATGAATTGATAACCTATGTTCGACTATGTGCGTTAATGCTTAGGTGTAGTTGATTACGAATTTCTTATGCATATTTTTGGTTTCACGTGGAAATGTATACAATGGCCTAGTGGTTTTTTTTATGCATGACGTCATAACCTGCATTGCTGATATCTCCTTGTATTTATGATTGGACCCTAACTAGAATGATGTTTATGTGTTGATACATTTATTTGCGTATGTATGTGTTGTTATGTTTATGTTATACATGTATCATCCTAATTTTTTGATCTGGTAGACAATGTATCATCCCTAAATTATGCTAAGGTACGTTGATTTATTGTGATTTGGTTTCTCTGACATATTATGCATTGCAAGAAAAATATCAAATGGCTAGAAAGGTGGTAGACTACATAGAATCTCCCTATGCATTTGATGAGTAGCGTAGTGCGGGGCACACTTCTGATTTGCTAGATACATTGAGGAGCTTGGAGGAAGAGATAAGGAGATGTAAGGTAGATAATGACCGAATCATAGAGGCACAAGAGAAGAAATCATAGGTTAATGCAATACTTCTTTAGATTTTGTCAGACTTGCAACAACAATGGCCGCTTCGCATTAGCCATTGACATGGGGATATAACTAATGGGTCATATCAAAGTAGGTATCCTGGTAGACACAAGTCAGATAGATCTAATAGAGTGAGAGATCGTAGGTTGTTGAACACTTTGGATAGGAGGGGCAATGATTACAGGTACTATCCTAGTTCTTGTTCTAATAGACATCATGATCATCCTTATAGGAGGAGTGATAGGGGATACTTTCTAGATGAATTCAAGAAAGAAAAACCACCTACTTTTGATGGAGATGTGAAGAATCTAGAAGATGCATAGGCTTGGATACTTGGGATGAGCAAATTCTTTAAGTTTCATGATTACAGAGATAACACGAAGGCCATAATAATTATCTTCAACTTGAAAGGTAAAGCAAACATCTAGTGGGAAGATGTTAAGCGGGTTAGAGACATCACGACAGATATCTTGAGTTGGTAGGAGTTCAAGAGGCTTTTCAGGGATAAATAATTTTTAGAATGGTACTACGATAGTAAGGCCAAAGAATATTATGAGCTTAAGATGGGATGAATGATAGATGAAGAGTACACGACGAAGTTTCTAGAGTTGTTGAGGTATGTACCATATCTTACAGATGAGAAGGCTAAAGTTCAAATATTTATCAGTGGTTTTCCATTAGAATTTAGAGATCGTATTGAGTATGATGAGCCTAGGTCACTTCAGTAAGTCATTGGGAAATTAAAGCATTGTTATGAATAGTCAAAGCCTAAGAATGAATCTCAGCAAGGGTGGAAGGGAAAGTGATCTGGATTCAAACAGGAATGCAAAAAATTACAGACATAACAATAAATACAAAGATGCAGTACAAATAACACTTCATTTCATTAATATCAAATACTAAAATATGCTTACAAACAGAATGGAAATAAGACTAGCTCGGAAGATGGTAGCTTATATTAGAGGAGATGTGGTAGCTACATGCCTCCAAACTATGTTACAATGAGGCTCGAAGGCCTATTTATTATTGAGAAACAATGGAAAACACTAAACATCCAAAAAACTAAACCTAGGAGATGAAGCGCCAAACTATGTGCCCGGTTTGGGTAAATTGGTACATCAACTTCCCGGTCTTGTAACTTTGACATACTATATCTGTTTGACATGAGCAATACCTCGTTAGAAAGATCTATCTGAGGACTACAACTTTTGAATGACCAACATCAATACAGAACCCATGTTGGTCCCAAGTTTCCAAAAAAAAAAAAATTGGTTTAGGGCCTCAAAATAGCTCCAAAAGCTCAGGATCCAAAAAAATTCCAAAATTAGTAAATTGTGCTACAAATAAGGAAACTGGAAAACTTAAAGAAACAATAGAGGGGGTCCAAGTGGAATAGGTGGGTGGCCACCAATATCCACCTGGAGCATTCCTCCCCCCTTAGGAAGTAATGGTCCTCATTACATTGAGTTCCTCCATGAGATGAGGAAACTTTTGTTGAACTTGGTCCCTCGTGAGCCACTTTCCCTAGTGAAGGAGTGTGGTAAAGTAAAATTATGAGTGTGGACACAAATAATTACTCTAGCACGATAATGGGTCTAGCCACAACTGATACATTCTATGGAATATTTCCTTAGGTTAAAACCAATTAAGAGGGCCTACCTCTTAGTACGCTTATCCCATTTAATGATTTCCTTGCTTGCTCACTCTAGTTATCTCTCATTTCCTTCTTCAAACACCTAAAACAAGTAAACAACAACAAACAACAGACGTGATAATAGACAGATTGTAATTCAACCTACTTAACAAGTCAAGAGACATTAAGCCACGAATATGTAAGATGACACATCATGTAGGAAATAAATCGATAGTTGCATATATATTGAATCAAGAAGAGATTACAACCATTGTCCTAACGTTGCCGTTCTCCTTTGAAAAAACCAAGTTCCCACACACTTCTGCTAGCATTCCATGATGGCCTGAACAATAATAGTTTTAAGGCTCTTCTCTTTAGGCTTCACACTAAATCAAATTCACACTTCTCCGTCACACAACTAGAGAGCTACAACTATGAATAGCTTGTTGTTTACTCCAAACTTAATTAGCACTAGCACACCAACATTAACACTTCAACACTAACATTAACACTAGCTTGTGCTTGGGAAAAACGGAGGTTTATATAGCATGAATGGATGGGAGATGGATCCTCTTCTCATATCTCTTGACCTAGTTCCATCCCTATAGGGGAAAGGAGCCCAAATTAACATCCTTAACCCCATCTAGCCAAACCATTTACCAGACTTCCGTTACGAAGCTTCTAGAGCTAGAAGCTTCGGCTCTTTATTCAAAAGACTTTCCATAAGAGGACCAGTGTCACTGGTACACAGCTCAGTCACTCCGGTTAACTCTAGGGATAGTGTTAATCCCTGCATATCAGCGCAAGGGGGACAAGGTCCATTAGTGTTGGTTTTGTAAACAATGAAAAACATAAGATTTTGGGGAAATGGTGCAAGAGGGAATTGTTCTGCTCATGAAGAGGGACACAATGGGAGTTTCTTCATGAAGGGAAAGCATGTAGGGTTCAGTGTAGAGGTCCTCTAGTATCAAGGAATGGGGAGTACAGAGACAATGACAAAATGTTGTGTAATAGATGCCCCCTAAAGCGTGAAGGCCGAACTAGAGTGAGGGATGAAATGCTTTATGAATCAATGCAGGGAACCTGAATCTTTCGTTGGAAAATCTACAAGAAAGTACAGATACATATACATAACTAAAAACTCTGTCAAATGATACATGAATTGTGGTATGGACACAACCATCCAGAGAATGATCATGTAAATGGATCCAGGCATGGGCACAACCATCCATTAAAGATGATGATAATGAAACCAAGGTATGGTCGCAACCATCTATCAATGAGAAGGATCGAATATGATAACTCATGGTATGGATGAAGCCATCCATCTGAGAGGGACATTTATATCAACATAATCATGTCACACCGCTTTGCAGCCTATACTTTTGTAGTCGAAGCCCAGGCTCTTTTGCTCCAACATGACCCGTTCGAAGTACAAATTATAACATGTGAATAGATGTGTTGACGTTGAACATGATAGAAAGTCACTTGATTACCAGCTAATGATGTAAACTGTTAAAAAGCGTGAGAGAAACCACCAATAGTGACAATGGTCCTCAAGGTACTAGCAGCGCAATCCATAGAATGTGAATAGAGGAATTGAAGTCGAACACCCGTGAAATCACTTGATTGAAAGAAAATGATGTGAACTTGTCATCGAGTGTAAAGAACTTGCCATTATGGCATGCAAGCTCTAAGGTACTGGAAGGGAGTCTCTCAGTCAACCTCCCAGATAATGAGTTGAAGTTGACAGGAAGTGATCGTGTCGAAGGAGGGCCATAATGTATCCCACATCATCGACACGAGACAAAAGGATGAAAAATGATTTTGGATGATATAGAGAATCAAGGGTAACTATAACTATAGAAGGACAACTCTTGAACATATCGGTGACATGACTGGAAGTTTGGCAAATTTTGGATCCATAGGATCTGTGGTCATGATGACATGGAAGAGATAAAATAGAAGGAAAAAATGAGTGGCCTAAAACCAAGAAGGCCAACAATACAAAGAAGGATATCCCAACTTGACACGAAACAAAAAGTTTCATATTCAAGAGTGAGCTGCCGACACAACTGATTAGATTTCCAAATTTTCCGCCACCATTTCTGGTAGGTACCCAATTATTTTTTAATTACAATCTTGAAGGGGATAACATATCCTTGCACTGTAAGTTCATCCTTCAGACAAATCCGACCTAGTAAGTTCAACGAGCCCTAGGAAGGAGAAGCTCATGTTCACCATGATGATGAATCCGATGTTGTTTAATATTTTAATGAGTACAACAAAGGTGTAACTCAGTATCTTTTTCATATTTAGAGAGTTTGAAAAAAACATGGAAAAGAAAACTCCACATGGTCCCTTTTTGTACATTTGTGTCTCTCAAGCTTGAAAAGGTAGAAAACGATACTTGAGAGAATCGCTTGACCATTTCGGTCAAGGAGCACCGTTTTCGTAAATAGTGCATCCCGACCCAAAAAAGGGGTAAACTTATACTGGGCATGCAATGTTTCACATTCATTAACGAGTTCAAAACAACAAGGGCTCAACTATCTTTTCATTTTTAAAGGGTCAGAAAAGAGCTTGAAAGAAAACCCCCTATTTTATTCCCTTTTATGAGTCAAAAAGGGAAAAAAATACTTGGAGATCTTTTCATTTGAGTTTTATGAGTCGAGAAAAGAGCTGAAAGGTGACTCGTCCCAGAGGAATGAGTGGTATAAAAGGTAGCAACTGGTTCTAGCAATGGTGGAATTGCTCAAAACATGTAATGGTCAAGAGGCTGGCGAATAAAACCACTCATCGTTGTGGTCCCTCTGGAAAGGAAAAACAACCAAGTGAAAGCATATGATTGGTTAAAGAGATGGTGGCGATGGAATGAAACAACCAAAGCTCATTTAGAATACATTAGTTGATAAAAAAATTAGTCACTAGATGTAAATCGGGCATGAGTTCATTTTGTCACAAGCTTGAACCATGGAGAACTCTGCTTGGATTCAGTTTCATGCTTACGCAAGCTTGAAATGAAAAACTATGCTTGAGATAAGTTTACATGCCCCTGACATAATGAATCAATCCGAGGTACATGCCCCCAAAGCTTCATTTCATTCAACTAGGTGAACGAAATGAAGGTTCACTTTCGAGATCTAGGAAATACTCGACTGGGATTTTACGAGATCTTAATCAAAGACTTGTTTTGGAAAAGGGGGTTGTTTCATTTTTTAATGAGGTCAACACAGTAAGAGAACTATTCTCGGGCATCTTAGTTCATTTTTTAATGATATTGACACAAGACAACGAACTATGCTCACACCCTTTGTTTCATTTTCTAACGAGGTTGACACACGACCCAGAACTATCCTCATGACCCTTGTTCCTTTTCTAGCGAGCTTGACACAAGACAAGGAACTATGCTCACCACATTTTTTCATGAACCATATGAGAACATGGCTCCTAAGAGGTCTTCATTAAATGGAAGAACCATGCTCTGGGAGGAATGCATGTCAATTGTTACCATAGGCAGATCGAGTTCCAATGCCCCCAGTACATAATGTACTATAACATCTATATGATCATCAGCAGATGTTGAGACAGAATAGGTAGCCACATAATTGTCCTATGGCGGGGAAGGTACTGCTTGAAAAAGAGAGCCAATAGTGGATGATGGTTGCAAAGGATGCGCTTAGTGACCAAGGAACGACAATTGATCAATGGTCACTATCCTCCCTTTAGGTGGAAAAAAAACCACATGGAAAAGCAAAGAAGTAAGAGCTCGCATGACATAAACATAGTCACGTCCAAGGAGAAGATTGAAATATAACAGATCTTGGACTACCATCACGTCTATATAGACGGTCTTTCCTGCCAAAGTAATAGGGAACTTCGGAAGGACCCCCAAGGGTTGACTGGTTCCTCTATTGAAAGCCAACAGATTCTCATTGATAGGCACAAGTTGTGGGGAGCCCAAAGCTTTCCAAGTAGTAGAATACATGATGTTAACAGACATGCCTTCATCTAATAGAGTGCCATGTACTACCATATTATAGGTTTTTATTGTGATCTGGAAAGGCACATAATATGGGAGGTGGAAAGAAGTCAGTGGACCCCAATCGAAAGAGACGACATAACTACTTGGTGGGGGTATCATATGATTGTCCCCATTCTATATAGGAATAGGAGAAGGCCTCACTTGAATAACCGGGATGGGAGGGTCATGGTTCAATTCCTGAGAATCCTAGGAGACGAGAAGAACATGAGCAGTATGATCACCACTTGCTCCTGGAACAGAGTGAGAAACTGGTGGAAGAACCAGGTCAACAGTCTTCTCGACCAATGGTTAGCTAGGAACAGACACAAGAGAGCCTCAATCAGGAAGATCAGGACGAGAAAGAGATTAAGCCAAGTCAATCTCTTTACCAACTGGGAGAGGGTCAGAAGAAAGCCTCTGATAACCAACAAGAAGGTGGAGTTGAGGAAATGCAAGGTTTTCCAAAACTTTGGAAGGTTTACCCATAAGAGGACAAAGGTGAAGAAGATTCTTTCCTTCACATAACCTATAGGGGAATTTAATCTTTCCCTTCTTCTTACCATCGCTAACCAAGGGTGCAGCATCGACATGACCTCCAGACGTCGATGGGGATGGTCAATCCATATTTTGAAACCATACCTCTAAGACTCTAGGAATGCCAGGATAGTCTCGAAGGAGATGGTCACCCTTACATAGCTTGCAAGGGAATCTAAACCTTCATGGAGGATCAAAAGGTTTGTCTACAGGAGGTGCATTTGGCATAACAACCGTATTGTTGGCCTCTCGTTTATCTGAGTTCTTCTTTTTCTTCGTCGTCTTCTTCTTCTTCTTAGCCTCCTGGTTATTGGATTTCAAACTTCCACCAAGCGAAGTAGAAGAGGAGGGTGAAGAAATGGGGGAAGAAGTCGAGGGGTCAACCTTAGAATCACCGTGACATTATTTGAATGAAGGAGATGGTGGGGTAGCATTTGGGACACTCGGGACCACCGAGGTTGAAAATAACCAGATAGGTAAACCAATGGTTAAGCCAGGGAGGGACAACATTGCCACATAAGGAGCACCAACATTTCCAAAAGAAGGAAAAGGACCAAGATTCCCACTCGAGGGGAACCCTTGACTGGTAGACTCTGGGAATGTTGCCATTGGAATCGAACCTAAATAGTCACTAAGGAAGATAACTTTAACCAGGAATATTTTGTGGGCAGTTAATTTTAAGACACTGAAACAAAACTTTGCCTTTTCATATTTTAATGGTCGAGAAAAGGATGAAAGATGACTCTAGTCACTTTCAGAATTAACGAGCTTGAAAGGACAAGTGCTCGATGATATTCTCAAATTTTAAGAGTCAGTAAAGATCAAAAATGACTACTCAGGGTACTCTAGGCATAAAGGATTACCAGGTAACGATGAACTACAGAATACCTTCCGACGAATCGAGAAGTACAGGCAGGAAATCTACCCGAATTTTGTGTTCTGTGTATCACGTTTACAAGGTGGCAAACCCGGCTTCCTATGGATAAAAGATTGCAGCCTAGTGGGGTATCTCTTTATATACACAATGGTATGGGGAACACAAGTCTATACTAGCATTGTCTAATGATGGAGCGAGTGACAACTGCTAGGTTTAAAGACGTCGAAACACGTCTCTAGCCTAGACCACTAAATTTGAGCATTAAGTTGGAATGCTTCCTTAGGTTAATTCAGAAGATTTTAACAATTTATCTTGAATTAGGATTCAATAAAAAGGCCCTACCATTGTCATCTGGAAAGACTCCTACATGTAGCTATATGAGAAAATAGATCTTTGTCTTTGATGATAGTTAACACCAATTGAGAGATAGGGAACAAAAAATCAATGCAACAATCAAAGAATGAAATATTTCACTAATATATGTCCTAAATGCACTTAATATTCCCTTAACAATGAAATAAGTTCCATTTCATTCCTTATGCTTATGATGATGGAATTCTAGCTTCTTAATGATGCTACTAATGCAATATTTTCACTTAAGTAAACTAGAATGATGTTATTTTCATAAAATGAAAAATGAATCTTTCACATAAAGCACTTTAATAAAAAAATTCATAATTCCGAACAAACAAGCATTGATCAAATCCAAATCATGATAAATGAAACTAAAAGCAACTTCTTCCCTGAATCAAACAAACCAATCACATAAATGCTTCAATTGACAAACCAAGCAATGTAATCTATGCTCAAAACAAGAAAAGAGACACTCGAAATAAAAGAACAAATGAGACTCTTTCATTCATTCAATTGAAAATGAAGTAATGAAGATGGGAGTCTGAAGAAGGGTGTCTGAAGGTCAAGACACACTGGCACGAGAATATGATAAATTCAGATTTTTTCTTAACTCAGAAATAAAGCGACTACCTAACTGAAAACTAGGGCTGATAGGCACGACTAACATGACTGACCAAATACTACAAGTAGCGTTGATCGAGGGATTCAAAGAAAAATAAAAAATGAGTTCACACAGGGCCAAACTTAACACATCAAAGGGTGGGCTAAACCATGAAAGCACACAAACCAAGCTAAATGAAGCTTTCTAGTCAGGGAGAACACAACCTAAACAAGCTACAAGGTAGAGATTAAGAGAGAAAGACACATTGGTCGAGATTTGGGGTGAGTCCTAATCTTCACCTCCAGGCATCAGCGAGACTGCCTAACTAACCACAAGCACCAAAAGGGAGTCGACGTGATTGTTTCTCATCATATTGCACTGATCGGTGTGACTGTTAGTGAATTAATCATGCAGAGCGAGGAAACCAAGAAAAAAATAAAAATTTTCAAAAGTTGAGACTAGACTTGCTACTATGAATTTCAAACCTAGACCAGTAAGCAAAGGAAAGTAAATAGAACCAAAGGTAAAAAGTAGAACTAGAAAAGTTCACACAAAACCATGAAATCCCAAACAAACAAATAGAAGGATTGGCTCCCCAATATGGTCGCCAATTTATGGTGAAGTAAAATTATGAGTGCAGACACAAACATTTTGTCTATCCCGATAGTGGGTCCAGCCATAACTGATACATTCTATGGAAGATTTCCTTAGGTTGGAACCAATTAAGAGGGCCTACCTCTCAGTATTCTTACCTCATTTGATGATGTCCTTGCTTGCTCACACCAGCTATCTCTTGTTTCCTTCTTCAAACACCTGAAACAAGTAAACACCAGCAAACAACAACCGTGATAATAGATAAACTATAATTCAACCTACTTAACAAGTCAAGAAACATTAAGCCATGAATATGTAAGATGACACATCATGTAGGAAATCAATCGATAGTTTCATATATATTGAATCAAGAAGAGATTACAAACATTGTCTTGATGTTGTCGTTCTCCTTCGACAAAAGCAGGTTCCCACACACTTCTACTAGCAATCCATGATGGCCTCAATAGTAATAGTTTTAAGGCTCTTCCATTTAGGCTTCACACTAAACCAAATTCACACTTCTCCCTCACACAACTAGAGAGATACAACTATGAATAACTTGTTGTTTACTCCAAACTTAATTAGCACTAGCACACCAACATTAACACTTCAACACTAACATTAACACTAGCTTGTGCTTGGGAAAAAGGGGGGTTTACATAGCATGAATGGATGGGAGATGCATCCTCTTCTCATGGGAGAAGGTGTTATCTCTTGAGGTAGTTCCATCCTTATAGGGGAAAGGAGCGTAAACTAACATCCTCGACCCCATCTGGCCAAACCTTTTACCATACTTCCGTTACAAAGCTTCTAGAGATGGAAGCTTTGGCTCTTTTGTTGGCTTGTTAGGGCATGACCCAGGTTTAGAGTTAATTAGCCAAACAAATCCTTATACTACTGGCCCTTTCGACAATAGTCCGTGGAGTGCGGACTGAGGTCTCACCCAAAGTAGTATGGGGGGGTGCTAGAACCAGGTTTCCACACACTTGAGATGTATGAGAGGTTGATTCGGTCCAATTGTTAGTCCCTGCAAGTAGGTTACTTAGTGCACTTCCCTGTCCTTCGCACCCTGATATATTTTCCTTCGCACAACCCTAACCAGGGATTGTGGGGCTTCCGCTCTACTGGAGCAGTGCTCTGCACTATTTCCCTAAGTCAAACCCAAGATCTTACTTATCTTCTTACACTGGTTAATTATCTTCGCGTAAATGGATGGCTTATGTTATATTTATTTATATATCACATTCATATGAGTCCGCACAACAAATAAATAGTAAACTTGCAATTCATACCCAATATTACATAAAATAGGAAAGGATACACAAAAATATGATATAACTTCTCTTTATTAATGCTTCCAATGGTTATAGACTCAACCTGCCCTGCGCACTCAACTGCAGGGATCCACGCACTCGGTTATGGACTACTAGGCTTCTGCGCACTCAGCTGCAAAGCCTTCTCCTACTCTACGACCCAAAGACACCCTTTCCACTTCGACTCATTGCTTAATCAATGCTTCTATTCCCTTCTTAGCTTAACTTAACTATTTTCTACACTTAGAAACTCGCTCTATTTATACAATCCCTTGGTCTGTGGACCATGGGTAGATCTTTCAAGCCGAAATTACATTACAAAAACAAGGGTAAACAACCTTTTGACTCTATTATGGTTTTGCGCTCTGCGCCCACAAATTGCGGAGTCTTTACAATGGACTTGGTCAAAACTTGGGCTTTAAGCCCCAAAACATGCCTTGTGGGGGATTCCTTGCCCAATAGGCCCCCAACACAAACATCGTGACTCACCCTCGAGTCACTCTGTCAGTACGGAAATCTTCATGTGGAGTCCCTCCAACTTTGCTCAAACGCTACAAGGTCAGCAGCTTGGTGAGTGGCTGCCCGCTAAATCTCCTGTACCTGTTGTTTCGAGACCGCAGTGTCAGAACTACATCCCTTGAATGTTCCTGCGTCCCCTACATTTTTCTGAGCTTGTCTTCAATGATCACTATTATTATGAGGGCCTCGTCGATCCAAGGATGAAGGTGTGCCTTCATGATCGTTTCTCGGTGTCATGCGACATCCACTTGCTCTTTTAGTGCTTTGGCCTATTGCATTCACGCGAGCCTCTGAGTGAGGGCCACCATCTGCGCGGTCCCTTTGACGCTATCATACTACTGCTGGAGCTCACATGCCTCTGTCTCTAAGTGCTGGATGTTAGGGTCCTCCTCCAGATTATTGAGGACCTCAAATGACTCCTCCAACATTTTAGTGCAATCCCTTACTGCAGTATTGATCTCTTCCATCCCTGATGTAATAGTGATGGTGTTATGTTCTCTTACCTCTAGAGGGGTGGATGGTTGGGCCTTCAACTACAGCTCTATTATTTGAAGGTCCATCTCCAGCTAAACATTAGTCATTTCTTCTTGTGCCTTGCACACCCCTCCTGCAAGTCTGTGGATGCGCGCCTCTGCTGGTGCATCTGATAGGATGGCCAGCTCAGGGACCATCTAAGAGGTTTCTTCCAGTACTTTTAACATCTTCCTATTCCATGACACCACTTCATCGTGTTGCAAGCTCAACTACTCCATGTTCATCTTTTTCTTACCCAGCACTTGCAGTGCGCAACTCTCCCTAGCCCGCAATTCTGCAGTAATCCCATCCTGCAGAACATATAGCGTCTCGCGCATGAGGGTAGCCATGTTGATCCCGATATATTTCAGTGTGCTAATTGTAGGCCTGTTGACCTCATTTGTTGTAACCAGTTACCCTTATGGCAGCACTATTGTGTTTGTTGTCTAAGGTTTCCCTACTACGAGGCTGGTTGAAAGGGTACCAGCCTAAGGAGTGCGCACTTGCAACTCCTGAAGTTGTGCTCTAAGGCCCCCCAACACAATTTGATTCTCTTGCACAAAGCTGGAGGGCCTTAGAGGTGACATCACGCACCATCTCACCAATGTTGTGCAGATTACTCTCGGTAAGGGTGATTGGGTTGATACACAACTTTGGTACCTCGACATTCTTACGTGGCCCCATCCGCTCGCTCGGGTGCTAGTGCTTCGGTTGTGTTGATGCGGCTTGTGGGTCTGCACCACCCTCCTCTTCCTCTCTTTCCATGTCCTTTTCCTATCGATGTGAAGGCAAAATATGGGCCTCACGCACCTTCTTGGTTGCCTCTTGTGCTACTGTTACTGCTGCGGCCTTTTTCTGTTTTTCTACTGTCTACACAAAGTCCCACGCCTCCTATGCTTTTTCTACTAATTCTTCTTGCCTTCTCTTCTCTGCCAACTACACCATGCACAGTTTGGCCTCCTCTTTATTCTTCAGCACCACATATTTCTCCACCGCTGCGATGTCTGGGGTACGCCACTCCGGCATCCATGTCTCTAGTACACCAAAAATTACATCATCTGTGGCTATGAAGGATGGTTCGCTCCATTTGTTGGCTGGGTCCTGGCATGCTCGGATATATACACTGTGGAGGTCTACTTTAACTTCTACAAAACTTTGCAGGCTGTTGTAGACATTGGGTGATAACCGTGCGTTGCGGTTAATCCCCATTGTGATGTTCGCTTCCATGAACACCCAGAATATCTTGTTGTCGTGGATCCCATTCACGTCTTTCATGGCCCACAACGAAGTGTACTTCATGGCCTCTGACAGATCCCTATCAATTGTGGGAAACTGACTGTCCTCCGACAATTCCCCTGCCACAAGCACTATGGATAGTAGAAACGATGCATAGTGGAATGTTTTTCCTTGTTCTTGGGCCTTGTGACAATGTTCCAAGAACTCTTTACATAAGAACTTGAACTAGTTGAACTGGAACCAATCCGCGCACTGCTCAGCAAGTGCCACCACCGGCATGGGTACCTTGTCCGCGCGACACTTGCACATAAATTTACTCGCCAATATCTAGGTCACCACTTTAACTTCTTTGTTGTTGATGCTGGATATGGCGTAGCCCCTTCTATTCTTCTCTGTCTTGTATTTCTTCTTCATGGCTTCCGCAATGGCCCAAGTCACTACTATTCCCCTCCGAGATGTCTGTGGGGTCCTCTCCTTTGCATGGGAGCTAGGTAGTGTGGTGGATTAAGTAGTCTGTGATGGAGATGGGCTCCTCCAGCCACAAACACCCACCATGCACCAAGCAGAGCAGCTATTTGATGATGAATATTGTTATTAGGGCACAGTGGAAATGTGGCACCCAAAGTAGGTTTAATAACCTTGCCTTTTCCACTCCACGTAACCACTTTCGTGGCTCCAATTCGATAACCCATGTCGTGATGTTCTGCTTGGGCTTCATGAGCTGCATGGTCTTTAGATGAGGGAATTTCTTGTGGTCAACGAGATCCCAATCTTCAAACTTCAAGTTAGGCACCTACCCCAGGTGCATGCCCTCAAGGATGATATTGTCTGGGAGGAGTGGAGTTTGGAGAGAGCTCTTGCTCTTGTCGGGATCCTTGGGAACTTTTGCCTTCCCCTTCTGCAGGGGAATATAGGCGGCAACTTTCTTGGAGGGTGCATAGGCTTAGTTTCTTCCTCCATGCCTTCATCCTCATCTTCTTCAATTATAAGGTCCTCCAGGTCTTCCTTCTCCTTGTCGGTTACCAAGTTAACTACTTTCCCTTTCTCCTCCATCATTAACCTAGTGCACAACAGGTTTTGAGGGGACACACGTGCAGAAATCATCAGTTGTTTGTCTTTCTTCAGCCTCAGCGTGCATGGTGATTTAGGTATTTCAACCTCAATCTCGGCACCTTCAGAGGCATCCCCCACCATCAGGGCCTGCATGACCTCTTCAGCGGTCATCTCTGCAATTTTCGTAACTTCTTGTGATGCTGCCATCTTGTTGGTCCAAAAATATTTCAATCGCATAATCAGGGGCAAAATGAATGATCTGCACAGGGAAAATAGATCACAGCTTAGAATACGTGGGGCATACAATAGCTCAATTTGCAAATGACTAAGTGTTGTTTGCTGGGCAGACCTTTGTAATTTATAGCACCTTTTGAATTTGAATTCGACCATTCCCCAAAATCCAGTTCATTAATGCTCCATTTGCAACATATTTTCCCAAATCTTGCCCATAATGTGCATCTTAAATGCCTATCACCCACTCCATTTGGTCTCAAATCGAGCATAACATCGTGAATAGTGGCTCCAACGGTCACTTTCCAGCCAACTTGCGTTGCAGCACGACCCCCCTTGTGTAGTCACGGACCTTCTCACACTTTGCTTCTGCACGCAGCTCTCGAGAAGAGTAGTTTATAGTCCCACACCTCCTTTCAACTACATGGAGCGCTAAGATTGTACTTCCCACGGCTAGTCAGGTGGTCGCGTCACCTGGATAGGGTTTCATCTAGTCATCCATCACTTTTCCTGGAAAATATCCACCTTTTATTATTACTAGCCGCATCGCACACTTTCTCATTGGCATCATGCCACCATGGTTGATATGTTTAGTAACATGCGGTCTAATCCAAGGTATCAGGCTAATCAATTCTCGGCGATAGTCCCCAAATTCATTGATGTGATCGTGTGAACCTTGTTTTATCACCTTCGGTTATGTATCGAGAAAATCCTTCTTGAACCCATCCTCAAGCTTCTTGGATTCCACTTCTAGCAGAGCACTTTTCTCCCTTAATCAAACCCTATCTTCCATAAGTTCTTGAAGCCTATGAACACCCTGTCAGATTTCTTCGTTAGGTCCCAAGTGTTCTACTTTGTTCAACTGCGCTACCCCTTCTTTTAAGGTTTCACGAACCGTCGTATCTGCCAGTGCTGCTATGTGCGGACTAGGAATTTTATACTCTATGGGGATTATAGCATTCACTCCATACTCCAGCCTCGGAGGTGCCCGTGCCATTAGTTTCTTACATGTGGTCCTATAATCCCATAGAACTGCTGGTACGCACTAGTCCCAATCAGTCGAATGAACATTGTGCACCTTGTTTAGTGCTTCACATACTTCGTTAAAGGCTTCTGCATGGATAACCTTTTGTGCACTTAGTCTTTCCATACCTCGGGGTTCCAACTAGAGGGATTGATCATGCCATTGCCTTTGCCCACACATTCTTACTAACCATGTCTCCTAACGAGAAGATTGTGTGCATCCGTGCAGGTTTTGTACCATATCCTTGTATCCATCTTTATAGGTGGGCTCGTGCACCATTTCATCTAGAAATCTTGTCTGTTAATTGCATCTGAGGCCTCCCAAACCATATGCACATCATTCTTCGAAATTTGCACCAATCCCCGAAGCTTCCTTGGTGCATACCCCAGCACCTTGTGGGCATAACGTGAAGTACCTATTTCAAAGCTTCGAAGCATTGATGTTCCGACACCTCTCTTTCAAATCTATTCAGGAAGTCATCTACCTCACTTAACCCATCATACATAGGTAGATCCCTTACCTTTCTTGATACGTAGTGCAGTGATCTCGTCATCATGTTACAGTTCACCGTAGTTACCTTGTGTAACTAGTTCTACCATCATTCTATCTCCTCGTTAGAATCTGAGGTATAGGAGCTTTCACGCTCCCATGAGATTTTTCCATCCACGGTTGGATTTACCCAATCTTGCTCTCACGCAGTTATCTAGTAGACGGAGTCCAAGTCATCATCATTTTCATAGTTTCTCACTCACTTTTTGTAGTGCGGTCCTTCTGTAGGGTCCAAAGGTACAACTACGCATAGAGACCTTTTCTCAAAAATCATCTTGCGCTTCTTCAAATTTATCACCCATTCATGTCAATGACCCAATATATTCCTAATAGCGTGGGGTAGGGATTGTTGTCATCAACAATCTCTATCACTTCAAAATTTTCTAACATGCTTGCTCCTTCGATATCCACTGTGATCACCTACAATCTTCCCATAGGTAGTATCTTTTGCTGGTTCGCCATTCACAGCTAGATAGGGGACCATTGTAGCATAGGCCTTCCCATGCGCTCCCATGTCTGCTTTGGCAGAATGTTTGTGTCTGATCCCAATTCCATAATCACTTGGTCCATCTCATATTCTCCAATTTGTGTGGTCAATCTCATCTCCCTTCCTGTCCTCATCGCGTGCTTTCTGAGCTTCCAGACTACACGCGGTTCTCCTGGTGCGGTCCCAACACATCTATTTATGAGTTCCTGTAGTCCCTTTATAGCCTTGCTGTCGCGCAGAAGCATCATGCATGTTTCCAAGAACATTGTGAGCATCGATGGGTCCATTTCCGGCTCTGGTCTATCTTTCCTTTGAGGCATCCGCGAAGCTCTTCCTGGCTTCCATGAACGTTTCCTTAGCCCGCTCCAAATCAAAATCTGGTTCTTTCATCGGAGCCTTGCGAACCCATGTTCTGTCTTCAGGCTCCTTACCTTTGTCATCCCCTGTCGTAATTCCATTTTGGAGCACAATATTCACATTAGGGTCTTCGTCACGTAGCTCAAACCTCATCATTTGTAGGTTCTAAGTCAGGGGAGGTTGGAGCGCGCTCCTTTATCACATAACCTTGCTATTAGTGTGGGGAAATCCTCTGTCTTAAGATCAAACAATGTATAATACATGCATGATGGACACGTCAGATTTATACAATTGTGGGCATAATGTCTTGGCCCTCTACAATTGTAACATATCAGCTGTTTGTGACCTCTTCCAAGTCCTCCTCGACCTCAGCCTCGTTTGCACCCCTGAAATCCAGTTTGCGTCATCCCCACATTCTGGTTAAGGGGCCGCATTTAGGCTTGAACTCTACAGGTAGGAGTCTTATCCATCATCAACTCATAACTTATACAGGTGTTCTCATCATGTCCCACTGATCTACTAAAATTAAAGAACAACTGTTGTGAATTCTGCTTGTACTTCTGCAATAGATGGCAGTTGTTGGTAGCACGCTTTCCTCCTATTTGACAAACCACGCACCACAATGTAGGCATTGCGCTAGGTCCTTATTGTGTCTCCAGTCTCAATGGCATTAGTCCTCCTCCTGTGAGGTAATTCGTGAACACTGCGTAGTGGTCCCTGTCATGTCCCTAACCCTTACACTTTACACACCATACCTCGTCACGCACTTCTAGGTGAGTTGTCCTGTATTGTTTCAGACTCTACATCTCAAGGCACAAGCTTTTCAACTGTGCATGAATCTGTTGAACTCCTAGGTTGGGATCTTGTATCGAGGTCTCATGTAGTCTCGTCGTGATCTCCAAGGCCTCGGCTTGAGTTGCTAGCCTTTGTTGTGACAACGCGTTCCTTAGATGCATGATTAACGATGCTACAAACCATTCATGGTGTTGTCCATCCATCAATGTCATGTTAGCTTCGTGAATTGTGCACTTCAGTGTTTGATCCAACTCCCAAGGGGTCTCGCTTGGTAGCATTGTGATTTCCTTGAACCCAATGATCGACTGCGCCTATGACTTTGACCTGCTAAATTCTTCGTTTAGCGCAGTTTGGATATCTGCGATCCTTGCATTCAGATTGTCATTGGAATGCTTAATGTACCAGGTCAGTGCATGATCCTAAAGAGCACTGACCAAATTTACTTCTTTATATTATCATCCATGACTCCCTACACTTCCCATACAACCTTTATCATGAACCAAAACTGGTCCGGATCTTCATTTCCTACTCCCTCGAACATTGAAAACTTTATCGCGCTTACCATATTGACTCACGGTGGTGGCGGAGGTGGTATGGGTGAAGATGGGGGTGAAGACGGTGAAACTGACAGTGGTGTGGGTGGGGGTGGTATGCGCGGAATCCTCTCCCTTATCAAATTGATTGCACTTCCTGGTGAGACCTTCGCGAGCTCTTCCTTGTCCCCTTTCGGAAGTGAAATCAAGGGGCTAGTTTCTAGTGCTGCACTACCTTTGTTTCTGTAGATTCTCCCACTTCCCGTAGCCCCAAACATCAATTTATTTGCATAAATTTCTTTCCACATAGTAGCATTTTAATCCACGTGTTCAAATACTTAACATACTTACCTCACTGTCCTTTGAGGAAGTGTCGCTCTGCCTCTCTATAGCTTACTAAAGTATCCACCACGAACTCAGTGATGAATCCTCCTACAGTTCAATTGAGCCACTGATCAACAACAAACGTGATCTTATCCTTCGATGCTTCCAATCTGTGTACCAATTCTGAAGTCCACACAATAGGTCTATCGATCTTACACCTTCCTTGGCTATCTTTTAGCTTCGCGATCCACTCATATAGCTGAGTAGGGAAGAATGTGAAGAAAATTTCATGGATCTCTGTGTATAAGTAGCAGTCTAAGCACTCTTCTTCTGATAGTCACAGATTCCTATTCTCTTGTGCCATGAACTCATGAATCTTCCTATCCAACCAATCCTTAATTCCTTTCTTAGTTGGATTCCAGTGATATGACAACAAACATCTCTATGCAGATCCTGGTCACGGCAACAGAACCATTTGTTGGCTTGTTGGGGCCTAACCCAGGTTCGAAGCTAATTAGCCAAATAAATCCCTATATTACTGGACCTTTTGGCAACAATCCACAGAGCGCAGACTGAGGTCTCAACCGAAGTAGTATGGGGGGCTGCTAGAACCAAGTTTCTGCACCCTTGAGATGTATGAGAGGTTGATTCAGTCCAACTATTAGTCCTTGCACGTAGGTTACTTTGCTCACTTCCATGTCCTTCATGCCTTGATATATTTTCCTTTGCATAGCCCTAGCCAGGGACTGTGGGGCCTCTGTGCTACTAGAGCAGTGCTCTACACTGTTTCCCTAAGTCACACCCAAGATCTTACTTATCTTCTTACACTAGTTAATTATCTTCGCATAAATGGATGCCTTCCATTATATTTATTTATACAACACATTCATATGAGTCAGAATAGAAAATAAATTGTAAACTTGCAATTCATACCCAATAATACATCAAACAGGAAAATATACACAAAAATATGATATATCTTCTCTTTATTAATTCTTCCAGCGGTTACATACTCGACCTTCCTTATGCACTCACCTGCAGGGGTCTGCACACTCAACTGTAGACTACTAGGCCTTTGCGCACTCAGCTAAAGAGCCTTCTCCTACTATATGACCCAAAGACACACTTTCCACTTCGACTCATTGCTTCATCAATTCTTCTATTCCCTTCTTAGATTAACTTAACTATTTTCAACACTTAGAGGCTCACTCTATTTATGCAATCCCATGGTCCGCGGACCATGGGTAGATCTTTCAAGCCGACATTACATTACAAAAACAAGGGTGGACAACCTTGTGACTCTATTATGACTTCGTTCTCCGCGCCCACAAATCACGGAGTCTTTACAATGGACTTGGTTAAAACTTGGGCTTTAAGCCCCAAAACATGCCTTGGGGGGGATTCCATGCCCAACATCTTTATTTAAAGAACTTTCCATAAGAGGACTGGTGTGACTGGAACAAAGCTCAGTCACTCCGATTGGCACTAGGGATAGTGTTAATCCCTGCATATTGGCGCAAGGGGGACAACGGCCATTAGCATCGGTCTTGTAAACTAGGAAAAACAGAAGATTTTGGGGAAATGGTGCAAGAGGGAATTGTTCTGCTCATGGATAGGGACACAATGGGAGTTTCTTCATGAAGGGACAGCATGTAGGGTTCACTTTAGAGGTACTCTAGGATCAAGGAATGGGAGGTACAGGGACAGTGACAAAATGTTGTGTAACAAGGAGTTGACCTACTTTGACAACTTGATATAGTTGGATCCTTTGTTGTCGAGTGTTCTTGATCTGTGTTTCCATGATCTTGTTAGTGTCAATCTTGTTAGCCTCTCACTTGGATCAAATATTATTTTACTATGTTTTTTCGAGACTTTCAAAATCAATTCTTTTTTTGTTACTAGGTTTACACAACAAAATTTGGTCATTGTTTAGTCAGTCTAAAGATGAAGTCATTCTTTGGAAATTCAATCATGCTAGTCGCCTATCACACTTTAGGAAGGTGTCACAATAAAAATGGGCCAGTCATCATGATCATTCCATTTAGTCTCAGGTTATCCATTAGGTCGTTAGGGTTTCCAAGGTCCATCATTTTCATGAATAAAACCAGCAATGAATAAAACATGACAAAGAACTTTTGGGAGTTGATTTTGATTTTTCACACACTCCTCATACTTTCATGTTCCAAAAGTCCTAGAAAAAGAAGCTCCAACACTCAGGAAGTAAAGGAAATCTTAGTTTTTCAATGGTAAAGGTAACTCTGTTTTCATAAAGTGAAAATGAGTTTCTAAAGGAGGGTGGGTCCCAAATATTTTTGAAAAAGTGAAGAAAAATTCCCTTTATAAACTCAAAAGCCCCCAAACTCCTTCATTCACATCCTATTCACTCTTTGTTATCAAGCTATCCCATCCAAGAAAGCAAAAAAGTCATTTTCCTAGGTGAAATTGGCAAAAAATTCTAGGCAGGGTGCTTAGAAAGAACTACACTATGCTTAGGAGTCTGGCGCTGCGCTCAGAAGAATTGCATTGCGCTCAGGAACATTTTGCTACATGCAGGATAGAGTGCTCCGAAATCCTTCAAAACTCTCCCAAACTTCATTTTTTCACTTGCAAGATTGATTTTACTGACTTCTAAGCTAAGGAACAAGGCTTTGTGTCATCATCGAGGCAGAATATTCGCCATAAAGAAAAAGACAACATAAAGGAGGGAAGATCCTCAGATATGAACCATCAGACTACAATACAATCAACTCCTATCCTTTCATCAAACAATGCTTTTAGGATGTCCACTGCCTGGAAGTTTGCAAAAGGGTGAGCGAGGTGGGATTTCATGAACAACTAACAGATTGGGTGGCAACTCAACTGAAAGGAGATACTGTTGTCCTTGCTAGTGTTGAGTTCATTTTTTTAGTGGCCTCCATCTCAATTTCAACTAGGTTATCGAACAATGGAGAATATTGGTTCAAAGGAATGAGCCTATATCTTGAATACTACAAGCCTTTCTTGAAGACGCCACACAGAGAAACACATACTCACCTCATACCTTTCAAATATTTATTGGAGAAATACGCCCCTTTTATAAAAACTGTTATGAGGTTCTTCACTTTTGAAGGTAGATTCTCCAGATTGTATGCCTATCATATTCACCTCCTGATGCATTTCACCTCTCAAAACCCACTCAACATGTGTAATTATTTATTCAAGAGCATTTCCAAAATGTATGAAAAAATAAAAATAAAGGACAAAGAGCACTCCCCAAGCTTGTTACATCACAATATCATCAAAACCATTGTCCTTCACCAGTTGGCAGAGGAAGGTATGGCTTGGGAATCTTTTTTGGAAGAAGCCTTGAAATGGCATGAGAAAAATGCAGCATCTGAGTCCTCTAGTGCACCAAAACAACAAACTGAGGTGGGGTCATCTAACAAAACAGTGGAGAAGACTCAGCTACCCAAACATGAGGTGACTAGAGTGTATAAGAAAGGGTAGAGGCTTGTGTTTTCTTCTCATAGAGAGAAAGGGGCCAAGCCTTCTTCAGCAACAAAGCAAGAACTGACATCACAAGAGAAAGACACAGTTGAGAATGAGTTTGAACTAATTGATCCAGAGACTAAGGATTAGACTAGAAACATGCCACAGACAATCAGGGGTAAGGACTATGAAATCAAGGAAGCTAGCAATCAATTTGGAAAGGGAAAAATATGTTATATCCACTACAAGAAGAAAGGACATTGGTGAGGTGTGAAAAATGTCACCATAAGCTCATTGGTGATGGTCAAAAGAGCCTTCGTCACCAAAAACTGAATGTCACGAAAAGTGGCATCACCAAAAGTATAAGTGTTGTAGTGACATTCAAATTATGTCACCAATAATGATTTATATTGACGGATAGTGACCGTCGCCATTTTATATGAGCAATGGTGATAGACCATAGCCTCCGTCACCAAAAATTGAACGTCACCAAGGTGGTGTCACCAAAAGTATAGGTGTTGCAGTGACATTCAAAGACTGTCACCAATAATGATTTATAATGATAGATAGCGACCGTCACGATTTCATATGAGCAATGGTGATGGACCATAGCCTCCATCACAAAAAACTAAACATCAGCAAAGTTGGAATTGCTAAAAGTATAGGTGTTATGGTGACATTAAAGGTCAGTTACGAATATAGATTATAATGACTGATAGTGACCGTCACCATTTCATATGAACAAAAACGATTTATTGTGATGGATCTTTCATGGCCATCACTATTGGTGCACATATATGGTGACGTTCATCTACCCTCACCAAATTCCGCATTGCATAATTATAGGTGTTGTGGTGACATTCAAGGCCCGTTACGAATAATGACTATAATGACGGACATCGACCGTCACCATTTCATATCAACAACAATGATTTATGGTTACAGACCTTTGAGGTTCATCACTATTGATGCATATATATGGTGGCGTTTGTTGACCATCGCCATTTCATATTCAGTGACAGTTGAAAAATGTTACCAAAGCTCATTGGTGATGGTCAAAATCTCATTCCATATGGATCATGTCAGGGCACGATGGAATCAAACCACCAACCTCCTGCTTGTAAAGCAAGTGCTCTTCCATTGAGCTGGCACCCTTTAAAGAATTAGAATTTTAAAATCAGACCTTGAAACTTCATAGATTGTAAATTATACAACTTTCAATAAATTAAAGTCTTGACAATATTTTACTAAACAAGCAAAGCAACATCGAAGCTACTGGTCCCTACCTGATGGTTATGGAAGTTATGAAAAGTGGGTGGAGGGAAAAATAATTATGTATAAGAGAATCAATATGTTTAGTTGAATACTCAATTAGAAGTGAAAGTCTGAAGACATTTATAATCTATAAACGACCTATAACTAGAAAATGCACCAAATATTGCAAAGGAAATGTCATAAGTTGATAACATATAGAAGAAGAACATTGATGAAGATAGATGCAATATGTTATAGGTTGAGTGAAAGAAAAATCTCAATGTTGTTGTTGTTTGGTGTTTAGATATCTAAATGATATCTAAACTTCTGTGCAAATGTAACACAAATCTCTCGAAATCATGAATGACATATGATAAAAAATTTACATATATAACCAACATGCAATTTGGAATTTGACAAGTCCACACACAAAACATGACAACAACCAACAAATAAAAGAAATTGACTTGGACAGAAAGCAATAGCTTCACCTTCATTCTTGAGCTGCTTCTGTTTATTTGAATTTGACTCATGACATTCTTTATCTGACAAGGAATCAAAATCATCACTAGTATTAAATTCATCCAACACGGACTTTGGATATCCCACTAACATCTACGTTTTTGTTGCCATGCCTGAAAACCATTGAGTTTCCTATTGATAGTAGAATAAGATGTGTGCCTGCTACTCAAGAACACATTCCTTATTAACCATTGTTGCCTAAAAAAAACCAAAGAGACAACACAATATCAACGTACAGAAAGTCCACTACCGAAATATAATCATAACTTAGCAAAGAAGTCTAAAAGATGTTCTTAATTAATAAACTTTGTATTTGAAAATATTTTTTCTTTAGATTTAAAAAAGACTATGTTGTACAACACTTCTATCTATTTATCTAGGCAATTAAATCATAGCATATGTGACATGGTAGCAATCTACAGTACCTAAAGTAAAAAGACAAATTTGCTCAAGAAAATAGATTTAGAAAAGAGATTTGAAAACTATAAGTTTGTCATCAAAGATTTACTTAATTTAACAACAAACTAGTTGGAGTTTTAAAATCAAAATCATTCATAGGAAATGAATAGGACAATGGCCAAAGTTATTATTCATACAAATAAAGCTAGAGTCACTATTTCCATTGCAAATAACTGAAATTTGGGCAGTGGTCTAACAATTAGAGCTTATTTTCTGGGAAGACTCGTCAATACCATCATTTTTTTTTCCATGGTCTGTTGTGTCTCTAGATCTAGATCAGATAGCTTTCCGTTCTCAAGTTCTAGCTTTCAAGTACTAATTTCTGGCTCACCCTTTAAAACACAATTCTACCACTCCATTTTATTTTGTTTTCTCAAGAGAATTGGCAAGACCTTCCCATCCTCTGTTTTACATAATTAATAACCATCCATCAATGATATAAAGAATAATAGATACACAACAAAGGCCAAAGATGTTCTTGTTGTATACCTATGTTCTAGGACTCATCTGACCTTATTGGTACAAAGAGATCACCTTGAAAAAATAACATCCACGTGGAATTTAGAAAAAGAAAAAAAATCAAGCTCCAAGTAAACCAATCAAAATATGAACATCCTTTTAATCAATAAAAGCTATGACTTAAAATAAAAGTGGCCTAGAATTAAATGTTATATCAACCATGTCAAGTAACTAACATCGGGTGGGAAATACAATCCATGCATATTGGATTAGTGAAATAATTGATTTGGTAAAGCTCAGAAATAGATGACTTAGAGCTAAGAAACACAAATAAATGACTTAGAACTAAGACATGAGGTTGCCCTTTCAACCTTGTCGTTAAATAACTCTTCTTTATGTCACTTACCATTAAAAAAAAATTGATACTAGGTGGAACTGGTATTGTAACATTAACCTCTAATAGTCTGTTTCCATGACTACCTCTCAAGATCTGCTCCATTACCAGCATTTGGGGCTAGATAAGATACATGCAAAAACCATCAACATGAAAATCAAATCTACATCCTTCTAAAAAAATGGGAGGAGAAAAATATCCACAAATTGAAACAGACTGTAGGATACCTCATTCCTGCAACATCATTATCTTGTCATGAACAATAAAAAAATAAATCATGAGAAATGTAATTTTTGCCACATTTTGACAATGAAATATTTTGCATATTCTATGAACAGTTGATGAACAAAGTCAGCTAAAGCTTGTCAGCATCAGGATTATGATAAAACATAAAGGAACTACTCCAACACATATATAATCCTAAACATACGTATTTATACATATAAGTATCTATTGAGGACATTGTATTTTGTGAAAATATGGAAGTCAAATCTTTGAAATAACACAATTTATGGTACCACTTCCTTATGAAGTCCATTCATTCGAGTATTTACAAAGTCCATTCAGGCATTTATCTAAAGTTCAAAGTTCAAACAATTAACATGTAGTCTAAGAAAACTCATATTTGAAAAGGAGATAACCCAAAGATGTAGAGTATATATCGCACATTTATATATCCTAATTTCCAGACATTGAAATGATACTTTTTAGCATAATATTGTGAATTCAACCCAAAATGATGGAAAAAAATATTGATGGTTATTTTGCTAATATATAAGTTTTATACATGCATTTATCTAGACAGTTAGCTTGCAATGTCAAAAGTATCTAAGGATGCACACAATACATTGCATCTTTAGCGTTGGTGTGTGAACTTGAGACAACGAAGTCCAACATTAACAATTTGCCTACAATATGCACTAGCAGAATAGGTGAACAATAGTATTGTAGGTATGTGTTATGAATATCTATATTGCAGGCCAATAAGAGTGTGGTTGGAACATCCATGTCCAACCCTTCCAACTTTACCTATAATTTTCACTGGTCTAATAGGTGAACAATAGAATTATAGGTGTGCATTTTGTATCACTTACCTAAATCCAACATCTTTAGCATAGAAATTTCAAAGAATATGTCCAGAAATGGTAGGTAATTTGCAAAACGAAAGAGTTTGCTTGATTGTTTCTGGGGAAGACTAGATTCTTACATTGTTCAATGTAAATTCATGACACTTTTCCAAGCTTAGATGGAACAAAAAGGAACTAAGATAGAAGGTTATTTAAAGAATCCTTACTTAGGTAGGGTAAAATGTTAGCCCTTTTTTTGTCAAAAAGCATAAACGTAAAAACTTTAAGAAATTCAGTGAAGAGATTATAGAAATGTTCTTATCAAACCGCTAATGTAAACAAAGCTAAGAAATATTTCTTTGTAGAAGAGATATTCATGGTCAAATTAATAACAAGAAAGTGACCTTTTAGCATAGTTAATGCACTAGTGCTCATGTCGTAGTGTCCCAGGGCATGCTAAGGACTACAGGGAGTGCTCATGTACATCTAGAGAAGAGGTGGGGAGACATCGAGCTGTAGTTAGGAGGACTACAAGCAATGAGGGGTAGATACTTGAGGTACCCAACCTCTTGGATTATACCTTGCTACGGAAGCCCCAAAGAGAGAGTAGCAGGACTGGCAGATGTGGGTAGAGATGGATGCGGATGAAGTAGCATAGAGTGCTACAATGCAAGAGTTCCCAAGTAGTGCGAGACTGGCATGTTGCAATAATGTGAGCCCTAGTTGCGGTCACAAAGGATCCCTAGCTTTCGTCATGAAGGGAGACCTAGATGCAGTCTTGAAGGAGCTCTAGCTACAGTCGAAAAGGAAGCCCTAGCTATAGTAAAAGGCAACCCTAACTGTAGTGAAAAAGAGGCTTAGCCATAATAAGGGAGAGGCCTAAGACATAGTCTAGATAGAGGCCTAATATGCAGTCAAGAGAGGCATAAATACGCAATCAAGAGAGGCTAGATACGCAACAAAAGGAAGGCTCTTATCCACAACAAAGGAGTCATAATCCATAACAAGAGGGAGGCCCTTATCAGCCATCAAGAAGAAGCATATAGCCGCAGTCAAGGAAGGTCTAAAGCAGCACCAAGAGAGGCCCTAGATGTAGTCAAAGGGAGGCCCTAGCCACTGCAAGAAGGATACATAAGAAGTAAGAAAGAAGCCCTAGAAGCAACGTGGAAGTCTTATATTTTGTTGTAGGAACAACATGTGAAAGAGAGGTTGTTTTGAATGTTGTTCTTGGGTGCTCTTGTAGGGAGAAGGGCCAAAGTTTTAAGTTTAAGATCACAGCAATAAGAGGCATTCAATGTGGGTTAAATAGGTGTTGTGGGGAAAAATGCCTATGTAGGACGATC
The DNA here is from genome assembly GCA_031772625.1 of Pinus tabuliformis. Lineage (NCBI taxonomy): Eukaryota > Viridiplantae > Streptophyta > Pinopsida > Pinales > Pinaceae > Pinus > Pinus tabuliformis. The sequence goes on along the minus strand of CM062805.1, from coordinate 65,918,091 downwards.
CTATCCACCTAAGGTGTGACAGTGCCTTAGCAACAAACAAGGACAACTATTTTGGTTTCTTCCTTTATGAAATGTGAAAGAAGAGAGATAAATAGACTTACCGGTGTCTTTCGTTTGTCCCTCGATCTGGTCTCTCTTCTCTTTGGGAGTTCACAGCTACTTGCCTTCTCACTCGCCCAGCTTCAACAGGTTCATGCAAGATCACAAGAGAACAGCTACTTGCCTTCTTGCTTGTCCAGCTTCAACGGGTTCCTGCAAGATCGCAAGAGAACAACTACTTGCGACAAGAGAAGAACGCTACACAAAGACAGATATTCACATTCATAACTAGTTTAGGATTAGAAATAAACCAAATACACTAATGCAATCATACATCAAGAATACATCAGTATATAGGAGAAACCAAGATAGCTTTATTGATGAATAACAAGGTTCAGGAAGAGATACAACCCAGAGGGCTCCAATCCAGCATCTCCTTCCCAGCAAAAGGAATTCCTATCTTCACCCCCTTCAAAGCATTAAGCACCCAATGATTCCAATCTCAAACCAACAGCAATTCTTTGCAATAACAAAATTCCAGCCTCTAGATCTCATGGAGGAGAGATCCATATATAGATGTTTGGAGAGAGGATGAGTCAGCTTGAGATCAGACTAGTGTCCTCTCCCTCAGTCAGTTCTTGATTCCACTTGGAGGTTCTTGCTTCCACTTGGAGATTTGGAACCTCTTACTCATCACCAGTCGAATTCCCTGAGGCAAGTGTCATTTTGGAAGCTTCCTGGGTTTTGACACCTTGAGAAATGAGCTTGCCACATGTCCACTCTCGTTCAGCGTAGGTAGCCAGTGTTGGCTTTGACATTCAGCGCAAACAGCTAGTGTAGCCACTGAAATGATCCTGAATTGACTTGTTTTTGAGCAGTTTCTGGTGGAGAACTTCTGTGAATTGCTGTCGTTTGTTAGCCTTGTTCCTCTAGGGGTAGGAACAACATGTTTAGGGACTTTGGATCCCTTAGATTATGGACATTTCATGCTCAATGCTGTAAGGCACAAAAATGTCTATAACAGTTGCCCCCTAAAGTATGAGGCCGTTTATCGGGTGAAATGCTTTATCAGGGGGATCCGAAGTTCATCCAATGCTAGGAGGAGACCTGTAATAAGATACAATACAATACATTATTTTTCATACTGCTTTCATGATCTAGCTGAGGCGGGCATTCCCATGCTCAGCTTTATAAATTCATTTTTCTGTACATAGAACAGACAATCATCTGATGGTAGACTGATAATTTTTGATGAAATTATCATCCTTTGAGTAGGATGATTATCTGCTGCAATGATGTACATGTCAATGTCTTTATCTTTCCTGAATATATATCGCAGCCCGGATGGATGAAACTAGATCCGGGGTCTTCAAACTCGTTCGATCTTCACTCTAAGTACAAGTCGATCCATGTGAGAAATGTTTTGAAGTCGAACATGGAAAGACATCGCTTGATTACCGGTCAATGATGAAAACCGTTAACAAGCGCGAGAGGAATCACCGATAATGATAATGACCCTCAAGGTACTGCAGTACAATTCACATGGTGTGAATAAAGGACTTGGCATCGAACACCACGCAAAATCTTTCGGTCGAAGGTCATTGATGTATACCTGTCACCGGAAGTGAGAAACTTGCCATTGAGGCATGCAAGCTTCAAAGTACTGAAGGGGTTGTTCCTAGATCAACTTCTTGGATAATGAGCTGATGTCGACAAGAAGCGATCCGTCAAAGGAGGGCCTTAATGAATCCCACATCAGTGACACGGAACGGAGCTAATGATTTTAATGAAGGTGAAAACGATCTGTGACATATGATTCAGGGTGGTGGTCATGAAAGGATGAAGGATAATGTATGGCAGTGGATGGGACACGGTTGACTTTTCTAAACGACTTCTCTTGAACATATGGTGACACTGATGCGATGGATTGGTAGCATTACCCCAAATGTGGATGGTATGGCGAGACCATGGATGTGACCCGTGAATGAAACAACCCAACCCGATTGTGGTATGGAGGAAAAGTGTCATGTTCAAGAGCGACTTGCTACCATCAAAGTTTTATTTAGTTTCTCCCAATTTTTCCCCAGTCATTGCTGACCAGTACCTCTTTATTTTTGTCAAGCTTGAGGAGGATAACATATGCTTGTTCTATAACCTGCCCTTCGGGCAAGCCCATTGCTATGTTTTAACGAGCCTAGCGATAGTGAAACTCGTTCTCGTCTAAAGACAAGTTTGTCGCTATTTAATGATTTTAACGAGTCTAACAACAAGGATAACTTGGTCCTTTTCATTTTTAGAGAGTCTGAAAAGGTACATAAAGTTAACTCCAAAAGTCCTTTTTCATCATCTAATCCATTAAGTCCGAAAAAGTATAAAACAATACAGAAGGGATGAGTTTTCGATAGTTTTAACGAGCCGAACAAAGCAAGCGCTCGATCTTTTTGTGCAATAATCCCTCAGGTCCAAAAAGATTAAAATCTAGAGGAGGGATAGCTCTTCCTGTCCCTTTAACGAGCTGGAAGGCCAAGGACTCGACAATCTTTTCATATTTTACGAGTCAGTTGAAAAGAGCTTAAAGAAGACTCGTCTTTTGAGTAACGAGTTATAAATAGGGTTAGCAGCTGATTCCAGGTATAGGTTGGAATTTTCCAATCACGGCAGTGTCACAAGGATGGCTAGGTGAAATCACTCTTCGCAGTTGTTCCTCAAAATGGGTAAACAATCATATGGAGGTGAACGATCGGCCAAATGAAAAGTGGAGGTGACGGTGCAAACATGACCAAGGCTTTGATGGCTGATGATATTACATTCACAGTGGTTATTTACCGGGTAGTTCATTTTTTAACGAGCTTAAACGCGGGTGGAAACATTTGCTCGATCTTATGTTTATTTTTTAACGAGCATGAACTATGTGCTAAAACTGCTCGAATCTTGCGTTTATTTTTTAACGAGCATGAACTGTGTGCTAAAACTGCTCGAATAACCCAGTCATATGATAAGAGTGTCTCATTGAGATTTTATTTTTTATGGAGCTTCATCTCACAAAGCTATGCCCCGCATCCTTTCTTTATGCAAGTTAGGAAACGGCTAACCCAAAAAACAGATAAATAACTGCTCTTTGCTTGCACTCCAAAAGGTTTGCATGCCCCCAGGTATAAAGTATGATTTCAAGGTTACCTCTACTTCTTTTCCTTCAAAACAATTGTTTTAAAGAGAGAGGCTTACCTCTTTCAGGTTACCCAAAGATTGTCTCGTTAATCTTTCAAACAAAACACTTCCTCAGCAATGTCTACCGAAATAGACAAAGGTGAGCGACGATGCCCGCCAACTCACATAACTTTGACAAAAGAATCTTATTCTAGAATAACCCTCTTCCAGCATGGGCGGGGTACAAACTAGTCATATTCTCCCACGGAAACCTACCCTATACCCAAAGTTTTCCTGCCGAAGAAGACCAGGACGCATGCCCCCTGGGTTCCAGTCATATCCTCCCGGATTACTCGCACTCATCAGGAGGACGGACCGTGGGTTGAGACACTTCTTGCGTGAATAGACCATTTAGGGATGGTATATGACTATTTGCGATGCGTGATCCAGGAAATGAAAGTTGGTCCACGAGCTTGACCACTCTTCCTTCGTGCGGAAAACACATTACTCTAAAGAGTGAGGAGACAATGGCTCCCATGCAATATATATAGTCTCGTCCAAGGAGTAGGTTATAATCCAAGGGTCCTTAAATGACCATCACGTTCATTTGAACGGTCTTCCCTTTCAATGTTATAGGCACATTGGGGAGGATCCCTAAAGGTCGACTGGTTCCTTTATCAAAGCCTGATAGATTTCTCATTTCAAGCAAAAGCGCTGGCGAACCAAGCGCTTTCCAAGTAATAGAGGAAAGGATACTCACAGATGCCCCCTCATCAATGATGGTGCCAACCATTACCATTCTGTATATTTGAACGATAATTCTGAATGGTATGCTTGCTGGCAAACAGGGCCTGCCTAGTTGGTTCCAGTCGAATGAGACAACTAGGTTGCTTGGTGGTGGGACCGAATAGACGGCCGGGTATGACTCTAACGAAGTTCCTTCCTGCGATAAAGGAATGGGCAAATTGCCCCCTTGTTCGTCGGAGTCTCTGTTGATGAAGAGAATTTGGACGGTGTCGTCTTTATTCTCCTCTGTGATGGTATCATTCGAAGATATAGCCTTTGAAGGCAAAACCGGGTCAACTGCCACCTCAACCTTTTGACTTTCGTCAGGCATGGATCCAGACGGTTCATCTTCAATGATAGGTGCTTCGGCTGACCACCTGGGTGGGCCAGCCGAGTTCTCAACTAGTGAAGGACTTGGCAGGAGTTTTTGATATCCAGGAGGAAGTTACGCTCATAAAATCGGGCGATCTTCCAGAACTCTTTTAGCCTCGTCTAAGAAGGGACAACGATGGATGGCGTGGTCGCCTTCACACAGTTTACAGGGAAATCTAGCTTTCCCTCTCTGTCATGGGACTTCACTTTCACTAGTCGACGGTGAGCAGTCAACATGGCTATCAGAGGTTGATGCTACCGAATTGTGCAAACGGGGAGACCAGTCCCTTAGTATCCAAGGGATGTAGGGACAATCTCTGTGGAAGTGGTCTCCCTTGCATATGACACATGGCAATTTAGGCCTGGTCAGTGCTGTGTGTGGATTTTTGTCAGACGACACTCGTTTGCCCCCAGTCGCTTTTGGATCCTTCTTCTTCTTCTCTTTCTTCTTCTTTTCCTTCTTCTCCTTAGGAACTTGGTTTTTTGTTTTACCAGTTCCGTCAAGCGAAGAGGAAGGAGGAGAGGAAGAATTAGATGAAGTAGAAGGCTGGTGGGCGACTCTGGTCTGGTCTAACTGTTGACTCGACTATTCAGGAATGGTGGTGTTCTGAACGACATTGGTTGAAAAGAGCCAGAACGGCAGGCCAATTCTCAGTCCTGGAAGCGACAATGTGGCCATATGAGGCGCACCAAAATCTCCCCAAGAGGAGAAGGGACTAGGATTTCCACCAAGGGGAATTCCTTGGTTGGTGTGCTCCATTTTTCAACCTAAAGATCAACGCATAAAGGGTGATTGTTCCGTTTAAAATAAATCTTTTAACGACGCTTAGACACAACTTTCTTTTTCACTTTTAAAGAGTCGAGAAAAAGCTAAAGATGACTCTAGTCTCCTTCGATGTTTTAACGAGCCCGAAGTGACAAATGCTCGGATGGACTTTTTTCGTTATAGAGTCTGAAAAGGGCCAAAAGGAACTTCTCTGGAGTTCTAGGCAGAGGTGTGCCAAACTTTTCGCAAAACCGCAAAATACTTTTTAGGGTACGGGCGGTCGATCTTCCTGAATGCTGTGTTCAGTGCATTGCGATCAGTAGGGCGGCCGACACGGCTTCCTAAGGATAAAAGTCTTATGCCTATAGGGGTCTCCCAATATATACGTGATGGTACGTGGGAACACAATCCGTACTGGCGCTATCGTCCCTCAGGAGGAATCACCCACCATCCACGAGATCGACAGTCACTAGGCTTAACGACGCCGGAACACGTCTCTAGCCTAGACCTCTATGTTGTGCGTTATGTTGCAAAACGTTGTTAAGTTCATTCAATTTATTTTAGGTTGATCTTTTTTAGAAGTTTTCCTTTCAAGGTTCACCACGAGATGTATGATACAATTCCTAAATGCAGTCTAAAGATGATAAGCAAGCTTTATATATTTTCAACTTTGAAAATCCTAGCTACTAAGGGAAAAGAAAGACACCATCTTTTCTCAAAGAGCAATCAGCACACTCTAATGCACTTTTCCTAAATCAAACATGCAAACTATCAAAATGCAAATGCACAATGCAGGTGTTTGTTTTCTGCTTTCTTAGTATTGATGCCTACACAGAAAGCTTTTTGTACAACTTTGAATTTGCTTTTAAATGACAAATACAAACAAGTTTACTTTTTCGAAATCAGAGAGGGTAGAAGAGATTACAACACTTAACGATTTTCGAAATGAATACTTGTTTCGACACTTAAAAGAGACAAACTCAAACCAATAAGCAAGAGTAAATGTATAATCAATCTGCAAACAGCCAATGAACTCTCTTCTAAGATCACAATTAGTAGATCTGAATCAAGGGCTACAGGATGACTATTTCACTCATGCAAAGGAAAACTGTAAATGACGCCACAAACACATAAAAACACTCACAGTCTTTTTGTACAAAAGGAGGCGGAATCTAAGCAGAGAAAAGGAGTTATCAGACTGGTACCTATGCTGGTTACAGGCTGCAAAAATCAGAGATCAAAACAAGGCAAAACAGAGCAGAGAACCCCAGTTGCACAAGGGCAAACTGGTTTAGCGCAACCTCAACATAGGGGTTTTGACATTCAGCGCAGGTAGCCTTCACGGGACCTGTGTTGAAATGCAGAATCCCTTCACTGGGTCTGCGCTGAAGGAGAAACTCTCGTTTCTCACTGGGTTCTGGGTCACAGATTGCTATTTAATTCACTGTTTCAGGCCAAATAAAAGCAACAAGCAAGGTACAATCAAAGGGATGCTTTGAGGGGGTACTAAGATCTATCACAAAGGATCATCAAATCATTTGTGAGTCCATTGTTCAGATCATAGACAAGTCTAGTGATTGGATCAAAGCAGCAACTGTCTACTTTGCATCCGGGAAAAGCAGATGCAGTTCGATTGTTGCTGTCAAGTATATGAAACAAACAATGATAGAAACACAAATAAAATGACTAAACAGATCTCCCCAGCGGAGTCGCCAATTTGTTGTAGGGAAAAATGCCTATGCAGGACGATCCTATCCACCTAAGGTGTGACAGTGCCTTAGCAACAAACAAGGACAGCTATTCTGGTTTCTTCCTTCATGAAATGTGAAAGAAGAGAGATAAATAGACTTACCGGTGTCTTCCGTTTGTCCCTCGATCCAGTCTCTCTTCTCTTTGGGAGTTCACAGCTACTTGCCTTCTCACTCGCCCAACTTCAACAGGTTCATGCAAGATCACAAGAGAACAACTACTTGCCTTCTTGCTTGTCCAGCTTCAACGTGTTCCTGCAAGATCGCAAGAGAACAGCTACTTGCGACAAGAGAAGAACGCTACACAAAGACAGATATTCACATTCATAACTAGTTTAGGATTAGAAATAAACCAAATACACTAATGCAATCATACATCAAGAATACATCAGTATATAGGAGAAACCAAGATAGCTTTATTGATGAATAACAAGGTTCAGGAAGAGATACAACCCAGAGGGATCCAATCCAGCATCTCCTTCCCAGCAAAAGGAATTCCTATCTTCACCCCCTTCAAAGCATTAAGCACCCAATGATTCCAATCTCAAACCAACAGCAATTCTTTGCAATAACAAAATTCCAGCCTCTAGATCTCATGGAGGAGAGATCCATATATAGATGTCTGGAGAGAGGATGAGTCAGCTTGAGATCTGACTCGTGTCCTCTCCCTCAGTCAGTTCTTGATTCCACTTGGAGGTTCTTGCTTCCACTTGGAGATTTGGAACCTCTTACTCATCACCAGTCGAATTCCCGTAGGCAAGTGTTGTTGGGAAAAGTATCCAATACGGAATGACCCTATCCCACTCTAAGGGTGATAGTACCTCAGCAACAACTGAATACAAAGCTATTCAAGATTACTTCTTTATGAGATGAGAGAGAGAAGAGAAAATGGATCCACTAACCGTTATCTTCCGCTAATGGTTGATCCAATCTTCCCTCTTGCTACTTGCTCCTAGCTCCTTGCTCTTTCACCAGCCCAGCTACACAAAGATCCTGTAAAAGCACAAAGAAAGGAGACTACAAGAAGCATACATCCATAACTGATTCAAGGATTAGAATAAATCAAATATACAAGCATCAATTCACCATAGAGACACATGCATATAGAAGAACCTCAAATACTTTATTAATGGAAGAAGTAAAGTTCTGAGAGTGTTACAACCATAATAGGCCCAATCCAGCAACACCTCCCAGCAGAAAGAAATCTCCTCTTCACCTCCTTCAAAGCAATCACCCAATAGTTCTATACACAAACCAACAGCACTTCCTTACTTGCACAAAATTCCAGCCTCTCTAGACCTCATGAGAGAGCTCTATATATAGGAGATTTGGAGAAAGGATAAGTCAGCTTGAGACTGACATGAAGCTGACTAGTGTCCTCTCCCACTTTAGTTAAACTTTAGTTCTTGAGTCCACTTGGAGATTCTTGCTTCCACTTGGAGATCAAGACCCTCTTACTCATCACAAGGCGAATTCCTTGACCCAAGTGTTAGTTTGGAAGCTTCCTGGGCAATTGACACCTTGCAGAATGACTGTGCCACTTGGCCAATCTCGCCCAACGTAGGTAGCCTTCATTGCTTTTGACATTCAGCGCAGGTACAGAGTGGAGCAGTTGACATTCAGCGTAGATGCTCAGTGGAGCAGCTGACATGATCCAGAAATAGCTTGTTTTTGAGTGTTTTCAGGTGGAGAACTGATTTTCAGTGCTGTGGTTTGTTGACCTTGTTCCTCTAGGGTTAGGAACAACATGTTTTAGGGACTTTGGATCCCTAAGACTATTGACATTTCATGCTTCATGCTGTAAGGCACAAAAATGTCTATAACAGTTGCCCCCTAAAGTATGAGGTCGTTTATCGGGTGAAATGCTTTATCAGGAGGATCCGAAGTTCATTCAATCGCTGAGAGGTGACCTGTAATAAATACAATACAATACATTATTTTTCATTCTGCTTTCATGATCTAGCTAAGGCGGGCATTCCCATGCTCAGCTTTATAAATTCATTTTGGTACATAGAACAGACGATCGTCTGATGGTAGACTGATAATTCTCTGCTGAAATTATCATCCTTTGAGTAGGATGATCATCTGCTGTAATGATGTACATGTCAAATGTCTTTATATTTCCTGAATATATATCGCAGCCCGGATGGATGAAACTAGATCCGGGGTCTTCAAACTCGTTCGATCTTCACTCTAAGTACAAGTCGATCCATGTGAGAATTGCGCTGAAGTCGAACATGGAAAGACATCGCTTGATTACCGGTCAATGATGAAAACCGTTAACAAGCGCGAGAGGAATCACCGATAATGATAATGACCCTCAAGGTACTGCAGTACAATTCACGTGGTGTGAATAAAGGACTTGGCGTCGAACACCACGCAAAATCTTCTGGTCGAAGGTCATTGATGTATACCTGTCGCCGGAAGTGAGAATCTTGCCATTGAGGCATGCAAGTTTCAAAGTACTGAGGGGGGTGTTCCTAGATCAACTTCTTGGATAATGAGCTGAAGTCGACAAGAAGCGATCTGTCAAAGGAGGGCCTTAATGAATCCCACATCAGTGACACGGAACGGAGCTAATGATTTTAGTGGAGGTGAAAACAATCTGTGACATATGATTCAGGGTGGCGATCATGGGTGGATGAAGGATAATGTATGGCAGTGGATGGGACACGGTTGACTCTTTCTGAACAACATCTCTTGAACATATAACGACACTGATGTGATGGATCGGTAGCATTACCCCAAGTGTGGATGGTTTGGCGAGGACCATGGTGATGAGACCGGTGAATGAAACAACCCAACCCGATGTGATACGGAGGAAAAGTGTCATGTTCAAGAGCGACTTGCTACCATTAAAGCTTTGAGGTTCTCCCAATTTTTCCCCAGTCATTTCTGACCAGTACCTCTTTATTTTTGTCAAGCTTGAGGAGGATAACATATGCGTGTTCTATAACCTGCCCTTCGGGCAAGCCCATTGCTATATTTTAACGAGCCTAGCGATAGGGAAACTCGTTCTCGTCTAAAGACAAGTTTGTCGCTATTTAATCATTTTAACGAGTCTAACGACAAGGAAAACTCAGTCCTTTTCATTTTTAGAGAGTCTGAAAAGGTACAGAAAGTTAACTCCAAAATTCCTTTTTCGTCATCTAATCCCTTGAGTCCGAAAAAGTATAAAACAATACAGAAGGGATGAGTTTTCGGTAATTTTAACGAGCCGAATAGAACAAGCGCTCGACCTTTTTGTGCAATAATCCCTCAGGTCCAAAAAGATTAAAATCTATGGGAGGGATAGCTCTTCTGGTCATTTTAACGAGCTGGAAGGCCAAAACTCGGTAAACTTTTCATATTTTACGAGTCAGATGAAAAGAGCTCAAAGAAGAATCGTCTTTTGAGGAACGAGTGATAAACAGGGATAGCAGCAGATTCCAGGTACAGGTTGGAATTTTCCAATCACGGCAGTGTCACAAGGATGGCTAGGTGAAATCACTCTTCGCTGCTGTTCCTCAAAATGGGTAAACAATCATATGGAGGTGAACGATCGGCCAAATGGAATGGAGGTGGCAGGTGCAAAACACGACCAAGGCTTTTTATGGCTAATAATTTTACGATCACAAATGGTTATTTACCGGTACTGGGTTCATTTTTTAAAGAGCTCGAATGCGCCAAAACACTGCTCAATCTTATGTTTATTTTTTAACGAGCATGAACTATGTGCTAAAACTGCTCGGATCTCGCTTTTCTATTTTTTAACGAGCATAAATTCCGCGGTAAAACTGCTCGAATCTTATGTTTATTTTTTAACGAGCATGAACTATGTGTTAAAACTGCTCGATTAATTTTGCATGCCCCCAGCACAATAGTGAAAACGAGGCGCATGCCCCCTAGACTCCAGGGGGTCATTTCATTTTTTTTTAAATGAGGTTGACACAGTAAAGAACTATCCTCTTGACTCTTTATTTCATTTTTTAACGAGGTTGAAATGAGATAGGAACTATCCTCGATGCTTCAGATCCATTAGAAATAGAAGGTTTCATATTCCGCTGCGGCCATTTCCGCCAGATTACTCGGCGGCGGTGGGGCAAAAGTACCCATTAAAGTAGGGTCTTTTAGGAAAATTATTCCGACATTTTGGAGAGAATGATTGCTTCCATGGATCATTGGAATGCTTCCCGTAACGAATGATGGCATAACTTCTGTCGAAGTTGTCGTCGAACTGCTTGGTTGATCTCTTCCTTTGCTGTTCGACAACTGCGGATTTCCGCAGTCTTTGCTTCTTGTCGAAATCAAAGCATCATCCTGTTGCTCAGAGGTCGACACCATTAGCACCTGGCACCTGGAAGTATTTCCACTATCAACCAGATTTTGACCTGGATTGGGAAACAGATCAGTCAACACAGCTGGATTTTTCGGACTCTTAAAGAATCTTTTTATCTCAGCTTTGTATGGACAATCTCTTGTCCAATGATCCTCATCACATATCTGACACCCAAAAGGTGGTTTCCCTTTTCTGGGAGAGTTCGAAGAATTTTTCCCAGGGGATGACTCACCCTGTTTCTTCTTCTTCCCTTTGTTTTGCTTCTTCTTGCTTCGTGGTTGATTGGTTTCTTTGCCCTTATCTTCTGATACTGCATTTACTTCCGAAGTAAGAATTTCTTCATTTGCATTTTGATCCGAATTCTTACGGGCTTTCTTTGACAAAGCCTTTATCGATTTTGCGTTTGCCGTGCCAATCACACTGTCACCGGCATGAGAGTCACTATTTGATTTAGGAGGGGGAGGAATTGAAAACTCTGGTCTAGGGGCGTCAGGCATTTTGTCATAGAGTGTGCCGGACTGAGTATAAACTAAGTCCAAATACTGTGCACGAGCAATCACTTGCTCCTCTGTTACGACTCCCCCCTTGGCCACATCTTCCGTAATAGCCAGAAGTAACGACTTTATAAACCACTCAGCTAATAACTGATCGGGAACATATGTTTTCACCATCCTACGACGACGACGCCACTCATGTATATGATTAGATATATGGGTGGCAGTAGTCTGTTTGAAGTTGGTTAATATTTCTGTTCCCGTTTCATACCTTATCGGTAATTGAAAATGGTTTAAGAAAGTCATGGCTAGGGAACTAAAATTGTCGAAAGAGGCTCTTGGCAATTCAATATACCATTTAGCCGCTGGACCTGTCAATGTCCTCTGAAAAAGGCGAAGCCTTATCGAATCATCGTTAAGGGTGTTCGACGAACACCACAGATGAAAAGTCATCACATGATTTGATGGGTCTTCACCTGGATTTCCATTGAATTTAGGAATGTCAGATGGAAGTTTATGAGGAATCGCTGGCCACCAAGGGGCATAAGCAATCGGATCGTTGGTTAACCGATGTAAATCAGGTAACTCTAAAGTTGCCACGAATGGTAACTGTTGATTCAGGTTAGGCGAAGCGTAACCAGGGTACGATGGAATCGCCTGAGCGGTGGGCCTTTGCATACCAGCATAATGTAATTGATGTTGGTATGACTGATACGGTTGGTGGACTTGACCACTATAAAGTGGTTGGTTTTGACCGTTTTGGATATACGGTTGTCCACTGTTCGCAAAGATCTGCTGCTCAGAACCTTGGTACACTTGCTGGAATTGCGGTTGTTGGTATTGCACAAGCCACGGTTGTGACGCCATGTTTTGTTGTGCTATGCTAACCGTTGGACCGAGGTGTGGGGTAACTATACCCGTTTGGACCTGTGTCGCCCCACCAGTTGGCGATTGTGGTTGTGACCCATGTTCAAGAGGTTGTTGCATTACAACTTGAGATATCTGAGGTTGACATGCAACAGGTAGCGCTTGAACTTGTGACACTGTTACAATAGCCGGTGTGGTTGGGATGTTCGTCACAGGTACACATTGTTGCATAGAATATACAACCCTTGGTTGTTGAGGTAGCATAGGTACCCAACTACTTGACGCAATTCCAGTATAACCTGAACATTGTTGTGAACTCACGTATGGGTACCCTCCCGGAGGGGGTAATGAAAGGGCATACTGCCCCCCATATGGTAGCAATCCGGAACTCAGAGGGATTGTTAGTCCTTGAGGACTAGATGGCCCAAATTGACCTCCATGAGGATCAATTTGTCGAGTTTCAACATAAGAATTACTGGGTATTACTCCGGATGAACAAACTGGAACAGACCATACTGTCGAAATAGTCCCTTGGTGGACTCCTTCTAGCTGTTGAGAGCTAGTTGGGACAGCTGGTATGCCGGCAAACATCGTTGGAATGACAGCAGGGGCTTCTGCTGTCACTGTGTCATTTGACACAGTCCTAGATGATGATGGTTGTTCAGACATTTTAAGTCTATCCAATATATTTCCTAGCGATTCTACAGGGACTTCCACTTGTGGTGGATTAACCTCTGATGAAGGAAAGAGAGTGACTCCTACTCCAAAATGAGTTGGAGTACTTGCTTGCGAATCCTCTGCAATTTCCTCTATCGCAATCAAACCCGGTGGAAGAGGAAGACCGTCAGGTCCGTAAAATATTTCTGGTGCCGAAGAAGTGGTTGTTTCGACAGCGACAGTTGTTTGGGGAACAAAACTTTCTGGACCGGTTACAGATGGAACTGGTTCAGTTACACAAGTATTTACCCCCAGACTGGGATCAGTATTACTGTCCTTCTGTGGCTGTTGAACTTCTTCTATAGAGGCAGGGTTTCCAGAAATGTTAGGAGTAATCGAAACCTCAGTTGCAGTTGGAACACTTGTTCTAACTTTCAAAGGAGATTTTGAACCGGTTAAACGAGTTCGCTTTGCCCGTACTGTTTTCGATTCCGGGGACAAAGACAGTTGACTCGTAAGCCTCCGCGAACGACGGGTTTTCAATTGACTTTCTTCCACGATTGCGGATTACTCGATCAACTAAAATATTAAAAGGGGAAATTTGTGTTTCCGAATTGAATGAATTTTATTAGACACTTTTAGACACAACTTGCTTTTTCACTTTTTAAGAGTCGAGAAAAAGCTAAAGATGACTCTAGTCTCCTTCGATGTATTAACGAGCCCGAAGTGACAAATGCTCGGTTGGAATTTTTCAGTTATAGAGTTTGAAAAAGGCCAAAAGAAACTGCTCTAGAGATCTAGGCAGAGGGTGTGCCAAACCTTTCGTAAAACCACAGAATACGTTTTACAGTACGAGTGGTCGATCTTTGTGAATGCTGTGTTCACTGCATTGCGATCAGTAGGGCGGCCGACACGGTTTCCTATTGGATAAAGGCTTTATTCCTATAGGGGTCTCCCAATATATACGCGACGGTACATGGGAGCACAAGTCCGTATTAGTGCCACCGACTCTTAGGAGGAATCACCCACCTTCGTCGAGATCGACAGTCACTACGTTTAACGACGCCAGAACACGTCTCTAGCTTAGACCTCTAGATGCTTGCGTTATGTTTCAAAGTGTTGTTAGGTTCATTCAATATATTTTAAGTTGATCTTTTTAAAGTTTGCCTTTCAAGGTTCACCACGAGATGTATTGATACAAATTCCTAAATGCAGTCTAAGATGAAAAGAAAGCTTTTTCAATCTTTTCGACTTATGAAAATCTTAACTACTGAGGGAAAAGAGAGACAAAAATCTTTTCACACAGATCAAAGAGCACTCACTAATGCACTTTTTCCCTAAATCAACATACAAACTTATATGCAAAATTCAAAGATGCAGGTATTTCTTTTCTCTTTCTTAATGTTGGTGTAATGCAAAAAGAAAGCTGTGGTATAATTTTGAATTCAATTTCAAGTGAAAGCAAACAAGCTTGTCCAAAATCAAAAGACACCTTAAGATTTACTTGTTTCTACACTAGAAATATATAAATTCAAACCAAATGACGAAAGTAAAAACTCAATCAGCTATGAACAGCAAACAAACTAACTCCTAAGATCAAAACGACACTTTATCACAGGTCTAGATCTAAGAGGTCACAGCAAGACTAGTTCACTTTCGTTATGGGAAACTGTAAATGTACAAGAAATACACAAAGAACAAACACAGTTTCTTTATACAACCGAGGCGGAATAGTGACGAGGAAAGTTGGTTTCAGATAGGCCTACTGACTGGTAACAAACAGCAAAAACAAGAGTGAAAACAAGGCAAGAAACAGCAGGAAACCCCATCAGCACAAGGCAGGACTGGTCCAGAGCAGGTGGAACACTGCCTGTTTGACCTTCAGCGTAGGTAGCCCCTTCGGGAACTGCGCTGAAATGCAAACAGCCTTTGTACAGCCTGCACTGAAGAACGAAACTTTCGTTTCTGGTGGTTTCCGGGTCACAGATTGCTCAAAAATTCACAGTTTTTGCTCAAATCAGAAGCTATCAGTCAAGGAAACACTAAGGGATGACAAGGAGAATGAAAAGCTATCACTAAGAGCTTATTAGAGTCCTTGTGGATCAGCTCTTCAAATCATAAACTTGCCTAGAAACTGAGCTAGAGTAGCTGCCCTCTACTTTGCATTTGAAAGATCCAAATGCAGTTCGATTCGGTACTCCCTGTGTTTATGAAATGAATAGAAAAAACACAAACAACCAACAAGATACGATCCCCAGCGGAGTCGCCAATTTGTTGTTGGGAAAAGTATCCAATACGGAATGACCCTATCCCACTCTAAGGGTGATAGTACCTCAGCAACAACTGAATACAAAGCTATTCAAGATTACTTCTTTATGAGGTGAGAGAGAGAAGAGAAAAGGGATCCACTAACCGTTATCTTCCGCTAATGGTTGATCCAATCTTCCCTCTTGCTGCTTGCTCCTAGCTCCTTGCTCTTTCACCGGCCCAGCTACACAAAGATCCTGTAAAAGCACAAAGAAAGGAGACTACAAGAAGCATACATCCATAACTGATTCAAGGATTAGAATAAATCAAATATACAAGCATCATTTCACCATAGAGACACATGCATATAGAAGAACCTCAAATACTTTATTAATGGAAGAAGTAAAGTTCTGAGAGTGTTACAACAATAATAGGCCCAATCCAGCAACACCTCCCAGTAGAAAGAAATATCCTCTTCACCTCCTTCAAAGCAATCACCCAATAGTTCTATACACAAACCAACAGCACTTCCTTACTTGCACAAAATTCCAGCCTCTCTAGACCTCATGAGAGAGCTCTATATATAGGAGATTTGGAGAAAGGATGAGTCAGCTTGAGACTGACATGAAGCTAACTAGTGTCCTCTCCCACTTTAGTTAAACTTCAGTTCTTGAGTCCACTTGGAGATTCTTGCTTCCACTTGGAGATCAAGACCCTCTTACTCATCACAAGGCGAATTCCTTGACCCAAGTGTCAGTTTGGAAGCTTCCGGGGCAATTGACACCTTGCAGAATGACTGTGCCACTTGGCCAATCTCGCCCAGCGCAGGTAGCCTTCATTGCTTTTGACATTCAACGCAGGTACAGAGTGGAGCAGTTGACATTCAGCGCAGATGCTCAGTGGAGCAGCTGACATGATCCAGAAATAGCTTGTTTTTGAGTGTTTTCAGGTGGAGAACTGATTTTCGGTGCTGTGGTTTGTTGAACTTGTTCCTCTAGGGGTAGGAACAACATGTTTTAGGGACTTTGGATCCCTAAGATGATTGACATTTCATGCTTCATGCTGTAAGGCACAAAAATGTCTATAACAGCAAGTGTCATTTTGGAAGCTTCCTGGGTTTTGACACCTTGAGAAATGAGCTTGCCACATGTCCACTCTCGTTCAGCGCAGGTAGCCAGTGTTCCCTTTGACATTCAACATAGGTAGCCAGTGTTGGCTTTGACATTCAGCGCAAACAGCTAGTGTAGCCACTGAAATGATCCTGAATTGACTTGTTTTTGAGCAGTTTCTCGTGGAGAACTTCTGTGAATTGCTGTGGTTTGTTAACCTTGTTCCTCTAGGGGTAGGAACAACATGTTTAGGGACTTTGGATCCCTTAGATTATGGACATTTCATGCTCAATGCTGTAAGGCACAAAAATGTCTATAACAATAGGGTTGCTCTGTAGCTATTCTGGGAAGACTGAAGGGTTGAAAAGAGGCCGAGTATCTTGCTTGAAGCTTAAACTATAGGATGAAACTCAACTAAAGGATGACTTAGCTTAATAAAGTTCTTGATGGCCTTTTAAAATAATATACTTATGAGTGAACCCAAATCTTATTATTGGGACTTATCCTAGTGTCCTGATAGGTGGGATATAGTGGACAAATATGATCTCCCTTTCTCCATTGCATTCCTCCCACCTTGAAAATCAAAAGGGGACATAATGAATTTCATATACACATACTTAATAGATATATATTCCCAATCTCTTGCCATCTACTAGTTGCACCTGCTTGAGCTAGGCTTAAGCAATTAGTCAATCCAGAGCATGCATATCCCTACTTATTCGCCACACGCCTCTGGGTGGATCTCTCTATCCCTATAGTGCCATTAAAATCATTTGGGTATCGTAAGGTCTGCTAGCTAGTTTTTTGAACCTTTGTATTTACAACTATTTTCGCCTGGCCTTATCCTACTCTCATCTCTATGTATTCTCAAATTAAACCACATACACAATCGAAAACTTTGTTCTTCTGTGGTATCTCAAAATACTTTTCAAACATAAAATTACAACATACTGTCACAAGGAGACTAATCATGGTTTAACAATTCAAACTTGACATCTTACATTAACAATTTCCTTTTATGTGATGCCAGTCTTTTGCCCAGGCCTTGGAAACACGCCTAAAGGGGTGTACTACATGACCATGGATTTGCACTGCCAGAAAACTTAATTATAACTAATTATGAGAACAAGATATAACATTGTTCATATACTAGATTTCTTAAATTAAGGATTAGCTTCCTGTATGAATTACAGTGCATTGATAGAGAAAAAGATAGTTTCCAACAAAAATCACCCAAAAAAGCAGTAAAAGTCATAGGAGACAATTATTTCGCTTCTTCTGTGCCAGTCTTTGAAGACCTCCAACACCATCATCACTTCCACATTCATCCTCCTACACCTCAAGAGTCACAAGTACCACTCTGCCCCTGTTTCTTGAAAACTCTCTGATAGGAATCTCTGCAGCCTTCTCAGAACAAGGCATCATAAGTGGATTTCTTCTATGAGGCATCAACTCCTCATCACTTTCAACAACTTCCATCATAAACTTCTAGTCTTTAAAATCAAATTGAAAAACAAATTGGCTGTAAGAAGCTTCTCTAGATGCCATCTTTGTAGCTCTGGGATCATTTTTGCAGACAACAATTTTTTTTCCATTTTCATCAACATTTATTTCAACTTTACCATCCTTTACTAGAAATGATAACGCAAATATGTTTTCTACTGTCTCGGAAACTGATATTCTATTTGGAACCAAATTCTCTAATCTGACTTGCTTCTGTTTTTGCAAAATGTTAAATATGCTTGCCATATTCTTGTCTGTTTCTGGTTTTTCATCTTCCAAGGACTCTTTCACTGCTTTAGGTCAAGTGTTTTCTATCGGCTTAGTCTATTTTCTCTGTACTATAGCTTTCCTTTGCTTGGGTTCATTATCCATTGGTCCAAGCATAGTGCAAATTCATGCCACATGATGGAAAACAGAAGCAGCTAAAAGCCCAATATTTCTCCATGATATTTGGGTTTGATCGTCATTTCCCTCCAAAGACCTGCTTCCATATGCCTGGTCACTATATTTTCTTAGAATATCACTACTAATAAAATCAACTGGAGTATCACCATCATTGTTTTGTGATATGTTAATAGTGGCGAGGAGTGTGGATGTGAGATCAAAGAGTATATCAACATTTGTAACTTGCTCACTATTATGCTCTTAACCTGCAAAATGATACCCAAATACAGAATATGCGAAGAAAAGATACCCAGAACACAGAATAGCAATGATTTTATTATTCAGAGAGTAATGTTCACTTGCCTCTTCGAGGGGGCAACCTCCAATAGAGCAGAGCTCGACTACAAAATAAGACACGATGCTCCTCGCAGGGAGTCTCTATCCTTTATATATGAATCATACATACAATACCATGGGCCAATACCGTGGGTTTTATTAATACCATCTATCTAATACTACAACCCATTTGCAACTAACTGTGGTTCCATCATTAATTGTGGACTAACCACTTACAATTATTAATATGGGATTTATTGACTCTTGACTATGACGTGATCCCATTACATAACTAAGGGGTTTAGGGTGGGACCCTAACATGCCCTCCCCCTTAAGACTAGCCTTGTCCTCAAGGCTAAAGCTGCGGAAACTGCTGAAGAATAGTGGCTGGTTCCCAAGTTGCATCTTCCGAAGAGGTGTCTTTCCATTTGACGAGGACTTCCTTAATCATGTGGCCACGCAGTTGCTTGTCTCGTGTGTCTAGGACCTGTTCAGGTTGAAGCTAGATGGACCCTTCTTTGTCCAATTTAGGTAGACTGATCTGAATTCTACAATTGTTCCCAATCACTTTCTTGAGGCATGAGACATGGAAAACTGGATGGATTTTTGCAGTAGGTGGCAAGGCCAACTTGTAGGCCACTTCTCCAATGCGCTAAAGTACTTGATATGGTCCGTAGAATTTGGGAGAGAGTTTCTGGCACCCCTTGTCTTTGAGTGATGTTTGCTTATATGGTTGGAGCCGTAATAAGACCTGATCCCCTTCTTGAAATTGGTGTTCTGAGCGATGCTGGTCTACCTGTTGCTTCATGCAGTTCTGAGCTTGATGACGATTCTCTCAAAGATGGGCGAGCATGGTTGCGCGCTGTTGTAGGAGTTGATCCACTGCTTGTACTTTTGAGCATCCCTTGAGATATGAAGTAGGTGAAGGTGGGAGTTGACCATATACTGCTTCATAGGGAGTCATTTTGGTGGTGGCATGATAGTTGGTGTTATACCACCATTCACCCAGAGGTAGCCACTGTACCCAAAGGTGTTTCTTTTTCTGAAGTGAAACACCTAAGGTAGGTTTGTAGACATTTGTTGACGGCTTCGGTTTTACCATGTGTTTGCGGATGATAGGAAGTACTGAGTTTTAGTTGAGTGCCTTGTATTATGAAGAGTTCCTGCCAAAAATTACTAGTCAAGATCAGGTCGCGGTCAGACACAATAGAAGTGGGCATGCCATGCAATTTGAAGATTTGATCCATGAAGGATTGAGCAACCAAAGTTGGTGTAAATGGGTGGTGTAGGGCGCAGAAATGAGCATACTTTGACAGTCGATCCACAACCACCATGATGAATGACTTGTTCCCTGACTTTGGAAGACCTGTAATGAAATCCATAGAAACCTCTGTCCAAATTGATGCCGGAATGGGCAATGGTTGTAATGTGCCTGGTGCGTTGACGGTTTCCCCTTTGTAGCGTTGACAGACATCGCATTCTGCAACGAAAATAAGGATGTCCTTTTTCATGCCTGTCCAAAAAAATGATCTTCTGGTGCGAGCATACGTCTTCTTAAAGCCCAAATGTCCTGCAATGGGAGATGAATGCAATTCTGCCCAAATGCGACTTTTGAGGGTGGATGTTGGTGATATTACGACTCTGTCCTTGTAGCGAAGAATGTCATCTTGCCACGAGTAGCCCTTGGTGGAATTTGGATCTACCTGTAATTGAGAAATGAGTTAGGAGAGCCCAGGGTGTGAAAACCATTCCCTACGAGCCTCTTCAATCAATTCTGGAATGGGGAGGGAAATTGCTAGCAGAGTACTTTCCTCCTCAAATTGGTGAGATAATGCATCTGCTACACTATTGTCTTTCCCTTTCTTGTAAATGATCTCATAATCATATCCCAACAGTTTCGCTAGCCATTTATTTTGTTGTGGGGAGGATAGGCATTGCTCCAAAAAATACTTACGATTGTGATGATCTGTGCGGATTTGGAAACGCCGCCCCAATAAGTAAGGTTGTCAGGTCTCGACTGCATGTAAGATAGCCATCATTTCCTTCTCGTAGGTAGATTGGCCCAGATTCCTCCCACTGAGTTGTTGGCTTCTGAAGGCCAACGGTCACCCTTCCTACATTAAGACCACCCCAATCCCTGTACCCGAAGCATCACATTCATTGACAAAATATTTGGTGAAGTCAGGTAGTGCTAAGACTGGAGTGGAGCACATGGCATTTTTTAGAGCTTTAAAGGCATGTTGTGTTTCCTCATTCCAGAAGAATGAATTTTTCTTTAGGAGTCAGGTGAGGGGCTTCACTATGCGACCATATTTGTGGACAAATTTACGATAATAGCCTATGAAACCCAAAAATCCTCTCAAGCTCTTCAAGGTCTTAGGTTGAGGCCATTCCTGCATTGCCTGGATCTTTTTGGGGTCCACCTTGACACCTTCGCGCCCCACAATGTGGCCCAAATACTCTAATTCTGCCATGCCAAACAAACACTTGGACATCTTGACAAATAATTTATGCTTGCGAAGCAGTTGCAAGAGTAGATCTACATGCTGAAGATGTGCGGTCCAAGTGCAACTATAGATGAGGATGTCATCGAAGAAGACAAGGACAAATTTCCTGAGATATGGTTTGAGAATGTGGTTCATAAGGCTCTGAAAAGTAGAGGGGGCATTACAAAGACCAAATGGCATGACCAGGAATTCATAATGGCCTTGATGAGTTCGGAAAGCAGTGTTGGGGATGTCAACTTCCTTCATGCGAATTTGGTTGTAGCCTGAGTGAAGATCCAACTTAGTGAAGAATTGAGCCCCATTGAGTTCATCCAGCAAATCATCAACCACCGGGATGGGAAATTTATCTTTGACTGTCAACTTATTGAGGGCCCTGAAGTCGGGACACATCCGCCACTCTCCATCTTTCTTGAGCACCATGACCACTGGGGATGAATAAGGACTAATGCTGGGACGAATGACACCTGCTTCCAAAAGTTCCTTGATGATTTTTTCTATTTCATTCTTTTAGGTGAACGGATATTTGTATGGGCGCACATTTGGGGGTTGGGCCCCTGGAACCAAGGTGATGCTATGATCATGTTCCCATCACGAGGGTGGAAGCTCATGAGGCTTGTCAAAGACCAGCAAATGGTTATTTAAAATCTGTTGCATCTCAGGATGAATTGGCAGAGGCTTGGTTTCGACTGCCTAGATGGCATTAAATTGAGCTACAACTCCATGATTGCCCTTTTTTAACAATTTTTCCATCCTATGCGAGCTGATGATAGAAGGGGCTCCCGCCTGGAGTCCACGGAGGGTATGTGTGTAGTTGTTCTGCTTAAAACTAATATATAACTCCTGGAAATCCATTGTGATTGGCCCAAGAGTGTGGAGCCATTCAGCACCGAGGACAATGTCGCAACCCCCCATGTGTATGGCAAACATGTGAGTTTTCAACTGATAATCCCCCATTTGAAGTTTGACATTTTCACAGCGGCCTTCACATTTCATTGTGCGTCCATCCGCAATTTGAACTTGGAAGTTAGAAACTACTCGTACAAAGCAATGCACTGCTTCTACGACTTTTTGATGGATGAAATTATGTGTACTTCCACTATCAATCAAGACTACTACTGGGTGATGTTTAATAAAACCTATGATTTTAAGAGTTTGAGGGGAAGAAATCCCTGCCAAAGCATGCAACGAAATAACTGGTTCATCAGAGACATTGTCCTTTTGGTTGTCTTCTTCTAGCGGCTCATGTTCCTCTAGTGGTGGATCTTCCTCTGTTGAGCTGTAGTCAGTGGCATCAATTTGAAAAAATTTGGGCTCCTTGCATTTATGACCTGGGGAGTATTTTTCATCACAGTAGTAACATAGGCCTTGCTTTCTTCTTTCGGCCATTTCCGTAGGTGACACCTTTTGGACCCTAAGTGTTTGAGTCATGTTGTGAGCCTGTGGGGGACGACCTTTAGTGGAGAAATTTGGGCGACTGTATTGGGCTGCTAATGCACGTTCCACGTTACGAGCGACCTTGCAAGCCTCCGTCCATGTGGGAGGGTGGTGCAGTAGGACTTGGGCTTTGATAGCTTCTTTAAGACCGCTGATAAAAAATTTCGTGTAGAACACATCTAAGAGACCCCAAGTGCAAAAGGCTAAGGCTTCAAAAGCTGTAATATATTCATCCACTGTCCCAGTTTGTCGGATCTTAGTAAGACGACCCAAAAAATATGATTCCTGCTCAAAGCGATCTTGAAGAGCTTTGGTGAATTTGGTCGAAGTCTTAAAAGGTTGTTAAGATTAGGTATGTTCTATGCTAGAGAAATTTATTTAAATTTTCATAGTTAGCAATCACATCAGCATTATGATAAACTGCAGATAGAACATAAATATAAAACGCAGAAGACAAGCCAAGACAAGAGGACACAAGATGTGGCGCAAGCCAGGGACAAACCCCACAATGTGTGGGGAAACCCTTTGATCAAATCTTCTTTTATCTTCAAATTTCAGCAGAGAAGGAGAGAGAGAGAGAGTACATTTACAACAGAAGTCAATGCTTTGACTTATCTAGATCTAGCATAGATCATTTCGTATGATGACATCAGTTGAAGACATTCTGCTTCAACTGATTCTCAAGGTGACTCCTTCACCTATCATCGTGCTGCATCTCGTCCATTTGCTGCACCTTGCTATGTAGCACCATCATGCTACCCATGATCACCATGCTGCTCATGCTCTCATACAACACTGTGCTGCCCATGATCTTCATCATGTTGCCCATACATCATGTTGTCCATGATCTGCATCATGCTACCCATACATCGTGTTGTCCATGATCTGCATCATGCTGCCCATCCTCATGATCTCATTTATCATGATGCTGCCCATTGCATCATTCATCACAGTTGCACCATTGTTGCACCTTTACGGAGATCATGCTTGTTGTACCTTTTGAAGTTGTTACAGCAACATCTTTCCAATGATGAGATCTATTGAGATCTTCACTGTGCTTTTTGTTAGATAGCTTCATTTAGGACTTCATTATTATAATGACAGTTTCATCATGATTACATAAACACTATATAGAAACTGTAATGATAACTGAGAGATTACCATTGTGACAACGTTTGAGAAGCTCATCCTAAAATTGATGCTGAGACATTACAGTTGAGCTAGCAAGAACACAGATCAACACACATATATACTAATATCATATGTTAATACGTAGTCCTTTTTCATCCATCCGAGATTTGCTTATTGTTGTGGCTATTGCTATTTATCGAGACAGTGAGTACCTTACTGTGGTTAAGTGTCTCTATTTACAACGAGTAACTGTCTTCCTTACTGCGGCTACCATTGCCTGAGTGATCTTACTACATCTTGCTGCGTTGTTTATTTCCTGCATAATTTCCGGCATGTATGTTGCCTTCATTTCCTGCGAAATTTGCCAACGAGTATGGTCTCACTACCCTGTGTATAGATGAGTGAATTACATTGATTGTAAGGTATCTCTACATATAAATGAATTACGTTGACCGTGTAGAGAGTGTAGAAATGTCTTCGTGATTGTGTATGTATTACAACATATTGATGTCTCCATGTCTGTGTAGAAGGTGTCTTCATTAACTACGTAGGTCAACATATTGTCGCTGTGTGCATTGGTTGTGGCTTCATATACTGACTTTGGCTTTGTTCATTTGCTGCGGCTTCATGTATTTGTTGCAGTTTCATATATAGATTTCATTTTATATGTCTCCAGGTATGGTGTTTGACATGTCTCCATCACTGCGTTTGCATGTCTTCTCATATAGCGTATCCGGTCTTCCATATAGCGTATGAGAGCAGCAACTTTATATACAGCATGAGACATCGTATACATATACAGCGTATGAGGCCTTCCATGTACAGTATAAGTAATTGATTGCGTTGGATCAGTTAGGGCATCCTCAACAGTTAGGGCTTCATGCTAGGCTAGCGTATTCTTTAGTGTCTCTTCTTCTCCAAAAACCCAAGACGTGGAGAGGAGGAGATCTCTCAAGAATGTGTATTGAAATGACTTCAAGTCCTCTATATTTATACTAAAACATATATGATGAATAGTCATGACCTTTCGGCTTCTTGAGCCTACGTAAGATCTGGTCGGCTTGATAATAATTACATAAACAAAATAAATTCATATCTCCATAAATAATTATCGGAATCGGATGATCTTTGGATCAATCCTACACCTCTTGATGAGAGGGATCCAATAAAAATATCAGCTTCCATAAATAAGCTAACCCACATGGAGTTTGGCCCTAGTTGACAATTTAACAAAGGTCTAGTGCAACGTTGATGTCATTCCCACCATTTCCACCTTTCATTGTCCAAGTACATGCTCCCCAACATAAGCTGAGTCTCATCATCGAAGATGCGATTTAGTTTGAAATACTACTGCATTTGTGCTATCCATGCCGACGGGTGAGAGCCATCAAATTTATGCATATCCAACTTGGGAGGTCGCTGACTGGGTGGTGGGTGGGTGTGCCAGACGTGAGGAGAGTGGCTAGACTCACCTTCATTGTGTTCAATGCCATTATACTCCTCCTCGTGGGCTGGCTCCTTGCCCTTCAGGACTATTTTCTTGACCATGTTACATAGTCCGGTAAGCTGAAGGTGGAGGTTGTGCATTGATTCTTCAAATTTGTCCATCCTTTCATTGGCCATCGCTTGAGCTCTAGTGTCTACCATACACCAACTGGGTTTTTTGAAAATTGGGACCGCCTAAAAAAAATTCACTAAGAAGTGAATGGTACCACCGTGCTCAGCTCGTCGTCCTGATTCTGATGGGCTAGATCACCAATAAGCACCCCGAAAGATCCTAGACTCTTTTTTTTTTGTTTTTTTTGAAAACTCCTAACGGAGTTTTACTCCTTCCTTATCAATATTGCATTGGCCAAATCCTCAAATTGTTAATGCGGCCAAAATTCTTGCGAAAATTATACCCCGTTATAGGAACCCTTCACAACGACTCCGATCTGGGGGATCTGAGAGATCTGAATGGCAGATATGATGGTGGAACAGACTGCTTCTGCGGATCTGATGGATCTAATAGATCGGAATGGATGATCTACGAACTCGAGACTGCGGGACTGATGTCTGCTGCTGCTACACCCCTTTGCACAGGCGGATTTGGAAGAGATGTTGTGTGATCCCCCGATAGAAAAGGGAACTAAGGTATTGAGGAGTGTCAGGTGCTATAGATCGCAATATACATAAGGGTCTGGCAGTAGCACTCGACCTAATGTTTGAGGGCTCTAACTAAGGAGGATCGGCCGTACCCTTAGCCATACAACCCGACTACCCTATCGTACGGGCGAGTAATCTTCCCGAGTGTTGTTCTCGGTGTACTGTAGCCGCAAGACAGCCGACGGTTTATCTATGGCGAGGTTTCAAGGGAGCCTAGGGGGCTTCCGAAATACCCAGAGGGTACGTGGAAGAAAATCCGTGCGCGGTTTTGTTTAATGCGCTCCTACTCGAAGGAGTACCCACAGGGGTTACAAGGGAGTCCAACAAACGTGACCACCTCTTGTATTTCCTGCGTGCATGCCTCCCCAAATCCGCAGGTTTAT
Organism: Pinus tabuliformis; assembly: GCA_031772625.1. Classification (NCBI taxonomy): domain Eukaryota; kingdom Viridiplantae; phylum Streptophyta; class Pinopsida; order Pinales; family Pinaceae; genus Pinus; species Pinus tabuliformis. The sequence goes on along the minus strand of CM062805.1, from coordinate 65,891,718 downwards.
GCGCTCAATGACAAATCCTGTGGTTTAAAGACGCCGGAACACGTCTCTAGCCAAAAAAAATTTGCTAAGAAATGGAGATCTCACTGGCCCGGGAAAGTGCTCTGATACCACTTATTATGCTCTTAACCTGAAAAATGATACCCAAATACAAAATATGCGAAGAAAAGATACCCAGAACACAAATAGCAATGATTTTATTATTCAGAGAGTAATGTTCACTTGCCTCTTTGAGGGGGCAACCTCCAATAGAGAAGAACTCGACTACAAAATAAGACACGATGCTCCTCGCAGGGAGTGTCTATCCTTTATATATGACTCATACATGCAATACCACGGGCCAATATCATGGGTTTTGTTAATACCATCTATCTAATACTATGGCCCATTTGCAACTAACTGTGGTTCCGTCATTAATTGTGGATTAACCACTTACAATTATTAATATGGGCTTTATTGACTCTTGACTATGATGCGATCCCATTACATAACTAAGGGGGTTAGGGTGGGACCCTAACACTCACGAGGTCTATAAAAAAAATTGTGCAAGTTTTCCACTTTGCTAATTATAGCCTCAAATTTGCCAGAATCTGCTTTTCAGATATATTCTATCTCCTCAACAATCGAAGTCTTGAGGGGATGATAATGGTACCTTAATATAAAGTGTTGCACCATACACTAATTGTTACCACTACATGAAGTAGCATCTTCTTTCTCTCTCGGGGGCTTACTGTGGCCTTGTTGTGATCCTTTTACCCCACGAGAGGAATCTTCCAATGTCTGACTCAATGTTTCTTCCTCTTTAACCTTAGCTTGGGCACCAAGACTTCTACCCATCCTTTCTATCACCTACTTTTGGAGTTGATAGAAATGAAAATATTCAACAAAACGTGGAAGGAAGGGCTTGAAATTGAGATTTCTGATTGAAGAACTGCCATGAAATGGAAAGAGAGCAAGAAAAGATTTGCGTGTTGCATTGAAATGAGGGAGGGCAGGGAGTTGTGATTTCCCCTACCCTAAGAAGTCTAATTTGTAATAGAAGAGGGATGAAGGTCCACTACAATGGATATAAAGTCCCAAGATATAGGCATTGTCGAATGAAATGTGTAGGTGCAGTGTGCCAATTAAGCGTCAGGATTGGGAGAAGTGACACATGTGGGAGAGTGGCCATGTTATTGAAGAATTGTTTACATCGAGGAAGGACACCATTTGAATATGGTAAGAATGTCAATTCTAACGTGGAGAGTTTCCAACACCACTTTCTCATCTACATGAGGGAGTTTACAATTTGTATATATTTGTCTCAGTCCCATGGTGAATATATTAGTGTGAGGATCCACTGTTTCATGATCCATATGTTGGATGCTTTGTTGAACTTGAGCTTTATAAGGAAATATCTTTAGATATCCAGAATGTCTCAGAAATTTATTTGAACAATTATTGTCTTGCAACAATGTTTATTGATGATAAATTGCTTGGTAATGTACACATGCATAGAAGAGTTTGACTAATGGCATGGATACTCGACCTTTCGAGTTGAAATGGCCACCTCTAAAGATAATATTTGGAATATCCTTTGAGCCTTTCTAAGATGGCATCCAAGAAGTTGGAGTGAAGACATCAAGGAACTCTATATTTTGACATATTCTAGCTGAATCACCAAACATGGAAGAGAAACTAAAACCAGGGGTTATAAATGTAATAGCCCCAATGTATGGGAAATTCAAGATTTTATAGGAATATTTCCACATTTAATAATTGGATGAGGATGAATATTTCTATTACACTATGTGTTGTTATTGATATGTTTGGACGTTTTGGGTGAACACTTAGCCCATCTTCAAGAACATCCAATAATGTCGTGTCCAAGACAAATTTAAATAGATCTTTTATCAAATTAGTTGTCCAACTATGAAAGACAATCAAGTTTTGGAAGAGATACATCATAGTATTATCAAAGCAGATTGTGAACCATGTTAGAAAATGGATCAAAAAGGTTTTCAGAATGTCTGCTAAATTTTGACATTTAGCATTGTCTTAGCATTTTCTTATCAACTTTCATGGAGGCAAAAAGTGACAGGAGAAACTTGCACAATAATGGTGGCCACTAGAATGAGAAACACAATGAATTAGCAAAATGGAATATGTTGCTATGATGACACATGGGAAGATACTTATTACTCTCATTATGGTTGTACAGGAAAGATAGTATTTTCCTTTTAGTATAGTTTATGTATCGTAATGTAGCAATTGTTTCCCTACTACAATAAAACAAATATATATCCATCTCAAGGTGAAAAAATAACACCAATATATCTTCGAATGATATGAGCTATGTGTTGTGCTCAACAGATAGGAAACTCTCTATCGGTCATAGTGCGATGAAACGATGGGTTCGGGTTTCTATGCCCGTGCTGTCAAAGTATATCGATACAAGTGATGGAAAAACATATGTTCAATTCCCTTGAACATATCTTATTTTCATTACCTATCCAAGATAAATCCACGACCGTAGTTGAGAAACGTAATCAAAAGAAAATAAATATGTAGTTTATTTAAACAAATGTGGCATGAGCGGAAAGCATATGCACCAAATTACAAAATGAGAAAGTCAAAGTTCTGTATAAAATTTTTAAATTAAAAAATTTTCAAATAGTTGTGAGGAAGTTTAACGAATGCAACTGCCTAGTACTCATCCAATGGCCATTCGAGGAGGGTCGAATCCATCCATAAATATGAAGAGATATATAAAATCAAATAGGGACTTTGAAGAAGGGATCCTTGATTTTTCATACCCAAATGATACCCAATTATTGAGAAAGGGCCTAACGAGTTAGTGAGGGTTTCCTTTTTGTTTTTGTTTCAATCTATTTTCATGCTTAGATTTTTTCTAATATGATGTCATTGGTGGACCTTAATATACTACGCTGCACCATACTCTGATTGTTACCACTACATGCGGTAGCATCTTCGTTCTCTCTCGGGGGCTTACTGTGGCCTTGTTGTGATCCTTTTACCCCACGAGAGGAATCTTGTAGTGTCTGACTCAATGTTTCTTCCTCTTTAACTCTATCTCAGGTACCAAGATTTCTACCCATCCCTTGTATCACCTACTTTTGGAGTTGACAGCAATGCATAAATTCAACCAAAGCTAGAAGGAAGGGCTTGAAATCTATGTTACTAGAAACCAGAAAGGGGAAAAGAACAAGAAACGACAACGAGATGAGAAACAAGGTTTGGAGATTTCACATTCAAGAAATGAGGAGAGAGAAAAACAAGACAAATATGAAACATACAACCAAGCATTTGTTTCACATTCAAGAAATGAGGAGAGAGAAAAACAAGAAAAATATGAAACATAAAACCAAGCATTCATCATTAACATTCTCTAATACTATGGTTCATAGGTAGTTCCTCATAGGCTTTAGCTACTAACATTGGCCATTCATTAATACTTATAGTGATCAACAAAGATTCCATTTCTCACATAAGCCATTCTTGACTACCCATATTTGATCCTCTAGGCTGGCAAATACAATAGTGAAGAAACACTTGGCACCGAATTCAAGTTTGATTTAGCCTTTGCATTTTATGGATGAGTACATGATCCCACATACATTGTATATATTCTTGGATGTGACATGAGTGGACCTCAAATTTGGGATCTATTGTATCATTTTCCACACAATTATTGGGTTATTGTTTTCATGGTTGGGTAACAAGATGGTGGAGATTGGGTTGATCTCCATTGGATATAGAGCCAAAAATAGAGGGTTGTCTCGAACTATTGCCACTTACAGAACCATAAATACTACAAGAGGTGTTTGAAGACAAAATCTAAAGATAAAACTTTCAAAACTTTATCTTTAATCCATTATAATAGAAAAATAATCTTTATAATAATAAAAATAATATATTTTAAAAGTATAGTTGAACTAGATATTAAATTTCTATTTTGTGAGAAAGAAATTAACTAAATTAGTTAACTACTAATTTATAAAAATATATATAAAATATCTATACAAATTACTGATTTATAAAAGAGATTTGACCCTTTAGGGTTTTGGTATATCCAAAATTAAGATGGATCTAGGTTAGTATATATTATTTACCATAATTATTGTTAAAGTGTATAATGGCTATCTCATATTTGTATTTGCATTGATTAAATGATGATTATATGTAGTCATGTTTCATATTAATTATTTTAATGCATCATATATATGGTTTTGTATAGTAAATTTATTTTTATGTTAAATTTTAATAGTTAAATTTAGATATTCTTTCTTGATATTAGTTTTTTCTATTAATTTTCATTTTATTCTATTGGATCCCTTAAAATTTGTCATCTCAGTCAACATTTCCAATTAACAAGTGTGGTTGATCAATATAAATAAGTGAAGCAAATTATTAAATTGTGATATTTTTTTAATTTCTACTTAGTTAAATATTATATATAAACATCACTTGTGGTTATAACATACCAAACCATTCATTTTTAGTTGTTAAATATGATTATGTTAAAATAAATAATGTTATCACCCATGGTTAGAACTTACCAAACCATTCTTTTTTAGTACCTAGATTTGTTTATGTTAAAATAACTTTTGAAAAAATGTTATGGCCAATAGTTTTGTTATATTCCATGGTTTTGTACTTTATATTCATTTAATTTGCTAGTTTTTTCACATTGTTCTGTTAGATTCCATGGTTCTATATTTAATATTTATTTAATTTATTAGTTTTTTCTCATCAATTTTCTTTCATAAATTAAAACAAGTGAGGACCTTGAAGTCTTGAAAAGAAATGTCACAATCTAGGTATTTTATTCTAGGCCCCTCTTAATATATTTTTGGTTGTTAGATTTTTGTGCCAAGAGACCCTTTCCACCTAGGGAATATGTTATAATATTTGGCATTTTAACTCAGTCAAAATAAAACAAAATAAAATCAAATAAAAAAATTAAAGAACATAAAATTCTCAAGTGCATAGTTTTTTCTTGCCCATGGTTTTTTCCCATGGTACTCCTAAGCCATGGTTTTTGTCCATTGTATTTTTCTGCAATGTAGCCTATTCAAAGGCTAAAAACTAAAGAAACTTAGGTCCATTTTAACTATGGATCAAGGGTTGAGAGAATCAAATCTCTTTACTTAAAGAGGTTTGTAGAGAGAGAGAGAGAGAGAGAGAGAGAGAGATTTGATCTCTCTCGAGAGATAGATCGATAGATCTATGCTGGGTATTTATAAATGAAGAGGGTTGAGAGGATGAAATCTATCTCTTCACTTAAAGAGGTTTGTAGCAAGAGAGAGAGAGAGAGAGAGAGAGAGAGAGATTTGATATCTCTCGATGCTTGAGAGAGATAGATTGATAGATCTAAGTTGGTTATTTATAAATGAAGAAGAGTATTTTCTTGTAGTAGTACTCCTATTTGTTTTGTATTTAAAATTTATTAAATGAATTTTGATTTTTGAGATAGTTTGTTTCTCTTAAGCTTTATTATTGCAAATTACCTAACATAATTTCTCTTATCACCGATGAAAAAAATATTTATGGGATAAAACTATTAATGGGATGGATAATAGAAAAATTAATGTCTTTGGTTGATGATATTTAATATTATTGATAGTCTAATAGTTGATAAAAGTTTCTATAGGATGGTTTTATCAAAATCATTTTCCAATCATTTGAGAGGTTATAAACCAGACCAATGGCAAAAAAATATATTGTGTCCCAATGTTTATATAAAATAATTAATTAACTAGAAAAATTAACTAAATTATTTAACTACTAATTTATAAAAATATATATAAAATATCTATATACATTACTAACTTATAATATATATATATATATAAACTTATACATTTAAATTTATAATTTTATATTAATATACACATTTTAAATATTAGATACAATCACTAAATCCACTTTTAAATAAAAACAACACAAAAATAACAAATTTTTTTTTGTAAAAGCCTAACCATACACTGCTACACATCAATGGCTACAATAAAAATAATAATGTAACTTTAACTAATAAATCCCTAAATAGTCAATGTTGTTAAAAATATATTAAGCACTATTGCAAGATGTTGTCACTAGGGAGAACACCCAACCTATTTGAAACAAACTTGTTCCGTTAGCACCTAAGCTATATATGGTTGACTTCTAACCATAGAATATGAAGATGCCTTAAAAAACTATCCAGAAAACCAATGCTTTTTATGATTCATGTCGACGTCCAATCGAGAAGAGATCAATTGCAAATGAACTAGATTAACGTTTTCCATAAAACAGCTTCAAGAAACAAACCGTTTTTGGAAAACCCAGTTTCTTGAATTAAGAAACGAAAACTACCATATAAAACACCGTTTTCCGTACTATTCCATTTTTTATACTATTTTTTTCAGAAACGAAGACTTCCACTCCGTTTATGGTCGAGCTTGAAATTTAGATTTCTCATTAAGAACTGTCGTGAAATGGAAAAAGAGCAAGAAAATATTTTCGTGTTGCATTGAAATGAGGGAGGGTAGGGAGTTACCTTAAGAAGTCTACGTTGTAGTTTTTTCCACTATTTTCGTAGTGTGGTATACTACAAAATTACTATTTTTGTAATTTCTAGTGTGGGATACTATCAAACTACTATAAGAGTTCATCGTATATTTAATATAAATTTCATTGCCAATATAGTAATTGTGAGGCTAGTTCATTTGAAGCTAAATTCTTAAAAGAAAAAACCCAAATAACCTAATTTTAGGTGAAAACGTTGGTAGATTGTTTGAAGCAATTGAAATCAGGGAAGGAATTAAAGGAGAGGAAGGGTACCTGTGCAAGTATTTTCTTGGGCTCTTGAAAGAAGACCAAGGCTTCTGATCCTTCCATCGTGGTCCAAATTTTCCAAACGAAAATAGATCAATGTTTTGTGAGCAAGCCATTGAAGAGATCCTCCTCAATATTTTGTGAGAAAGCCATTAAAGAGATCCTCCTCAATATTATTTCTCAACGCATCCAAATTCAACCATGAAACAATAAATGCCAGTGAATTACTACAACATTTTATATGAAAATATATAAAAAAATTCAAATCAATTCTAAGAATGGCCATCGATCTAGAAACCCTAAAAATTGATCCAATGACCTGTACTCGTTTCCATATAGCCACATATCAAATTGTACTGTGCCCATGGTCTTTCCCCTTTTTTCAACTACTCAACATACATTTCATGTGAAAATATAAAACAAATTTGTAAATCAATTCTAAGAATAGCCATCCATCTATAAACCTTAAATATTGATCACATTCATTCGAATACACTAAGGCGGGGAAGAAAATGATTATTTTTCCTCTTTTTTCAACTACTCAACATTCATTCGAATACACTAAGGCGGGGAAGAAAACGTGGAAAAATGGTCTTTCCTTTTTTTTCAACTACTCAACATTCATTCGAATACACTAAGGCGACAAAGAAAACGTGGCAGAAATTAAATTTTTAATTTGGATGATCGTTAATTCTTTTAATTATAATTATTTATTTTTTTATAAATTTTAAAAACATTATATTTTATGAATATATCAACTTGTATGGAATGTATATTTTCTTATCTTATTGTATACTCATTTCAAAAAATTATATTTTTTATTTTTCAAAGTTATAAAATAATTAACCATGTTGTAAGTTGTAATTTTAAACAAATTCAGACTTGGGTTTTATATAATTAAACAAAAAAAAGCTATAAATATTTTTTATTAATGTTTAATTATCTAATACTAATATTATGGTTTTCCATGTTATTTAAATAAATGAGATTTGATTTTACAATTACTATGTCAAACTTTAAAGTTAAAAATTAACTTTTAACAATGCATCTTTTATAACCAAGTTGGATGTGGTACATTGTTATGACAGTAAAAAATGAATCGCATGAGTGAATTTGGTTGTAGTTCATTGTGATGGTAGTAAAAAATGAATCTCACGACCTTGGTCCCACCCACACATTGGTATAGTTCCACCCAAGGAACCATTGATCTTTCTCCATGAATTGGTAATATTGTACAAAGAAGCACCATAATGTGTGGCATTTCTATTTCCCACAATTGAAAAAGCACCATAAATCCTTCTACATGAGCATTTTTCTTCTGTATTGTTGAACTAAACATGGCAAGACTTTCTTGTGGCAACAAGAATTTCCGAAACCCTCATCCCTCTATCACAATATATCTGAGAATCCATCCTGTTGGAGTGTAGTATCCCTAGTAAGCATATAGGAGTGTAGGGGAACACAACCTCAAAGTCAATGGGAAGCCAACGAGAAAGGTTTGTGCATCTAAGAGGGATACCTTGATTACATAGATGTGATTTTCTAAGCTTTTGTATTAATCAAATGTATATTTGAGGGGAAATTCAGCCATAAAAAATGCTTGACTGAATTTTCATACACAAGGGTTGATTCTACTTCAAATTTTGATACTTTGTGTTTACTCATTTTAATGTCATTACATATAACTAATAATTTTCAAGTCCTTGTCTCATTTGATCTCATTTTATTTCAATTGTGAAGTGACTAAGCCTTGAACCCCAAATCCTCATAGCCAAGATTTAAAATGTATGCATTGCCTCATTTCTTCTCATTTTACTTTACTTAAATGGAGCAACTATGCCTTAGCCCCAAACCCACACAACTAAGCTTTGCACGCTACAAAATCCTCTCTCTCCTTGCAATTGCACTTCGTTTAGATATACTTTTCTTAGAAGAGAGGTAATGTCTCACTAAATACCTTACATGTTAACTTATCATCTGATCCCATTACATTTTCCAAGCATTGAGGACATTAATAAAGTTTCAAAATTCAATTTCACACTCATTTGATGAAATCACCATGTTCCATCAGTTTCAAGTAAACTCTACAAATAAATGTAAGTAATTATTTTGATTCTTTTCATTTATTCTAAATTAGCAAGTGAGAAAATTGCAGATGCATCTTCATTTTTAAAGTACAATCATCCAAAAAAACTCATAAAAGATTAAAGATAGGTTAAAACCTTTATGGAATGAAGCATATTGTTGGTATCCTCCAGAATAACACTACTTTCAGAAGTTGGGTTCAGATTTTACCACAAATGCAAGAACCAAAGCGAGAAGCTTATTTTAAAGTTTTTATAACATGATATATTATAAAATAAATTGAACAACCACACAGTATCTAGTATCATTCTAGATAGAGAAAAGTACTCGTTAGGCTATCTATGACATGAGTAAGAATTGCTACCCACCTACTTTCAAAATCATCATGGACATTTAAATATTAGAAAAGGAATTGATTAGGCTACCTATGACTAAATAAGAGTTATTCCCCACCTTTCCAAACTATAATGTACATTTAAGCTATCATATTTTATCAACATCCTTTCTATGATGCAACACGTTACAAATTTCTATTATATTTATGCATTATATGAGTTGACGTACTCGTAGAGTGCATAAATTCCAAAATAATTGTCCAAATACCCACGTTTCCACTAAATTAATTGTTAAGTAAGAGACACATTCTATTGTAGGAAGCATGCATCAATCAAACACTGCTCTACTCATAGTTTACAAACCCAACCAATTTTTCATACACAAACACATTCAAGACTAATCCACAATAACAAGCAATGGTCAAAAAAATATTCTTCATCAAACATCTACCAATGCATAAACAATGAGGAGACAAGAGACACATAGAATATGTGATCAACCAGGGCCAAAACCTCTCCAACATGAGAGGAAAACCCAAACAAGATCTTCTTCTTATATAGACTTCAATTGACGAATACCAAGACCATGGCCTAGTGTTGGCTTGATGGGGCCTGACCCACGTTCAGAAGTGTTTTAGCCAAACAAATCTTGAAACTATCAGCCCTTTCGGCAACCATCTATGGAGCGCGGACTGAGGTGTCACCCAAGGTAGTATGGGAGGGTGCTGGAACCAGGTTTCCGCACCCCAGGGATGTCTTGATGAGATCTGGAAAGGTCGAAAACTGATACTGTGCACCTGTGCAGCTCCGCGCAGTGGTTTGACCTTTACATAGCTATGTACAGAGCGCGAAGGGGCATGGTCTAGATCCTTTATCCTTACTGTTTTATTATTATAGATCTGACTTAATTTTGTGGGCCCAATATTTTTAACAATCATTCAACATTCATAATAAGTGCACGTGATCATAAACTGTAAGGAGATGCATAAACATATAACATAAGCATAAACATACAGATCTGCAGATGGATGAACAATATTTTAGAATCAACTTAGCTTTTATTAACTTTCCATCCTAGTACAATCTAATTCCACCCTGCACACTCAGCTTTAGGGGTCTGCACACATATATGTGGACTCTACCAGGCCTTTGCGCACATAGCTATAGAGCCTCTTCCTACTCCTACAACCCAAGACTTGGACTTACTGACTTAGAGCGAATATTAGATTCAAAAACCCATAAAACTTAGATCACATCTAAAAAGCTTTTTTTCTACCCTTAGAGCCTCTATCTATTTATACATTCCCATGGTCTGTGGACCGTGTGTAGGCCGACCCATTCTATATTAAATTACAATATTTTAGGGCGGACAACCCTTTAAATTGACTCATTACAATTCGTGCTCTGCACCCTTCGCGGAGCCTTTACAATACCATTACCCAAAATTGTGGGCTTTATGCCCCAAAACCGTTACGCGAGGGATCAGCTGCCCAACAGGCCCCCAACACAAACATCGTGACTTGCCCTCGAGTCACCCCATCGGTGTGCTGAGTCGCGCTGCCAAAGCTTACTAGTCGATCGTCCCTGTGAGTGACACACTACAATTTGTTGCTCCATCATTGCCTCCTGCAATGCCTGTTCAAGCTCCTGCTCCATTGCCCCTACTAATTTGCTTAACTGATGCTGCTTATTCCACTCTGCTAGGTTAAAAAAAAGTGACCCATCATCGGATTTTAGCTCTAGCTGAGATGTCAAATGTGTGCACTTTTTGTGCAAGAACAACAAGCTTGCGATCTCTGGTTCAGTATACTTAATGTCTGCTAAAGCTTTTGTTGCATTTTTGCAAGAGAGTTGTTGCTGTCTGCGAGGTCCCAATCTTCAAGTTTCATCGTGGGCACATGGCCCAGAGACGAAGTTTTAACTGGAATTCCATATTTTGTCTCCAGATTCACCGTCTTGCCCTTATCTTTAATAGATCACTTACCAGACCATGGGTTTCACAGCGACATCCAGACTGGTCCTACTACCTGTCTGGGAATTTATGGTACATCTCCCACTTTTGGCGTTGGGCTCGACGTGACGTCCTTGGCTGTCGACATCACATAGTCTCGAAGGTCCTGTGACTCTTTTGGCCATGTTGCAAACACTGGGCTTACTCTCAAAGCGTCGAAGTTCGACGGGTCCATATCTATTATATAGTGCAATAACTTAATTCTCAAGATGCCATGGTTTGTTCGGTGGATGACCAACTGTGATTTATAGGCTTGTTAAAATTCAAATTCAACCATTCCCCCCTTTTCTAGCTTATTAATGCTATATTAGCGGTAGACTGTTTCAAATCTAGTTCAGACTCGGTGTCTTAAATGCCCGCCACCCTCTCCTTTTCGCCTTAACTCGGACCTCATTTCATGAATAGTGACACCAACAATCACTTCCTTGTTTATCCGCGCAGCAGCCCGTTCTACGTGACAGTGACCCTTGTGACATACTGACCCTGCGCGCACCCTTGTTATGGCATAGCTCCCTAACAAACTCTTTTATAGTCCCACACTCTCTTTCGAGTGTTTGCAGCGGTGAGACTCTGCTTCCTACGGATAGTCACACAGTCAGCCCCCCCATGTAGAGCTTCAAGCGACTGCCATTTACTCTGACTAGGAAGGGTTCTCCATTAAGTTTGACTAGCTGGACCACGCCCTCGTCTATAACTTATTTGACCACATATGGTCCTAAGCAATGCATTCTAAGTTTCCCTGGGAATTTTTTGAGCTTTCTGTCATACAACAACACTAAATCATTTACCTCGAATGTGTGCATCTTGATATGGCAATCGTGCCAGCCTTTCTCGTGCTGTTTCTATACCTACTAATGGAATCCCACCAGAAACCATTCTTCCTCAAGTTCTTCCAATTGCACAAGCATCTCTTCCTATGCTTCACAGTCTAACATGCCTGTCATTGCTACTATTTGCAGACTGGGTACAATGTATTCCATTGGCATGACTGCTTCCATGCCATATACTAACCTGAAGAGCATCTGACCCGTCAACTTCTTGCATGTAGTTCTGTATGCCCATAATACGGTAGGTATGTGCAATTCCCAGTCATTTCGCTACATGTTACACACTTTGGCCAGCGCAGTCTCCACAATCTTGTTGAATGCTTTTATTGTCCCATTAGCTTGTGAATGGTATGGCGTACTTTGCTAATGGTACACTCATAACTCCTCGTTGAGTGCGCTGATAATTTCATTAAGGAAAAGTGTTCCGCAGTCACTCATTAAAACTTTCAAGCATCCAAATCGTGTTAGCACGTTGTTGAACAAAAATTTCACAGCCATGGCAGCTGTGCAGTCCTTAACTGGTTGTGCTTCCACCCATCGAGTTAGGTATTCTGTCGCAGTGATGATGTAGCACACACCTATCTTCCCCTGAGGTTTGATTGGCCCCACAAAGTCTATTACCCATTTTTCGAATGGCTGCAGCATCATCTATGGATTGAGTGGCATCTCATCCCTTCTTGATGGTTTCCCAGTCCTTTGACATATGTCATAGGCCCGACAGTATGCTTTCAAATCCTGATGTAGTGTTGGCCACCATAGCCCAACACAAAGAATATTTTGTGCCATCACCCGTCCTACATAGTGTCCTCTTGCAGCCCCTCCATGTGCTTCTGCAAGGATCTGCCCTCGTTCAAATTTGGGTACATATCTTTGTAATATTTCATTGTTTCCCATTTTCTAGAGATGACCTGCGATGACAGAAAAATCCACCACACATACCACCAATTCCTTCTTCTGTTGGACTGAATATCCCTGTGGCACATTCCCTGTGGTTAAGAAATGTATTATATCTTTGAAGTTGCCATCCGCGACATGCACTACATGGAGTTGTGCATTAGGTAATCCTTCCTCCAAATTTGTTGCCTCCTCGCCGTTCTCAATTCATGATAGGTGATTTGGTTCTGCATTTAGGCGTCTCGGCTTTATGATGACGTTGAAGTCATACTCTTGAAACAGTAAGAGCCATCTGCATATGCACCCCCCCAACACAGGCTTGTTCACTAGGTATTTCAACGCAGAGTGATTGGTATACATCTTGAAGTGCCCACCAAGTAGATAGTGGCGGTATTTCTAGAGCACGTATACCATTGCCAATCATTCACGCTCAGTAGCTGAATAGTTCTTTTCGTCTTTGGACAACTGACGACTCGTGAACGCAATCGAGTGATCTACACCCTCCGCACCTTCTTGCGTCAATACAGCACCCAGTTCGATACATGACGCATCAACATGTACATGAAATTTGATGTCCCATTTTTGGAAGACCAAAATGGGAGCGGATGCGATCGTTTCCTTGAGAACATCCAAAATTTTCTTACAATCATCATTCCAACAATATGTAATGTCCTTTTTCAACAATTGTTCCATTGGTGCTATGATTTGTGCATAGCTCTTAATAAACTCTCTATAGTAACCAGTGTGCCCCAATGTGGCGCGTAGTTGTTTGACACTTCGCAGCACTTCCAGATTGAGAATAATGGAAATCTTTACAGGATCCACCATCAGGCCCTATTTGCAGACCACATGGCCGAGCAGATTTCCAAAGGGGACTAGGAAGGTGCACTTGTTAAGATTCAGCGCAATCCGGTGTCCTCGGCAAGTATCCAGCATCAACCGTAAACTTGCTATATGGTGCTTAACTAAGCCAAATACATTCCAATCATCCAGATAGACCTTTAATAACTTGTGGATGTATTCCTTGAACACGGCCAGAACTACACGTGAAAATATCACTGGTGCATTTTTAAGTCCAAAGGGCATAATGGTGTATTGAAAACATCCCCATTCGGTTGCGAAGGTTGTCTTACTTCTATCTTCCGGCGCAGTCTTGATTTGATGGTATCCTAAGAAGCCATCTGTGAATGAGTAAGCTTCCTATCCACCAACATTCTCCAATACTTCATCTATAAACGGTGTTGGGAATGGATCTTGAACACAGGTGTCGTTAAGCTTCCTGAGGTCCACGCAGATTCTATTTTCGCCCTTCTATTTTTTCTCCTGTACTACCGTAGGACTCACCCAGTCTGATTCTTCCACTGGTTCAATAATTTCGGCTGCAAGCATTTTGTCCAATTCTTCGTGGACCTTTTCTTTATACTTCGGATTCAAATGGTAAGGTTGCTATTTAACCAACTTTGTGTCCGGTTTTAGAGTGATCTTCATCATCCCTAAGTCGCCAATGATCCCCTTTAAATCCGTGATTTTTGTTGGGAACAAATCTTGATATTCATGGAGTAACTTGGTGACCTTATCTACTGTCGCATCGTCCCAATATTCCCCAAGCATGACGTACTTCGGCTCCGCATCTCTACCGCATCTGTACTAATGTTTACCTGCTTTGTCTTTAGCGGCGCTGTGATGTCGGGGTCCTCAATTGATGGTCCATGAACTTTGCGACACCCTTCACTTTCTCGAATATTAATGTTTCAGGGGCCGTCATCATCTTCCTCTACTTGTATGTTATAACATTCTAGAGCATGGCTTAACTAGGTTGCCCATGCTGGTTGAACTTCTTCTCATGGTTCCCTTGGTATTTTGAAGATGGTGGCATTCACAGCTTGCAGCATGTCATCAATCTTCAAATGTGAATGTTAACAAAAATCCCTCATGCAAAACATCCCATTCGCCCGTACCATGTCGGAGTTCTGTCTCAGTATACCAATTCATGGGTATGACATCCAAGGTATGATAAAATAAGTGTACCCATTCAGGCTGAGGCTCTTCTCCATAGGGCTTGGTCCATTTTGCGAGGTGCGTGGGTGGGTCATCGCATTCATCGTATTTATTTGCTAGCCGTAGCTCTCGTTTCCCAAATCATAGCCACATCAACCTCGTGTAGCCACGCCAATTTTCAAAATTTCCTTGATGTGTTCCCCACCAATGCATAGGTTTCGCACGCAGCGCCCACTTCAATTCATCAAACTGCTATTTCTCTGGTGCTGCGCTCTCAAACTTTCTCAAGAGTTCATCCACCGTTGTCAATCCATCATATGTTAGTAGATCTCCGGCCTGGGTTGTTACGCAACACAATGATCTGGTCATCATGTTGCAATTCAGCATTGCTACTTCGTTCAACCAATTGTGCCAACGTTCGTCTTCTTCATCTGTATCCGAGGTGCAGGAACCTGTGCTCTCCTACGAGATTCTTCCATCTGCAGGAAAATTCATCCAATCCTGATCCTGCGCAGTTATCTTGTAGATACAATCCATCTCATCATCACTTCCATTATCATGCACGGGTTTAGTGTAGCACACTCCTTTGGTTGGATCTAGTGGAATGACTATGCGTAGGGACATTTTCTCGAATATCATCTTCCGCTTCTTCAGGTTGATGACTCCATTCATATCAGTGGCCCAGTCTATTCCTACCAACATGAGGTAAGGGTTGTTGTCATCCACAATCTCTATTACCTCAAAGTCCGCCTACGTGCTCAGGCCTTCGATATCCACTGTTACCCCTTGCAACCTTCCCATGGGCAATATCTTTTGTTGGTTCACAATCAATAATTGAATAGGGGACCATTGCAATGCAGGCCTGTCCATGTGTTGCCATGTCTGCTTCGATAACACATTCACGTCCAAAACCAGGTCTAGGATTACCTGATCCATCTCATATTCGCCAATATGCATCGTCAATCTCATCTCCCTCCCAGTGCACAATGTATGCTTCCCTAGCTTCCTGATTATGCACGGTTCCCCTGACCCTGCGCACCAAATTATCAACTCCTGTAGACCTTTAACCGCCTTGTTATCGCACAGCAGTTTCATGTATGTCTCTAAAAAGGTAGTAGGCATGGGAGGATCCATCCCTGTCTCTGGTTGATCCTTACTACCTAAAGTAGAGGCCTCCACAAAGCTCTTCTTAGCTTCCCTAAATGTCTCTTTTGCGCATTCCAAGTCGAACTCAGGTTCCTTTATGGGAGCCTTATGAACCCATGTATCTTCCTCGGGCTGCTTCTCCTTATCTTCCCCTGTGGTCTTCTTCGCGTGGTTCAGACCTCATCATTTGAATATTCTGCATCAGAGTAGGCTAAAGTACCCCTTTCTCATGCACCTGTGCAATTAATGTAGGACAATCTACCATTTCATGATCAAACTGCTCAAAGTAAAAACAAGATATTCTCATTGGGTTGGTACAATCGCTAGCGTAGTTCCCTAGTCCTCCACAATTGTAATAGATTAACTATCCTCGGCCCCTTCTTGGCCCCATTCCTCCTCATCCTCGACCTTGCACTTGAAATCCACTGCGCACCATCCTCGCAGCTGGGTCAAGGCCTTACATTTTTGTCTACATTCTATATGCTGGGGTCCGCTCCATCATTAACTCATAGCTGCGACAAGTACACTCTTCATGGCCCACCGATCTATAAAAATTGAAAAACAGCTGTTGGGAGTCTATGTATACTTCTGCAACAAATGATAGTTGTCCATTGTGTGCTTTCCTCCCACCTGACAGATCGCACACCAGAGCGCGGGTGCTACACTTGGTCCTGCCAATGCCTCTGGTCTCAATGACATTGGTCCCTATCCTGCCAAGTAGTTCACCAACACCGGGTAGTGATCCTTGTCATGGCCCTGGCCTTTACATTTTATGCATCACACTTCTTCGTGCACCTCTTGTCATGGCACCCTATCCTGCTTCAAACTCTGCATCTCCAAGCGTAGGTTCCGCAGTTGCACGTGGATCTATTGGACTCCCAATCCTGGATCCTGTATCGATGTTTCATGTAGCCTCATTATCATTTCCAGTGCTTCTGCCTGCGTCGAAAGCTTTTGCTGTGAAAACACCATCCTTAGTTGTGGTTTCAAAGACACCACAAACCATGCATGGTGCTACGCATCTGTTAGCGTCATATTAGCCTCGCAGATCGTACTTTTCACCCTCTAATCTAGATCCCAGGGGGTCTCACCTAGAAGCATGATGATCTCTTTAAATCCGATGATCGAATATGTCTCTGGCTTCGGCCGACTAAATTCTTTGTTCAACGCATCTTGGATCTTCGTTACTCCTACATTCATGTGATCATTCGAGTGCTTGATGTACCATGTCAGCGTGCGATCCTGTAGTGCGCTTACCAATGTAGCCTTCTTAATGTTATCGTCTGTATCCTGTTGTGCTTCCCACACTGCTCTTACCACGAACCAGAACTGATCCGGGTCCTCATTTTCAACTCCTCTAAACACGGGTAGCTTAATCACGCTCACCATACTAAACTGTTGGTTTGGTGGCAGTGGTGTGGGTGAAGATGAAGGTGAAGGAGGTGAAGCAAGTGGCGGCGTAAGTGGAGATGGCAACTGTGGAATGCGCTACCTTATCAAACTGACCGCACTCCTCGGCGAGACTTGAGTGCGCTCTTCCTCGCTTGCTCACAGAGGTGAAATTAAAGGATTGTTCTCTAATCCCTCAATCCCTTGGTAGATCTTTCCACTCCACATCGTTCCAATCATTAATGTATTCACAACACCCATTTTTCACATAACAGCATCTTAATCCAGGTATTCAAAGATTTTATGTACTTACCTCGTGGTCCCTTGAGAAAATGTCTTTCTACTTCGTTGTAGCTTACAGTCGTGTCTGTCAAGAATTCAGTGATAAACCATCCTATTATCCGGTCGAGCCAATGGTCTACGGCCTGCGCGATCTTATCTTTTGATGCCTCTAGCCTACAGACTAGCTCTGAAGTCCACACTATTGGTTTATCGAGCTTATACCTTCCTTGGCTGTCGGCTAACCTCGCGATCCAATCATACAGCTTTGAAGAGAAGCATATGAAGAATATCTCGTGGATTTCTGTATATATGTAGGGATCTAGCCACCTCTTATCAGATATCCGCGGAGTTCTGTTTTCCTGTGTCATGAACTTGTGAAGTTTCTGATCCAACCACCCTTCAATTTCTTTCTTCGTAGGGTTCAAGTGTTCCGACATCAGACATCCCTTAGGCAGATCCTGGTCCTAGCAACGGAACCATTTGTTGGCTTGATGGGGCGTAACCCAGGTTTAGAAGTGTTTTAGCCAAACAAATCCTGAAACTACCGGCCCTTTCGGAAATAGTCTGTGAAGCATGGAATAAGGTCTCACCTGAGGTATTATGGGAGGGTCCTAGAACTAGGTTTCTACACCCTAGGGATGTCTTGATGAGATCTGGAAAGGTTGAGAACTAATCCTACACACTTGTGCAGCTCTCTACAGAGAGTGAAGGGGCGTGGTCTAGATCCTTTATCCTTACTGTGTTATTATTATAGATCTGACTTAGTTTTGTGGGCCCAATATTCTTAACAATCATTCAACATTCATAACAAGTGCGCACAATCATAAACTGTAAGGAGATGCATAAACATATAACAGAAGCGTAAACATATAACAGAAGCATAAACATACAGATTTGCGGATGGATGAACAATATTTCATAATAAACTTAGCTTTTATTAACTTTCCGTCCTAGTACAATCCAATTCCACCCTGTGCACTCAACTGCAGGGGTCCGTGCATATAGCTACAGACTCTACCAGGCCTTTGCACACATAGCTGCAGAGCCTCTTCGTACTCCTACAACCCAAGACTCGAACTTACAGACTTAGAGTGAATATTTCATTCAGAAACCCATAATACTTAGATCACATCTAAAAGCTTTTTTTTCTACCCTTAGAGCCTCGCTCTATTTATACATTCCCATGGTCTGCAGACCATGGGTAGGCCGACCCATTCTATATTAAATTACAATATTTTAGGGCAGACAACCCTTTGACTTGACTCATTACAATTTGCACTCCGCGCCCTTCGCGGAGCTTTTACAATACCATTACCCAAAATTGTGGGCTTTAAGCCCCAAAACCATTATGCAAGGGATCCGCTACCCAAAACCTAGACCCTTGACTCAATGACCTCTCTAAGACCAAGTCACAAGCCTCCTTGATTCAACTTCCTTATTTTTCCTTGAGTCAATGATGATTAGGCTTCTTCCTTCAATAACTCGAATATCCTTCAAATTCCAGTTCCATGGATCAGATCTGTAGTTCTTGGCCCTCTTACATAAACCCTAGAACATGTGGCTGACCAACCTTTTGAACCTTGATCTTCTTCACTTGGATGGTATGAACTCTTATTATAATTCAGCATGTAACCTTGCTTATATTCTTCCTTGATTCGTCTTCTTGGACAACAACAAGATCTTCGACCTTTTCTATAGTAGATAGTTCTTCCTTCCTTTGCACGTGTGGATCTATTAACCCTAAAACAGACCCATAAACAACACCAAAATCTTCCCTCTTTGTTTCCTTCTCTTGGTTGGTTATCTTCGCACTTCCTATTACAGACTTACTTAACCAAATTTGCTTGTCCACAGATGGAGGATGAGCTGCCCTATATATAGTGTTTTCTCCATCAAAAACACATGCTAGGAAGTGTTAAGGAGTGCTAGGGGAACACAAGGGAGAAATAGGTGAAAATAATGCATGCAAATGAACGATTAATATTTTGTGACAATAAGTGTTAGTGAGTTCCAAGTGTGCCAAGGAGGGAGTGATAAGGTATGCTAGGCAGTGTTAAGGTGTATTAGAAGCCAGGGAAACATGCCAAGATGTGTCAGGTGCTAGGGTGTGCTAATGCATGCCATGGAGTGTTATGGAGTGCTAGGGAAACATAAGGGAGCACTAGTTTCAAATGCATGGAAATGAATGACTAAGAGTGTGTGACGAGTGTCAGTGAGTTCTAGGTGTGCTAAGTAGGGGACGACAAGGTATGTTAGGTGGTGCCAAGAAATTCTAGAGTGTTAGGGCAACATGCCAGGGTATGCCAATGCGTTCCAGGGTGTTCCAGTGCATGTCAGGGAGTGTTAGGGAGTGTGACATAAACACAATGGAAAACTAGTTTAAATGCATGGAAATGAATGAATAAGAGTGTATGATAGGGAGTGTCAGTGAATTCCAAGTGTGCTCAGAAGGGAGTGAACAAGTTATATGCTAGGTAGTTCGAAGGAATGCAAAAGTGCCATGACATGTCAAGGAGTCGTACGGTATGATATGGAGTGCTAAAGCATGCCATGGCATGTAGGGAATGCTAACATGTGCCACATAGTGCCAAGGGATTCTTAGACATGCCAGGTGCTATGTCATGCCAATATGTAAACTATGTTACTTAATTGTTTTATGGACATGGTTAGACGTGAGCCTTGACTTGGTAACTTCTTAAG
Source organism: Pinus tabuliformis (assembly GCA_031772625.1). Classification (NCBI taxonomy): domain Eukaryota; kingdom Viridiplantae; phylum Streptophyta; class Pinopsida; order Pinales; family Pinaceae; genus Pinus; species Pinus tabuliformis. The sequence continues at coordinate 65,871,235 of CM062805.1, read as the reverse complement.
TGAGATGAGTTAAGATTGGGAATGAGTAGCCTAAGATGAGTTATAGGCCATTCTTAGGTGAACAAGGGATAGTATAGTTGTAGTAACTGTAACTTGGTCAAGATGTTGTAGTTGAGGTAGGACTTGGTTGGTTCCCAAGTATTAAAACCAATAAGGGTAGTTATGAGGGCATGATAGCTAAGGAGTGTCGGGGCATGCCAAGGAATGAAAAGGCATGATAACACATGCCATACAATGTAAATGCATGTTCAGGAGTGTTAGGGAGTGTGAGGGCATCACAAGGGAGAACTAGGTCAAAGTGCATGGAAACAAATGAATAAGAGTGTCTTCCAAGTGTCCCAAGGAAGAAGTGTATTAGGATAATTTCATAATAGGACTTGCAATAGGTAAGCCTACGATTACGATAAGAGGATGGAACAAGAAATTTTAGACAAAGGGAGACTTTTGTCTAGGGACAACACTATTTTTCAATGGCTTTCTTGGGTTCCAAAGTCACAAAAAAAGTAAGGCTATCTATGAGGGCGTGACAACTAGGGAGTGCCAAGGTGTGCAAGGAATGCCAGGAAGTGATAACACATGCTAGAAAGTTCCAAGGCATGTTAGTCATTCCAAGACATGCCAAGTGCTAAGGCATGCCAAGAGGTGTCAAGTGCTAGGGTGGTGCCAACAAATGCTAGGGAGTGTTAGGGAAACACAAGGGAGGACTAGTTTCAATTTCATGTAAATAAATGAATAAGAGTGTGTGATGGGGAGTGTTAGCAAGTTTTGGGTGTTCTATGGAGGCATTGACAAGGTATGTTAGGTAGTGTCAGGGAAACACAAGAAAGGAATAGTTTTAATTGCATGGAAATGAATGAATAATGGTGTATGATAGGGAGTGTTAGCAAGTTCTAGGTGTGCTAAGGAGGTATCTATGGACAAATTTTGGGAGGGTTTGGAGAATTTTTTTTTTGGTGCAGACTTGCAATTTTTTGTCTAGCAACACAGCGAGCTCACGCTTTGATTCTTCCTCAGGGCTCCAAATGATGTAAAATTAGCATTTTTGGAAATATTATGACCCCATATCAAAATAAATTTTCCCGCTTTCCTAGTCTGGGGCTGGGTTTTTGAGAAATTTGCAAAAGAGATGCCAAAAATCGCCTTTCTGCCCCTCTCTTTCCATTTCGTTGCGCACCTGGAGACACCTTGGGATAATGGCCATATATTAGCCAAAAATTGGTCATTTTGAGTGGAACAATACTCTAAAGACATCTAAACTCTCCCAAATTTCAAAAAATGGCTTTCGATCTGGATTTGGAATTCAGAAAGGTATTCAAAAATGGCCTCCAACAGCTCGTTGTACACCTGGAAATTTCTGAGATTTTTGTAAAAATTTCACTGTATAATTTTTTGTAATTCCTAGTTTGACTCTGGTAAAAGTCAAAAGGGTGAAGTAGATGAATGTGAGGGGTAAAAGTAAATGTAAATAATGGGTGGTTAGTATTTATAAGTTGTTTTGATCTAAATTTGACCTCATTTATGAGAGAGGTTGGAGTCAAAGTTAATTGTAGAAGTCGTTTTTAACTTCCCTAGACATTAAGGTTTGGTTAGAAAACCTCATGGAAAAGTTCCTAGAGTCATTGATTCAACCCCTAAGAGTGGGGAGATGTTGTTTTGGTCTTTATGTATCAGTTGCTCAGTGATAGAATGCATTGGATTTCAAAGGAGAGAACTGTTGTAACTTGTACTTGGACATTTTCTGGAAGTCAAAGGACAGAATTTGCAACTATTATCTAGGAATTCATGTGCAGTAAGTTTGTTATGTTATTTTTTCTCTGTTATAGCTTTACATGAAAGATATTAATCTTCTCTTTCCAGTCATCAATTATTAAATGGTTTTCCTTACATTTTATAAACAAAATTCTTTGCATAAAGCTTTGTTTTGATGGAAAAATCATTATTTGTTACTTTATTTCTTTCTTAATGAATTCATGTTTCATGCTCATTAATACCTTTCGCTTCTTCTAAACACTACACTACACCGAAAAAGCCTAAGATCCATCACAAAAGTAATGCTATCTTTCTCCTTTTTGTATTTTTTGTTGTAACCCTTTGATCCTCGGACCTAGATAACTAGTTTTTCTCCCTAAATTTTACAAAACCCACTTGAACCTAGCTATCTAGCCTAAAATCATTTACATTCCAGTCGTCTCTTTTTTGTGATTTCATAGAGAGAGCCCTCTTTGGTTTGGTAGGACTAGCTACCAAAGTAAAAGCTTGGTCTTTGATTACCTCCATCGATCTCCTCATCAGCTTGGGACATTATGGATGATAACAAAGGGCATGAAAACTAGGGAGTGCCAAGGTGTTCTAGTGAATGTAATGTTCCCAAGTCATGGAAAAAAGTAATGCTAGTTGCAAGCTCATGACTGGCAAGATGTGTTAGGGAATGCTAGGTGTTACACTAAAAAATGTCACCATGACTATTTGCAGTTAGTATGGCTCCATCCACTGTCATACTATCCTCCTTGGCAAGTCTCATGCCTCTGCTCTCCATGTCAAACTTCAAGAAAGAGAGAAAAGTCATTTAAAGTCAATTATCTCTGGTACACAGTTTCTCTTAGCCTTACCTGTGGGTACGCAACCCAAGTTCACAAAACCTGCGTACTTGTACGCTTTGTATGTAAAGGGATGGGTGCGTACTCTTGTAAAGGTCAAAAGGCGCAAGTTTCACTCCAAAAAGTTACTTGTGGTCATTTCTAGACTCTTCTAGAAGCATGTTTGATGTGTATGAAGCGCCTCCAGATGGTTCATGTATCCCTACCAAAGAGGAACTTATCCCATCAATAGGGGAGCTATCCCATCCAAAGAGGGGCTTATCCCATTGATGGTGGACCTGAATAACTTCCTCTAGAGCACTATAAATATAGGCATTGGGCCAAAGGGAGGAGAGGTTGAAAGCTGAACATTCCTAAGGGTAGATGCTGCTGGAATTAGGACTTCCTTGTAGAAGCTTGTGAGGAGAGATTACCATCTTTACTTGTTTCCATTGGGAGGTGGGTGAGCTGATCAGAGTAAGGGAGAACTCTTGTGGACCCTGGGAGGAGCTTGCACAACACCAAGGCTCAGGTTGTAATGGTTCCTTTTGTTACCTTTTAATACAAATTAGTCCATTCTTCTCAACAATTTGTTATTAATGAGTTGTTTCATGTACTCCTTGGTCTACATGTTAAATATGTTTTATTTTATGTGATATTCAGGTGCTATTTAATCGTTTGATTGTTGGTGAATGCAGGTTTCGAAGGGAAGGAGGAGCTCATCCGGATCAACGAAGCTGGACTACTACAACAATGTTGGATTACAGGTAGGATCTAAACACTTGATTTCTCATATTGTAAAAGCATATTTAGAGAAGGATTTCTCTTATTTGTCTTGTTTGTCATTAGAGAGTCTTAGGCTTTCTAGGAAGGTCGGTTGTGTCCGCACTAACGACTCTTTCCGCATGAAAAAATGGCGACTCCGCTGGGGACTCCATGAATGTGTTTGAGTTCTTTTTGATTTGATATTTTGATCTGAGAAAAATTGCTTGTTTTCTGATTTTTGGTTGTCTAGCTGTGTATTTGGGTGGGTTAGCTTAGAGTCAATTTAGGTTTTTATTTTTCTTAACCTTGCCAGCAGTACGCAGTCTCTGGGTTTAACACAGTGCGTACTTGTACGCACTGCGTCTTTGTGCACAGTGCGTACCCGTGCCTGTGTGAACAGATGACCTGCGTACCCCTGTCAATTTTGAGAAAATTCCAATTTTTTACTTTTTTCTCTTTAGATTTTGCTTTTACTTTGTTTTTACTGCCCAGATCCATCAGTTTACTGTCAAAGATCTTCACCTGAACTTGTCCCGTTAGTGTCGAGGGTTTTGGTGGAATTCATAGGGATTTTGCCTTAGGGTTTGATTTTTAACTGGTCCTGTAGTGACTTTGGCGTTAGGGGTTGTCAAACTTTGGATCTCCCTGGTTTTGATCAGTCCTCTTAGGAGTCGGGCCTGTCATAGAAGTCACCCTAGTGAGAGACCTACCTTTGTGTCTTCTCTTTGTGAATCTCGAAAAGTTTGTTTGTTAAAGCCTTGAATTCCATTCTTGAGAAAAAAGAACAAAAAGATTTCGATTTTGTTTTTTGGTTAGTTTATGATTCTGCATGAACTGATCCTTAGTTGCATTTTGACTAAGTAAAACATCCGGGAATCATCCTTGTAGGCTTTTGTCCTCATTATTTTTGCTTTTAGGTAAAATTCCTTTTTAATTTGCTTTTGAGTGATTTGATTTGATTGTATTAGATTTGTTAAATTCGATTTGATAAAATAGTTTTATATGCTTTATTAACATAGAAAAAACACAAAAATTCTTTTGGAAAAAGTTTGCTTTGGTAGCATTTGTAGATTTTGGAAGAAAAAGGAAATTTCGTAGAGTAATTAGTGGTCATGAGTTGTGTGTTTTGAAAAGATAAAGAGAATTGTTTCTTTGATTGTCTTTACTAAGAAAGTTGTTTTCTATAAAATTTGCATTTTCCAACTCTCTTAGTTAGGAGATTCATTGAAAAGGAAAAGTAGTGTAAATCATCTTAGGTGCATCTTTGTAGTGGTTGTGAGTTGAGTCTACACACCACCAGTTTCATCTCCATCACCTTTTGTCTTTAAGAAAAACCATAAAATCAACGTAGTAACTTTTATTTACTAGGGCTCTGAAACACCAATTTAGATCAGGCTAGTGTCTTGGAGTAGGAGAGTAATTAACTCTCCAAGACAACAAAACCAAACAAGTAGCTTATCCTGTGATAGAATAAATCCAATTGTCTCATTTGTACTCTCCGAAAGCTCCTCTTAAAGGAGAAGCACGAGCTCGTGTCCGAACCAGTGAGGGGATCAATCCTCCCTCGTTGGGAACGACGCCAGACACGCACGTATTACAAACGGTAAACCTCGGATTAACCATTGTCGAGGAGCCAGGGGTCACTTGTCGATAAACCTTGGATTATTGTCAAGGAACTGGCAAGGGGATTGAGCTTGATACTCTGCCCTTGCGTGTTGTCGGAGTGTAGACTGTTCCCCCAGGTGCATTTCTTGCGGTTGGTAACCTTAGTGACCATTATCTTTAGGATTCTACTGAGGTGACGGTGGAGGGAAGATCCCACTGTACCTGGAGCAGATGTCGACTAGACTGACTTGGATTTTCCGGGGGGTTCACTTCACTCGAGACGGTTAAAGTGGAGGAACTTGTGCCGGTCTATTCATTAAGCAGGTTGCTAGGGTAACTGTTCCACCCGCCACTTCTGTACTGAATCCAGCGATGTTCGATTTCATCTCCAACTAACGTTTTCGATCTGGAAGGCTACTGTTTGTGTTTGGTTTGACGCCCTAGATTCTTTAGGCGTATGATTCAAATTTGTTTGGTTCTTTAGAGACTTTAGGTGATTTGTTTTGAGATTTTACTTTGTTTGCATGTGCAGTAGTTAAAAGTTTTTAACTGTGGCGGTATTACCGAGACAGTCCCGTAGACTTCGGGGCAAGTCTCCTGAGGTTGTTTCTGTGGCCGAATTGTTGAGAAGATCCCGTATACTTCGGGGTGAATCTTCTCAAGAGGTCCCAAGTCATTACGAAGGTTTAAAGGTCCTTGTAACTCCTCCTAGCGGCAGTAGAGTAGGTTCACCAGAAGAAGGAGAGTCTTCATTGGTAGTCCATCAAGATTACCAAAGTCTAGAGACAGGTTATAATCCTGAAGCAGTTGAAGTTTCTGAGCTTGCTGGTAGTTTTTCATCTACTAGTGATATAGGCGAAGAACCTGAAATATCTGAACGTGTTACTCCAACTTCTAGTGTACCAGATTCACCCAGGGTAGAAAGAGTCATCACCGAAAATCTTCCTACTGGTTTGATAGCTATTGAAGAACTTGCTCCAGAGGAAGAATTAGGCGTATCTACCCTTGAAGATCAACCTACTATTGATCTCAGGGAGCATGAATCTATCTTTTATAGTCCTCCTAGAAGTACTACTTGGTACCTTTCGTTAACCAATTATTTAGACAACTCAGGGGTAGGTTTTTCTCCACCTCGTACTCCTTTTCCACCTGGAGGTATTTATACTCCTGTAAATATGTCTGGTCAGTCGTCTGTGTTTACTCAATCTCCTGAATCTTTCTTGCACGGCGGTCCTTCTGTTCCCACCGGGTATCAATCACTTTCTGGTACCTTTGCGGGGGCATCTCCTCAACCCATTGATCATGGGTTATTAGCTGGAAACAATGGTAACAAACCATTGGGTGTAGGGGACATTTACATGATGTCAGGTTCAGTTCCCATTTCTCAACCTCAAGGTGGTCAATTAACGCCTGGGGGGCAACCTCAAGGTACACAAATTGTGTCTGGGGGGCAGCTTCAAGGTCAATATGTACCCGTGGTACAATACATGCCTCAAGGTCAACCCCAGCCTCAATATGTACCCCAGGGTCAACCTCAGTATCAATATTTACCTCAAGGGTATCAACCTCAAGGTCAAGGTTAACCCCAGTATCAGTATTTACCCCAAGGTTATCAACCTCAAGGTCAATACTCGAGTCAAAGTTATCAACCACCTCAAGGTCAGTCATATGTTCAAGGTATGGGAACTATGCCTTTTAGTTATCAATCCTATCCTCAATCCGGTTATGGATCTCAGTATCCTCAACCTGTTATGGGTCAATACCCCGGAATGATAGTCTGGAATCCATCACAAGGTCAACAGGTGTTGCAGCCAAGTATACAGTTGTTACCTCAAACTGGACAACCCGTAGTTTCTGGTCCACCGCAGCAACCGCAACCTGTCCAGTCAAATGTTCAAACTTCTGTAACTTCAATAGTTACTCAGCCACCAATTGCACCTAGTACTCCATCTCAAACGGCTGTTGCAACTACCGCAACATCTACCGCACTTACTTCTGGAGTATCGACAGCTCCGGTTTCTACTGTCGCTGCAACCACTCCTCAGACATCTTTACCGTTGTCCGGATCTACGATTCAAACCACGGTCCAGATGCCTGTAGGGCAGCCTGGTTTAAGTACTGTTGTAACAACTCAACCTCAATTTACCCACCAACAGTACCAGGGACAGTACCAATTCGGTCCTGTTGTCCAACAACCGGTTTACCGGTATCAACCGTATCCTGGGTACACTTATCAACAGCCTCAACAACCCCAGTACGGTCCGGTTAATCCTGGTTTTCCAGGAGGATATAATATCCCTAATGCGATTCCTGTTCCTAGTTATCCTGGATATCCTCCTCCTGGGACTGGTCTTGTGACCCAGAGTTTTAGAGATCCTAACCGGCAGTTACCGTTTATCGCAACTTTGGATTTACCAGACTTGACGCGCCTAACGAACGATCCAATTCAATATCTTCCGTTCTGGCCGCCAATGCCAAATAAGTTGCCCAGTGATATACCCAAGTTCAAAGGTAAGTCTGGAGAGGATCCGTCCAATCACGTGATGACTTACCACCTCTGGTGTGCTTCAAATTCTATCTCGGATGATTCGATCCGCTTACGTCTTTTCCAACGTACGCTCATTGGTCTTGCGGCCAAGTGGTACATTGAGTTACCACGGGCCTCTTTTTACAATTTTAGCCAGTTAGCTACCTCGTTCCTAACTCATTTTCAGTTGCCGGTCAGATACGATAACAGCACGGAGCTATTAACTTCATTAAAACAATCAACCTCCATTTATATTTCCGATCACATCCATGAATGGAGACGTCGAAGACGTTTAGTGAAATTTTTTATCCCGGACCAAATCTTAGCTGAATGGTTTGTAAAATCATTATTACCGAAGATTACTGAAGATGTAGCTAAGGCCGGAGTAGTTACTGAGGAGCAAGTCATTGCTCAAGCCCAGTAACTTGACTTAGTTTACACTCAGTCGGGTACGTTGCACGAGAAGATCCCAAATCTTCCTAAGTCGAATCAAATTGCTGTTGCTCCTTCGGGGTCTCATGCTGCTGATGGCATGATTGGTACGGTGAATACGAAAAGTAAGAAGAAATCCTCAAAGAATTCTTCTCCAATAATAACCTTATCGGACTCCCCGACAGGAGAATCTTCTCCTGAAATTACTGCCGATATTCATGCTGTAGAGTCATCTACGGCTAAATCAAAAAATGGTGGTAAGAAGAAAGGCAAGAAGAAAGATAAAGCAGACAAGGCTCCAAAGGAGAAAAAAGAGAAGTTGGAATCTAACGACAAAAAGTGCAAACCTCACTATCCTTGTTTAATTTGTGAAGAAGATCATTTCACAAGAGATTGCCCTCATCGGGCAGAGGTTGTGAAAATCGTTAAAGGTTCCCCAACTCCTACTATTTTGAAAGATCCATTTCCAAAGCAGGAGAGTAAAATGATAGGTTCTTCCTCGAGCGCTAGTGAAGAACCCATATTGATGATGTCTCATGTACGGATTGCGACTCGATCGCAAGATTATGGTAGTAAGAATCCTGTTGATGGCAAGGAAGCAGAATCTTCTCATTCTAATCCATCAACCTCAGCTCCCGGTTCCGATCCACTACAGATCGAGAAACCTAACCTGGACATGATAATTAAACCGCCCGCCAAGGGTATACTTCGAAAGTCTGCTTTCAATCCACATGCGAGAGCAGTTCAGAATTATAACATTGTTGAGGATTTAGCTGTTTCACCCTCAGCAATGTCGGCTTTGGAAGTGCTGCAATCATGCCCAGCACAACGAAAATTACTCTTGTCGGCTATAGGAGCTGTTGATATTCAGGACCCGAACCTGATAATCTTTGATCTAGAAAATAGTACACCGCGTCTCCCTCATCAAATGGCTTTCCAGATTCCAGTGATAGTCAAAAATAGGCCTATTCATCAAACTGTAATTGATGAAGGAGCGTCTACGTGTATTATGTCGATTCAGTGTTGGAGATCGCTTGGTTCTCCTTCACTCAACCAATCCCCGACGATTCTTAAGGCCTTTGATGGTCGTGGGTTCCATCCGTTTGGCATTCTACAGGATTTGCCTATAGGGGTTGAAGGAAAAACCGTTAGTCTGGATGTGGAGGTGGTTGATGCCCCTCTAGACTACAACCTTCTTTTGGGTCGCAGTTGGTCTTATGCTATGACAGCGGTTGTGTCATCGGTCTTCAAAGTTATAAAGTTTCCACATAATGGTAAGATCGTGATGATAGACCAGCTGGCTTACTTTTCATCTGACCCAGCCTCTTCAGAGAGTATCCAGCATGTCGGTAAAACGATTATCCCTTACAGGGATGTTGGTGTAGGATTGGTTAAAGATTCGGTTTACTGGGAACTTTTCCCTTTCCTTCCATCAATGCAGACCCTTCATTCGCATCCATTCATATGATTACTTCAGACGCTATTATTTACGATGATCCTTGGATTGTCCCATCTGAATCTGAAATAGACTCCTTCGGTAATGCAATGCCTTTGAATCCATATGAAATTGCTTATGAAGCCTTGCAGTCTTTTTCCGACTCCAATTCAACCCATTTCGACCAAATGAATGTGGTCCATGAGGAATCACTTTTCACATCAACCTCAGAACGGATAACATTTCCCGAAGTTGTGTCATCTGACGAACAACTTCACGAAATCCTAAGTGTAGACGATCTACCATGGGAAGATCTTCATCATAGATCTTCGTTTTTACCTGAGGGTGATGACTTTGAAAATGATTTTTCATCAGTATTTACAGCTGAATATGTCAACGACACTCAGAATCCCATGAAACATCCTGATTCAGAGTTGAATTTGGGAAACATTTCCCAAACTATTGCCATTGACATTTCAGTAAAAACCGGAGTTATTGAAAACATTCATATCGGTGCCTCGTGTACAGATAAAGAAATTCAAACATACAAGGTCCTATTTCAAGAATTCCGCGATGTGTTTGCCTGGTCCTATGAGGAAATGCCAGGAATTGATCCCTCCATTGTTGTTCATGAAATCAAGACCTACCCGGACGCTAAACCCGTTCGGCAACATCTACGTCAGATACACCCTAGGAAAGCGGCTGCGATTAAAGCAGAAGTTGAGAAGCTGTTGAAAGTAGGTTTCATTTATCCGATCCCGTTAACGGATTGGGTATCGAATATTGTTCCGGTTAACAAGAAACAAGGAACAATAAGAATATGTATCGACTATAGGGATATAAATTGTGCTTGTCCAAAAGACAACTATCCTACACCCTATATCGATCAAATAATTGATGATTGTGCCGGCAGTGAAATATTTTCCTTTATGGACGGTTTTTCCGGTTACAACCAAAACAATATTCTACCTGCCGATCAACCAAAAACGGCTTTCATTTTTCCTTGGGGGACGTTTGCTTATTGCAAATTACCTTTCGGACTTAAGAATGTCGGAGCCACTTTCCAACGGGCAATTTCTTACGTGTTTCACGACATCAAGCACATTGTGCAACCGTATCTCGATGATTTGCCTGCTCGTTCTTTACATCGAGCTGATCACCTTGTCCACTTACGCGCTATTTTTATGAGGTGTTGGCATTATCGAATTCGGTTGAACCCACACAAATGTGTCTTCTGCATAAAGTGGGACGATTGTTAGGATTTGTCGTTTCAAAAGCCGGTATCCGCGTCGATCCCTCGAAGGTCGAAGCTATCATCAAATTGCCTCCTCCTTCGAGTTTGCGCCAACTCCAAAGTTTGCAAGGGAAAGCAAACTTTTTACGTCGATTCATTCCTAACTACGCCGAGGTTGTTGAAACAAAACGCTCAATTTTCTTGGGATGAGATAGCTCAGAAATCTTTTGATGCACTTAAGCACGCGTTGACCCATGCACCTGTTGAAAATAATACTGAGAGGGGGGGTGAATCAGTATTATCAAGCAATTTAATAAATCTTCCTTATTTGATCTTTGAATTATTTTTGCATGTCAGTACCATAAAATAATGAGCATGAAAAACAGATAATCACACCAAAGAACACAAGATGTAAGGTGGAAACCCAATGTGGGTGAAAACCACCTGCTGCAATATGTCTCTATCTTCTTTTCAATTTAGAAACTTCTTTTACAATGATTTTGTACTGGTGCAGTCCTTTACCAGTACGCAGGCTGCAACCTGCAGAGAGCTACAACTCTCTCTCTTTCTCGTTTTCCAGTCTACTCCTGGAAGGGAGCTACAACCCCCTACTTCTTTTCATAAAGCATCAGATGATCAACAAGTACATAACAGATATAGACCACTACAGATATCAGATCAGCAATAACAGAAACAACCCAGAACACCTTATCAACAGAGAAATTCAATCAACAGAACATTTTAAAACAGAGACGCAGTTTTCCTTTCTGTGGCCTGCGACCAGACGCTGTTGACCTTCTGTTACTCTGCGTCCACACGCAGATGTCCTTCTGCTTCGCTGCGTGCCCACGCACTGTTCCTTTGTCTGCTCTGCGTTCTGTTGCTTCAGGGACGCACCCAAGGATACTATCGCGCCACGTCTTTCGCTACAGAGACGCACCTGAAAACACTATCGCGCCGCGTCCTTCTGCTTCAGAGACGCACCTGAACCTTGATCTCCCTGCGTCCCCACGCAGGTCTCTCTCTACTGTACTGCGTCTTGGCGCACTTGCCCTTTACAGTACCTGCATCCCGGCGCACTTTTCCTTCACTGAACCTGCGACCCTTCAGATATAAAAGATATGAAGACTTCAGAGCAAACCCAAACAGTCAGATCTACCAGATCTGATCATGCGCCATAGAGATCACAGTCCATTAGAAGATTCGCCCTCTTAGATCTGAACTAGATCTCACCAAATAAGATATTCAACCCAAGACAATTGCTCAATCCAAATGAACTCCTTTGCTTTATATAGGCAAGCTCCTCCCCAAAACATGGAACAATACCACGAGCCGACACCATAGAAACACAAAACCGTCGGCTAGATACCACACAAGAAACCCCCACGTGCTTTTCTCTGCCTTGAAATGTGTGCATTGGGTGGACGCACCCCCTGAACGGCTGGCCGGCGTCCCTGGACGCGGGTTCTATATGGTATACCTACGGGGACGCACTTTCTGAACCGATTGCCTACGTCCTTCTTAATTTTCAACAAACTGAGAGCCTTACCACTGGAGTTGCCATCAAGTACAACATCTGTAACATACAGTCATACCAGAAAACATAATGCCAACAATCTCCCCCTTTGGACTTGATGGCAACCTCACAAACTTCAGCTTCATTCTCCCCCTTTGACATCAAGGGCAAAGGGTATGCTCCCCCTAAGCTCATGCTCCCCCTGAATATGAACCAGATCTGCAGCAACGCACCACCATGAAAGAGATAGAGACATATTGCAGCTATTTCCAAGATCTCCTTCTCCATAATGCCAACAATGCATTATGTGCTCCCCCTGAGCCTGTACCACCAATAAGAATAGGTTCAACAAGATGATGCATCAACAACCCCCAGCTTTTGCCTGAGGTATTCAAACGTGTCCCTGGGCAATGGTTTGGTAAGAATATCAGCAACTTGTTCCTTGGAAGGAACATACTCCAACTTGACTTTCTGTTCAAGCACTTGTTCCCGAAGAAAATGATACTTGATTGGTATGTGCTTGGTTTTTGAATGCATAACCGGATTCTTTGAGATGCTGATTGCACTTGTGTTATCACATAAGATGGGGATAGGTGGTGTACAAGTGATTTGAAAATCCTGCAAAGTCTGCATCATCCAAAGGAGTTGAGTGCAACAAGATGTAGCAGCAACATATTCCGCTTCAGCTGTAGACAAGGCAATCGAACTCTGTTTCTTGCTGAACCAAGATACCAGTCTGGAACCCATAAAGAACGCACCACCACTTGTGCTTTTCCTGTCATCCACGCTTCCGGCCCAATCTGCATCTGTATAAGCATGAAGAGTAAGATCTGTATCTCTAGGATACCATAAGCCATAATTTTGAGTCCCTTGAAGATATTTGAAAATTCTCTTTACTGCCTGAAGATGAGTCTCCTTCGGATTTGCCTGAAATCTTCCAACTATTCCAACTGCATGCATGATGTCCAGTCGGGTACCTGTCAAATATAGTAAACTTCCAATCATAGATTTGTAGGTTGGTTGATGTACTGCTGCAGATTCATCATTTGCACTGAGACTACATCCTGTGACCATGGGTGTACATACAGGTTTTGCATCTTCCATGCCATATTTCTTCAAAATCTGCTTGAGATACTTGGTTTGAGATAAAAAGATTCCTCCTTCCTTTTGTTGGATTTGCAAACCAAGGAAATATGTCAGTTCTCCTAGCAAGGACATTTCAAATTCTTTTTGCATGACCGAGGCAAAGCTTTGACTCATAGCTTCTTCATTGCTGCCAAAAATAATGTCATCTACATACACAACAAGTATTAGCAATTTGTCATTTTCAACTTTTATATACAGATTGCTATCTGCTGAACCTTTTGAGAAACCTTGTTGATGAAGATATTTTTCCAACCGGTAGTACCAAGCCCTTGGAGCTTGTTTGAGACCATAGAGAGCCTTTTTTAATCGGCATACAAGATTTGGATCATTTCCAAGAATGAACCCATCTGGCTGTTCAATGTACACTTCTTCTTCCAAGTCTCCATTCAGAAAGGCTGATTTCACGTCCATTTGAAATACTTTGAAGTTTTGAAAACTTGAGAGAGCAAGGAACATCCGGATGGCCTCAAGTCTTGCAACAGGAGCAAAAGTTTCTTCAAAGTCTATTCCTTCTTGCTGCGCATACCCTTTACAAACAAGTCTGGCTTTGTTTCTAATTACTTCTCCATTTTCATTCAATTTATTTTTGAAGACCCATTTTGTTCCGATAACATTCTTATCCTTTGGTCTAGGAACCAGCTCCCAAGTGTTGTTCTTTTCGATTTGCTCAAGTTCTTCATCCATTGCTTTCACCCAACATTCATCTTTGCATGCTTCTTTCACATTTTGTGGTTCAGTAGAGGAGAGTAATGCCAAATAGCTTGAGGCTTCTGCAACAGTTCTTCTTGTTTGTACACCTGCTTCTTTCTGTCCCACAATCTGAGATTCTGGATGATTCTTCTGAACATATCTGGATGGAGTTTTCTCTTCTATTCTTGTCTGCTCCTCTGGTTCTTCTTGAGGTTCTCTTTGGGGTTCTTCTTCTTCATCATTCTGTCTTTGAGGGTAGCCTTCATCTTCTTCTATATCTTCATGATGTACTTGCCTAGGAATATATCCCTCCTCATCAACCACTACATCAATGCTGTCAACAATTCTGCCAAGTCTTTTATTGTAGCATTTGTATGCTTTGCTATGTGGAGAATAGCCAAGAAGAATGCCTTCATCTGCTCTAGGTTCAAGTTTGCCAAGTTGCTCATCAGTATTCTTGATATAGCATTTGCTCCCAAAGATTTTGAAGTGCTTTACTGAAGGAGTTTTACCACTCCAGAGCTCATGAGGAGTTTGAGTGCTGTTCACCTGGACATTTGTCTTGTTGAGAATAATAACCGCAACATGTGTAGCTTCACCCCAGAAAGTTGCGGGAGTTCCTGATTCATCAAGCATAGCACGAGCCATTTGTTGGATTGTTCTGTTCATTCTTTCAACAACTCCATTTTGCTGAGGAGTTCTAGATGTAGAGAATTCTCTCCTTATCCCATGTTCATCACAGAAATCGAAAAATTCATTTGAAGTAAATTCCCCACCTCTGTCGGATCTGAGGCACTTAATTTTGTGACCTGATTCATTTTCAACCAAGGCTTTGAAGGTCTTGAATTTTTCGAATGCTTCATCTTTGTGCTTCATAAGTCCTAACCAGACAAACCTGGAGAAATCGTCAATAAATAATATCAAGTATTCCTCTCCTCTAGGTGTTCTTTTCCTGAATGGGCCACATGTATCTGTATGTACTAGCTCAAGAGGCATGCTAGCTGATCCCTCTTTCTCTGGAAAGTTAGTCCTGGTTTGTTTTCCAAACTGACATGATCTGCATATGGTGTTGTCAGGAATTTTGATATCTGGAAGATCGCGAACTGCCTGATATTTGCATGCTTTCCTTATTTGTGAGAAGCTTAGATGTCCCAACCTTTGATGCCATAACCAGTGCTCTTCATCCTTGCTAAGATAGCATTGTTGTTCTCCTTCTTCAAATATGTACAGATTATTTGGAGTTCTTTTGCCTTTGAGTACTGTTTTACCTGTATCAAGATCACGAACAAGACATCCATTCGATCTGAAAATAACCTCGGTTTTCTGATCACACATCTGACTGACACTTAGAAGATTATGCTTCAATCCATCAACATACAAAACATTTCCAGCCTTGACCTTTTCTTTCAAAGGAGCAATACCTTTTCCTTTTATAGTTGCAGGAGTATCATTTCCAAAAGAAACTTTCTTTCCCTTTTCTAAAGTAGAATAAGATTCAAGTTTTTCTTTATCACCTGTCATATGTTTCGAACATCCACTGTCAATGTACCATAGATTTTCCTGTCCTTCTGCATAAAATGCTATCCCACATCTTTCTGTTTGAGGTTCCTTTATTTTCCATGTTTTGGTGCTTGTGGCTTGTTCCTTTTTCTCCTGAAACCTGCTCCTGCATTCAGAGTCTTTATGACCAAAATTATTGCAGATAGAACATTCAACTTCATTTTCAAGAACCGAAAAGTTGTTATAGGTCCTTTTTGTAATCCCTGTCATACTTCTTTTTTTTTGAGCTTCCCTAGTCATGATTGTTTTATATGCAACACATTGAGCTGCTTTGTGACCAAAGTTATGGCAAGAAAAGCATTGTCCATTGAAGAAGCTTCTGCGGTTATTGAATCTACCAGCCAACTGATTGTAATTTCTATTTTCATCTATTCTTGAACCAAACTGAGAAGATTTTACCTGTGGCTGGTTGTAGCTTTTGTTCACCCTTAAGATGGATTGTCCCTGATAGTTTCTGTTTGTAATTCGTCCCTGCTTTACCTGATTATCTTCATTGTTCTTCTGCTCATTTCTTCTTGCTGCATCAAGATAACTTTTTGAGGTGGATGCTTGAGAAGTTTCTCCATTATAGCCCAAACCTGTTTTGTTTAGAGGAGACCGCTGCACATTGATAATCTCATCCAAAGTTTCAGATCCTTTGACAAACTTAAGATTAATAGCTTTTGTTTTCTCAATTTCTTTTCTGAGACCAACAATTTCACCTTCTAGTTTTTCAAGATGTTTTTCCTTTTCATCAATTCGAAATTGCAAAGTATCAATGATCACATTCTTTTCTTCTATGCATCTCTTGAGTCTAGTAATTTCATCATAGAGATTATCCACATCTACAGCATCCTCATAATCATCATCTTCAAATGCCATTAACAGCTTATATTTATTACCTTGTTCATCTTCATCACTGTTTGATAAGCCATCACTATCTTCATGGGTATAGTAGCTTTTTTTATTTGAACTTTGTTTCTTGTTCCATTTAGCAGGTTCTTTTCCTTTATCCTTATAAGGACATTTTGCAGCATAATGACCTACTCTTCCACAAGCAAAGCATTTGAAAGGTAGCTTACCTCTGAACCTTCCAGAACCCCTTTGAAGATTTCTGACAAAATTTGATTCTTCTTCCTCTTCTTCTGGAACATGGCTTGCTTCATAGTAATCTTCTTTGCCTGATGCCTTAAAAGCAGCTTCCCTTCTGTCTGATGGACCTCCCTTTCTCATTTCATAAGCAGTTAGAATTCCATGTAGCTGAGACATAGTGAGAACACGGAGATTTTCCTTTTCTTCTATTGCAGATACTTTAGATTCAAACTTGGGGGATAATGATCTTAGAATCTTTTGAACTACTATAGTCTCTTTTATTTCTTCACCCAAATTTTTCATACAATTAACAATCTCATCTACCCGAAGAAAATAATTAGCCACACTTTCATCATTATACATCTTGAGAGTCTCATATTGAATCCTAAGAGTTTGAAGTTTAGCTTGTTTTACCTGTTCATCTCCTTCATAGCTAGTGATCATTTTGTCCCATATCTCTTTTGCTGATTTGAAGTGCATGACCTTCATGAATTCTGTTTGGGATATACTTCCTAATAGAGTACTGACTGCTTTTGCATTTGTTTCATACTGCTTTTTCTCAGCTGGATCTGTAGGAGTAGCTGAAGGAAAAGCATAGCCTGTTTCTACAATGTTCCAAACTTCTGTACCAAGAGATTGAAGATATGCAGTAACTCTTACCTTCCAATAATTGAAATTTGTCCCATCAAAAATAGGTGGCCTGATTGATGCTTCTTTCTCGTAGTTGCTCATGATGAACGATCTACCTTCAAGCGATCAAGCTTCTCTGAAGGACCTGCTCTGATACCAATTGTTGAAAATAATACTGAGAGGGGGGGTGAATCAGTATTATCAAGCAATTTAATAAATCTTCCTTATTTGATCTTTGAATTATTTTTGCATGTCAGTACCATAAAATAATGAGCATGAAAAACAGATAATCACACCAAAGAACACAAGATGTAAGGTGGAAACCCAATGTGGGTGAAAACCACCTGCTGCAATATGTCTCTATCTTCTTTTCAATTTAGAAACTTCTTTTACAATGATTTTGTACTGGTGCAGTCCTTTACCAGTACGCAGGCTGCAACCTGCAGAGAGCTACAACTCTCTCTCTTTCTCGTTTTCCAGTCTAATCCTGGAAGGGAGCTACAACCCCCTACTTCTTTTCATAAAGCATCAGATGATCAACAAGTACATAACAGATATAGACCACTACAGATATCAGATCAGCAATAACAGAAACAACCCAGAACACCTTATCAACAGAGAAATTCAATCAACAGAACATTTTAAAACAGAGACGCAGTTTTCCTTTCTGTGGCCTGCGACCAGACGCTGTTGACCTTCTGTTACTCTGCGTCCACACGCAGATGTCCTTCTGCTTCGCTGCATGCCCACGCACTGTTCCTTTGTCTGCTCTGCGTTCTGTTGCTTCAGGGACGCACCCAAGGATACTATCGCGCCGCGTCTTTCGCTACAGAGACGCACCTGAAAACACTATCGCGCCGCGTCCTTCTGCTTCAGAGACGCACCTGAACCTTGATCTCCCTGCGTCCCCACGTAGGTCTCTCTCTACTGTACTGCGTCTCGGCGCACTTGCCCTTTACAGTACCTACGTCCCGGCGCACTTTTCCTTCACTGAACCTGCGACCCTTCAGATATAAAAGATATGAAGACTTCAGAGCAAACCCAAACAGTCAGATCTACCAGATCTGATCATGCGCCATAGAGATCACAGTCCATTAGAAGATTCGCCCTCTTAGATCTGAACTAGATCTCACCAAATAAGATATTCAACCCAAGACAATTGCTCAATCCAAATGAACTCCTTTGCTTTATATAGGCAAGCTCCTCCCCAAAACATGGAACAATACCACGAGCCGACACCATAGAAACACAAAACCGTCGGCTAGATACCACACAAGAAACCCCCACATGCTTTTCTCTGCCTTGAAATGTGTGCATTGGGTGGACGCACCCCCTGAACGGCTGGCCGGCGTCCCTGGACGCGGGTTCTGTATGGTATACCTGCGGGGACGCACTTTCTGAACCGATTGCCTGCGTCCTTCTTAATTTTCAACAAACTGAGAGCCTTACCACTGGAGTTGCCATCAAGTACAACATCTGTAACATACAGTCATACCAGAAAACATAATGCCAACAATCTCCCCCTTTGGACTTGATGGCAACCTCACAAACTTCAGCTTCATTCTCCCCCTTTGACATCAAGGGCAAAGGGTATGCTCCCCCTAAGCTCATGCTCCCAATGAATATGAACCAGATCTGCAGCAACACACCAACATGAAAGAGATAGAGACATATTGCAGCTATTTCCAAGATCTCCTTCTCCATAATGCCAACAATGCATTATGTGCTCCCCCTGAGCCTGTACCACCAATAAGAATAGGTTCAACAAGATGATGCATCAATAACCCCCAGCTTTTGCCTGAGGTATTCAAACGTGTCCCTGGGCAATGGTTTGGTAAGAATATCAGCAACTTGTTCCTTGGAAGGAACATACTCCAACTTGACTTTCTGTTCAAGCACTTGTTCCCGAAGAAAATGATACTTGATTGGTATGTGCTTGGTTTTTGAATGCATAACCGGATTCTTTGAGATGCTGATTGCACTTGTGTTATCACATAAGATGGGGATAGGTGGTGTACAAGTGATTTGAAAATCCTGCAAAGTCTGCATCATCCAAAGGAGTTGAGTGCAA
The DNA here is from genome assembly GCA_031772625.1 of Pinus tabuliformis. NCBI lineage: Eukaryota > Viridiplantae > Streptophyta > Pinopsida > Pinales > Pinaceae > Pinus > Pinus tabuliformis. The sequence continues at coordinate 65,851,977 of CM062805.1, read as the reverse complement.
CAAGATGCATCAGCAACATATTCCGCTTCAGCTGTAGACAAGGCAATCGAACTCTGTTTCTTGCTGAACCAAGATACCAGTCTGGAACCCATAAAGAACGCACCACCACTTGTGCTTTTCCTGTCATCCACGCTTCCGGCCCAATCTGCATCTGTATAAGCATGAAGAGTAAGATCTGTATCTCTAGGATACCATAAGCCATAATTTTGAGTCCCTTGAAGATATTTGAAAATTCTCTTTACTGCCTGAAGATGAGTCTCCTTCGGATTTGCCTGAAATCTTCCAACTATTCCAACTGCATGCATGATGTCCGGTCGGGTACCTGTCAAATATAGTAAACTTCCAATCATAGATCTGTAGGTTGGTTGATGTACTGCTGCAGATTCATCATTTGCACTGAGACTACATCCTGTGACCATGGGTGTACATACAGGTTTTGCATCTTCCATGCCATATTTCTTCAAAATCTGCTTGAGATACTTGGTTTGAGATAAAAATATTCCTCCTTCCTTTTGTTGGATTTGCAAACCAAGGAAATATGTCAGTTCTCCTAGCAAGGACATTTCAAATTCTTTTTGCATGACCGAGGCAAAGCTTTGACTCATAGCTTCTTCATTGCTGCCAAAAATAATGTCATCTACATACACAACAAGTATTAGCAATTTGTCATTTTCAACTTTTATATACAGATTGCTATCTGCTGAACCTTTTGAGAAACCTTGTTGATGAAGATATTTGTCCAACCGGTAGTACCAAGCCCTTGGAGCTTGTTTGAGACCATAGAGAGCCTTTTTTAATCGGCATACAAGATTTGGATCATTTCCAAGAATGAACCCATCTGGATGTTCAATGTACACTTCTTCTTCCAAGTCTCCATTCAGAAAGGCTGATTTCACGTCCATTTGAAATACTTTGAAGTTTTGAAAACTTGAGAGAGCAAGGAACATCCGGATGGCCTCAAGTCTTGCAACAGGAGCAAAAGTTTCTTCAAAGTCTATTCCTTCTTGCTGCGCATACCCTTTACAAACAAGTCTGGCTTTGTTTCTAATTACTTCTCCATTTTCATTCAATTTATTTTTGAAGAACCATTTTGTTCCGATAACATTCTTATCCTTTGGTCTAGGAACCAGCTCCCAAGTGTTGTTCTTTTCGATTTGCTCAAGTTCTTCATCCATTGCTTTCACCCAACATTCATCTTTGCATGCTTCTTTCACATTTTGTGGTTCAGTAGAGGAGAGTAATGCCAAATAGCTTGAGGCTTCTGCAACAGTTCTTCTTGTTTGTACACCTGCTTCTTTCTGTCCCACAATCTGAGATTCTGGATGATTCTTCTGAACATATCTGGATGGAGTTTTCTCTTCTATTCTTGTCTGCTCCTCTGGTTCTTCTTGAGGTTCTCTTTGGGGTTCTTCTTCTTCATCATTCTGTCTTTGAGGGTAGCCTTCATCTTCTTCTATATCTTCATGATGTACTTGCCTAGGAATATATCCCTTCTCATCAACCACTACATCAATGCTGTCAACAATTCTGCCAAGTCTTTTAATGTAGCATTTGTATGCTTTGCTATGTGGAGAATAGCCAAGAAGAATGCCTTCATCTGCTCTAGGTTCAAGTTTGCCAAGTTTCTCATCAGTATTCTTGATATAGCATTTGCTCCCAAAGATTTTGAAGTGCTTTACCGAAGGAGTTTTACCACTCCAGAGCTCATGAGGAGTTTGAGTGCTGTTCACCCGGACATTTGTCTTGTTGAGAATAATAACCGCAGCATGTGCAGCTTCACCCCAGAAAGTTGCGGGAGTTCCTGATTCATCAAGCATAGCACGAGCCATTTGTTGGATTGTTCTGTTCATTCTTTCAACAACTCCATTTTGCTGAGGAGTTCTAGCTGTAGAGAATTCTCTCCTTATCCCATGTTCATCACAGAAATCGAAAAATTCATTTGAAGTAAATTCCCCACCTCTGTCGGATCTGAGGCACTTAATTTTGTGACCTGATTCATTTTCAACCAAGGCTTTGAAGGTCTTGAATTTTTCGAATGCTTCATCTTTGTGCTTCATAAGTCCTAACCAGACAAACCTGGAGAAATCGTCAATAAATAATATCAAGTATTCCTCTCCTCTAGGTGTTCTTTTCCTGAATGGGCCACATGTATCTGTATGTACTAGCTCAAGAGGCATGCTAGCTGATCCCTCTTTCTCTGGAAAGTTAGTCCTGGTTTGTTTTCCAAACTGACATGATCTGCATATGGTGTTGTCAGGAATTTTGATATCTGGAAGATCGCGAACTACCTGATATTTGCATGCTTTCCTTATTTGTGAGAAGCTTAGATGTCCCAACCTTCGATGCCATAACCAGTGCTCTTCATCCTTGCTAAGATAGCATTGTTGTTCTCCTTCTTCAAATATGTACAGATTATTTGGAGTTCTTTTGCCTTTGAGTACTGTTTTACCTGTATCAAGATCACGAACAAGACATCCATTCGATCTGAAAATAACCTCGGTTTTCTGATCACACATCTGACTGACACTTAGAAGATTATGCTTCAATCCATCAACATACAAAACATTTCCAGCCTTGACCTTTTCTTTCAAAGGAGCAATACCTTTTCCTTTTATAGTTGCAGGAGTATCATTTCCAAAAGAAACTTTCTTTCCCTTTTCTAAAGTAGAATAAGATTCAAGTTTTTCTTTATCACCTGTCATATGTTTCGAACATCCACTGTCAATGTACCATAGATTTTCCTGTCCTTCCGCATAAAATGCTATCCCACATCTTTCTGTTTGAGGTTCCTTTATTTTCCATGTTTTGGTGCTTGTGGCTTGTTCCTTTTTCTCCTGAAACCTGCTCCTGCATTCAGAGTCTTTATGACCAAAATTATTGCAGATAGAACATTCAACTTCATTTTCAAGAACCGAAAAGTTGTTATAGGTCCTTTTTGTAATCCCTGTCATACTTCTTTGTTTTTGAGCTTCCCTAGTCATGATTGTTTTATATGCAACACATTGAGCTGCTTTGTGACCAAAGTTATGGCAAGAAAAGCATTGTCCATTGAAGAAGCTTCTGCGGTTATTGAATCTACCAGCCAACTGATTGTAATTTCTATTTTCATCTATTCTTGAACCAAACTGAGAAGATTTTACCTGTGGCTGGTTGTAGCTTTTGTTCACCCTTAAGATGGATTGTCCCTGATAGTTTCTGTTTGTAATTCGTCCCTGCTTTACCTGATTATCTTCATTGTTCTTCTGCTCATTTCTTCTTGCTGCATCAAGATAACTTTTTGAGGTGGATGCTTGAGAAGTTTCTCCATTATAGCCCAAACCTGTTTTGTTTAGAGGAGACCGCTGCACATTGATAATCTCATCCAAAGTTTCAGATCCTTTGACAAACTTAAGATTAATAGCTTTTGTTTTCTCAATTTCTTTTCTGAGACCAACAATTTCACCTTCTAGTTTTTCAAGATGTTTTTCCTTTTCATCAATTTGAAATTGCAAAGTATCAATGATCACATTCTTTTCTTCTATGCATCTCTTGAGTCTAGTAATTTCATCATAGAGATTATCCACATCTACAGCATCCTCATAATCATCATCTTCAAATGCCATTAACAGCTTATATTTATTACCTTGTTCATCTTCATCACTGTTTGATAAGCCATCACTATCTTCATGGGTATAGTAGCTTTTTTTATTTGCACTTTGTTTCTTGTTCCATTTAGCAGGTTCTTTTCCTTTATCCTTATAAGGACATTTTGCAGCATAATGACCTACTCTTCCACAAGCAAAGCATTTGAAAGGTAGCTTACCTCTGAACCTTCCAGAACCCCTTTGAAGATTTCTGACAAAATTTGATTCTTCTTCCTCTTCTTCTGGAACATGGCTTGCTTCATAGTAATCTTCTTTGCCTGATGCCTTAAAAGCAGCTTCCCTTCTGTCTGATGGACCTCCCTTTCTCATTTCATAAGCAGTTAGAATTCCATGTAGCTGAGACATAGTGAGAACACGGAGATTTTCCTTTTCTTCTATTGCAGATACTTTAGATTCAAACTTGGGGGATAATGATCTTAGAATCTTTTGAACTACTATAGTCTCTTTTATTTCTTCACCCAAATTTTTCATACAATTAACAATCTCATCTACCCGAAGAAAATAATTAGCCACACTTTCATCATTATACATCTTGAGAGTCTCATATTGAATCCTGAGAGTTTGAAGTTTAGCTTGTTTTACCTGTTCATCTCCTTCATAGCTAGTGATCATTTTGTCCCATATCTCTTTTGCTGATTTGAAGTGCATGACCTTCATGAATTCTGTTTGGGATATACTTCCTAATAGAGTACTGACTGCTTTTGCATTTGTTTCATACTGCTTTTTCTCAGCTGGATCTGTAGGAGTAGCTGAAGGAAAAGCATAGCCTGTTTCTACAATGTTCCAAACTTCTGTACCAAGAGATTGAAGATATGCAGTAACTCTTACCTTCCAATAATTGAAATTTGTCCCATCAAAAATAGGTGGCCTGATTGATGCTTCTTTCTCGTAGTTGCTCATGATGAACGATCTACCTTCAAGCGATCAAGCTTCTCTGAAGGACCTGCTCTGATACCAATTGTTGAAAATAATACTGAGAGGGGGGGTGAATCAGTATTATCAAGCAATTTAATAAATCTTCCTTATTTGATCTTTGAATTATTTTTGCATGTCAGTACCATAAAATAATGAGCATGAAAAACAGATAATCACACCAAAGAACACAAGATGTAAGGTGGAAACCCAATGTGGGTGAAAACCACCTGCTGCAATATGTCTCTATCTTCTTTTCAATTTAGAAACTTCTTTTACAATGATTTTGTACTGGTGCAGTCCTTTACCAGTACGCAGGCTGCAACCTGCAGAGAGCTACAACTCTCTCTCTTTCTCGTTTTCCAGTCTAATCCTGGAAGGGAGCTACAACCCCCTACTTCTTTTCATAAAGCATCAGATGATCAACAAGTACATAACAGATATAGACCACTACAGATATCAGATCAGCAATAACAGAAACAACCCAGAACACCTTATCAACAGAGAAATTCAATCAACAGAACATTTTAAAACAGAGACGCAGTTTTCCTTTCTGTGGCCTGCGACCAGACGCTGTTGACCTTCTGTTACTCTGCGTCCACACGCAGATGTCCTTCTGCTTCGCTGCGTGCCCACGCACTGTTCCTTTGTCTGCTCTGCGTTCTGTTGCTTCAGGGACGCGCCCAAGGATACTATCGCGCCGCGTCTTTCGCTACAGAGACGCACCGGAAAACACTATCGCGCCGCGTCCTTCTGCTTCAGAGACGCACCTGAACTTTGATCTCCCTGCGTCCCCACGCAGGTCTCTCTCTACTGTACTGCGTCTCGGCGCACTTGCCCTTTACAGTACCTACGTCCCGGCGCACTTTTCCTTCACTGAACCTGCGACCCTTCAGATATAAAAGATATGAAGACTTCAGAGCAAACCCAAACAGTCAGATCTACCAGATCTGATCATGCGCCATAGAGATCACAGTCCATTAGAAGATTCACCCTCTTAGATCTGAACTAGATCTCACCAAATAAGATATTCAACCCAAGACAATTGCTCAATCCAAATGAACTCCTTTGCTTTATATAGGCAAGCTCCTCCCCAAAACATGGAACAATACCACGAGCCGACACCATAGAAACACAAAACCGTCAGCTAGATACCACACAAGAAACCCCCACGTGCTTTTCTCTGCCTTGAAATGTGTGCATTGGGTGGACGCACCCCCTGAACGGCTGGCCGGCGTCCCTGGACGCGGGTTCTGTATGGTATACCTGCGGGGACGCACTTTCTGAACCGATTGCCTGCGTCCTTCTTAATTTTCAACAAACTGAGAGCCTTACCACTGGAGTTGCCATCAAGTACAACATCTGTAACATACAGTCATACCAGAAAACATAATGCCAACAATCTCCCCCTTTGGACTTGATGGAAACCTCACAAACTTCAGCTTCATTCTCCCCCTTTGACATCAAGGGCAAAGGGTATGCTCCCCCTAAGCTCATGCTCCCCCTGAATATGAACCAGATCTGCAGCAACGCACCAACATGAAAGAGATAGAGACATATTGCAGCTATTTCCAAGATCTCCTTCTCCATAATGCCAACAATGCATTATGTGCTCCCCCTGAGCCTGTACCACCAATAAGAATAGGTTCAACAAGATGATGCATCAACAACCCCCAGCTTTTGCCTGAGGTATTCAAACATGTCCCTGGGCAATGGTTTGGTAAGAATATCAGCAACTTGTTCCTTGGAAGGAACATACTCCAACTTGACTTTCTGTTCAAGCACTTGTTCCCGAAGAAAATGATACTTGATTGGTATGTGCTTGGTTTTTGAATGCATAACCGGATTCTTTGAGATGCTGATTGCACTTGTGTTATCACATAAGATGGGGATAGGTGGTGTACAAGTGATTTGAAAATCCTGCAAAGTCTGCATCATCCAAAGGAGTTGAGTGCAACAAGATGCATCAGCAACATATTCCGCTTCAGCTGTAGACAAGGCAATCGAACTCTGTTTCTTGCTGAACCAAGATACCAGTCTGGAACCCATAAAGAACGCACCACCACTTGTGCTTTTCCTGTCATCCACGCTTCCGGCCCAATCTGCATCTGTATAAGCATGAAGAGTAAGATCTGTATCTCTAGGATACCATAAGCCATAATTTTGAGTCCCTTGAAGATATTTGAAAATTCTCTTTACTGCCTGAAGATGAGTCTCCTTCGGATTTGCCTGAAATCTTCCAACTATTCCAACTGCATGCATGATGTCCGGTCGGGTACCTGTCAAATATAGTAAACTTCCAATCATAGATCTGTAGGTTGGTTGATGTACTGCTGCAGATTCATCATTTGCACTGAGACTACATCCTGTGACCATGGGTGTACATACAGGTTTTGCATCTTCCATGCCATATTTCTTCAAAATCTGCTTGAGATACTTGGTTTGAGATAAAAAGATTCCTCCTTCCTTTTGTTGGATTTGCAAACCAAGGAAATATGTCAGTTCTCCTAGCAAGGACATTTCAAATTCTTTTTGCATGACCGAGGCAAAGCTTTGACTCATAGCTTCTTCATTGCTGCCAAAAATAATGTCATCTACATACACAACAAGTATTAGCAATTTGTCATTTTCAACTTTTATATACAGATTGCTATCTGCTGAACCTTTTGAGAAACCTTGTTGATGAAGATATTTGTCCAACCGGTAGTACCAAGCCCTTGGAGCTTGTTTGAGACCATAGAGAGCCTTTTTTAATCGGCATACAAGATTTGGATCATTTCCAAGAATGAACCCATCTGGATGTTCAATGTACACTTCTTCTTCCAAGTCTCCATTCAGAAAGGCTGATTTCACGTCCATTTGAAATACTTTGAAGTTTTGAAAACTTGAGAGAGCAAGGAACATCCGGATGGCCTCAAGTCTTGCAACAGGAGCAAAAGTTTCTTCAAAGTCTATTCCTTCTTGCTGCGCATACCCTTTACAAACAAGTCTGGCTTTGTTTCTAATTACTTCTCCATTTTCATTCAATTTATTTTTGAAGAACCATTTTGTTCCGATAACATTCTTATCCTTTGGTCTAGGAACCAGCTCCCAAGTGTTGTTCTTTTCGATTTGCTCAAGTTCTTCATCCATTGCTTTCACCCAACATTCATCTTTGCATGCTTCTTTCACATTTTGTGGTTCAGTAGAGGAGAGTAATGCCAAATAGCTTGAGGCTTCTGCAACAGTTCTTCTTGTTTGTACACCTGCTTCTTTCTGTCCCACAATCTGAGATTCTGGATGATTCTTCTGAACATATCTGGATGGAGTTTTCTCTTCTATTCTTGTCTGCTCCTCTGGTTCTTCTTGAGGTTCTCTTTGGGGTTCTTCTTCTTCATCATTCTGTCTTTGAGGGTAGCCTTCATCTTCTTCTATATCTTCATGATGTACTTGCCTAGGAATATATCCCTTCTCATCAACCACTACATCAATGCTGTCAACAATTCTGCCAAGTCTTTTAATGTAGCATTTGTATGCTTTGCTATGTGGAGAATAGCCAAGAAGAATGCCTTCATCTGCTCTAGGTTCAAGTTTGCCAAGTTGCTCATCAGTATTCTTGATATAGCATTTGCTCCCAAAGATTTTGAAGTGCTTTACCGAAGGAGTTTTACCACTCCAGAGCTCATGAGGAGTTTGAGTGCTGTTCACCCGGACATTTGTCTTGTTGAGAATAATAACCGCAGCATGTGCAGCTTCACCCCAGAAAGTTGCGGGAGTTCCTGATTCATCAAGCATAGCACGAGCCATTTGTTGGATTGTTCTGTTCATTCTTTCAACAACTCCATTTTGCTGAGGAGTTCTAGCTGTAGAGAATTCTCTCCTTATCCCATGTTCATCACAGAAATCGAAAAATTCATTTGAAGTAAATTCCCCACCTCTGTCGGATCTGAGGCACTTAATTTTGTGACCTGATTCATTTTCAACCAAGGCTTTGAAGGTCTTGAATTTTTCGAATGCTTCATCTTTGTGCTTCATAAGTCCTAACCAGACAAACCTGGAGAAATCGTCAATAAATAATATCAAGTATTCCTCTCCTCTAGGTGTTCTTTTCCTGAATGGGCCACATGTATCTGTATGTACTAGCTCAAGAGGCATGCTAGCTGATCCCTCTTTCTCTGGAAAGTTAGTCCTGGTTTGTTTTCCAAACTGACATGATCTGCATATGGTGTTGTCAGGAATTTTGATATCTGGAAGATCGCGAACTACCTGATATTTGCATGCTTTCCTTATTTGTGAGAAGCTTAGATGTCCCAACCTTCGATGCCATAACCAGTGCTCTTCATCCTTGCTAAGATAGCATTGTTGTTCTCCTTCTTCAAATATGTACAGATTATTTGGAGTTCTTTTGCCTTTGAGTACTGTTTTACCTGTATCAAGATCACGAACAAGACATCCATTCGATCTGAAAATAACCTCGGTTTTCTGATCACACATCTGACTGACACTTAGAAGATTATGCTTCAATCCATCAACATACAAAACATTTCCAGCCTTGACCTTTTCTTTCAAAGGAGCAATACCTTTTCCTTTTATAGTTGCAGGAGTATCATTTCCAAAAGAAACTTTCTTTCCCTTTTCTAAAGTAGAATAAGATTCAAGTTTTTCTTTATCACCTGTCATATGTTTCGAACATCCACTGTCAATGTACCATAGATTTTCCTGTCCTTCCGCATAAAATGCTATCCCACATCTTTCTGTTTGAGGTTCCTTTATTTTCCATGTTTTGGTGCTTGTGGCTTGTTCCTTTTTCTCCTGAAACCTGCTCCTGCATTCAGAGTCTTTATGACCAAAATTATTGCAGATAGAACATTCAACTTCATTTTCAAGAACCGAAAAGTTGTTATAGGTCCTTTTTGTAATCCCTGTCATACTTCTTTGTTTTTGAGCTTCCCTAGTCATGATTGTTTTATATGCAACACATTGAGCTGCTTTGTGACCAAAGTTATGGCAAGAAAAGCATTGTCCATTGAAGAAGCTTCTGCGGTTATTGAATCTACCAGCCAACTGATTGTAATTTCTATTTTCATCTATTCTTGAACCAAACTGAGAAGATTTTACCTGTGGCTGGTTGTAGCTTTTGTTCACCCTTAAGATGGATTGTCCCTGATAGTTTCTGTTTGTAATTCGTCCCTGCTTTACCTGATTATCTTCATTGTTCTTCTGCTCATTTCTTCTTGCTGCATCAAGATAACTTTTTGAGGTGGATGCTTGAGAAGTTTCTCCATTATAGCCCAAACCTGTTTTGTTTAGAGGAGACCGCTGCACATTGATAATCTCATCCAAAGTTTCAGATCCTTTGACAAACTTAAGATTAATAGCTTTTGTTTTCTCAATTTCTTTTCTGAGACCAACAATTTCACCTTCTAGTTTTTCAAGATGTTTTTCCTTTTCATCAATTTGAAATTGCAAAGTATCAATGATCACATTCTTTTCTTCTATGCATCTCTTGAGTCTAGTAATTTCATCATAGAGATTATCCACATCTACAACATCCTCATAATCATCATCTTCAAATGCCATTAACAGCTTATATTTATTACCTTGTTCATCTTCATCACTGTTTGATAAGCCATCACTATCTTCATGGGTATAGTAGCTTTTTTTATTTGCACTTTGTTTCTTGTTCCATTTAGCAGGTTCTTTTCCTTTATCCTTATAAGGACATTTTGCAGCATAATGACCTACTCTTCCACAAGCAAAGCATTTGAAAGGTAGCTTACCTCTGAACCTTCCAGAACCCCTTTGAAGATTTCTGACAAAATTTGATTCTTCTTCCTCTTCTTCTGGAACATGGCTTGCTTCATAGTAATCTTCTTTGCCTGATGCCTTAAAAGCAGCTTCCCTTCTGTCTGATGGACCTCCCTTTCTCATTTCATAAGCAGTTAGAATTCCATGTAGCTGAGACATAGTGAGAACACGGAGATTTTCCTTTTCTTCTATTGCAGATACTTTAGATTCAAACTTGGGGGATAATGATCTTAGAATCTTTTGAACTACTATAGTCTCTTTTATTTCTTCACCCAAATTTTTCATACAATTAACAATCTCATCTACCCGAAGAAAATAATTAGCCACACTTTCATCATTATACATCTTGAGAGTCTCATATTGAATCCTGAGAGTTTGAAGTTTAGCTTGTTTTACCTGTTCATCTCCTTCATAGCTAGTGATCATTTTGTCCCATATCTCTTTTGCTGATTTGAAGTGCATGACCTTCATGAATTCTGTTTGGGATATACTTCCTAATAGAGTACTGACTGCTTTTGCATTTGTTTCATACTGCTTTTTCTCAGCTGGATCTATAGGAGTAGCTGAAGGAAAAGCATAGCCTGTTTCTACAATGTTCCAAACTTCTATACCAAGAGATTGAAGATATGCAGTAACTCTTACCTTCCAATAATTGAAATTTGTCCCATCAAAAATAGGTGGCCTGATTGATGCTTCTTTCTCGTAGTTGCTCATGATGAACGATCTACCTTCAAGCGATCAAGCTTCTCTGAAGGACCTGCTCTGATACCAATTGTTGAAAATAATACTGAGAGGGGGGGTGAATCAGTATTATCAAGCAATTTAATAAATCTTCCTTATTTGATCTTTGAATTATTTTTGCATGTCAGTACCATAAAATAATGAGCATGAAAAACAGATAATCACACCAAAGAACACAAGATGTAAGGTGGAAACCCAATGTGGGTGAAAACCACCTGCTGCAATATGTCTCTATCTTCTTTTCAATTTAGAAACTTCTTTTACAATGATTTTGTACTGGTGCAGTCCTTTACCAGTACGCAGGCTGCAACCTGCAGAGAGCTACAACTCTCTCTCTTTCTCGATTTCCAGTCTACTCCTGGAAGGGAGCTACAACCCCCTACTTCTTTTCATAAAGCATCCGATGATCAACAAGTACATAACAGATATAGACCACTACAAATATCAGATCAGCAATAACAGAAACAACCCAGAACACCTTATCAACAGAGAAATTCAATCAACAGAACATTTTAAAACAGAGACGCAGTTTTCCTTTCTGTGGCCTGCGACCAGACGCTGTTGACCTTCTGTTACTCTGCGTCCACACGCAGATGTCCTTCTGCTTCGCTGCGTGCCCACGCACTGTTCCTTTGTCTGCTCTGCGTTCTGTTGCTTCAGGGACGCGCCCAAGGATACTATCGCGCCGCGTCTTTCGCTACAGAGACGCACCTAAAAACACTATTGCGTCGCGTCCTTCTGCTTCAGAGACGCACCTGAACCTTGATCTCCCTGCGTCCCCACGCAGGTCTCTCTCTACTGTACTGCGTCTCGGCGCACTTGCCCTTTACAGTACCTGCGTCCCGGCGCACTTTTCCTTCACTGAACCTGCGACCCTTCAGATATAAAAGATATGAAGACTTCAGAGCAAACCCAAACAGTCAGATCTACCAGATCTGATCATGCGCCATAGAGATCACAGTCCATTAGAAGATTCGCCCTCTTAGATCTGAACTAGATCTCACCAAATAAGATATTCAACCCAAGACAATTGCTCAATCCAAATGAACTCCTTTGCTTTATATAGGCAAGCTCCTCCCCAAAACATGGAACAATACCACGAGCCGACACCATAGAAACACAAAACCGTCGGCTAGATACCACACAAGAAACCCCCACGTGCTTTTCTCTGCCTTGAAATGTGTGCATTGGGTGGACGCACCCCCTGAACGGCTGGCCGGCGTCCCTGGACGCGGGTTCTGTATGGTATACCTGCGGGGACGCACTTTCTGAACCGATTGCCTGCGTCCTTCTTAATTTTCAACAAACTGAGAGCCTTACCACTGGAGTTGCCATCAAGTACAACATCTGTAACATACAGTCATACCAGAAAACATAATGCCAACAGCACCGTTGCTGCATCGTCCCAACTACAACCAGGACTACTTTTTGTATCTCGCCGCCTCCCACTCCACCATCGGAATGGTTTTAGTTCAGGAAGATGAATTTGAAACGGAACATGTAATATATTATCTTAGTAGGACGTTAAATCCCACTGAGCTAAAATATTCGCATGTGGAGAAATTGGCCCTGGCAGCTGTGCAGGCTGTCCAGCGTTTTCGTCATTAAATTCTTCTCCGTAAAACTACAGTGATTTCGGATTGCAACCCTATGATCTATATTTTGACAAAACAATTGCTCGGGGGCAAGTACTCCAAATGGATTGTTATCCTGCAGGAGTTTGATTTGGAGTTTGAGAAGTCCAAGTCTAAGAAATCCTTAGTTTTTGCGGAATTGATGTGTGACTTCCCGCGTGCTGACACAGAAACTGTGGCAGAGGAACCCATTGCGGACGAATCTCTGTTTCTTATCAGCACTTTAGATCCGTGGTATGGGGATATAATCGTCTATCTCCAAACCCAATCCTTTCGGCCCGAAGCTTCAAATTCGGAACGCCGGAAAATTCGATTCCAGTCCCAACAATACAGAATTATTGGAGATAATCTTTATCGTCGTGGGGCAGACTTGGTTTTTCGTCGTTGCTTAACTCATGAAGAGGCAGAAAGGGTTTTGAATGATTGTCATTCTGGAGCATGTGGCGGTCATATGTCTGGGTATGCCACAGCTCAGAAGGTGTTGCGTGCTGGCTATTTCTGGCCGTCCATGTTTAAAGATTGTATCATTGCGGTCCGAAAATGCCACAACTGCCAAGTGTTTGACCGCAAGATGCACGCACCACCTGCTCCTCTCCACCCTATAATTGCCGTTGGTCCTTTTGCTAAATGGGGTATCAATTTTATTACTTGTAACCCTCACTCGGCCGGGGGGCATGCGTATGTCATCCTTGCGGTTGATTATTTTACTAAATGGGCCGAGGCGATGCCTACATTCGAGGCAAGCGGCAAAACAGTAGCGATTTTCGTATTCAATCATATTATTGCTAGGTTTGGTGTCCCACAAGTGATAATCACTGACCATGGGCGCCATTTTCGAAACAGTATGATGACAGAACTTACAAGCCAGCTTGGTTTACGCCATGATAGTTCTACTCCTTATTATCCTCAAGCAAATGGTTTGGTTGAATCCATCAACAAAGTTCTCGTTATCATGATCCGACGAATCATTGGTATTCATCGATCGAATTGGCATAACATGTTATTCTCAGCGCTTTGGGCGTATCGAACCTCAGTAAAAACATCAACAGGGTTCACTCCTTTCCAACTAGTTTATGGTTTGGAAGCAGTGTTGCCCATTGAATGCGAAATCCCATCACTTCAAATGGCTATCGAATTACTCCCAGCTACTTCCGAAGAGGAGAAGCGTCTGTTATACTTAACTAAATTAGATGAGACTCGACGTGACGCTGATTTGGCAATCGAGACTCACGCAAAAAGGATGAAAGATCAGTATGACCGTAACGTGACCCCTCGTAATTTTTCGGAAGGATACCTAGTGCTATTATATGATCAAGCTAACGATAAATTAGGTGTTGGAAAATTCGTTCCTATGCGGCATGGGCCCTACATTGTCAAGCGAAAGCTGGCAAAAGGGGCCTATGAGCTGGTAGATTTTGATGGGGACTCTTTGGGTAAGCCCAGAAATGGACTTTACCTAAAGAGGTATTATGCTTAAATGGTGGGTATGGAGATTTAGTTAGTCCTAGTTAGGTTAATTTTCTTTTTAACTGGTATGTTTGCTTAGTTTAGGCTGTGTGCTTAGTTTAAAGAGTGTGTTTTTGTCGTTATTCTGGCTTATCTTGGTTTTACTCTTGATATTGCAGATGTCGACGCCTCTCCAAACATACATTGGATTTGCTGATGGTGCTTGTCGTAGTACACGGAATATCTCTTCCGCAGCTTGGGTTATCTATTCGCCCTCTGACGAGTTAGTTTCTATGCATGGGGTGAGCCTCGGTCAAACAACAAACAACATTGCAGAATACAGGGTAGTGATTGAGTTATTATCTGAATCTATTTCATTTGGGATTCGGAGTTTGATAGTGAGGTTAGATTCTGAACTCGTTGTATTACAGCTTAATAGAGTCTATGCCATTAGAAATCCAGTGTTATTAAGATTGTTTTTGAGGGTGTGTCTCTTGGAACGTGAATTTGATTACACTGAATATCAGCATATTCCAACGTCTTTAAATACATTAGCAGATGCAATGGCGTCTCGAATGTTAAATAGACATTTGTAACAATCATAAATGTAAATTTATAAATATTTCATCACACATGTTTAACAAAATAAGCCGGTAATAATGATATATATAGATAGGAGTGTGTCAAAAATATACATCGTCTTCGATCATAGGTTGAAAAACACCTTATGATCGGCAAAAATGATAAGTACAAAAAACCAAAAATGTCATATGTTTCTACAAAAGCGACTAGCCAATCACTGGTGGTGCTCTCTATACGAGACCACTGCCCGCGCTACCCTACACAGGAACCTCCCGAAAGGTCCTGGGACTGCGACCACGTAGCGCTGAAGTCGGATAGGGATGTCATCTATAGTGGTCTCTGGTATATCCGTCGTCAGACGCTCTAGATCCTGTTCCAGCTCGGCTAAGGTCTCTGCGGCCGCATCCTGTGGGGCTGGTGCTGGTACAGCTGGTACTCTCCTCTCAAAAGCCCGGAGGTTGGTCGGACGCCGTGGACCTACATCTGCATTTTGAAAATTTGTGCTGTCAGTTTTGAGGCGATATATAAAAAACAAAAAAAATACATAATTTAAAAACTTGTGAAAAATGAAATACCTCTGTCATCCCATTGTTCTCCCTGTGGAAGAACCATGTCCGGATCATTGCGAAAATCCATTCCGGCATACGGAAAATCCTGAATCGCAAAGAACTGGACCTCTAGCCAGTGAAATTAACCATCAGGAAATCGAACAACTGCTGCTCCCTCGTCAGGATGCCGGGCCATTACCGCAACCCATCTCGTCAACTTAGGCTCCCGAGGAGCCCCAACTGGAACTGTAAGATGCTGGGGGATCAGCCTTGGAACTCTCTCTAGGGCAAAGCTCATGACTAAAGGCCCATATCCAAAGGTCTTCAGTTGTCCTCTCTTTGCCTTGGTTAGTTGGCCCTTCATATTGGCCAACACAGCATCGCACCAGTTGAAAATGGTGCCTTGGAAGCAATCTATAGCCATCTGCATTTGGGATCCAGTGGCTATGTGCAAAGCGGCAGCGCCGCAGAGTCTGGTAACTATAAAGGCAATTACCATGAGTTCAGGTCGGGATATATATTTGATTTCTATCCCCTTCTCCTGGTTTTGATTGTTGCACCATTCTAGCCGGAGACTAGCAAGGGATTGGCCACCCGGCCTAGTCCCGAATAGAGAGAGTTGCTCGCCCCTGTTAGGCAAGCCAGTGAGAAAGTATATGTCGGAGGATTATATCTCAAGCTGGTTTTCTCCGATGTAAAAACATTGATCCTGAATATTCCACCTTTCAACCAGCCACTCTAAGAATGGCACCTGGGCCCTCATGCCAGGTATGGCCCAGTATTTATAAAGACCGCATGCCTTTAACGCATCAATAGAAGGTTGATGACCTATTGCGGCCAAATCAACGTCTTCGTGCTCTCTTTCACGCCAATCCAGCATGGTGAGTGACCTACACACCAAGAAACAATAGTTAGAATCCATTAAATAAAATTTGGTTGGTTGAAATTGGAGTTTGGGGTTTCAAAATCCGTGTTTCACGGGGTACGCACCCCACGTTCAGAACACAGAGCGGCGGTATGCAGCTGGTCTGAAGGCGGGTTGCGTACCCCGACCTTTTTCCCATATACAAAAAAGTCGGGATACGCAGGTCGCCCATGGGGCACCTGCGTCCCCGAGAAATGCATTTTTAAAACCCTAAACCTTCCAAAAAATCAAACTAAAACTTGAAATGAAATTCTAAACGGATGAAATTGAAGAGGAGGATGTTGTGAAATACCTGAAAAAGACGGCGTTCGATTCTGACGGTCGGATTCTCCGCAAAGTCCACGGGAAGTTTTCTTGTCAAAAGCCCTTTTCTCAACCTCAACAGCAAAATGGTAAAAATGACATGGTAAAAAGTCTTTTTATAGGTTTTTTGGATGAATGAATGCTAAGTTTGTTTATTTTTCACCATGAAAGGACATTTTTCAATGTATTTTTACCCATCTTAAACAGGTATGAGTAATGTGTCGTTTTTGTGCAGGAAAAAAGGACTTTAGAATAAAATCATCATTTTTCACGAACCAAAACATCAGAGTCATCTTTTAAGCTCTTTTCTGACTCCTAAAACATGAAAAGATTGCCGAGCGTTTCTTTTACACTCGTTAAAACGGAACTAAAAGACGGTCCCCTTATAGCTCTTTTCTGACCATAAAAACAGGAAAAGATTGCTGGGTTTTTGTCGTTTCAAACTCGATACGGAAATAAAACGATGTGTCCTTGATCGCTTTTTACTTTTCAGGTCAGAGACACTAATCATGAAAGTACTCCTTGGTCGCGAGATCAAGCGGTTCTCTCAGGTATTATTTTATACTTTTTCGGGCTTGGGAGACACAAATTTACGAAAAAGTTCACCATGGAGTCTTCTTTAGTTTTTTCAGACTCTCTAAATATGAAAAATGCCGAGTTTCTCCTATACTGGACTCGTTAAAATTTCACAGTAAAGGACCTGTTCGATTACAAACAGGAACGGACCACTCCTTCTTAGGGTCCGAATCTAAACTAAGTTGGACTCATCCGAAGGATGAGCTTATAATCAAGCATATGTTATCCTCCTCAAGCTTGTAAAAAATAAAGAGGTACTTGCCAGAAATGGTGGGGGAAAAGAGAGAAGAATGAACCAATTTGTCATCCTTTGTTACAGAAGAACCTTATCACTGCTCTTGAACACGACACTTTTCATTCACCTGGGTTGGGAAATCCTTTGCCTTAAAAGTTGATCAAACCACTTTGAAAATCTTCAACCGTTTCCGGGTATTAACTTTGGGTCAATCGTCACCAAACCATCTGTCGTGTCGTTATCTGTTCAAGAGGTCTCTACAAATAAACCATTCATATGCAAAATACTTGTCATCCATTTGACCATCCCTCAGTCAGTCCTTACAGCAACATTTCTTCTACTTGAACAATGATTTCGTGTTGTGGGCTTGCCTACAACGGGTCACTTTCTATCGACACCAGCACATTATCTAGAAAGATGACTTAGAAATAGACAGTACCTTGAAGTCTGCATGCATCAATGGCAGGTTTCTCACCTTTGATGACAATTTACATCATTGACTTTCGATCAGAGGATTCCGTGACGTGTTCGACATCAACTCATTCATTCACATTTCATGGATTGTACTGGGTACTTTGAGAACCATTGACATCACTGGTGGTCTCTCTCACACTTGTTAACGGTTTACATCATTGACTGGTAATCAAGTGGTTTCTGCCATACTCGACATCAACTCATTTATTCGCATGGATAGAATCGTACCGATTCGAGAGGTAGAAATGAAGAACCTGGATCTAGTTTCCACTATCCAGGCTGCGAGGAGTTTTGTATTCATTATACAGTAGACTAATCATAAACAGATGGTTGCGTCCATACTGTGTCTACAAAAGTCTATGATTGTGATGTACTGCGAAATCATTCTTGTATCAGAGCAGTAGTTAGATTGTTAGTTAAAGTTTTCAATCTGAGTATGGGAATGCCTACCTCAGCGATGATATCATCTTATATATGTATTTTGTGTTGAATATTTGCAGGTTCTGACCGGGTCCTCCGCAAGATACTCCTTGAAATGATAAAGTACTTCACCCTTCCTAGATCATAAAAACCCTAATCTACTACAGGCTTCGCACTTTAGGGGGCAATCTGTTACACTAAAAAATGTCACCATGACTATTTGCAGTTAGTATCACTCCATCCACTGTCATACTATCCTCCTTGACAAGTCTCATGCCTCTGCTCTCCATGTCAAACTTCAAGAAAGAGAGAAAAGTCATTTAAAGTCAATTATCTTTGGTACGCAGTTTCTCTTAGCCTTACCTGCAGGTACGCAACCCAAGTTCACAAAACCTGCGTACTTGTACGCTCTGTATGTAAAGGGATGGGTGCGTACTCCTGTAAAGGTCAAAAGGCGCAAGTTTCACTCCAAAAAGTTACTTGTGGTCATTTCTAGAGTCTTCTAGAAGCATGTTTGACGTGTATGAAGCGCCTCCAGATGGCTCATGTATCCCTACCAAAGAGGAACTTATCCCATCAATAGGGGAGCTATCCCATCCAAAGAGGGGCTTATCCCATTGATGGTGGACTTGAATAACTTCCTCTAGAGCACTATAAATACAGGCATTGGGCCAAAGGGAGGAGAGGTTGAAAGCTGAACATTCCTAAGGGTAGATGCTGTTGGAATTAGGACTTCCTTGTAGAAGCTTGTGAGGAGAGATTACCATCTTTACTTGTTTCCATTGGGAGGTGGGTGAGCTGATCAGAGTAAGGGAGAACTCTTGTGGACCCTGGGAGGAGCTTGCACAACACCAAGGCTCAGGTTGTAATGGTTCCTTTTGTTACCTTTTAATGCAAATTAGTCCATTCTTCTCAACAATTTGTTATTAATGAGTTGTTTCATGTACTCCTTGGTCTACATGTTAAATATGTTTTATTTTATGTGATATTCAGGTGCTATTTAATCGTTTGATTGTTGGTGAATGCAGGTTTTGAAGGGAAGGATGAGCTCATCCAGATCAACGAAGCTGGACTACTACAACAGCGTTGGATTACAGGTAGGATCTAAACACTTGATTTCTCATATTGTAAAAGCATATTTAGAGAAGGATTGCTCTTATTTGTCTTGTTTGTCATTAGAGAGTCTTAGGCTTTCTAGGAAGGTCGGTTGTGTCCGCACTAACGACTCTTTCCGCGTGACACTAGGGCATGATAACATGTGCCAAATAGTACGAAGACATGTCAAACAAGATAAGACGTGCCAAGTGTAAAGGCATGCCAAGATGTACAAGGGTGTGACAATGCATGCCAGGGACTATCAAGGGAACAAAAGGGAGGAACAAGTTAAATTACAAGTAAATGAGCACATAATAGGGTTAATAAGTCATCAATTTACCTTTTCCATGACGGTCACGCTAGGAAAACCAACACTAGGTGCCAATAGGTGCCAAGTGCCAAGTGTCAATGCATTCTAAGTGCTAAATCTTCCTCCATTTCTTCTCATCTAGTTTCCAATAATTGATCTCAAATAAATTTAATATTAAACCCTTCCAAATCATACCAAGTCATCTCAACAAATGCCAAACATGCTAATACTTACCAAGTGCCAACACGTGCCAAGTGCTAATGTGTGTCAAGGAGTGTGATGCATGCTATGAAGTGGAAGAGCATATCAAAGAGTGCTAAGGTGTGTTAGAGAGTGCCAATGCATGCTGAGGAGTGTTAGGGAGTACTAGGACAACACACGGGAGAACTAGGTAAAAATGCATGGAAGTGAATGAATATAAGGGTGTGTCGGGGAGTGTTAATGACTGCTAGCTGTCATGCCAAGGAGGGAGTGACAAGGTATGCTAAGCATGGGTAAGGCATGCTAGGTAATATCAGGGAATGTCAAGAAGTGCTAGAGTGTGATAGGTATTTTTAGGGTGTGCTAGCATGTGCCAAATAGTGCCAAGGCATTCCAGGTTCTAAGATATGCTAGGATGTGCATGGTGCCATAGTATGCCAATATGCATCAAGGAGTTTCAAGGAAACAAAAGGAATAAACAAGCTAAAATGCAAGGAAATGAGAACATAAGAGGGTTAATAAGTTGGGACTTTATCTTTTTCAAAATGGGGATGCTAGGAACAGTTATAATATGTTCCAATACATGCCAAATGACAATGTGTGCCAATTTATAATGTTTTTCAATGCAATATTTTCCCAAGGTGTTCCAGGGCATGCCAACACATGATAGGGGAGTGCTATGCTATGCTAGGGCATGTTAGCATGTGTTTGGGCATCCTAGGTATGGCAAGATGTTCTAGGTACAAATATGTTCCAAGACATGCGAGGTGCCAAGGAATGTTAGTGTATTGTTCCAAAGCATGTTAAGGTGTGCCATGAGTGTTGAGGAGTTATAGGTCTCTCTCATTAATAGAATTGATAGAGCTTGATTATGTATTAAGTAATATAGTTCCTACACACTAGTGGAACTTTATTTAAAGGAAATTTGCTAGATAATAAACCTAATAGATATGAATAATGTGTTGACTCATAAGAAAACTATATTCTATGAATTGAAGGAAATGATACACACTAATTAATTCTTAACAAATTCGCTGACTATTATAAACACTCTGACTTTGGACACATAATAAAAAAGACTCCACAACAATGCTCTTAAATCATTATATTTTGACAAAAAATATAGTAACAAGTACATAGCTTCACCAAAAACTCGTTGGAATGATCACTGATGACGAACATTTTTTTACCGTCACCAAAAGTAACAAAAAAGAGCATTGGTGAGGGTCAATAAAATATCGTGACTAGAGGTGTCACCAAAAAGAGAATTAGTGATGGGCCTTTAACGACCATCACCAAAAGTGTCACCAAAGAGAAAATTAGTGACGAGCCTTTAACGATTCTCACCAAAAGTGTCATTGAAAATGGATTTGGTGACAAACCTTAAAGGACCATCACTATATACAATTACAACAACTATTTTTTAAAGACTGTCACCATATGTGACATTGGTGACGGGCCTTAAAGGTCCATCATAGGCATGAAGCGTAAAAAAAAACTCATTGGAATGATCCATGATGATGCTCATTTATTGACCGTCACCAAAAGTAAACAAAAATATCATTGGTGACAATCAATAAATATCATCACTAGAAGTGTCACCAAAGAGAGAATTAGTGATGGGCATTTAACGACCCTCACCAAAAGTGTCACCAAAGAGAGAATTAGTGACGAGCCTTTAACGAACCTCACCAAAAGTGTCATTGAAAATGGCTTTGGTAACAAATCTTAAAGGACCATCACTATATACACTTACAACAACGACTTTTTAAAGACCATCATCATATGTGTTATCGGGAAATATAGTGTCTATGCAGAGCTGCTAGTCCCACTAAGGCTAGTAGCTACCTTAGAAACAAACAAACTAAAACCACTTTCATTTTCCTTTATGAGAATTAGATAAAAGGGGGATAAAGGAGACCAACCTCTGTCTTGTGCTTGGTTCCTTGCTTGATTCCTCTCCATCCTGATAGATCTTTGCCACTCGCTTCCTCATCTACCCAGCTTCAAAGAGCACCTGTAGAATCAAAGCAGCATAATACTATTCAATAACATAGATCTAGTGTCATAAACAATATAGGACCATATATATATTGACCACACAAATGCATATATCACCAATCATACAAGAATGTGGAGGAAAACTTGAATAGCTTTATTAATAATCAAGAATAGCAAAGAGGATTACAACCAATTGTTCTGACCCAGCATCATCCTCTCAGCAGGAAAGCCCTTCTTCACCTCATGAAAAGCTTAGATCACCCAACACTATGATGTTGCACCAAGAAACCAGCAGCTCTTCCTTACAAGATACAAAATTCCAGCCTCTTCGATCTCTGGGATGAGGGATCCATATATAGATGTTTGCAAGGGGGGTGAGTCAGCTTTTGAGATTTGATTAGTGTCCTCTCTCTGGTAGTTCTTGATTCCACTTGGAGATTGATGATCTCTTACTCATCCCTGGGTGAATGCAGAGAGGCAAGTGTCACACGAGAAGTTTCTGGAAGATTCCATGATCCTCCACCTTGCAGATTGACCCTGTCATTTGTCCACTCTCACCCATCTCACCCCATAGAATGGCTTTGTAGTATGCATCACACCTCCCATGTGTATTTAGGTTGGATGCAATGCACTTTGACCATGGAGCAAGTGAGATGGTCCAGTTTTGACCAGTTCTGAGTAGTTTTTCATGGAAAACTTCTGGGAGAAGATGTAATCAGTTGACCTTGTTCTTTTAGAGGTTGGAACAACACTTTTAGGGACTTGAGAGCCCTTGTTTTATGGACATTTATGATTGGGGTTACAGTTCCCAAAAATGTCTATAAAAGTTGCCCCCTAAAGCATGAGGTCGTTAATCTGTTGACGTCGAGTGAAATGCTTTATCATGAGGATCTGAAGTTTTTTCGAGATGGAAGGCGACCTGTAATAAGATACAATACAATACATTATCTTCATAATATTTTCATGATCTAGCTGAGGCAGGCATTCCCATGCTCAGCTTTATAAATTCATTTTCATGTACATAAGACAGAAAATTGTCTGAGTGTAGACTGATGATTCTGGTAGAGGCATCATCCCTTGGGTTGGATGATTATCTGTGCAGTAATGATGTACATTTGATGTCTTTATTTTCCTGAATATATATCGCAGCCCAGATGGATGAAACTAGATCTAGGGTCTTCAATCTCGTTCGATCTTCACTCAAAGTACAAGTCGATCCATGCGAGAGATGTTCTGGAGTGGAGCATGGAAAGACATTGCCTGATTACCCGCCAATGATGTAAGCTGTTAACATGCGCGAGAGGAATCACCGATAATGATGATGACCCTCAAGGTACTACAGTACAATTCACGTGGTGTGAATAAGGGACTTGGCATCGAACACCACGCAAAATCTTTTGGTCGAAGGCCATTGATGTAAACCTGTCGCCGGAAGTGAGAAAATTGCCATTGAGGCATGCAAGCTTCAAAGTACTGAAAGGGTTGTTCCTAGATCGACTTCTTGGATGATGAGTTGATTTCGACAAGAAGCGATCCATCATAGGAGGGCCTTAGTGAATCCCACATCAATCACATGGAATGGAGCAAATGATTTTAATTGAGGTGAAAACGATCTGGTGATATAAGGTTCAGGGTGGTGGTCATGAAATAATGGAGCGTAAATGTATTGCAGTGGATGAGACACAGTTGAATTCTCTGAGCGACTTCTCTTGAACATATCAGCGAAATTGACATGATGGATTGGTAGAGTTAACCCAAAATATGGATGGTGTGATGGACCCATGGTGATATCACCAGTGAACGGAACAACCCAACCCGACTCGGATGCGGAGTGAAATTGTCATGTTCAAGAGCGACTTGCTACCAATAAAGTTTCTTCATGTTTTCTTCCCAATTTTTCCCCAGTCATTGCTCACCAATACCACTATATTTTTGTTAAGCTTGAGGAGGATAACATATGTTTGTTCTATAATTTTCCCTTCGGGAAAACCCATCGCTATGTTTTAATGAGCCTAGTGACAGTGAAACTCATTCTCATCTGTATGGACAAGTTTGTTGCTATTCGGTTTTAATGAGTTTAATGACAAGGATAACTCGGTCCTTTTCAATTTTAGAGAGTCTGAAAAAGGGACTTAAAGAAAACTCCAATAATCCTTTTTCATCATATAATCCCTTGAGCCCAAAAAAGTATAAAACAATACAAAAGGGATGAATTTTCGGTACTTTTAACGAGCCGAACAAGACAAGCGCTCGATCATTTTGTGTAATGATCCCTCAAGTCCAGAAAGATTAAAATCTAAAGGAGGGATAGCACTTCTGGTTGCTTTAACGAGCCGGAGAGGCCAATTGCTCGACAATCTTTTCATATTTTACGAGTCAGTTGAAAAGAGCTTAAAGGAGACTCGTTTTTTGAGGAACAAGTGATAAATTTGGGTAGCAGCTAATTCCAAGTAAGGTTTGGAATTTTCCAATCACGGCAGTGTCACAAGGATGGCTAACAGGATCACTCTTCGCAGCTTTTCCTCAAACAGGGTAAACGAACAAATGGAGGGAATGATCGGCCAAAACAAAGTGTAGGTGATGATGAGAACACGACCAAGGCTTCAAAGGCTGATGATAATACATACACGATGGTTATTTACCGAAAAATGGTTCATTTTTTAATGAGCTTAAACTTTGGGGGAACATTTTCTCATTCCTTATGTTTATTTTTTAACAAGCTTGAATTCTGCATTAAAACTGCTCGATATAATGGTCATTGATTATCTTGATTTTACCATTGACAACTTTGTTCTTTCAAAGGTTGTATTGCCTGCTCAATTGCTTCATCAAACTAGTTAGAAAAGAACAATATATGTTTGAAAAATGAGTTAAAACACTAATATTTTACTTGAATTACGTGAAAAGTAATTTAAAAGTGCTTTTTACCTCTAATTTTACCATTTCATTTGAACTTTGGTTTGTTGGAGCTTTGGAGGTGCTTTCCCCCTTGATTTTCACTAGCTGATTCCGGGAGATTTTGTGGATGATTCTCGGTGCCGTCTGGACCAGGTAGGAGCTAAACCTGAGCTCTTTAGTTTCATCCTTTCCTTTTTGAATTCTAAGCATGTTTTGAAGTTTTTCTTGGCCTCTGGGGTTTGGAAAACTTGCCCTAGCTCCATCGCACCTCTTCTACATCGAAAGGTGCGATTCATGCTGGCTTGGCCATTGGCCAGTCAGCATGCATCCCACCTAGAACACTGTTGGGGGTGTGATGGGCGCAAAGAGGGAAATTTATGCATAGTTTTTCATGGAAAGTTTTTCCTATTTTTCACCAAATCCGGATCTTGACTCTTCTCTTGTTTGTTTCAGAGATTCATTGGAGCAAAATGTCTGTTACATGGCGAGAACATGAGCATGAAGAAGAGGACATGCTTGCTTTACATGATCCGGTTATGATAAATGCACTACGAAACTGTGGCCTGTTCAAGTTTTTCCGCATGTCTTGCATGAGGCAACAAATCAACCTGTTGCAATATTTTCTTGATGCATGGGATCCTACCACCCAGGTGTTCCAGATTAGGGGCAAGTCCATCCCCTTGACTATCATGGACATCTATTTTTTGACTAGCTTATTGAGGTGGGGTGCCCCTATCTCATTATTAGGTTAAGCCCGTGGGGGTGAATCTCTAAGAGATTACATTCACACGTATTATAGAGAGGGATCTCAGCCGAGTAAGTACGGAAAGATCAATATCTGAGATGTCAATGATAGGTCCCTGAGGACCATTCTGTTCACTTTTGCTAGACTAACTGGTAGTTCGGAACTTCACGTGGCCAATAGGTCTTATATGCAGTGCGCCTTGGAATGCCTTAAACCAAAGGTGTTCAACTGGTGTGACGCAGTACTCTTTGTGATGAAAGAACAACTGACCAAGGTGAAAAATGGAAGATTGAAGAACTTTGGATATGGTTCTATCTTGACAGCTTTTGCCTTGGAAAAGATCCCGCTGATGCAGCAGCAGTATGTTTCACTTGGTTTACCTCCACCAACTGAGCCACGGATGCAGAGACGGGTCGACCTTATGGCCAGACATGCTGGTCAGTCCCATGTTTCCTTTTCTAATACCTTTTTCGAGTGGTTCAACCGTTAGGAGATGGTTTTTTCCAAGTATCCATATGTCGGTATGGACTTCCGGGGTGATCCGGATTTGGTACTGCCAGCTGGTGAGTAGTGGGGTGTCATCGGTAAATTCTCTGACCATATCTTTGTTTATCATTTCTCTTTATAATGTTCTTGTGCTTTCTTCTATCAGGACTAATCAAAACTCATGTGCTCATGCAGATGTTGGGCCAGTTCGGACAGTAGTACGCCTGAGAGTGCCAACTGCCGCCCTAGTAGGAGAGACTGTGGGAAGGGCTATCCTTCACGACCTTGATGTGGCTGAGACTCTTTTAGCATTGCAGGATCAGGTCGAAGGCCTCACTCTTGGTATTCTGGACGTAAGGATTGACGAACTGCCTCTGAGGTTGCAGCGACATACTACCGGCGTGCCGAGTCAATGGACTAGGCTTTTACGCATGATTGCACAGGCGGTGACTTGTTATCACTAGCATCATTAGACTAGGGTGCCCCCTAGCGTTTTGAGTTTTGGGTCATTTGACCAATTTTGCCTTGGTTACAGAACATTATGTGTAAACCATAAATAGTTATATATATATATATATATATATTTTATTTTCGGAGCTTTATTTGGTTAAGTTACATGATCCTCATGCAAGTACTGATGAAATGCTTCTTTTTATAAATGTTGCAAAAGTCTATCTAAAACATAATTTGTTAATGAATCTGTTAATGTGTTTAAGTTTCTGGAAATATGCTGATATTGAATAAAATCAAATTGCCTTTCCAAAATCTTGACCCTTAGGAACATGCGATAGATAGCTGGATTTCGGACGGAGTAGATACCAGTGAGTTGTAGTATGACGAGCTGTGAGTCTAGCCTGACGACAAGTCGGCTTATGCCATGCGTGATGGCATCAGAGAGAAGTTATATCAACGCGCTATATTCAGCGATGTTATTTGTTGACCGAACAATACATACCCCTCTGAAACTTACTAACTCGCCGCTTGGATCAAAAATGGCCCAGGCCGCAGAAGATAGGTTCCGCGAACTACGACTCGCTCCGTCGGCATATCCAACAAAAGATTCCAATAGGTTCGACATCTACGACAAATGTAAAAAGTGGATTACTTGACCAAAACAATTACTCTTCGCGAAAACAAAAATGTAACAAAAGCCTATGGGTTACCACACTGAATCAAGCGCAGTAACGCCTAAGGTACAACCCTTTACGGGTTGCACCAGTGGAATCCCGTCGTAATCCATTAACTCGTAGGCTTCTTTTGCTAATACACGTTTAACAATATAGGGGCACATCCATAAAGATTTGAACTTACCCACGCCTAATTTATCGGATTCCTAGTCGTAAAGTAAGACCAAGTCACCTTCTGAGAAGACACGGGGTTTGACATTTTGTCGAACTGCGCGTTGACTCATTTCTTATGGGCTTTGTTAGCCAAAGCAGCATCACGACGGGTTTCATCCACTTGGATTAGTTCCAAGAAACGAGCCTCCTCTTCTGAAGTTCCGGGGAGAAGTTTGACTGCGAGTTTGAGGGACGAGATTTCGCACTGAGCTGGTAAGATTGCTTCTAGACCATACACCAGTTGAAAGGGTTTAAACCCGGTTGCATTACTTACCGATGTTTGGTATACCCACAAGGCTAAGTATAGGATCAGGTGCCAACTCCTTTTGTGGGCTCCAATCATCCTTTGCAGCATCTGCTTCAGGACTTTGTTGATTGCTTCAACTTGTCCATTGGCCTGCCGGTAATACAGAGTAGAGCTGTCGTGAGAAAATCCTAATTTGGCAGCCAATTCAATCATCATGTGATCTCGAAAATGCGATCCATGATCTGTGACTATATCCTATGGAACGCTGAATCTGGCGACTACATGATTGAAAAAGGAAAGGGCAGTTGTTTCACCAGTGTTATCTAATGTAGGCATAGCATCGGCCCATTTGGTAAAATAGTCTACTGCGACTATGATATACCCATGCCCCCCGATCGAGGTGGGGTTACATGTCATGAAATCAATGCCCCATTTAGTGAATTGCCCGATAGCAACTATCGGTTGCAGAGGTGCAGGTGGTTTTCTTGTTTTGCTATCGAAATTTGACATGCATGGCAACTCCTGACTGCGTTTATGCAATCTTTGAACATTGTTGGCCAGAAGTATCCTGCTCGTAATAAATTTTGTGTCGTAGCGTAACCAGATTGATGCCCCCCACACATGCCTGAATGGAAATCATTCAGGACTTTTTCGGCCTCCTCATGGGTGAGGCACCTCCTTAGAACTATGTCGACACCACGACGATAAAGTGTATCACCGACGATCATGTAGTCTTTTGATCGGTATCGAATACATTTTTGTTCTGAGTGGGAGTTATTAGACCTATATTTTTGGGTTCAGAGATAAATGATTATATCTCCATACCACGGATTGCTTGAAGATATCAGAAACAAAGATTCATCCACGATGGTTCCTTCAGATGTTTCATCGTTAGATGACGATGGGAGATCGCATAGTAATTCCGCGAAAACCAGGGATTTCTTTGATTTGGATTTTACAAATTCTAGATCAAACTCTTGAAGAATTGCTATCCATTTTAAATATTTTCCCCCCAGCAACTCTCGCGACAATATATAAGTCATGGGGTTGCAATTTGACAAAATGGTAGTTTTTCGAAAGAGGACATAGTGTCGAAATCTCTGTATCGCTTGAATAGCTACGAGGGCCAGCTTTTCAACATAGGAATACTTGCTTTCTATATCATTTAAGTTCCTACTCAAATAATATATAGGATGTTCAATTCTGTTGTCTTCTTGAACTAAAACCATTGCGATGGTTGTATCCGCTACAAACAGATACAAATTAAAGTATTTTTTATAATCAGGAGCGTACATTAATGATGTTTTCATTAGGGATTCTTTTAAAGAATCAATGGAAGCTTGCGCGACCTGATCCCAGACAAAGGGTACTTTTTTTTTCAATAGACATGTATAACCTTTAGCAAGTTCGGCATAATTTGGAATGAACCTCCTCAGAAAGTTTGCTTTCCCTTGGAGTTTTTGAATCTGAAGCAAATTTGAAGGTGGAGGCAAATTCATGATTGCCTAAACCTTACATGGGTCAAGACGAATCCCGTTCTTTGAGACTACAAAGCCAAGCAAACGACCAAAACTGACACAGAACACACATTTGTGTGGATTGAGTTGTATCTTATAGTGTCGGCAACGTAGAAATATCTCTCTCAAATGTTGCGGATGATCAGTTCGCTTTCACGAATGAGACGGAAGGTCGTCGATATATGGTTGAACGATGTTTTTGATGTCATGGAAGGCATAATTCATTGCCCTCTGAAATGTTGCCCCTGCGTTCTTTAAACCAAAGGGTAATTTGCGATATGCAAATGTGCCCCACGGAAAAATAAATGCAATCTTTGACTGGTCCTGTGGGCGGATATTTATTTGATTATACCCGGAGAATCCATCCATAAATGAAAGGATTTCACATCCGGTGCATTCATCAATTATCTGGTCAATAAAGGGTGTAGGATAGTTGTCTTTTGGACAAGCTTGATTTACATCCCTATAATTGACGCACACTCTAATCATTCCTTGTTTTTTCATCACAGGAACAATGTTCGATACCCAATCGGTTAGAGGAACCGGGTAAATAAAACCAGCATGGAGAAGTTTCTCAACTTCTGCCTTGATGGCAACGGCTTTCTTCGGGTGCACCTGCCGTAGCCATTGTCATACCAGTTTGACATCTGGATACATCTTGATTTCGTGTTCAACTATACTCGAGCCAATACCTGGCATTTCATCATATGACCAAGCAAATACATCTCTGAATTCGCAAAAAAGAGCGTTATATATTTCCAGTTCTGAAGGAGAACAACATTTGCAAATATAAATATTCTATACAACATCCGTTTTGGTCAAGATATTTATGGCGATAGTCTCTTCAATATTGGAAAAGTTTCGCTTGGAATCCACAGTGTTTACAGTATTTGATAGGAAATCAAAAACTGAAGGATGATGAAGGTCAACAAGAGTATCTTCTTGACAATCCGGAAGATGGGAACGATGGTGGTAATATTACCATGGCACCCCTTCAATTATCATTGACTGAACAATTCCTTCGTCGGTGTAATGCACTTGCAACCAAGGATCTAAAGGGGTGCCATATTCCTTAGACCTATCTATCCAAACGCTTGATGAGCATTGATTCGGGTCTGCCTCTCATGCCGAAAACATTGATTGCTACAATATTTCTATTGGGCTTGGAGGCAATACCTGCAGATGATCCATGTTTATATCATTTTCTGAGATATTTTGAATCGAAGATATCATATTGCAGGTTCCTACCATCGCCACTTCCGCCAGATTGATTAGAGGCGGGAGGGAAAAAGTCCCCATTAATATAGGGTCTTTAATAGGCCTACTCCGATATTTTGAAGTGAATGGGGGCTTCCATGGATCATCGGAATGCTTCCCTTAACTTGGGAACTATTGGAGAGGAACGTTTGTTGGTCGACGATTGTAATTCCTCTTGGAAAGGAAATGCAATCTTCCTAAAGTATGTCGACACGATCGCAGCCATAGCATATATCCAGGGCCTTCCCACTAGGATGTTGTAATCGAGGTTTCCGTCAATTACTTCAACATCTATTTCTACTGTTTTTCCCCCTAGTTCAACTTCCAAGTTACTTAGAATCCCATATGGGGTATATGTTCATCCATCAAATGCTTTTAATGTCGTCGAGGATCGCGACAAGGTTGGAGATCCTAAAGTTTTCCAGCAACTCATCGACATAATACATGTAGATTCCCCCTCATCAGTAATTGTTCGATGAACAGTTTTGTTGAGGGCTTTCACTTGAATGAGGAAAGCTAATTGAGCTGGTAACTGAGGATCATATCCTTTTTTATTAAAGGACACAAGATTAGATTCCTTTGGGTCTATCCCACCTATTGCTAACAATAAAGCTTGCTTTTGGGAGGGGCAATTTTGTAGTACTTCAAGTGTCAACATAGCGGATGGTGATTGGGCCAGATCTTCCACTATATTATAATGCTGTGCTGCTCTGGCATGAGGATTAAATGTCGACTTGTGTACTACTCCCTTTCGCGGTTTTATTGTTAGCTCTGGAATGATGGGCAGCGCAACTTCTGTCGAAGTTGTTGTCGAACTACTAGGTTGATCTTTATCCTTGTTGTTCGATAGCTGTGGATTCCCGTAATCTTTATTCCTTGTCAATATCAAAGCATCATTTTGTTGTTTCAAAATTGACAACATCAGCACTTGGGACGGGGAATCATTTTCACTAGCAACCAGATTTGTTCCTGGATTTGGAAACGGATCAGTCAATACCGCTAAGGTTTTTGAATTCTTGAAGAATTTTCTAGGCTCAGCTTTATATGGACAATCTATTGTCCAATGATCCTCATCACATATTAAGCATGGAATTTTTGGTTTCCTATCTCCAGAAGGGTTTCAACAGAGGTATATTGACTACAGACAACAAAACTCCTCAATAGAGCTGAAAAGAGTGAACACAGAAACCAAAATCTAAGAGCAGAAGAGGCCTTATCTGATCAACGCACCTGTAACACAGGGAAAAAGAGATGTAGCACACCTATTACACTCAGGAAGCACGATGCATCCAGAATCCAAATAAGAGAAAGTGCGATGGACCAGGGACGAGACTTTAACTGGGATTCCAGGTCATAGTTTGCAGCTCAGTTCAGGGATTTAGGTCGAGCAAGTGGTAATCAGTAAATAAATCACAGGGGTGGATCTGAGGAGGTTACTAGAGCCACCACAAGGGCAATTATGGAGCTTGTAAATCAATTGTTCAGTTCATAAACAAAACCTAGAGATAGACTGAAGCAGCATTGATCTACTTTGCACTTGCATAGAAAATGCAGTTCGAAGGCTAGCTGGCTTGACTTCAGGCTCCCTCTGTAAGTTTATAAAGTAAATAAATATATACAAACAAACAATCTATTCGCTCCCCAACGGAATCGCCATTTTGTTATCGGGAAATCTAGTATCTATGCAGAGCTGCTAGTCCCACTAAGGCTGGTAGTTACCTTAGAAACAAACAAACTAAAACCACTTTCGTTTTCCTTTATGAGAAGTAGATAAAAGTGGAATAAAGGAGACCAACCTCTTCCTTGCGCTTGGTTCCTTGCTTGATTCCTCTCCCTCCTAATAGATCTTTGCCACTCGCTTCCTCGTCTACCCAGCTTCAAAGAGCACCTGTAGAATCAAAGCAGCATAATACTATTCAATAACATAGATCTAGTGTCATAAACAATATAGGACCATATATATATTGACCACACAAATGCATATATCACCAATCATACAAGAATGTGGAGGAAAACTTGAATAGCTTTATTAATAATCAAGAATAGCAAAGAGGATTACAACCAATTGTTCTGACCCAGCATCATCCTCTCAGCAGGAAAGCCCTTCTTCACCTCATGAAAAGCTTAGATCACCCAACACTATGATGTTGCACCAAGAAACCAGCAGCTCTTCCTTACAAGATACAAAATTCCAGCCTCTTCGATCTCTGGGATGAGGGATCCATACATAGATGTTTGCAAGGGGGGTGAGTCAGCTTTTGAGATTTGATTAGTGTCCTCTCTCTGGTAGTTCTTGATTCCACTTGGAGATTGATGATCTCTTACTCATCCCTGGGTGAATGCAGAGAGGCAAGTGTCACACGAGAAGTTTCTGGAAGATTCCATGATCCTCCACCTTGCAGATTGACCCTGTCATTTGTCCACTCTCACCCATCTCACCCCATAGAATGGCTTTGTAGTATGCATCACACCTCCCATGTGTATTTAGGTTGGATGCAATGCACTTTGACCATGGAGCAAGTGAGATGGTCCAGTTTTGACCAGTTCTGAGTAGTTTTTCATGGAAAACTTCTGGGAGAAGATGTAATCAGTTGACCTTGTTCTTCTAGAGGTTGGAACAACACTTTTAGGGACTTGAGAGCCCTTGTTTTATGGACATTTATGATTGGGGTTACAGTTCCCAAAAATGTCTATAACAATATGTCACATTGGTGACAGACCTTAAAGGTCCGTCACAGTCATTACTCTCACCAATGACCTTTCTTCTTGTAGTGATCATTCCTTGAACAAGGAAAAAGCAACGCAAAGCAAAGGAGTTGATCCTAGAAAAGGAAAACAACCAAGTTATTGTAGCAAGTTGCAAAGGTAAGGAGAACATGGAATAAAGTGAACCTGAAGCATCAAAGGGGAGAAGAAAAAGGAAAATACCAAGAACAAAAGGCCTCAAGAGATCTTTGCAAGAGGAGCAAGAACAAATTCTTCTAAATGAGGACCTTGACCTAGAAGATAGTATTGCCCTATAGGTTCATCAAGATAAGGAATATTGGCTCAATAGAGTGAATGAACACTTGGAGAAGCTCCTTTGAGAAGGCAGGCATAATCAGTTTCTCAGGCACATGGCGCATCACTATCAAGCTCAAAACATGATCGCCAATGTCAAAGTAAAACAACTTGAAAATAAGCTCAAGGAGGCCAAAACATACCCAAAGGATAAGGGGAACATAGAGATGTTCTTTTAAGTATCAATGAAGCTATAAAAAACATGTTTTTACACCTTCCCTCCAAGTTTGAGCAAATTCTGATCATTTTTAGTTTTTTGAGAAATATTGGTCCAAGTTTAGAAATTCCGCTGCTCCAGAAGCGCAGTGCCTTAGTACTGCACTTTTTCCTCAGGCCTCCATTTGACGAAAGGTCAAAATTTTTGTAAAGCTCTTTCCATCCTCTAAAAACCAATTTTCTCAGATTTTGCAAAGGTGGCTCAGTTTTGGAGAAAAAGGTAAAAAAGTGATAAAAAACTAGCATTCTAGACCCTTTTTGACAGCCACTGCCCTTCTGGAGTGACCTTGGGAGAATGGAGTTTTGAAGGCCTTCCCATGCTCCAAATGTAGAAATTCAAACTGTTCAAGAAACTAGACTTGAAGGGTGAGTTGACTATTCTCTCAGTTTTGTATTTGGATCCCTAGAAGGCACATAAAAGTCATCTCAATGTCGGCGTTGCGCTTCTACACTTTTTTGTGTTTCAAATTGTAAATTACACTGTGTGAATTTCTAGTTTTTAGTTTGACTTAGTAAAAGTCAAGATTCTCTATGTAATGGCACTAGTTTCAAGGCTAGGTGATATAGGAATGAATAAATGTACATCATATGTTGTTTTTTATGTTTATTAGGCCTCATAAAAGAAGCAAACACCAAAACAAACTCTCCATGAAGTATTTGAGTTTCACCTTCTCACTCTCACCTGTTGGTTGAGAGAATCTTGGCATTAGTTCTTCCAACAAGTAATTGGACTCCTGAAGGTGGGCAACTGGTCTAGGAGACTCTATATGTATCATTTATCCTTAGGAGAAGAGGGTTGAACTTTTTGTGAAGGAAGCTTGCATGTAATCATCTTTTCAACTAATATAGAGACAGGTTGCCGCTATTTTCAAGGAACTCTAGCCCAGTGAGTTCATGGTGCTTGTATTGATACAGATTTAAACAGGAATGCAATAGATTATAGAGATAACCATAAATACAGATATGCGGTGGAAATAATACTTCATTTCATTAATGTAAAATACTGAAATATTCTTACAAACAGAAATGGAAATAAACCAGCTAGGGCGATGGTAGCTTATCTCTGAGAAGAGATGTCGCTGCTACATGCCTTTGGACTATGTAACAATGAGGCTCGAAGGCCTATTTATTGTTGAGAAACAATGGGAAACCCTAAACATCCAAAAACCTAATTCTAGAAGATGAAATGCCGAATTGTGGGCCCCGTTTGGGTAAATTTGTATATCAACTTCCTGGGGTCGTAACTTTGGTATCCGATCTCCATTTGATGCGCACAATAGCTCGTTAGAAAGATATATCTGAGGACTATAACTTTGGGAAGAGAAAAATCAGTCTATGACCCATGTTTCTCCCAGTTTTCCCAAAAAAGCATCGTTTAGTGCCTCAAAACGGCTCCGGAAGTTCAGAACCTGAAAAACTGCCAAAAATAGTAAATTGTGCTACAATTACAGAAACTAAAAAACTGAAAGAGACAGTTGTGGGGAGTCCAAAGGGGATAGGTGGGTGGCCACCAACATCCACCTAGATCATTGTACTTCATTCCTTTTTTTTCTCATTCTCTAAACATCTTTATCTACATTATATCTCTTATTAAAAATACACAGAATTCTTGTTTTCCAAGCTTTGTTATCTGATTTTCATAGTTATGTGTATGTCTTCCTAAGCTAATGAAATCATGTTTATTTGTTCTCATTAGTTTCTTCCACACTATATCCTCTATACTACACTAACAATACTCAAAATACACCATGGCTTTTGATATCTAGCTCCTTCTCATATTTGTTCCTGCACTCCCACAACCTAGACCTACTTGTGGCTCTAAACCCTAAACACCAAATTTTCATAAAAAAAAAACAAATACACATATCTAGCCTAAAATTCATTTTCTTTAAATTCATATCACTGATAAGAGACTTAGAGAGATCCCTCATATGCTCAGAAGGGCTAGTTACTGAGCTGAAGTGGTTTGAGGTTACCCTTCTCGATTTCATTTTCGGCCTAGGAGATTATAAGGACTAAAATTTTTGGCACCATTGCCACAGAATGACTGTTAAATCATTCTTGGGAAATTTCTAAAGATCTCTCAAAGAACTGGTTCTGTACTTCTCATTTTCCAATATCGAAAGATAGGCTAAATTCACAAATCTCATCAATTTAGGGTGTATACATTCTGTCTACCAAAAGTCATACCAGGTCAAACCCTAACCCAAATACACACTTCATTGTTGAAGATCCAGAAAGACTCCTCAGAAAACTTAGATTTCCCATCACTAAAGTGCAGTTCATAAAATTAAAAGAACATCTCTACCTAAAAATCTGTTTTCTTTTGAGCAAATTGCTTTTGAAGAGCAGATAGAATTATCTCTTACAAGGTCCAAGTCTAACTCCTGTATCTCTGAGATAACATTAAAACCTTTAAAGGTTGAAACTTACTCTATCTCTTCGGAATCTTTGTCTGCTAAAACTGATCATGAATTGTGGTTGAATTTTTATATGCTTCAAATCCTTGCTGACCAACTCTAGATCACTACTGAAAAATATTTCGTTCAATATCAACTTGAATACGTGGCCACAACTTCGTCTTCTGTTTCACCTCCAACTACATCTGCTACATCTCCCAAAATTTCAGTTTCATCATCTTTCATACCTCCCCCATTCGCTCCATCTTTGCCTTCACAAACAATTTTAGTAGTTCCATCATCCTCATCAGCATCATCACCCTTCCATACACAATCCATTGTAGCACCTTCATTATATCTAGTAGTCATGGTGAGATTTCCACCTCTTTTACTGCCTGCTCAACTTGCTGCTTTGCCTCAGAATTATGGTCAAAGACTCCCTTTGTTTGATGGAAGTGCAGAAATTACAGCTCAGCAGCATGTTGACAAGTTAATAGATTTCATTGATTTAGAAGAAATTGACGAGGAGAATGCGAAGATGAGGATTATAGCTCAGAGCTTCTCAGGAGATGTTAAGAAATGCTTTCGAAGTATGGATGTTAATTCTATTAACAGTTCTCAAAGATTGATTGAATTATTCTTAGCTCATTGGCAAGAGAAGAAAAATCCATTACAGATATTGGCTGAGTATAATTCAATGAAAAGGAACCCAAATTAAAATGTTCAAGAATTTAGAGCAAGATTCAACACAGTGTACAATTCCATACCCGGTGATATGACGCCTCCTCCTGGTTTGGCTCTTCTTCATTATCCTGATGCTTTCGACCTGGACATGGCCTACCAAATCAGAGAAAGAGACCCCACTACTCTTGAAGAGATGCAGTGGAATGTGGTTAGTGACGAAGCCCATTTTCTCATTAAGAAGTCAAAATCAAAGCTAGAGAGGGCGGAGAAGAAAGTTGTCTTCAAAGAAGATCCTGCATCATCTTCTGATGCAAATCTTGACAATCTAATAAAAACTATGGAGAGGATCATGGATAGAATATCCATAACAGGTCGAAAAGCTGAACCTTCAGTAAGGAATCCTAACTTTCATAGATAACAACAATAGCAGTTCAGAAATCGATACAAAGAGAAACGAAACAAAGATCCTCAAGGTCAAGTAAGAGCTTCATCCCAACAAAATTACACTGAAGGTTAGGAAGAAGATGAAGAATAAATTGTAGAACCAAATCACTTCTTTCAAGAAGATGTACTCCCTACTTTCCTAGTAGAGGAATATCAATTTTCTGAAGACTCTCTCATACCAAGTGATCAACAATTTTTGTTCACAAGCGAAGATATGTGGGCTGTTCAGACTTAAGAGTACCAAAAAGTATATCAGAATGCCTCAGTCATCTTCAAAAGCAGTAAAATTTGAGGAATAGAAATTTACCTCTCATGCTAACTCAGAAAAGACAAAATCTATAAAAGGACGTACTAAGAAAAGAAACCACTCATGCAGGCCAAAATAAATACAAGGACATTGTTGACACCTAATCCTTGTGATTGGGTAGATATATGTAAATAAATAAATGAGAAATATGAACAGTCATCAAGAGATGAATTGAATAGTCTCTCCCTCATGTATATAATAACCTATCTGACGGAATAAAACATACGAATCAATTTTTGATTGATGGAGTTACTGCCTGGCCTAACATGGTATCAGAGCTAGCTCCTTTTGAGCTCTTGTGCCTTGTAACTCCCTTGTCTTCTCCTCTGCTCTCCATATAATTCAGTCACTAAGTGATGTACGCCTGTCTAATATTGCCGTGTTCTGCCATATTCTATTTATAAGATCTATGCCTTGTTTATCTGAATACGTTTAGAATCCATAAACGTTTCATATTTTTTGAACGTTGTCTATCATTTACATTTGAACACTGTATGACCATCCGTTTGAATGCGTTGAGTGCCTGCCATTACCTGCGCTCTGCTCCATACAAGCTTGACATTTGAACGTTGTCTGACCATCTGTTTGAATGCGTTGAGTTCCTGCCATTACCTGCGCTCTGCTACAATCCCATGTGGAGTATGAGGACTATCCTGAGAATTATGAGGTTGCCTGTCACCTTTCAGAAATGAGTCATTGGATAATCCTTTGATCATTTCATTGTGATGTGAAGGGGAAAATCCATCTGTGAAAGTAGAGAAAGGTTTTACCACATGACAATGGTGATGTAATATTTTCTTGCGCAGTGTCGTGTTCCAAAACGGTACGCCCTGGTAATCTGCCTGCAATGAGCAACAACGCTATGGCATAACATACCTTTTTTTCTGTAGTCATTTTGTTACAAGGACTTTTAACTTAGTGATTTTTTAATTGAGGTTTCGGCATTGATATGTTAAATTGAGTTTTGAAGAAGTCGAAATTGTGATGCTCCAACATCACTTTTGAAGTGTGGGGACGTAAAGTTTCTTGAGCTCGAAGAGCAGTAGCTGATTGTGTTAAATCCTGCGCATCATATTTGTGGTGCATGGTGCAACCTTGGAGTAGTGTTGTGTTCAAAGGATAGAATGATGCGGTGAGCATGGACCAGCCTGTGCATTAACCCATTTTCAATGGATTGAATGACACCTCCACGCAGGACGAAATTAGGCAATGTGAAACTATTTTTCTATGCCTATCCCTTAATCATTTTTAAAGGCAAATATTATATAAATTGTGAAGCCATGTTCCATTAAAGTCATTAAAGGGTGAATTTGAATGGACATATGGTCATTAAAAATGGTGGATAACTAATGACTCGTGGGTGATGTTACATGCCCACCATAAAAGGGATCTTTGTATCTTGGTTTGCAATCCCTCTGAATGCCATTCTGTAGGATCTCTTAGTTTTCGGGAACTTAAATTTGGAGAAGCACTTAAGATTTTTGCAGTTTTGTGGCATATTTCATGTGGCTTAAAATCAAAGATACATCCGTCTCAAATTATTCTAAATACTTCTCTGTATGACACAATATCTGGACTACATTCTTCAGTTTTTCTTTGGTGAACGCAGTGCTGTTGAGGGTATTTTATACTGCCATATTTTGTGCTTTAACATTGTGTAGAAGCATGCAAATTGATATTTGAATCTGTTGTCCCATTATATCAGAACTATATTTTTTTCCATTAAGAGTAAAAGTTTTGCAGCCGAAATTTTATTTGCTATAGTATGCATTCAATCATATCTATGGTGGGAATAGTTATCACAGGCAAGGAGAACTATCCTGAATGGTCCCGGATGATAAAACACACCCTCATTTTCAATGATTTGTGGAAAGGAGTGTGTGTCGGAGACAGAGACAATGACCCAGTATAGCCTACCTCAGAAAAAGAGCTCGTCATTTGGGAAAACAAGAACAGCAAAGCTTATGCATTAATGCAACATCTATAAATGAAGAGATCAGTCGCCATATTTCATCATATTCAACTGCCTTTGAAGCCTTACAAAAGCTGTAAGAACTCTATGACTCACATTCTGTACTTGAAGTTGTTCAACTTATGATTAAACTCTTCACTCTTGAACTACAAAATAATGATCCTCTTGCTCTTGCATCTAAAGTAAAGCCTATAATGCATGATATCAAATCTATTAAGATTGAATTGGATATTCCTCTTATCGTTTTTCTCAAGGCATTTTATCCTACTTACTCCAATTATCTTGAGTCATTGCAAGCAAATGGAAATCTCAAAGATATAACCTTTGACTCTCTTGTGAAAAAGTTTGCTGAAAGAGAGAAAGCTTTTGGAGAGAAGACAGCCCCTGAATCTTCTAAAGAGACTATGTGCCTTTCTCATAAAGAAAAGCATCCTTCTCAAGATTCTACAAGAGGAAGAGATGGACGAAGAGGAAGAGGAAGATATTTTAGAGGCAGGGGGGACATACATTCTCAAGGAGAAAAGGTAGATTTGCACTGCATTCGCTGCAAAAGAAATGGATCACATGATGCATCTACATGCAAGCTACCATGGGACAAAATTGAGTAGAAAAGAAACCAACAGAAGGGTAAAACT
This sequence comes from Pinus tabuliformis, assembly GCA_031772625.1. Lineage (NCBI taxonomy): Eukaryota > Viridiplantae > Streptophyta > Pinopsida > Pinales > Pinaceae > Pinus > Pinus tabuliformis. Next base: position 65,811,936 of record CM062805.1, on the reverse strand, counting down.
GATGATACAGACAAAGGTAATGCACCTGAATCTACTCACTATGTTGAGGCACAATGTAACATTGGAGTAAATGAAGATTTGTTTAATGCTTCACTTGCTTCATGGAAAAATGATTGGTTGCTTGATTCAGGAGCAACCTGCCACATGACTCATAGAAAATATTTTTTTGAAGATTTGATTGACAATGTTGATGGAGCAATATACTTTGCAGATCAATAAAAAATCAAGCCATCAGGGCTTGGCACAATCACGCTTAAAATGTCTGGTCTTCTAGACTTTCTTCTGGATCATGTTCTATATCTCCCACAGCTCAAGAGAAACTTGTTGTCCTTAGTCCACATCCGCCATCAAGGTCACTCCATTCATATGTTTGATGGCAAGCTTGAGGTAAGGAAAGCATCTGACCACTCAATTGTCATGTGGGGAATAGAAGAAGAAAGGCTTCTCAAACTGCAAGGAACCTCTGCTCATGCACAACATTTCTCATACAATTCTCATCATGAATAAGGTACACTTCCATCAAGTTTATTATGGCATGCTAGATTTGGACATTTGAACTATGACAATCTTCGCTTGTTGAAGAAAAATTGTGTTGCTGGTTTGCCTACAATTCCTAGGAAACTTAAGCAATGTGATGCTTGCATTCTAGGAAAGCATAGCAAACAGTATTTTCATGATTCACATTCAAGAGCACATAGGAAAATTGAACTCATTCATTCAGATTTATGTGGTCCAATTCCTGTTCCTTCTACAAATGGAAATAAATATATCATGACATTTATTAATGACTACACCAGAACGTGTTGGGTTTATTTTTTGAAGAACAAATCTGATGTTTTTAAAACATTCAAGAATTTTCATAAATGGATTGAAAATGATGTACAATCTCATATTGGGTCTATTCACACTAATAATGGAAAAGAATACACATCAAATGAATTTGAAAACTATCATCGCCAACATGGGATCAAACATCAAACAACTGTGCCTTACAATCCCCAACAGAATAGTGTAGCTGAAAAAATGAATAGGACAATCTTAAATATGGTATGATCCATGCTCTTCTTCAAAAATGTAAAGATAATGTTTTGGGCTGATGCTATTCTATGTGCTGCATATATGAAGAATAGATGTCCATCTAATGCTATAAGAAACAAGACTCCATATGAAATGTGGTATGGACATGTTCCTTCAGTAAAGCATCTCAGGGTCTTTGGTTCCCCCTATTATGCCTTGATACCAAAGGTACATAGAAACAAACTTGGTGCTAGAAGTCATAAGTGTATCTTCCTGGGGTACCCAAACACGTCCAAATCATACCGCCTCTATGATGAAGTAAATAAAAAGTTTGTTATATCTAGAGATGTAATTTTTCTTGAATCATCCAAAACTGACAATGATGTTGAGTGGCAACTTGATCACTTGGATAGATTCGCAAAAGCAAAATCATTTCAAGAATTTGATAATCAGATTCCACATCTTGAAGGGGGGATTCCTATACTAGATCAACATGTGGAATCTTCTTCTGAAGAACACTCTCCCCCACATGAAACTCCAACAACGGATGATGCTTTGAGTGATGTAATTGATAGAATTGGGAGACTCAATCTTGATTCAGTCCCAACTCAATCAATGGAGTAGCCTAGACCATCTCAGAAAGGTCCCCCAAAGTGGCTGACAAAGACACTTGAAAGTGTTCACACTGATGAAGTTGGAAAGAAAGGAACCAAAAATTCAAACCGGTAAAATGGAGGTGATGTAGATGACTCTAATTCACCTGTTGATATGGATGATTCTTATGATTGTGAATTGAACTTGTCTATAGATTTTGAACTAACTTCCTTCAAAGAATCTGCTTCTCATGAAGAATGGAAAGAAGCAATGCAAAAGGAGTATGATGCCCTCATAAAGAACGACACTTGGAAGCTGGTTTATCCTCCATTAGGAACCAAACCAATTGGATGCAAGTGGGTCTACAAGAACAAGTATAAAGCTGATGGCTCACTTGAAAAGCACAAAGCTAGGCTTGTGGCAAAAGGTTTTGCACACAAGGAAGGGGTTGATTATGAGGAGACTTTTCCCCCACAGCAAAATGGGCTACCATCCAGACACTCTTTGCACTAGTAGCTTAGAATGGTTGGAAAGTCCACCAAATGGATGCAAAAACTACTTCCTTGAATGGAGATCTAAAAGAGAATGTATTTATGTCCCAGCCTGAAGGCTTTGTTGTGAAAGGACATGAACATAAAGTATGCAAACTTGTGAAGTCCTTGTATGGCCTCAAACAAGCACCACGAGCCTGGTATGAAAAACTAACTGAGCATCTTCTGAAACACAATTTCAAACATTTTGATCTTGATGATGCAACTTTATTTGTCAATAAATTTGGCAAAACAGTTGTATATTTTGTGGTATATGTCGATGATCTTTTGATGATAGGGAACAATGAAAGCTACATTGCATCCATAGAGAAGGAATTGGGGAAAAGTTTTGAAATGACTGATTTGGGCTATGTTCATTACTCTCTTGGCATTGAAGTAACCCAACATCCAAAGTCCATATTTCTTTCTCAAAAGAAATACATGGGAGATTTGTTGAACAGGTTTGGCATGACAGAGTGCAATCCTCTTACTACTCCAATGGAACAAAACTTAAAGCTCACATCTATTGAAGGAAAATAATTTGAGGATGTAACAAAGTATAGATAGCTTGTAGGAAGTCTCAACTACTTAACTACTACCAGACCAGACATTTCGTTTTCTATTGGAATCCTCTCCAGGTTTATGCAAAATCCTTGTGAGGGACATTGGTCTGCTGCAAAAAACGTTCTAAGGTACTTGAAGGGAACTCAAGACTTTGGAATCAAGTATACACAGGTAGACGACTTCAGCTTGATTGGATACTCTGATTTAGACTTCGATGGAGACAAGGAGACTGGAGTATCAACTTCAGGATATGCTATGAGTCTTGGATCAGGAGCTATCTCCTGGAGGTCACACAAATAATCAATTCCAGCAGATTCCACAACAGAAGCAGAATACGTGGCAGCAGCTGAAGCAACAAAATAAATTGTGTGGCTCAGGAAAATTCTTGAATATTTGCAGGTAAAACAAGTACAATCAACTCCACTCATGATTGACAATACATTTTCAATAAAGTTTGACAAGAACCCAAAGTTTCATGATCGAACGAAGTGCATCAATACTAAATATCATCTTATTCGACATCATGTTGATGCCAAAACAATCCATCTCTATCATTGTTCCACAAATGAGCAAATTGTAGACATCTTCACCAAGCGCTTGGAAAAGAAAAGCTTGAACGATTCAGAATGATGCTTGGACTCACCAACATCCCTTCAGATTAAGGGGGGGAATGTTGACACCTAATCCTTGTGATTGGGTAGATATATGTAAATAAATAAATAAGAAATATGAACATTCATCAGGAGATGAACTGAACAGTCTCTCCCTCATGTATATAATAACCTATCTGATGGAATAGAACATGCGAATCAATTTTTGATTGATGGAATTACTGCCTGGCCTGATAGACATTGTCATACTAAATCGGGATAGAACAAGTGAATCCTCCACCAACAATGTGAAGAAAGATTAAGAATTACAAACTGAAAGTCACAGGAAGGAACCTCAAGCTAAAGGCCAAAGAGAAAGGAAGGACTTGCTTCGAAAGAGGTAGAAAAGAAATCTAATCTTTTTAGTTTGGAGAATGAAATTTCTAAATGAAAATCACCATTCCCCTCACCGAATTGGTAAGGAATGACAAATATAAATTTCAGATTGCAAATATGCTTAAGGTTGACTAGATGTCTGATACAGTTAATGTGGCTGATGATGAGCCAACAATCTTTTTTGGTCCAGACTTAGAAAGAGCTCCTGAAGATAGTGAAATCCTTCCTTTTTATATAAGTCTTAAACTTCATGATTTTATCCTTCATAATTCTATGCTTGATTCTGGCACCTCCCATAATCTGATCCCTAAAGCCGTCATGGATAAACTAGGACTGAGCATCACCTGACCTTACCATCATCTTTATTCATTTGATTATGGAAGAGTGAAATGCCTTGGCCTTATTAAAGACTTCGTAGTGTGCTTGGACCAAATCTCGACCAAAAATGTACTCATGGATGTCGTAGTTGCCGATGTTCGTCCTAGGTTCGACTTGTTGCTTTCAAGGTATTGGGGAGAAAAATTAAAGGGCACTCTGCAGCTTGACCTTTCATATGCCACTATCCCTATTTTTGGACAACTCCAGAAACTTTATAGAGAAAAGAAGATGAAATTTATGATGAACAGTAAGGAGAAGCCATTCAATCATTCTATATATGTTGTTCATATTGATCTTGATTCTTTCATTCTGTTTAGTGATATAAATTTTGTTGATGAGGAAGGTCAGTTAGTGGAAATTTCAGAAGTTCCCAAGGTAATGAGCAGCGTACATGAAGCTATTATAGCGGAAGGTAAAGTGGTTGGTGAAGAATGTATGCAGCCTACAAATCCTATTGAGGAAATTCAAAGAATAGTGCAGAAAATAGAAAGTTTCGAGATAGCTGTTCAAAATTCTAAAAATTAAAAAGCTCAATCTTCAGAAATCGTTTTTCCGAATGAAGAAAATGGTCTTTGGTCGATGGAGTTTGATGGTGCATCGGGAAGAGAAGGAGCAGGAATTTGTGTCTGAATACATCGTCCATTACATCAGTCAAATGAAATCCCTCATAATGTGAGAATAAGCTATTATAAGTTGGATTTTGAATGTTCAAACAATGAGGCGGAGTATGAGCCATTGATTGTTGGCCTCAAAATTCTAAAAAAGTTGAGAGAAAAAAAGATTTTTGTTTATGGCGACTTCGAATTAGTGATCAAGAAAGTCAAAGGGGAATACCAGGCCAAGAACCCAAGAATGAGAGCTTATCATAGTGTTGTACTTGATATTCTCAAGAATTTTTTAGAATATACTTAATCTCTTATTCCTAGAACTCAGAATGTCATAGCTGACTCATTCGCCACTGCAACAAGTGTAGTGAAGATCCCTGTTCATCCTAATCATAAGTACTCCATCATGTCAACCATCGCTCAACTGTCCCAGATAATATGAGATTTTGGTAAGTCTTTGGTGATGATAAGAAAATAGGCATTTTTCTGCAATTGGAGGGAGAATTTCAGAATTCTCATATTGATGATGCATACAACTTTGATGATCCAAACATCCACTCAATTGACATTGAAGTATTACAGCTCAAGGAAAACAACATTTGAAGAGGCTTGGTGCCTTTGGAAGAGTTATTTGACAGAGATGATGTCACCAAGAAGCCGACCATGGTTCCTACAGAAAAGGGAGTTGAAGATGTAAACATTGGCATAGCTGAAAATCCTAAAATGGTCAAGCTATCAAAGTCCTTATCTCCTAAAACAAAGGGTAAGTATATGTCTTTAATGAAGGAATTTTCTAATGCATTTCCTTTGGAGTATTCAGATCTGAAAGTTTATGACAAAAGTATCATTCAACGCACCATTCCTATTAAGCCCGATCAGAAGCCATTTCGCCTGAAATTGAGGAGAATCAATCCCAAGTTGTTGTCATCGATTGAAAAATAGGTAAATAGACTTTATAAGTATGGAATCATAGTCCCAATTCTATTTTTTGAATGGATGTCTAATCTAATACCTGTGAGAAAGAAGACCGGGGAATTTCATCTATGTATTGATTTTAGAAATCTAAATAAGGTGTCATTGAAAGATAACTATCTCTTACCTAAGATGGATCACATACTACAGAGGGTGGTTGGATCCTCTAGGATGTCATTATTAGATGGATACTCTGGATACAATCAAATTCTGGTACACAAGGACGATTAGCTCAAGACAGCCTTTGCAATGCCATGGGGTACATTCATGTATGCCAAGATGCCTTTTGGGTTGAAGAATGCAGGAGCTACTTTTGAATGAGCTATGGACATAGCTTTTGCAAATGAAAAATATGTATTTCTAGTTATCTATCTAGATGACCTTACAGTGTTTCAAAAATTTGATGAAGATCACTTGCATCACTTAAGGATTGTTTTTCAGAAATGCAGAAGAATTGGCATCTCACTTAACCCAAGGAAGATCTTGTTTGCCATGGAAGAAGGTAAGATACTAGGACACATCATCTCTAAAGATTGCATCCACATTGATCCTGCAAAATTGGAGGCCATTCAACAACTAGACTTCCCCGGGAACAAGAAAGAGATTCAGTCTTTCAATGGAAAAATTAATTTTTTGAGAAGATTTACTCCCAATCTAGCTGACCACTTGAAATAAATGACAAACATGTTAAAGAAGGATAGCGAGATAAAGTGGTCTTTGTAGACTAAGAAAGCATGTCATGTTGTATAGTTTGCATTATCTACTGCTCCTATTTTGATTAGCCCGGATTATACTTCAGATTTCATCATCTTTTCTTTTGCTTCTAAGCATACGTTAACAACGGTCCTAATGTAGAAGAAAGATCAGAAAAATGAGCAGCCCATAGAATTTTTCAGTCGCACTACAAGAGATTCAGCACTGAGATACAATACCATTAAGAAACAGGCATTGGCATTGGTAAAAGCCCTCAAGAATTTCTAAGTTTATATTTTACATTCTCATACTATTTCTTATGTGCCTACTACAACAGTAAATAAATTCTTGTGCAAACAGATCTTGATGGCAAAAGAGGAAAGTGGATTACAACCATGTTGGAGTTTGACTTGGAGATAAATCCTCAAAGCTCATCGAAGGACAAGGGTTAGCCAAACTCATGGCCGAATCAAATCTACAGGCACTAGATATCAATTTGATTGCTGCACTGTCTGAAGAACAAGAAGAATATGAACCTTTCCTACAGGTGTCCGATATGTTCATGTCCTCACCCTAGTACTCCAACATTGTCTATGTCTTGCAACACTTGAATCCCCCTCCGTAAGTATCCAAAGGTAAAGCTAGATCACTAAAACTAAAAGCTTCAAAATATTGTATTCTAGATGGTGTTTTATTTTGGAAAGATCCTGAAGGTGTGCTGCTGAATTGTTTGGTAGAAAATGAAGCTAAAGATGTAATGAAGGATTTTCATAAACGAGATTGTGCTGGTCATCACCTTTGGAAAACTACAACAAATAAGATCTTAAGAGCTAGCTTCTATTGGCCCACCCTCTTTTCTGATGCATACAAAACAGTCATGAGCTGCCATGAATGTCAAATTTTTCAAGGAAAGAGGAAACTTTTTCCATTACCACTAGAGCCCATTTTGATTTCAGCTCCTTTCCAGCAATAGGGTCTTGATTTCATTGGCTAAATCCATCCTTCATCTTCATTACAGAATAAATGGATATTAACAACCATCGACTACTTTACAAAGTGGATTGAAGCTATCCCAACCAGGCAAGCTACTAACTCTGTCATCATTCAATTCCTGGAGTCTAATATTTTGTTTAGATTTGACTGCCCATAGAAAATTATTACAAACAATGTTTTTGATTTCAAATAAAAATGAATGGTGGACTTCTGTGTCAAATATCATATTGTGCTAGGACATTCTACTACTTATCATCCACAAGGGAATGGTCTTGTTGAATCTTCCAATAAATCCTTGGTTAATATCATCAAGAAGGTTCTAGAGGTAAACAAGAAGAATTGGCATATAAAACTCATCAATGCCTTGTGGGTAGACAGGGTCAATACTAAAAAATCAATAGGTATGTCTCCTTTTCAGCTGGTATATGGAGTTGATACAGTATTTCCTTCATCTCTTTTTGTCCCAGTAATGAAAATTCTACAGGAATTGGATAGTGAAACTAATGACATACAAAGGACGATAAATAAAATGATTCATTTACAGCAGAGAAGAGAGGAGGTTTTTTAGAACACATCCAAACTCTAGGAAAAGATTAAAAAGATTTATGACCGCAAAACCAAGGAAGACAATTTCAATCGGGGAGATGTGGTTCTTCAGTGGGATCCTAGAAATGAAGAAAATGGAAAACATGGTAAGTTTGAAAACTTATGGAAGGGACCCTATAGAATTTATACCTTCAGAGGAAAGAATGATTTCTTTTTGGAAGGAATGGATGGAAGAGATTATTCAGGAGGAGCGACCAATGGTAGGCTTCTCAAGCACTACTATGTCTAAAAAGTCCTAAAATTCATCATCATTGTACATATTGGTGTGTATTTTACTTCCAGCATTTTAGATGGTTGTCATAAGAGTTTGAAGCCCGAAGTGAAGGCCCTGAGGCTCTTTAAGTCTGTTGGGTTGTGTTATATTCTTTCCATGTAGTTAATAGGGGGTTTGAAGGGCACCTGTAACCCGACTTTATGGGGTCCGGGGCAGCACCCTGGAAAATTTTGGTTTTGGACCATATGTTAGGTTGGGCGGACCCACCTATGGTTTTGTGCATGATTTTCGCACATGTTTTTTGGACGCGATGGTTTTCGGTCCATGGTATTGGATGCGATGGTTTTCGGTCCATGGTATTGGATGCTTCGGCATGTATAAATATGTATTGTAACATTGAAAGGAACATAATTAAAAATCAAGCTGGTAGTCCCGGTTTTGGGATCCAGGGAAAAATCTCTGTGCATATGTGTTTTATGGGTTATTCTCTCGCATTGTTTATTTTCTTTGTTTAAGAATTCGTATGCAGGTAATTTCTGTACAGGGTTAAAACCTACAAAGTCAGCATTGCTTTCATTTTTTATTTTTCAAGTTTTTCTATCATGTCGAAAGGTCAATTAGTTTTAAGTCAAAAGTCATTTTTTATGCATGTTGACTCCATTGGCCAATGAATAAGGCTACTCGGTCTACGATGTTCTTGACGCCTCCAAGGAGCTTCCATCCCCAACTAGAGCCAATGTTAGAGTCAGTCTTCTTAGCCAGTCACCTGGATCAAATATGCTTTTACTATATTTTTTCCAGATTTTCAAAATCAATTTTTTTGTGTTACTAGGTTTACCCAGCAAAATTTGGTCATTGTTTGGTAAGTCTAAAGATGAAGTCATTCTTTGGAAATTCACTCATTCTAGTCACCTATCACACTTTATGAAGGTGTCACAATAAAAATAGGTCAATCATCATCATCATTCCATTTGGTCTCAGGTTATCCATTAGGTCGCTAGGGTTTCCAAGGTCCATCATTTTCATGAATAAAACTAGCAGTGAGTAAAACATGATAAAGAACTTTTGGGAGTTGATTTTGATTTTTCACACACTCCTCATACTCTCATGTTCCAAAAATCCCATAAAAAGAAGCTCCAACACTCATGAAAGTAAAGGACATCTTAGGTTTTCAATGGTAAAGGTAACTCTATTTTCATAAAGTGAAAATTAGTTTCTAAAGTAGGGTGGATCCCATTTCTTTCTGAAAAAGTGAAGAAACTCTCCCTATATAAAGTAAAAAGCCCCCAAACGCCTTCATTCACATCCTATTCACTCTTTGTTATCAAGATATCTGGTTGAAGAAATCAAAATAGTCATTTTCCTAGGTGAAATTGGCAAAAAATTTCAGGCGTTGCGCTTAGAAGCACCGCGCTGTGCTTAGGAGGCCGACGCTACACTTAGAAGAAATGCACTACACTTTGGATCTACGCTCAGGAACATTGTGCTACGTGTAGGACAAAGTGCCCCAAAATCCTTCAAAACTCTCCCAAACTTCATTTTTTCACTTGCAAGCTTGCTTTTACTGACTTCTAAGCTAAGGAACAAGGCTTTGTGTCATCATGGAGGCATAATCTTCGCTAGAAAGAAAATGACATCATAAAGGAGGGAAGATCCTCAGATATGAAACATCAGCCCGCAATACAATCAACTCTTATCCTTTCATCAAACAATGTTTTGAGGATGTCCACTTCCTGGAATTTTGCAAAAGGGTGAGTGAGGTGGGATTTCATGAGCAGCTAATAGATTGGGTGGCAACTCAAATCAAAGGAGAAAGTGTTGTCATTGTTTGTGTTGAGTTCAGTTTTTTAGTGGCCTCCATCTCAATTGGAACTGGGTTACCGAACAATGGTGAATATTGGTTCAAAGGAATGAGCCTAGGTCTTGAATACTACAAGCCTTTCTTGAATATGCCATACAAAGAAACACATACTCACCTCATGCCTTTCAGATATTTATTGGAGAAATATGCCCCTTTGATGAAAACTATCATGAGGTTCTTCACTTGTGAAGGTAGATTCTCCAGGTTGTATGCCGATCATATTCACCTCCTGATGCATTTCACCTCTCAAAAGCCACTCAACATGTGTAATTATATATTCAGGAGCATTTCCAAAATGTTTGAGAAAATACAATTAAAGGTCAAATAGCACTCCCCAAGCTTGTTCCATCACAGTCTCACCAAAACCATTGTCCTTCACCAGCTGAAAGAGAAATTTATGGCTTGGGAATCCTTTTTGGAAGCAGCCTTGAAATGACATGAGAAAAATGTAGCATCTGAGTCTCCTAGTGCACCGAAACAACAAACAGAGGTGGGGCCATCTAGCAAAATAGTGGAGAAGACAAAGATACCCAAACTTTAGGTGACTAAAGTGTATATGAAAGGGTAGAAGCTTGTGTTTTCTTCTCACAGGGAGAAAGGGGCCAAGCCTTCTTCATCAACAAAGTGGGAACTGACATCAAACAAGAAATACACAGTTGAGCATGAGTTTGAACTAATTGATCTATAAACTAAGGATCAAACCACAAACATGTGAAAGACAATCAGGGATAAGGACTACCAAATCAAGGAAGCTATCAATCAATTGGAAAAGGAAAAATATGTTATATCATTCCTTGAATGGGAAAACAATCAACTCAAAGCAAAGGAGTTGATCGTAGAAAAGGAAAAAATTTGCAGCAAGTTGGCAAAGGTAAGGAGATCATGGAATAAAGAGAGCCTGAAGCATCAAATGGGAGAGGAAAAAGGAAAAGACCAAGAACAAGAGGCCTGAAGAAAGCTTTGCAAGAAGAGTAAGAACAAATTCTGTTGAATGAGGACCTTGACCTAGAAGATAGGATTGCCCTAGAGGTTCATCAAGATAAGGAATATTGGATCAACATGGTGAATGAACACTTGGAGAAGCTCCTTGAGAAGGAAAATAGGGATAATCAGTTGCTTAGACACATGGTGCATCACTATTAAGCTCAAAACATAATCACCAATGTCAAAGTAAAACAACTTGAAAATAAGCGCAAGGAGACCAAAAAAGACCCAAAGGATGAGGGGAACTTAGAGATGCTTTCTTAAGCATAAATGAAGTTATAATAAACGTGCTTTTACAAATTACCTTCAATTTTGAGCAAATTCTAATCACTTTGAGTTTTTTGAGAAATTTTGGTCCAAGTTCAGAAATTCAACTGCTCAAGGCACTGCGCTTTTTCCTCAGGCCTCCGTTTGAGAAAAGGTTAACCTTTTTGGAAAGATTTTGCTATCATCTAAAAACCCATTTGCTCAGATTTTGTAGAGGTGGCTTAGTTTTTGAGGAAAATGAAAAAAAGTGGCAAACAACTAGCATTCTAGACCCTTTTTTGACAAGCGTTGCACTTCTAGAGCGACCTTAGGAGAATGGGTTTTCGAAGGCCTTCCCATGCTCCAAATGCAGAAATTCAAACTGTTCAAGAAAATAGACTTGAAGGGCTAGTTGACCATTCTTGCATGTTGGCATGTTGACCTCTGGAAGTCACCTAAAAATCAGGTCAAAGTCGGCGTTGCGCTTCTACACTTTTCTGTGATTCAAAATGTAAATTACACTGTGTAAATTTCTAGTTTCTAGTTTGACTTAGTCAAAATCAAGATTCTCTATGTAATGGCACTAGTTTCAAGGCTAAGGTGATGTAGACATGAATAAATGTAAATCATAGGTTGTTTTTGATGTTTATTAGGCCTCATAAAAGAAGCAAACTCCTAAACAAACTGTCCATGAAGTGTTTGAGTTCCACCTTCTCACTCTCACTTGTTGGTTGGGAGAATCATGAAGTCAGTTCCTCCACCAAGTAATTCATCTCCTGAATGTCAGAAAATGGTCTATGAGAGTCTATATGTATCATTTCTCCTCAGGAGAAGAGGGTCGAACTTTTTGTGAAGGAAGCTTGCATGTAATCATCCTTTCAACTAATACAGAGACAGGTTGCAGCTATTTTCAAGGAACTCTAGCCCACTGAGTTCATGGTGGTTGTACTTCACTTTTTTTGTCTTCTCATGGTCTAAACATATTTATCTACATTATATATCTTCTTTATATGAATGCATTATAATAAAATACACATAATTCTTGTTTTTCAAGCTCTGTTATCTGGTTTTCATAGTTATTTGTTTGTCTTCCTAAGCTAATGAAATCATGTTTATTTATGCTCATTAGTTTCTTCCACACTATATCCTCTATACTACACTGGCAATACTCAAAATACACCATGGCTTCTGATATCTAGATCCTTCTCATATTTTCTCCTACTCTCCCACAGCCTAAACCTACTTGTGGCTCCAAACCCTAAGTTCAGCAAACCCTAAAAACCAAATTTTCATAAATAGAAAAACAAATACACATATCTAGCCTAAAATTCATTTTCTTTAAAGTCATATCACTGATAAGAGAGTTTTAGAGATCGCTCTCATGCTGAGTAGGGCTAGCTACTGAGCTAAAGTGGTTTAAGGTTACCCTTCTCGATTTCCTTTTCAGCCTAGGAGACTAATAGATCTGATTAGTTGTGGCTTGTTTCATGCAATTTGGATTTAGCTCTATAGGTGTGAGCTGTTCTGAATGTCTGATGTGTCCAACAATGGTGGGAAGTATGGTAGAAGGCAGTCCACATTGAACACTAGGTGCAGGCCAAGGAATGGGGGAATGTTGAGCTCAAATTCATTATCTCCCATAGCCTTGGTAATTGTGCAAGGACTATATCGGAGTGGTATGAGTTTCCGATAGGCTCCAGTAAGGTGTTCCTTCTGAAAATGCAACCAGAATTTGTCACCCCTAAAACTTGTGTGGCACCCAATGTTGATCATGTCGCTTCTTGTACTTGGAATTTGATTTCTTCAGAATGTCATGGACTTGTTGGTAGATATGCTGGATGTGCTCAATGAAGTTGTTTGCATTATCGACTTCTAACTAGACATGAGTAGAATCTGCATGAGTAGCTGCAAATGGTATGGCCACATCAATTGGGGATTCAAGCCCGCCTAAAAAGGGTTGCGGCCAGTCAAGTTGTGGAGAGCCCGGTTATAGCTGTGCTGGACATATGGAAGGCTCTCATCCCATGTGCATGGATGTTTTGAGTTGTACATGCGTAGAATGTGTACGATCATCCTGTTGACGACCTCTGTCTGGCCATTAGTTTGGGGATGGAAAGTTGTGGACTTAGTGAGATTCGTGTCCAACATCAACCAAAGATTGGACCAAAATGTATTGAGGAACCTGTTGTCCCGATCATAGATGATAGAGTGTGGGATCCCAAAGTGTACCCACACTCATTAAAAGAAGAGTTTAGTAGTGGATTCTGCCATGATTTTCTTCTTACAGGCTGCCATAATGTCCATCTTCAAGAATCTGTTGACGACCATAGAAACATAGTCGTTGCCATGCTTAGTAGATGGAAGGCTCGAAATGTAATCCATGGAGATGGATTCCCAAGGTCGACTAGGAGTAGGAAGTTGAGTACAGAGGCCTTGCTTCTTGATGGTCAGTTTGGAAATGGCACAAGGAGTGCAGGATCTGATGTACTTTCCCACATCCCGTCGAAGATTTGGCCAATAGAAATACTTTTGTAGTACTGCCACCATTTTCTCGACCCTGAAATTCCCAACGGCCTGAGTGTAGTGCATTTCCCAAATCTGTTGGCATTATGGTTCAAGTGTTGTCCTTGATGGCAACTCACTCAATGGATGGTACAGGTGCTCAAAGGATAGTACAGGTGATGGCAACTCAATCAGAAGACAGATCTCAGTACAGCATGGCAAGAAAGCTCATACACGCTCTTTCGTTAAGCCCAAGTCGCATGTACACGCAAGTTAGATTCAGAAAAAGCGCGTGTATGTGGAAAGGTTCCTTTGGTTCATGGTGGTTAGACCTTGGAAGTTGTGCCTATGATTTCGGACCATTATGTCTCGACGGGCGTGTCGATCCCTAGTTTTAAAGTTGATGGTATTGTGTTACTATGGTTTTGGCTCTTGGTATTGAGAAAGGCCTAAGGCTATATAAGGAGAAGAAGATCATTAGGCAAACATCCTTTTTCAACAAGGCATGAATATCTAAGAGAGAAAGAGATCTGATATGCAGGTTCTGAGTTGGTTGATCTGAGCTAAGGAGAGATCTCATCGGGTGATGGTGAACTAGATCTAAGGAGAGATCGGGATCAAATGGTTTGAAATGCACTATCATGTTGATTATGCGTATTTCTAGATCTGCATATTGTCGCAATGTTACGTTCTGAGTCTAACTAATATCTGGTACAGCTGCAAGTTGAGAAAGTTCATTTTTAGATCTGTACGCAGGTTGGCTTCGGTAAAAGCGCGTGTATACGCGGTTTCTGCTCATTAAAGTAGCGTATATCTTTTGAAGCATGATTTGGGTTTACAGTGGGATCTGACTGTTATTACAGAGTTCTGTAGTCTGCTCTGTGTTCTGGTAACTGGTGATTGACAGGGTTCAGTGGTTCAGTGATTCAAAGTTGGTTGTTTTATGCTTCAATGATCTGTTGTGAAAATTGAATGAATTGTGGTCTTCAGATTGTAATGTTGTGCTTCAGGAATATCCAAGTCTGAAAATGTATGAAAAGTGATACCTGGAAGAAGTAAGATTGTAGGTCAGCACCTACATACTAGTATTTTGGCTAGTACAAAAGAAAAGGGGGTTGGAGCTCCCTTCCAAGGAAGTTTGGAGAACGAGAGAAGGTTGAAGCCTTCTGCAGGTTGTAGCCTGCGTACTGGTATAAGGCTGCACCAGTACAAAAGATTGTAAACTGAAGTTTCATATTAAGAAAGATAGAGACAACTTGCAGCAGGTGGTTTTCACCCACATTGGGTTTCCACCTTATATCTTGGTGTTCATGTGTGTGGCTTTTTTATCTGTTCTGTTATACTGCACATGTTTACTGTTAATATGATGAATAATGTCCTGATGCACTTAATTGAAGAATAAGCCAACTAAATTGTGAGTTTTCTTCTTATACGCTGTTTTACTTCGTCACAGTAGCGTGTACACGCTGGTTCACTTAGCTGAAGTAGCGTATATGTTTTGGGCATTTGAAAAGTTTGATTAATCTGATAATACTGATTCACCCCCCCTCTCAGTATTATTTCCAACAATTGGTATCAGAGCAGGTCCTTCAGAGAAGCTTGATCGCTTGAAGGAAGATCATTCATCATGAGCAACTACGAGAAAGAAGCATCAATCAGGCCACCGGTTTTTGATGGAACAAATTTCAATTATTGGAAGGTAAGAGTTACTGCATATCTTCAATCTCTTGGTACAGAAGTTTGGGACATTGTAGAAAAAGGTTATGCTTTTCCTTCAGCTACTCCTACAGATCCAGATGGAAAAAAGGCATATGAAACAAATGCAAAAGCAGTTGCTACCCTATTAGGAAGTATATCTCAAACAGAATTCATGAAGGTCATGCACTTCAAATCAGCAAAAGAAATATGGGACAAAATGATCACTAGCTATGAAGGAGATGAACAGGTAAAGGAAGCTAAACTTCAAACACTCAGGATTCAATATGAGACTCTCAGGATGTATAATGATGAAAGTGTGGCTAATTATTTTCTCCGGGTAGATGAGATTGTTAATTGTATGAAAAACTTGGGTGAAGAAATAAGAGAAACTATAGTAGTTCAAAAGGTTCTAAGATCTTTATCCCCCAAGTTTGAATCTAAAGTATCTGCAATAGAAGAAAAAGAAAATCTCCGTGTTCTCACTATGTCTCAGCTACATGGAATTCTAACCGCTTATGAAATGAGAAAGGGAGGTCCATCTGACAGAAGGGAAGCTGCTTTTAAGGCATCAGGAAAAGAAGATTACTATGAAGCAAGCCATGTTCCAGAAGAAGAGGAAGAAGAATCAAATTTTGTCAGAAATCTTCAAAGGGGTTCTGGAAGGTTCAGAGGTAAGCTCCCTTTCAAATGTTTTGCTTGTGGGAAAGTAGGTCATTATGCTGCAAAATGTCCTTATAAGGATAAAGGAAAAGAACCTGCTAGATGGAACAAGAAACAAAGTGCAAATAGGAAAAGCTACTACACCCATGAAGACAGTGATGGCTTATCAAACAGTGATGAAGATGAACAAGGTAATAAATATAAGTTGTTAATGGCATTTGAAGATGATGATTATGAGGATGCTATAGATGTGGATAATCTCTATAATGAAATCACTAGACTCAAGAGAAGCATAGAAGAAAGGAATGTGATTATTGATACTTTGCAATTTCAAATTGATGAAAAGGAAAAACATCTTGAAAAACTAGAAGGTGAAATTGTTGGTCTCAGAAAAGAAATTGAGAAAACAAAAACTATTAATCTTAAATTTGTCAAAGGATCTGAAACCTTGGATGAGATTATTAGTGTGCAGCGGTCTCCTCTAAACAAAACAGGTTTGGGCTATAATGGAGAAACCTCTCAAGCATCCACCTCAAAAAGTTATCTTGATGCAGCAAAAGGAAATGAGCGGAAGAACAATGAAGATAATCAGGTAAAGCAGGGACGAGTTACAAACAGAAACTATCAGGGACAATCCTCCTTAAGGATGAACAAAAGCTACAACCAACCACAGGTAAAATCTTCTCAGTTTGGCTCAAGAATAGATGAAAATAGAAATTACAATCAGTTGGCTGGTAGATTCAATAACCGCAGAAGCTTCTTCAATGGACAATGCTTTTCTTGCCACAACTTTGGTCACAGAGCAGCTCAATGTGTTGCATATAAAACAATCATGACTAGGGAAGCTCAAAAACAAAGAAGTATGACAGGGATTACAAAAAGGACCTATAACAACTTTTCGGTGCTTGAAAATGAAGTTGAATGTTCTATTTGCAATAATTTTGGTCATAAAGACTCTGAATGCAGGAGCAGGTTTCAGGAGAAAAAGGAACAAGCCACAAGCACCAAAACATGGAGAATAAAGGAACCTCAAACAGAAAGATGTGGGATAGCATTTTATGCAGAAGGACAGGAAAATCTATGGTACATTGACAGTGGATGTTCGAAACATATGACAGGTGATAAAGAAAAACTTGAATCTTATTCTACTTTAGAAAAGGGAAAGAAAGTCTCTTTTGGAAATGATACTCCTGCTACTATAAAAGGAAAAGGTATTGCTCCTTTAAAAGAAAAGGTCAAGGCTGGAAATGTTTTGTATGTTGATGGATTGAAACATAATCTTCTAAGTGTCAGCCAGATGTGTGATCAAAAAACAGAGGTTATTTTCAGATCGAATGGATGTCTTGTTCGTGATCTTGATACAGGTAAAACAGTTCTCAAAGGCAAAAGAACTCCAAATAATCTGTACATATTTGAAGAAGAACAACAACAATGCTATCTTAGCAAGGATGAAGAGCACTGGTTATGGCATCGAAGGTTGGGACATCTAAGCTTCTCACAAATAAGGAAAGCATGCAAATATCAGGCAGTTCGCGATCTTCCAGATATCAAAATTCCAGACAACACCATATGCAAATCTTGTCAGTTTGGAAAACAGACCAGAACTAACTTTCCAGAGAAGGAAGGGCCAGCTAGCTTGCCTCTTGAGCTAGTCCATACAGATGTATGTGGTCCATTTAGGAAAAGGTCACCTCGAGGAGAAGAATATCTGATATTATTCATTGATGATTTCTCAAGGTTTGTTTGGTTAGGGCTTATGAAGCACAAAGATGAAGCATTCGAAAAATTCAAATCCTTCAAAGCATTGGCCGAAAATGAATCAGGACACAAAATCAAGTGCCTCAGATCTGACAGAGGTGGGGAGTTCACATCAAATGAATTTTTTGATTTCTGCGATGAACATGGGATACGAAGAGAATTCTCTACAGCTAGAACTCCTCAGCAAAATGGGGTTGTGGAAAGAATGAACAGAACTATCCAACAAATGGCTCGTGCTATGCTCGATGAATCAGGTACTCCTGCAACCTTCTGGGGAGAAGCCGCACATGCTGCTGTTATCATTCTTAACAAAACAAATGTCCGAGTAAACAGCACTCAAACACCTCATGAGCTTTGGAGTGGTAAAACTCCTTCCGTGAAGCATTTCAAAATCTTTGGGAGCAAATGTTATATTAAGAACACTGATGAGCAACTTGGCAAACTTGAACCTAGAGCAGATGAGGGCATTCTTCTTGGTTATTCTCCACATAGCAAAGCATACAAGTGCTACAATAAAAGACTTGGCAAAATTGTTGACAGTATTGATATAGTGGTTGATGAGAAGGGATATATTCCTAGGCAAGTTCATCATGAAGAAGATGAAGGTTACTCTCAAAGGCGAAATGATGAAGAAGAAGAACCTCAAGAAGGAGAAGAATCTCAAGAAGAACCAGAGGAGCAGACAAGAATAGAAGAGAAGACTCCATCCAGATATGTCCAAAAGAATCATCCAGAAACTCAGATTGTGGGGCAGAAAGAAGCAGGAGTACAAACAAGAAGGACACTTGCAGAAGCTTCAAGCTACTTGGCTCTACTTTCCTCCATTGAACCACAAAATGTGAAAGAAGCATGCAAAGATGAATGTTGGGTCAAAGCAATGGATGAAGAACTTGAGCAAATCGAAAGGAACAACACTTGGGAATTGGTTCCTAGACCAAAAGATAAGAATGTAATAGGAACAAAATGGGTCTTCAAGAATAAGTTAAATGAAAATGGAGAAGTAATTAGAAACAAGGCCAGACTTGTTTGTAAAGGGTATGCACAGCAAGAAGGAATAGATTTTGAAGAGACCTTTGCTCCTGTGGCAAGACTAGAGGCCATCCGAATGTTCCTTGCTCTCTCAAGCTTTCAAAACTTCAAGGTATTTCAAATGGACGTGAAATCAGCCTTCCTGAATGGAGACTTAGAAGAAGAAGTATATATTGAGCAGCCAGATGGGTTCATTCTTGGGAATGATCCAAACCTTGTATGCAGACTGAAAAAGGCTCTTTATGGGCTCAAACAAGCCCCAAGGGCTTGGTACTATCGGTTGGACAAATATCTTCACCAACAAGGCTTTTCAAAAGGATCAGCAGATAGCAATCTCTATATAAAAATTGAAAATAACAAATTGCTAATTCTTGTTGTTTATGTAGATGATATTATTTTTGGCAGCAATGAAGAGACTATGAGTCAAAACTTTGCCTTGGTTATGCAGAAAGAATTCGAAATGTCACTTCTTGGAGAATTGACATATTTTCTTGGATTGCAAATCCAACAAAATGAAGGAGGTATCTTCTTGTCTCAAACCAAATACCTCAAGCAGATCTTGAAGAAGTATGGCATGGAAGAGTCAAAACCAGTATGTACACCCATGGTTACAGGATGCAGCCTCAGTGCAAATGATGAATCAGCAGTAGTCCACCAACCCACTTATAGATCCATGATTGGGAGTTTGCTTTATTTGACAGGTACTCGACCAGATATTACACATGCAGTAGGAATGGTTGGAAGATTTCAAGCCAACCCAAAGGAAACTCATCTTCAGGCAGTCAAAAGAATCTTCAAATATCTTCAAGGGACCCAAAACTATGGCTTATGGTATCCTAGAAATACTGATCTCACTCTTCATGCTTACACAGATGCAGATTGGGCTGGAAGTGTGGATGATAGGAAAAGCACAAGTGGAGGTGCTTTCTTCATGGGTTCCAGATTAGTATCTTGGTTCAGCAAGAAACAAAGTTCGATTGCCTTATCTACAGCTGAAGCAGAATATGTAGCTGCAGCATCTTGTTGTACACAACTTCTTTGGATGATGCAGACCTTGCAGGACTTTCAAATCACTTGCACTCCACCTGTCTCTATCTTATGTGATAATACAAGTGCAATCAGCATTTCAAAGAATCCAGTCATGCACTCAAAGACCAAGCACATACCAATCAAGTACCATTTTCTTCGGGAACAAGTGCTTGAACAGAAGGTCAAGTTGGAGTATGTTCCTTCTAAGGAACAAGTTGCTGATATTCTCACAAAACCACTGCCCAGGGAAACTTTTGAATATCTCAGACAAAAGCTGGGAGTAGTTAATGCTTCATCCTGTTGTTGAAATTTGTTTGTTCTACAGAAAAGTTGGTATACGCAGGTTACGGGAGTAATAGGAGCGTATACACGCGGATTCATGGTGGGAAAGTCGCGTGTATGCTGGACGCTTGTTGCAGAAAGAATATCCGCGTACATACGTTGTTTTATACAGGAGAAAACGCGTATGTAAAGTTCTGAACAGCAAGGGAAAACTCTGAAGTTCTGAACAGCAATAGGAATGTCAGAATTATTCAGGCACAGTTTCAGGGAGTGCAACAGGCACAGGTTCAGGGGGAGCAGCTCAAAAGTCTCATAAAGCATTGTTGGCATTCAGATGTTTTTGGTTGTTGGTTTCAGGAGAAGGAGCTCAGAAAGAAATTCTAGTTGCTGATCTAACAAGATGTTTATCAGATGCTGCTGATGTCTTTCCTAAGTCTTGGTCTAGATCTGTTGTCTCTATGTCATGTATCTCTCTTGTCTCTTTTATGGTGTCAAGGTCATGTAACGACCTTTGTTGGTTTCCCCACTATGCCTGGGATGAATGATGAAATGTTCATGTATTATCATGGTTAGGTGGATGAGTCAATATTGATGTATCCCCACTTGGTTGGGTGGATGAGTCATTTTTTTGTATATCCTCACTTAGTTGAGAAATGGATGTATGTATGAGTCTTTGGTGATAGGAAGGTCTTTTATGATGTATAGAGTCATGTTCTTCTTGAAGAACATCTTTTGCAGATCTTGCCTACAGTCAAGGGGAGCATGAACAGCACTTGGTGAGCAGGATGGATAGATTGGTACTCTTTGGCATTCACAAAGGGGGAGCACACTTGGAGATTTCAGCATGTACTCAGGGGGAGTATGGACAGCAGTATGGACAGCAGAAGGATTACCAAGGAAGAGAATATCTTGGTCCTCCCTTTGCCCTTGATGTCAAAGGGGGAGAGTGACACTTGGTGTGGTGTGTGGTGGTTGCCATCAAGTCCAAAGGGGGAGATTGTTGGCATTATGGTTCAAGTGTTGTCCTTGATGGAAACTCACTCAATGGATGGTACAGGTGCTCAAAGGATAGTACAGGTGATGGCAACTCAATCAGAAGACAGATCTCAGTACAGCATGGCAAGAAAGCTCATACACGCTCTTTCGTTAAGCCCAAGTCGCGTGTACACGCAAGTTAGATTCAGAAAAAGCGCGTGTATGTGGAAAGGTTCCTTTGGTTCATGGTGGTTAGACCTTGGAAGTTGTGCCTATGATTTCGAACCATTATGTCTCGACGGGCGTGTCGATCCCTAGTTTTAAAGTTGATGGTATTGTGTTACTATGGTTTTGGCTCTTGGTATTGAGAAAGGCCTAAGGCTATATAAGGAGAAGAAGATCATTAGGCAAACATCCTTTTTCGACAAGGCATGAATATCTAAGAGAGAAAGAGATCTGATATGCAGGTTCTGAGTTGGTTGATCTGAGCTAAGGAGAGATCTCATCGGGTGATGGTGAACTAGATCTAAGGAGAGATCGGGATCAAATGGTTTGAAATGCACTATCATGTTGATTATGCGTATTTCTAGATCTGCATATTGTCGCAATGTTACGTTCTGAGTCTAACTAATATCTGGTACAACTGCAAGTTGAGAAAGTTCATTTTTAGATCTGTACGCAGGTTGGCTTCGGTAAAAGCGCGTGTATACGCGGTTTCTGCTCATTAAAGTAGCGTATATCTTTTGAAGCTTGATTTGGGTTTACAGTGGGATCTGACTGTTATTACAGAGTTCTGTAGTCTGCTCTGTGTTCTGGTAACTGGTGATTGACAGGGTTCAGTGGTTCAGTGATTCAAAGTTGGTTGTTTTATGCTTCAATGATCTGTTGTGAAAATTGAATGAATTGTGGTCTTCAGATTGTAATGTTGTGCTTCAGGAATATCCAAGTCTGAAAATGTATGAAAAGTGATACCTGGAAGAAGTAAGATTGTAGGTCAGCACCTACATACTAGTATTTTGGCTAGTACAAAAGAAAAGGGGGTTGGAGCTCCCTTCCAAGGAAGTTTGGAGAACGAGAGAAGGTTGAAGCCTTCTGCAGGTTGTAGCCTGCGTACTGGTATAAGGCTGCACCAGTACAAAAGATTGTAAACTGAAGTTTCATATTAAGAAAGATAGAGACAACTTGCAGCAGGTGGTTTTCACCCACATTGGGTTTCCACCTTATATCTTGGTGTTCATGTGTGTGGCTTTTTTATCTGTTCTGTTATACTGCACATGTTTACTGTTAATATGATGAATAATGTCCTGATGCACTTAATTGAAGAATAAGCCAACTAAATTGTGAGTTTTCTTCTTATACGCTGTTTTACTTCGTCACAGTAGCGTGTACACGCTGGTTCACTTAGCTGAAGTAGCGTATATGTTTTGGGCATTTGAAAAGTTTGATTAATCTGATAATACTGATTCACCCCCCCCTCTCAGTATTATTTCCAACAAAATCATCTTGGATTGCTTTCTTGAAGGAACACAAAGGTGGTCTAGGTGGTATAGTAGGGAATCCTGGCGGTGAAAATGTGGAACTTGTTGGCCCTCCAAGAGCGTCTCATATGTGTAGTCGAATTCTGGGTCGCTTTTGTGGATAAGTGGTCAATCAGAAGTCTTGTTCCCACGAGAGTTGAGCACGATGGTTAACACCATGATCAATTGTCGGATGAGGTAGGCTGCAACATTATTGGTGTTTCCCCTCTTATACTTGATATTCATATGGAACTGTTGCAAGTATGCAGACCACTTCCTATGGTGATCATTCTGCAACTTCCTTTGCATCTATATGAACTGTAAGGTTTGGTGGTCTGTGTGGATGATTGTTTCCTTCCACAAAATATAATTCTTCCATTGTTGGCAAGCATGCACAATTTATGTTGGGATGGGATCCCCTAGGTCATTTTGGGGTGAAAGCCCAGGTTTTGATGTAAAAATATGTAAAGTCTCCACAAATTGTGGTCGCAGAGCGCGTAGCTAGTTAAGGGTCAAAAAAGGTTTTACCCTTATTTTATGTAACTTGAGTTAGTTTTTGAAGATCTACCCATGGTCCGCGAACCATGGGATTGTATAAATAGGTGTGTCTTAGAGAGTCTACAGCACAATAAGATATGATGGATGTAATGGGTTAATGGAAGGAAGATCGAGATAGAAGTCTTAGAGGAGGAAAATCATTTGCAGCTGAGTGCATAGAGGCCTAGAGTAGTGTCTGCAACTGAGTGTGCATACCCCTGTAGCTGAGTGCACAGGGAAGTTTTGAGTATCTAAACCTTTGTTGAATATCAATAAAGAAAATCGTTATGGAAATTCCTGTGTTTAGTCCCTTTACTTTTGTTATGTATGAATGCACTATATGATGTGATGAATGATGGTTTTATAAAATAATTATGTATTGATGCACAACTTTACTTGATCTGTATTTTTATCTGAATGCAATTTTTTTTAAGTGATTACGTGAGGATCATAATGGTTTATGTTAAAGTTATTGAACATTTAGGTAATTCCGAGTAGTTATTGATCTAAGGGTAATCCAAGATGCGCATAAGTAGCTAATTGGTTTGTTCAAGGTCCACATAAGTCAGCCATAGACTTTTGCAAAGGCCTAGATGCCGATTAAGGGAATTTAAAACACTAGGCTGCAAGATTATAGATTTTTTCTCGAAGGCAGAACTAGGTCACCAAAAGGACATCACAATGGTCAGTGGGCGTGGAAACTTGGTTCCAGCATCCCCCCATACTTCTTCAAGTGAGACTTCATTCCGTGCACCGCAAATTGATGCCGAAAGGGCTAGTAGTGTAGGGATTGTTTTGGCACAACTAATCCGAACCTAGGTTAGAACCTCCTAAGCCAACAAATGGTTTCGTTGCAGGGACTGGGATCTACACAAAGAGATGTGTGATGTTGCATCATTGGAATCTGACCAAGAAGGAAATTGAGAATTGGTTGGATAGAAATATCCACTAATTCATGGTGCAAGAAAACAGAAATCTGTGCCTGACAAAAGAACAGTGGTTGGACAAATATTTATACAGAGAAATACACAAAATTTTCTTATGCACCTTCCTGATCTAACGATACAAGTGGATCACTAAATTGGAAGATGGCCAAGGAAGGTGGAGGCTTGATGGTCCGATAGTGTGGACCCCAGAGCTCGTGCGGAGGTTGGAAGCTTCTGAAGATAAGATCATCTATGTAGTTGATCACTTGCTTGATCGAGTCATCAGAGGATGTTAAGTTATGGTATGTTCTATGCTTATAACAATTTACTTCTTTTTCTTATTATATTCCATAGATTAGCAATCAGATGTACATAAAGTAAAGTGCAGATAGAACATTAAACGATCGACAGAAAACAAGCCAAGATAAGAGACACAAGATGTGGCGGCTAGCCAGGGACAAACCCCACAATGTGTGGGGAAAACCTTTGATCAAATCTTCTTTTATCTTCAATAATTTAGCACAGAGAAATAGTACAATAAATCTGATTCATATCAGTAGTAGCAAACCCTAGATCAACAACATCATCATTAGCGGCTTCATTATCAAACTAGGGCAGACGATATCTCACAAACCGTTCGTCGGATTGACTTAATTCCACCACCAAAAGTTGTGGCTTTCAGAGGAGGTTTAGATGAACCTACAGCACAGTTTAGATGAGGAGATCTTCTAGGGCACGTAGGTCAATCTTTACTTTTTCCGTTGCAGCTTCAGTTTCAGTAGTTTCCGGCTTCAAACTAGGGCAGTTGATATCTTGCAAACCGTTCGTTAGATTGACTTCATTCCACCACCAAAAGTTGTGGCTTTCAGAGGAGATCCAGATGGACCTATAGCGCAATTCCAAAGAGGAGATCTTCTAGGCCACGTAGGTCAATCTTTGGGTCTGCAGTTGCAGCTTTAGGTTCAACAACTTCTGGCTTCACATGTGTGAGAGAGAGACCCATTTCTGCGCAGTAGAAAAGAGAATCATTTTTGTGCAGTAGAGAGAGAGAGAGATTTGATGAGAAGAGTGAGTGAAAATGAGGAAAAATTCCTCTTATATTTATACACAACGTTGGTGTTTGAATAGATGCGACTGTTGGGCTTTTGAGCCTACATGAGTTGTAGGTCAGCTTGATAATAATTCCATAATCAAAATAAATTCATATCTCCATGAATACTTATCAGAATCGGATGATTTTTATATCAATATACACCTCTTAATGAGAGGAATCTAATAAAAATATTATCAGCCATGAATAAGATGACCCACATGAAGTTTTTCCCTGGTTTCCAATTTTAACACTCACTCTCAACAAGGGAGAACTTCATCTGCAATTTGTCTATCGGTCGTTATTATTCATCCATCAAATGCACTACCCTAGACAGCCTAACCCTTGCCTTGCTTTGCTCTATTCTTCCTGTTCTGCTTTGTCTTGTTCTACACTGTACTGATTGGTACTGTTTTGCTCTGTTCTGCTCTGCTCTTGCATTGTTCTATTCTGCTCTGCTTTTTTCTGAATTATGAAGAAGAAGAAATGATCGAGGATGTATCATACTGACTCAAAGTCAATCTCAAAGTATGTACCACTGGTCCCAGACCAGTCTCAACCAACCCAAAGTCAGCGTCATAGTGAGTACAACTCCACTGGTCCTAGACCAGTATCATCCTCCACTGACTCAAAGTCAGTCTTGGAGTGCGTCCCACAGGTCCCAGACTAGTCTTAGCCAACCAAAAGTCAGCTTCATAGTAAGTACCACTCCTACCACTGGTCCCAGACTAGTCTCAGCCAACCCAAAGTCAGCTTCATAGTAAGTACCACTCCTACCACTGGTCCCAGACCATTATCACAGTCTTAGAGAGTGTTCCATTGCCCCCACACCAGTTTCAACTGACCCAAAGTCAGCATCATAATATGTACGACTCTCACTGGTCCCAGGCCAGTACTGCACTAACACGAAGTTAGTCTCGGAGTATGTACCCAGTCTCAACCGACCCAAAGTTAACATCATAGTATGGTACAACTCCTACCACTTGTCGCAGACCAATATTGCAATCTCAAAGAGTGTACCACTGGTCCTAGACCAGTCTCAACCAACCCGAAGTCAACATCATAGTATGCGCCACTCACACTGGTCCTAGACCAGTATTGAACTGGCACGAAGTTAGTCTCGGAGTATGTACCACCGGTCCTAGACCAGTCTCAACCGACCTGAAGTTAGCGTCATAGTATGGTACAACTCCTACCACTGGTCCTAGACCAGTATTATTGATCTCAGATAAATGTAGGTCATCCTATCTTAGGGAGTATGGTAGATACAATGATGCATCCATCGTTACTACTATGGTCCCTAACCTCATTTCCCTGCTCATTGATTAGATGAGAGGTACTTCCTATGAGTCCCAGACCGCATGGGTAGGATGCCTTGACGAGAGAACTAATCAATCCTGTCCTCATAGGAGAATACATCAATCCTGCTACAATCGCCATGGAGAACACATCAATCCAGGCCGCCATGGATAAGGCATCAATCCAGGCCTCACAGGAGAACACATCAATCTTGCTACACAGGAGAGCGAATCATCTTATTCCACAAGAGAGCGAATCATCTTGTCCCACGAGAGAGCAAGTCATATTGTTCCAGTGCGCACCACCAAGGGAGGGTGATTCACCCTGTGGTCGTATGTTGCTCCAGTAAGAACTGCAAGCCCTCAGAGTTCCTAGAGCTCAATTTATGCAACATGGATGACCCTTGTACAAGGGTTTCTTGACAACTCCAAGTCATTTGGGAAAATCACAGATTAGATCTTTCCTCAGGCCTTTAACAAGGTGTATCGAACTGTACATCATCTTAATGTGATGGAGCCTCCTTACTCATCAACTTACCATATCCCAAATGATGTCTATCTACTGGAGCAATCGACGAATATGAGATTCCTCAATAATCGAATCCCACATTTGGTTGTTACAAATAATCACAATGGTATGTGTTCAAACAACTCACTGAAGAGCTTTCCCAACCAGGCAGCTTTGTACGAGATCATACTCATAGATATGTATCGGGTCTCAGTGGTGCTTATGGAAATTGACTTCTGCTTCCTGCTCATCCATTATATCGAAGAAGAATCCAAAGAGAAACAACACTAAAAAGTGCTCCAGTGATCCTCCACACTACCTGCCTAATCATCATTCGAATAATCATGCAGTTTCATATTTCTGGTAGTGTATCTCAATCCATTAGTAATTGTGCCATGAAGATATCTTAGAAGATTCTTGGCATCAATGTAGTGAGGCTCAACCAAATATGGGCTCACAATGCTAACTACAAAACATATGTTCAAACGGAGGTTCACCAAGAACATCAATGCGAAAGAGTTTTTGAAACTCAGAGGCATTTCCCAAATTTGGTCCGACATCACTACCATATAACTTCTAAAAGTTAAGATCCTCTAGGTAGTCATAGGCTTACAGTCCATCATACCAAATCTTTCCAATATCTTTACCACATATTTTCCTTGAGATAGGAAAATTTCCCTTGGCTTCCGCCATACTTCAAGTCCTTGGTCCTTCATTTCAAATTCAGAAGCCAATTCCCTCTTACATTTGTGAATGAGAGAGTCTGCACTTGTTAGAAAGAGGTCATCCACATACAGCACCAGTATGAGAGGCTTGTCATCTTCAACCTTAAAGTAAAGGTTAGGATCGACTTCACTCCTAGTGAATCCCAGCTTCATCAAGTAGTTGTCGATCCTCTCATACCATGCTCGAGGTGCTTGCTTCAACCCATAGAGAGCCTTCTTCAACCTGCATACATGAGATTTTCGATCATAAATTTCAAATCCTTCGGGTTGCTCCACGTAGACCTCTTCTTTGATCAAGCCATGTAAGAATGTAGTCTTGACATCCATCTGATGTAGGTTACATCCTTGTGAAGTGGCAAGAGCTATGATTGAGTGGATGGTCATATATCTGCCAACAGGTGCAAATATCACATCATAGTCTATACCTTCCTTCTAAGAAACAAAACGAACCTTATACTTTTCTGTACTTCCATCTGCTACATGATTTATCTTGTAAAGCCATTTGGAAGTAACAACTGTCTTATCCCGGGGCCCGAGAACTACTTCCCAGACATCATTATTCATAATAGACTCATATTCTTCAGTCATAGCATCCCTCCATACTTGATGCTTTACGGCATCTAAGAATGATGAAGGCTTATTTTGAATGATCGTGCTCATGATGGTCAGGTATCCCTGATACCTATTAGGTTTCTTACTTTCATGAAAGGTTCCTCGGTGTGCAACATGTCCTTTAGCATCATCAAGTAGCCCCCTAAGCCATGAAGGCATCTTCCTAGAAGAGGAAGGCTCATGTGGAGGAGGATCAATCGGATCCATGGGTTCTTCTACATCAGGCATTGATTCATCATCCTTTTCTTTTGGTTCCCTGGTGTCGGCTTCTTGAGAGCTCCTCAAATTCGAAAGATTGTTCACCTTGCTGAGAGCCATATCTTCATCAAAGGTGACATCATGACTAATTACGACTTCCCTTTGACCGGCTACATAGATTCTATAGCCTTTAGTATTTTCACCATAGCCCATGAAAATTCCCTTCTTTCCAGATGCACCCAATTTATTTCTTTTCTCTTTTGGCACATGAAAATATACAAGGCTTCCAAAGATTCTAAAATGAGAAACATCAGGTTTCTTATCAGTGAAATTTTCTTCAGAAGTCTTGGAACCCAATGCTTGATGAGGGCATCGATTTTGTACATATACAACAGTGTTTGTATTTTCAACCCATAGAAACTTCGGAAGTCTTTGATCATGTAGCATGGCCCAGACAGCTTCCACAATCGTGCGATTCTTCCTTCCCACCACACCATTATTCTCAGGAGTACGTGGTGTAGTAGTCTCCCTCTTAATGTCAGCCTCATATATGCATGAGTGAACCAACTGTAATATATCAGAGATCTTTCTTTGGCTTGAGGGGAATGGTCCCCTTTTGAGCTTTCCTTCGGCACATCCCAGACATACACCTTCTTTCTCTACTTGGAATTCGGGCATCCCTGTTACCATCTATCTTACATCGGGTAGAGCTCTGTAATGAAGGTGGGCAAACCTCCGATGCCAAAGTTCGGACTGAAGAGTTGTGTCACAAGACATGACCCTAAGCGGATTTCCATCGACCTGATATAATGAATCAACACTAAACCCAAGAGTAAAGGCATCTTTAACAATATTTTTCCATATACATACCTTGCCATCGCTGAATGTTACCTTATAGACTTTGTCTTCCATTAACGAGATGGACACTAGGTTTTTTTTGAGGTCAGGTGCATTTAATACGTCCTGGACTTTCTAGCCTTCTTGAATGGTTGTCCTCTTCCTCGATCCCCAGCTCTCCTCTTACCTTTGCTGTTGAATTTGTCATTCCTTTGATTTTCCATCAGAGGGATTTTGATCATCATTCCGGTGTGAGTCCTTTCTATCAGGTACTCCCTTGCATAGTGACCTACTTTATCGCAGATGTAACATCGTCCTTTCCTTCCACCCTTAGGTCCAGCTTTTCCTTTTGATTTAGTCCTGGAATTATTTCTTTTCTTAGCATGAGAAGAAAAGGCAGCAGGAGGACCTTTAGGCATGGGCATTTCTTGCTCTTCCTCCCTTGTTTCTTCTTGAATGCATCTAGCCATTAATTCCTTGAAACCAGGAATTACATTATTGTTTAGAAGAGTAGTCCTGTATACGTACCATTCAGATGGTAATCCTCCAAGAGTCATGAGTGCCATTTCCCTATCAGTAATCATAGATTTCCTTGGAGGTGTCCAGTTCAGAGATGTAGGCCACCAAGTGCTTGTTGATAGAGTCCTGGGTCATCTTTTATTTTGACTTCTTCGGTTTTCCATTTGTTCCATATAGCAGTGGATGCATTTGATGGAGGCTCAACAATATTGCCTCTTACATGGTCCAGCACTCCTTGATCTTCTCGGGTTAGATCGATAAACATATTCCATCCATGATATTTAGCTTTCTCATGGAGCTTGTCTTCGACAGGAAAGAGTATTGAGGACCCCATCATTCTTTTAGGATAGCCTTGCCAATCATCTCTTCGATGATTTCTCTTGCTCTTGCTCGGGCTTTGTCTTCCCCTAAGCTCTGATACCATGTTAAGTTATGGTATGTTCTATGCTTATAACATTTTACTTCTTTTTCTTATTATATTCCATAGATTAGGAATCACATGTACATAAAGTAAAGTGCATATAGAACATTAAATGATCGACAGAAAACAAGCCAAGACAAGAGACACACGATGTGGCGGCTAGCCAGGGACAAACCTCACAATGTGTGGGAAACCCTTCAATAAAATCTTCTTTTATCTTCAATAATTCAGTAGAGATATATAGTACAATAAATCTGAGTCATATCAGTAGTAGGAAACCCTAGATCAACAGCATCAGCATTAGCGGCTTCATTATCAAAATAGGGCAGACAATATCTCAAAAACCGTTTGTCGAATTGACTTCATTCCACCACCAAACGTTGCGGCTTTTAGAGGAGGTTTAGATGAACCTACAGCGTAGTTCATATGAGGAGATATTCTAGGCCACGTAGGTCAATCTTTACTTCTGCAGTTGCAACTTCAGTTTCAGTAGTTTCCGGCTTCAAACTGGGGCAGTTGATATCTTGCAAACCGTTCATCGGATTGACTTCATTCCACCACCAAAAGTTGCAGCTTTCAGAGGAGATCTAGATGGACCTATAGGATAGTTCCAAAGAGGAGATATTCTAGGCCACGTAGGTCAATCTTTGGATCTGCAGTTGCAGCTTCAGGTTCAACAGCTTTCGGCTTCACATGTGTGAGAGAGAGGCCCATTTTTGCGCAGTAGAGAAGAGACTCATTTATGTGCAATAGAGAGAGAGAGAGAGATGTGATGAGAAGAGTGAGTGAAAATGAGGAAAAATTCCTCTTATATTTATACACAACGTTGGTTTTTGAATAGATGCGACTGTTGGGCTTCTGAGCCTACATGAGTTGTAGGTCAGCTTGATAATAATTCCATAATCAAAATAAATTCATATCTCCATGAATACTTATCAGAATCGGATGATCTTTATATCAATCCTACACCTCTAAATGAGAAGAATCTAATAAAAATATTATCAGCCATGGATAAGATGACCCATATGAAGTTTTGCCTTGGTTGCCAATTTTAATAGAGGATTTGTTATAGAGTTCCTGGTTGATACTTTAGTTAGCTACAGTGAAGCAGAGTGACACTTCTTCAAGGGATCATGAGGTAAGGATTTGAGATAGTTGAATACTTGGATTAATATTCTCTTGTGCTAAAAGTGGTTTATGCCATTACCTTCATGTTTGGATCTACGAGAAGTGGATGAAGCTTTAGAAATCAAAGAAAAATAGGTCTTAAATATAGCCCATTGATTGGACCTCCTTCAAGTGATGACAAAGGAGCAGCACAGGCTTCACTGCAGAGCATTGTCTAGTTGATAAGGTAAGGTTTTTTGTGGATACCCCATCCATCCACACCACCTCCACCTCCACCTACAGAACATACACCTTCACCCACAATGCCACCACCACCGCTGTCAGTCAACATGCCGAATACGATGAAGTTTCTAGTTTTCAAAGGGCTTAGGAAGCGAGAATCTGAATCAGTTTTGGTTTTTTGTGGAGGTTGTATGGATAACACAACAAATTACAGATGATAATATAAATAAGGCACAGTTAGACACTACTTTTGAGGACCATGCGCTGACATGGTATGTTAAGTACTGCACTGATAATCCATTGGCGTCATTAGCAGATACTCAGACCGCTTTGAACAAGGAATTCAGTAAGCCTAAATCTGCCTCGCAGTCGATAATTAGATTTAATGAAATCATGATGAACCCTGGTGAAATGCCATGGTAGCTAGATCAAAGATTGAAGAGCAGTATCCACGAAGCTAATATGAATCTCACAGATAGCAACCAGTGTAAATGGGTTATAACTACGCTTCTACCCCACTTAAGGATTGCGTTATCACAATAAAAGATTGGAACTAAGGCAGAAGCCTTGGAAATCGCAATGAGATTACATGAAACACCTATCCAGGAAGCTTCTTTGAGAGTTCAATACATTCATATAGAGTTATAGAACCTATACTTGGAGTTGCAGAGATTGAAGAAGGAAAACGCAGCTCAGCCGGATGTGCGGGAAGAAGTTTGGTCTCTCAAGTGTAAAAACTAGGGACATGATAAAGATCATTGCCCTGTCCTTGTGAATTACATAACAGGAGGGGGACTTATGCCGCTGAGGCAGGAAGCTCCAGCAGGAGCAAGTGTAGGGCCCACGCTATGGTGTGATATTTGTCAAGTGGCCGGAAAACATGTAACAGACAATTGTATTTTGCTGCAAACGTTTGAATAGACATCACAAAAACTTTTCTGTGATTTTTTCAAATTAGTGGGCCATGATGAGCACCACTGTCGAAGCTATGAATTAATGATTGAGAGGATTCCTATGTATCAAATGCAAGTAGAAACTCAGTCTCTGGATCAGAGCATTGGGGGAACGCGCGAAGGATATCAGGGGCACATATGTGGCTGGGGAGGAGGAGTACCTGGTAGGGTTCATGGGCAGGTCATTTGTTACAATTGCGGAATGTCAGGACACTACGCGTGAGAGTGTATGAATTAGAAATGAACGTCATGTCAATACTGCACTCAGTTTGACCACACAATTGAAGAATGTCCTATGCTGATGGCCAAGATGCAGGAGAAGAAGGCATGGCCTCAACATCCTACCGAGAACTTACAAATGATGAGGGATGAGCTCTACAAAGAGGACATAATTTTGAATGTCGTGCTACGAAGTGGGATTACCATTGGTGACGATAAGGGAAAACAGGCTGAAGGAGGTGGATGGGTCCGCAAGGCTCCAGAAAAGGTGGTTGGGTTTGATCTGGAGCGTTGATGAGCCCCAAAAATGGATACTTATTTGGGCTCATTCAACCTCCTAATTTGACTTAATCCACCATTCTCATTAGTTTATTGCATGTTTTTTATTATATTTATGCTAATAGAGTGAATTTGGTTAGTCATTATGCCAACAAGTCTAATGGGTGCTTTGTGTAGCCTTTTTGGTCAACTTGGAGACAAAATTGAAGGTCTTAATGAGCACTTGACAGCCAAATTCGTGGGAGAACAAGGGAGAGGATTTGTAGGAAGGTGTCCCCCTCATTTATGGGCCCTTACCTCGAATTCTCCACCATCAGCTCGGAGTTCAAGGGCCACCAAATCAATCAGCACAAGGGCAGCCAAGCAAGTCAAGTAGGACTGTTGTTAACTACAAGTCTTGGGCAGCCGAGTCCCTAAATTTTAGGAGGACTGTTGGGTCCTCAAATTGTATAAATAAGAAGGCTTAGGGCCTCATTTTGGTTACCCAGTGGATGTTAGCTAGTTAGCCAGTAGATAGTTAGCTAGTGGTTAGTCATTTTGTAGCCAATAGTTAGCTAGTTTATAGTTCGATTTGGATGCAATAGATTAGCTTTGCTTTCAGCTCATTTGCAAGTTCTTCTTGTGGACAGTTTTGATGTAACTTTTCATTTCTTGATCAATAAATATGAATCCAGCTTTGCACCAGCTCAAAATCTCTCTTGGGAGGCTGTAGCTCTTGGGGTTGGGCCCATCTCAAGCGCCCAGTACCTCCTTCGTTTATCTTTATGTGTTTGCTGCGTTCTTAAAATAAAATCTGCTATTTAGATTTAGATCTTGCTTCATTATTTAGATTTCTTTTGATGGTTAAAGTAGTTGTTTATGTTTAGAATATATTGGTAGGATAATAACAGGAAAAAGCTCCAAACAAGGGTCAGCAAACGCTTTTGGTTTCACCTCTTCCTTATTGGATCAGGGGCTGGAGTTGAAGTAACCATGTTGTCCCAAACAAAAACACTTTCTTTGCTTCACCATGCAATCATTAGTGCTTGAATCTCATTCGTAGAACTTGATATCAGTTTGGATGCATGCTTAGGTTTATGATCACTTAGTTTCATAGTTGTTTCACATGGTTTCACTGCAAATACTTTTGTTCATTTCCTTTTGCTGTTAGGTCAGATTAGAGTGAAGTAACTAGGTCTTAGGTTTTATAACTAGATCTTTGTTTTCTTGCATGTCTTTGTTTGTTCAGTTTGAAAAACCACTTGCAGAGTACCTGTTATCCGTGCTTACCTGCCCATACTCCATCCAACCTACCTGCTTCATCCTTCACTTATAAACCTTACCTTACATTCACCTCATCCGCTTACTTTGCCATGATTCTCATCTTCTTGTGCAACATCGCTTCATCCATCCTTGAACTAATCCAATCGCTCCTTAGCCTCATCCACCAAGTCCTAGACCTCTTCACACCCCTATTTCACCTTCATACTCATTCCTCCATCTTTTTCCCTCCATCCATGCTCCAAAATCCCATTTCGAAACATCTTGTAGAAGAATTACAGAACATCCTGTAGAAATCCTAAACATCCTGTAGAACCCCTGCAGACTTCCTGTAGAAGCTCATAAACACGGTTTCTTGGCAGCCAAACTTTGTGAGACTCTTTGGAAGGGTGTTAGGGACCCCTTAGACCCTCTCCGAACCTTCCCGACCTCTTCCAAGCATTTCTCCTCCTTGATCCACCTCTGCACAGTCAAAAATGGAAAAAATCACATGCATGATAATTCTAATAACTTAATCAAAAATACAAAAAGATGTTTTATTCAGATAGTGATAACTTAGACACATGCATTTTACCTTCCTAGAAGTAATGGCATCTCTTTCAGTAGTTTGCATGCTCTCCTTTGCGTCAGTAGGACTAGCTGGTAGAATTAGGGTTTGCTAGGGTTTGCGTTCCTTTTTGGATTTCATTTTCTTTTCGCAATTAGATTAGCCTCCTTCGAGTTAGCTTTCATCCACCAATTAAAAAGCTTCTTCTAAGAGCTCATAGAAGTTGGCTTAAGCTCCTAGTGGACTTGTGCCAGCTGACCAAGTGAAAGCTGCGGCAAGAGCTAGTACTTGTGCATACAACACTGTCGCTTCCAAGTTTGTTACGAACTACCGGGTTGATAAAATTAAAGAAGGGAGTTCCAGGAGTTGTAGCATTATTGCTACAATACTGGAGCCCACCATCTTTTTGGCGCCATTGCCGGGGAAGCGTGAGAGTATTGGTGATTGCTGCTATTCTTCTATTTTCTACTACAACCTTCTGCTAAGTAGTTTATTTCATTTCCATTCTGCAATTTCATTTCCGCAAAAGTAGCGTAGACATTTCCTGCGTTCATAGATTAGCATTTCAATTCCGCAATTTCATTTCTGCAAGCGTAGATTAGCATTTCAATTCCGCAAGCGTAGCCTAGCATTTCATTCCTGCAATTTCATTTGAGCAAAATAGATTAGTCATTTCCTGCTTTCATTTCAATTCCGCCTTTTCATTTCAGCAAGATAGTTAGTTGCAGTTCAATCTATTTTAGTTTTGCAGGTACAAGAATAAAAATTCAAAAACCAACCAAAAAGATTTCATTTCATGCCTGGTAGGAGTAGAGATAAGTTAGAAAAATATTTTCACAACACCCCCCTTTGCTTCACACAGCCAACCTTCTCTCTTCTTCGATGGCTGTGACTAAGAAGAACCCCTGGGTGGACATCAAGACATATCTGAAGAACCTCTAAGGGAGAAGAAGAAGAAAACATTCCTCTGGAGAAAATGGCTACAAGCAGAAATGTTGGGAGCAGTACCTTATCCAAAAATGAATTTGCAAATCAGATCGAAGGTTTCAAGAGTGATATGAGGCAGTTTCTTGCCATGCAACGGGATACCTTGCGGATCCAAAAGAAGCAAGAAGAATCCAAGAGGGCTTTGGTCATCTTTTGTCCTAGGTGCACTAGAAAGCATCCTAGGAACGAATGTCCAATGCACTCCCTAGAAGTGTGTTTTGTCTGTGAAGAATACCATCCTACGAATCAGTGCCCTTCCTTGCCTGGACTTAAAGTTGCATATCAAAGAGTTAAAGGAGCCACTGAACCACTCTATCATATGAACCAAAGGAAGCCGCCTGGACCTAAATCTTACCAGCAGGAACTGCAAGGGACACCTGAGACCTATTATGACCCCTACCAAGCCACTTTCATGCCTTCTTGGGGTCCCCCTGCTCATCCTTCCTGGTTCACACCTCCTCCTTGTTCCTTCACAGATCCATATTATGCCCAACCAGTTGCTCATTCATTTCACTCTTATGCTCAGCCACAACCTCAATGGAATGCACCTTATCAGGAGTGGAGGCCCCAGTACAACTTTCATCCCGCTCATTTTCCTCCACCACCTACTCATCCACAACCATCGCCTCCTCCTCCACCAAGGCAACCCCAAAGGCCTACCCAACCACAATGCCATCCATCTCCATCTCAATTTCACACCTCCACTCAAATACCCATACCACCATTTCCAAAACCATACCATGGAGCAGCTCAACCCAATTGCAAAGCTGAGGTACAACATGTCCAAACCACTGCTCTTGAGCTCAATGATCTTCACCATAGATCAGGAAGCGTATTGCAACAAAGAGACTATATTGAAAGCATTGAAGGACCACATCAGGCAAAAGAAGATTCAAAAGAGGAGATCAAAGAACCATGGGCTGCACTTGATGAAGAGAAGAGATTAGAATCAGAGATCGAGAGAGTTCCTTCATGGTTACCATCAAATCCTCCATGTAGTCAAGAGAAAGATTAGCAAAAAGAGGAAGATGAGAAAGTCATGTTAGAAGGTGACATGAAGAATGATCGAGATCAGAAAAAGGACCAAGGATATCAAAGCTATATTGAGACATGGTTCCAGACAGTCACTAAGTTGCAGCAGTACTCTCCTCCTCAGCTATGTTTTGTACTTTCAAAGTCAGATCATTTTGTCTCTGAAATTTGGTTAGTTGTCAAAGCATGCATTCCGAGCCTTCACATCATTTTCTCTCTAATCTCGATGTGCACATGGCTCCATTGGAAGTATTCTTATACTTGAGAACGATTTTGTTTTTCGAGTAGGGTAGGGTAGAAAAAAAAAAGAAAAAAAAAAGAAAAAAAGAGAAAAAAGAAAAAGAAAAAAATGAAAAAAGAGGAAAATAGAAATCTAAGGTGAAAACCTCCTCGGAGGCGCCTTAGGTTGGCTCATTGATTGAAAACCTCCATGTGGCGGTCAATGGGTTGAAAAAAAGAGAAAAGAGAATAAGATCTTTGGGTGAAAACCTCCCTTGGAGGCGCCCAGGGCAAGCAATTAGGGTGAAAACCTCCATGAGGCGCCCTAGTTGTTTTTCAAAAAAAAAAAAAAAGAGAAAAAGAAAAAGAAAAATAAAACTAATTCCATTGGCTAATTGCAGGTTGCAAGAAGGACATTTCATGACAGGAGGAGCACTCAAATCAAGGTTAAAGGAATTTTTCTTGTGCCTTCTATAGGAAGCTCTGTATTTCTACAGGAAACATCCTGTAGAACCTTTGGACGAACCAAATTCAAGTCTAAAATGGAATCTGATGGTGGCAATCTGTTGATTAGGCCTACAAGCACTTGTGTGTCCATCCCTTGCCTTTCTCCATCATTTTTTCCACCTCATTGTGCTTCTCATTATGCTTCTACAGGAACTTCCTGTAGAAATTGTGGGAAACTAGACATGGATTTCAAAAAGTGGTTTGGCGAACATGGTAGCTTCCTCAAGGGTTCAGAAGCCCTCATGCAATCTTCCAACTCCTCCTCCATCATCTCCATACCTGCATCACAGCCCAAGCTCAGTTTTCCCTTCCATGCAAACACTTGCAAAATGCCAAAACACATGGAACAAAATTTGTTTTTTCCATAACTTGAAAACCATGCATCCATTTGACAAACCGTTTTATGGGGAATTGTACAAGGGTGATGACAACCTGCCTGAGCAGTTTCATGCCGTTCCGGTGCACGGTTTCCAAGAAATCAGCCTCCATCACCATCAGCCATTTTTGCATTTTCTCCATATCCGTGCATCCATTTTAAAATCTGTTTCATGGGGAGATGCACATGGGTGATAGTAGCCTACCCCAGCAGTTTCAGCCGATTCCGATGCATGGTTTCCGAGAAATCGATCTCTGAAATCTTCAGCCATTTTCCATTTTTCTCAAAATCCGTGCATCCATTGATCACGATTTTGCTATGGGAGATGCATAATGATGATAGGAACATGATCAACAAGTTTCAGATCAATCCGGTTTACCGTTTGGGAGCAATGGCGGAAACAAGTTCGGGTTCTGTGACAATGCAGCAGCAGCAGCTTGAACGTGTAGATTTCAACGTGGAAACAATTGCTTGGAGCTTAGATCTGGCCAGAGGACACCTGCACAAGGAAAAACAATCAAAAATCATCAGCCAAGCCCTCATGCAACCAAAGGATCCAAGCATGCAGCAGCAGAATACGAGCATGCAACAGCAAAAAGCTTCACAGCAGCCATTTGACTTCAGGTACGTGACCAAACCTTATTCCTCTATTGCATGAATCTAATACAAGAAATGCATGAACGAATGGAATGGTGAAATTAAGCCATGGATACAGGAAGGTTAACTTGACATCCACTTCTCTAGCACTCACGAGAAAATCACGCAGCATGCATGGATCAGTCATGCACGTGAGATTTAAAAAACACAGACAGTGTGGATATTCTAAACTCCAGTGCAACTAATGGTAAGTGATTACAGGCAGAGAACAAATATTTAACCACTGCAGTTCATGATAGCACAACAGTTTGCATGGGCCAGTACACGTCTTTGCCACCTCACTCCACCAAAAATCACGCAGAAATTAATGAGCGCTCAGCTGAAATGCATAGACTGTTATTCAACTTGCACTTGCAACCTGTTCAACTGAAGTATACATCCTCTGCTTCCACAAAATGATTAACCTATCGTCCTCCACTGAGTTTTTCTACCTGTTTTCGAATTTCTCTAGTGCATCGGGCTCACTCAAAGGCAGAATAACATTCTACAGGAAACGGGTGGGGTCTTCTACAGGAAGTACAGCATAGCCTTTCGGAGCAGTCTGACAGAGATGGAGGATACAAGACAAGGTGGGATGAATGAAAATCCAAGGGACATGGTGTTGTCAGACAATGATGCTAGACAAAACACAACTGTTATTGCATCTTTTCAAGAAACACATGTTGATTCTGGACAGTCAAAACAGCCTATTTCAATTCCAATATTGGGAGAAATAAATGAAGGCCATGCAGGGAGATGTGTAACAGAGGCTACTCAGCGGGATGCTTTTTTGCCAGAAATGCAAGGACCATCAACATCCTCATTGGATGAGAGCTGCAATGAAGACACAGGAAACTATGCTGCTGGGAAGGATGTCGTGATGGCTAACTTGCAAGGATGTCCAAGACCATTGGTGGATGAACGTATTGAGATTAGTAGTTTTGAGGATTCTTCACAGCCTTCTCAGAAGTCAAAGGAATCAATAGAAGCACAAGGGATCTTAGAATCACTATTGGATAAAATCACCGAGACTACAGAGGTTCTACAGGCAGAGGTTCCTCTGGGGGACTTTCAGGGAATGCCAGAATTTATATTAGCTAAAATTAAAGTTGAAAAGACAGAACAGTGTGTTGCAAACACTTATATGGATGTTGACACTCAGGGAATGCCTGAATTTGTATCAGATAAAATTAGTGATGAAAGGACACAAGAACATGTTGTCATGATATGTGTTGGAATAAATGGCGAACTGAACTGTCGGGAGTAGGAGAGTTATAGATAAGCCTGCCTGTGAGTCAAAAATAGCAGCTGCTTGTGTGTAGCATGGAATTTCTCATTCGATTTTGTGTCAAAATTCTCCTCCATAGTTCCCGTTAAAAAAATTTCCTCCTGTAGAAAAGCTAAAGCACTGTGAGGGCTAACCTATGCATGAAGAATTCGAATTTACATGGCTGTATGATCACTGGGCATGAGAATTGAGCTCTATGCCTTGTCTGTGGAAACCTAAGTCTTCCTTTTATACACGGACAGCCGAGTATTTGGGCAGCAAAAGTCTTGAAGCCAAGGAATTGTTGTTCATTAATATCACACAGCCTAGGAATTCTTCCTTGAGTCCAAGGGGAAACCATCAACAACATTTCCTTTTCTAACCAAAGCATAAGGAAAGGAAGCACTCTCACCATGCCAAGGGAATTCATAATTCATCATTATCCATGGTTATCATTTTAGGTTGTTGTGTGAACTTAGACATGGAATTGATTCACCTCCATAAAAGAAGTTAAGCATTTCCTATTTTCTTCTACAATCATTAAGTGAATGTGCCACAAAAATGAATGAAGAGTTTTGGCCAAATATATCAGTCCTTCTAATAGTGAGGAAGAAGAGCAGAAAGGGGGAGAAGATGAAGGCTGCCACAGCCAAGCTGAAAGGAAAATCGCCCACAGCCAAGCAGGATACAGTGGTGCTGTCTGTTTCTACTGGAAGCCAGAAAACGTAGCTACAGGACTTTCTACAGGAAGTTTGGAAAAAGGGAAGCAAAAGGAGAAATCGGCTGAGATTTTAGCTAAGGAAGCCACCAGGGCCATCAAAGATGAGGAGACAGATTGGTTGCTTAGAGGATGAGAAACACTTTCAGTAGGGGGGTGATGATGAGCCCCAAAAATGGATACTTATTTGGGCTCATTCAACCTCCTAATTTGACTTAATCCACCATTCTCATTAGTTTATTGCATGTTTTTGATTATATTTATGCTAATAGAGTGAATTTGGTTAGTCATTATGCCAACAAGTCTAATGGGTGCTTTGTGTAGCCTTTTTGGTCAACTTGGAGACAAAATTAAAGGTCTTAATGAGCACTTGACAACCAAATTCGTGGGAGAACAAGGGAGAGGATTTGTAGGAAGGTGTCCCCCTCATTTATGGGCCCTTACCTCGAATTCTCCACCATCAGCTCGGAGTTCAAGGGCCACCAAATCAATCAACACAAGGGCAGCCAAGCAAGTCAAGTAGGACTGCTGTTAACTACAAGTCTTGGGCAGCCGAGTCCCTAAATTTTAGGAGGACTGTTGGGTCCTCAAATTGTATAAATAAGAAGGCTTAGGGCCTCATTTTGGTTACCCAGTGGATGTTAGCTAGTTAGCCAGTAGATAGTTAGCTAGTGGTTAGTCATTTTGTAGCCAATAGTTAGCTAGTTTATAGTTCGATTTGGATGCAATAGATTAGCTTTGTTTTCAGCTCATTTGCAAGTTCTTCTTGTGGACAGTTTTGATGTAACTTTTCATTTCTTGATCAATAAAGATGAATCCAGCTTTGCACCAGCTCAAAATCTCTCTTGGGAGGCTGTAGCTCTTGGGGTTGGGCCCATCTCAAGCGCCCAGTACCTCCTTCGTTTATCTTTATGTGTTTGCTGCGTTCTTAAAATAAAATCTGCTATTTAGATTTAGATCTTGCTTCATTATTTAGATTTCTTTTGATGGTTAAAGTAGTTGTTTATGTTTAGAATATATTGGTAGGATAATAACAGGAAAAAGCTCCAAAAAAGGGTCAGCAAACGCTTTTGGTTTCACCTCTTCCTTATTGGATCAGGGGCTGGAGTTGAAGTAACCATGCTGTCCCAAACAAAAACACTTTCTTTGCTTCACCATGCAATCATTAGTGCTTGAATCTCGTTCGTAGAACTTGATATCAGTTTGGATGCATGCTTAGGTTTATGATCACTTAGTTTCATAGTTGTTTCACATGGTTTCACTGCAAATAAACTTTTGTTCATTTCCTTTTGCTGTTAGGTCAGATTAGAGTGAAGTAACTAGGTCTTAGGTTTTATAACTAGATCTTTGTTTTCTTGCATGTCTTTGTTTGTTCAGTTTAAAAAACCACTTGCAGAGTACCTATTATCCTTCTTTACCTTCCCATACTCCATCCAACCTACCTGCTTCATCCTTCACTTATAAACCTTACCTTACATTTGCCTCATCCGCTTACTTTGCCATGATTCTCATCTTCTTGTGCAACATCGCTTCATCCATCCTTGACTAAATCCAATCGTTCCTTAGCCTCATCCTGTTGGCATTATGATTCTGGTATGGCTTTATGATACATATGTTGTACTTGATGGAAACCCACTCATCTCAGATAATAAATTATAGTTTAGAGAAAAGTTCACGCACTTATATGCAGAGAAACGTTTATTTCATGTAGAGAAAAGTTCACGCACTTTTATGCAGAGAAAAGTTTATTTCATGAAGAGAAAAAGTTCATGCACTTTCATGCAAGGAAAAACGCGTATATGTTGGAGAACTTACCTTTGGTCCATGGTAGTTAGTCCTTGGTATTTGAACCTATGAGGAAAAGCGCATATATGTTGGAGAACTTACCTTTGGTCCATGGTAGTTAGTCCTTGGTATTTGAACCTATGAGGAAAAGCGCGTATATGTTGGAGAACTTACCTTTGGTCCATGGTAGTTAGTCCTTGGTATTTGAACCTATGGTTTTGGACCATGGTACACACTTTCATGCAAGGAAAAGCACGTATATGTTGGAGAACTTACCTTTAGTCCATGGTGGTTAGTCCTTGGTATTATTGAGCCCCATGTTTTTGGGCCCCTTGTATTGGTTATCTATGGTATTGATCCATGATTTTAGGAAGAATATTGCCTATATAAAGCAAATGAGATCACTTGGCTAATTCATCCTCGCAATTGAATATCTTAAGATCTGAAATATTGGGTTATTGTTTTGAAAGTTTGATCTATGAAAGTGAAGTTGAAAGCGAATCTGTGAAGGGTGATCTCTCGAGCGCTGCAGCTGCGGAAGTGCGGAGGAGCCACAGAAGACGCAGTGCGGAGACGCCACAGAAGGCGTAGGGCGGAGACGCCACAGAAGGCGCAGTGCAGAGATGCCACAGAGGCGCCACAGAAGGCGCAGTGCGGAGGCGCCATAGAAGGCGCAGTGCAGAGGCGCCACAGAAGGCGCAGTGCGGAGGTGCCACAGAAGGCGCAGTGCAGAGGTGCCACAGAAGGCGCAGTGCAGAGGCGCCACAGAAGGCGCAGTGTAGAGGCGCCACAGAAGGCGCAGTGCGGAGACGCCACAGAAGGTGCAGTGCGGAGGCGCCACAGAAGGCGCAGTGCGGAGGCGCCACAGAAGGCGCAGTGCGGAGACGCCACAGAGGCGCCATAGAAGGCGCAGTGCGGAGGCGCCACAGAAGGCGCAGGTGCGGTGGTCGCGGCGCCACAGAAGGCGCAGGTGCGGAGGTAGTACAGATATCCGCAGATCTATACCATATGAAAATTGGAAGAAAAGTGGCCTTTCAGATTATGTGTTGTGCTTCAATGTATCCAGTCTGAAAATTGATGAAACGTGGTACCTGGAGGAGAGAAGATTGTAGGCCAATGCCTATGTACTAGTATCTAAGCTAGTACAAAAGCTAAGGGAGATCTTTGGAGCATTGTAGCAGGTAGCAGCCTGCATACTAGTAAATGGATCGGCTAGTACAAGAGCAAAGGGGGTTGTAGCTCCCGTACTGGTATAAGACTGCACCAGTACAATTATTGTAAAAGGATTTTCTTATTAAGAAGAAGATTGAGATGACTTGCAGCAGGTGGTTTTTCTCCCGCATTGGGTTTCCACCTTATATCATGGTGTTCATGTGTGTGCCTTATGTGTGATGATCTATTCTCTATTACTGCATCTGTTATCTGATAATATGGTTGATAATGTTCTAATGCACTCATTGAAGATCAATTAACTTAATCATAAGAAGTTGTGGAAGTAGCATATATGAATCTGATTATGGAAATGAAAAAGTTTTATTAATGTGATAATACTGATTCACCCCCCCCTCTCAGTATTATTTCCAACACATCCACCAAGTCCTAGACCTCTTCACACCCCTATTTCACCTTCATACTCATTCCTCCATCTTTTTCCCTCCATCCATGCTCCAAAATCCCATTTCGAAACATCCTGTAGAAGAATTACAGAACATCCTGTAGAAATCCTAAATATCCTGTAGAACCCCTGCAGACTTCCTGTAGAAGCTCATAAACACGGTTTCTTGGCAGCCAAACTTTGTGAGACTCTCTGGAAGGGTGTTAGGGACCCCTTAGACCCTCTCCGAACCTTCCCTACCTCTTCCAAGCATTTCTCCTCCTTGATCCACCTCTGCACAGTCAAAAATAGTTAAAAGCACATGCATGATAATTCTAATAACTTAATCAAAAATACAAAAAGATGTTTTCTTCAGATAGTGATAACTTAGACACATGCATTTTACCTTCCTAGAAGTAATGGCATCTCTTTCAGTAGTTTGCATGCTCTCCTTTGCGTCAGTAGGACTAGCTGGTAGAATTAGGGTTTGCTAGGGTTTGCGTTCCTTTTTGGCTTTCATTTTCTTTTCGCAATTAGATTAGCTTCCTTCGAGTTAGCTTTCATCCATCAATTAAAAATATTCTTCTAAGAGCTCATAGAAGTTGGCTTAAGCTCCTAGTGGACTTGTGCCAGCTGACCAAGTGACAACTGCGGCAAGAGCTAGTACTTGTGCATACAGCACCGTCGCTTCCAAGTTTGTTACGAACTACCGGGTTGATAAAATTAAAGAAGGGAGTTCCAGGAGTTGTAACATTATTGCTACAATACTGGAGCCCACCAAGCGTGCAAAGGAAACATTCGTGGAACCGAA
The DNA here is from genome assembly GCA_031772625.1 of Pinus tabuliformis. NCBI lineage: Eukaryota > Viridiplantae > Streptophyta > Pinopsida > Pinales > Pinaceae > Pinus > Pinus tabuliformis. Next base: position 65,767,032 of record CM062805.1, on the reverse strand, counting down.
GAAAATATTCACTAAAGCCTCTACCTCAAGAAATCAGAACAAACTTTTCAGACACTAGCATGCCTACAGAGGTTGACCCCTCTGTGCTTACCACCTTCTTGGAGATTTGTATGAAACTATTACGAGATAACAAGGATGTGAAAGGACTACATGAGCTAATAAATAAATGTGACGGTAAGGATAATGATCCTGATGGACCCCGTGTAGTCAGAAACATTGATAAGCATAACGCAAGAACAGGGCATGAGATGAGGCTTACTACACAAATAGGAGACTATGAGATGGACCAAGTTATTTTCGATTTGGGGTCTGATGCGAATGTATTGCTTAAAGAGACCTGGGAGATAATGGGGATACCTGTGCTGCAATGGTCTCCAATTCAACTGAGGATGGTGAACCAGCAAAATATTATCTCTATGGGATGATTGCAGGGAGTTACTGTAGATATAGAAGGTTCAAGCACACTAGTTGATTTTGAAGTGATAGAGATTGTTGATGATAGTAATCCATACCCTGTGCTCTTGGGAATTTATTGGGATATCAACATGAATGGGGTCATCAATTTGAAAAAGCGAAAAAAAAATTTTGATAGGAAATCATTCTGCGTTGAAGTACCATTGCACCTTGCAGAAGGACTGCGCTATACTGAACTGATCTCTGACTATGAGGAAAGTGGTGATGATTTCGATTAGATCTGTAAAATAACAACACGAGACCAAGACTGGGTTAATTTAACAGCTGATGGATGAATTATATGGAACCGTGAAAGTTCCTGTAACTCGGATTCTGGTGAAGAGTTGGAACATTGGCAAAATAGGCTACACGAACTATCAACACTGTGCTACAATATGATGACTAAATCGTTGCACTATGTTTCATCAGAGGTCAGGAACTTATCTTATTATGATGGTTTAACTGACATAGATAAATTTTTGGATGCTTTTGAAAGAGAAGCTCCAAAGGATCATCACTTTCAGGCACTGGATTTGGCACTGTGCGCTACGCCTGCTCAGTGGTGTAGTACACACAAAGACAACTTTGATGAGTGGCGCGATTACAGAAGGATGATGAGGATGCCATTTGGTCATCGTAAAGTATGGTTAACTAAGAAGTATGATGGGAGGAATGATCCACGTGATCATCTAGCAAAATGGACTAAAGTGTATGGGACGGAGCCGCAACCAGAATGGCTGCATTTATTCTGTCACACTTTGGATATAATCCCTATGAATTGGTATTTGGAAACGCACCTCCACCACGACACCGTGGAATGGGATATATTAAGAGAAGGGTTCTTGAGGACATTTAGCTTTGAAGGCGAGTTCGAAAGCATTGATGGCACTAGTAGAAAATGGTGAAATTGTTGAGTACGTGACTAAAAAAGGTTAGTCACCACAACTTTTGCAAGTGAAATACTACCAAAAATAAGCAATATTAAGAGACCCAACTAAAAACGACTAACATAAATGACTATTTTAGTCACCAGTTAAAGTATACGACTAGCTAATAAGTAATACTACTAAAAATGACTAACATAAATTACTAGTTTGGTCGGAAACTAAATATTTTCCTCAATGTTTTTGATTTTCCAAGATCACACTAAGGTGAGGCGGAAAAGAGCATGCACATGAGAAAAATCCTTCCTTTCTATTTCTGATTTGTCGAGATCACATATAGTCGTGGGGCAAAGAGCATACGTATAAGTGAAAGGTATATATCCAGTAATAAAAAAAAGAGCTAAATAAACAGAAATAAATAGAGAGAAAATAACTAAAAACTGCAAATAAACATTGTATTCCTCCAAATCTTAAAAATGACGTAGCTAGGGCTACCAAAAACCTTTTTGCGTGAAATGAAATGGGTTCCTCACTGGAACAGATGCTCCTAACACAATAGAGCAGTCCTCTTGGCCTGAAAGTTGTCAGTAACAGTAGATCTAGGAAACGACGGTCGGATGCAGTTCTACAGGCTTTAGATTTGGATCATGAATGGATGCAGCCCTCAAATAGCTTTGATACCATGTAGGAATTTAGTTCCTCAGATAGAAAACCAGAGGACACCTCTCACAAACAGATCACAGATGAATACACTAGTATTCTTGACATGTTTAAAACACTCAAAGAGGGGAACAGTTCACCTCCTAAGCCAACGTAGCCACTTCAGGCAATTTATTAATAAAATAATGAAAATTTACATAAGCTTCTCTCATGAATAATTACCCTACAAATGACCCTCCATGCTCTTTAAATAGAAATCATGGACCAATCGGGTGTTAAGCCATGGATCATGTGTCAATAATACCAAGGAGAGAATGAACCATTGGATCACTACATATCATGACCGTCGGATTGTAAGTTACAAAAGTACATAGTAAAGAAACACACTTTACCTAACTCTACACTAGACCAAGTTATACTTAACTATTTCTTATGTGTCGGAATATCCTAACAAAAAGTTACTTTCAAAAATATTTGTAATTTCCTCAATTTTAAAATAAAACCATCCTAGTTCCATATTAACTCTGGATCTATCAAACGATGAGAGGGATCACATCTCTTTAGGTGAAAATCTCATTTTTGAGTGCAAAACTTGAGGAAATGTTTGTACCTCGAGAGATTTGATCCCTCTCGGTGCTTGATAGATCCAGAGTTAAGATGGATGTAGGTTGGTTTCAGTTATGTGGGACCAAAGAAAATATAATGAACATATGATTAATTTTATCAATAATACATAAATTCATATAATATTAATATAATCATTTTAAGTATGCTAATATATCTCAGATTAATCTGTATATTTTAATTTTAAATTTTCTTAGGTGCCTCAGCTTCTTGTGATGATAATAACTTTAATGATGAAAAATGATGAAATATATATTTTGAATGTAAAGGGACAATGTAATAGTGTTGAATGATCTAAAATGTGAATAATAAGAATATAGTCAATTACAAATAGTCTTCATTGTGGTTAATCTAAAACTATTTTCTTCTATTATTCTTATTGTCACCGTTTTTACTTTTGTCATCTTTTCATATTGATTGTCATATTTTCATATCGATTATATGAAAAGGATGGGTTAAACCATAAACCATTTAAATATTTAGCTCAATCTATTGTAGTAAAGATCATTCCTTGTCTCTCCTTCTCTCATTCCTTGTAGTAAACCATTTAAATATTAATCGGTTGAATTACTATAACACAAAATCAATGTACATTATCAATAATTTTTTGTGCTTACATTGAAATCAATGCACAATGTTAATTTAATAACTTTAAAATTAATATACCATCATACATCCAATTACATCAAAACATAAATCAATGTTTACGTTGAAATTAATGAACCTAATGCAATAAATTAAATAAGATTAGAAAACAACATTTACACTAAACGCATTTCAGCTAATGAAAGCAACCAAATAAGATTAGAAATCAACATTTACATTAAAATCAATTCATCAAGCGCACATAAGAAAATGGATTATAAACCAACACCTACACTGAAATTCATGCGCCTAGTGCGAGTAAGAAAATAGGATTATAAAGCAACATCTACAATGAAATAAATGCATCTAGTCCAAGCAATCAAATAGGATTAGAAATTACCATCTACATTGAAATCAATACATTTAGTGGAAGCAATAAAAGAAGATTAGAAATCACCATCTACACTAAAATCAATTCATCTAGTGCAAGCAATCAAACGTTATTAGAATTCAACATCTACATTATAATCAATGCATCTAGTGCAAGCAATCAAATAGGATTAGAAATGATCTACATTGAAATTAATGCCTCTACTGAATGCAATCAAATATCATTAGAAATCAACATCTACACTAAAATCAATGCATCTAGTGCAAGAAATCAAATTGGATTAGAAATCAACATATACACTAAAATCAATGTATCTAGTGCAAGAAATATTCTTTCCTCTCCCCCACCCACATATATCTATATCTCCCTCCATTTCTCTTTATTTTCCACTCTATCTGAACCCCCCAAACGCACATGCTATTTCACTTTATATCTATTAATCTCTTTGTCCCTCCCTCCCTCTCTCCATGTCCCACATCTTTCCTCTCTTCACTTTCCATCTATATCTCTATCTCCATTTGCCTCTGTATATCACTGCCAAAACATACAATCTATTTCTTCAATCTATCTACTTATCCTTTCCTACTCCTCTCTCTCTCTCTCTCTCTCTCTCTCTCTCTCTCTCTCTTCCCCTTCTCTCCCTCTCCCCCGCTTCTATCTCTCTTCCCTACTTCTTTCCTCTCTCCCTCTCTCTCCATCCTCTTTATCAATCCCTCTCTCTATATTTCTTTCTCCTTACCTCTCTCTCTCTATATTTATTTCTTCTTACCTCTCTCTCTCTCCCCCTCTAACTCCATCTCTCTTTCCCTCCCTCACTCCACTCTCTCACATCCTCTCTCTCTTCCTTCCTCTCTTTATCTCTCTCTCTCTCTTACTCTTCAGCCTCCAACTCTATTACTATATCCCTCCCTCTCTCCTTCTCTCCCCCATTCTCTCCATCCCTCCTCCTGTGTCTTTATATCAACCCCAAACATACACACACTCTCTCCATCTCTCCATTGTTACTCCCCCACTCTCTCCACTTCTCACTCTCTATGTATTTCCTCTTCCCTCCCTCTCTCCCCCTCCAACTCCATCTCCCTATGCATCCATCTCTCCTCCTCTCTCCCTCCCTCTCTCCTCCTCTCTCTCAAATCTTCTCTCTCGTACTTCCTCTTTCCCCCTTTCTCTCCTACCTCCCTCTGTATTCCCCCATCACTCTCTCTCTCTCTTACTCTTCAGCCTCCAACTCTATTACTATATCCCTCCCTCTCTCCTTCTCTCCCCCATTCTCTCCATCCCTCCTTCTTTGTCTTTATCTCAACCCCAAACATACACACTCTCTCTCCATCTCTCCATTGTTACTCCCCCACTCTCTCCACTTCTCACTCTATATGTATTTCCTCTTCCCTCCCTCTCTCCCCCTCCAAATACATCTCCCTATCCATCCCTCTCTCCTCCTCTCTCCCTCCCTCTCTCCTCCTCTCTCTCAAATCTTCTCTCTCGTACTTCCTCTTTCTCCCTTTCTCTTCTACCTCCCTCTGTATTCCCCCATCACACTCTCTCTCTCTCTCTCTCTCTCTCTCTCTCTCTCTCTCCCTCTAATCCTCTCTCTTACCCAATCGATATCCTTCTCTCTCTCAAGTATTATCGATCATTCTTCCTCTCTCTCACTCTATCTATCTCTCTCTACCCTCTCTCTCTCTCTTTTCCCTCCAATCATATCTCTTCCCCCATCTCTCTCTCTCTCTCTCTCTCTCTATCTCTCTCTCTCTCTACCTATATTACTCTATCCCTCCATCTCTCCTTCTGTCTCCTTCTCCTCCCTTCTCTCTATCTCTCCTTATTTATCTCTTTATCTCACCCCTAAACATACACTCTTTCTTTCCATATCTCCCTTGCTAGTCCCTCTCTCTCTCCACTTCTCGCTCTCTATGTCTTTATTCTTCCCTCTCTCTCTATCCCTCCCTCTCTCCTCCTCTCTCATCCTTCCTCTCTCGCCCTTTATCTCCTATGTTTATCTCTCTTCCCCCGCCTCTCTCTCTCTCTTTGCCCTCCAATCCTCTCGCTATCTCCCTCCCACTATCCTCTCTCTTCCCCCTCCATCTTTGTGTCTCCCTCTCCCTCTTTTACCCTTCTCTACCTCTCTCTCTTTTTATTCCTACTCTCCGTTCTCCTTACATTTATCTCTATATCTTTCTTGTCACTCCCCCTATATCTCCATCTCTATAACTTTATCTCTTTGTTCTTACCTCCCATATATATAGAGTTAATATATATCATGATAGATTAATATATATTATAATATAACAAATTTAATATTGGATTAAAAAAAGCTATTATGTTTAAAAATATCATTATTATGATATATTAATATGAATATCAGATTTAATAATAATAATAATCCTTTAATATTAATATTATGGTTAATAGTATTTTTTTCATGGTATTAATAATAATTTGGCCCATGGTATTTTTCCTATAGCCCTCACCTAAATAAATCCTATTTTTTGAGTGTTAGTAAGTGTAAAGAGGTTTATGGAGCAAATATAAAAAGAGGTTTTATTTTTTACCATACATCTTGTTTGTTTATATTTTTATTTATTTATCATATTTCTTTTATTTACAATGGTATTTGTTCCATAGGCTTGTATATAAATAGATGTTGATTTTTAATCTTATTTGATATGTTTTTATTTATTTACCATACATCTTTATACCTCTTTTATATTTATTTATTTATCATACCACTTTTATAAATATGGTAATTGCCCCATGGTATTAATGATTATGTGTCACACAATATCCACCTAAATAAAACCTATTTTTTGAGTTTTCATAAATATAAATAGGTTAATGGAGTAAAGATAAAAAGAGGTGTTGTTTATTTATCATACATTTGGAGTAAATAAAAAAAAAAAAATCTTATTTACTTACCATACTTCTGGTTTATTTATATTTTTATTTATTTACCATAGCTCTTTTCTTTTACCATTCGTAAACCTCTTTATATTTTAAATTTATGTTGTGTTTATACATAATACTAATTATATTGATTTTTAAATAGGGTCGACATGTTTACATTTTTACTCCAGATCTACCCCATGGGTGCAATAATTATTTTATTTTTAATCTGAAATTACAAATAACTTTGAAAAATACATATAAATAACCAACTATAGTTTTATATTAATTAAAATAAAATAAATTTCAATTAATTGAAAGTTAAAATAATATTATTTGAATGAAAAGTTTCTTTCTATTTTCAAAGAGAGTAAAGAGATTTGTAATTAATTTATTTAAAATTTGAATTACAAATAACTTAATAATTTAATAATTTAAATGCCATAAATTTGGGGTTTTGGGTGATTTTGTCCTAAACCGTACGGGTTATAGATCATCTTTCCTTGATAATTGATAATGTAAAGGCATTATTTTACATTTGGCACTGTTTCTACCAAGGTAACACCTATCCAAATATTTGGGAGGAAAAAATTGATCCAGATCGTGCGGGTGGATTTTCAGTGGATCCATGTGTTTGGTGCCCTTGAAAACCGACATCTCAACCATCAGATTGATTTCAGATTCTATCGGCATTGAACTAGAGACAACTAGTTGGGAACTAGAGAAAGAGAGATGCAGTGAGCTAGTGAAACCTGGAAAAAAGCTATTAGGTCTTTAGATTCGAAGTTCCTTGTAATGGAGACATGGTGGGTGTTTCAGATGTTGGTTACATGTCTGGCAGTTCGAACCATTGCTGACAAATCAATGGATGTCGAGATTTCATCGAAAGTCAGTCTTTGAGAAATTTGAGGAAGCATTCAGATCTAATGCTAGATTACTCTCACATTGTTGTTGAGCTAAACCAAATATTCAGCTTGCGTAATGATTGATCCAATCGTTACGCACTATGGAAAAGGTCAACTATCTTGCTTCTTGGCCGATCCAGACATTGTGCTAGATTTGGTGAGTAACTCTTAACAAAGTGTGAAAAAACATTTCATAATTAATTTTAGATTTTCTGGAGTATTTCCGTATTTTTTTATTAGATTACATTTTTAATCTATATTTAGAAGATGACAGTGGATAGTTCCAAACTTAGATTTGGCATTTTTTAATTATTTAAATCATATTTTATTGATTTTTTTGGAGCTTCTCTACATTATTTATTTCTCTTGGGAGTTCAAATCTTCATATATGTATTCAAAAATTTCACCCAAAAAACCATTATCCTTTTTCTCTTAAATGTGTTATTTTTTTTGTTGAATTCAAATTGCAGATATCGGTACACATGGTTGCAAATGAAATTTTAGTAGCCATGGCCAAACATGAAGGAAAGCATGGCTTAAAGGTTTATCGGGTTGCTTCTTCGGTGGTAAATCCCATAACAATTCAAGAATTTTAAATGTAGTCCCAACATTGATCGCAAAGGAAACCCAGTAAAATTGTTGAAGAAAAACATAAGTTGTAATGATACTTTGTGTTTCTTACTGGAAATTTTGATGAATATAAGTGGAATTTGAAAAGTTAAAAATCTACTCATGTAAATTTTATTTTTCATATAATCTATGCATATAATCTTTGTTCAAGGAGTAGATTCGTTGTTTAATATAAAGGATTATTGATTCAACATAATAATAAAAAAAATTACATAAAATGAAGCATTGCAAATTGATAGTCATATTGCAGATAGCGGGGTTATCAAGATAATCTACAAAATATATGTTACAGCAATTGAAGCACCTGGAAAAGATCTACGAGCCATATGCATTCTACGAAGGAAGGTGAATTATGTGCAATGGAGATGAAATACAATTTTTTTGGTGTTGTATTGTTTTAAACATTTTGATTGGTAATCAAGCAGCGTACATTAATAATTTTTTTAATATACTTGTGCAGATTCGATACAATTTTGGAAAATTGTTTCAAGAGCTCTTTGAAGATGAAGAAGACAGCTTCAGATTTGATCTGAAGATGAATGAGACACTTTCAGATTTGATGTTAAGATTATCGAGTGGAAAAATTACATTGGAAATATCGATATTCCCTGACTTGGTGAATATATCGTAAATGGGTGAATATGTATCAGTGGATCACAATGGTTGCAATGGCCGACACCAATTTTCACTTCAGTGGGTTCATTATTTCTGGGAGAGTGATGGGGGTTGTTGGAGCAGAAAGTTGTCTAGATATAAATGGAGGTCATGCCAATGTGAACGTTGAACTCATTTCTACCAGCAATGATCTCATTAATGATGTGTTTACGTCGCAGGGAGGCAGTTACATGTTTACAAATATTTCTCCAAGGAAATATAGGTTGGTTTCTTCCCATCATGAATACATAAACCTAATAAATCCTCGAGAAGTATACAAATATCAGGTCATATCAAATCCCACTACATTTTTTTCAAAAAGGAAAGTCCATGATATTTTTCTCTCTTTTCCTTCATTTAGTATGCACAATAAGTTTGAATATTCCTTAAGGATGAGTGTCTAGAGGACGCAATAGCCCTCCATGAAATGAAACATGGAGAAGTGGAAAAAGTGGGCTCTGTGGCCAATTGTTAAACAAATGAAGAAGATACAAGGTCATACCTAATGTTGATCCTAGCTAGGATGGTGCTACACACGAGGTACAATGATTGAGGTTTATATAGTATATTTTCTATAATATTCTCTTCTAAATACGTGATTTTCATGTTCTCTTAACAATTTTCCAAAGAGGATCTCCAGAGATGGAGTTGAGCTTTGAAAATGTGGTAGTAGATGACATCTTTTATGTCCCAAGTTATGATATGGATGGCTTAGTTGTTTCTCAGGGAAACCCTATTTCAGGTGTTCATGTATACCTTTGTTCAGATGATGTCCATGAGGTGAAGTGCCCTCAAAGAAGCTCCTTGGCCAAATCAAGCACCTTTTCATGCAATATCTGATGCATAAGGGAAATTTACTTTTAATTTTATTCCATGTGGAAAATAAAGGTTTTTGCCATTATGCAAGGGTGAGAATACAATATTTTATGTAACACTTCAATCTATAGAGGTTCTTGTTGAGTAGAGTCATGTTAATATATCTTAGCCATTTCAGGTCACAGGTTTCTCAGTTAGAGTACTTGTGCTGACTTCTGAAGGAGTCTGTTTTGAAAGTTTTAAGATATTAGTTGATGGACAAGAAAGAGATGCAACAGATGTCTAGGGATATTACAAACTTGATCATGCAACATCAACACGCTACACAATCAAGGTTGAGAAGGATGACTTCAAGTTTAGCAGTTTGGAGAATTTCATGGTTGTGCCAAACATGGCTTCAATCCCAAAGATAGAAGCAACACATTATAATATTTGTGGTTCCCTAAAATTAGTGAAAAATGGCTATTATGGAAAGTGTCAAGTTGGCTTGACACATGGGCTAGACAATGTTAACCCTCAACTAAAGAGGATTGATGATGTTGGAAACTTCTTCTTCGATGTTCAACCACGTTAATATCGAATATCCCCACTGACCACAACAACAGAACGTGATTCTGGTTTTCAATTTTCACCATCACATATTGATGTGACAATAACTAGACTAATGTTTGGTATTGAATTTATAAAGGCCCTTGTTGATATCCATTGATCGGTAATATGCAAGGAAGGATGTGACTCTTTGGTTTCTATGTCACTTACTTCTCTGGCTATTGAAATCCAGTTTCAGAGAAGCTTAACTCTTTAAGTTTAACAAATGAGAGAAGTGACTTCATATTTGAGAAAGTCCTACCTGGTGCATTACGTCTTGAGATAAAACATGGACCTTCATTTTATTTGTTAGATTGGGATGATGACTGCATTGGGAGAGAAAGGTTATTGATGTCAATGTTGGTGTTTCTAATCATTTAGAGATAGTGTTTATCCAAAAAGGCTATTGGTTGTGTATTATGTCTACTCATCCTGTGGCTTCTTAAATCGTACAACCAAACAAAGAACCAATGAATTTGTTGGTTGAGAAAGGATGGTAGAAAATCTGCTTGGAAGCTTCTCATGTGCACATGCTTCATTTCTTGAACTCGTGCATTTTCTTTGGAATGTCTTCATTAGAATTAAATGTATTGAACCATAAGCCTATATATTTGATTGGTGAAAAATATCTACTGAGTGTTGAATACATGTTGATTCAAGTTCTTATCCCAAAGAAAATGAGTTGTCTCGAAGCATTATTGTAGACATGTGGCAAAAGGAGGGTGCATTGATAGATATGATCAATAATGTCAAAATTGTTTCAAGTGGTGATGGACCAAGCAACATTGTTGTATATATGTACACTCACTGAGCCAATCTTGAAGATGAAATTGGTCTTTGTTCTAAGAGATAAAAGAAATGCTAGTGAGAAAAATAGTTTTGAAAAGGTATTGTTTCATTCAAAAAGTCAGAACGGTTTAGTTAAAATTGATGGGTGCCAACTTGCTATTCCTTATTTTATGAGGTGCCTAGGAAAGTACATTCAGGGTCAATGCTTCTAGCAATCCTAGGTGTTGATATTAAAATAATTTCTCAAAATGACAGTAGCAATGGTATTCTGAAAAAGGGTGACTTGGTTCTTCAAACTTTGACAAGATCACATGGTCTGCTTTCGAGTGGTCCTTTGTATGATGATACTAAGTATGATGTTGAAGCTTCCAAGAGATAGCATTTAAAATCACTTGCATAAGACCCCTTTTGAAGCTTAGTTGTATGCTCATCCAATTTGATCGGGCGCCCCACTTGACTAGCCAAACCATAAAGAATATTTGATCGTCAGTATTTGACCTTCTGTGCACTCCCTGCGTTTGTGGTCCTCAGTAGAGGAATCACTAAATTTGCATCAAACAACCACTAGATATGGACAAAACCTCTTCAATCACATTGCTTCAAACTACAACCATGTAAGTCTAGATTTTACTATTACTTTCAACGCTTTACAATGAAACCAGTGTAAATGCAAGTTGTATGTGGATAAAATATAAACCACTATAAACACAGGTTGTCTTGTATGTGTACACAGGGGCATACATGATAAAATATTTGATAGTGAATTGGATACTATTTCAAGAGCTTTCACGCTCTATCTTGAGACTCAATATGCAACGTGGAAGTAATTTGATCGTACTGGAAATGGACTCATATCTCGATAATGCATACAATTTATTTTTGGACATATTGATTGAGATGATGGAGAGCTTTAAATCATTGAAGGAGCTGGTCATATGTATTGTGCCTTTGCTTAAAGATATATGTGTCTTCTCAATTTGTTGTTCGAGAGGCTTCCTAATATCTAATGTTTTTTAATGGGTGACAACTTTATCTTGGTTAAAATAGAATTTTTGGTTTTCTTTTACATGTGCAATGAAAAAAATGTTTCAATGTTCAAGAATGTTTGCATTTTCTACTTAGTTGTCAGGTATAGCATAAAAAAAAGTTATACAAAGCATATATTGATGTAGCTTAGGTTGACTATTATGTTTTGGTTCATTATTATGTCATGTTTGCAGATTCAGTATATCCAATAGATATGAAACAAAACCAAGTAACGACTTTGTTTCATATCTATTCCTTAATGAAAATCTATGCTAGCTAAATTAAAAAAGTTAACCTACTATAAGATGTGAAAAGACCATAAAATTCTTCCATGGTTTTTTTCCATGATGTTCATAATGAATATTTATGTCTTTTACCTCGTAAATGAGTGTAGAGGGTGCTTATTCTGGTTTTGAAATGCAATTTAGGAACTTTCAAAATATCCCATACCTCGATGTCTCAGATCCCCACTCTCTTATCTATGTATATACAGGTTTATGTAGACATAACTGAATTTCATGATAGGGAAATAAGTGTATTAGGTTACTTTCTTCAGAGCACCCCTGCTTTAGAGATGATAGAACTTCGTTTAATTGATGAATTGAATTATGACGATCCACGATATGTAAATTTTTCAGAGGAAGTGATGTATTTCAATAGAGTTTCAAAGTAAGAAAGGATATTGGTATGAGAATCTTCTTTCTAAATACATGCTTCAAAATCTTTAAACCGTTTACCAGTAAAAAGGCTTTCAGGCTTCATTTTCTTTTAATTTTTTTTCTTTACAGAAGGGTATGACAAGTGCAAGTTGTATGTCGATACGAGGATGAATTCTATCATGGATACAAGGATGTGGACACCAGTGGAATGACCTGCTTAGTCTTTGGAAACATCGAGTATGGAAGTGGATGGTAGTCTCATGGAGTGGATATGTGACATTTTGCCCCCTTTTCATTTTGTTTATCATTCTTTGTTTGTGTTGGTTCTAATAGTCAGTTTTAATTATTTATGTTTTTGTCATTTATATCATTAAAATTCCATGTTTCCCAGGCAAGGTAACATCTTTGGTTGCTTTAAATGAGTAGCATGTAGGATTAGGATGTTCCCAAAGTGTTTTGAACATTTGTCCACTATGCCTTGTCGATTTTGGATTTTCATTGTGGGTTATCTCTTTAATTGTTATCCGATTTTACATTTCATTGACAATGAAATTCCATGATTTTATAAATTATTCGTATGTTAATTTTTAAAATTATTTAAGAAATTTGTCTTCAATAGCCACACTTCAAACAATGGATTTCACACTACTAGGTTTAATATTTGGGTTATGTATTTGGTTAAAATTTCCCAACATTTATATCATGTCTCAAGTGTCAGGTTTGGGTTATTTATTTGGTCAAAATTTCCCAAGATTTATATCATATCTCATCCTTTTGAAATTCACGCATTCATGCCATTCAAATGTAACACATCATGACAAGGATGAGCCCTATTAAGTTCACTAACTCTATTACTATGGTTCATGAATCATAATTCAAATGGACTCTGAATTTGGTTCTTTTCATTGACTAAAAAATATTAAGCAAAATCCTCTCATTTAAACTCAACCCCAAGTCATACTCAAAATTTTTACATGTGAATAACATTGGCTCAGCAGCAAGTTTGACACCCAAGTACTTGCAAGTCAGACAAGACTCTCCATTTAAAAAAAACTGATCATATCCCTAAATTGTTATCCCTTGGACTCCTTCATTAAATAAAATATCATTCTATGATCTTGATAATTGGTCTATCAAAACATGGATGGGGTGAATTATGAGTAAGGAGTAGAGAAAGAAATTTTCCTTGACGTTGCCTAGAATATTTTGCGCTTTTGGGCGCACATCACGTGACAATACCATCACGACACCAACATTTTTTGTTAAAGTTTCACTGCAAGAGGCATCCACAAATTTAAGTTCCTCAACCTGTGACCGTAAATATGATTCTTCCTCAACATTTTTCCTAGACGATGATAATGATATATAGTCCTTATCATCATAAAATATGGATTTTCTTTCTTCACCCGTGCTCCACCTCCCACCTCCCAATTGTATATAAGCATCAGTTTCTCTTTCATGCTTCCCTCTGATTGCAAAGTTATACCCATACCTGAAATCCTCATCTTGATCTTGGTTCTTATGCTTATCTTCTTCTTCTAAGCTAAGCAATCAGAAAAACATTACCTCCCTACCACCACAAATAGATAAACCATTTTTCCTACACTTTCTTTAAAAATCCACAAGAGGAATACTAAACAAATCTCAAGTTGTTGCTCACTCTCCAATCACCATAGCAACATCTTGATTAGGACCAGATCCATCTGTTATGTCTGTAAGATTGTATTCAGAACTATCAAGGTCCTTTAATGGTGGGGCATCTCCACATATTGAATGAGAGGGAGGGACACCTAAATTTCCCAACTGAAGAAAGGTAGCTCTTCATCCATTCACATAAGCATATGAAAGGAGAAAGTAGTCTAACCAAACCTGGAGAACTTTCATCACTCTCTCCTGCAAGGATGCCATAATATAAGTGTAAAAAAATTCACAAAAATATCTCCACAGTCATTACACTAATTATGATTTTTTTTTTACGAGTAAAATGACCAACCACCTTGCTAATTGATGACCAATAAGGGGCTTCATCTGGTCTGTTTTCATCACTACTATCCTCAACATGTTCTATTATTTAGAGTGAGATTTCGTGAATTAGTAGGCATGTTTTTCCACCATTCTATTTTTATATCCCACACAATTGGAATCCTGCTACATTTGGTCTCCTCTACTTCCCTAGGCTACATGTGCTAAAGAGGGTACAAAACACTAATGATATGTTCTTTTTCCATAAGTTCTTCTCATTTTTTGGATGAATTCTATGGAAATTTTACTCATGCCAGTTATGTGGTAGGAAATAATGTTCCATTATTCTTTTTTATCATCTATTGTCTATGTGTTAGCATGCTTCTATTCTACTAGTTCATTATGACTATGTCATGTAAAGATCAAGTTGAGTGGGTTTTACATTTGATTTCCATTCTAGTCAACAACTGAATATATAAGTTTTCTATTAGGTTGAATGATGGGAAAACACACTTTGATTTCCACTAGTGCTATCTTTTTCATATATGATCACAAGTTCACAAATACAAAGTCACTTTTATTTCTACCTGGATAAGAAAATGATGACAACTTTGTATTTTGTAGTGACAAGGATAACTATGTATTAGAGCTAGATCTGGAGCCCTTCAATTCATCCTTTCCTTATCAACATGACCATATCCTATTGGTAACGGAGTTCAATTTCTAAACCAACATTTTTATTCAATATTATTTCATGATAAAGAAAGAACACAACCATTGTTGGATTTCCTTCGAGCACACAAATACCAAATATGTGTCATTTTTCTTTCCTTGGTTAATATATTGCATCATTGTGTTTGATAGTTAATTCATTATTATTCTATGCCAATAAATCTCTATCAAATAGCAGAGAAGGATGACCTAGTTGTTTTAGAGATATATAATATGAATTAATTAAAAATTCACAGGGTTATTTTGATTCTCATCTTTCTATTTCACTTCTTTAGAGAAAACTATATATTCAAATACCAACACAAATCAAACCAAAATAAAATAGAGAATCCTAGTTATGAAGATGTTTCTCTCTCCATACCTTATAATGACATTATTTTTTTTTATTATACTTGAAGTTCACTGATAATAACATGGATTTATATATTTCTTTTAGCACCAAATTGAAATCATGGTAAAAATACGAATATCCCATTAAATATGACCTAAAGAAGATTCAAAGAATATCACCTTTAGTCTGAGAACATGGCAGAGTAATTTCTAAGGTGTGAAGTTTTATTAGAGGCATTGTTTGTTTATGTGTTTTGGTTAGAAAAACATTTTCTCTTGCTTTTATGTGACTTTCAATTTATCATATCTAGCATTTTGAGAAACGGGAAAGAATAATGTGTGACATTTATCTTGCAGAAATTGATGTTGAATGAAAGGATAAAGAGTTTAACCACGCTACAATCCTCTTGGGTAAAGGCAGATGGACATCTTAAAAAGTTACCTAAGAATACACCATATACATAGTTTGAAAATAAGTAATATATGGCTTTTTCGTTTGCAGATATGTTCTTTTTTCTATCCAAGATTTCACAGTAAGACAAATATTGATATTATAGAAATTGTTAGAGGACCTCATTGAGTTCAATTTTTCTGATGTTCTACTTGATTGATACATTATAGGAAGGCTTTAAATACGAATTAATATGTTACCAAAAAAAACTATATTCAAAGTTCATACATATAAAAGATAAAAACAAATGTCAATTACTTCATTTGATTGTTACTTGACTTTGGTGTTGACAGGTTACATGAAATGTGATTGGAAAAAGGATGGGGAGACAATATAAAGATCATGTCTTGGATATGATTAATTTGTTGTTAGAGATCCTTTAGGCACTTCAGCCATTGACTTTGGAAATGTTTCTAGTAAGTATTCCTGTGGTTTTTAATGTTGTGATTCTTTCACCTCATGGTTATTTTGGGAAAGAAAATGTTTTAAGAATACGTGATAAGATATCGATGGACAGGTAAACAATTTTTTTATAATTGCAACGTCCATTCCATGATATCCTCTCTTTATTGTTTGATTCTATTTTGAACGTTTATTTCAATTTTTCTTTGTATTTTAACTATTAAATTGAAAGTACTTTGTTTTATGTCTATTTAAACAACAACCAAAGCTTGGAGATGAAATTAATATTACATGATATTGATTGAAATCATTTTAACTGTTTTGTATTGAAATATTTTCATGATTATTAGAAAAGTTTACTTTCATGTTGTTATTTGAGAACATGTTGTTTATATACTTGACCAATTTCATGCATTAGACAACAAATTGTTGTTGCGAATAAAATGACAAAGATTAGACATCAAACCTCAAATTATTTTTTTTAATAGGTTATTTATAGCTTGAGCTTTTTAGAATGTAACTTAGTTGGCATGATTGTGCCTAAGCTTTCCCTGAAGGTTGAATACTAAGTTACAGTTACAGTGTTATTTTCTATGGTGACTTTAATTTGTTTATACAGGTCATCTGGCCACATAGTGGCCATTATCTCCCAACTAAAGAAAACTTGTTCAAGTTCCTTGGTCTTATGGGGAAGAATGGCTTTAACATTGTTGATGTTCAGGCATATGTAATATAAATCCTTTATAGTCTAATTTCATTTATATTCTAGTGTTCATCATCTTTCATGTCTTACACTCTACATTCTAGGTTCTTTTGTTTTTAGAAAAGGAACTCAGTATTGATGGTAAGCATTAGGATTTGAAGAAAGAGGAGAACACTAACAATGGAGTGACAAATGCAAAAAGAGAGAGAAGAGAACCGGTCTAGTAGTACCCTTAAATCCAATATCCCACATAAGATACACACATAGAGACTGATGTTCAAGTCTTTATAGTTGGTGAATTCGCTTGAAATGAATTGACAGCTCAATGATAATGATTTATAGTGATGAAACAACATTTCATGTGTCAATTGTAGTCCAACCAATGTTAAGTTGGAAACTCATATTGTAATATTTTACATTTCATATAATACAATTTTTGTGGTTGAAATTATTTATAGTTGGACTTGATATTGTTTAGTATTTTAACTAACATATGTAATTTTGAATTTCCGTATTAGATGAACCAATTCACATTGTATGATTTTTTTTTAATTTAGTCACAAAATCATACTAATTAATCTATGTTGAATAATAATGAACACATAAAATCAATGTGAAAGTACTAAATTAGTAGTTTATATTGATTAATGATAAACACAAATAAAATAAATATATGACTAAATTAGTCGTTTATAATGATTAATACTGAAAATAAATGAAAGGAATATAAACTACTAAATTAGTCATTTATATAATGAATACGAAACTACCAAAAAAAATATACATGACTATGCAAATGACTAATTTTTCGTTACAAATGACAACTAAATTTTGCATATACACAACTATTAGTAGCTAATCTACAGTATCTTATAACACGACAAAAATTTATACATATTTCTTTGGTCATTAATTGGTTTCAAACAATGATTAAAATTTGCATATATCTGTCTATTACTAGCTAATTTACAGTATCTTATAACACGACCAACATTTTGGTCATATTTCTTGAGCCATTAATTGGTTTTCTTAGACGATCATATAGTAATATATTGTGTTGTATATTTGGTCATTAATTGTGGCAATTAATGACTAAATCAATAACTAAAATAATGACCAAATTTATGACTAAATATACTGCTAGATGATAAAATTGAGACAATCAATGACTAAGACAAAAATGATTAAAAGTTGGTCGCATTATAAGATACTATAGATTAGCTACTACTGGTCATCGACTGAAAGATAGTCATTTATATGCAAATTTTAGTCATTTCTTTAGTAACTAGTTAGTCATTTTGTACTAGTGATAGTACTATTTCTATGGTAGTTGCTTAAAAAGATCCTGATTTAAATGAACACGTGATTTATTACTTGAGTCGAAATATTTTCGACGTTGAAAGTCGATATGCCCATGTTGAGGAACTGGCTTTAGTAGTTTTTCACGTTGTTCTACACTTTCGACATCATATTCTCTTACAAAAAACCACTCTGATTTCTGACTGCAAGCCCATGACATACATTCTGACTTGTCAGTTGTTGGGGGACAAGTATTCTAAATGGATTTTTATCTTACAATAATTCGATTTAGAATTTTTAAAATCTAAATCGAAGAAATCATTGGTCTTTTCCTAGTTAATTTATGACTTTCCTTCTGCAACAACATCTACTACATCCTACAATATGATTCCTAACGAAACTCTCTTCCTCATCAGTATTGTCAATCCATGGTAGAGAAATCTTATTACATATCTGCGCACCCAAAATGTTTGACTGGAGTTATCCAACTCTGAATGTTGACGCATCCGACATCTTCCCCAACCTTATCGAATTATTGGAGATACTTTGTACAGTGTTGGTGTTGATTTAATCCTTCGTCAATGTTTAATGCTTGAAGAAGTTGATAGATTCTTAAACGACCATCACTCTGGGCCTGTGGAGGTCACAAGTCAGGATATGCTATGGCTCAAAAAATCCTTTGTGTTGTTATTTCTAGCCTTTGATAATCAAAGATTACATTTTAGTAGTTCAAAAATGCCATGCCTACCAGATTTATAAGTACAAACAATGTGCCCCACCTGCACCCTTACACCCAGTTATTTCCGTCGGACCCTTTGCCAAATGGGGTATTGATTTCATGCCATGTAACCCTCGCTCAGTCAGGGTGCATGGTTATATCATTATTGCCATCCATTATTTCACTAAATGGGCTGAGGCAATGCCCACATATGATTCTAAAGGTAAAACTACAGCTCAATTCCTTTTTAATCACACCATAGCTCGATTTGGTGTCACTCAAGCCATCGTCACGAACCATGGCTCTCATTTTCAAAATTGAATGATGACAAAGCTTACTGCTCAGTTCATCCTGCATCATGACAACTCAACTCCTTACTATCCATAGCCAACAACCAAGTTGAGGTAGTCAACAAAGTATTGGTTCTAATGCTCCAACATAACGTTGGGATGCACAAACAAAATTGGCAACTTATGATATTTTCAGTTTTGTGGGAAAATCGAACCATAGCTAGGACAACAATTGGATTCACACCCTTTCATTTGGTGTATGGTATAGAGGGAACCCTTCCGATTGAATGCGAGATTCCTTCATGAAAACTAGCTGTCAAATTACTCCCTAGCAATTCACTAAAGGAGGAATTATTACTTGACCTTGAAAGACTTGATGAAACTTGCCATATTATTGCGTTAGTAATTGAGGCTCAAAAGAAATGAGTTAAAGTGCAATACAATAAAACTGTTACTCCCTGTGTTTTTGTTGAAGGTGACTTGGTTTCTTATACAATCAAGCCAAGGATATATTTGGAGCTTAAAAATTTGAACCAATGTGGCATGGGCCTTACGTTGTTAAACAAGTATTACAGAAAGGTGCATATGAGTTGGTCGACTATGAAGGAAATCAATTGGCTAAGCCCCGAAAAGGGCTTACCTCAAGAAGTATTATGCCTGATTTCGTGTAAATACTTTGTACATTAGTGTGATATTCATTAGTGTGAATTTTGTTTTGGTGTGTTTGTTTGCCTTTGCAAATGTGTTTTCCTCTGCTTAACATATGTTCTACATGGTTTGCATATTTCATAGAATCTTTATGCCAGTTTCTCTGATGGAGATTTTCGTAGTACACAGAATTTATCTTCTGCCACATGGGAAATCTATGAGCTTAATGGTGAGTAAGTGAATTTACAAAACAAATGTTCAGGTCATTGTTGAGCATGGAATTCCCCCAAGGCGGGTTTTGGGGTTTAAATCCCAAGTTTTGACCGAATCCTTTTGTAAAAAGCTCCACGAATTGCGGGCACGGGGCGTGAAATCATAATAGAGTCATAGGGTTGTCCACCCTAGTTTTTGTAATGTAATTCCAGCTGGATAGACCTACCCATGGTCCGCAGACCATGGGATCGTATAAATAGAGAGAGGCTCTAAGCGTAGAAGGAGGGAAGTTAAGAGAAGAGCAAGAAGAGCCTAAGTGATTGAGTAACAGTGTAAATTGTGTCTTTGGGTCGTAGAGTAGGGGAAGGCTCTACAGCTGAGTGCGCAGAGGCCAAGTAGGCCTAAACTGAGTGCGCGAACCCTTGCAGCTGAGTGTGTAGTGAAGGTCGAGTCTATAACCATTGAAAGAATCAATAAAGAGAAGTTTACCATGGTTTTGTGAATCTTTTCCTGTTTTAATATAAATGCTTGGGCATAATTTGCAAGTATATTGTTTAATTGCTACGCGAACTTACATGAATGTTTTTTATAACTAATTATAACATAATACATCCATGTACGTGAAGGTAATTAACTGGTATAAGAAGATAAGTAAGATCTTGCGTAATAGCACAAAGTGTGGCTCTAGTAGCACGGAAGCTCCACAACCCCTGGTTAGGGCTGTGTGAAGGAAGTATATTAGGGCGTGAGGAACAGTGAAGTGCGTGAAGTGACATGTGCGCATGGACAAACAGTGGACCAGTCAAACCTCTCAAACATCTCAAGGGTGCGAAAGCCTGGTTCTAGAACCCTCACATACTACTTCGGGTGAGACCTCAATCCGCGCTCTGCGGATTGTTGCTGAAAGTGCCAGTGGTACAGGGATTTGTTTGGCTAATTAACTCTGAACTTGGGTCAGGCCCCAACAAGCCAACAACCATACTACTAATAAAATTACTGAATATAGTGTGGTTATTGAGATTTTGTTATAAGCCATTGCTCTTGGCATTAGAGAGATAGTCATTAATCTTGATTCACATCTCATTGTATTACAACTTAAAAAACAATATTCAGTTAGAAACCCTCAGATTTTGAGAATGTATTTGCGAGTTCGTCTTTTGGAATGAGACTTTAATTATATCACTTATCAACATATTCCAAGACATTTGAACACACTAACAGATACTTTGGCTAATTATGTATTAGGTAGACTTCTACAACATATGTAAAACAGTCTTTTGGAATGAGACTTTAATTATATCACTTATCAACATATTCCAAGACATTTGAACACACTAACAGATACATTGGCTAATTATGTATTAGGTAGACTTCTGCAACATATGTAAAACAAAAACCATCACAGAGTGAACATAACATGAAAGCATGTGTGTGTATATATATATATATATAGAGAGAGAGAGAGAGAGAGAGAGAGAGTCTTTGGAAAAACTTTATTACATCAAAATGTCAAAAACTTTGTTCTGAGACATATGGCTTCTCAAGCCTACATAAGTGCGAAAATAAAGACTAGAGAGGGTTATCCACCCACATGGTGCTCATGCTAGCATGACAAAGCTCTAATGAATCGTTTCAGTAACTGACGAAGTTTGGTGGGTACCCCTATAGTATGCCTCTGATATCGCAGTGACACCTCATCAATCGATTCATATTATGGAATGCGCCTTTTGAGGACTTCCAGGTTGCATTCCACCTCAACAATGGGGTCATCTCCCTCCTCATAGGGAGAATTCTCTATCTTGTGTGCCACTCACCTGCCTATCGTAGAAATCCTTGGAGGTCTATCTAGTCCAACATCTGCAAAAATAGCATGTGTCAAATCTCAGTACACATATATAAAAAAACCAAAACTTCAAAAACTTTAAAAAATTATTTTTACCAACATTAGTCCACTATGTGCATCATGGAAGTGGAAGGTTTGGATCTCCTCGTAAATCTATTCCAGTGTATTCCCAATCATCTACCATGATTAACTAGTGTCACAACCATAATTTTTTTGGGGGGAAATGATATTCACTGACCACCTCCCTGTTGAGGCATCATCCCACCCCACCTCATCAACCGTGGATCTATGGGCGGTGGTGCATCCACTTCTATCCACTGATATCGAAAAAACAACACACGTTCTAAGATGAATGTAACTAGGATGGATCCATAACCGAACTGTTTTAGCTTTTCTAACTTGCACTTCGTGAGTTGGCTTTTCATATTGACCAACAATCCCTCACACCAATTGAAAACCATTGGACTTAGACAATCAATGGCATACTAGAAATGATACTTTGTTTCTTCATGGAAATCTTGAGCCCCAGCTATTCTAGCCATATTATGAAGGATTGTTCATAGTGGGAGAATAATGATGGTCTTTATATCTATCTTCCCACTCTATGTATTTCAAGTGCCTGGACAATGTCTCGCAATCAACATATCCATGCTCTCCCCTCCAGCGCGAGAATAAGAAAACTAAATCCCTTGTCCCTTTCTAGACAAACCATTAATGAAATAAATGGATGCGACATATATTTCGAGTTCTTGGTCCCTAATCATGAATAGTTGGTGATCCACATCCCACCAACCAATTAAATGTTGTAGCAACTCTACCTGGCTCCAAATTCTAGGAATTTGAAAGAATTTCAGCAACCCACAGTCTCGAAGGGCAGAAATGCAATTTGGGTCTTGGGTTTCTTGATGGTCTTCGGCTTCATGTCCTCTTTCTTTCCATTGAATTTCCATTTTTGGTAGATTAATCTGTGGAACATCCATAAAATAACATTTCATGATTTTCTATGGAAAAAAATCATTAAACATGGAGCATTTCCCAAAAAATTTGCAAAATGTACACTAGCACATCTGTCTATGTATTTTCTGCGCTTCCAGTGCACTTCCATAGTTGGCCGTAGGCTGAACATCGCATGTCTAATGGGTAACATCGAAACTGATCGCTCTCGACATAAATTTTTGGCTAAGCCCTCCTTACAACCTAATCTATGGATGGAAATGCATTAAATTACAACTAAATTGAAGCGAAGGGATGTATCTTTTACTTGTAGCAAATGGCTTGACGAATGGTGTCCAAGATTGATTGTAATCCTTGCCTGAAGATTGAGGTAAAATAGGGTAAAATTCTCTCGAACTTGGAAAATGGTAAAATGGTAAAAATAATTTACTCTTTTTAGCTTTTATAAGTTTTTAAATGACATTTTTACCAAATTAGGGCATATCCACTTATATTGTAATATTTTTCCTTGGAATGGGTAATGTGTGTTTCACTTGTGCAGTGATAGGTACTGAAACATGGTGATGGTGATTAATTATGACTGATTCAATGGGTTTTATTTTATCACTTTTCATACTTGTAAAAACTAAACGAAAAAATAAATCCCTGGACTCATCTTTAAGCCCTTTTCTCATTCTTGAAACATGAAAACATCCCCAAGTACTTGTCATTTCAAACTCGTTAAAGTAAATGAAATGACATCTACTCATTATAAGTTTAACTGTTTTCCAAACTAAGATAGACTATTGTACGAAAAATGAATACCTTAGTCTAACATGTCTAAGAGGTTCTCTTGGATATCATTTCCTACATTTTTAGATTCAAGAGACAATTTACGAAAAGGGACCTTTGGGGTTTTCTTCTTCGCCTCTTTTTCAAACTCTCAAAACATGAAAAATATCCTGAGTTTGACCTCTATCGGACTCATAAAACTTAAACGATGCAATACTTGTCATCATGACAAGATTGAGATTCTCCTTCCTAGGATTCATAAAACTTACTAGGATGGATTCATCTGAAGGATGAACTTATATGGCAAGCATATGCT
The DNA here is from genome assembly GCA_031772625.1 of Pinus tabuliformis. Classification (NCBI taxonomy): domain Eukaryota; kingdom Viridiplantae; phylum Streptophyta; class Pinopsida; order Pinales; family Pinaceae; genus Pinus; species Pinus tabuliformis. The sequence goes on along the minus strand of CM062805.1, from coordinate 65,742,853 downwards.
ATCCCCTTTAAGCTTGCAATTCGAAAATAATGGGGTACTCACTAGAAATAGTGGGGGAAATGAAAGCGAACATCTCTTGTATTTTGTGTAAAGGCAACATGTCACTCTTTAACATAACACTTATCTATTTCCCATATCAGGTTAGGGTTATCCTCAATTCATCACTTACCTTCTCGGGTTTGGAAAATCCATTTTTCCTCTCATTTGATTATACTACTTCATCATCATGACCTCTAATCCCATGTTGAGTCAAATGCTTTGAAAATCTGGAGTCGTGTCGCTGATATGTTCAAGAGAATTCCTATCTATTGTTTTTTACCACTTATACATTGTCTGACTTTCTGCCACAATCATCGATCAAACTTACCTAATCTACCATATCCTTTTCTTTGTGCCGATGATGGGGGATACATTATGGCCCTCCTTTGATGAATTGCTTCCTGTCGAATTCAACTCATTATCTAGTAAGATGATCTAAAAACTCATTTCTAGTACCTTGGAGCTTGCATGCCTCAATGGAAAGTTCTTTGCATTTGATGATAGGTTTACATCATTGGCATTCGATCGAATGATTCCATGGGTGCTCAAATTCATCTTCATTATTCACACTTGTGGATTGTGTTGATTGTACCTTGAGAGACATTGTCATTATTAATGGTTTCTCTCATGCTTGTTAATGATTTATATAATTCACCAGTAATCATGTGGTTTTATATCATGTTTGACTTCAACACATCTATTCAAATGCTAGAATTCGTAAATTTATCGGATTGGGACAGAGCTCAAGACCCTGAGTTCCATCTGATAAAATCTCGGTTGTGTGGAGTTGTGATTTATTCATGATTGTACAGATGGTTGTAACCATATCGTGGTTCCATATATATGATCCTTTCTATTTAGATGGTTGTGTCCATACTGTGTATCCATGCACATGATCCCTTCTATTCGGATGGTTGTTCCCATGCCATGGATTCATGTATTATTAGCTTCCTATTCATCGATTGGTAGGCATGTTTATATAAGAGATGTCAGATATGTATATGTATATCCTTGATTTGCAGGTCTCCTCACAATGTTTTTCTGGTCCTTGACTTGACTTGTAAATCATTTCACCCATCACTCCCCGTTTTTCCTTGATGCTTTAGGGGGAATCTGTTACACATTATTTTGTCACACCTCATGTTCACTTGTTACACATCCTGAAGGGCCAAAATGTTGATAACTGTGAAGTGTACTCATCATGAAACGCATGTTAAAACATCCCTAAAGAATAGAAGAAAAACTGCCCCGAGTCAATTCTGGAGAAGGTTGACTAAAACCATTAAATTCAGGACCAATGCTCTTTACTCCACCGCTTGTCTGTGTTGATGGAAGGCTGCAGTTCTTTGACCTATCACTGCCAGCATGGGTTTTGATATGAAATCCCGCGCTGAACCTCTTATAGCAGGTTTTTTCGAGATGGAGGAGAAGCTTTTTATGCTAGAAACTTCGAGAAACAATGAGATGAACTTTATTGCGTTGAGATATGGTTGAGATCTCCCATTTTGAGCTCTTGATTCTACCTTTAAGGGCCTTACCCTTGATATGTGGACCTTCCCCCCTCTTTTTTGGATCCCTAACTTCCTTTTCCTTCCTATAAATCAAATCCCTTCAATCCCCAAATGATTGGTCATTCATTGCATGCATTCCTATGCTGAGATTATGCCTAAATGTTGCCCATATAACTTGAAGAAGGAGTGCTTGAAGAGTCTTGGATTGGACTTGGACATCCACCAAAAGGAGTTCTTCAACATCAAGGCAACGTTTTTATTCTTCCACTTTTGATTCATTAATATATACATCTAATGTTCACTTTTGATAAATGTCTAAATATTTATGCATTTAGCTTGATACTCGATCTATCTAGTAGTTTATGTTTGATATGTACAATGTATTCTGTTGTATCTTCAATTGTTCTTTGATCTCTCTTTTAGGTACTCAAATGTAAGGAAAAAGAAAGGATAGTGCCTAAAAGTGAAGGGATCAAATTCATCATCAAAGGATTCAATGATTAGCATCAGAGTGAGGTAGGTTTCTCTCTCTCTTTGGAGTTTTAAACATAAACTAGGAAAGTCTGCATTAGTTTGCTCATTTTGTTGCTAGACCCACTCATTGGGTTGTTGGCATTATGATACATGTGTTGTACTTGATGGAAACCCACTTGTAGTAGAACAACTCACTTGCATATGGTAACTAGATGAATCTACAGGAGAGATATCATATGTGACAAAATGCATGCCAGTTAGGTTTACAGATGTGACAAAATGCAGGGCAGTTCAAAGGAATCAATTCGGAATTAATGTACAATGGAAAATCACATTATAACAGGTCTATTCAAAGGGAACAGAGTAATGGTACAAAATAATAGGATGAAGGAAAAAAGGAATACAGATCAAAATCAAGAGGTTGAAGAAAAGTACATTTTCAGGTACGTATCCCCAAGAAACCCACGGTTCGGTAAGTTTTCAATGGAAGAAAAAGGCAAAGACATCACCATTGAATCAGACGAAGAGGAGGAAGACTTACAGGCTCTAATTGATCGGATAGAGGCACAAGATGACGTGGAGGAGGATGTCCCACCAATGCCTTCCGCAATAAAGTTACCCATATATATCCCTTTGTGGAAAGGGAAAGTTCAAGTGACCAAAGACCTAGAGGCCACGAAGAGTGTGCTCCAAACCCCGCTCCTCCCCGACGACATTACTTTTGAAGGTCAACCCCTTGGCCAGGTGCCTACCGTGAAGTTCGAATATTGGGACCTCACAAACAATGAGAATTTCACGCACCTGACAATGAAAAGCTTGATGAAACAGAAGTTGGAGGGGCCAGTGATCACGTTGGAGCCACGAAAATTCCTGTGTAGAAGGAGATGGTCGGGTTACTTCATCTATGATGGATACACCAATTTCACCACACGCCCATCACCATTTTCATCATCAGGCAGATGTTGTACCTGGTGCATGATGGGTATCTATGGCTCGAGGAGCATATTCCCACCAGAGCGGAACTTATTCATAGGATTTCTTGGCTTCCCTGTAAGGGAAGGTATCCCGGGGAAATAAATGGTAAAAGCAGCGATTTGGCTCTCGCGGAAGCCATGAAAACCAAATACAAGCTAGAAAAGAAGAAGCACGGTTATGCAATTGCAAGTATTAAGGACAAAGGCATGCACATAGCCACCCAACTCCTGGCCAACAAATTAATGCGGAAGTGCCATGCCAATGAAGAACCAATGCCTATGGTTGTGTTGGTTGAGCTGTGCGCGGAGGGGGTGCAGCTCAAATGGGCTAAGTTCCTCTATGATGAATTTTTGATGAACTGCAAGGAGGCCCAAGAGTAGGGTAAGAGCTTCCACTACACGTGGTTGCTCTTATCCATCTTTCTGGTAGCAGGAAAACTACTGACAGATAGCCAGTTCCCACCTATCAGCCAGGACCTTCCTGAGGCCGAAAAGTATGCTTCACTCTAGGCCATGAAGGACGCAAAGTGGATTCACACAATTGGTGAGCACCAATATTGCAGTGATAATTCTGCAACTCCTGGGGCTTCCAAATTTACTTTTATCAACCCGGTAGTTCGTAACAAACTTGGAAGCAACGGTGTTGTATGCGCAAGTACTAGCTCTTACTGTAGGTTGTCACTTGGTCAGCTGGTGCAAGATCACTAGGAGCTCAAGCCAGCTTCTATGAATTTCCAGAAGAATCTTTTAACCATGATGAAAGAAAGCTAACTCTACAGAGCCTATTCTATTTGCAGAAAGGGAAGGAAGACCGAAATGTAACACAAACCTAGCAAACCCTAATTTCTCCAACTAACCCTACTTTTGCAGGAAAAGAGATGAAAACTGACGAGATGAATGCCATTCACTACTAGGAAGGTGAATTACATCTATTTAAACTACTTCTAAAATAAAATGAGAAAATAACATCTTTTTGTATTTTTCGAGTGCTTTTATGTGAAATTATTATGCTTGTAATTTATCGGATTGTGATTGTGGCAGAGGTTTGGTGGCGATGGAGGATGGATTTGGTTTTTTCATATGTGGTGGAAGGTGTCGATAGGTCCTAAGAAGCCCCTAGTACCCTTCTAAACACTTCCCTTGCAATCAGACTTCGAAAAATCGCTCACAGGAAATTTTATAGGGGGTTGCAAGGGATCTACAGGAGGATCTACAGGAGGAGGCCGAGAGCTATTTCTGGAGGTTTTGAAGGTGGAAAAATGATGGGAAAGGGTAACTAAAGGCTATATGAAGGTGTTTAGGTGTCTGGAGCTTGTCAAGGAAGATCAAGAGGGAACATGATGGTTGGATTTGTTCAAATGGCAAGAGGGAAGCTTATGGAGAAAAATGTAGAAATTAGGGCAGATTGGTGAAATGTTGCAAATGACTTGGGAAATCTGTGAGAAGTGAGCTGATGCCGGCTACTTTATGGATGTATGGTGATCTGAGGTGTCCTACAAGAGATCTGCACATCTACTTAAAAAAACTGATCAAAGAAAGGACTAGCTATACCATGAAAACAGAAATTTCTCTAGCTTGACCTAATTTCTGACCTACAAATAGAAAATGCTGAACAATAACCTTTGAACATAAAAGCATGTAGAGAGATATATTGTAAAAGAACAGGAAATGATCTAGGAAACTAAATCTGAAGCAATACATTAATCTTTCCAAATCAAGTCATCACACTAGAAATTGCATGGGAGAGAAAAACTGTGTTTTTGGTGGCATCAGTAGTGCCTTGACCTCAAATCATAATCCCAGAAAGGGAGAAAGGAGATCAGAGCCTGCTGTTGGTCTTTTTGAATCCTAGCATGTCACTACATTAACCTACTTGAACAACTGAAACAAAAACAACTATGCAAACCATCAAAAGCAACCTATTCTAAACAAGGTAAAATGAATCTATGTAATAGAAATTAACTCATGAACTGAAACAAAAAAAAAACATATAAGTACAAAGAAAGAGGTGTTGGGTAGCTTAGTTTGGGACCTAACCCAATAGATTCAACCCTCTAAAAGAGATCAGTGCTGGCTCAAAAAATATGTCATCTCCATTATCAAAATAAAAGTCACATTACATAAACTGTTCACAAAAATAAGCTCGAAAATGAGCAAAACAAGAGCTACTCAAAAGTGAAAAAATTCTGCTAATAATTGGCTAATATATTGAGGCTCTAAGCCCCCTTATTTATACAAATGGAGTCCCCGAACAACCTTCCTAAAATCAAGGATCTCGGCTTCCTAGAACTGGAGATAAACAACAGTCCTTCTTTACTTGCTCGACTACCCCTTGGGTGCATCAATGTGGCTGCTTGTGCTTCGAGTTACTGCTGGAGGATTTGAGGAAAGGGGTCATAAATGAAGGAGACACCCCCCTACAAATCCTCTTCCCTTTTTTCCTCGAATATTTTTTGCCATTTTCTCATAAATCCTTTGAATTTGTCCAAAATTGACCAAAAAATCTGCATAATGCACACATTAGATTATATGGCAAAATGACTTACCCAATTCACTCTATTAGCATAAATATAATAAAAAAATGCACTAAATTAATGAGAATGGTGGATTAATTCAAATTAAGAGGCAAAATGAGCCCATATAATTACCCATTTCTGGGGCTCATCGTCGCCCCCCTTCTGAATGGGTTGCTCATCCTCTGAGCAACTTGTCTATCTCTTCATCCTTGATGGCCCTGATAGATTCCCTGACATCCCATGCTTCTGATGTGATATCTTCCTCTTTACCATGGAATCTTGCCTTTCAATCCACCTCTTCCCACTATTTCTATTCTTCCTCCTCTTTTACTCCTTCCAGTAGTCCTAGCAGCAGTGGAGGACTGAATTTGAGGCCAATCCAATTGGCCTTCAAACTTTGCATAGAGTGCTTATATAGTGACACTCTCCTCAAGGCTTCTCTCATCCTGTTTGGGGAGTGATACTCCTTGATCTGTAGGTTGTGTGGCAATGTTTTCCACCTTCTCATGCAGGCATGAATGCAATCATCTCCATACAATCTCTCCATGTCCTCGAAATGTGCAATAGCCTGGGCCATCTCATCAATATATTTGGGGACACTTTTAGGATTAGTTGCAAGGTGTTGGTGGGCACTGATGAGAGCCATGGGGTCCTTTGGCTCTGTTGTAATCATCAGAGGTTCATTCAGCTCTATTTCCATCATTTTCTGGATTTTTGCTACCTTTTTCTCTTCATGGCTCATCCAAGATGCCATGGCCATCAGCTGCAAGTCTCCTAACATAGCATTGGGGTCCCATAGGTTCATATCAGTAAGGGCCATGTTGTGTAAATAAAACTCTGCTAGCTTTGCTTTGTCCTTAGCTGAACTATGATCACATAGATCCATGAATTGGCCATAATACTGAAAAGGTATGGTGCCTCTCTGGGCCAGAGTCTTGGTTTGGAACTGGAGCCACCGATCCTTGAGGTATACTACATACGATTTGGCTAGTTTCTTGCACTGTAATGCCTCCATAGCCCAACTATCCATGTAAGCTAATTGGGCTTCCCTTTCCTGTAGCTACCTTCTTAAGATCAACACCTCATTTTCTACCTGGGGTTCCCTTTCCTATTGTTGTCTTATTAATATCTCACTTTCCACCTGGGGTTCATTTTCTTGTTGTTGTCTTTTTAAGATTAATAGCTCATTTTTTGCCCGGGGTTCCCTTTCTTGCAGCTACTTCTTTAACATTTCATTTTCTACCTCCAATTGAGCTCTTCTAATTCTTTCTGTATGCCTGACTATGCTCAATTCTTTGCCCATTTTTCTCAATTTGTTTTCCATGTGCCCAATGTCTTCCATGCCTCTTGATTTTGCAATCTGCATCCATGTATGGGTCCTTACTCTTTCATTTTCCAGCTCATAGAAAAGAGGGACTGCAAACTTTTGTGGGATGATATTCCCTCCTTCCAGAAGGTTGTAATAAGAGCCTAAATTAGGCTGAGGGTTAGGCTCTGGTATCTCTTTTGCCTTATCTTTCTCCTTGGTCTATTCTTCTACCTCCTTTTCAAGATTCACAGTCTCTTGAAGCTTTTTCAATGTCAACTATAGAGCGGTCTGTGTCTCTTGTAGGACTGTTTTAGAGTCCATAAGTTTGATCCTTTCTTTCCAAGTAGAAGCTCTAGGGCTTAGCCTTTCATAGGTAATGGGGGTTTTGGATGGAGATTCCTCCTTTTTGGCAGTAGGGGCATCTTCAATGATGATGGGCTCCTTTGAAGTTGGCTGAGGCTACCCCATCTTTATTTTCATTCTTTTTTTAGCCTTGAAGTACATTGATGGTTTTCTTTTCCTTTTTCCTTTGCGCTTGGCTGGAGTACTGAGTGTAGCAAGAACCGCTGCTGCCTCCCTTGCTAGTGTCTCAGGAGACACTTCTTCCTAATTTGCTTCTTCTTCTTCATCTACTATTTTCCCTGTTTCTACTGGTTTTGCTTCCGCTGTCTCTGATTTTGTTTTCTCCTCTTCTTGCTTAGCTTCTTCTTTTCCTGTGGTAACCTTTTTCTGAACTTTCTTAGGCTTCTTCCTTTCAGTTCTTGGTTTCTTCTTTTTCTCTTTTGTGGTTTTACCCTTTTTTGCTTTTGATTCTTTCTTCTTTTCTGCTTAGGCTCATCTTTGGTGTTGTCATGTTTCTCCTTTCCTATCTGGTTTTCTTCTTTTTCTGTGGGGGGTTCCTCTTCTTCCATTTGAGTGTTCTTTTCTTCTTCATGGATTTCCTTCTTAGCTTCCCCTTTTTTCTTCCTCTTCACTTTGAGATGAACTAAGGTCACAGGTGAGAGTTTTTATATCATCCTCTTCAGTCATGTTTCTAAAAATCTCCTAGGATATGGGGACTGTGAAAGTGTGGAGGGCATCCTCCACCAGCAATTTAATTAGCCTATGGTGAGCCAATTGGTCTGGAACTCCTGCCTTCAGTTTGGTGCTAGATTCTATTAAGGATTAGAGGATAAAATATGGAATACTAAGTTTCCGGGATGCAAGAAGGTCCATGCCATATCTTAGTTCATGTAACAGTCTGAAATGGTACCCATAAACTATGTTGTATCTTCCTTCACAGGAGATGTATTTCATAATCTGATAACTGACCTCATTCCATGGGTAAGGTATACTTGTTCTCCTGATGCCATTCTTGTCCTCCACAGGATGTTCATTAGGCTGGAAAAAGGTTTTCTTCACAACTTGACTCAGTGGTTTTTCTTCCTTGCTCCAGGGTAGTCCAAGTGGGAGACTTGTAATCTTGCTGATGAACTCTAGGAAGATTTCTATAGTTAGACCCTTGAAACTGACAGTGGCATGGGTTTTTGAGTGAGGTTTTAAAGACAATATAAATTCCTCTGTGACTTCATCATCATATCCATGCAAGTTTTCAAGGAAAGGCATCCAATTTTCTCTAGTGAAGAGGACTACCACTTCTGGGTGTTCATGCAGCTTAGTTTAATTCAGTGGCTCCTTCCTCATAAAACCCCCTGCCATGATGTTTTAGATTCTGTTGGAATATTTCAGTTGAAGAGGGAGGCAGCAAGTTTCAATCCCGAAAACAGAGGAACAAATGACGTTTTCTTTCAAGAAACAGGGAGAGAGTTTTTGTGTTCTTTCTTTTAAATAAAAACAAATTGCAACTTTCCTTCCTTCCAAAATCCGTTTCTAGACTCATATTACTTCTCTGTCTGTTAGAGGGAAACGATACCTTAAATAAATAGAGAACATACAGAACTGTGTTTTTTCCCTTTTACAAAATAAGCAGACTACCCAATGCAAGTTCACTCTTTATAGGCTTAATTTTCTAGAGTTGCATCATTTATTTACATAGGAGAATACAATAGAGGAGAAAGAGACATTATTTCAGTGCAAAGAGAAAATGGAGAAACTGTATATACTTTTCTTAAAAGACACAGGCAGACTCTGTTCTCACTTTACTTCCCTTTTCAACTGAATGCCTCGCTTGGAATCACACCACCCTTTGTATATATATGGAAATGCAAAGTGGGTTTTCACCGAGCCTACCTTTTTCAACTCAAATTTGTCATAAAATCTTGAATTTTTCTCTGCGATGTTGCTCACTAGCCCTCCTGTAGAAAGGCTCCTGTAGGACAGTGTTTCCACTCCTATAGAGCCTGATAATGCTCCTGTAGAGCCCGATAAGTGGGTAGGTCCTGAAAATGACAGAATTCAGTTGTTTCGATGGTCTATAGGTGGTAGGTAGGTTGCTACAGTCGAGAGTTTGTCAACACAAATGAGAACAAAAGTGGTGAAGGCGGTCGACTACAATGTAATTAAGCTTACGGGAGCATTCTGTGGTGATGAGGTGAGGTGGCAGGAAGGGTACATTACCCTCATCTGGACCATTGGTCCGTACTGCAGTGTCATTATGAAAGTTTTATGCCGCCTGCCGCAATTATTTCAATCATTCCTATTAGATTCCGCCACTACCTGTTTTGAGATTTTTTTTGAGTTGACTGAACACACTTGCTGAGTGCACCCACTGAGCGTTGTTTGAACTGAACAAGGGTGGCCAGTTAGCTAGCCACTGATCTAGTTTAATCACAACCATCTCACTTGCTCATGCAGTTTTGAAATTATACCCATACAAAAGAGGAACGAGTTTAGTCACTTCCCTGTTAGCCGAGAATTGCGTGCTACCATGTTGTTGTATGCTCAGACTTTGGCATTCTGTCCATGGATTTCTGCTGCTAGCACCTGTGCCTTCTGGATTGGTGGCTCAGCTACCTTTTACTAGTGATCTCCAATCAGGATTGAACTCCTTGTGCGTTCTACAATTCTGTGGCTGCACTGACCCTACCTCTGGAGCTCGATTTTTAAGGGGATTAGCTACTACAGGAATCCTATAGGATTTCCTATAGCTGCTTCTCCCTCTAAAACTTTTGGCTGAGGCTTGAGCAGGGACTGGAGAGGCAATTGAGGAAGATTGTGTCAGTCATGAAAAAACAGCTGGTATGCACTAAGTAAGAGTTAAGTTAAGGATGCTGCTTTTTATTCTTCATTTTTCTAAAAAACAAAAGAAACAGGATTTTCACCCAGGGATCTTTATCTTCCTCATTTTTCTTTTCTGTTTTTTATTTTTATTTTTAGGGAATGGGTGGAGTGGAGGCAGAGACTTGCTCCACTACCAACACTCTTTTACTCAGATTTTCAATGAATTCTTGCTTGGAGAGGGGCTTCTTGTGGATGTTCAACCTATGCCCATTGACAAGCATGGGGATGGCTTCTTCATTGATGGTACTAATCAGAGCTAAACCATTATCATTGCACTTTTCTACTGTGTACGGTCCCAGCCATCTTGTCCTCAGTTTGCTCTTGAAATCCTTATACCTTGAGTCATACAACAGCACCCAATCTCCTTCTTGGAATTGCTTCTCTTTGGGGTGTTTGTCATGCCATATTTTCCTTTGAAGCTGGACTACCTCTGTGTGGAGAAGGGCCTGCAATCTTTGTTCATCCAATCCATTTAGCTGGAGTAACCTTTCCTTTTGTGCATGGCTGATATCTAGGTCCAGCTGAGTTACCATCCTTAGTGTGTTGTATTCAAATTCTATCGATAGCAAAGCCTTCTTCCCATAGACTAGCTCATAGGGTGTGAACCCTGTGGTGGTCTTCCATGTGGTGTTATAGGTCCAGGTGGCCTCAACTAATCAATTTGCCCAATCTTTTCTACTGTCGCTCACTACCTTGGTCAAAATTCCTTTGAAAGCTTAGTTAGTGACTTCCACCTGTCCATTTTCTTGTGGATGATAAGAGGTGGAAGTTTTGTGCTTAATTTTTTGTTGTGTGAGCAGATCTTCAATCAGGTTGGAAGTAAACTGACTCCCTTGATCTGTGACTAGTTCTCTTGGATACCCAAACTTATAGAATATATTCTCCCTTAAAAACTCAGCTACTTTTTCTTCTGTTGCTACCTTGATCACCTTTGTTTTTGCCCATTTTGTTAGATAATCAGTGCACATGATGATGTAATATTTTTTCTTTGAAGGAGGGATGACACAACCTACAAAGTCCATGCCCCACTTCTCAAATGTCTTGAAAGTCACTTGAGGTTACAGGGGCATCTCATCCCTTGGAGTAGGTTTCCCAATCCTTTCACACTGGTCACATTGGCTGATATATCTCCTTACATCTTGATAAAGAGTGGGCTAATAGTAACCTGCTTGTAGAATTTTGAAGGTTGTCCTCTTTGCTACAAAATGTCCCCCAGAGGGCCCATCATGACAAGTCAAGAGAATGTCAAAAACTTCCTCCTCCCTGACACATCTTCTCAAAACCTGATCTGGGCCAAGTTTGAAGATATTGCCCCCAATCCAAGTGAAAGGGGCACTTTTCCTCATGACCTTGCTCTTCTCTTTTGAGGATAGGTGTGGCAGGAACTGTGCAGAAACCAAGTAATTCACTATATTAGCAAACCATGGAGAGAGTACTGAGATAGCGAATAGGTGTTCATCTAGCATTTGATCATTCACCATTGCTTCTTCATCTACAGGCAAATCTATTCTAAATAAAAAAATCAACAAAAACATTTTCCTTACCCAGCTTATCAACAATGGTTAAATCAAATCACTGCAATAAAAGCAACCATCTAATAATGCGAGCATTTACATCTAGCTTTTTCATTAAATACCAAATTGTATCATGATCAATGTGTACAAATGTTTGATAGCTGGTGATGTAGTGTCTGAATTTATTTAGGGAATGGACTACAACTAGGAGCTCCTTTTCGGTTACAGTGTAGTTTAATTCTACCTTTGACAAGTTGCTACTTACAAAATATATGGCATAAGGTAGCTTCTCATCAACTTGCCCTAAGGTTGCTCCTATCATTTTGTTCGAGGCATCTGTATGAATGTGGAAAGGTAGGACCCAGTTTGGACCTCTCAAAATTGGGGCAGTCACCAGTTCACTTTTCAAGGTATCCAAAGCTTCTTGACAGTTGTGAGTCCATATGAACTCGACATCTTTCCCCAAAAGACCAAACAATGGAGAGGATAGCTTACTGAAATCCCTAATGAATCTTCTATAATACCCTACTAAACCTAGGAAACTTTGGACATTTCTTACCTTTCGAGGAGGTGGGACCCTTTGGATGATGGCAATTTTGTTGGGGTCCACCTGTAATCCTTGCTGAGAGATTGCATGACCTAGCACAGTCCCTTCAGTCATCAGGAATTCACATTTTTCAGGACTCAGGGACAGGTTCATTTCAATACACTTGTCCAAAACGTTTCCTAGGTTAGACAAAGCTTCCTAGAAGTTAGAACCATAAGAGGTAAAATCATCCATATAGATTTCCACCGCATCACGAACCAGTTCAGCAAATATACTCAATACTGCTCTCTGGAAAGTGGTGGGAGCATTGTACAATCCAAAAGGAGGAACCCTATATGCAAAGCTACCCCAAGGATAAGTGAAAGTGGTCTTATCTTGGTCTTCTGGGCTGACTTGGATCTAGTTATACCCGCTAAACCCATCTGGGAAGGAGAAAAAAAAATTCCCCACTAGGCCATCTAACACTTGATCTATGAAAAGCAAAGGACAATGGTCCTTCTTGGTGGCCTTGTTTAGTTCCCGATAATTGACACAGATTCTCCACTTCCCATTTTTCTTTGGCACTAGCACCAAAGGACAGACTCATTCACTATCAGAGATGGGGTAGATGAATCCTACATCCAGTAACTTTTGCAGTTCTTCTTTAACAATGTCCTTAAGGGCTGGATTCATCCTCCTTTGAGGCTGCCTAAATTGTTTGCAATCTTCCTTAATGTAAATGTGATGAGTACAGACTGAAGGGTGCACTCCCTTCATCTCCTTATAGCTCCAAGCAAAATAATCCATGTGGTTTCTCAATAAGCTACACAGTTCCTGCTCCTGAGAGGTGGATAGGGATGAGTTGATTTTCAAGGTTCTTTTTGGGCTGAACTCCATATTCTTAAATTGGAGAGAGGTTAGGTCAACCACACAAAGATCAACTAAAGGATTGGCTTGGGTTTCTTTCACTAGCTCTTCTAATGGCAACATACTGGGGGGTGGATTCTGAATCATGTTTTCAATAAGATCATCCTCAGTTTGTGGTTCCCCCTCCATGGTAGCTTCTATTGCACACAATGGTGCAGAATAGACTTCATCCTCATCTTCCTCCTCTAATCAGAGAGGTAAATCGTGTTCTGACAAAGGTTGGGCAGGAGGATATAGGCCTAGTTTCTTGGTTATATGCCCATTCTCGATTGTCATGTTCCCAGCTCGATAGCTGATGTAGGTATCTGCAGTAGCCAACCAGGGTCTTCCCAAGATGAGAGGATACCTAGTGAGCTTTTCCATCGGCTGGAGAACTAGTAAATCAACATGATACTCCCAAGAATCGATGGAGACCATTACATCTTCCACAATCCCTTCAGGGGTAACGGTGGAGTGGTCTGCTAACTATAGTACTGTTGCGGTCCCTCTCAGGGAGCACTGAAGGTTGAGCTTGAGCATAGTGTCCTTGGTCATCACATTAATGGCGGCCCCTAAATCAATCAGGGTATGGGGGATTATGGTGCCATTGATGTGGACATCTACTACATGGCTTCCAGGGTCTAGATATTTCGGACAGATTACCTGCCCCAACATCAGGTCGGACAGTTGTCCTATGACATTGATAGTTAGGGCATCTCTCCTGCGCCTACCTGGATGCCTGAAGCACTTCTCCTTGATCATCTTGTTGTATATAGGAACATCCTTTATGGCTCGGAGAAGTGGTATCTGTACACATAATTGTTTCAATTCTCCCAGAAGTTCAGTTTCTTTTGGGGTAGGCTGTGTTGTTCTGGATAATCTCTTAGGAAAGGGTGGAATGGCTTTTGGTTCACTTTCCTCTTTTTCTTCCTCATCCTCCTTAGGGGGAGGCTGGTTATCTGGGAGAACCTTCCCAGATCATAGGTTAATCTCCTGAATCTCCACAGCATAGGTTGGGCATGATGGTTCCCCACTATATAGTTGTTGGGCATGTCTGTTATTAGAGTTTGGGTTGCCTTGGTGAAGCAGGAGGCAATGGTTACAGTTGAGCAGGTGGTGGAGGAAAAATAGCAGGAGAAGAGTTGTATTGGGGTCTCCACCCCTGATGAGGTGCATTCCACTGAGGTTGTGGCTGAGAATAAGAGTGAAATGAATGAGCAGCTAGTTGAGCATGGTATTGAGATGGATATGACCACTACGGAGGTGTGGACTAGGAAGGATGAGCAGGGGGACCCAAAAAGGCATGGAAGTGGCTTGAATGGGGTTGTAGTATGCCTGGGATGTCCCATGCATCCCCTATTGATAAGGTCTAGGCCCATGAGGCCTCCTTTGGTTCATGAAATAGAGTGGTTCAGTGGCTCCTTCAGTACCTTGGTATACATCTTTAAGTGCAAGCAAGGAAGGGCATTGATTCGTAGGATGGTCTTCTTCGCAGACTAAACACACTTCTATAGAGTTCAATGGACATTCATTCCTAGGATGCCTTATGGTGCACCTAGGACAAAAAATATCCAACGCCCTCTCTGCTTCCTACTATTTCCTTTTGATATGCAAAGTATGCATTTGCATGGCAAGAGTTTGCAGCATCTCTCTTTTGAAATCTTCCATCATGTTTCCAAATTCACCTCTGAGGGACAAACTAGATGAGGAGGTACTAGCTATGGGTTGACCCCCCCTACCTCTCTTTCTGGTTGCCCTAGAATGGTTTCTAAAGACAGTCTTGATGTCTTCATAAGGTAGCTGGTAGATGTCTCCCCCAGCGAGTAAATGGAGGGTGTCTAGAAGGTCTTCTAGGACTCCTCTGAGCAGGACCAACTTCAGAGATTCAGGGTCAAGTATGGACCTGACCCTTTTATAACTCAGTTGGAATCTATATTCATAATCCTCCAAGGATTCATCGCTTCCCATGGTCATAAGATAATATCTCTTCCTTTGTATCTTTTGACCTACAGTAGTCCCGATATTTGTTGTTGAAGGCTTGCTGCATCTGAGCCCATGTTGTGATGTTGTTACCAGGTAACCTCATGAACTGTAGGAATTTACAGGGTAAGTTCCTCAGACAGAACACCAAAGGACACCGCTCACAACCAGATCACAGATCAATACACCAGTATTTTTGACGTGGTTAAAACCCTCAAAGAGGGAAACAGTCCACGACCTGAGCCAACGCGGCCACTTCAGGCAATTTATTAATAAAAGAATGAAAATTTACATATGCTTCTCTCATGCACGGATTACCCTACAAATGACCCTCCATGCACTTTAAATAGAAATCATGGACCAATCAGGTGTCAAGCCACGAATCAAGTGTTGGTAATACCAAGGAGAGAATGAACTGTCAGATTGTAAGTTACAAAATGTACAATGGTAAAGAAACACACTTTACCTAACTCTATACCTAACTCTATACTAGACCAAGTTGTACTTAACTATTTCCTATGTGTTGGAATATCCTAACATCCCCCCTTAAGAACAACTTGGGATAGGATTGAAGGATTACAAATATGACACAATAGGAGAAGGAAGGAGGCACTAGAGCCTATTCCCCCTTAGTGACAACTTCCTGAACTCCAAGCATAAATCGAAGTTTAGTGAACTTCGCCTCTGTGAGAGCCTTTGTGAAGATTGTTGGCATTATGTTTCTGGTATGGCTCTATGATTCATGTGTTGTATTTGATGGCAACTCATACAGGTGGCAATGCTCTGATCAGGCTCTCAAAATATTGGAAATTAAGAGGTGGAGAATAGTTCAAAATGTGCGTACACACAGGTACGCCGGCCAGGAAGTGCATTCATACCCGCAGGTGACCCGTTCATGACGTGCGTACCCCCAGTTCATTCACTTCAAGGTAGAGAAGCGCGCTCACGTGGGGTTTCTTATGTTTGGCCCGTGGTATTAAGCCCGCCGTTCTTGTTTCTATGGTTTTGGCCTGTGGTATAGGATCTAATTTGACTATAAATAGGGAAGGAGATCACTTGGCCAATGTATCTTTTGATAATTGAATATCTTAAGATCTGAAATATTGGGTTATCGGTTTAAAAGCTTGATCTATATAAAAGTGAGGTTGAAAGTGAATCTATGAAGCGTGATCTCTCGGGCGCATGATCAGATCTGGGCATCTGACTATCTGTGGCACACTGGTGGACTGCCAATTCGGCCCTAATCAGAGGTACGTAGGTGATTAACGGTGCAAGTGCGTGGGTACGCAGAGCAGAAGAAGGAGCAGTGCGTGGGTACGCAGAGCAGAAGAAGGCACAGTGCGTGGGTATGCATCGCGACAGAGGTTCAGGTGTGTAGGAACAGTAAAAGTACGCGACGCTTCAGAAGCCGCAGGTGCGTAAGTACGCAGCGCGATAGCATCTGTGGGTGTGTGGCTACAGGAGAAGTACGCGGCATGATAGCATCTGTGGGTGCGTGGCTATAGTAGCAGTACGCGGCGTGATTGAAGAAACAGTGCGTGGGTACGCGGTGCAGCAGAAGGCTCTCTGCGGGTATACGTAGGGGAGCAGAAGGTGAAGTGCGGAGCCATGCAGGCCAGAGAAAGAAAAACTGTGTATCTGTGTTAAGGCATTTATTTAACTGACTTTCCTTTGTTGATAAGGTGTTCTGGGTTTAGTTTACTATAACTATTGATCTGGTTACTGCAGTTGACTCGGTGATTTACTTGTACTTGATGATCATTTGATATTCTTGGATCCAGTTTGAAAATTTATGAAAAGTGGTCCTTAAAAGAAAAAGGGGGTTGTAGCTCCCTTCGAGAAGAGACTGGAAAACGAGAGAGAGTTGTAGCTCTCTGCAGGTTGCAGCCTGCGTACTGGTAAAGGACTGCACCAGTACAAAACCATTGTAAAAGGAGTTTCTAATTTGAAAGAAGATAGAGACATATTGCAGCAGGTGGTTTTCACCCACATTGGGTTTCCACCTTATATCTGGTGTTCCTTGGTGTGACTATCTATTTTTCTTGTTCATGCTAATTATTTTACGGTACTGACATGCAATAATAATTCAAAGTATAAATAAGGAAGATTTATTAAAAGAACTAGATAATACTAATTCAACCCCCCCTCTCAGTATTATTTCCAACAATTGGTATCAAAGCAGGTCCTTCAAAGAACCTTGATCGTTTGAAGGAAGATCATTCATCATGAGCAAGTACGAGAGGGAAGCATCAATCAGGCCACCAATTTTTGATGGGACAAACTTCAATTATTGGAAGGTAAGAGTTACTGCCTATCTTCAATCTCTTGGTACAGAAGTTTGCGATATCATAGATACAGGCTACACTTTTCCTTCAACTACTCCTACAGATACAGCCGAAAAGAAGAAATATGAAACAAATGCTAAAGCAGTCAATACTCTGTTGGGATGCTTATCTCAAACAGAATTCGTGAAGGTTATGCAATATAAATCCGCAGAAGAAATATGGGACAAGATTGTCTTGAGCTACGAAGGAGATGAACAGGTAAAGCGTGCTAAACTTCAAACCCTCAGGATTCAGTATGAGAATATCAGAATGTATAATGATGAAAGTGTGGCTAACTATTTCCTTCAGGTAGACGAGATTGTTAATTGCATGAAAAACTTGGGTGAAGAAATAAAATAGGCTATTGTGGTTGAAAAAGTTTTAAGATCATTGTCCCCCAAGTTTGAATCTAAAGTGTCTGCAATAGAAGAAAAGGAAAATCTACGAATTCTTACTATGTCTCAGCTTCACGGAATTCTAACTGCTTATGAAATGAGAAAGGGAGGTCCATCAGACAGGAGAGAAGCTGCTTTCAAGGCTTTAGGCAAAGGAGACTACTATGAAGCAAGTCACGTGCCAGAAGAAGAAGAAGAATCAAATTTTGTCAGAAATCTTCAACGGGGTACTGGAAGGTTCAGAGGTAAGTTACCTTTTAAATGTTTTTCTTATGGAAGAGTAGGTCATTATGCTACGAAATGTCCTCATAAGGATAAGATTGACAAAGGAAAGGAACCTGCTAGATGGAGCAAGAAACGGAATGAAAATAAGAAAAGCTACTACACTCATGAGGATAGTGATGGTCTATCAAATAGTGATGAAGATGAACAAGGTAATGACTATAAACTTTTAATGGCATTTGAAGATGATGATTACATGGAAGCTATAGATCTGGATAGCTTTCATGAAGAAATTTCTAGACTCAAGACATGTATAGAAGAAAAGAATATGATCATTGATACTCTACAATTTCAAATTGATGAAAAAGAAAAATATCTTGAAAAGTTAGAAGGTGAAATTGTTGGACTTAGAAAAGAGATTGAGAAAACAAAGGCTATTAATCTTAAGTTTGTCAAAGGATCTAAAACTCTGGATGAGATCATCAATGTACAGTGTTCTCCACTAAACAAGACAGGTCTGGGGTATAATGGAGAAACTTCTCAAGCATCCACCTCAAAGAGTTATCTTGATGCAGCAAGAAGGAATGAGCAAAAGCACAATGGAGATCACCAGGTAAAACAGAGACCAATTACAAACAAAGAATATCAGGTAAACCAGGGGCAATCCGTCTTAAGGATGAACAAAAGCTACAACCAGCCACAGGTAAAATACTCTCAATTTGCTTCAAGAATGAATGAAAATAGAAATTACAATCGTTTGGCCAGAAGATTTGATAACCGCAGAAGTTTCTTCAATGGACAATGCTTTTCTTGCCATAACTTTGGTCACAAAGCAGCTCAATGTGTTGCATATAAAACGATCATGACTAGAGAAGCTCAAAAACAAAGAAGTATGACCGGGATTACAAAAAGGACCTATAACACTTTTCGGTTCTTGAAAATGAAGTTGAATGTTCTATTTGCAATAACTTTTGTCATGAAGATTCTGAATGCAGGAGCAGGTTTCAGTAGACAAAGGAACAATCCTTAAGCATCAAAACATCGAGAATAAAGGAACCACAACAGAAAGATGTGGGATAGCATTTTATGCAGAGGGACAGGAAAATCTATGGTACATTGACAGTGGATGTTCGAAGCATATGACAGGTGATAAAGAAAAAATTGAATCATATTCTGCTTTAGAAAAGGGAAAGAAAGTTTCTTTTGGAAATGATACTCCTGCAGCTATAAAAGGAAAAGGCACTGCTCAGTTAAAAGAAAAGGTCAAAGCTGGAAATGTTTTGTATGTTGATGGATTGAAGCATAATCTTCTGAGTGTCAGCCAGATGTGTGATCAAGGAACCGAGGTGATATTTAGATCAAATGGATGTCTTGTTCGTGATCTTGATACAGGTAAAACGGTGATCAAAGGTAAAAGAACTCCAAATAATCTATACATATTTGAAGAAGGACAACAACAATGCTATCTAAGCAAGGATGATGAACATTGGTTATGGCACCGGAGGTTGGGGCATCTAAGCTTTTCACAAATAAGGAAAGCATGCAAATATCAGTGTTATGCTCTTAACCTGCAAAATAATACCTAGATACAGAATATCCAAAGAAAAGATACCCAGAACACAAAATATGCGAAGAAAAGATACCCAGAACACAGAATAACAATGATTTTATTATTCAAAGAGCAATGTTCACATGCCTCTTCGAGGGGGCAACCTCCAATAGAGCAGAGCTCGATTACAAAATAAGACACGATGCTCCTCGCAGGGAGTCTCTATCCTTTATATATGACTCATACATGCAATACCACGGGCCAATACCGTGGGTTTTATTAATACCATCTATCTAATAATACGACCCATTTGCAACTAACTGTGGTCCTGTCATTAATTGCGGGTTAACCACTTACAAATATTAATATGGGCTTTATTGACTCTTGACTATGACGTGATCCCATGACATAAATAAGGGGGTTAGGGTGGGACCCTAACATGCCCTCCCCCTTAAGACTAGCCTTGTCCTCAAGGCTGAAGCTGCGGAAACTGCTGAAGAATAGTGGCTGGTTCCCAAGTTGCATCTTCCGGAGAGGTGTCTTTCCATTTGATGAGGACTTCCTTAATCATGCGGCCGCGCAGGTGCTTGTCTCGTGTGTCTAGAACCTATTCGGGTTGAAGCCAAATTGACCCTTCTTCGTCCAATTCAGGTAGACTGGTTTGAACTCGGTAATTGTTCCCAATCACTTTCTTGAGGCACGATACATGGAAAACTCGATGGATTTTTTCCAAAGGTGGCAAAGCCAACCTGTAAGCCACTTCTCCAATGCGCTGAAGTACTTGGTATGGTCCGTAGAATTTTGGAGAGAGCTTTTGACAACCCTTGTCTTTGAGTGATGTTTGCTTATATGGTTGCAGCCTCAAAAAGACCTGATCCCCTTCTTGAAATTGGCGCTCTGAGCGACATTGGTCGGCCTATCGCTTCATGCGGTTCTGAGCTTGATGAAGATTCTCGCGAAGATGGGCGAGCATGGTTGCGCGGTGTTGTAGGAGTTGATCCACTCCTTGTACTTTGGAGCACCCCTTGAGATAAGAAGTAGGCGAAGGCGGAAGTTGACCATAGACTGCTTCATAGGGAGTCATTTTGGTGGTGGCATGATAGTTGGTGTTATACCACCATTCAGCCAGAGGTAACCACTGTGCCCAAAGGTGTTGCTTTTCTGAAGTGAAACACCTAAGGTAGGTTTCTAGACATTTGTTGACGGCTTCAGTTTGACCATCTATTTGCGGATGATATGAAGTACTGAGTTTGAGTTGAGTGCCTTGTATTCTGAAGAGTTCCTGCCAAAAATTGCTGGTGAAGATCGGGTCGCGGTCGGACACTATAGAAGTGGGCATGCCATGTAATTTGAAGATCTGATCCATGAAAGATTGAGCAACCAAAGTTGGTGTAAACGGGTGGGGTAGGGCGCAGAAATGAGCATACTTCGACAGTTGGTCCACAACCACCATGATGACTGACTTGTTCCCTCACTTTGGAAGACCTGTAATGAAATCCATAGAAACCTCCGTCCAAATTGATGCCAGAATGGGCAATGGTTGTAATGTGCCTGGTGTGTTGACGGTTTCCCCTTTGTGGCGTTGATAGACCTCACATTTTGCTATGAAAGTAAGGATGTCCTTTTTCATGCCTGTCCAAAAGAATGATCTTCTTGTGCGAGCATACGTCTTCTGAAAGCCCGAATGTCCTGCAATGGGAGATGAGTGCAATTCTGCCAAAATGTGACTTTTGAGGGTGGATGTTGGTGATATTACGACTCTGTCCTTGTAGCGAGGAATATCATTCTGCCATGAGTAGCCCTTGCTGGAATTAGGATCTACCTGCAATTGAGAAATGAGTTGGGAGAGCCCTGGGTGTGAAAACCATTCCCTGCGAGCCTCTTCAATCCAGTATGGAATGGGAAGGGAAATTGCGAGCAGAGTACTTTCCTCCTCAAATTGGCGCGATAATGCATCTGCTACACTATTGTCTTTCCCTTTCTTGTAAATGATCTCATAATCATATCCCAGCATTTTGGCTAACCATTTATTTTGTTGTGGGGAGGATAGGCATTGCTCCAAAAAATATTTAAGACTGTGATGATCTATGCGGATTTGGAAACGTCGCCCCAATAAGTAAGGTCGCCAGGTCTCGACTGCATGTAAGATGGCCATCATTTCCTTCTCGTAGGTAGATTGGCCCAGATTCCTCCCACTGAGTTGTTGGCTTGTGAAGGCCAATGGTCGCCCTTCCTGCATTAAGACCGCCCCAATACCTGTACCCGAAGCATCACATTCAATGAAAAAGGATTTGGTGAAGTCAGGTAGTGCTAAGACTCGAGTGGAACACATGGCGTTTTTGAGAGCGGTAAATGCCTTTTGTGCTTCCTTGTTCCAGAAGAAGGAATTTTTCTTTAGGAGTTGAGTGAGGGGCTTCGCTATGCGGCCATAGTTGCGGACAAATTTACGATAATAGCCTGTGAGACCCAAAAATCCTCTCAAGCTCTTCAAGGTCTTAGGTTGAGGCCATTCTTGCATTGCCTGGATCTTTTTGGGGTCCACCTTGACACCTTCACGGCCCACAATGTGGCCCAAATACTCAAATTCTTCCATGCCAAACGAACACTTAGACATCTTGACAAATAATTTATGCTTGCGGAGCAGTTGCAAGAGTAGATCTACATGCTGAAGATGTGCCGCCCAAGTGCCACTATAGATGAGAATGTCATCGAAGAAGACAAGGACAAATTTTCTGAGATATGGTTTGAGGATGTGATTCATAAGACTCTGAAAAGTAGAAGGGGCATTACAGAGACCAAATGGCATGACCAGGAACTCATAATGGCCTTCATGAGTTCTGAAAGCCGTCTTGGGAATGTCGACTTCCTTCATGCGAATTTGGTGGTAGCTGGAGCGAAGATCCAACTTAGTGAAGAATTGAGCCCCATTGAGTTCGTCCAGTAAATCGTCAACCACCGGGATGGGAAATTTATCTTTGACTGTCAACTTGTTGAGGGCCCTTAAGTCGGGACACATCCACCACTCCCCATCTTTCTTGAGGACCATGACCACTGGGGATGAATAAGGACTAATGCTGGGATGAATGACACCTGCTTCCAACAATTCCTTGATGATTTTTTCTATTTCATTCTTTTGGGTGAACGGATATCTGTATGGCTGCACATTTGGGGGTTGGGCCCCTGGAACCAAGGTGATGCTATGATCATGTTCCCCTCGCGAGGGTGGAAGCTCATGAGGCTTGTCAAAGACCGTCCGATGGTTATTCAAAATCTGCTGCATCTCAAGATGAATTGGCAGAGACATGGTTTCGATTACCTGGATGGCATTAAATTTAGCTACCACTCCATGATGGCCCTTTTTTAACAATTTTTCCATCCTATGCGAGCTGATGATAAAGGGGGCTCCCGCCTGGAGTCCACGGAGGGTATGTGTGGATTTGTTCTGCTTAAAACTCATATATAACTCCTGGAAATCCATTGTGATTGGCCCAAGAGTGCGGAGCCATTCAGCGCCTAGGACAATGTCGCAACCCCCCATGTGTATGGCAAACATGTGGGTTTTCAACTGATAATCCCCCATTTGAAGTTTGACATTTTCACAGCGGCCTTCACATTTCATTGTGCACCCATCTGCAATTTGGACTTGGAAGTTAGAAACTGCCCGTACAAAACAATGCGCTGCTTCGGCGATTTTTTGATGGATGAAATTATGGGTACTTCCACTATCAATCAAGACTACTACTGGGCGATGTTTGAGAAAACCCCTGATTTTGAGAGTTTGAGGGGAAGAAATTCCTGCCAATGCATTTAGTGAAATAACTGGTTCGTCAGATACAATCTCCTTTTGGTTGTCTTCTTCGATCGCCTCCGGTTCCTCAAGTGGTGGATCTTCCTCGGTGGAGCTGTAGTCAGTGGCACCTATTTGAAAAAGCTTGGGCTCCTTGCATTTATGACCTGGGGAATATTTTTCATCACAGTAGTAACATAGTCCTTGCTTCCTTCTTTCGGTCATTTCCGCAGGTGACACCTTTTGAATCTTAAGTGTCTGAGTCGTGTTGGGAGCCTGTGGGGGACGAAATTTAGCGGGGAAATTGGGGCGGCTGTATTGGGCTGCTAATGCACGTTCCACCTTACGAGCTACCTGGCAAGCCTCTGTCCACGTGGGAGGGTGGTGGAGTAGAACTTGAGCTTTGATGGCTTCTTTAAGACCGCTGATAAAACATTCCGTGTAGAACTCATCTGTGAGACCCTTAGTGTGGAAGGCTAAGGCTTCAAAAGTGGCAATATATTCATCCACTGTACCCGTCTGTCGGAGCTTAGTGAGACGCCCCAAAAGAGAGTCTTCCTGTTCAAAGTGATTTCGAAGAGCTTTGGTAAATTGGTCCCAATTCTGAAAAGGTCCATTGCAACACTGATGCCATTCCGCCCATTGCCATCGTTCATTATCCAAGTACATGGTCCCCACCATAAGCTTAGTCCAATCATCTAGGATATGATTCAATCTGAAATACTGCTCCATTTGTGCTAGCCATGTTGACGTGTGAGAACCGTCAAATTTATGCATATCCAACTTGGGAGGTCGCTGACTAGTTGGTGGATGGGTGTGGTAGACGTGAGGAGAGTGGCTCGACTCACCCTCATGGTATTCAGGGCCCTTATAAGCCTCCTCGTGGGCTGGTTCCTTGCCCTTCGAGAGTGCTTCCTGTACCTGGAGAGTTAGTCCGTTAATCTCTCATTTGAGGGAGTTCATCGCAGTGTGGATGGTGTTCACAGTGTCTTCAAGTTTGTCCATCCTTTCATTGGCCATTGCTTGAGCTCTAGTTTCTACCATACACCAACCGGATGAAAAATTGGGACCGCCTAAATTTTTTTTCTAATAAATTGAATGGTACCACCTTGCTCAGCTCGCCGTCCTGATTCTGATGGGCTAGATCACCAATAAGCACCCCAGCAGATCTCAGACTTTTTTTTTTTTGGGAAAACTCCTAACGGAGTTTTACTCCTTCTTTATCAATACTGCAGTCGCCAAATCCTCAAAATGTCAATGCTGCCAAAAGTCCTGCGAAAAGTAGACCCCGGTATAGGAACCCTTCACAACAACTCCAATCTGGTGGATCTGAGAGATCTGAATGGTGGAACAACTGCTGCTGCAGATCTGATGGAGCTGCGGGACTGATGTCTGCTGCTGCGGCACGTCTTTACACATGCGGATCTGGCATAGATGATGTCTGATCCCCCGATAGAAAAGGGAACTATGGTCTAGAGGAGTGTCAGGTGCTACAGATCGCAATATACATAAGGGTCTGACAGTAGTACTCGGCCCAATGTTTCAGGGCTCTAACTAAGGAGGATCGACCGTACCCTTAGCCGTACAACCCGACTACCCTATCGTACGGGCGAGTAATCTCTCCGAGTGCTGTTCTCGGTGTACTGTAGCCACAAGACGGCCGAAGGTTTATCTATGGTGAGGTTTCAAGGGAGCCTAGGGGGCTTCCTATATACCCAAAGGGTACGTGGAAGACAGTCCGTGCGCGGTTCTGTCTAATGCGCTACTACTCGAAGGGGTACCCACAGGGGTTACAAGGGAGTCCAACAAACGTGACCACCTCTTGTATTTCCTGCGTGCATGCCTCCCCAAATCTGCAGGTTTATGCGCTTAACGACAGATCCCGTGGTTTAAAGACGTCGGAACACGTCTCTAGCCAAAAAAAAATTTGCTAAAAATTGGAGATCCCACCGAGCCCTGGAAAGTGCTCTGATACCACTTGTTATGCTCTTAACCTGCAAAATAATACCCAGATACAGAATATGCGAAGAAAAGATACCCAGAACACAGAATAGCAATGATTTTATTATTCAAAGAGCAATGTTCACATGCCTCTTCGAGGGGGCAACCTCCAATAGAGCAGAGCTCAATTACAAAATAAGACACGATGCTCCTCGCAGGGAGTCTCTATCCTTTATATATGACTCATACATGCAATACCACGGGCCAATACCGTGGGTTTTATTAATACCATCTATCTAATACTACGGCCCATTTGCAACTAACTGTGGTCCCATCATTAATTGCGGGTTAACCACTTATAAATATTAATATGGGATTTATTGACTCTTGACTATGACGTGATCCCATGACATAAATAAGGGGGTTAGGGTGGGACCCTAACAATCAAGCATTTCGCGGCCTTCTAGATATCAAAATTCCAGACAACACCATATGTAAATCATGTCAGTTTGGAAAGCAAACCAAAACTAACTGTCCAGAGAAGGAAGGATCAGCTAGCATGCCTCTTGAGCTTGTACATACAGATGTATGTGGACCATTTAGGAAAAGGACACCTCGAGGAGAAGAATACTTGATATTATTTGTTGACGATTTCTCCAGGTTTGTCTGGTTAGGACTTATGAAGCACAAAGATGAAGCATTCGAAAAATTCAAATCCTTTAAAGCCTTGGTTGAAAATGAATCAGGATACAAAATTAAGTGCCTCAGATCCGACAGAGGTGGGGAGTTTACCTCAAATGAATTTTTCGATTTCTGTGAAGAACATGGGGTAAGAAGAGAATTCTCTACAGCTAGAACTCCTCAGCAAAATGGAGTTGTGGAAAGAATGAACATAACAGTCCAACAAATGGCTCGTGCTATGCTTGATGAGTCTGGAACTCCCGCAACTTTCTGGGGTGAAGCTGCATATGCTGCGGTTGTTATTCTCAACAAAACAAATGTCCGGGCGAACAGCACTCAAACTCCTCATGAGCTCTGGTATGGCGAGACTCCTTCGGTAAAGCACTTCAAAATCTTTGGGAGCAAATGCTATATTAAGAATACTGATGAGCAACTTCGAAAACTTGAACCTAGAGCAGATGAAGGCATTCTTCTTGGTTATTCTCCACACAGCAAAGCATACAAGTGCTACAATAAAAGACTTGGAAGAATTGTTGACAGCATTGATGTAGTGGTTGATGAGAAGGGATACATTCCTAGGCAAGTAAATCATGAAGATATCGAAGAAGATGAAGACTACCCTCAAAGATAGAATGATGAAGAAGAAGAACCTCAAGAAGAACCAGAGGAGAAGATAAGGATAGAAGAGAAGATTCCATCCAGATATGTTCAGAAGAATCATCCAGAATCTCAGATTTTGGGGCAGAAAGAAGCAGGTGTACAAACAAGAAGAAAAGTTGCAGAAGCTTCAAGCTATTTCACATTTACTCTCTTCCACTGAACCACAAAATGTGAAAGAGGCATGCAAAGATGAATGTTGGGTTAAAGCAATGGATGAAGAACTTGAGCAGTTCGAAAAGAACAACACTTGGGAGCTGGTTCCTAGACCAAAGGATAAGAATGTTATAGGGACAAAATGGGTCTTCAAAAATAAATTGAATGAAAATGGAGAAGTAATTAGAAACAAGGCCAGACTTGTTTGTAAAGGGTATGCGCAGAAAGAAGGAATAGATTTTGAAGAAACCTTTGCTCCTGTTGCAAGACTTGAGGCCATCCGAATGTTCCTTGCTCTCTCAAGCTTTCAAAACTTCAAAGTATTTCAAATGGATGTGAAATCAGCCTTTCTGAATGGAGACTTGGAAGAAGAAGTATACATTGAGCAGCCAGATGGTTTCATTCTTAGAAATGATCCAAATCTTGTATGCAGATTGAAGGCTCTCTATGGTCTTAAACAAGCTCCAAGGGCTTGGTACTATCGCTTGGACAAATATCTTCATCAACAAGGTTTTTCAAAAGGATCAGCAGATATCAATCTTTATATAAAAGTTGAAGACGACAAATTGCTAATACTTGTTGTGTATGTAGATGACATTATCTTTGGGAGCAATGAAGAAGCTATGAGTCAAAACTTTTCCTTGGTAATGCAGAAAGAATTCGAAATGTCCTTGCTGGAAGAACTGACATATTTTCTTGGTTTGCAAATCCAACAAAAGGAAGGAGGGATCTTTTTGTCTCAAACCAAGTATCTCAAGCAGATTTTGAAGAAATATGGCATGGAAGATGCAAAACCAGTATGTACACCCATGGTCATAGGATGTAGCCTCAGTGAAAATGATGAATCAGCAGCAGTGCATCAACCAACCTACCGATCTATGATTGGAAGTCTACTTTATTTGACAGGTACCCGACCATACATAATACATGCAGTAGGAATAGTTGGAAGATTTCAAGCAAATCCAAAGGAAACTCATCTTCAGGCAGTAAAGAGAATCTTCAAATATCTTCAAGGAACTCAAAACTATGGCTTATGGTATCCTAGAGATATAGATCTCACACTTCATGCTTATACAGATGCAGATTGGGTCGGAAGCGTGGATGACAGGAAGAGCACAAGTGGTGGTGCATTCTTTATGGGTTCCAGATTAGTATCTTGGTTCAGCAAGAAACAGAGTTCGATTGCCTTGTCTACAGCTGAAGCGAAATATGTTGCTGCTGCATCTTGCTGCACTCAACTCCTTTGGATGATGCAGACCTTGCAGGATTTTCAAATCACTTGTATACCACCCATCTCCATCTTATGTGATAATACTAGTGCAATCAGCATTTCAAAGAACCCAGTCATGCATTTCAAAGACCAAGCACATACCGATCAAGTATCATTTTCTCCGGGAACAAGTACTTGAACAAAAGGTCAAATTGGAGTATGTTCCTTCTAAGGAACAAGTTGTTGATATACTCACCAAACCATCGCCCATGGAGACCTTTGAATACCTCAGGCAAAAGCTGGGGGTTGTTGATGCATCATCATGTTGTTGAATCTCTTTTGATTGATGGCTGTACGCAAGATTCATCTGGGGTATATGCGTATAGTTCCTGGGTTGCGGATTGGTCGAAGATCGAATGGCACAGGTTCAGGGGGAGCATATAATGCATTGTTGGCATTATGGAGGAAGTACATCATGGATGCTGGTCTGAATATTGCTGCAATATGTCTCTTTCTCTTTCATGTTCATTTATGGTGTTTGGTGGATTATGGTTCTTCTTTGCAGATCTGGTTTATATTCAGGGGAAGCATGTTCTTAGGGGGAACATAACCCTTTGCCCTTGATGTCAAAGGGGGAGAATGACGTTGAAGATTTTGAGGTTGCCATCAAGTCCAAAGGGGGAGATTGTTGGCATTATGTTTCTAGTATGGCTCTATGATTCATGTGTTGTACTTGATGGCAACTCATACAGGTGGCAATGCTCTAATCAGGCTCTCAAAATATTGGAAATTAAGAGGTACGCAGGAGAATATTTCAAAAGGTGCGTACCCGCAGGTACGCCGGCCAGGAAGTGCATTCATACCCGCAGGTGACCCGTTCATGAGGTGCGTACCCCCAGTTCACTCACTTCAAGGCAGAGAAGCGCGCTTACGTGGGGTTTCTTATGTTTGGCCCGTGGTATTAAGCCCGCCGTTCTTGCTTCTATGGTTTTGACCCGTGGTATAGGATCTAATTTGACTATAAATAGGGAAGGAGATCACTTGGCCAATGTATCTTTTGAAAATTGAATATCTTAAGATCTGAAATATTGGGTTACCGGTTTAAAAGCTTGATATATATAAAAGTGAGGTTGAAAGTGAATCTATGAAGCGTGATCTCTCGGGCACATGATCAGATCTGGGCATCTGACTATCTGTGGCACACTGGTGGACTGCCAATTCGGCCCTAATCAGAGGTACGTAGGTGATTAACGGTGCAAGTGCGTGGGTACGTAGAGCAGAAGAAGGAGCAGTGCATGGGTACGCAGAGCAGAAGAAGGCGCAGTGCGTGGGTACGCAGCGCGACAGAGGTTCAGGTGCGTAGGCACAGTAAAAGTATGCGGCGCTTCAGAAGCCGCAGGTGCGTAAGTACGCAGCGCGATAGCATCTGTGGGTGCGTGGCTACAGGAGAAGTACGCGGCGCGATAGCATCTGTGGGTGCGTGGCTACAGTAGCAGTAAGCGGCGTGATTGAAGAAACACTGTGTGGGTACGCGGTGCAGCAGAAGGCTCTCTGCGGGTATACGCAAGGGAGCAGAAGGTGAAGTGCGGAGCCACGCAGGCCAGAGAAAGAAAAACTGCGTATCTGTGTTAAGGCATTTATTTGACTAACTTTCCTCTGTTGATAAGGTGTTCTGGGTTTAGTTTACTGTAACTATTGATCTGGTTACTGCAGTTGACTGGGTGATTTACTTGTACTTGATGATCATTTGATATTCTTGGATCCAGTTTGAAAATTTATGAAAAGTGGTCCTTGAAAGAAAAAGGGGGTTGTAGCTCCCTGCTAGAAGAGACTGGAAAACGAGAGAGAGTTGTAGCTCTCTGCAGGTTGCAGCATGCGTACTGGTAAAGGACTGCACCAGTTCAAAACCATTGTAAAAGGAGTTTCTAATTTGAAAGAAGATAGAGACATATTGCAGCAGGTGGTTTTCACCCACATTGGGTTTCCACCTTATATCTGGTGTTCCTTTGTGTGACTATCTATTTTTCTTGTTCATGCTCATTATTTTACGGTACTGACATGCAAAAATAATTCAAAGTATAAATAAGGAAGATTTATTAAAAGAACTAGATAATACTGATTCACCCCCCCTCTCAGTATTATTTCCAACAAAGATGTCTGCAACTTGATCATCTGGTGAACAATATTGCACTTCAAGAACATGGTCGTGAATGAGCTTTCTAATGAAGTGCATGTGCAGTTCAATGTGTTTGTTGCACTGATGTTGGACTGGATCTTTGCATAGTTGAATGGCACTTTGATTATCACACCAAAGTGTAGTCGGATGCTGCTGCTGAAAGCCAAACTCTGACAGGATCTGACGAAGCCGCAAGGCTTCCTTACTAGCTTCTACGACACCACGATACTCTGCTTCTGCTGATGAAAGAGAAATCACACCTTGTTTCTTGCAAGCCCATGTAATAGGTCCTGAACCAAGAGTGAACACATAACCGGCAGTAGACTTCCGATCATCAAGGTCACCAGCCCAATCAGAATCAGTGAAACCAACCAGTAGAGGAGCTGCTTCGACACTGTAATGACTCCCAAACTGAACTATACCTCGAACATAACAAAGTATTCTTTTAGCTGCTTTCCAATGACTTTCACGTGGGTTTTGCATAAACCGAGCAACAAGGCCAACAACAAAGGAAAGGTCAGGATGAGTATGGGTTAGATACAAAAGTTTTCCTACAAGTTGACGATATAAGGTAGCATCAACTTCAGGAGAAGTACAAGTGACTGAAAGTTTGACTCCAGACTGAAAGGGAGAAGGGGCTGGCTTACAGTCTTCCATGTGAAAGTGGCGTAGAATATCACAGGCATACTTGGACTAAGAAAGGGAAATACCTTCCTTGGATTGCAAGACTTGAAGACCGAGAAAATAATGTAAGTGCCCTAAGTCTGTCATTTCAAATTTATTTTTAAGGCTGGACTTCAAATGGTTTATAAGGTTCGGATCACTACCAGTAAGGATAAGATCATCAACATAGAGAACAATAATGATAAGAGACTTTCCCACTTGCTTGGTGTAGACAGTATTGTCAGAATGACACCTAGAAAAGCCAGATTCTAAAAGAAAGCTATCCATTTTGGCATACCAAGCTCGAGGAGCTTACTTGAGACCATAAAGGGATTTCTTAAGCCGACATACAAGGCTGGAGTCTGTTTTTATGAAGCCAATGGGTTGTTCCATGTAGATTTCTTCATGCAAGTCCCCATGCAAGAAGGCAGATTTAACATCCATCTGATGGACTTCCCATTTGAACGAGGCAGCAAGGGAAAGAACAAGGCGGGTATTGTTCATTTTGGCAATAGGGGAGAAGGTTTCAATGTAGTCAATGCCTTCAACCTGCGAAAAACCTTTAGCAATAAGACGAGCTTTATGTTTATCAACTTTCCCATCTGGTCCATACTTGGTTCTGTAAACCCATTTGCATCTAACAAGTTTTTGTCCCTTTGGTAGAGGAACAAGATCCCATGTATCATTTGCCAACAATGAATGATATTCTTCATTCATAGCTGCTTCCCAATCTGGATGGCCTGAAGCTTCTGCAAAGGTGTCAGGATCATAATTTACTGGAGCTTGAGCCAGTAAAGAAGAGGCTCTCTCGAACTGAGAACGTGTACGTCGCTGATCTGTAGGATCACCGGCAAGATCACCTGCTGCATCCCGAGTAGCACGAACCCATTTTGGAAGCTGAGGAGCTGAAGGAGGATCCTGAGAAGGTGGGGGAGGATTGTCATCCTCACTTTCATCATCTAAAGAAGAAATTTTTTCAAAAGTAGAAGAGATAGGGAGAGGTGGCACATCTACCGGACTAGGCTCGCAGGCCGATATATTTTCATCAAATTTCACATCTCTTCTAATGATAACATTTTTGGACTTAAATGGAATAAGTCTATAGCCTTTGACATCTTCAGAATATCCAAAAAAAATACATTTTTCACTCTTAGGTTCTAAAGCTTTATGCTTTTCATCTGGAATATGTAACCCACGCTTCACTTCCAAAAAAACGAAAGTGACTTACATCTGGTTTGATTGAGCTCCATGCTTCTTCTGGAGTGATATTCTTTAAAGCCTTAGTAGGAGTGTGATTTATTATGTAATTTTCACAGTTAATTGCTTCTGCCCAAAAACTAAGACCAAGTCCTTTAGATTGTAGCATACAATTAGCCATTTCCTTTAAGGTGCGATTCTTCCTTTCAGCTACACCATTTTGTTGTGGAGTATATGGAACATTATGTTGCATTTGAATTCCATTCTCAGTGCAAAACTTTATGAATGTGTTTTTAACATATTCTCTGCCATTATCAGATCTTAGCTTAAGAATTTGATGTCCAGATTGTTTTTCAACAAAGGCTTTGAAGGCCAAAAATGTCTTAAATACTTCACTCTTGATTTTTAAGAAGTATACCCAAGTGCGTCTGGAGAAATCATCAATGAAATTTAAGAAATACTTACAGCCAGAGAATGAAACGACAGGAAGTGGACCAGATAAATCACTATGCACAAGCTATAAAGGGGCTGAGGCATGCCAAGAGGCACATTTTTCAAAACTGTCCCGATGATGTTTTCCGAGTACACATCCAGAACAAACACCATCTCTGCAAGATACCATAGGAAGACCTGTCACCATATTTTCTTTACATAGATGTTGAAGGGAGTGATAGTTTAAGTGACCAAATCACTCATGCCAAAGTTTGCTCACTTCATCGTTATGAGCAACAAATACTAAGGGAAGATTTGATGACCCAAAGTTGTGAAACTTATACAACCTTGTAGAATCATCAGCAATGCCAATAGCCGAAATCTGTTTAGGATCTCTTAAGTCATTGATTACAACATCATGAGGTGAAAATTCAACGATTTTACCTTCACCTGAATGAGTTATCTGATATACAGATAGAAGGTTGCCGGATAAGGTTGGAACACATAATACATCATTAAACTGACCATTGTCTAGATGAACAGTTCCAATCCCTACAATGCTAAGAGATCTATCATCACCAACATATATATTTTTGGTGTTACAATCATTTAAAGAAGAAAAAATGGCTTTGTTTTTGGCCATGTGATAAGAAGCTCCAGAATCAATGAGCCACTCATGAGAATGAGAAGAAGAAGATACATTTAATGCATAGCCAGACCGAGATGCTTGACAACCACATGCAGAAAGTGCCATTCCTGAAGATGAAGTTGAAGTTGAAGATTGCCCCAAATGGATGTTATGTTTCTTCATTGCTGCTTCCAAGGCTTCCATCTTCTTAAAGAATTTTGATTCTAAGTGGCCATCTCGATTACAAAAATTGCAATGTTTATCAGTCTTCCTCCCTTTGTTTTTATTTGTCTTATCATTTTGTTGAAATGATTTTTCATTTTGGGGTTGAAAATGCTTAGGACCCTTATTTGGTTTAGGACCATTCTTTTTAGGATATGACTTCTTAGGATTCTTTGAATTTGGTTGCTGTTGGGCGGCTAACGCTTTCTTGGAAGAGTTTCCAAGATTAAGAAGACCAAGGTGTAAGAGTTTTTCTTGTTCTCTTATTAAAGAATCACAAAAAGAGTCAAAGGAAGGGGACTTGTAGTCTGTTCCTTGAGAAATGAAGGCTTCTCTTATAGAATAGAAGGTGGAAACAAACACAGAGTAGGCTGGTCCCAACTTAGTAAGAATGGAATAGATAAGGTTACTATCTTCTTTATTAACCTTAACACCTTCCAAGAGATATCTAAGTGTCTTGAACTTGGACAAGAAATCTTCAATGCAAGAAAAATTATTAGGGTCCAATGTAAGCAACTCATTTTCAAGTTGATGGGTTCTAAGTTCATTTTTTATCCCAAAAACTTTATTGATTTGTTTCATTGCTTCATCAGGAGTATCAAGTTCTGCAATATGGAATCTAAGATCTAGAGAAATAGACATCCCTATCAATCCACGTGCTTGATCTTGCCTATTTTTCCATTTAGCAACCTTATCTTCATCCTTCGGTTTCTTTTCTTGGCCTGAGGCTATTCTGTAGAGACCTTTACTTCTAAGTAAATCCTCAATGTAGGACAACCATTGGAAGTAGTTGGTGCTATCAAGGGTAACTTGGTATTGAATTTCCATTTCAACAAAAACTGAAGCTAACGATGCTGAAACTAAGTATTCCAATGGATAGATCTCGAAAAATTAGGCTGGTTTAAAAAAAACGGCTCTGAAAACGGCTTCCGGATGAAGAAGTTATGGCTTTTTGAAAAAAAGTTGATGAAGTTGCCGACGAAGTGCGGGAATGTGCAGAAATGAAAAAGTCCGCCCCCACAAAATGGACACTTGAACCCAAGACCTCTACTCTCTTAAAATAGCTTTGAACCAATTGAGCTATACAAAAACAAAAAATTTGAGAGAGAGAGAGCGGGGGGGGGGCTCTCTGGATTGCGTGCTTGCTTTGAGAAAGCTCTTTTTCCCTACAAAACAAAAAACACAAAACCCAACATGGACATGCAAAGAAAACGAACCTTACGGCTTGAAGTTAGCTTTAGCTGAAAAACTAAATATTTTCAAAAATGAACCTTGCGGCTCAAAGTTAGCTTTAGCCGGAAACTAAATATTTTTCTCAATGTTTCTAATTTTCTGAGATCACACTAAGGCGTAGTACGCATGAGAAAAATCCTTCCTTTCTATTTCTGATTTGCCTAGATCGCACAGAGTCGCAGGGCAAAGAGCATACGCAGAAATGAAAGGTATAGATCTGGTAATAAAAAGGCTAAATAAACCGAAACTGAAATAAACAGAGAGAAAATAATTGTAAACTGCAAATAAACATTGTATACCTCCAGATCTTAAAAATGACGCAGCTAG
Organism: Pinus tabuliformis; assembly: GCA_031772625.1. Classification (NCBI taxonomy): domain Eukaryota; kingdom Viridiplantae; phylum Streptophyta; class Pinopsida; order Pinales; family Pinaceae; genus Pinus; species Pinus tabuliformis. The sequence goes on along the minus strand of CM062805.1, from coordinate 65,708,085 downwards.
GTCTACCGGAAACCTTTTCGCATGAAAAGAAACGGGTTCCTCACTGGAACAGATGCTCCCAACACAACAGAGCAGTCCTCTCGGCCCGAAAGCAGTAAAAAATAGTAGATCTAGGAGCAAAAGTCGGATGCAGTTCTACCGGCTTCAGATTTGGATCACCAACGGACGCGGCCCTCAAATAGATCTGATACCATGTAGGAATTTACAAGGTAACTTCCTCAGACAGAACACCAAAGGACACCTCTCACAACCAGATCGCAGATCAATACACCAGTATTTTTTGACGTGGTTAAAACCCTCAAAGAGGGAAACAGTCCACGACCTGAGCCAACGCGGCCACTTCAGGCAATTTATTAATAAAAGAATGAAAATTTACATATGCTTCTCTCATGCACGGATTACCCTACAAATGACCCTCCATGCGCTTTAAATAGAAATCATGGACCAATTGGGTGTCAAGCCACGGATCAAGTGTCGATAATACCAAGGAGAGAATGAACCGTCGGATCACTACATATCGTGACCGTCAGATTGTAAGTTACAAAATGTACAAGGGTAAAGAAACACACTTTACCTAACTCTATACCTAACTCTATACTAGACCAAGTTGTACTTAACTATTTCCTATGTGTCGGAATATCCTAACATAAACTAGCACAATGCTGAATCCTTGAGGGTAGAAGGGAATAGTTTCAAATTCTGCTCATTTTCTACATAGTCATAGGTTCGACAGATAACAACAAACTCAAATAGGAAGGTGTCAGGATCTTCTGTAATTAATCCATGGAAGTGGGGGAGAGCTGAAGGGCTTATGTTTTTCATTTTAGTGTCCCCATTGGTTTCTCAAATGGGAAAGGTACCCTCTACTCTCTCTCCATTTCCCCTTGCATTTCTATTTTCAGCCATGGTCTCAACAGGGATGGTTTCTTCCTCTTCTTTTGCTATAGGATCTTCATATATCTCTGTTTTTTCACCTATAGGTTCTTCTGGATCACTGCCACTGAAGAAGAGATAATGGTGGCTTTGTGATGTGGTGGGGGTGTTGGGTAGGAATTTCCCTGAGTTATCTCTATTCCTAATCCCTTTTGTTGGTTTTTGTTTTTTCTGCTTGTACCTGCATAATTGAAATTGAATGAACAAACAAATTGCAACTACTAAAATGAGCTTGCTAAAAGGAAATTGTAGAATTGAAATGAAAGAAAGGAAATGACTAATTTTACTTTTGCTGAAATGGAAACTGGAGAATTGAAATGAAAGCAAGGAAATGCCTAATCTACTTTTTTTGAAATGAAAATTGCAGAATTGAAATGAAAGCAAGGAAATTCCTAATCTACTTTTTCTAGAATGGAAATTGTAGAATTGAAAGGACGAATCTACTTTTGCTGAAATAAACTACTTAGCAGAATGTTGTACTAGAAAATAGAAGAAAGCAATAATCAGAAAATACTCTAACACTTCCCTAGAAATGGTGCCAAAAAGTGGTGAGCACTAGTATTACTGCAATAACGCTGCAAATCCTAAGGCTTCCAACTTTACTTTTATCAACCCGGTAGTTCGTAACAAACTTGGAAGCGACGGTGCTATATGCACAAGTACTAGCTCTTACTGCAGGTTGTCACTTGGTCAGTTAGCGCAAAATCACTAGGAGCTCAAGCTAGCTTCTATGAATTTCTAGAAGAAGCTTTTAACCATGATGAAAGAAAGCTAACTCTACAGAGGCTATTCTATTTGTAGAAAGGGAAGGAAGACTGAAATGTAACACAAACCCTAGCAAACCTTAATTTCTCCAACTAACCCTACTTTTGCGGGAAAAGAGATGAAAACTAATGAGATGAATTCCATTGACTTCTGGGAAGGTGAATTACATCTATTTAAACTACTTATGAAAGAAAATGAGAAAAGAACATATTTTTGTATTTTTGCGTGTTTTTATGTGAAATTATTATGCTTGTAATTTATCGTATTGTGATTGTGGCAGAGGTTTGGTGGCGATGGAGGATGGATTTGGTTTTTTCAGAGGTGGAGGAGGGTGTTGAGAGGTCCTAAGAAGGCCCTAGTACCCTTCTAAAGACTTCCCTTGCAATCAGACTTCGAAAAACCGCTCACAGGAAATTCCACAAGAGGTTGTAGGGGATCTACAGGAGGATCTACAGGAGGAGGCCGAGAGCTATTTCTAGAGGTTTTGAATGTGGAAAGATGATGGGAAAGGATAACTGAAGGCTAGATGAAGGTGTTTAGGTGTTTGGAGCTTGTCAAGGAAGATCAAGAGAGAACATGTCGGTTGGATTTGTTCAAATGGCAAGAGAGAAGCTTATGAAGAAAAATGCAGAAATTAGGACAAATTGGTGAAATGTTGCGAATGACTTGGGAAATATGTGAGAAGTGAGCTGATGCTGGCTGCTTTATGGATGTATGGTGATCTAAGGTGTCCTGCAAGATATTTCCACATCTACTTACAAAAACTAATCAAAGAGAGGACGAGCTATACCATGAAAACAAAAATTTGTCTAGATTGACCTAATTTCTGACCTACAAACAGAAAATGCTTAAAAGTAACCTTTGAACATAAATGCATGTAGAGAGATCTATTGTAAAATAATAGGAAATGATCTAGGCAACTGAATCTAAAACAATACATTAATCTGTCCAAATCAAATCATCACACTAGAAATTGCATGGGAGAGCAAAACTATGTTTTTGGTGGTAGTAGTAGTGCCTTGACCTCAAATCATAGTCCCAGAAAGGGAGAAAGGATATCAAGGCTTGCTGTTGGCATTTTTTAATCCTAGCCTGTCACTTCATTAACCTATTTGAAGAACTAAAACAAAAACAGCTATGCAACCATCAAAAGCAACCTATTCTAAACAAGGTAAAATGAATCTATGTAACAGAAATTAACTCATGAACTGAAACAAAAAAAACATATAAGTACAAAGAAAGAGGTGCTTTGCAGCTTGGGTTGGGTCCTAACCCAAGGGCTTCAGCCCTCTGAACGAGATCAGTGATGGCTCAAAAAATATGTCATCTCCATTATCAAAATAAAAGTCACATTACATAAATTGTTCACAAAAATAAGCTCAAAAATGTGCTGAACAAGAGCTGCACAAAAGTGAAAAAATTATACTAATAACTGGCTAACCTACTAATTCTCTAAGCCCCCTTATTTATACAAATGGAGTCCCCCAACAACCTTCCTAAAATCAAGGATCTCGGCTTCCCAGAACTAGAGATAAACATAATTCCTTCTTTACTTGCTCGGTTGCCCCTTGGATGCATCAATGTGGCTGCTTGTGCTCTGAGTTGCTGATGGAGGATTCAAGGAAAGGGGTCATAAATGAAGGAAACACCCCCCTACAAATACTCTTCCCTATTTTCTTTGAATATTTGCTACCATTTGCTCATAAATCCTTTGATTTTGTCTAAAATTGACCAAAAAATATGCATAAAGCACACATTAGACTATATGGAAAAATGACAAACCCAACTCACTCTATTAGCATAAATATAATAAAAAAAATGCAATAAATTAATGAGAATTGTGGATTAAGTCAAATTAAGAGACAAAATGAGGCCATATAATTACCCATGTCTGGGGCTCATCAGCAATCAAGGTCTTTTCGGTGTTGATGGAGGCAAGCATCTGAATGTGGATCAATAGAATACCACGGGTGTCACCCACAGTGTACACCACTATGCAAAGCTTTGCAGAGTTCAAAGCAGACATGCACAACATTCATGTCTAGGTCTGGAAGGATCCAGAAAAGGAATGGAAAAATATTCCATTTATTGCTATTGATGACGCCATCATCACAGCATTGGAAACATGGCCTCCGGAGTGGTGTGCCCCAAACTTGGTAGGAATGGAGAAGGTCGCGGCCCAAAAAAGGAAGAAGGACACCAAGCTACACATCACACAACTGGCCAAAAAGATGCACTGGAAATAATAAGAAACCGCACAACAGAAGACGGTCGATGCAACAGCAGCAGCACAGACAATAGAAATAACAACAACACCAATAAAGGAGGCTGAGGGGGGCCATGAAATGTCCACAGGACAAGAGGCTAAGGACATCAACCTAGAAGAAGAGCACATGTGTCTGGAAACTACCTCACAACAATTGAAACGACCATGTATCCCTGAGAAACCGGTCCCCAGAAAGAAGACGAAGGAATCCAAGACGTCCATTGATCCAATCACGCTTACAGAAGGTGATGTTTTTGACATAGGCGAAACAGTTTGCAATGTCACTAACAAGAAGTTATGGTGGAGTGAAACACTATGTTGGGGGTGTTACGAATGCAATTACAGGAACTACAGGTGTCACCCCCTCTAACAGGAATGATGGCCCCATATGCCGCAGCAGGTACATCAGAGACGGAACGGATGTTGTGTGCCCATGTGACCAACACTTTCGTGTTCCCCAAGGGCGTGTTAGCGGTAGTGAACGAAGTTGACCAAGTTGCGGTGGAAAGGATTAAGGGGTTGAGTGTAAACTTGGATGCCCTTCCACAAGAAACCCTGTACCAGTTATAAGATGGGATCATAGCCGAGCTCCGTGCCGGAGAAGGCCATGTGCTACAGATTTTGAGCGAACAAAAGATTAATCTAGAATAGCTCATCTGAAAGTGTGATCAAACCATTGTGCAGAATGAAGGACTGGTGCAGGCAGTGGACGATGCCTATAGAACTGTCCCAAAATTAGCTATCTCGGCTGATCTACCAGTAGGAATGTGAATTCACAAATTGGCCAGTGGATTCTGCGAGGCAAAGGAGGAAGCAACAAGGATACAGTTGGACCTCCACCTTCAGATTGCTAAACTGTGATTAAAGCTGCAGTCATCCATGCCCCCAAAAGTTAGGGAACAACGCGCTAGCATTATCCAAAAAGGGTTGGAGGAAAAAGGAAAGGCAGTGCAGACCTGTACTACTATGTTGGAAGAATCCTTCGTGGTCCTCACTTCTTTACAGGAGGACCCCACCATACAGTTCCTACAAATAGAGGCGTGAGAGCTTCAATTGCAATATGACAGTCTGCACAAAATGGCACAGATAGTTGTCCTGACCCAACGAGTGGCGAAACTACAGTAGGTGAAGGCATTGAAGGAACAGGTGGATGCTGCACGACATAAAGAGGTAGGACTTAAAGCATGCATCCAACCTTGGATTTATGAGGCTTTCCTCATCACTGCTAACATCGAAGGAACGCTCGTACAGATGAAAGTGATGCATGCCTGAAGACAAGGATTTTCCCCTGACAGCGAGCATTCGACCGAAAGAGCAGAGAAGATCCAGCAAACGGTAGAACAGTGTGATGTGGACCTTCACGTAGCACAGGCACAGTTGGAGGGCCTCTGTGCTAAGATCACCGCCCCAGTAGAGTGACTCAAGATGAGTCACGATGATTGTGTTGGCAGCCTATTGGGCATCGGATCCCCCAGAGCATGTTTTTGGGGCTCAAAGCCCAAGTTTGGTCAAGTATATTGTAATACTCCGCGAATTTCAGGCGCAAAGTGCAAGGTCTAGGATGAGTCATAGGGTTGTCCACCCTAAAGCATTGTAATTTAATGTAAAGTTGTGTCGACCTACCCATGGTCTGCGAACCATGGGATCGTATAAATAGAGCGAGGCTTTAAGTGTAAAGAGAGCGAAGGATAGATAGAAAAGCGAAGGCATGGTTTGAGGTTAGAGTTAAATCTGAAGTGTACTGGACCATAGTAGTATGAAGAGGCTTTGCAGCTGAGTGTGCAGAGCCCTAGTAGAGTCCGCAGGTGAGTGCGTGGACCCTTGCAGCTGAGTGCATAGAGGCCTAGTAGAGTCCACAAGTGAGTGCGCGGACCCCTGCAATTGAGTGCGCAGGGTGGAGTCGGATCTGTACTTGGGATTGAAAGTTAATAAAGAGAAGTTTATTCTGTGAATCTGTTCTTGAATCTGTCTTTTGATGTTATGCATTACTTTTACTTTGTTTATTTAGTGTGCGCAATTGGTAATACTTGTATGAATGCTTATCTCTGAAAATAATCTAAGTAATCAGCTAACAGAGCCTAATTGAGGAAGACTTTGGTAAATAACATGGGTCACGCCATGGCTAGAACTGCACGAAGACTGTATCACGGGGCATGGGATGCCCACTGGTGTGTGTAGTGCAGTAAGTGTGAAGGTTCGACTGCGTACCAATCACCTCATATCAAACATCCCCATGGTGCGGAAACCTAGTTCTACCACCCTCCCATACTACTTCGGGTGAGACCTCAGTCAGCGCTCCGCGAACTATTACTGAAAAGGCCAGTAGTACTAGGATTTGCTTGGCTAAATCACTTTTCAACCTGGGTCAGGCCCCACTAAGCCAACAAAAACAAAGAAAATTAAATTTGGAATGGGGATGAATCCTAATTAGAGATGAGATATTTGCGAAAGAAGAGTATTTCTAGGTGGACTTGGTAATAGATAAACATTTACATTTCTTATTCTTAATATATGCACGAAACATAATTATATCATGGAAATGTATTTTTTCCTTCAGGATGGCGGTAATAATTTATTACGGTGGTGATTTGAATCCAGTAGTTGAATGTTAAAATTTAAATTTATGAATAAGACCATAAATGATCCAATGGTTATACTTTGAGGTATTTTGAGGGTGTAAGGAAAGTAGGCAATCAATTATTGGAAGAGCTCTTGTAAAGAAAGTTGAAAACCTATGTTAATGACTTCATCTCATTTTTTGATAGAAAACCAATAGCTGGAAGACAACGAAGTATCCATCACATATTTCATCCCAAGGAAATAAATACTAAATGGAATTATACAAACAGAAAATGTGTCTTTGGAAACTTCTCAATGCCTAAAGGCCTTAAAAGAAATCAGGGTGCAGATCTCCACACACAATGTTGGTGAGTGAAAATAAATATTTACTTTATTATTCACATTGCAACCGTATTATCTCCTCACACTCTATAAATTACTATGTATCACATGTATGAAATTTCAATATTGGTTAGGTGGTTTTACCACATAGACCCTCACTACAACATCTACCATAATAAAATGCATCAATGTATTAATGACTATTGACCACTACTTATTGCCCCTAACTACATCTAAGGTTACATTGGTCACATATTAAAAATAAAATGTGGCAAAGTATTAATAACTAAATTGAATTATACAAACATAAATGTGTCTCTGGAAACTGCTTAAAGCCCAAACACCTTGCAAGACATCAGGATGTAGACCTCAACACACAATTTTGGTGAGTGAATAAATATTTACTTTATTATTCACATTGCAACCATATATTCTCCTCACACTCTATAAAACATTATATATCACATTTATGAAATTTCATATTGGTTAGGTTGTTTTACCACATAGCCCCTAACTACAACATCTAAGATTACATTGGTCACATATTAAAAATAAAATGTGGCAAAGTATTAATGACTCCTGAAAAAGACTTACTGAGTGTTACCACTCTAACAGGCCTAGTTGTCCTGGAGTTTGGTGTGTGTGGATATATATATGTATGGAGATGGAAGTAATGATGTCCGTTATTCAAGATACATATTTACTTGCAACTTAACAAATCAACCATGTACTGAATTTTCCTATTAATGATGAGGCAAGTTTGTCAAGTGTCTGGGATCGGAATCCATTTTTTATAATTTCTAGTTGTGTTCTTGTCTTTAATTATTTTCTTTTAAATTGTCAAAAAAGAAATCATATTGACAACATTAAGACTTTCTTGACTAAGCATCCTAGCATTTTAGATAATTTTCAGCTACATCCTTGTATTCGAATCTTTTCTTCTGAATTGTCAATTAAGAAAGTATATTGATAACATTACGAATTTCTTGACCATGTAGTGGTGTATAAATTTTCTAAGAGGAGAAAAGCTGAAAACACCATTAAAGACCTCCATTTAGTCCTTTATGGAAAACTTGTAAAGGTGAGTGCAAGTTATTAATGATTTCTGACATTTTTATGACATTTAACATTTTTCTCTAATTTTTATAATGTATGTGTATTTTTAAGCCAAGTTCTTGTAACCTCTCGGAAATATGAAAGTTGTAGTCGCTCCCCATATTTCCCACCATTTTTCAAATGTTCTAAATATGATGTTTTCATGAAAAAGTTAAGGTACTGATGTTGGATTATTTGTTTGAAAAATATGATGGTTTGTACAACCTTTCATCTTCTATGTTATTCTTAGTTTGTCTTAATGATCTATAGGGGTTGGGCCACTACACCATATTGTCCTAAAAGGTGAAGATTGTGCACCAAAAATAAAATTAATCCACATGTTACAACGTTGTTAAAAAATGCAAGACATATGAAGGTAGTGAATTATGCTAATAAACAATTTAGAATGGGAGAGACGTAATTAAACTTTATTATTTAATTGAAGATTTCCAATTAAAATAATAAGAAATCTACATTTATAGATTTATATATTGATTGGAAGGCTTCAGACAATGGTCACCTCTTTCCATTACATCCCCTTCAGGCCTTTGGGATACCTACTACTTTCTTATATTATATAGTTGGGTCTTGCTACTTGTTGGCGCGTTGGGGTAAACAAACTTGATGTGTTTTTTTTTATCTCGCAGTTGGAGTCTATGGAATAAGAAAGAAATTTGATAGCTTGACAAAAGTGGTAGAGAGAAGATTAATCTCTCCTACCTTGATAGAACTGGTGGTCAAGATCAACAGCTACAAGAACTTTGTTGTTGAATATTATCAAAACTAATAGAAGGATATGAAAGAGTGTACAGTAAGAACCTTGACAAACACAGCCACTGAAAATTGCAACATTGTTTGTAGGAAGAGAAAATTATCTTTATTTTTTTCCAAACATGTATGTTATTATATTACAGTTCAATGAATATGTTTTCCTATTATCATATATGGTATCATACTTTAACAAATCATTTTCCAAGACTTCACAAAGTTTTATTATTCAATGAAATATTTGCCAAGATCTTACAAGATTCTATAATTCATTGAAAGATTCACCATGAATTTACAAGATAATATAATCTGGTGAGAGATTTGCAAAAAACATTATATATACATATTATATTATTCATAAAATCGCCTCCCATTTTTCCCATGTATCATGAGGATTCGCCCATTTATTATACATATAAATTTAGGGAGGTTCTTAAAATTTTCCCTTCATAGGCTCTAAGTGTTGTTTTGATCCGAGGTATTGAGAAAGGCTAAAACTATATAAGGAGGAGAAGATCGAAGGGCTAACTGTAGAAGTAATGAATATCTTATGATGCATTAGATCAAAAGCAAATATGCATGTTATGGTTTCTGATGCTTTGCTTGATCTGAACTAAGTATCACCATAGTGTTTGATCATGGATGAGATCTAATGATGGATAGAGATCATAGTGTCTTATCATTATGTGATCTGATAATGGATAGGCTAGATCTTATTGCTAATGAATGTTTTATCCTTTATATATGATGATTTGGTTATGTCTGAAGTCTTGAATTGCAGCGAAGTTATAAGTAAGTATTTGTAGATCTATACGTTGGTTCGCTTTGGTGAAGGTACGTATACACCCTCGTTCAGCTCTTCCAAGTAGCGTATGCAAAAGAAAAGCTTGATGTTCAAAGATGACTGATCTATCATATTAGTGCTTCTGTTTTAATATTGTATGTCAATGAAGTCTTCTTAGATCTGAAAGTTGCATAAAGAGTTTTCGTTTGATTGATTAATTGACTGAGTAAGAAGAGTGATCCTTGCTACTATCTAGTTAGGATTCTGTAAATTGAAAGTAGATCTTCATAATGTCACTGATTGGTACAGTTTTTGGTTCAAATGTTTTATGATTCAGTATCTTTAGAGGTATACATAGGTTGGGCTAAGGGAAGTTGCGTATACATGCAGGTTGGCTTCATTGAAGGAGCGTATACATTCTGACACGTGATTTTTAATGTTACTATTGGTTTTAGTTGTTGATGCAGTGTTATGAGTTCAGATTTGTGTATTGGTTACAATGATCTGTCTGTTTAAGTTGATTGGTTGAATTTGATTAAGTTTGAATGAATGGTTGATTGAGTTGTGTCAGAGGTTCAGTGATTGTTTATGTCAAAGGTTTAGTGATTATTTGATTTAATATGTCATAGGTTTCAGTGACTGATTGATTCAACTGTGGTTGATTCAAAGATTGATGATTGGGTTTTAGTTATATGATAGATTGATGTTTGGGTTTCATTTATATCACAGATTCATGATTGGGTTTTAGTGATTCGTTGATGCAGATGTATTTGATTGTTGTATTGCAGTGCTAATTGATTTTGAGCTTCAATGTTACTAATGGGTCCAGTGTGAAAATTTGATGAAATGTGACTTCATATTGTAGTATTGTGTACCAGGAGTATCCAGTGTGAAAATTTATAAAACGTGGTCCCTGGAGGATACTGAGGGTTGGAGCTTTTAGGGATGAAGTCGAAGCTCCCTGCGAGTAGTGGCTGGTGATTTGATGAGGGGACTAGAGCTCCCTTCCAGTAGCAGCTGGATAACGAGTGAAGGTTGTAGCCTTCTGTAGGTCGGAGCCTATGTACTAGTAAACATATTGGCTAGCACAAGAACTACGGGGTTGTATCTCCCTTCCAATAGAAGCTGGAGATTGAGAAAAGGTTGTAGCCTTTTGCAGGAGGGTTCCTACTTACTGGTATGAGCCTGCACTAGTACAAGATTGTAAATAGATTATTCCTTATATTAAAATTAGACAAAGACAACAACAATAGATGGTTTTTCTCCCAGATTAGGTTTCCACCTTAAATCTTGGTGTTCATGTGTGTTGCTTATCTGTGATGGTTTATTCTATTATTTCTGCTGATGGTTATTGTTTAATGTTTAAATAAAGTTTTGATGCACTCATTAACGATCGACATATGATGAATTATCTGAATCATAAGATCACTGGATATATGTTGGTTTCCCTAAGAACAATTGTGTGCACACACGAGTTCCCTTCACTGAAGTAGCATATGTAAATCTGATAATGGAAATGAAAAATTATTGGTTTGTAAATAATGATTCACCTCCCCCCCTCAGTATTATTCCTAACAATTGGTCTCAGAGCAGCTCCTTTGACAAAATCTTGATTGCTTGAAGGAGATCCATAGTAACAATGGGAAAGAAGCTAAAAAAGAAAGCACCTCAAAAGAAGATTACATATCAAAGGAACTATGACAGTGGGAGAGACAATTGGCCTTTATGTGGAAGCAACTCTTCAGATTCAGAATCACCTCAGAATTAATATGAACAAGAAAAAGAACTATGAGGTATGAATTTGTTGTCCTCTAGTGATACATTTTTCTGTTCATTTGAAGATAATGAAAGTGACAACGAAACAACTGAATTTTCTCTTATGGGTGAAAGAGAAAGAAATCAAATAGAGGCTTAATTTAAAAATCTCACAGACACAATTAGAGATCAAAAGGATATAATTGATAAAAGGGAATGTGCCTACAAAGAAGAAGTTACCAGGTTAAAATCCTAGTTGGAGGAAGGAAACAAAATAAAGAAGTAGTACAAAGAAAAGGAAGATCAAAGTCAAAGGCTGCAGGATGAAGTGACATCATTGAAAAATGAAGTGAATGAAAAGGACACAACAACTAAGTAACTTATAGAAAGAACCAGCTATTGTGAAGGTCTTGAAGCTATGGTCGTTTCTCTGAAAGAAGATCTCAAAAATTCAAATCAGAAAAATTAATAGCTACTCCAAGCATTTGAAGAACAAGAAAATGAAGTTCTCAAATTAAGGAAACAAGTGGAAGAAGGAAGAAAAGCTGAAGAAATCATGAAGAAGTAGTATCTTGGAAAGGAAGAGCAATACTAGTTTGAGGTAAATATCCTAAAAGGTAAATTAGAAGAAAAGGATAAACTTTTAAGATTTCAAGATAGTACTAAGATTTTGGATGATATTCTTAGTAGTCAAATATCTCCTACCATCAAATCTCATCTTGGTTTCCATGAAATTGTTAAAGGTGAATCTAGCTCACAAACTGAAGCAAAGAACTCTAGTGCAAAATCTGAAATTCTCAACAAGGAGATAACATGTCAACCCCATCAACAACCAAGGAAAGGAAGTCTTCAAAGAGAATCATTTACTCCTAACTATGGAAGTGATAATCAGTTCTTTCTTCTGATGAACAATGTTGAATGTTTTATGTGTCATAATTTTGGACATGTTGTAGGCAGATGCAGAAGTAGAATGATTCAAGCTAATAACTGTCACACAAAAAGATCATCAGCTTCCAAGTACCTTAAGGGATATTGTTCTTCTTGCAATATGTTTGGTCGCAAAGCCATTAACTACTATAGAGGGAATATGAAACATATAATATGTTATTCTTTTAAAAAGTTTGGCTAAAAAGAAAAGAATGCAGGAGAAAAATTTGGCCAAAATACCAAAAGGAGCAAACATCATCACACTCCAAGGTATGGAAGAAGAAGTACAGCTAGAAATATGTGGCATAGCTCAGTATACATACATAATAGACTCAGGAGAAACTAAGGGTATGAAATTTCAGTGTTCTAATTATCATACACAGTTATCATGAAGACAAGTCGCGTATATACGCGAGTTCAAGGTTGCACAGTTGTGTATATGTTGGTTTGATGAAGAAGCAGTTGGACATAATCAAAAGAATGATCTGATATGGTTCAAACAATTATGAATTATCTTTTTTATCTTGATGATTGATGACTACAGTCTGTGGATGCTATTTAGAATTTATTTTGATCCTCATAAGTTGTTGATGACTTGATGTATATTTGATTGATGATGATGCCTTGATGATGCTTATGTGGCTAAAGTGTTTAAATGATAAATCATGTGATGTTGACATTATGAGTTGCCTATGATGACGATACTTTTATTTCTTAAGGTTACATAGTTGTTATTCAGATCAGATTTAAGGGTGATTGTGGATGACTTTTGATGATGCATATAGTACATATATGTTGCTTACATGGTGATATTCATAAGGGCAAGGAGAAGTGCAAAGCTTGAGTACACAACTTCATTATTTGATGATGAGCCACTCATTTCTTTTATGTTGTTGTCATCATGCCTTCAAAGATGCATAAAGTTCATATGGTGCAGTTATGATGTAGGATTCCTATAGTTCTTGGCTCTGACATGGTTGAGGATTGTCACTGTTGATGGTATCAGGAGAGCTTGACAACTGAATATGAGCTCATGGTTTGCTAGATACATATTGCTATCTCTCTTGTGGATATATATTATGTTGGATGCATATTGATAAATATTGTTGGTTGGCCAAGAGAATGGTGTTATTGTAGGTCTCATGAATACATAGCTATTTGAAGACATGGATATTTGGATACATGGATTACTTAGTCACATAATGATGATTCCTTCTTACTTTATGATTATAGTTTTGACACTCACATATGTTTATTATTGTGGTTGATGCTTATCAGATGCAGGATGTTTCCTAGTGATGATACATGGTTGATATATGGAGGGTTCTTGTGGAAATATCATGCAGCTCTTATTGATGATGTTATGATCATAGATAATGACTATGTGTTATAGACATTTTTGTGCCTTACAGCTCTAAGCATGAAATTTCCATAAACCAAGGGCTCCTAAGTCCCTAAAAGTGTTGTTCTAACCCCTAAAGGAACAAGGTCAACAAATTACAGCTTCTCCCAGAAGTTCTCCACCAGAAACTGCTCAAAATAAGTCAAAACAGGATCATTTCAGCTGCTCCACTAGCTAAGTGCATTGCATAGCACCTAAATCCACTGGCTAGGTGTGTTGAAACGCACCTAAATGCACTACCAAGGTGCGTTGAGTGGGAAATGACAAATGGCAGTGTCATTCCGCAAGGTGGAAAGACAATGGAAGCTTCCAGAATCTTCTCCTATGACACTTGCCTCACTGAATTCGACCAAGGATGAGTAAGAAGCCTTTAGTCTCCAAGTGGAAGAAAGAACTGACAGAGAGAAGCCACTAATCAAATCACAATCATCCTCCTTGCATACATCTATATATGGATCCCTCATCCCAGAGATCTAGAGGCTGGAATTTTGCACATTGTAAGGAATTGTTGTTGATTTTGAGATACATATCAGAGAATTGGGCGATCTATGCTTTGTTGGAGGTGAAGAGGGGCTTCTTTGCTGGGAGGTTGATGCTGGGTCAGGAATCATTGATTGTAACTCCTCATGGATCTTCTTGTATATCAATAAAAACTATTTGAGTTTCTTCTCCATGCTTTTGTATCATTGATGCTTGTTACATTTGTATGGTTAACTTAAATCTGATCCTAAGTTATTTATGAATATAAATCCATGTCTTTGTATAGTTTTCTTCTTCTGTGATCTTACAGGTACTTGGTGAAGCTGGGCAAGTAAGGGAGCAGGTAGCTGGAAGCTGTCAAAGAGGAGAGAGATTGGATCAAAGGACTAGCGCAAGACACAGGTTGGTCCTTCCTATTCCTCTTTGTTTATAGTTCATAAAGAAGATACAAAAGTAGTTTTCTCTGTTTGTTTCTAAGGCAGCTGTCACACCTTAGTGGGATAGAGCAGTTCTAAATAGACACTTTTCCCGGTAACAAAATGGCGACCATACTGGGGAAAAATTACATCAGTGTCGCCGATATGTTCAAGAGAAGTTATCCAGAAAGGCCACCTGTGTCCCGCCCACTACCATACATTATACTCCATTCTTTCATGACCGCCACCCTGAACCATATATCATCAGATCGTTTTCACCTCCATCAAAAATCATTTGTTCCGTTCCGTGTCATTGATGTGGGATTCATTAAGGCCCTCCTGTGATGGATCACTTCTTGTCGACATCAGCTCATTATCCAAGAAGTTGGTCTAGGAACACCCCATTCAGTACTTTGAAGCTTGCATGCCTCAATGGCAAGTTTCTCACTTCCGGCGATAGGTTTACATCAATGACCTTCGACCGAAAGATTTTGTGTGGTGTTCGATGCCAAGTCCTTTATTCACACCACGTGAATTGTATTGCAGTACCTTGAGGATCATTATCATTATCGGTGATTCCTCTCGCGCTTGTTAACAGTTTACATCATTGACTGGTAATCAAGCGATGTCTTTACATGTTCGACTTCAAAACATTTCTCACATGGATCGACTTGTACTTCGAGTGAAGATCGGACGAGATTGAAGACCCCGGATCTAATTTCATCCATCCGGGCTGCGATATATATTCAGGAAAATAAAGACATTGAAATGTACAGCATTGCAGCACAGATAATCATCCTACCAAAAGGATGATGGCTCTATTAGAATCATCAGTCTACCATCAGATGATTGTCTGTCCTATGTACATGAAAATGAATTTATAAAGCTGAGCATGGGAATGCCCGCCTCAGCTAGATCATGAAAACAATATGAAGATAATGTATTGTATTGTATCTTATTACAGGTCTCCTCCCAGCATTGAAATAACTTCGGATCCTCATAATAAAGCATTTCACCCGATAAACGGCCTCATACTTTAGGGGGCAACTGTTATAGACATTTTTGTGCCTTACAGCTCTAAGCATGAAATGTCCATAAACCAAGGGCTCCTAAGTCCCTAAAAGTGTTGTTCTAACCCCTAAAGGAACAAGGTCAACAAATTACAGCTTGTCCTAGAAGTTCTCCACCAGAAACTGCTTAGAATAAGTCAAAACGGGATCATTTCAGCTGCTCCAGTAGCTAAGTGCGTTGCATAGCACCTAAATCCACTGGCTAGGTCCGTTGCAACGCAACTAAATGCACTATCAGGGTGCGTTGAGCGGGAAATGACCAATGGCAGTGTCATTCCGCAAGGTGGAAAGGTAATGGAAGCTTCCAGAATCTTCTCCTATGACACTTGCCTCACTGAATTCAACCAAGGATGAGTAAGAGGCCTTCAGTCTCCAAGTGGAAGCAAGAACTGACAGAGAGAAGCCACTAATCAAATCACAAGCTGACTCATCCTCCTTGCATACATCTATATATGGATCCCTCATCAGAGAGATCCAGAGGCTGGAATTTTGCACATTGTAAGGAATTGCTGTTGGTTTTGAGATACATATCAGAGAATTGGGTGATCTCTGCTTTGTTGGAGGTGAAGAGGGGCTTCTTTGCTGGGAGGTTGATGCTGGGTTAGGAATCATCGGTAGTAACTCCTCCTGGATCTTCTTGTATATCAATAAAAACTATTTGAGTTTCTTCTCCATGGTTTTGTATCATTGATGCTTGTTACATTTGTATGGTTAACTTAAATCTGATCCTAAGTTATTTATGAATATAAATCCATGTCTTTGTATAGTTTTCTTCTTCTGTGATCTTGCAGGTACTTGGTGAAGCTGGGCAAGTAAGGGAGCAGGTAGCTGGAAGCTTTCAAACAGGAGAGAGATTGGATCAAAGGACTAGCGCAAGACACAGGTTGGTCCTTCCTATTCCTCTTTGTTTATAGTTCATAAACAAGATACAAAAGTAGTTTTCTCTGTTTGTTTCTAAGGCAGCTGTCACACCTTAGTGGGATAGAGCAGTTCTAAATAGACACTTTTCCCAGTAACACTATGGTGTTTTCACATACATATGATATGATGTGAATGATTTTGTGTGACTTCTTGGAGATATACATATGCTTAGTTGATTCATGGGAGGTTATGATAAGGCTATTTCTACTAAGGAATGAGAGCAAGTTGATCTTGATGAGATCAAGAGGATGAGTTGATATCTATATGTGGCATACTTTGTCATAGGTTAATGATATTACGTTGTCATATCTTGGGAACAAATGATGGACATATACAGGTTGTTGGTCTGGATGTTTATACAGGTTGTTGGTCTAGATGTTTATACAGGTTGTTGGTCTAGATGTTGTTGACAAATGCTTATGGTGCAGATCATATATGGTGTATGATAGTTGCTGATGACTATCATGGCCTTGTTTAGATCTTTAGTCTTTTTTATAAATTTCATGTATATAATTTGATGTAAAGGTCATATAAAGGTTCATAATATGTCTTTGTCTATTGTAGTCTTTTAATGAGTCATTTATGTTCATATGATGTAATTTGTACCCCCACTATGCATGGGAAGGATGATGTAATAATTGCTATATTTTAGTCATGTATAAATAATTTGTATATCCCCACTTAGTTGGGTACATGAGTCAAATTTGGTATATCGCCACTTTCTTGGGAGATTGATTTATGTATGGTTCACTGGTGATAGGAAGTTCATACTCACATAGTTGAGTTATAGAGTCATGTTATTCCTTTGCAAAATATTTTTTGTAGACTCTGAATGTGCTCAGGGGGAGCATGGATGGTATAGTGCATCTCAGCATCTACATAGGGGGATTTTAATCAAATAATTCAACATGTTCCTAGGGGGAGAGTATCTTGGTCGTCCCTTTTCCCTTGATGTCAAAGGGGGAGAATATTTTGGTGTTGCTTGTTATGTCTAATAGTTTCTACAGCTTGCAATAATCAACACCAACATGGTTGCCATCAAGTCCAAAGGGGGAGATTGTTGGCATTATGGTACATGTGTTGTACTTGATGGCAACCCACTTGTAGCAGAACAACTGACTTGTATATGGTAACTAGATGAATCTACAAGAGAGATATCATATGTGACAGAATGCATGGAAGTTGTGTTTACAGATGCGACAAAATGCAGTGCAGTTCAAAGGAATCAGCTTAGAAGTAATGTACAATGGAAAATCACATTATAATAGGTATATTGAGAGGCAGCAAAGTAATGGTACAAAATAATAGGATGAAGGAACAAAGGACTATAGATCAAAATCAAGAAGTTGAATAGAAAGGACATTTTCAGGTATGTTAATTTGTATACACAAGTTCACTGTACAAAAAGAGCATATACGTATGCACACACTTTCATAAAAGAAAAAGCGCGTATGGGATGAAAAAATTAAGGAAATTAAGGGGAAAGAATACCAAGGGTCAATACCATGGTATTAGCCCAGAATATTGAGCGAATTAACAGTTATTGGATCCCGTCTAAGAATACCACAAGCTCTAAGTGTTGTTTCGATCCGAGGTATTGAGAAACGATAAAAATATATAAGGAGGAGAAGATGAAAGGGCTAAGTGTAGAAGTAATGAATATCTTATGAAGTGTTAGATCAGAATAAAATATGCATGTTATGGGTTTCTGATGCTTTGCTTGATCTGAACTAAGTATGCACCAGAGTGTTTGATGATGGATGAGATATAATGATGGATCACGATCATAATGACTTATCATTATGTGATCTGGTAATGGATAGGCTAGATCTAATTGTTAACGCACATTTTATGTTTTATATGTGATGATTTGGGTATGTCTGACGTCTGGAATTACAGCAAAGTTATAAGTAAGTATTTGCAGATCTATACGCTGGTTCACTTTGGTGAAGGTGCATATACATGCTAGTTCAGCTCTTACAAGTAGCGTATGCAAAAGAAAAGCTTGATGTTCATAGATGATTGATCTATCAGATCAGTGCTACTGTTTTATTGTTGTCTGTCAATGATGTCTTCTTAGATCTTAAAGTAAAACTGAATGCATAGAGAGTTTTTGTCTAATTGATTAATTGACTGAGTAAGAAGGGCGATCCTTGCTGCTATCTGTTTAGATGTCTATAAATAGACAATAGATCTTCAGAATATCACTGATTGGTACAATTTGTCATTCAAAGGTTTTATGATTCAGTATCTTTAGACGTATATGTAGGTTGGGCTAAGGGAAGTTGCGTATACATGCAGGTTGGCTTCATTGAAGGATCGTATACATTCTGACACATGTTTTTTAATGTTACAATTGGTTTTGGTTGTTGATGTAGTGTTATGGGTTCAGATTTGTGTACTGGTTACAGTGATCTATCTGTTCTAGTTGATTGGTTGAATTTGATTAAGTTTGAATGAATGGTTGATTCAGTTGTGTCATAGGTTCAGTGATTGTTAATGTCAGTGGTTCAGTGATTGTTTGATTTAGTATGTCAGAGGTTTCAGTGATTGATTGATTCAGTTATGGTTGATTCAGAGATTGATGATTGAGTTTTAGTGATTGGTTGATGTAGATGTATTTGATTCTTGTATTGAAGTGGTGATTTATTTTGAGCTTCAATGTTACTAATGGGTCCAGTATGAAAATTTGATGAAGCATGGCCTTCATATTGTAGTATTTTATACTAGGAGAATCCAGTGTGAAAATTTATGAAACATGGTCTTTGTAGGATACTGAGGGTTGGAGCCTTCAATGAGGAAGTTGAAGCTTCCTACCAGTAGTGGCTAGTCATTTGATCAAGGGGTTGGAGCTCCCTTCCAGTAGAACTGGAGAACGAGTGAAGGTTGTATCCTTCTGTATGTCAGAGCCTACGTACTAGTAAACGTATTGGCTAGTACAAGAACTAGGGGGTGGTAGCTCCCTTCCAGTAGAAGCTGGAGAACGAGAGAAGGTTGTAGCCTTCTGTAGGTGGGTGCTTGCATACTGGTATGAGCTTGCACCAGTGCAAGATTGTAAACATATTATTCCTTATAGTAAAAGAAGACAAAGAGAACATCAG
This sequence comes from Pinus tabuliformis, assembly GCA_031772625.1. NCBI lineage: Eukaryota > Viridiplantae > Streptophyta > Pinopsida > Pinales > Pinaceae > Pinus > Pinus tabuliformis. Next base: position 65,688,501 of record CM062805.1, on the reverse strand, counting down.
CAAGTGTTTTTTCTCCCACATTGGGTTTCCACCTTAAATCTTGGTGTTCATGTGTGTTTCTTATGTGTGATGGCTCATTCTGTTATTTCTACACATGGTTACTATTTAATGTTTAAATAAAGTACTGATGCAGTGATTAGAGATCGACATATGATGAATTAACTAAATCATAAGATCACTAGATATACGTTGGTTGACTTAAGAACAATTTCATGCACATGTGAGTTCCATTCACTGAAGTAACATATGTAAATCTAATTATGGAAATGAAAAATTATTGTTTGTAAATACTGATTCACCCCCCCCCCCCAAGTATTATTCCCAACATGGGCTAGAGAGATCACCTCTATCTGCAAAGGATATTTATCTTCACAACAAATCCATTGATAAATGTTCTTAGTGTGTCTATTATTGGTGTAGTATTTATTTCATCGCATGATTACTTAGAAAAGTTCAAGACCACCATCAACATTGCACAACCATTAATTTAAACAATTTATATTAGTGGGCCATAAAATGTTATCCAAGTCAGCACTGATAATTCTTCCAATTGTAAGGCAATGAGAGAAACCACTGAGGATAAATCCCCAAACATATTTTGGTCTATGTATTTGGTTCACACAATGAAACTTTTGATGTATGACATTATTAAGATCAAGTTACCTCAATACCGATGCATTGGTGAATTGTACAAGAAAGGTAGGAGAATGAAAATTTATTACAAATCATAGCAATACCCATGGGCTTTTTAGCAATCACTGAAGGATGTAGCTATTGAAGCTTGGGAAGACTAGATTTACTATCTATTACCTCACCTTCAAATGCCTTTTGAAGGTAACAGCGGCATTGGCTAGCATGGTATCAAGTCGACACTAGCAGGTATTAAAGGATAAGGTTGTAACCACAATTGATGAGTAATATTTTGAACAGGTGGAGGACACCACTTGATCCAGGTCCTGGATCACCACTCTTGATAGTTTGTTTTAGGAGAATGCGAGGGATGTTTTGCAATACACTAAGCCCATTTATAACATTATTGTTTTGCAGATATAGATGCACCAGTGATTGGAGAGGTGTATGAGTAGATCAATAACATGTTGGGGCAAATAAAAGATATTCTTCAACCAAAACATCCCATCTTGTATGATCATATTCATAAATATGCATGTGCAAGGTACGATAAAATTATATTTATGTTACATGCCTTGGGATATATCCTTATGCCAAAATACCACTCTCTATCTTGGTTGAGAAAACCTACACTTGGGGTTGGTTTTAGGACCAAACCCCATACAGATCCGGAGGTACAAGTTGGATATATGGTAGCAATAGATAAGTTGATCCTTGACAGGGAGGAGTATGATAGATTTAGTGGAGAATTAGGAAAATACTTCAGTCAAACTAGAGTGTTTGGTTCTTTGCATGTAATCAAAGATAGAGCTAGAATGGATGTTGCTACATGGTGGAACACATATGGCTTTGGGGGGCCTTTGGGAAAATTGGAAATAAAAGTGTGTACATAGGTTGTTAATACCTGTTATGTGGAGAGGTGTTGGAGCACCTATAGCTTCATCCATAATGTGAGAAGGAATTGTCTCAACGAAAACTAGGCAGAAAGATTGGTTTTTGTGCACTACAACTTGAGGTTGTTGACACATTATTGTGAACGAGCTCATGTTGATAGATCATATATGACTTGGCAAACCAACCCAGAGTAGGATAATTTGGACGATGGAGCTATACATTTAGTAGAATTAGAAGAATAAATATTTGGATAGATGATGATGAAGTACCAGCAACAACCATGCCACCCCCATCGTCCACTAACAGTGTTGAAGTTGCATTGGCACCAACTTTGCCTTTTTCACCACATCAATATGCAACCTTGCATGAAGGTCATGTGCCTTCTAGTTCTAAACATTCTTGTCCCACCATGCAAGAGGAGACTCATGGATCATCCTCAAATAAATTAGATGTTTCTCCTGGAAATAAGAGATTTTAGAGTATACATTTACATGTCTTTTCTAGTTTGTAATTTGTAGTATTTTTTAACTATCGAATCTTGCATATTTATTATGGTTCTTTTTTGTAAAAAATATATTACACTTTGATTTTTAGGTTTGAACTTTGAAGTTTCCATTTATAACTCATTGGTAATGAATTAATAATATGATGCTTCATGGAACGTCTCATTTCATGTTTGAAACTTTAATATTCTTAAATATTTGTTATAGTTTGGTTATTGGTAATGGTTACAAGTACAAATTTAGTGATGACAAATGTTATATATTGAATTTTGGAACTTTGAAATTTTAACTTTGATGAGAATTGAGATGTTTTAACTTGTGGACGTATGATTAATGAAGTATAACTTATTAACTACTAGATGAATGCTGTTATATGGTTCAATCGATGATTTTATGTTTTTCTATCACTAATTAATAACTCTACATGATTTTGTTGACATATATGCATAAAAATATATATATATATATATTATATAAAATTCACTCCAGAATTCACTTCTAACCCAGGATATTTTGAAAATGTGACTCCCTGCTCTCACTTCCTTCTTCCACTCCCAAGCAACCTTGCTTCAATTTTTATGTAGTATTAAAACTATTGGGCATGGGATCCACCGCAGAATGTTTTTGGGGCTCAAAGCCCAAGTTTGGTCAAGTATATTGTAAGAATCCACGAATTGCGGGCGCGGAGAGAGAGGTCTAGGATGAGTCATAGGGTTGTCCGCCCTAAAATATTGTAATTTAATGTAAAGTTGTGTTGGCCTACCCATGGTCCGCGGATCATGGGATTGTATAAATAGAGCGAGGCTCTAAGTGTAAAGAGAGCAAAGGATAGATAGAACAGTGAAGGCATGATTCGAGGTTAGAGTTAAATCTGAAGTGTACTGGATCATATTAGTAGGAAGAGGCTCTGCAGCTAAGTGCGTAGAGGCCTAGTAGAGTCTGTAGCTGAGTGCACAGACCCCTGCAGCTGAGTGCGCAGGGCAGAGTCGAGTCTGTACTTGGGATTGAAAGTTAATAAAGCGAAGTTTATTCTCTACATCTATTCTTGAATCCGTCTTTTTTTGTTATGCATTACTTTTACTCTATTTATTTATTGCGCACAATTTGTAATACTTGTATGAATGCTAATAGAGCCTAATTAAGGAAGACTTTGGCAAATAATACTGGTCGTGCTATGGCTAGAATTGCACGAAGACTGTATCACGAGGCACGGGGTGCCCGCTGGTGCAAGTAGTGCAATAAGTGTGAAGGTTGGACCGCATACCATTCACCTCATATCAGACATCCTTAGGATGTGGAAACCTAGTTCTAGCACCCTCCCATTCTACTTCGGGTGATACCTCAGTCCGTGCTCCATGGATTGGTGTCGAAAGGGCCAGTAGTACTGGGTTCCATTGCTGAGAACGGGATTTGCATAAGGGATGTCTGATGTCATTCCACTGGAACCCAACAAAGAAGGAAATTGAAGAGTGGTTGGACAAGAAGATTCACGAGTTTGTGACACAGGAAAATAAAACTCCACAAGTATCTAAGGAAAAGTGGTTTGAGTGCTATGTGTATACAGAAATCCATGAGATTTTCTTTGCATCCTTTCCTTCTAAGCTATATGAGTGGATCGTGAAGTTAGCCAACAGCTAAGGAAGGTGTAGGCTCGACAAACTAATAGTGTGGACTCCGGAATTAGTGCGCAGACTAGAAGAATCAGAAGATAAGATCGCATGAGCTGTGGACCATTAGCTCAACCAGATCATAGGGGTATTTATCACTAAGTTTATGATAAACACAACCATGAGCTACATCGAGGCAGAACGACACTTTCTCAAAGTACTGTGAGGTAAGTATATTAAATCTTTGAATACTTGGATTAAGATGCTATTATGCGAAAAAAGGGTCATGCGAATACATCAATGTTTGGGACTACGCAAAGTGGAAAGATCTACAAAAGTAGCGAAGAATTAGAAAATAGTCCCTTAATTTCATCCTTGCGAGAGAGTGAGGAAGATTTTGCTAGGGTCTCCCCGAGAAGCGTGGTTAGTTTGATAAGGTACCACAGCTACCACCTCCACCCACACCACCACCTGCTTCACCACCCTCACCTCCATCTCCACCAACTCCACCTCCACCACCTCCACATTTTAGTATGGCGAGTGTGATCAAACTACGAGTATTCAGAGGAGTAGGGAATGAAGATCTAGACCAATTCTAGTTCATGGTAAGAGCAGTATGGGAAGAATAAGGTGTCATAGATGAAAATATTATGAAGGCTACATTGGTGAGCACACTGCAGGATCGTGCATTAACATGGTATATAAAGCACTCTAACGAACACCCAAATTCGGGGATAGCAGAGATCCAGAACACACTGAACAGGGAATTTAATAGGCCAAAGTCAAAAACACAATCAATCATTAGGTTTAAAGAAATCGCAATGCTCATGGGCAAGACTCCCTGCGCTCTGGATCAACAACTGAAGAGTATGATCCACGAAGCCAATATGGCCTTGACAGATGGACAACATTGTGCATGGTTTATTGCATCTCTGACACCGCACTTGAGGAAAACACTTTCAGAACAGAAACTTTCCACCGAAACCAAAGCGTTGGAAATGGCAATGAGATTACATGAGACCCCGATACAAGACCCTGGGTTGGGAGTTCAACAAATCCATGCGTAATTACATAATCTATTTTTGGAGATGTAGAGTTTGAAGCAGGATAGGGCACCACAGCTAAAGGCACGTGAGGAAGTATGGTGCATAAAGAGGAAAGGGAAGGGCGATGACAAGGATCACTGTCCAGTGTTCACGAACTAATTGGCAGGAGGAGGGCCAATGACATTGGGACTAGAGGAAGGCAAGGCCGAGCACGACACCTGCTTTGTGGTGCGTGATCTGTTAGATTGGAGGGAAACACATGACGGATAATTGTCATTTGTTGCAGAAATATACACAGACACCCCAGCAATTGTTTTGTAATTTTTGTAGGTCAGTAGGCCACGATGAGCGCACTTGCCGCAGTTGTGAGCTAATGATGGATCAGACCCCTGCCTATAGGATTTAGACCGAAACGTGAGACCTTGACCCAGATGTGGGGATGGTGCGCAGTAGATTTTAGGGGCGAGGTAGAGGATGAGGGGGCATGGGACTAGGAAGGGGTCGCAGACAATTAATTTGTTACAATTGAGGAGGACCAGGGCACTATGCCCGTGATTGTACCAATCCTACAAGGATATCCTCTTCGTATTGTGTTCATTTTTATCATGAAACCATAGACTGTCCTACATTGATCACAAGGATGCGCAAAAAAGGGGTATTCTAGCCTCCCCCGACTTAGAATATACAAATGATGAGGTCTTTGTAGTGCAAACTGGACCTGAATGTAAACATGATGCTCAGAAGCGGTACGACCATAGGAAAGGATACAAGGAAGTAGCCAGAGGAAAGTACATGGGCTCACAAGGCTCCTACAAAGGAACCCAAGTTTTATTTAGAACACGCAAAGGAGACATTCATGGAAGCTAAGAAGAGCTTCACAGAGGCCTCCACTTCAAGGAGTAAGGATCAACCAAAGCCAGGAATGGATCCTTCAATGCCTGGTACTTTTCTAGAGACATGCATGAAACTGCTGCGTGACAACAAGGTAGTTAAAGGACTACAGGAGCTGATCAGCAGGTGCACAGGATCAGGAGAACCGTGCGTAGTCCAAAAATTAGGGAAGCATGCATTACGCAATGGAATGGAAATGAGGTTGACTTCATAGATTGGTGAGTATAAAATGGATTAGGTAATCCCAGATCTGGGTTCAGACGTGAATGTATTACTGAAGCCAACATGGGAACGCATGGGCATGCCTGCATTACAATGGTACCCTATTCAATTACGAATGGCGAACCAATAGAAGATTTTTCCCATGGGGAGGTTGCAAGGGATAACAGTTGATATTGAAGGTGTGAGCGTGCAAGTGGATTTTGAAGTAATAGAGATTGTCGATGATAGCAATCCCTATGCCGCACTATTAGGAATAGACTAGGCCACCGATATGAATGGAGTCATCAACCTGAAGAAGTGCAAAATGATCTTCGGTAAAAAGTCATTACGCCTAGTAGTCCCACTGGACCCAGCCGAAGGAGAGTGCTACATTGAACCAGTGTGCGACGATGACAACGATGATGATCTCAATTTTATTTACAAGGTAACTACATGAGACTAGGATTGGGTGAATCCAATGGCAGATGGGAGGATCTCGTGGGAGTGCGAAAGCTCCTACACCTTGGATTTAGATGAAGAGGTAGAGCGATGGTAGAATCGGTTGCACGAAGTGACGATGCTAAATTACAACATGATGGTTAGATCACTATTTGCGTGACAATAGAGGCAAGGGAGCTACTGACCTATGATGGATTGACAATGGTGGATGAATTCCTGAGAAAATTTGAAAGCACAGTATCGGAACAACAACAGTTCGATGCATTGAAGTGGGCACTTCGTGCAACACCTGCATGATGGTGGGGTACACATCAAGGAAATTTTGAGGACTGGTGTAGATGTAGAAGGATGATGCGACTATGGCTTGGAAGGCCCTAGATTTGACCAACAGTCGGTCAATAAGGACGAAGCAACTTGCGCACCCACCTATCTCGATGGGTACAAACATGTGCTGTGCAGCCCGCACAAACACACCCCAAACTTAGAATTGAAAATCGGAATAGGATGCAGCAGCAGGAAAGGCGACACGCACCACAAATTTTCCATGTGGAAGCATTCAATAAGGTGTGCGGAGTCCTAAACGGGGTTCGCCAGGAAAGAAGAACTAATTGGGACCTACGCGTACCAGCGGCGCGATGGGCCTATAGGACCATGTGCAAAAACTTGAGTGCGGAGATGATTCCAAAGCTAAGGAACAAAGTCGGGACCATAATTTTGGAGGGAAGGAATCGTTACACAATAGCTCTCATAATTGGGAAAGTACGCGAGGCCTAGGACGAAGGAATTATGCAGCTATGCAAGGGCGAATATATGCAGATTCAGGAAGCCATTCAGCGAGGGAACCTTAAACTTCTTAAACTCCACGAAGATCGCGTACGACTGAGGAAGAAAAGCATGCTAATGGGTGTGGAGATCAAAAAAATGGAAAAAAAATTCGCGCAAGCATGTCTCGCCGATAAAATAAGAATGACAAAACAAGATACGGACAGCCATTCTATGGCATTAGAAGATTGTCGCCGAGAATTTGTGACTCTCCTACAATGGCTACAACCGCACCTTACCAAACAAAGTAACCAGGAGAGCGCAATACATAAGGAGTAATGCATGGTGCTAACTGTCACAAGGGTAATTGAGGAATGCCCACAGACTAGGCTGGAAGGTGAATTGAAGTCTCACACAGGTCGTGCGACCACCTGACTAGCCATAGGGAGCACAGTCTCAGTGCTCCTAGCAGTTGAAAGAGAGCACAGGAATCTAAAAGAGTCTGTGAGGGAGCTATGTGATAGGGAGGTTGCACACAAGATTGGCATGTCACAAGGGTCACGCCCAGCAGAAGGGCTGTGTGACTGCACGGGTAGGCTGGGAAGTGACCGTTGGTGTCATTGTTCAAGACAAGATGTCCAATTTGAGACAAAGAGGAGCAAGCAACGGGGCAATTAAGACATGAATTAAGAGCTAGATTTCGTATGATCTACCACCAAGAAGGCATTAATGACTTAAAAGTGGGGGGAATGGTCAAATTCAAATTAAAAAATTCCATAAAACCCCTAGGGCTCACCATGAGACAACACTTGGTTGTTTGAGATTTGAGCAATTACAGAGCAATGAGCATCAAGCACTCTTACCACTGTTGAGTACGCGATAGAACATATCTCATGTAAACACGATGACTGCTACCAGACCAGGAGTGCAATTCACCGAAGATACTGCTGGTGAGGCTGCAGAGCGCCATATAGTCCATGAGGAGCACAAAGATGTGGCAGTTGTGCCAGAAGTTCCAAAATCACCATGGACGCTGCGGCCAAAGAAAGATAAGTAGACTATGGGACCAGTCCGCGTATCCCCAAGAAACCCATGGTTCGGCAAGTTGTCAATGGAAGAAAAAGGCAAAGCTGTCACCATTGAATCAGATGAAGAGGAGGAAGACTTATAGGCTCTAATTGATCAGATAGAGGCATAAGACAATGTGGAGGAGGATGTCCCACCAATGCCTTCCACAAAAAAGTTACCCACGTATGTCCCTTCGTGGAAAGGGAAAGTTCAAGTGGCCAAAGACTTAGAGGCCATGAAGAGTGTGCTCCACACCCCGCTCCTCCCCGACAGCATAACATTTGAAGGTCCACCCCTCGGCCAGGTGCCTACCCTGAAGTTCGAAGATTGGGACCACGCAAACAGCGAGAAGTTCTCGCACCTCATGACGGAAAGATTCATGAAACAGAAGTTGGAGGGGCCAGTGATCATATTGGAGCCGCAAAAATTCCTGTGTAGAAGGAGAAGGCCAGGTTACTTCATCTATGATGGATACCCCACTTTCACCACAGGCCCATCACCATTTTCGTCATCAGGCATTTGTTGTGCTTGGTGCATGATGCGTATCTATGGCTGGAGGAGCCTATTCCCGTCACAGTGGAACTTATTCATAGGATTTCTTGGCTTACCTATAAGGGAAGGGACCCCAGGGAAATAGCTGGTAAAAGCAGTGATTTGGCTCTCGCGGAAGCCATGAAAACCAAATACAAGCTAGAAAAGAAGAAACGCAGCTATGCAATTGCAAGTATGAACGAAAAAGGCATGTACATAGCCACCCAGCTCCTAGCCAACAAATTAATGTGGAAGTGCCATGCCAATGAAGTACCAACGCCTGTGGTTGTGCTAGCCGAGCAGTACGTGGAAGGGGTGTAGTTCAACTGGGCTGAGTTCCTCTATGATGAATTTTTGATGAACTACAGGGAGGCCCAAGAGCAGGGTAAGAGCTTCCACTATGCATGGTTGCTCTTATCCATCTTGCTGGTAGCAGGCAAGCTACCGACAGATAGCCATTTCCCTCCTATCGACCAGGACCTTCCTGAGGCCGTGAAGTATGCTTCACTCTAGGCCATGAAGGACGCAAAGCGGATTCACGCAATCAAGGTTTTTTGGGTGTTGATGGAGGCAAGAATTCAGATGTGGATCAATAGAATACCATGGTTGTTGCCCACAGTGTACACCACTCTGCAGAGCTTTGCCGAGTTCAATGCTGACATGCACAACATTCATGTCCGGGTGTGGAAGGATCCAGCAAATGAATGGACAAAGCTTCCATTTATTGCTACTGATGACACCATTGTCACAACATTGGAAACATGGCCTCCAGAGTGGTGTGCCCAAGACTTAGCAGGAATGGAGAAGGCTGTGGCCCAACAAAGGAAGAAGGAAACCAAGCTACACATCATGCAGCTGGACAAAAATATGCGCTAGGAATAGTAAGCAACCACACAACAGAATACGTTCGATGCAGCAGCAGCAGCACATATGCCAGAAACAATAACAGTGCCAATAAAGGAGGCTGAGGGGGGCCATAAAATTTCCACAGGATAGGAGGCTGAGGACATCAACCCAGAAGAAGAGCACATGTGTCTGGAAACTACCTCACAACAGTTGAAATGACCATGGATCCCTAAGAAATCGGTCCCTAGAAAGAAGACGAAGGCATCCAAGACATCCATTGACCAAATCACGCTTACAAAAGGTGATGTTTTTGACATAGGTGAAACAGTTTGCGATGTCACTAAGGACGTTCTCCAAAAAGTGATGGTGGATCAGAACATTGTGTTGGGGGCATTACGAACGTAGTTGCAAGGAATATAGGTGCCACCCCCTCAAACAAGAATGATGGCCCCATATGTCGTAGCATGTACATCAGAGACGGAACAGATGTTGCGCGCCCGCGTGACCAACACTTTCGTGTTCCCCGAGGGTGCGTTAGCGATAGTGAACAAAGTTGATTAAGTTGCGGTGGGCAGTTTTAAGGGGTTGAATGTAAACTTGGATGCCCTTCCACGAGAAACCCTGTACTAGTTGCAAGATGGGATCATAGTCGAGCTTTGCGCCAGAGAAGGTCGTGTGCTACAGGTATTGAATGAACAAAAGATTAATCTAGAATAGCTCAGCCGACAACGTGATAAACTCATTGCATAGACTCAAGGATTGGCGTAGGAGGTGGATGATGCCTGTAGAACTATCCCAGAATTGGTTGTCCCGGCCGATCTACCAGTAGGAATGCGAATTCACAAATTGGCAAGTGGATTCCACGAGGAAAAGGAGGAAGCAACGAGGATACAGTTGGACCTCAACCTTGATATTACTGAACTGCGATTAAAGGCACAGTCATCCATGCCCCCGGAAGTTATGGAACAACACGCTAGCACTATCCAAAAAGGGATGGAGTAAATAGGAAAGGCAATGCAGACCTGTACTACTATGTTGGAAGAATCCTTCGTGGTCCTCACTTCTTTACAGGAGGACCCCACCATACAGTGCCTAGAAACAGAGGCACATGAGCTTCAATTGTAGTATGACAGTGTCCGTGGAACAACACAAATAGTTTTCCTGACCCAACAGGTGGCAAAGCTATAGTAGGTGAAGGCATTGAAGGAACAGATGGATGCCACACAACAGAAAGAGGCAGGACTTAAAGCGCGCATCCAGCCTTGGATTGATGAGGCTTTCCTCATCACTGCTGACATTGAAGGAAAGCTTGCACAGATGAAAGTGATGCATGCCTTAAGATAGGAATTTTCCCCTCACAGTGAGTATTCGACCAAAAGAGCAGAACAGATACAGCAGACAACAGAACAGTGTGCTGCAGACCTTCACGTAGCACAGGCACAATTGGAGGGCCTCTATGCCAAGATCGTCGCACCAACAAAGTGACTCAGGATGAGTCATGATGATTGTGTTGGGGGCCTATTGGGCATGGGATCCCTCGCAACATGTTTTTGGGGCTCAAAGACCAAGTTTGCTCAAGTATATTGTAAGACTCCACGAATTGTGGGCGCGGAGTGCGAGGTCTAGGATGAGTCATAGGGTTGTACACCCTAAAATATTGTAATTTAATGTAAAGTTGTGTCAGCCTACCATGGTCTGTGAACCATGGGATTGTATAAATAGAGAGAGGCTCTAAGTGTAAAAAGAGTGAAGGATAGATAGAACAACGAAGGCATGGTTTGAGGTTAGAGTTAAATCTGAAGTGTATTGGATCATAGTAGTAGGAGGAGGCTCTGCAGCTGAGTGCGTAGAGGCCTAGTAGAGTCTGCAGGTGAGTGTGCAAACCTCTGCAGCTGAGTGTGCAGGGTGGAGTCAGGTCTGTACTTAGGATTGAAAGTTAATAAAGAGAAGTTTATTTTGTGCATCTGTTCTTGAATTCGTATTTTGATGTTATGCATTACTTTTACTCTGTTTATTTACTTCGCGCAATTGGTAATACTTGTATGAATGCTTATATATGAAAATAATCTAACTAATCAGCTAACATAGCCTAATTAAGGAAGACTTGGTAAATAACATGGGTCGCCCTGCAGCTAGAACTGTGCGAAGACTGTATCACGGGGTGTGGGGTGCCCACTGGTGCATGTAGTGCAGTAAGTGCGAAGGTTCGACCACGTACCAATCACCTCATATCAAACATCCCCAGGGTGCAAAGACTTGGTTCTAGCACCCCCCATACTACTTCGGGTGAGACCTCAATTAGCGCTTTGCGAACTATTACCGAAAGGGCCAGTAGTACTGGAATTTTCTTGGCTAAATCACATCTAAACCTGGGTCGGGCCCCACTAAGGCAACAACAAGAAAGAAAATTAAATCGGGAATGGGGATGAATCCTAATTAGAGATGAGATATTTTCCAAAGAAGAGTATTTCTAGGTGGACTTGGAAATAGATAAACATTTACATTTCTTATTCTTAATATATCCACGAAAAATAATTATATCATGGCAGTGTAGTTTTTCCTTCAAGATGGCGGTAATAATTTATTACATTGGTGATTTTAATCCAGTACTTGAATGTTAAAATTTCAATTTGTGAATAAGACCATACATGATCCAATGGTTATACTTTGAGGTTTTTTGAGGGTGTAAGGAAAGTAGGCAATCAATTATTGGAAGAGCTCTTGTAAAGAAAGTCGAAAACCTATGTTAATGACTTCATCTCATTTTGTGATAGAAAACCAATAGCTGGAAGACAACAAAGTATCCATCACATATTTCATCCCAAGGAAATAAATACTAAATGGAATTATACAAATAGAAAATTCGTCTTTGGAAACTTCTCAACGCCTAAAGGCCTTAAAAGACATCAGGGCGTAGATCTCCACACACAATCTTGGTGAGTGAAAATAAATATTTACTTTATTCTTCCCGTTGCAACCATATTATCTCCTCACACTCTATAAATTACTATATATCACATTTATGAAATTTCATATTGGTTAGGTGGTTTTACCACATAGACCCTCACTACAACATCTACCATTAGGTTGGTTTCATATTAGAAATGAAATGCATCAATGTATTAATGACTATTGACCACTACTTACTGCCCCTAACTACATCTAAGGTTACATTGGTCACATATTAAAAATAAAATGTGGCAAAGTATTAATGACTAAATTGAATTATACAAACATAAATGTGTCTCTAGAAACTGCTCAAAGCCCAAACACCTTTCAAGACATCAGGATGTAGACATCCACACACAATTTTGGTGAGTGAATAAATATTTACTTTATTATTCACATTTAAAGATATATATTTACTTGCAACTTAACAAATCAACCATGTACTGAATTTTCCTAATAATGATGAGGCAAGCTTGTCAAGCGTCTGACCGGAATCCATTTTTGATAATTTTTAGTTGTGTCCTTGTCTTAAATTCTTTACTTCTAAATTGTCAAATAAGAAATCATATTGACAACATTAAGACTTTCTTGACTATGCATCCTAGCATTTTATATAATTTTCAGCTACATCCTTGTATTCGAATCTTTGCTTCTGAATTGTCAATTAAGAAAGTATATTGATAACATTACGACTTTCTTGACCATGTAGTGGTGTATAAATTTTCCAAGACAAGCAAAGCTAACAACACGATTAAACACCTCCATTTAGTCCTTTATGGAAAACATTTAAAGGTGAGTGCAAGTTATTAATCATTTCTGACATTTTTTATGACATTTAACATTTTTCTCTAATTTTTATAATGTGTGTGTATTTTTAAGCCAAGTTCTTGTAACCTCTCGGAAATATGAAAGTTGTAGTCGGTCCCCATATTTCCCACCATTTTTCAAATGTTCTAAATATGATATCTTCATGAAAAAGTTAAGGTATTGATGTTGGATTAGTTGTTTGAAAAATATGATGGTTTGTACAACCTTTCGTCTTCTATGTTATTCTTAGTTTGTCATAATGATCTGTAGGGGTTGGGCCACTACACCATATTCTCCTAAAAGGTGAAGATTGTGCACCAAAAAGGAAATTAATCCACATGTTACAACGTTGTTAAAAAATGCAAGACGTATGAAGGTAGTGAATTATGCTAATAATCAATTTAGATTGGGAAAGTGTTATAGACATTTTTGTGCCTTACAGCATGAAGCATGAAATGTCCATAATCTAAGGGATCCAAAGTCCCTAAACATGTTGTTCCTCCCCCTAGAGGAACAAGGTCAGCAAACCACAGCACCGAATATCAGTTCTCCACCTGAAAACACTCAAAAACAAGGCAATTCTGGATCATGTCAACTGCTCCACTGAGCATCTGCGCTGAATGTCAACTGCTCCACTGTCTACCTGCGCTGAATGTCAACTGCAAAGAAGGCTACCTGCGTTGGGCGAGTTGGGACATGTGGCACAGTCATTCCTCAAGGTGTCAATGCCCAGGAGGCTTCCAAAATGACACTTGGATCAGGGAATTCGACTAGTGATGAGTGAGAGGGTCTAGATCTCCAAGTGGAAGCAAGAACCTCCAAGTGGACTCAAGAACTGAAGAATAACTGAAGTGAGAGAGGACACTAGTCAGCTCTCAAGCTGACTCATCCTTTCTCCAAAAACCTATATATAGATCTCTCTCATGAGGTCTAGGGAGGCTGGAATCTTGTGAATGTAAGGAAGTGTTGTTGGTTTGAGTTTAGAACTATTGGGTGATTTGCTTTGAAGGAGGTGAAGAGGATATTTCTTTCTGCTGGGAGGTGATGCTGGATTGGGCCTTTTATGGTTGTATCACTTCCTGAACTTTACTTCTTCCATTAATAAAGCATTTGAGGTTCTTCTATATGCATGTGTCTCAATGGTGTATTGTTATGCTTGTGTATTTGATTTATTCTAATCCTTGAATCGATTATGAATGTATGCTTCTTGTAGTTTCCCTCTCTTGTCATTTTGCAGGATCTTGGTGTAGCTGGGCTAGTGAAAGAGCAAGGAGCTGGGAGCAAGCAGCAAGGAGAGAAGATTGGATCAATCATTAGCGGAAGACATCGGTTAGTGGATCTCTTTCTCCCCTCTTTTACATCTCATAAAGAAGTAATCTCAAATAGCTTTGCTTTGATTGTTGCTGAGGTACTATCACCCTTAGAGTGGGATAGGGTCATTCCGTATTGGATACTTTTCCCAACAACAAATTGGCGACTCCGCTGGGGATTGTATCTTGTTGGTTGTTTGTGTTTTTTCTATTCATTTCCTAAATAAAGGGAGTACCGAATCGAACTGCATTTGGATCTTTCAAATGCAAAGTAGAGGGCAGCTACTCTAGCTCAGTTTCTGGGCATGTTTATGATTTGAAGAGCTGATCCACAAGGACTCTGAACAGCTCTTAGTGATAGCTTTTCATCCTCCTTTTCATCCTTTAGTGTGTACTTGATTGATAGCTTCTGATTTGGCCAAAAACTGTGAATTTTTTAGCAATCTGTAACCCGGAAACTGAGAAAAACGAAAGTTTGTCTCTTCATTGCAGGCACTGTGAAGGCAATCTGCATTTCATCGCAGGTCCCGAAGGGGCTACCTGCACTGAAGGTCAAATTTCCAGTGTACTACCTGCGCTGAACCAGTTTTGCCTAGTGCTACTGGGGTTCCCTCCTGTTCATTGCCCTGTTTTCATCCTTGTTTTTGCAGCCTGTTATCAGTCAATGTGCCTATCTGAAACCAACTTTCCTTGCCACTATTCCGCCTCGGTTGTATAAAGAAACTGTATTTGTTCTTTGTGTATTTCTTATGCCATTTGCAGTTTCCCATAACAAAAAGTGAACTAGTCTTGCTGTGGCCTCTTAGATCTAGACCTGTGATAAGTGTCGTTTTGATCTTAAGAGTTAGCTTGTTTGCTGTTCATAGCTGATTGAGCTTTTGCTTTCGTCATATGGTTTGAATTTGTGTATTTCTAGTGTCGAAACAAGTAAATCTTAAGGTGTCTTTTGATTTTGGACAAAGCTTGTTTGCTTTCACTTGAAATTAAATTCAAAGTTATACAACAGCTTTCTTTTTGTATTACATCAACATTAAGAAAGAGAAAAGAAATACCTGCATTGTGCATGTGAATTTTGACAGCTTGCATGTTGATTTAGGGAAAAGTGCATTAGTGTGTGCTCTATGATCTGTGTGAAAAGATGATGTCTTTCTTTTCCCTTAGTAGTTAAGATTTTCAAAGTTGAAAGATTGAAAAGCTTGCTTATCATCTTAGACTGCATTTAGGAAGTTGTATTATACATCTCGTGGTGATCCATAAAGGCAAACTGCTAAACAAGATCAACATTAAAATGAATTGAATTTACATAACAACGCATTGAAACATAACGCAAACACATAGAGGTCTAAGCTAGAGACGTGTTCCGGCGTCGTTAAACGTGATATCTTAGCGTTGAGTGGTTGGGTGATTCCTCCACGGTGAAACGATAAGTATCAATACGGACTTGTGCTCCCACGTACCGTCACGTATATATTGGGAGACCCCTATAGGAACAAAGCCTTTATCCATAGGAAACCGTGTCGGCCGCCCTACTGATCGCAATGCAGTGAACACAGCTTTCACGAAGATCGACCACTCATACCGTAAAACGTATTCTGTGGTTTTGCGAAAAGTTTGGCACACCCTCTGCCTAGATCTCCAGAGCAGTTTCTTTTGGCCTTTTTCAAACTCTATAACTAAAAAAGTCCATCCGAGCATTTGTCACTTCGGGCTCGTTAAAACATCGAAGGAGACTAGAGTCATCTTTAGCTTTTTCTCGACTCTTAAAAAGTGAAAAAGCAAGTTGTGTCTAAAGCGTCGTTATAAAATTTATTTTAAACGGAACATAATCACCTCCTATTCCTGCATTGATCTGTAGGTTGAGAACATGGAACGCCCCAACCAAGGAATTTCACATGATGGAAATCCTAGTCCTTTCTCCTCTTGGGGAGAAGTTGGTGCGCCCCACATGGCCACATTGTCGCTTCCAGGACTGACAATTGGCCTGCCAATTTGGCTATTCTCAACCAATGTAGTTCAGAACACCATGGTTCCTGAACAGTCGAGTCAATAGTTAGATGAGTCTAGAGCTGCTCACCAGCCTTCTACTTCCTATAACTCTTCCTCCAATCCTTCGTCTTCGCAAGGTAGAGCCGGCAAAAGCCAAGCTCCCATGGAGAAGAAGGAGAAGAAGAAGAGAGAGAAGAAGAAGAAGGAGCCTAAGGCGACTGGGGGCAAGCAAAAGACATCTGACAAAAATCCACACACAGCACAGACCGGGCCTAAATCGCCATGTGTCATATGTAGAGGAGACCACTTCCATAGAGATTGTCCCTGTATTCCCCGGATATTAAGGGACTGGTCCCCTCGTTTGCACAATTCGGGAGCATCAACCTCTGATAGCCATGTTGAATGCTTACCGTCAACCAGCGAAAGTGAAGGTTCAAGACAAAGAGGGGGAGCAAGATCCCCCTGCAGACTGTGTGAAGGCGATCACGCCATCCACCGTTGTCCCTTCTTAGACGAAGCGAAGAGAGTTTTGGAAGATCGTCCCGTTTCACCGTTGAGACTTCCTCCTGGATACAAAAAACTCGTGCCAAGTCCTTCGTTGGTTGAGAATACAGCTGGCCTGCTCAAGTGGTCAGCTGAAGCGTCAGTCATTGAGAATGAACCTACTAAATCCAGACCAGACGAAAGTCCAAAGGTCGAAATGGCAGTTGACCCGGTTCTTCCTTCAGAAGTTTCATCTTCAAATGACACCGCCACTGATGATTCATCTTCAAATGACACCCTCACCGAAGAGAATAAGGATGACACCATCCAGATTCTTTTCATCAACACAGACTCTGATGAGCATCAGGGCAATGCACCCATTCCTTTATCACAGGAAGGAACATCATCAGGGTCATATCCGGCCGTATATTTGGTCCCACCACCAAGCAACCTGGTTGTATCCTTTGATTGGAATCAACTAGGCAGACCCCGGTTGCCAGCCAGTATACCATTCAGAATCATAGTCCAAATTTATAGAATGGTAATGGCTGGCACTTGCATTGATGAAGGGGCATCTGTGAGTATCCTTTCCTCTATTGCTTGGAAAGCACTGGGTTCCCCGGCGCTTTTGCCTGAGATAAGAAATCTCTCGGGTTTTGACAAAGGAACCAGTCGACCATTAGGGATCCTCCCCAATGTGCCTATTACATTGAAAGGGAAGACCGTTCAAATGAACGTGATGGTTGTTCAAGGACCCTTGGATTATAACCTACTCCTTGGACGAGACTATATATATTGCATGGGAGCAATAGTCTCCTCACTCTTTAGAGTAATGTGTTTTCCACACGAAGGAAATATGGTCAAGCTCGTAAACCAACTTTCATTTCCGGGATCACGCATCGCAAATAGTCACATACCAACCCTGAATGGTCTATTCAATCAAGAAATGTCTCCACCCCCAGTCCTCCTTCCTGATGAGTGCGAGTGATTCGGAAAGATGGGACTGGAACCCAGGGGGCATGCATCCTGGTCTGCTTAGGGCAGAGAAAACTTTGGGTATAAGATAGAATTTCCACGAGAGAATATGACTAGTCTGTACCCCATCCGTGGATGGAAGAGGGGTTGTTCTAGGATAGGATTCTTTTGTCAAGGTTACATGTTTGACAAGAGTCATTCACCCTTGTCTATTTCGGTAGACAGTGCCGAGGAAATGTTTTGTTTGAAAGATTAACGAAACAATCTTTGGGTAACCAGAAAGAGGCAAGCCTCACCCTTTAAAACAAATGTTTTGATGGATAAGTAGGGGCAGCCTTGAAATTGTATTTTATACCTGGGGGCATGCAAACCTTTCGGAGTGCAAGCAAAGAGCGGTTATTTATCTGTTTTTTGGATTAGTCGTTTTCGAACTTGCATAAAGAAAGGAGATGGAGTAAAGCTTAGTGAAGATGAAACTCCTTAAAAAATAGAGATCTCACAGGGGACATTTCTTATCTTATGACTGGTATATCGATCAGTTTTAGCATAAAGTTCATGCTCGTTAAAAAATAAACGCAAGATCCGAGCAGTTTTAACGCGGTCTTCATGCTCGTTAAAAAATAAATAAAAGCAGTGAGCAATGTTTCCCCCAGAGTTTAAGCTCATTTTTAAATAAAAAATGAACCTATTCTGGTAAATAACCTCTGTGATCGTAAATTTATCAGCCATAAAAAGCCTTGTTCGTGTTTGCACCTGCCACCTCCACCATCATTTGGCTGATCGCTCACCTCCATATGATTGTTTACCCATTTTGAGGAACAACTGCGCAGAGTGATTTCACCTAGCCATCCTTGTGACACTGCCGTGATTGGAAAATTCCAACCTGTACCTGGAATCTGCTGCTATCCCTGTTTATCACTCGTTCCTCAAAAGACGAGTCTTCTTTGAGCTCTTTTCAACTGACTCGTAAAATATGAAAAGTTTGCCGAGTTTTGGCCTTCCAGCTCGTTAAAGTGACCGGAAGAGCTATCCCTCCTCTAGATTTTAATCTTTTTGGACCTGAGGGATTATTGCACAAAAAGGTCGAGCGCTTGTTTTATTTGGCTCGTTAAAGTTATCGAAAACTCATCCCTTTTGTATTGTTTTATACTTTTTCGGACTTAAGGGATTAGATGACGAAAAAGGAATTTTGGAGTTAACTTTCTGTACCTTTTCAGACTCTCTAAAAATGAAAAGAACCGAGTTTTCCTTGTCGTTAGACTCGTTAAAATGATTAAATAGCGACAAACGTGTCTTTAGACGAGAACGAGTTTCCCTATCGCTAGGCTCGTTAAAACATAGCGATGGGCTTGCCCGAAGGGCAGGTTATAGAACAAGCATATGTTATCCTCCTCAAGCTTGACAAAAATAAAGAGGTACTGGTCAGAAATGACTGGGGAAAAATTGGGAGAACCTCAAAGCTTTAATGGTAGCAAGTCGCTCTTGAACATGACATTTTTCTTCCGTACCACATCGGGTTGGGTTGTTTCATTCACCGGTCTCATCACCATGGTCTCGCCAAACCATCCACATTTGGGGTAATGCTACCGATCCATCGCATCAGTGTCGTTATATGTTCAAGAGATGTTGTTCAGAAAGAGTCAACCGTATCCCATCCACTACCATACATTATCCTTCATCCATCCATGACCGCCACCCTGAATCATATGTCACAGATTGTTTTCACCTCCATTAAAATCATTAGCTCCGTTCCGTGTCACTGATGTGGGATTCATTAAGGCCCTCCTTTGACGGATCGCTTCTTGTCGACTTCAGCTCATTATCCAAGAAGTTGATCTAGGAACAAACCCCTCAGTACTTTGAAGCTTGCATGCCTCAATGGCAAGTTCTAACTTCCGGCGACAGGTATACATCAATGACCTTCAACCAGAAGATTTTGCGTGGTGTTCGACGCCAAGTCCTTTATTCACACCACGTGAATTGTACTATAGTACCTTGAGGGTCATTATCATTATCGGTGATTCCTCTCGCGCTTGTTAACGGTTTACATTATTGGCCGGTAATCAAGCGATTTCTTTCCATGTTCGACTTCAGCGCAATTCTCACATGGATCGACTTGTACTTAGAGTGAAGATCGAACGAGTTTGAAGACCCCGGATCTAGTTTCATCCATCCGGGCTGCGATATATATTCAGGAAATATAAAAACATTTGACATGTACATCATTGCAGCAGATGATCATCCTACTCAAAGGATGATAATTTCAGCAGAGAATTATCAGTCTACCATCAGACGATTGTCTGTTCTATGTACCAAAATGAATTTATAAAGCTGAGCATGGGAATGCCCGCCTCAGCTAGATCATGAAAGCAGAATGAAAAATAATGTATTGTATTTTATTTTATTACAGGTCACCTCTCAGCGATTGAATGAACTTCGGATACTCCTGATAAAGCATTTCACCCGATAAACGGCCTCATACTTTAGGGGGCAACTGTTATAGACATTTTTGTGCCTTACAGCATGAAGCATGAAATTTCCATAATCTAAGGGATCCAAAGTCCCTAAACATGTTGTTCCTCCCCCTAGAGGAACAAGGTCAGCAAACCACAGCACCGAATATCAGTTCTCCACCTGAAAACACTCAAAAACAAGGCAATTCTGGATCATGTCAACTGCTCCACTAAGCATCTGCGCTGAATGTCAACTACTCCACTGTCTACCTGTGCTGAATGTCAACTGCAAAGAAGGCTACCTGCGCTGGGCGAGTTGGGACATGTGGCACAGTCATTCCTCAAGGTGTCAATGCCCAGGAAGCTTCCAAAATGACACTTGGATCAGGGAATCCGACTGGTGATGAGTGAGAGGGTCTAGATCTCCAAGTGGAAGCAAGAACCTCCAAGTGGACTCAAGAACTGAAGAATAACTGAAGTGAGAGAGGACACTAGTCAGCTCTCAAGCTGACTCATCCTTTCTCCAAAACCCTATATATAGATCTCTCTCATGAGGTCTAGGGAGGCTGGAATCTTGTGAATGTAAGGAAGTGCTGTTGGTTTGAGTTTAGAACTATTGGGTGATTTGCTTTGAAGGAGGTGAAGAGGAGATTTCTTTCTGCTGGGAGGTGATGCTGGATTGGGCCTTTTATGGTTGTATCACTTCCTGAACTTTACTTCTTCCATTAATAAAGCATTTGAGGTTCTTCTATATGCATGTGTCTCAATGGTGTATTGTTATGCTTGTGTATTTGATTTATTCTAATCCTTGAATCGATTATGAATGTATGCTTCTTGTAGTTTCCCTCTCTTGTCATTTTGCAGGATCTTGGTGTAGCTGGGCTAGTGAAAGAGCAAGGAGCTGGGAGCAAGCAGCAAGGAGAGAAGATTGGATCAATCATTAGCGGAAGACATTGGTTAGTGGATCTCTTTCTCCCCTCTTTTACATCTCATAAAGAAGTAATCTCAAATAGCTTTGCTTTGATTGTTGCTGAGGTACTATCACCCTTAGAGTGGGATAGGGTCATTCCGTATTGGATACTTTTCCCAACAACAGAGAGACGTAATTAAAGTTTATTATTTAATTGAAGATTTCCAATTAAAATAATAAGAAATCTAAATTTATATATTTATATATTGATTGGAAGGCTTCAGGCAACAGTCACTTCTTTCCATTACATCCCCTTCAGGCCTTTGGGATACCTACTACTTTCTTATATTATATAGTTGGTTCTTTCTACATGTTGGCATGTTGGGGTAAACAAACTCGATGTGTTTTTTTATCTTGCAATTGGAGTCTATGGAATAAGAAAGAAATTTGATAGCTTGACAAAAGTGGTAGAGAGAAGATTAATCTCTCTTGCCTTGATAGAACTGGTGGTCAAGATCAACAACTACAAGAACTTTCTTGTGGAATATTATAAAAACTAATAGAAGGATATGAAAGAGTGTATAGTAAGAACCTTGACAAACATGGCCACTGAAAATTGCAACATTGTTTGTAGGAAGAGAAAATTATCTTTCTTTTTTTCCAAACATGTATGTTATTATATTATAGTTCAATGAATATGTTTTCCTATTATCATATATGGCTTCATACCTTAACAAAACATTTTCCAAGACTTCACAATGTTTTATTATTCAATGAAAGATTTGCCAAGATCTTACAAGATTTTATAATTCATTGAAAGAATCATCATGAATTTACAAGATAATATAATCTCGTGAGAGATTTTCCAAAAACATTATATCTATATATATACATACATACATACATATATATATATATATATATATATATATATATATATATATATATATATATATATATATATATATATATATATATATATTATTCATAAAATCGCCTCCATTTTTCCTATGTATCATGAGGATTGGCCCATTTATTATACATATAAATTTAGGGTGGTTCTTAAAATTTTCCCTGCATAGGCTCTAAGTGTTGTTTTGATCTGAGGTATTGAGAAAGGCTAAAACTATAATAGGAGGAGAAGATCAAAGGGCTAACTACAGAAGTAATGAATATCTTATGAAGCGTTAGATCAAAATAAAATATGCATGTTATGGGTTTCTAATGATTTGCTTGATCTGAACTAAGTATCACCAAAGTGTGTGATGATGGATGAGATCTAATGATGGATCGGGATCATAATGTCTTATCATTATGTGATCTAATAATGGATAGGCTAGATCTTATTGCTAACGGACATTCTATCCTTTATATATGATGATCTGGTTATGTCTGAAGTCTTGAATTGCAGTGAAGTTATAAGTAAGTATTTGCAAATCTATATGCTAGTTCGCTTTGGTGAAGGTACATATACATGCTGGTTCAGCTCTTCCAAGTAGCATATGCAAAAGAAAAGCTTGATGTTTAGAGATGACTGATCTATCATATTAGTTCTTCTGTTTTACTGTTGTATGTCAACGAAGTATTCTTAGATCTAAAAGTTGCATGAAGATTTTTTGTTTGATTGATTAATTGATTGAGTAAGAAGGGTGATTCTTGCTACTATCTAGTTAAAATTCTATAAATTGACAATAGATATTCATAATGTCACAGATTGATACAGTTTTTTGTTCAAAGGTTTTATGATTCAGTATCTTTAGAGGTATACGTAGGTTGGGCTAAGGGAAGTTGTGTATACACACAAGTTGGCTTCATTGAAGGAGCGTATACATTCTGACACGTGATTTTTAATGTTACTGTTGGTTCTAGTTGTTGATGCACTGGTATGAGTTCAAATTTGTGTATTGGTTACAGTGATCTATTTGTTTAAGTTGATTGTTTGAATTTGATTAAGTTTGAATGAATGGTTGATTCAGTTATGTCAGAGGTTCAGTGATTTTTTATGTCAGAGATTCAATGTTGTTTAATTCAGTATGTCAGAGGTTTCAGTGACTGATTGATTCCATTATGGTTGATTCAAAGATTGATTATTGGGTTTCAGTTATATGAGAGATTGATGATTGGGTTTCAATTATATCAAAGATTCATGATTGGCTGATGCAGATGTAATTTATTGTTGTATTTTAGTGCTGATTGATTTTGAGCTTCAATGTTACTAATGGGTCCAATGTGAAAATTTGATGAAATATGACTTCATATTGTAGTATTGTGTACTAGGAGTATCCAGTGTGAAAATTTATGAAATGTGGTCCCTGGAGGATATTGAGGGTTGGAGCCTTCAGTGAGGAAGTCGAAGCTTCCTGCGAGTAGTGTCTACTGATTTGATCAGGGGGTTGAACCTCCCTTCCAGTTGCAGCTCGAAAACAAGTGAAGGTTTTAGCCTTCAGTAGGGCGGAGCATATGTACTAGTAAACATATCGGCTAGAAGAAGAACTAGGGGGTTTTAGCTCCCTTCTAGTAGAAGCTGGAGATTGAGAGAAGGTTGTAGCCTTCTGTAGGTGGGTTCCTACTTATTGGTATGAGCCTGCACCAGTACAATATTGTAAACATATTATTCCTTATATTAAAATATGACAAAGACAACAACAACATGTGGTTTTTCCCCTGCATTGGGTTTCAACCTTAAATCTTGGTGTTCATGTGTGTTGCTTATGTGTGATGGTTTATTCTATTATTTCTGTAGATGCTCATTGTTTACTGTTTAAATAAATTTTTGATGCACTGATTAATTATTGACATATGATGAATTAACTTAATCATAAGATCACTGGATATGCATTGGTTGCCTTAAGAACAACTGTGTGCACACGCGAGTTCCCTTCACTGAAGTAGCATATGTAAATCTGATAATGGAAATGAAAAATTATTGATTTGTAAATAATGATTCACCCCCCCTCTCAGTATTATTCCCAACAATTGGTATCAGAGCAGGTACTTTGACAGAATCTTGATTGCTTCAAGGAGATCCATAGTAACAATGTGAAAGAAGCTAAAAAAGAAAGCACCTCAAAAGAAGACGACATCTCAAAGGAACTGTGACAGTGGGAGAGACAATTGGCCTTTATGTGGAAGCATCTCTTCAGATTCAAAATCACCTCAGAATGAAGATGAACAGGCAAAAGAACTATCAGGTACGAATTTGTTGTCCTCTGGTGATACATTTCTCTGTGCATTTGAAGATAATGAAAGTAATAGCGAAACAATTGAATTTTCTCTTATGGGTGAAAGAGAAAGAAATCAAATAGAAGCATAATTTAAAAATATCACAGACACAATTAGAGATCAAAAGGATATAATTGATAAAAGGAATGTGCCTACAAAGAAGAAGTTACCAGGTTAAAAGCCCAGTTGGAGGAAAGAAACAAAATAAAGAAGTAGTACGAAGAAAAGGAAGATCAAAGTCAAAGGCTGCAGGATGAAGTGACATCATTGAGAAATGAAGTGAATGAAAAGGACACAACAACCAAGGAACTTATAGAAAGAACTAGCTACTGTGAAGGTCTTGAAGCTATGGTTGTTTCTCTAAAAGAAGATCTCAAAAATTCAAATCAAAGAAATTAATAACTGCTGCAAGAATTTGAAGAACAAGAAAATGAAGTTCTTGAATTAAGGCAACAAGTGGAAGAAGGAAGAAAAGATGAAGAAATCATGAAGAAGCAATATCTTGAAAAGGAAGAGCAATATTAGGTTGAGGTAGGTATCCTAAAAGGTAAATTACAAGAAAAGGATAAACTTTTACAATTTCAAGATAGTACTAAGATTTTGGATGATATTCTTAGTAGTCAAAGATCTCATACCATAAAATCTGGTCTTGGTTTCCATGAAACTGTTAAAGGTGAGTCTAGCTCACAAACTAAAGCAAAGATCTCTAGTGCAAAATCTGAAATTCTCAACTAGGAGATAAGAGGTCAACCCCATCAACAACCAAGGAAGGAAAGTCTCCAAAGAAAATCATTTACTCCTAACTATGGAAGTGATAATCGGTTCTTTCTTCTAATGAACAATGTTGAATGTTTTACATGTCATAATTTTGGACATGTTGCAGGTATATGCAGAAGTAGAATGACTCAAGCTAATAATTGTCACACAGAAAGATCATCAGCTTGCAAGTACTTTAAGGGTTATTGTTCTTCTTGCAATATGTTTGGTCATAAAGCCATTAACTGCCATAGAGGGAATATGAGACATATAATATGTTATTATTTTAACAAGTTTGGGCATATATAAAAGAATGCAGGAGCAAAAATTGGCCAACATACCAAAAGGAGAAAACATCATCACACTCCAAGGTATGCAAGAAGAAGGAAGTACAACTAGAAATATGTGGCATGGCTTAGTATACATACATAATAGACTCAGGAGAAACTGAGGGTATGAAATTTCAGTGTTCTAATTATCATACGCAGTTATCATGAACACAAGTCGCATATATACATGGGTTTGAGGCTGCACAGTTGCGTATATGTTGGTTTGATGAAGAAGCAGTTGGACAGACTTAGAAAAATGATCTGATATGGTTCAAAAAATTATCAATTATCTTTTTTGTCTTGATGATTGATGACTACAGTCAGTGGATGTTATTTAGAAGTTATTTTGATCCTCATAAGTTGTTGATGACTTGATGTATATTTGATTGATGATGATGCCTTGATATTTCCTACCGATATATGAAACGATCAAATTTGACAGCGAACAAGTGCCACAAGTTCAGGGGGAGAATATGCTATGCTTCTAATATTTCATTGTTGGAATTATGTTTGGAAGTCTTTGGTACCTAATTATTCTTATCAATGGTGATGATGCTTATGTGGCTAAAGTGTTTAAATGATAAATGATGCTATGTTGCGGTTATGAGTTGCCTATGATGATGATACTTGTATTTCTTGGGGTTACATAGTTGTTATTCAGATCAGATTTAGGGGGGATTTTGGATGACTTTTGATGATGCATATAGTACATATATGTTTCTTACATCTTGATATTCATAAGGACAAGGAGAAGTGAAAATCTTGAGTACACAACTTCATTATTTGATGATGAGCCACTCATTTCTTTTATGATGTTGTCATCATGCCTTCAAAGATGCACTAAGTTCATATGGTGTAGTTATAATGTAGGATTCCTATAGTTCTTGGCTCTCACATGGTTCAGGATTGTCACTGTTGATGGTATCAAGAGAGATTTACAAATGAATATGAGCTCATGGTTTTCTAGAAACATATTGCTATCTCTTTTGTGGATATATATTATGTTGTATGCATATTGATAAATATCGTTGGTTGGCTAAGAGAATGGTGTTATTTTAGGTCTTATGAATACATTGCTATTTGAAGACATGGATATTTGGATACATGGATTACTTAGTCACATAATGATGATTCCTTCTTACTTTATGATGATAGTTTTGATACTCACATATGTTGATTATTGTGGTTGATGCTTATCAGATGTGGGATGTTTCCTAGTGATGATACATGGTTGATATATGGAGGGTTCTTGTGGAAAGGTCATGCAATTCTTATTGATGATGTTATGATCATAGATAATGACTATGGTTTTTTCACATACATATGATATCATGTGAATTATTTTGTGTTACTTCTTGGAGATATGACATATGCTTAGTTGATTCATGGGAGGTTATGATAAGGCTATTTCTACTAAGGAATGAGAGCAAGTTGATCTTGATGAGATCAAGAGGATGAGTTGATATCTATATGTCGCATACTTTGTCATAGGTTAATGATATTATGTTTTCATATCTTGGGAACTGATGATGGACATATACAGGTTGTTTTTCTCGATGTTGCTAACATATGCTTATGGTGCAGATCATATATGGTGTATGATAGTTGCTGATGACTATCATGGCCTTGTTTAGATCTTTGGTCTTTGTTATAAATGTTATGTATATAATTTGATGTAAAGGTCATATAAAGGCTCGTAATATGTCTTTGTCTATTGTAGTCTTTTAATGAGTCATTTATGGTCATATGATGTAATTTGTACCCCCACTATGCATGGGAAGGATGATGTAATAATTGCTATATTTCAGTCGTGTATAAATAATTAGTATATCCCCACTTAGTTCGGTAGATGAGTCAAATTTGGTCTATCCCCACTTTCTTGGTAGATTGATGTATGTATGAGTCATTGGTGATAGGAAGGTCATACTCACATAGTTGAGTTATAGAGTCATGTTATTCCTTTGGAAAATATTTTTTGCAGACTCTGCATGTGCTCTAGGGGAGCATTGACGGTATAATGCATCTCAGCATGTACAGAGGGGAATTTTAATCAAATAATTCAGCATGTTCCTAGGGGGAGAGTATCTTGGTCCTCCCTTTTCCCTTGATGTCAAAGGGGGAGAATATTTTGGTGTTTCTTGTTATCTCTAATAGTTTCTACACTTTGTAGTAATCAACACCAACATGGTTGCCATCAAGTCCAAAGAGGGAGATTATTGGCATTATGATACATGTGTTGTACTTGATGGCAACCCACTTTTAGCAGAACAACTGACTTGTATATGGTAACTAGATGAATCTACAGGAAAGATATCAGATGTGATAGGATGCATGGAAGTTGTGTTTACAGATGTGACAAAATGCAGTGCAATTCAAAGGAATCAGTTTAGAAGTAATGTACAATGGAAAATCACATTATAACAGGTATATTTAGAGGCAAAAAAGTAATGGTACAAAATGATAGGATGAAGGAACAAAGGACTATAGATCAAAATCAAGAAGTTGAATAAAAAGGACATTTTCAGGTATGTTAAGTTGTATACGTAGGTTCACTGTACAAAGAGAGTGTATACGTATGCACACACTTTCGTAGAAGAAAACGCGCGTATGGGATGAAAAAATTAAGTAAATTAAGGGGAAGGAATACCAAGGGTCAATACCATGGTCTTAGCCCACAATATTGAGCAGATTAACGGTTCTTTGATCCCGTCTAAGAATACCACAAGCTCTAAGTGTTGTTTTGATCCGAGGTATTGAGAAAGGATAAAACTATATAACGAGGAGAAGATGAAAGGGCTAAGTGAAAAAGTAATGAATATCTTACGAAGTGTTAGATCATAAGCAAATATGCATGTTATGGATTTCTGATGCTTTGCTTGATCTGAGCTAAGTATGCACCAGAGTGTTTGATGATGGATGAGATCTAATGATGGATCAGGATCATAATGACTTATCATTATGTGATATGATAATGGATAGGCTAGATCTAACTGTTAACGCACATTTTATGTCTTATATGTGATGATTTGGGTATGTTTGAAGTCTAGAATTGCAGAAAAGTTATAAGTAAGTATTTGTAGATCTATACGCTGTTTCGCTTTGGTGAAGGTGCATATACATGTTGGTTCAACTCTTCCAAGTAGCGTATGCAAAAGAAAAGCTTGATGTTCAGAGATGACTGATCTATCGGATCAATGCTATTGTTTTACTATTGTCTGACAATGATGTCTTCTTGGATCTGAAAATAAAACTAAATGCATAAAGAGCTTTTGTCTGATTGATTAATTAACTGAGTAAGAAGGGTGATCCTTGTTGCTATGTGTTTAGAACTCTGTAAATTGACAATAGATGTTTAAAATGTCACTCATTGGTACAGTTTGTGGTTCATAGGTTTTATGATTCAGTATCTTTAGAGGTATATGAAGGTTGGGCTAAGGGAAGTTGCGTATACAGATAGGTTGGCTTCATTGAAGGAGCGTATACATTCTAACACATGTTTTTTAATGTTATAGTTAGTTCTGGTTCTTGATGTAGTGTTCCAAGTTCAGATTTGTGTACTGGTTACAGTGATCTATCTATTCTAGTTGATTGGTTGAATTTGATTAAGTTTGAATGAATGGTTGATTCAGTTGTGTTAGAGGTTCAGTGACTATTTATGTCAGTGGTTCAGTGATTGTTTGATTTAGTATGTTAGAGGTTTCAGTGATTGATTGATTCAATTATGGTTGATTCAGAGATTGAAGATTGAGTTCCAGTGATTGGCTAATGTAGATGTATTTGATTCTTATATTGCAGTGATTGATTTTGAGCTTCAATGTTACTAATGGGTCCAGTGTGAAAAGTTGATGAAACATGGCCTTCATATTGTAGTATTGTGTACCAGGAGTATCCAGTGTGAAAATTTATGAAACATGGTCTCTGTAGGATACTGAGGGTTGGAACGTGTAGTGAGGAAGTCAAAGCTTCCTACCAATAGTGGCTAGTTATTTGATAAAGGGGTTAGAGTTCTCTTCCAGTAGCAACTGGAGAATGAGTGAAGGTTGTATCCTTCTATAGGTTAGAGCCTATGTACTAGTAAACATATCAGCTAGTACAAGAACTAGGGGGTTGTAGCTCCCTTCCAGCAAAAGTTGGAGAATGAGAGAAGGTTGTAGCCTTCTATAGGTGGGTGCCTGCATACTGGTATGAGCCTGCACCAATGAAAGATTGTAAACAGATTATTAGTTATATTAAAAGAAGACAGAGACAACATTAGCAAGTGGTTTTTCTCCCGCACTGGGTTTCCAACTTAAATCTTCGTGTTCATGTGTGTTGCTTATGTGTGATGGTTCATTAAGTTATTTCTGCACATGGTTACTATTTAACGTTTAAATAAAGTATTGATGCAATGATTAAAGATCGACATATGATGAATTAACTGAATCATAAGATCACTCGATATACGTTTGTTGCCTTAAGAACAATTTCGTGCACACACGATTTCCCTTCACTAAAGTAACATATGTAAATCTGATTATGGAAATGAAAAATTATTGATTTGTAAACACTGATTCACCCCCCCCCCCCCCGAGTCTTATTGCCAACATGGGATAGAGAGATTGCCTCTATCTGCAAAGGAGATTTATCTCCATAACGAATCCATTGATAAATGTTCTTAGTGTGTGTATTATTCGTCTAGTATTTCTTTCATCACATGATTACTTAGAAAAGTTCAAGACCACCATTGTTGAACACTGGAGAAGGTATGTTATTATCATTTATTTTGTCATATTTTCTTTAAAACTCATAACCTCTTTACATCATGAACTAGGTAGATAATAAGAAATTATGATAAAATCTAGAAGATTTGTATGAAACTCGAAATAACTAATAATTACCCTTTTCTTATGCAGGAAAAGGAGAAAATGGAAGATTGCCATCCCAAAGGAAAAGACAAGACAAAGTTAATTGTTGTCCCTTTGACAGGGAATCGCATGCAAACAAGGCAATCCAAATTGGAGCGTATTAACCAGGAAAGGGAAAAGGAGATACCAAATTGGTGCAAGAGAAGAAGAGGATAACTGAGAATTAATAGTTTGGCGAATCCCTCCAGATCCTTTGATCCTGAGGGATCGCTATCTTAACGCGTTCTTGTATTGTTGATATCTTCGCTCAGTTGTTATAAGAAGGGGCAGCACTACTAGCCCGGGGGGATGAACTGTTGTTGTTTTTATGAAATTCTCCTTTGTATTTGAAACTTTGAACATCGACTCTCATTGAGGAGCGATCCACTGTAACTCTGTTTTGATGCTTTAATATAAATCTCGTTGCCATTCCATCTTTGATTCTAGAGTAATCTTAAGTAGTGTATCCCTGGAGGCTAAGGGCCCGACCCTGGTGGAACAATTGCTCATGTACCATTGTTTCCAATTCGAGTGTGGTTTGATCTTCTTTATTAGCTCTATTCAGTAATCTAATGTGCTTTGCTGTTTCACATAACGGTTCTATTATATTTTGTTTATGCTCGACTAAGTAATGTTGTTATCTATAGCAGGAATCTTGTGTTGTTCATTCTAACTTTATAACGCATTGTTGTTCCTTTAACCATTGATATAGCATTGTTGTTCCTTACAGATTTCCATTGTTGTTCGATTACAGACTAACCGTGATGTACATTCATAAATCAATATTACTATATTTATCTATGGTTTACACTTAAATGTGATTGTTGTTCAATTGGGATTGTTGTTCCATTGCGAATCACAATTGCTACTCTTTATAATTGTGATTTATACTTGTTGTATCGAAGCCAGATTACTGCTCCTTTTAATATTAAGCATGTCATGTGTGATATTCGACCTCGTTTACTGCACATTTATATTTGATTCAAGTTATTCTTCTATATTTCATTTCTGTTTGCTGTCCGATTTATCTTTAGAGTAAAGATTGTTACTTAATTCCTGTAGGATATAATTATTGTTGCATTCATTTCCTTAGGTTAAAGTTTTGTTGTTCAATCCTATTCATAAGAATAGTTGCTATTCCATTTCCTATTATTTGAATTATCATTGCTTTGGTGTGCAGAACGATTTGAGACTGTAGTGAACAGTGACATATATTGTATGGTTCCCAGATTGATGATCTTTTCTGTCAGGCCAGGGTAACTCCAAAATGGGCAGAAGAAAACTGACTGATTATTTCATTAGATAACTATTGTTTATATACATAAAATGGGACGGATCAGTTCATCTTCTTGATGACTATTCACGTTCCAGTTTACCCAACCGTTGAAGATTAGGTGTGAACATTCCCCCCCTTAATCTGAACATTCCCCCCCTTAATCTGAAGGGATGTTGGTGAGTCCAAGCATCGTTTTGAATCTTTCAAGCTTTTCTCTACCAAGCGCTTTGGTGAAGATGTCTGCAATTTGCTCATTTGTGGAACAATGACGGAGATGGATTGTTTTGGCCTCAACATGATGTCGGATCAGATGATATTTAGTATTGATTTGCTTAGTACGATCATGGAACTTTGGGTTCTTGGCCAACTTTATTGCAGAGGTGTTATCAATCATGAGTTGAGTTGATTGTACTTGTTTTACCTGCAAATCTTCAAGAATTTTCTAAGCCACACAATTTATTTCATTGCTTCAGCTGCTACCACGTATTCTGCTTCTGTTGTGGAATCTATTGGAACTGATTGTTTGCGTGATCTCCAGGAGACAGCTCCTGATCCAAGACTCATAGCATATCCTGAAGTAGATACCCCAGTTTCTTTGCCTCCATCGAAGTCTGAATCAGAGTATCCAATCAAGCTGAAGTGGTCCACCTGTGTATACTTGATTCCAAGGTCTTGAGTTCCCTTCAAGTACCTTAGAACTCTTTTTGCAGCAGACCAATGTCCCTCACAAGGCTTTTGCATAAACCTGGAGAGGATTCCAACAGCAAATGAAATGTCTGGTCTGGTAGTAGTGAGGTAGATGAGACTTCCTACAAGCTGTCTATACTTTGTTGCATCCTCAAATTCCTTTCCTTCAATAGATGTGAGCTTCAAGTTTTGTTCCATTGGAGTAGAAAGAGGATTGCACTCTGTCATGCCAAATCTGTTTAAAAAATCTCCAATGTATTTCTTTTGAGAAAGAAATATGGATTTTGGATGTTGGGTTACTTCAATGCCAAGATAGTAATCAACATAGCCCAAATCAGTCATTTCAAAACTTTTTCCTAATTCTTTCTTTATGGATGCAATATAGCTTTCATTGTTCCCTGTCATTAAAAGATCATCTACATATACCACAATATATACAACTGTTTTGCCAAATTTCTTGACAAATAAAGTTGCATCATCAAGATCAAAATGTTTGAAGTTGAGTTTCAGAAGATGCTCAGTTAGTTTTTCATACCAGGCTTGTGGTGCTTGTTTGAGGCCATACAAGGACTTCACAAGTTTGCATACTTTGTGTTGATGTCCTTTCACAGCAAATCCTTCAGGCTGGGACATAAAAACATTCACTTTTAGATCTCCATTCAAGAATGCAGTTTTTACATCCATTTGATGGACTTTCCAACCGTTCTGAGCAGCCAGTGCAAAGAGTGTCCGGATGGTGGCCCATTTTTCTGTGGGGGAAAAATTTTCCTCATAATCGACCCCTTCCTTCTGTGCAAAACCTTTTTCCACAAGCCTAGCTTTGTGCTTGTCAAGTGAGCCATCAGCTTTGTACTTGTTCTTGTAGACCCACTTGCAGCCAATTGGTTTGGTTCCAAATGGAGGATCAACCAGCTTCCAAGTGCCATTCTTTATGAGGGCATCATACTCCTTCTGCATCACTTCTTTCCATTCATCATGAGAAGCAGCTTCTTTGAAGGAAGTTGGTTCAAAATCTATAGACAAGTTCAATTCACAATCATAAGTAACATCCATATCAATAGGTGAATTAGAGTTATCTACATCACCTCCATCTTGTCGGTTTGTATTTCTGGTTCCTGTTTTTCCAATTTCATCAGGATGAACACTTTCAAGTGTCTTTGTCAGCCACTTTGGGGTACCTTTCTAAGATGGTCCAGGCTGCTCTGTTGATTGAGTTGGGACTGAATCAAGTTTGAGTCTCCCAATTCTATCAATTACATCACTTAAAGGATCACCCGGTGTTGGAGTTTCATGCAAGGGAGATTGTTCATCAGAAGAAGATTCCACATGTTGATCTAGTATAGGAATTCCCCCTTCAAGATGTGGGATCTGATTATCAAACTCTTGAAATGATTTCGTTTTTGTGAATCTATCCAAGCGATCAAGTTGTCGCTCAACAACATTGTCAGATTTGTATGATTCAAGAAAAATGACATCTCTAGATACAACAAACTTTTTATTTACTTCATCATAGAGACGGTATGCTTTAGAGGTGTTTGAATATCCCAGGAAGATACACTTACGACTTCTAGCACCAAGTTTGTTTCTATGTAACTTTGGTATTAAAGCATAACAGGTGGAACCAAAAATCCTGAGATGTTTTACCGAAGGAACATGTCCATACCACAATTCATAAGGAGTCTTGTTTCTTATAGCACTAGATGAACATCTATTCTTTATATATGCAGCACATAGAACAACATCAACCCAAAACATTATCTTTACATTTTTGAAGAAAAGCATGGATCGTACCATATTCAAAATTTTTCTATTCATTCTTTCTGCTACACCATTCTGTTGGGGATTATAAGGTACAGTTGTTTGATGTTTGATCCCATGTTGGCGAAGATAGTTTTCAAATTAATTTGATGTATATTCTTTTCCATTATCAGTGCGAATAGACCCAATATGAGATTCTGCATCATTTTCAATCCACTTATGAAAATTCTTGAATGTTTGAAAAGCATCAGATTTGTTCTTCAATAAATAAACCCAACACACTCTGGTGTAATCATCAATAAATGTCATGATATATTTATTTCCATTTGTAGAAGGAACAGGCATTGGACCACATAAATCTGAATGAATGAGTTCAAGCTTCCTATGTGCTCTTGAATGTGAATCATGAAAAGACTGTTTGCTATGCTTTCCTAGAATGCAAGCATCACATTGCTTATGTTTTCTAGGAATTGTAGGCAAACCAGCAACACCATTTTTCTTTAATAAGCGGAGACTGTCATAGTTTAAATGTCCAAATCTAGCATGCCATAATAAACTTGATGGAAGTGTACCTTCTTCATGATGAGAAATATATGAGAAATGTTGTGCATGAGCAGAGGTTCCTTGCAGTTTAAGAAGTCTTTCTTCTTCTATTCCCCTCATGACAAGTGAGTGGTCAGATGCCTTTCTTACCTCAAGCTTTCCATCAAACATATGAATGGAGTGACCTTGCTAGCGGATGTGGACCAAGGACAGCAAGTTTCTCTTGAGTTGTGGGAGATATAGAACATGATCCAGAAGAAATTCTGGAAGACCAGGCAGTTTAAGCCTGATTGTGCCAAGCCCTTATGGCTTGATTTTTGATTGATCTGCAAAGTATACTGCTCCATCAACATTGTCAGTGAAATCTTCAAAAAAATCTTTCCTATGAGTCATATGACAGGTTGCTCCTGAATCAAGCAACCAATCATTTTTCGAAGAAGCAAGTGAAGCATTAAACAAATATTCATTTACTCCAATGTTACATTGTGCCTCAATATAGTGAGCGGATTCAGGTGCTTTACCTTTGTCTGTGTCATCAGTTTTACCTTTCTGCTGATTTCTTCTCTGCTCAATTTTGTCCCATGGTAGCTTGCATGTAGAAGCATCATGTGATCCATTTCGTTTGCAGTGAATGCAATGCAGATCTGCTTTTTCTGCTTGAGAATGTCGCCCCCCCTGCCTCTGAAGTATCTTCCTCTTCTTCTTCGTCCACCTCTTCCTCTTGTAGAATCTTGAGCGGGATGCTTTTCTTTAATGAGCAAGGCAAACAGTCTCTTCAGAAGATTCAGGGACTGTCTTCTTTCCAAAGGCTTTCTCTCTTTCAGCAAACTTTTTCACAAGAGAGTCAAAGGTTATATCTTTAAGATTTCCATTTGCTTGTAATGACTCAAGATAATTGGAGTAGGTAGGATAGAGTTCTTTGAGAAAGGCAATAAGAGGGATATCCAGCTCAACCTTAGTGGATTTAATATCATGCATTATAGACTTTACTTCAGATGCAAGAGCAAGAGGATCATTATTTTTCAGTTCAAGAGTGAAGAGTTTAATCATGAGCTGAACAACTTCAAGTGCAGAATGTGAATCATAGAGTTGTTTCAGCTTTTGTAAAGCTTCAAAGGCAGTGCAATAAGATGAAATATGACGACTTACTTCTTCATTTATAGATGCTGCGATCAATGCATAGGCTTTGCTGTTCTTGTTTTCCCAAATGACAAGTTCTTTATCTGATGTGGGCTGCACAAGGTCTTTGTCTTCTTCTCCGACACACACTCCTTTCCACAACTCATTGTAGATGAGGGTGTGTTTTACCATCCGAGACCATTCAGAATAGTTCTCCTTGCCAGTGAGAACTATTCCGACCATAGAGATGATTGAATGCATTCTGTAAAAAATTACTTCTGCTAAAAAAATCCTTACGTTACAACCTTCAAATCCCTCTAATATTTTTCTAAAAGCATCAACATTTCATTGTACATATCACTGCAATACTACTATGTTTTGAAAAATGCGCAATGGATCACTTCAATGTATCACTTCATTCTATTAATATATCACTTCAATATATCAATACTACAAATGCTTTGGTATATAAGACATTCTGGAAACACCACAATATTTTTAATGATATACAAACGCTTTGAATTATTTAAACTGTGTAATATCATGAAGTCAACAAACTGCTCAACGCTATACCAAAACTGCCATCATAAATATATATTGAAGTTAAAATCAACAGCACAACATTATACCAGAACCGCCATACTGAAGTTAAAATCATCTCTCTTGTCATATATCGACATTCTCAAACTTAAGGGACACGTTATACCTCCTCGCAGAAGACAAATGCAAAGCCTTTTCATGCGGAGTCTCTGCCTTGTCGAGTGCTAAAGTCCAGGTGAAATTGGTATGGCATCGGTCTCACATCTCAGTCTTGGGATACCACAGTTCAGCAACCCACATGCTTTAGCTTAGATTGAGCCTCGCTTAAACAAGGCCTATTCCACCAGCTTCAACATGTACACGCTCTCGCTCTCCATATCCTCCTACTATGATCCACTGAGATTTCCAACCGGAACATGCACCAGAACCACTATTGAAAGAAGCAAATCCTCTGGATCCTCGACCTCCGGAGGTTTCGTACCCAGAACGTTCACTGCCAGATTCCTCTTTATATGCCCCGCACTTGAAACAACTGGAGCGAGAGTGTATTAGAGACAATGTATGAAGATGCTGCGTCCGATTGGGATAGGCTTTCTTCAGATGTAGATATGATGGACGCCAACGCCGAGGGCGAGGCAGATGATTTTGAGGATATGCCGCTAAATAATCAATGCGCCACTTCTGGAGTGGAAATCTGGTGATTGGATTTGTGGCAGGTCAGGATGTAATGAGCATAACTTCGCCCACTTGAATGGAATGCTTCAGGTGCAATGCTCCAAGGGAGTCGAGAATTGAACGGTAATCGAGAGGCGGTTGCAGAGATTGAAGCTGTTCAGGAAGCTTTCAAAAGAAGCTCTGAGTCGGGCGATTTGTGGAGCAAGGAAGTATTAACTAGAGAGGCAGTGGGATTCAACGTAATGGTAGCAACGTATACGGTGTGGAGAGGCAGCGAAAATGATCAAAAATTGTGTGGAGAGGTAGCGAAAAAGGGGTATAACTGATGCAACCAGTCAAGGTATAACGGACACATTCATGAACAGAGAATCAACATCATTGAGACGCAGGACAGAGGCGCTTAGGACAGAGGAGCGCTCAGGACAGAGCAGTGCTCAGGACAGAGGAGCACTCAGGACAGAGATAAGGGAGTTACAAGGAATCTG
The DNA here is from genome assembly GCA_031772625.1 of Pinus tabuliformis. Lineage (NCBI taxonomy): Eukaryota > Viridiplantae > Streptophyta > Pinopsida > Pinales > Pinaceae > Pinus > Pinus tabuliformis. Next base: position 65,650,917 of record CM062805.1, on the reverse strand, counting down.
GGACCTGCGCTCTGATACCATGTCAGGCCAGGGTAACTCCAAAATGGGCAGAAGAAAACTGACTGATTATTTCATTAGATAACTATTGTTTATATACATAAAATGGGACGGATCAATTCATCTTCTTGATGACTATTCACGTTCTAGTTTACCCAACCGTTGAAGATTAGGTGTGAACATTTTCATTGATTGTCTTTTAATTACATCAGTTTACAGAGGGAAGAGTTATCATTACTGTACCCTTCACTGATAAATTGCTATAGCTTTCTGAGTGCATGATTTGAGTTTTAAGTTTCTTTTCTGTAAGTAGATCTTATTTCAAGCATCTGTTTACTCGTGTATTTAGAGCACTATACTGCTAGAATTACACTAACAAATGACCGCCTCAAACTGAGTACACTCTTTGAGATAACAAATTGTTCCTGGATTGGAAATTAATGTAGGGTAAATAGAGGTGAAAAAGACCATTTTTACTACTCGACATTTTTGCGCCATTGCTGGGGAAGAGTGTAGCCATTTGTTTCTTTTCCATATTATTGTAAGAACCTGCTAGGAGAGAATTGGGTTTTAAAAACGGAAGGTAAGAACCTACATACAGAGCATGTTATAGCCATACTCCCCTACCTGCTTTCCTGCAGATTTGTTTCTATTTTTTGGGTAGAAATTAGCATTTGATTTATGTGTATGACTAAGAAGAAAATCCTTGAAAAGAATCCTAAACCACTACCCAAGTCTGATAAAGCTAAGGGGCCAATGACCCTTGGCCGATCGACCTTTATATATGAAATCCTTCAGACAGCAGAATCTTAGCCTTCAGTAGGACCTAGAAAAGTTGCTTCTAGACAACCTACTAGTTCCCTTCATGCCACAAGATCACCATCTGTAGCCTTTGCTGAGGTGCATAGTCAAACTGAAGAGCAAGATTTTCAAGAAATTGAGAATTCTAGCCCAAAATCATTGCAAGAAGGGAACCTTAGCAACTTTTGTGAAGGGAGAGGAGAAATAGGGGAAACTAAAGAACCAAGATCTCCTCTTGGGATAATTCAGCCATTAAGGAGCCCAGATAAGGGAAGTGCTACGAAATTCATTTATAATGGAGCTGAAGAACCTCAAGAATCAGAATCTCCCCAGACATTAGGCACTCTAATCATCCCAGATAAAAGAAGTGTTGTTAAGGCCATTCCTATTCAAGCCATTCCCCCTTGTCAGCCTAGGAATACCCTCCTAGATATCCCAGAAGGTTATTGGCATATATTTGACCAAATGGCCCAGAACCAGCCAAACACCCAAACCTCTACACTGCAATATCCCATTGTGGATACTGCAGCTAATGCACCTATGAAAGCAATTCCTCTCCAGCATATCCCTACATTCCATGGCCTTACATCAAAAGATCTAGATGCATTCTTATTTGAATTTGATGTGTTGTGTAAAGGATATGACTATACCACCGATCCCTAGAAACTAAAATTGTTTCCCTCTACATTAAAAGGGGCTGCTTTAAGATGGTTTATGGGATTAGGTGGTGGTGTTATAAATAACTGGGATCAAATGAAAGATGCTTTTCTAAAGAAATATCAGGACTATTGTAGGTCTAGAAAATTAAAAGATGAAATATTTCATATGGTAGCTAGACCGAATGAAACATTAGAGGATTATGTTGAACGTTTCCAGTATAATCTTCAATGATCTCCTTATGCATCATTACCCTTACCTGATAATGTATTAAAAACAACATTAATTAGAGGAATGAAGGAACAACGGATTGAAACACTAAATATTATGGGAAAAGGAGATATTTATCAGGAAAATTTTGATGACATTATTGATTTATGTATCAAGAGTTTGAGAGGCAGCACAAGACTAAAACCAGCAGAACATGACAAGTTTACATGAGACAACAAGATCTCTGCAGAAGGAGTAACTTGTGCAGAAATTGGAAATTTATTAAAAAAATTTAAAACTGACATATTGGGGACTCTGACAACACAACTTGATATTATGCAGGCCATACAGAAGTAAGCAGAGGCAGAACAGGATTTGGCAATATTCTATCCCAGATACAGAAAGAAACACAGCCACAAGAAGTGTCCATTAGAAGCAATTCAAGTTTGTGCCATTTGTACAAAGGACCACTCTATAGAGAGCTGTCCCTCACTTCCTGGATTGAGAGTAGTATAAAAGGAAGTGGAAGAAGAGCCAGAACCGATGTACCTACTCAATCATTGTCGTCAATGGCAGCCGCGACAATCAGGTATGTTCCCAGATCCAACTTCTTCTTTTCAGCCTCCATAACATCATGCTCAACAATATAATACAATGTGGAAAAATCAACCTCCCTTCTCAAATTGGTCATAGCAACCATTTCCTTCATCATCACCATGGTTGAATCAAGTAAGTCAACCTAATTGGCCAAGTTTTCCCTATACCCCACCATATTGGAAAAACAATGTATATCTATCACCATGGTCCCCTCCTAGTTCATAGAGTCAAGCCTGGTAGACAAACTAGCAAAGACCGATGAATCAGCCAGTAGGAACCATTCTGCTCCCTCAACCTACACTGCGAGCATTACAACAAAACCCCCAGTCTAACTTAAGACTGCAACTCCCAGCCCAGCCCAACCCTAATCCAAATAATAGACCAGTTTAATCTATCCAAATAATTGAAACACCATAACTAGAAACCGATCTAAAGGAGTGTAATAATCTTCAATTAAGATCTAGGTGCATTATAGAAATAGAGGGAGATAAAACCGCTCAAGTGTAAAATCAGTTACCTATAGAACAACCACCACAAGAAGAGGATGTGATCAGAAAACAAACTCATAATCAAGAAACCACATCTTCTCCCCCATTCCCAGAATGATCAATTATACCTCGACCTATACAACATCTTGATTTTGACATTCTGGGAGAAGTGAAAAATCTGTACATAAAAATCCCACTGGTCCAAGCCATCCAAGACATCCCAATAAATGGAAAGACCATCAAAGAGCTATGTATAAAAAAAACAAGGAGGAGAATAACAAATAACCCAACATTCCAAGTAGTTGGCACCTTATCCGATCTATTATCAGGAAAAGAAACTCCCGTTAAATATGAATACCCAGGAAATCCAATAATAACAGTACAAATCAATGGACAAACATTTTCAAATGCCTTAGTTGATCTACGAGCTGCAATCAATATCCTAACAACCACCATTTGTCAAAAAATGGGCATTACATCAGTAGAACCGACTTCCACTTTATTAGAACTGGTTGATCGATCCGTCATTAGGCCAGAAGGCACACTGCATGATGTCATGGTATCTGTTGATTCTTGGCAGTATCTTGCCGATTTTCTGATAATAAACCCCAAAAACCAACTTGACGGACATGCATTGATTTTAGGCCAACCTTGGCTTGCAACTGTTGACGCTTATATTGACTACCAACAAGGCAGTATGACCATAACCAGGGGGGCTAATATCAAGAATCTAGCTTTATATCCTCTAGCCTAGCCACATGTCACAATAATAAGAACTAACAAACATCTTGTATCATACCTCACCGAAAATATTAAATCCCCATTAACCATAAAAGACGCCCTCGATTTTAAAGATCAAATGGAGGATGATGTCATTAACAATTTCATTAGCCAAGTTGAATCTAGATCCCACATACAATGTCACATGATAGAAGCAGCATTTGATAATGAATTAGAGGAAGATCCTCTTAAAGATACTCATGATCAAACAATACCTACTACCTCCGTCTCAAATAGAAAAATTGTAGAAATTGAGCCAGGAAAAACTTTAAACATTAATGGAAACCTAACTCCCGAAGAAGAAGAGAAGCTAATCCAACTACTGAGAAAATGCAAAGAAGCATTTGCATGGGATTACTTGACATGAAAGGAATCGATCCCCACTTATGTACACACCACATTTGCATAGAGAAGGATGCAAGACCTGTTCACCAACCACAAAGGAGACTTAACACTCATCTAAAAGAAATTGTAAAAGTTGAACTTCAAAAACTTTTAGATGTGAAATTCATCTACCCTATCTCTGATAGCAAATGGGTCTCTCCACTTGCTGTGGTGCCAAAGAAGAATGGAAAATGGAGGATTTGTATAGATTACCGAGAGCTAAATAAAGCAACACAAAAAGACCACTTTCCCCTTCCATTCATTGACCAGGTACTAGACACTTTAGCAGGAAAGAAATTCTTTTCTTTCTTAGATGGCTTCAGTGGATACAATCAGATTTAGATTGCCCTTGAAGACCAAGACAAAACTACTTTTACTTGTCCTTGGGGAACATTTTCCTATAGAGTTTTACCTTTTGGCCTATGCAATGCCCCTACCACATTTCAAAGGGCTATCCTCAAGATCTTTTCAGATTTAATAAATGAAGGGCTCGAAGTATACATGGATGATTTTACACCATATGAAGATGATTTTGACCCAGCATTGGACACACTAGAAAAAGTGTTGCAGCGATGCATTGCCACCAGGCTCTGTTTGAGCCATGAAAAATTCTTTATGATGATGACTGAAGGACTTATTTTAGGCCATTATATCTCAACAGCTGGAACACAGGTAGATCCGGCCAAAATTCAAATAATTTTGCTAATTCCCACTCCTACCACTCAGACAGAGGTACACAGTTTTCTTGGATTTTCTGGTTATGATAGAAGATTTATAGAACATTTTTCTCATATTGTTGCACCTTTATATGCACTAACAGGCAATGTTGCCTTTGTTTGGATAGATAGATGTGACCATGCTTTTGAGGATCTGAAAAAGCTTGTGTCAACAACCCTAGTACTCAGAGGTCCAAATTGGGAACTACAATTTCAAATTTCATCAGATGCTTCAGACATAGCTATTGGAGCAGTCCTTGGGCAGGAAGAAGATAAAAAGCCATATTCAATTTATTATATTAGCAAGAATTTATCTCCTGCTGAATTGAACTATACTGTTACTGAAAATGAAATTTTAGCTGTAATACATGCGGTCAATAAATTTAGGCATTATATCATTGGATATCCTGTTATCTTATATACAGATCACACTGCCATAAAATATTTAGAAAATAAACCGATCACAAACGGTAGAGTAACTAGATGGCTGATTTTATTGCAGGAATTCGATATCACAATAAAGGACCGACCTAGAAAAGAAAATCCTGTAGCTGACTTTCTCTCACGAATGCCAAAACCAGTGGATGCAGCAGCAGTTAAAGATCAATTTCTAGATGAACATTTGTTCGCTGTCACTGTTAAAACACCCCGGTATGCTGATGTTGCAAATTATTTAGTAGTAGGCAAATTACCGAAACATCTGACCCCCAATGAATGAAAGCAGATTGTCCAACGTAGTACTCGATTTTCATGGATTGGGATCTACCTGTTCCATATAGGGGCAGATATGCACATCAAGAGATGCATCCGTGAAGATGAAATTTTTTCCATTTTGAAAGCTTGTCATGACGGACCATGTGGCAAAATTTTTTGGATCGAAGAACTGGTTACAAGGTGCTGCCAATAGGGTATTATTGACCCATGATCTTCAAAGATGGAAAGAAGTTTGTTCAAGCTTGTGATAGTTGCCAAAGAGCAGGACGCACTGGACAATCCAATGAAATGCCCGTGAACCCACAGCTAGTCATTGAACCATTCGAACAATGGGCCCTCGATTTTGTTAGTCCAATTAACCCATCATCGAACCAGAAAACATATATTTTGGTAGCAACAGAATATGTCACCAAATGGGTTGAAGCAGAGGCATTACCGAGAGCTACAGAGGATTCCATCATACAATTCGTGTTCCATATATTTGTGTGACATGGCCTCCCAAGAGATATAATTATAGATGGAGGACCATAGTTTTCTGGTAACAAAATTGTTGCAACACTAAAAAACTATCATATCTAGCATAAAATTACTACTCCATACCACCCATAGGCAAATGGTCAAGTAGAAAGCACCAATAAAATAATAGAAGCAATCTTGACAAAACCATTGCGTCACATAGACGCAATTGGGCTACAAGATTGCCAGAAGCCTTGTGGGCTTACAGAACAACATGGAGAAGCACTACCGTTTATTCACCATAATAGCTAGTATTTGGAAAGGAACCCATCTTTCCAATAGAATTCGAAATACAAACACTACAAACAGCACAAGAAGTCGATCTAGATTTAAACGAGGCACATATTAATAGATTACAACATATCAATGAGCTAGATGAGATCAAGCTCTCTGCCCTTCAACATACTGCGTTGATCCAACAACAGTGAGCTAAATGGCACAACACCTTCATTAAAAATAAAGTCTTCCGTGAAGGAGATTGGGTTCTCCTATACGATTCCAGGTTCCAGGATTTTCTGGGGAAACCTTAGACTTGTTAGCTGGGGCCATACGAAATCGAGAAGGTACATGATAATGGCACCATTACTCTAACCACCATTGATGGATCCAAACATACCTTTAAGGCAAACGCCCACTGAGTTCGATTATACCGCAAACCACTTACTCGGGAATCCTTCTACCAGCAACTCCGCGAAGACTTCGACAAGTAGATTCTGGCGGAGGAAGAGAAATCTTCCTCACCTCTGGTTCATTAAGTGATTCGACTGTTCTTACATTCTGTACATAACTCTTTTGTTTTGTTAGCGTAAATTATTTTCTGTACATATTTTCGTATTTGCATTTTGTGTTCCTTTTTCAAGGAACAACACCTCTGCATTTTGTTGTTCTTTTTCGAAGGAACAACAGTTCCATCATTTTTTCTGTTCCTTTTTGAAGGAACAACACTTTTGCATTATGTTGTTCCTTTCAAAAGGAACAAAATTTTCGCCGTGTTGTTGTTCCTTTTTGGAAGGAATGGCACTTGCATTGTTTTCTGTTCCTTTTTTTGAAGGAACAACACTTTCGTTTTTGTTGTTCCTTTCTCGAAGGAACAACACTTTTGTTTTTTGCTGTTCCTTTTTTCGAAGGAACATCACTTTCACTTTCTATTGTTCCTTTTCCAAAGGAACAACACTTGCATTTTTCTGTTGTTCCTTTTTCCGTAGGAACAACACTTTCATTTTTGTTATTCCTTTTTCAAAGGAACAACACTTTTCTTTTCTGTTGTTCCTCTTTCCAAAGGAACAACACTTTCATTTTTTTTGTTCCTTTTTCGAAGGAACGAAACTTTTCTTTTCTGCTATTCCTTTTTCCGAAGGAACAACACTTTCATTCTTTGTTGTTCCTTTTTCTGAAGCAATGGCACTCGCATTTTTTCTGTTCCTTTTTCCGAAGGAACAACACTTGCATTTTCTGTTGTTCCTTTTCCGAAGGAACCACTTTTGTTTTACTGTTGTTCCTTTTTGAAAGGAACACATTTTCACATTTCTTTTACTTGCACTTATTTTCTTTGTTGCTCCAATTAAAGGACATCTACTGTTCCTCTCAATGTACAAAAGTTCCGAGTATTTTTCTTCCTTTTGCTTGTGATTTTGTGCATAGTACCTGCTTTATCTTTTAAACCACTTTTAGAGCACATCTATACACTTATGCAATGGATACAAAACTAGAGGATACTGAAATCAGAAAATTACATAAAATCGCTATATTTACAAGAAAATTGCTTTGAATCGATAGGAGAAAAGAGGAAAGGACACAACTATTGATCACTTTGTTGTCATTATTCTACTAATACTGATATGATTGGTTATATTTATCATGATGGTTCTTTATAAATTCCCATAATCCTCTTTGATCATTATTAAGGAATACGAACAAAGGGTATATTTTTCTATTGAGATGTTAAGACTTCTTCCACTATTCCTACTCTTAAGGAGTGCTGAACCACCCTTTATGTATAAATAGGAAAGTACTTTATAAAAGAGAAAAATAGAGAAAAATGTTTATATGAGTTGCTAATATGGTTTTTCAAATGAAGGATAGGGGTCTCATCACGAGCCAGCATACCATGATCATAAGGAAGAAAGTGAAGTGGCATTCACACTATGGTAACCACACCAGGGATATGATCCAAGAGGCATATCAAGAAAAATAAAGAGTCCTTGGAACAGGACGTCTCATCACAAGATGGCCTGCCCACCTTTCACTCCTTCCTAGTGAATGTCAATATGATTTATCTGGTTATCAAGCCTGCATAATGGCCTCCATTTTCAAATTCTACAACACTTTCCTAAGCATACACAAAGGATCATGGTACCATGGGTAAAATAAACAACTCTGTCAAGGTTATGGACACCTGTGGGCAATAGAGCTCTGTTGATGGTATTGAAGTCACATTCGTGATACACCAATAGCAATTATAAAAACCCTTCTCCATCTTATACTTTTGTAATCAATCAAATGAGATTATGTATATAATTTCCCCAAACCTTTAATACATGAAAATCTATTACAATCAATTTTCATGGAAAAAGTTGATAATGACTACATCAGATGTTTTGTGCACGTCAGCTGTCCTATCCTCCCAATCTCACATCATATCATGGAATTCTCTTATTTATTAAGTGATTCTATTATACACCTCGATTTTGTCAATCTACGTTTTTTGTAAACATGGCATCTCGATATATGTTATTCCTTTATGACTTTATACTGTGGCAGTTGAGCGTGCCACTCCCTCATTTGACGGCCGAGGGTGGCCTATCATATTGCACGGGAGAGTAGGTGACCTCATAATTTGTTCGCATACGTGTCAGACTATTATTTGGAGAATTCTCACTCACGAATAGAAAGGCTTAACGGTATATTTTTTTCCAATTTGCATGGCTTGCTGTTCCAAAGTTATTTCTGTATTATGCTCTACAACAATTAGTAGTAATTTAGAATTTGAACAAGCTTTTTGTTTCGTCATTTTCTCTGTGTTTACTAACAGCTTGAATAGCCTGTTGTTCCATTGCCGTCTCTGTATTTTTATAGTGTGCTAAGCATGGGAGGAAGATCAGTTTGGAGAGAGACACATGTATTGACAGTGTCTGATGCTGCACGAGAAATCCTAACAAGGGCAGGATGGATAGTTTATCTCAATCATTTACAACAATTCAACGAGACTGTAGCAATTGAATTCTTGCAGAACTTTCAAGAACATCACTCCACGGTAAGAGGGAGATAGACAGAAGTCACCAATGACATAATTGCAGAGGTCTCAGGACTGCCAGCTACTAGACCTGTGTGGACTCTGAAGAAGGCGAGACTGTGAAACGTCACAAAAATCTTCCAAGATGAAGGCGAGAACCTGACTGTAAGAGGAAAGGGAGTTCTAGCAGCAGCATTGGGGGAGCCGTGGGCAGAATTGGCATGGATCATCTAGACTTACATCACCTGTGAAGGCACGAAAGATGTGGTAAGACCACACCACCTTAAACTTTTAATATTAAAACAAAAATGCACTTTGAATTTGCCTATGTTTTTAAATTCTTTATTACACAATGTTGCCTGAAGCATGAAGAAATCTCTCCACATAGAATTGGTAGTAAGTCACCATGGATTGATATGACTGATAGTTAGGTACAGTCTTGCTCAATAATAGAGCAGTTGGGAGGAACTGATATTCACAATAAACGAGGGACTGGCTTTGCTAGCCCCAAAACAAAAATGCGCTACCAGTACATCGACTAGACCACTAAAACGAAGGAAATTCATTAGATTGGCATGGATTAGAGGGAGGCTATAAAATTCCCAAGGGAATACTAGTCAACCAATGGAGATAGATGATTCAAGGGATGAGCAACCCCCGCAATTGGAAGGAGAGGAGAATGAAAAAGAGTTCGAGGAAAACGAGGAAGGAGAAACAGAGGAAGAGACCGAGTAGTGTGGGTAGGCAAAGGAAGAAACAAAGCAACGCGAAGGAAGCCCATTGAAAAATCGATTGCAAGAGGATGAATTGGCCCAAATTCTGGCCAATATGGGTGAATATGCTCAACCTCTCAGCCCACTAAACCTCCACACCGAAGAAGAACCATAGGAGCATTCTACTCATGACAAAAATGCATTCGAGGAACTGTACGATGAGGAAGAAGGACCGCAGGATCACTTTGTTCATGATAAGAGTGCATCCGAAGAATTGTGTGATGAGGAAGAAGAAGAAGAGAATCACTCCACCTGATGAAAGCATATCTGGAGAGAAAAGTGATGAAGATAAAGAACAGGAACAATCTGTTCCTAGTCAGACTACACCAAAAAAATTTCATGAAGGAGAAGGGGTGGAAGAAGAAGTTACCCAGGAAATAACAGGACAAGCTAGGGTTTCTACTCCTGAACAACTCGATCAGAACAATGAGGAAGCACCCCAAGAAGAAAACCAGGAAATTGGTCAAGGTGAAAGTCCTGGCCCGAGTAAACAAATAGTTGTTCCTTCCAAGAAAACAGAAGAAATCAAAAGATTATGAAAAGAACAAAAAAGACTGCTTAACATGATAGCACAATTCGACAACAAATCAGGGTTTTGAAAATGGGGAAGAAAGTAAAAAGGACCTCAGTGGTAAAGCATGCAACCATTCTGGCAAAACCCCTCAAGAAAAAGATTAGGACAACTCAGGTCCGGCCTGCTGTTCAAAACCAAAAGGAACAACATTCTACTTTCGCCCATGTCAAAGTACAAACAGATAATGTATCAGCCTGTGACAAAGAAGTTTAGACAGATGCACAGTCCTCTGAGGAAATTCGAACCATGAACATGAGATGATGCAATAAGAAGATTCAAGTAAACCTCCCACTTACAAATACTATGTGGGATAGTGATCTGAGGATAGTAACTATGCGAAAGGATTTGGTGCAAGCCCAGAAAACAGTAGAGAAACTCATAGAACAGACTGTCTCTCAAGAAAAATATGAAAAATTACAACAGTAGCTGAGGAACGTCAATTTATCTGAAAGCCAGGCCTTTGAAGGATGGTGAAAGGAAGAAGAAAGGGCCAAAAAGGTAACTCATAGACTAGATGTAGGCACCAAAAAAATGGATACCTTATGCTCTTTGTATACTGACATCCTAGCATGTAGAGCACCTGCTAGGAACTATGCCTTGTTTTTAATGGAAAGATATTTGCAATTGAAAATTAAAGTTGTCAAAGCAGGAGACCCTATAGAAATAAACACTATTGACGATTTCATAAATTGTTGTAATCACTATGGGGTGAAGGTTCAGAGATTATTATGTGAATTCTATCTGCACAACCTTGTGTTAGATCAAGAAATAGAGCAGAATCCCAGCCCTTTCATTGGGTATATCCAACTACAGACATTCATTTCTTTTGGTGTTAATCAAATAAAATGGCTTAAAGCCTACAATGCCTTTCAAAGACAAGAAAATGGATTAGACTTATGGGTGTGAGCTGAGCCTAGAGACCCATTACAGTTGTGGAATAAACATAGGAACCTAATTAGGACTCCGAGCATGATTGAGGCATTAGGACCTATTCATACAACAATCAATTAGAAAGAGATAGAATACTTCTTTACCATCAAATACTTTCCATTGCAGCTACCAAACTCTGATATCAGACTTATAATCCGAACATCCAACTCATGAAACCATTTAACTATGATAACTTTAAGCTAGTTGTTGATCGCTTGGGTCTCTATGGTGACCTTATTTTGAGAGAAGGCCCATCTTGGTTACGTTGTAGGTTTCGCAGTTTGGTTATTTGGCACCCTGCACCTGGATACTAAGCCTTGTATGAAATGCCTGAGGGTCAGATAGGACATCTTTTTGAACACCTAGCTAGGCATCATGGTTGTAGGCCACCTCATGAGATCCCATCTCCAGCCTAGTCCCTCACTGCCTTGCATGTTCATTGCTAACTACAATGTTTTCATGAGGGCATGAGAAAGGGTAAGAAAGGGGGTATGTTGAGCACTAGACAAGGTATGTTATTATCATTTATTTTGTCATCTTTTCTTTAAAATTCGTAACCTCTTTACATCATGAACTATGTAGATAATAAGAAATCATGATAAAATCTAGAGGATTTGTATGAAATGAGAAATAACTAATAATTACCCTTTTCTTATGAAGGAAAAGGAGAAAACGAAAGATTACCATCCCTAAGGAAAAGACAAGACAAAGTTAACTGTTGTCCATTTGAAGGGGAACCGCATGCAAACAAGACGATCCAAATTGGAGCGTATAAGCCAGAAAAGGGAAAAGGAGATACCAAATCGGCATAAGAGAACAAGAGGATAACTAAGAATTAACAGTTTAATGAATCCCTCAGGATCCTTTGATCCTAAGGGATCACTCTCTTAACATTTTTTTGTATTGTTGATATCTCTGCTCGGCTGTTATAAGAAGGGGCAGCACTACTAGCCCGGGGGGATGAACTGTTGTTGTTTTTATGAAATTCTCCTTTGTATTTGAAACTTTGATCATCGACTCTCATTGAGGAGCGATCCACTGTAACTCTATTGCGATGCTTTAATATAAATCTGGTTGGCGTTCCATCTTTGATTCCTGAGTAACCTTAAGCATTGTATCCCTGTAGGCTAAGGGCCCGGCCCTAGTGGAACACTTGATCCTATACCATTGTTTCCAATTCGTGTGTGGTATGATCTTCTTTATTAGCTTTGTTCAGTAATCTGATGTGCTTTTCTGTTTTACATAACAGTTCTGTTATATTTTGTTTATGCTCGACTAAGTAATGTTGTTCTCTATAACAAGAATGTTGTGTTGTTCATTCTGACTTTATAACGCATTGTTGTTCCTTACAGATTGCCATTGCTATTCGATTACAGACTAACCGTGCTGTACATTCATAAATCAGTATTACTATATTTATGTATGGTTTACACTTAAACAGGATTGTTTTTCAATTGGGATTGTTGTTCCATTGTGAATCACAATTGCTACTCTTTATAACTGTGATTTATACTTGTTGTATCAAAGCCAAATACTTCTCCTTTTAATATTAAGCGTGCCATGTGTGATATTCGACCTGGTTTTTTGCACATTTATATTTGATTCAAGTTGTTGTTCTATATTTCATTTCTGTTTGCTGTCCGATTTAACTTTAGAGTAAATATTGTTACTTGATTCCTGTAGGATACAATCACTGTTACATTCATTTCTATATGTTAAAGTTTTGTTGTTCTATCCTGTTCATAAGAATAGTTGCTATTCCATTTCCTGTTATTTGAATCATCATTGCTTTGGTGTGCAGAACGATCTGAGATTGTAGTGAACAGTGACATATATTGTTTGGTTCCCAGACTGATGATATTTTCCTCGATTGTCTTTTAATTACATCAGTTTACAAATGGAAGAGTTATCATTACTGTACCATTGATTGATAAATTGCTATAGCTTTCTGAGTGCATGATTTGAGTTTTAAGTTTCTTTTCTGTAAGTAGATCTTATTTCAAGCATCTGTTTACTCTTGTATTTAGAGCACTATACTACTAGCATTACTCTGACAAATGAACGCCTCAAACTAAGTACACTCTTTGAGATAACAAATCTATCCTGGATTGACAATTAATGTAGGGTAAATTGTGGTGAAAAATACCCTTTTTACTGCTCGACAACCATCGACATTGCACAACCATTAATTTAAACAATTTAAATTATTGGGCCATACAATGTTATCCAAGTCAGCACTGATAATGCTTCTAATTGTAAGGCAATGAGAGAAACCATTGAGGATAAATACCTTAACATATTTTGGTTTGTGTATTTGGTTCACACAATGAAACTTTTGATGTATGACATTATTAAGATCAAGTTACCTCAATACCGATGCATTGGTCAATTGTACAAGAAAGGCAGGAGAATGGAGATTTATTACCAATCATAGCAATACCCATGGGATTTTTAGTTGTAGCTATTGAAGCTTCGGAGGACTAGATTTACTATCTATTACCTCACCTTCAGATGCCTTTTGAAGGTAATAACGGCATTGGCTAGCATGGTATCAAGTCCACACTAGCAGGTATTAAAGGATAAGGTTGTAACCATAATTGATGAGTAATATTTTGAACAGGTGGAGGACACCACTTGATCCAGGTTTTGGATCACCACTCTTGATGGTTTATTTTAGGAAAATGTGAGGGATGTTTTGCAATACACTAAGCCCATTTATAACATGATTTTTTTGTAGATATAGATGCACCAGTGATTGGGGAGGTGTATGACTAGATCAATAACATGTTGGGGAAAATAAAATATATTCTTCAACCAAAACATCCCATCTTGTATTATCATATTCATAAATATGAATGTACAAGGTATGATAAAATTAAATTTATGTTACATTCCTTGGAATATATCCTTATGCAGAAATACCACTCTCTATCTTGGTTGGGAAAACCTAGACCTGGGGGTGGTTTTAGGACCAAACCCCATACAGATCCAGAGGTACAAGTTGGATATATGGTAGCATTAGATAAGTTGATCCTTGACAGGGAGTATGATAGATTTAGTGGATAGTTAGGAAAATACTTTAGTCAAACTCGAGTGTTTGGTTCTTTGCATGCAATCGAAGATAGACCTAGAATGGATGTTGCCACATGGTGGAACACATATGGCTTTGGGGGACCTTTGGCAAAATTGGAAATAAAAGTGTGTACATAGGTTGTTAATAGTTGTTATGTGGAGAGGTGTTGGAGCACCTATAGATTCATCCATAATGTCAGAAGGAACTGTCTCAATGAAAACTAGGCAGAAAGATTGGTTTTTGTGCACTATAACTTGAGGTTGTTGACACATTATTGTGAACGAGCTCATGTTGATAGATCAGATATGACTTGGGAAACTAACCCAGAGTAGGATAATTTGGAGGATGGAGATATACATTTAGTAGAATTAGAAGCACGAATATTTTGATAGATGATGATGAAGTACCAGTAACAACCATGCCACCCCCATCGTCCACTAGTAGTGCTAAAGTTGCATTGGCACCAACTTTGCCTTTTCCACCACATCCATATGCAACATTGCATGAAGGTCATGTGCCTTCTAGTTATAGACATGCTTGTCCCACCATGCGAGAGGAGACTCATGGATCATCCTTAAATAAATTAGATGTTTCTCATGGAAATAAGAGATTTTAGAGTATAGATTTACACGTCTTTTCTAGTTTGTACTTTGTAGTATTTTTTAACTATTGACTCTTGCATATTTATTATGGTTTTTTTTTTAACAATATATTACAATTTGATTTTTAGGTTTTGTTAGCCTCCTGCTGCGACAGGTGTTCATTTTTCATGATTGACATTTTACATGCCAAATATGTCATACTTCACATACTGCAATGTTCCATATTTCCAGAAGAGACCAAAGAAGAAGCCATGAAGTGTGCTAGTCCAAATACCACTGCTGAGTTCCAAATTTTGGTGACTTAACCATTTTTAAGAGAATGTTCTATAAAATGGAAGGCCAAACAGCTTAATCTTGGCCTCCCTAGGTTTCAATTTCCTGTTTTAGAAAATAGAAAATGATATATGTCCAAACAACTTAATCTTGGCAGATCTATAGATAGGTAGAGAATCAAAGGAGCCCAACTGCTTAATCTGGGCCCTTGGCAGAAATAAGTATAGACTTAGATAGGAGAATAGAAAAAAGAAAAAATTGTAAAGCTGGGTCTGCAAGTCTAAGTGCACCCACCAAAAGAAGAAAAAATGTTAGGAAAGTAGGCTGGGTAGGCAGTTTTCGAGGTTGCAGAATGATGATCCATGATCAATTTTGTGGTTCTAAGTGTTATATCTTTTTAGATCATAGTCAGGATGCAGTTTTTCATCTGGAGGAACTCAAACTGGACATAACTAAATTCCCTCTCTTCTTATTCCCCAAATCACTCACTAATTTTCCCAAAGAGGTCAAGATCTGCTTGAGCCTCTTAGACTCATCATGTTCCATAACATTGGCCTTGGTGAAGATTTGCCTCACTCAAGGATTTCCATTCTTCTTTTACAACATTCTATTTCCCCAAAATAGCCTAAGGTTCCTTACCTTAGCACTTTCTCATCATCTTCATATTAACCACTAACTCTATTATGTAAATCCCTATCTATTTTTCCCTTCCCCTACTAAATCTATGTTAATAACTCCCCTATGTACATACCCCACCTCATAGCACTATAGCTATGTATTTTTCAGTTCTGGGACAGAGTAGTCCACATGGGACTATTGTGAACCCATCCGTGTCATGAAACTGGGATTGGTCTAAACCTCTGGTTAGACCAAGAACCTTTACCCACCTTGCTGTCCTCAAAACCCTATAACTCTACCCCTCCGCATTCATTTGCACAAAGGTAATGTTTAAAGTGTTACTAAACATTAAATTTTGTTCTTCCTCGCTTGTATAAACCCACAAAACCAAAGTATAAACCCTCGTCGTGGCATTTATGAAGATCCAAATATTCGCGTGCTCATCCATTATTCCCCCACCGATTCACCTGTTCTGTCCACCGTCGGATCGGGCCCTCCCCATCCGACAGCTCTCGGCGATTTCGGAGGCGCCCCGCTGCTTGGCTGTTAGCTTCCGATGGTGAGGTGGTTTCTGTGTCGTACTAAAGACACTTGTCCACCTTTTATTGCATCGGAAGGGCTCTGACGGATACCGCCCTCGTACAGAAAGCGGTCCAATGAAACCGCTTTTCACCTTCTGTATACGCACCCCATGTCACTTATCCAGTTCTATGTGTCTGCCTCATCACCACGCCACATTACCTGCACAACATCGGCCTCTTGCCGAGTCACCACTGCCACGTCATCCACCATACATGCTGATGTCACCCTGCTGACGTGATCCTGCCACGTCATCCGCCGTACCATGGTCCCACCCGCTAATGTCATCATCAATTTTGAGGCAAAAAGGCGAAAATCGTGCTTAGGAAGCCTGGATTCAAATTCTGAGGCAGTTTTTCATGCGCGATTAGTGCCCAGCACTAATCACGCATGGCTACAGGAAAAGGGCCGAAGTAGAAAGACCCTCATTGCGCAGCCCTCAGCAAGCCCAAAAGGCGCCGAATGACCCGTTTTTCTTCGCGAGGCATGCAGAAAGGATCGAAAGACAGTTCTAAAGGAAACAGAGGGCCGAATAGCGGCCATTAAGTTTTGATTTGACCCACAGCAAAAGACAGAACCGACCCGATTCGTTCGTCAAATAGTATCAGAGGAAGGATGAAGCGGCAAAGAGTATCAGTTAAATTTTTAAATGAAAATCTTCAGTTCCCAAAGCAGGTCAACATTGAATGGCCTCCAACAAAGTCAAATCAGGAGGTGGAAGCCCATCCCAGCTCTCAAATCACAGTTAAAGCACTTAAAGCCATCGAACTACAATGGAGCAGAAGTCCATGCACAGTTATTGCAGAAGCACTACACCGAGCCTCCAAGGACAACGCATTAATTCAGTTTTGATACGACTGCCCTTAGCGCAGCCCATAGATATTATCTTGCATTTATTTCTGATAGGTTTAGGTTAAAGTAATATTTTACTTTTAGACCTGTTTAGGTCACAGCTGTAATAAACAATTTTGGAGAATTTTTCCTATATATACCACCCTCTGTATTGTTTCAAGGGTTGGTCAATTGATAACTTTTCATTAGAGACTCGCACTGTATGTCTGAGACTTTTTCTTTAATCAAAGATTGCTGAAGAGATTGGAGGAATGATTGTCTGATGTGTTGTTAATGGTCTCTGGAGACTGAATCATGGAATTCTTGTGCTGCAACATGAATCAATAAGTGCCTATTACCTCTATTTTCATTTTTCACCATCTAAATAGCAAAAAGAAAGATTAGCTTAGAACTTGTTTAACTGCACTCTAGGCTCAATTTCTGTTGTTTCTTTATGTTTTCATCTAAAATGAATTGGACATGAATATGAATTCCCCGTGGCTTATATTTACCCTAATTCACATTGTTTGACAGTTATCTAGGGATTCTTTACTGCCCCTAGATAGAGCTCATTCGCCCTTATCTGTTAAGCTAACTGAGAGATTCTTAATTGCCTCTCCTTCCTTAGCATTCTTTCCATCCTTCAGACTTTGAAAATTGTTCCGTGTGTAGCTACCTTGCTCCTTATTCCTCCTGTGACCAGGAAAACGCACCAGCAGTCTTACTCCTTGACTCCATGCCCAATGGTTTGAAACTTTCACACTATACCTACCTCTTTACCTGAAAACATCAATCTTCCCACCAAAACACAAACGAAACCCTAGAACTCAATAGCTAGCTTAAAATCATCATCAACAGAGCTAAATCAGAAAGAGAGAGCCCTCTCTGATTGCAGGTGGGCTAGAACCTGTAGTCCAAAGGTTGTTTGTGGTTACCTCGGCCGTATCCCTTTACTCCAACCTGGGGAACAACCTGAGTGATAACATAATGGCGACTCCACTGGGGAACTCCTCAGTTAAATTCATGTAACAGGTTGGAAGGATCCACTGAGAAATCAATTTTCTAATTGTTGTATATTCCTTAAAACTACAGATGAAGCCTGAATGTCAGCCAGGTAGCCTTTGAAACTGTTTTTGCTTTGCACTGACAGAAGTAGACAAAAGCTGCTTTAGTCAAACTTCATGCTAGTTTTAAGCTATACACAGCCATTTCAAAATTTGATCAGTCCCTTGCCGATTCTAAAAGCATTCCCAGAAAAATACCAAAAAACAAATTTGGAAGCTGGCTCCTAAGAAGAATCCACGATATACAAGGTCAAATCTAGACCCAAATCCCCCAGTTGCTTTGGACAATCCGAACTTAATCCCAAAGATTCTTAGGAAGCAAGAAAGACAAGAAGATTTCGCTGAGTTAAGTCCTGAAACAACTCTCCCAAGTTGTGTTCCAACTCCTGTTAAGGTTTTATTTCGTTCAACCCCTACTTCCCCTTGTTCATCATCCACATCTCAAAGCACTCCATCCACACCTCCATTCACTGCACATACTACAAATACCACAACTGTTGTTCCAGTTACTTCTGTTATCCCTGTTGTCCCACTTATCCCCGTTGTCCCACTTATCCCTGCCAATATGGCTAATAGATATGCACCCCTGCAACTACCTGCTAGTCCTGGGCCTTTACCTCAGGAGTACCAATCTAAAATTACCTATTTTGACAGTACCGATCCTTTCACAGCCCTTCAGCATACCAAAAATATGCAAGACTATTTTGAAAACTACAAAATAGATGATGACAACATGAGAATGAGAATTTTTGTTCAAAGTTTAACAGGTGATGTAAGAACTTGGTTCAAATCACTTGCTGCAAATTCCATAACTACTCCGGATGAGCTTTACCAATCCTTTACCAACAGATGGGAGAAAAAGAAAGACCCCTTGCACATACTAGCTGAATATGATACAATTAAAAGAGGTCCTCAGGAGACTGTTTTGGAATATTGTGCAAGGTTCAACAATGTCTATAATGCAATACCACAGAACTTAAGACCCCCACCCGACCTTGCCTTGTATAAATTCCCTGACGGATTCGACCCGGATATGGCATACCAGTTAAAAGAAAGAGCTCCTCAGACCCTTGCAGATATGCAAAATGTTGCTGTTAGCATAGAGGCCAACCTAATTGCCAAAAGAAACAGAGCTAGAGTGGAAAGAAGAACCACCTTTAAGGAAGAACCCTCAGCCTTCGATCAAAAGCTTGATGCTATTATCAGTGGCCTACAAAGGCTGGGAGAAATAGTAGAAAGCGTTGAGAGGAGATCATCATGGGAAGGAAAACAGTCCAATACCATAAGGAACCCAAATTTTAGGAAAACACAGAACACAAATGTTGGTAGGTCAAGCCCAGACCATGACATAAGACACCCTTTTCTAGATAACTATGTTGAAGGATCTACATCCAACGAGCAAATAGAAGACACTCATATGAATCTGATGGATCTAAAGGGTGAGCATCAGACTTTCCTAAGCCAAGAAGACCAAGATGAGCATAACCTAAGTCAATTTTAGACTAAGTCTGGTGAGTCTTTTGATTTTAAACAAGGTTATGATACTACTGTGTATGAAGTACATAAACAATACAAGCTGAGAACTAGGACCATTGACATTTCTGAACCTAGCAAAACAAACGATGGAAAACAACCCAACAAGATTAAGAGCAAGGTTGTCATAACAGAACCAGCTAATACAACTGTCCCAAACCCACATCAAGTGACTGTAGAAGATATTACAGAAGCTCGGCCTTCTGTAGATTAGTTTTGGCCACCTTCCTCCTCTGAGCAAAACTCGAACAGCGTTCCAAAAAGCCCTCCTGAAGTTGAAAAACCACAAGCAATCAATTCCCATAACGCTGATAAACAAGAGCAAATAGCAGATAATCCAAATGAAACAAAAAAAACTGCCATTATCAACACCAAGACTCCATTGGAAAAGCCATTTAATCTAGAGGAAAAAATAGCTAAGTTGAAGATATCCATCCCCCTCTCAGAACTTGCCAAGCACGATGTATATAGGCAACAAATTCAAAGATCACTTCAAATACTAGAGAATAAGGATGATGTAAATATTCTGGATGATACCCCTGAACTGTTGTTTGGCCCAGAAGTTAATGGAAAAACAACATATGGACCTATTCCGCCCTTTTATGTCAGTTTGCATATACATGACAAAGTTTTTCACAACGCTATGTTTGATTCAGGAGCATCACACAATCTGATGCCCAAAGCAGTTATGGAAAAGTTGAACCTTGATATTACAAGACCCTACAAAGATTTGTACTCATTTGACTCAAGTCAAGTCAAGTGTTTAGGCCTCATTAAAGACTTGTGTGTCTCCTTAGTCTAATATCCCAATAAGACCATCCTCATGGATGTGCTGGTCGCTGACATCCCACCAAAATATGGTATGCTCCTGTCAAGATCATGGGGAGCAAATCTCCAAGGATCCCTTCAACTAGACCTCTCCTATGATACTATTTCAGTCTTTGGGCAACCAAAGAGATTGTACAGAGAAACACTCATGAAATATGTGGTAAGTAATGAGAGTAAGCCTGAAAATTTTCCCATTCACTCAATCCATTTTGATATGGATTCCTTTATTTTGTTTAATGACAATACAAATTCTCCAACTGATGATGAGCCTTTGGCTCTATAACAACAAACACAAATCAACGAAGAATCAGTTGCACATACCCATGAGACTGTCACAACAATTAATGCAACCAGCATCCTAGAACAACCTCCCCAAATAGAAATTTCAAATCTGCCCGCTGCAAGAATCACTGAAACTCTCAGTACTAAACACAAGCAAGAAATCACATGGTATTTAGAGTTTGATGGCTCGGTCGACAAGTTAGGAGCAGGGGCAGGTGTATGTATTCACAATACACATAAAAATCATGTGGAAGGTCATGCCTACAAACTGAATTTCAAATGCACAAATAACATGGCAGAATATGAGGCTCTGCTTTTAGGCCTTAAACTGCTCAAAGCTCTAGGAGCTGCAAAAGTGTCTATTTCATGGGACTCTGACTTAATCACTGATGATGAGCCTTTGGCTCTATAACAACAAACACAAATCAACGAAGTCAGTTGCACATACCCATGAGACTGTCACAGCAATTAATGCAACCAGCATCCTAGAACAACCTCCCCAAATAGAAATTCCAAATCTGCCCGCTGCAAGAATCACTGAAACTCTCAGAACTAAACACAAGCAAGAAATCACATGGTATTTAGAGTTTGATGGCTCGGTCGACAAGTTAGGAGCAGGGGCAGGTGTATGTATTCACAATACACATAACAATCATGTGGAAGGTCATGC
The DNA here is from genome assembly GCA_031772625.1 of Pinus tabuliformis. Classification (NCBI taxonomy): domain Eukaryota; kingdom Viridiplantae; phylum Streptophyta; class Pinopsida; order Pinales; family Pinaceae; genus Pinus; species Pinus tabuliformis. Next base: position 65,629,195 of record CM062805.1, on the reverse strand, counting down.
CTACAGACTGAATTTCAAATGCACAAATAACATGGCAGAATATGAGGCTCTGCTTTTAGGCCTTAAACTGCTCAAAGCTCTAGGAGCTGCAAAAGTGTCTATTTCAGGGGACTCTGACTTAATCACACAGCAGATGAAAGGTAATTTTGTAACCAATGACAATAGAATGAGGGCCTATAGGACTGCTGCCACTAATATAATTAATGCGTTCACAGAATTCAAGCTGGCCAAAATTTCAAGAGAGCATAACATTCATGCACACAGCCTAGCCACCTTTTCTAGTACATGTAAGCTTCCTTTTGAGCCAAACCATCACTTTACTGCTGAAATAAAACGTAGGCCTGTTGTCCCAAATAACGTTAAAGACTGGCAAGTTTTTGCAAATGATGCCCAGATCAACAATTTCCTCACCCTTGAGCAGGAGTTTTCAAATATCAACATTGACATGGATGCTATGAACGATGTCCAACAGCAAACAAATGAAAACCAGCAGGCTGTAATAGCTGCAATAGCCAAACAAATCCTAAACCCCACTACTTTTGACAAAACAAACATAGAACAGCTAAAACAAATGCATTTGGAAGAAATTGCCAAAACAGAGGCAGAGATCATTGACTTAAAGGACAATTTTCCGCCTGCTGACCTAACCCCATTAGAAGACATGTTTGACGCTAATGATGTTCCAAAAAATCCAAAATTACAACCATTGAACGCTGCTATAGAAGAACACAACATTGGGATAGCAGAGAATCCCAAAATGATCAAATTGTCCAAAAATTTACCACCCAATCAAAAGCCCAAGTACATTGATTTGTTTAAAGAGTTCCAAGATGTATTTTCTTGGAGTTATGAGGACTTGAAGTCCTATGACACTTCAATAATTGAACACACCATTCCCTTAAAACCAAACCAGAAACCTTTCAAACAGAAACTTAGAAGAATTAACCCTATGCTTCTTCCCATTATTGAGAAGGAAGTAAAAAGGATGTTTGACGTAGGCATAATAGCACCCATCAGATTTTCTGAATGGGTATCCAATCTGGTTCCCACAACAAAGAAGACAGGTGAGATTAGACTCTATGTAGATCTGAGAAATTTAAATCAAGTCTCCCTAAAAAACCACTATCCTTTGCCCAAGATGGATCACATCCTACAATGAGTAGTGGGGTCATCTAGAATCTCTTTGCTAGATGGATTTTCAGGTTTCAATCAAATACTTGTTCACCCGAATGACCAAGACAAGACAGCCTTTACCACACCATGGGGAACATTTAAGTATGTTAAAATTCCATTCAGACTTAAAAACGCTGGTGCTACCTTTCAAAGAGCAATGGATATTTCTTTTGCCAAAGAAATACATGACTTCCTAGTTGTCTATCTGGATGATCTCACCCCATTTTCCAAATCCGATGAAGAACACCTCAAGCACTTGAGGAAAATTTTCATAACATGTAGGAAATATGGAATTTCCTTAAATCCCAAGAAGTCCATGTTTGTCCTTGAAGAAGGAAAACTACTTGGCCACATCATATCAAAAGATGGGATTAGAATAGATCCTGAAAGAATCCAGGCCATCCTCCAAATCCCTTATCCCAGAAACATAAAAGAGCTGCAAGCATTCCTTGGAAAAATCAACTTCTTAAGCATATTTATCCCAAATCTAGCTGAACTGATACGAATATTAAACAATATGTTAAAAAAGGATGCTAAGGTAAAACGGTCTCTTGAAACCAAGCAAGCATTTGAGAGTATCAAAACGGCCTTAACCCTAACCCCTGTCCTCACCAGCCCACAATTTGACAAAGATTTTATCATTTTTTCTTTTGCATCTGATCATACTATAGCTGATATCCTTTCTCAAAAGGATGAACAGGGAGCTGAAAAGCCGATTTCATTTTTCAGTCGAGCCTTAAGAGACGCCCCTTTGAAGTACCCAATCATGGAAAAGTAGGCCTATGCGCTCGTTAAGGCCATCAAGGATTTAAGAGTGTACATTTTATATTCACATGTGATTGCCTATGTCCCAAGTGTTGTTGTAAAAGACATACTAACCCAAGAGGGATTAGAAGGCAAAAGAGGCAAGTGGATAGCAAACATCCTTGAGTATGACATAGAAATAAAACCAACCAAACTGATAAAGGGACAAGGTTTAGCCAAACGGATGTCCGAAACAAACTTTCAAGCCTTAGACATTAACCAACTGGACAATGAACAAGAGCTGGCGACTCCACAGATCAGTGAGACCTGTTTGCAATCTCCATGGTATGCTGATATATGTTTTGTATTGTTAAACATGTTTGCTCCCGCAGGATTGTCCAGAACCAAGAAAATATTTTTGCAAATGAAAGCTTTAAAGTTTTGTGTCATAGATGGTGCATTATTTTGGAGAAATAATGAAGGTATATTGCTTAATTGTTTAACCATGAGTGAAACTAAGAATGTCATGAAAGAATTCCATGCAGGTGACTGTGGAGGACATCTATATTGGAAGTCCACTGCTGATAAAATCTTAAGAGCTGGTTTCTATTGGCCCTCTCTTTTTGCATATGTAAAGAAGTTTGCGATGTCATGTCACAAATGCCAAATCTTTGAGGGCAAAAGAAAGTTGTTGCCCCTGCCCCTGAAACCCATCTCAACCGAAAAACCTTTTCAACAATGGGGTCTTGACTTCATTGGAGAAATCCATCCCTCTTCCTCTGGCCAGCACAAATGGATCCTAACAGCCACCGACTATTTCACTAAATGTGTTGAAGCCGTCCCCTGCAGGAAAGCCAATGACACCATCATCATCCAATTTCTTGAATGCAATATCCTTTCCAGATTTGACTGCCCTGAGAAAATTATCACTGACAACGCTACTGCCTTAAAATCCAAAAATATGGTTAGTTTTTTCCACAAATTTCATATTACCTTGGGCCACTCTACAACCTATTACCCTCAAGGCAATGGCTTGGCCGAATCATCTAACAAAAGCCTCATTAACATCATAAAGAAAGTGCTAGAAGAGAACAAGAAGAACTGGCACAAAAAGCTGGTAAATGCCCTATGGGCAGACAGACTTTCAAGCAAGAAATCCATTGGAATGAGCCCTTATGAGCTGGTATATGGCATGGAGGCCAGATTCCCATCATCCCTGGGCATTCCTATTATTAGACTGTTACAGGAAATTCAGGCTGAACCTAATGACATTCAAAGAAGGATTAATCAGACCATTCATCTTCAGTAAACTAGAGAAAAAGTTTATGAGAGAGCTCAAATTTTGCAAGAAAAACTCAAAAAGATGTTTGATAAGAGAGTTAAAGCTGAGGATTTCTACATTGGTGACAAAGTTCTAAGATGGGACTCATGAAGAGAAGACAAGGGCAAACATGCCAAATTTGATTTTTTATGGAAGGGACCATTCGTTATTTCTTTTGTTCAGGGAAATAACACTTATTTTCTCAAGTCTGTAGAGGATAGTTCTGCTGAAGAAGGCCCTGTCAATGGCCGTATGCTGAAACATTACCATGATCCCTTTTAAGGGATACAATGCAGCTTTGTATGTATCTTTTGTACGGTCATATTTGTATATATCAATGTTTTGTTTTATTTTTCTGAATGTTAGAGGAGCAACAATAAATCTTGTAAAGACACAGCCAATACAAGTGTTCCAGTTTTAAAAAGCTTTGTCTTTGTACTAATTTCGACAAAACAGCAAGAGTGGCACAAATCACATAACAGCAATTCATGGTAAAGGGGATTTGTTTACAATCTTCAGTCGAAAATATCAAAACAGAGGAGTATTTTAGTTCATATCAGCACCCTTGGTCAAAGAAAAAGTAAAGCAAACACATCAGTTTTTGATCCATGTTTTGAGAATGTTTGAAAGGCAATACTCAAGAAACATTCTACATAATAGCAAGCACGCAAAATAACGTAGGCAGTGCTATGCATTTCACAATATTCCAGTTAAGGAGAAGGGCGTTCATATTACAAAGTTTCAATTATCTAACAGCCAGCATAAAGAAGCTCCTTCAATCCACAGTAACCACAGAAGATCAAGGCAGTCTGACCTATTGTTCTTGGCTTTTCGCAAGGAAAAACCATCCCCAAGTGGAGCCACTGTTAGCCTCTTGTTGCGACAGGTGTTCATTTATCATGATTGACATTTTACATGCCAAATATGTCATACTTCGCATACTGCAATGTTCCATATTTCCAGAAGAGACCAAAGAAGAAGCCATGAAGTGTGCTAGTCCAAATACCACTGTTGAGTTCCAAATTTTGGTGACTTAACCATTTTTAAAAGAATGTTCTATAAAAGGGAAGGCCAAACAGCTTAATCTTGGACTCCCTAGTTTTCAATTTCCTGTTTTAGAAAATAGAAAATGATATCTGTCCAAACAGCTTAATCTTGGCAGATCTGTAGATAGGTAGAGAATCAAAGGAGCCCAACTGCTTAATCTGGGCCCTTGGCAGAAATAAGTATAAACTTAGATAGGAGAACAGAAAAAAAGAAGTTGGGTCTGCAAGTCTAAGTGCACCCACCAAAAGAAGAAAAAATGTTAGGAAAGTAGGCTGGGTAGGAAGTTTTCGAGGTTGCAGAATGATGATCCATGATCAATTTTGTGGTTCTAAGTGTTATACCTTTTCAGATCATAGTCAGGATGCCGTTTTTCATCTGGAGGAGCTCAAACTGGACATAACTAACTCCCCTCTCTTCTTATTCCCCAAATCACTCACTAATTTTCCCAGAGAGGTCAAGATCTGCTTGAGCCTCTTAGACTCATCATGTTCCATAACAGTGGCCTTGGTGAAGATTTGCCTTACTCAAGGATTTCCATTCTTCTTTCACAAAGTTCTATTTCCCTAAAATAGCCTAAGGTTCCTTACCTTAGTTCTTTCTCATCATCTTCATATTAACCACTAACTCTATTATGTAAATCCCTATCTGTTTTTCCCCTCCCCTACTAAATCTATGTTAATAACTCCCCTATGTACATACCCCACCTCATAGCACTATAGCTATGTATTTTTCAGTTCTGGGACACAGTAGTCCACCTGGGACTATTGGGAACCCATCCATGTCATGAAACTGGGATTGGTCTAAACCTCTGGTTAGACCAAGAACCTTTACCCACCTCGGTGTCCTCAAAACCCTATAACTCTACCCCTCCGCATTCATTTGCACAAAGATAATGTTTAAAGTGTTACTAAACATTAAATTTTGTTCTTCCCCGCTTGTATAAACCCACAAAACCAAAGTATAAACCCTTCCCGCAGCGTTTATGAAGATCCGAATATTCGCGCGCCCGTCCATTATTCCCCCGTCGATTCACCTATTCTGTCCACCGTCGGATCGGGCCCTCCCCATCCGATGGCTCTCAGTGATTTCGGAGGCGCCCCGCTGCTCGGCTGTTAGCTTCTGATGGCGAGGCGGTTTCTCCACTGTACTAAAGACACTTGTCCACTTTTTATTGCATCGAAAGGGCTCTAACATATACTGCCCTCGTATAGAAAGCGGTCCGTTGAAACCGCTTTCCACCTTCTGTATATGTGCCCCATGTCACTTATCCAGTTCTACGTGTCTGCCTCGTCACCACGCCACGTTACCTGCACAACATTGGCCTCCTGCCGAGTCACCACTGCCACGTCATCCACCGTACATGCTGACGTCACCCTGCTAACATCATCATGCCACGTCATCCGCCGTACCATGGTCCCACCTGCTGACGTCATCATCAATTCTGAGGCAAAAGGCGAAAATTGTGCTTAGGAAGCCCGAATTCAAATTCCGAGGCAGTTTTTCATTTGCGATTAGCGCCTAGTGCTAATCGCGCATGGCTACGGGAAAAGGGCCGAAGTGGAAAGACCCTCATTGCACAGCCCTCAGCAAGCCCAAAAGGCGTTGAACGACCCATTTTTCTTCGCGAGGCATGCAGAAAGGATCAAAAGATAGTTCTAAAGGAAAAAGAGGGCTGAACAACGGCCATTAAGTTTTGATTTAACCCATAGCGAAAGAGAGAACCGGCCCGATTCGTTCGTCAAAGAGTATCAGAGGAAGGATGAAGTGGCAAAGAGTATCAGTTAGATTTTTAAATGAAAATCTTCAGTTCCCAAAGCAGGTCAACATTGAATGGCCTCTAACAAAGTCAAATCAAGAGGTGGAAGCCCATCCCAGCTCTCAAATCACAGTTAAAGCACTTAAAGCCACCGAACTACAATGGAGGAGAAGTCCATGCATAGTTATTGCAGAAGCACTACACCGAGCCACCAAGGACAATGCATTAATTCAGTTTGGATACGGCTGCCCTCAACATAGCCCAAAGATATTATCTTGCATTTATTTCTGATAGGTTTAAGTTAAAGTAATCTTTTACTTTCAGACCTGTTTAGGTCACAGCTGTAATAAACAATTTTGGAGAATTTTTCCTATATATACCACCCTCTGTATTGTTTCAAGGGTTGGTCGATTGATAACTTTTCATTAGAGACTCGCACTGTATGTCTGAGACTTTTTCTTTAGTCAAAGATTGCTGAAGAGATTGGAGGAATGACTGTCTGATGTGTTGTTAATGGTCTCTGGAGACTGAATCATGGAATTCTTGTGCTGCAACATGAATCAAAAAGTGCCTCCTACCTCTATTTTCATTTTTACCATCTAAATAGCAAAAATAAAGATTAGCTTAGAACTTGTTTAATTGCACTCTAGGCTCAATTTCTGCTGTTTCTTTATATTTTCATCTAAAATGAATTGGACATGAATATGAATTCCCTGTGGCTTATATTTACCCTAATTCACATGTGTTTGATAGTTATCTAGGGATTCTTTACTGCCCCTAGATAGAGCTAATTCGCCCTTCTCTGTTAAGTTGACTGAGAGATTCTTAATTGCCTCTCCTTCCTTAGCATTCTTTCCATCCTTTAGACTTTGAAAATTGTTCCGTGTGCATCTACCTTGCTCCTTATTCCTCCCGTGACAAGGAAAACGCGCCAGCAGTCTTACTCCTTGACTCCATGCCCAATGGTTTGAAACTTTCACACTATACCTGCCTCTTTACCTGAAAACATCAATCTTCCCACCAAAACACAAACGACACCCTAGAACTCAATAGCTCGCCTAAAATCATCATCAACAGAGCTAAATCAGAAAGAGAGAGCCCTCTCTGATTGCAGGTGGGCTAGAACCTGCAGTCCAAAGTTGGTTTGTGGTTACCTCGGTCGTATCCCTTTACTCCAACCTGGGGGACAACCTGAGTGATAACAGGTTTGAACTTTGAAGTTGGCATTTATAACTCATTGGTAATGAATTACCAATATGATGCTTCATGGAACATCTCATTTCATGTTTGAAACTTTAATATTCTTGAATCTTCGTTATAGTTTGGTTATTGGTAATGGTTACAAGTACAACTTTAGTGACGACAAATGTTATATATTGAATTTTGAAAATTTGAGATTTTAAGGTTGATGAGAATTGAGATGTTTCAACTTTTGGACCTATGATTGATGAAGTATATCTTATTAACTACTAGATGAATGATGTTATATGGTTTAATCCATGTTTTAATGTTTTTCTATCACTAATTAATCATTCTACATGATTTTGTTGACATATATATATATATATATATATATATATATATATATATATATATATATATATATATATATATATATATATATATTATAAAATTCTCTCCACAATTTGCTTCTGACCTGGGATCTTTTGAAAATGTCACTCCCTACTCTCGCTTCCTTGTTCTGCTCCCAAGCAACCATGCTTAAATTTGTATTCAGTATTACAACTGTTGGGCATGGGATCCCCCGCAACATGTTTTTTGGGCTCAAAGCTCAAGTTTGGTCAAGTATATTGTAAGACTCCACAAATTGCGGGCGCGGAGAGCGAGGTCTAGGATGAGTCATAGGGTTGTCTGCCCTAAAATATTGTAATTTAATTTAAAGTTGTGTCAGCCTACCCATGGTCCGTTGACCATGGGATTGTATAAATAGAGTGAGGCTCTAAGTGTAAAGAGAGCGAAGGATAGATAGAACAACAAAGGCATGGTTCGAGGTTAGAGTTAAATCTGAAGTGTACTGGATCATAGTAGTAGGAAGAGGCTTTACAGCTGAGTGCACAGAGGCCTAGTACAGTCTGTAGCTGAGTGCGCGGACCCCTGCAGCTAAGTGCGCAGGGTGGCGTCGAGTCTGTACTTGTGATTGAAAGTTAATAAAGTGAAGTTTATTCTCTGCATCTATTCTTGAATCCGTCTTTCGATGTTATACATTACTTTTACTCTGTTTATTTACTATGCGCAATTTGTAATACTTGTATGAATGCTTATATATGAAAATAATCTAAGTAATCAACTAAAAAAGCCTAATTAAGGAATACTTTGGTAAATAGCATGGGTCGCGCTATGACTAGAACCGCACGAAGACTGTATCACAGGGTGCGGGGTGCCCAATGGTGTGCGTAGTGCAGTAAGTGCGAAGGTTGTACCGCATACCAATCACCTCATATCAGACATCCCCAGGGTGCGGAAACCTAGTTCTAGCACCCTCCCATACTACTTCGGGTTATACCTCAGTCCATGCTCCATGGACTGTTGCCAAAAGGGCGAGTAGTACTAGTATTTTCTTGGCTAAATCACTTTTGAACCTAGGTCAGGCCCCACTAAGCCCACAAATGGTTCTGTTGTCGAGACTGGGATCTACATAAGGGATGTTTGATGTCATGCCACTAGAACCCAACAAGGAAGGAAATTGAAGAGTGGTTGGAAAATAAGATTCACGAGTTCGTGACACAGGAAAATAGAACTCCACAAGTATCTAAGAAAAAATGGTTAGAGTGCTACGTGTATACAGAAATACGTGAGATTTCCTTCGCATCCTTTCCTTCTGAGCTATATGAGTGGATCGTGAAGTTAGCTAATAGGGAGGGAAGGTGTAGGCTCGACAAACCAATAGTGTGGACTACGGAATTACTACGCATACTAGAAGCATCAGAAGATAAGATTGTGTGAGCTATGGACCATTGGCTCGTCTGGATCATAGGGGGATTTATCATTGAGTTTGTGGTAGACATGACCATGAGCTACAGTGAGGCAGAACGGCGCTTTCTCAAAGGACTGCGAGGTAAGTATATTAAATCTTTGAATACTTGGATTAAGATGCTATTGTGTGAAAAAAGGGTCATGCGAATACATCAATGTTTAGGACTACGCAGAGCGGAAAGATCTACAAAAGTAGTAAAGAATTGGAAAACAGTCCCTTAATTTCACCCTCACGAGAGAGTGAGGAAGAGTTTGCTAGGGTCTCCCCAAGAAGCACGGTCAATTTGATAAGGCAGCACATTTCGTGGTTACCACCTCCACCCACACCGCCACCTGCTTCACCTCCCTCACCTCCATCTCCGCCAACTCCACCTCCACCACCTCCACATTTCAGTATGGCGAGTGCGAGCAAACTACCAGTATTCAGAGGAGTAGGGAATGAAGATCAAGACCAATTCTGGTTCATGGTAAGAGCAGTATGGGAAGCATAAGGTGTCACGAACGACAATATTATGAAGGCTACATTGGTGAGTGTACTGCAGGATCGTGCATTAACATGGCCTATCAAGTACTTTAACGACCACCCAAATGCAGGGATAGCGGAGATCTAGAACGCGTTGAATAGGGAATTTAGCAAGCCAAAGTCAAAAACACAGTCAATCATTGGGTTTAAATAAATCGCAATGCTCTCGGGTGGGACTCCGTGGGATCTGGATCAACGATTGAAGAGTATGATCCGCAAAGCCAATATGACATTGATAGATGGACAACATCGCACATGGTTTTTAGCACCTCTGACATCGCACTTGAGGATGGCACTTTCACAACAGAAACTTTCCATCCAAGCCGAAGCATTTGAAATGTCAATGAGATTACATGAGACCCTGATACAAGACCATGGGTTGGGAGTTCAACAAATCCATGTGCAACTACATAATCTGTGTTTGGAGATGTAGAGTTTGAAGTAGGATAATGCACCATGGCTAGAGGTGCGTGAGGAAGTATGGTGCATAAAGTGCAAAGGCTAGGGCCATGACAAGGATCATTGTCCAGTGTTCATGAACTAATTGGCAGGAGGAGGGCTAATGCCATTGAGACTGGAGGCACAAGCAGGGCTGAGTGCGACACCCACTTTATGGTGCGTGATCTGTCAGATAGTAGGGAAGCACACGGCGGATAATTGTCATTTGTTGTAGAAATATACACAGACACCCCATTAATTGTTTCATAATTTCTGCAGGTCAGTACGCCACAATGAGCGCACTTGCCATTGTTATGAGATAATGATGGATCAGACCCCTGCCTATAGGATGCATACTGAAATGCGAGCCCTTGACCCAAATGCGGGGATGGCGCACAATGGATTTCAGGGGAGAGGTCAAGGACGAGGGGAAATGGGACCAGGAAGGGGTCACAGACAGTTAATCTGTTACAATTATGGAGTACTAGGGCACTATGCCCGTGATTGTACCAATCCTACAAGGATATCCTGTTCGTATTATGCTCAGTTTGATCATGAAACCATAGACTGTCCTACTTTGATCACAAGGATGCATGAAAAAGGGGTATTCCAACCTCCCCCGGCTCAGAATATTCAAATTATGAGGTCTGAGCTGTGCGAAGAGGACCCGAATGTAAACATGATGCTCAGAAGTGGTATGACCATGGGAGAGGATACAAGGAAGTAGCCAGAGGAAAGTACACGGGTTGGCAACGCTCCTGCAAAGGAACCCGAGTTTGACTTAGAAAACACAAAGGAGACATTCATGGAAGCTAAGAATAGCTTCACGGAGGCCTCCACTTCAAGGAGTAAGGATCAACCAGAGCTAGGAATGGATCCTTCAATGCTCACTACCTTTCTGGAGACATGCATGAAACTATTGCATGAAAAAAAGGCAGTGAAAGGACTACAGGAGATGATCACCAGATGTGCAGGGTCAGGAGAACCATGCATAGTTTGAAAATTTGGGAAGCATGCATTACGCACTGGAATGGAAATGAGGTTGACTTCACATATTGGTGAGTATGAAATGGATCAGGTAATCTCGGATCTGGGTTTGGACACGAATCTATTACCAAAGCAAACATGGGAATGCATGGGCATGCCCATGTTACAATGGTCCCCTATTCAATTACAAATGGTGAACCAACAAAAGATTTTTCCCATGGGGAGGTTGCAAGGGGTAATAGTTGATATTGAAGGTGCGAGCATGCAGGTGGATTTTGAAGTAATAGAGATTGCCGATGATAGCAATCCCTATCCTGTGCTATTAGGAATAGACTGGGCCACTGATGTGAATGGAGTCATCAACTTGAAGAAGCACAAAATGATCTCCGGGAAGAAGTAATTACGTGTAGTAGTCCCACTGGACCCAGCCGAAGGAGCACACTACACTGAACCAGTGCACAATGATGACAATGATGATGATCTCAATTTTATTTACAAGGTAACTGCATGAGTGTAGGATTGGCTGAATCCAATGGTAGATGGGAGGATCTCGTGGGTGTGTAAAAGCTCCTGAACTTCGGATTCAGATGAAGAAGTAGAGCAATTGCAGAATCTATTACAAAAAATATTGTCACCATGATTTTATGCTGTCAGTGTGAGTCTATCACCACTCATACTATCATCCTTTGCAAGTCTCAAACCTCAGCTCTTCATGTCAAGCCTTAAAAATGAGAGAAAGTCCATGAAAATCTCTAAAACTCTAGTTCCGCACTTTCTCTTACCATTACCTGCGGTCCCGCACCTCTTGGTCATGTTACCTACAGACCTGCCCGCTCTGTCTATAAAGAGTGGGTGCGGACCCCTGTAAAAGTCAAAAAGGCACAACTTTATTCTTAAAAACTCACTTTGGGTTAATTCTGGATGCTTCTAGAAGGAATCTTCACATGGTTGGTTCGCTCCTAGGTGGTTCATGCATCCCATAACTAAAGGAGCTAATCCCTTGGTGAGAGGATCTTATCCCTTTGAAGGAGGACTCTATCCTGTTGAAGGTGGACCTGGTAACTTCCCTGCTCTGCACTATAAATTGAGGAATTGGGCTGGTTGCTAGGGAGGTTGAAAGTTGAACATTTTTGAGGGTAAATGTTGTTGGAATTTAGACTTCCTAATTGAGTTTGAGAGGAGAGATTGCATACCTTTTGGCTTCTTTGGGAAGAGAGTGAAACTTGTCAAGGTAGAGGAGATTCTTGCTCGACCCTAGGAGGAGCTTCTACAACATCAAGGCACCAAGGTTGTAAAGTTCTTCTTTGTTTAAAGTTAATACAATAAAATTCAATTTTCTTAATAAATTGTCTTCTATGGTTTATTTCATGAATTCCTTGATCATCATGATAAATATGGTTTATTATATTGGCTATGCAGGTGTTATTTGATATGTGTGCCTGTTTGTGTTTGCAAGTTCTTTAAAAGGGAGCTCATTTGGACAAACAGAGTGTGGTTTCCACAAACTAGCACTCGACTTAAGGTAGGGTCCGAAACATCTCTTGGCTTTTATTTATAAATCTCATATTTATAGAAAGATAGAATTTGTTTGGTATGCTTGTCACTAGATATCCTTAGATACTAGGGAGATCGGTTTTGTCCACAAGAACGATTTATCCGCCCGACAAAATGGCGACTCCACTGGGGACTTGAATTTTTGGTTTTTGCCTTTGCTTTTACTTTGACTTGAGAAACTATTTCTCTATTTATGGTTTTTGTTTGATGTGTGTGGGATTGGGTAGGTTCCTTAGATTTTGAATTTTTTTTTTTCACGCTTTTGGAAGAGGACCGCACGTTCTGGTTGTAACACAGTGTGGGCATCCCTGCACTTTTGCTTTACACACAAAGCGGTACCACACCTGGTTGTACTAGGGGCCTACGGACCCTGTCAAAATTTTGAAAAACTTAAAATATTTTCATTCAGTTAAGCTTAGGATTTGTTTATGTGTTTTAGCCTCTGCCCAGATCTACACGTGTCTTGTCAGAAACTTTTCATAGGTTAATTCCATTAGCATTTAGGTTTTAGGTGAATTTCTAGAAGTTTTGTGTGCCTGGCTTGATTTTCGTTTGGTCTTTGTACTAACTCAGAGCTTAGAAGCCTTAGAAACCTCAGATCACCCTGGTTTTTGCTGGTCTTCTTATGAGTCTGACCGATTTGTAAAATCTGCCTTTGTTGAGGAATACATCTCATTTTTCTCTTTGCGAAGCTTCGAAAGAACTTGTTTTGAAAGTTTTGGATTTCATTTTTAAAAAGAAAACAAAAGCTGATTGTTTTTGATTAATTTGCTATTCTGAACAAGTTAGTCCTTAGTTTGCTGATAACTAAGTAAAACATCCTTGAAAAGAAATTTTGTAAGCTTTTACTTCAATTAGTTTTTTAGACTTTTTAGATCTCAAGATTAGATTTTTTAATAGTTTTGAGTGTTTTATAAATTTAAAAAAAATCCCTTTTGAAAATTTTGTTTTTGTAGTGTTTGAGTGTTTGAAAAGAAAGGAAAATTTTCGTGAGCATAATTAGTAGTCTTGTTTTTGAGTTTCTTGAAAAAGACAAAAAAGTTTTTATTTTCATTTGTTTGTTAAGGAAAGATTTGTTTTTCAAGCATTTACATTCTCAACTCTTTCTTTCGCTAGAAATTCATTGAAGAAAAAGGATTGTTTATCATCTTAGGTGCATTTTTAGTGTTTTGGAGTCGAGTCTTCACACCATAAAGTTTCATCTCCGCGCCTTTTGACTTAAGAAAAAAACCATAAAAATAACGCTTAAAGTAAAATCAATCTAGAAATCTTTTTATTTCTAGAGCTCTTTATCACCAACATAGCTTAGGCTAGTATCTTGGACTAGGGAGTAATTAACTCTCCAAGATAGTAAAACAAACAAGTAGCTATATCTTGCAGTAGGAGATAAATTCCAATTGTTACATCTATGCTCTAGGAAGCTCCTCTTAAAGGAGTCAAGCACGAGATCGTATCCGAGCCAGTGGGGTAATCAATCCTTCCGGATTGGGAACAATAGAAGATATACACGTATTAAAAATGGTAAACCTCGAATTAACCATTGTCGAGGAGCCTGGGGTCACTTGTTGGTAAACCTTGGATTATGTCAAGGAGCCTTCAAGGGGATTGAGCTTGCTACTCTGCCCTTGCGTGTGTAGCGGATCACAGACTGTTCCCCCAGGTATATTTGTTTCCGTTGGTAACCATAGTGACCATAATCTATAGGATTCTTTCCTAAGGTGACGATGGAGGGAAGATCCCACTGTACCTGGAGCAGACGTCGACTAGAATCACTTGGATTTTCTGGGGGGTTCTCTTCATTTGAGACGGTTTAGTGGAGAAACTTGTGCCATTCTATTCATTAAGCAGGTTGCCAGGGTAACTGTTCCAACCGCCATTTCTGTATTGAATTCTACGACATTGGATTTCATCACCAACTAGTGTTTTCGATACGGAAAGTTATTGTGTGTGTGTGGTTTGACCTCCTAGATTCTTTAGGCATGTGATTCAAAATTGTTTGGTTCTTTAGAGGCTTTAGGTGGTTTTCATTGAGATTTTTCTTTGTTTGCATGTGAAGTACTTAAAATATTTAATCATGGTTGAATTACCGAGGCAGTCCCGTAGACTTCGGGGCCAACCTCCTGAGTTTTCACCAGGCTAGCTTGAAGGGCTACGAGCCCTTGTAACTCCTAGTGACAGTAGATTTGCGTCACCTGAAGAAGGAGAGTCTTCTTTAGTTGTACATCCTTATTATCAAGTTCAAGCACCAGAGTATATTATTGAACCTGTTTCATTTTCTGAAGTTACTGGTAGTTTTTCTTCTACTAGTGAATTAGCCAAGGAACCTGAAATTTTTGAACCTGAAACTGAACCTGCTGCTACTCCATCATTAGGATTTGCATCTCCAACTTCTAGTGGTCCTAGTTCACCCATGGTAGAAAGAGTCATTACCCAAAATCTTCCTTCTGGACTTATTGCTATTGAAGAACTTGTTACTCTAGAAGAAGGTATATCCATCCCTGAAAATCAACCAACTATAGAACTTAGGGAGCGTGAATCGATCTTTTACAGTCCACCTAGGAGGGATGCTTGGTATCTTTCATTGAACAATTTTTTGGAAAGCCCGGGACTACGTTTTTCATCACCTCTCATTCATTTTCATCCAACACCTAGAGGTTATTATCCTCCTTTGAATATGTCGAGACAGTCATCCATGTTTTCTCAATTTCCAAAACCATTTTTATATGGCGGTCCTTCTGTTCCCTCTGGGTATCAGTCACTTACTGGTAATTTTTCGGGAGCATCTCCTCAACCTGTTGAACAAGGGTTATTAACTGGTAATAACGAAACTAAGTCGTTGAGTGTAGAAGATATTCTTATGATGTCAGGTACCATTCCAAATCCGCAACCTCAAGGTAGTCAGTTACCGCCTAGGGGGCAACCTCAAGGTCCTCAATTATTGCCTGGGGGGCAACCTCAAGGTACCCAATTACCGCCTGGGGGGCAACCTCAAGGACAGTACATACCTTCGGGACAGTACATTCCTCAAGGTCAACCCCAGACTCAGTATGTACCTCAAGGTCAACCCCAGTATCAATATGTACCTCAAGGTCAACCCCAGTATCAGTACGTGCCTCAAGGTTATCAACCTCAAGGTCAGTACCCAATCCAAGGTTTCCAACCACCTTCAGGTCAATCATTGGTCCAAGGAGCTAGAAATTTACCTTTGAATTATCAACCCTACCCTCAACCCGATTATGGTCCTCAATATGCTCAACCTTCTATGGGTCCATACCCCGAAATGAACATACTGTGGGATCCATCTCAATCCCAACAGATCTTGCAACTGAACGTGCAGTTGTCATCTCAATCCGGACAACCCTTGGTTTCTGGTTCAACCCATCAATCTGTTCAGGCTACTGTTCAAACTTCTGCACCTTCTGTAGTTTCTCAGCCTGGGCCTAGTTCGCCTCGAACTCCACCTCAAATGACTACGGTAACTGCTGCAACATCTACTCCAGATACCCAACCTACTTCTGGAGTATTAGCAGCTCCAGTTTCTACTGTTCTTGCATCAATTCCTCAAGCATCTTTACCTCAGTCTGGACCTACAATTCAGACTTCGGTTCAAATTCCTGTAGGAAAACCTAGTCCAAGTACGGTTGTCACAAGTCAACCTTAATTTACTTATCAACTGTACCAAGGACAGTACTAATTCGGTCCTGCTGTGCAGAACCGAGTGTATCAGTATCAACCGTACCCTGGATATACTTATCAGCAACCTCAACAACCCCAGTACAGTCCAGTTAATCCTGGTTTTATAGGAGGATATAATATCCCAAATGCAATTCCAATTCCAAGTTATCCTGGATATCCTCCTCCCAGGGCTGGTCTTAAGACCCAGGGTTCTCGAGACCCTAATCATCAGTTACCATTCATTGCAACTTTGGACTCTCTTGATTTGTCATGCCTTATGAATGATCCGATAAATTATCTTCCGTATTGGCCACCAATGCCGAATAAGTTGCCCAGTGACATCCCAAAGCTTGAAGGTAAATCAGGATAGGATCCGTCGAACCATGTGATGACTTATCACCTTTGGTGTGCATCTAACTCCATTTCAGATGATTCAATCTGTTTACGTCTTTTTCAAGGCACTCTAATTGGTCTTGCGGCCAAGTGGTACATTAAGTTACCACGAGCCACTTTTTATAACTTTAGTCAGTTAGCCACTTCATTTTTAACTCATTTTCAGTTGCTTGTTAGATATGACAATGATACGGAATTATTAACTTCATTAAAACAGTCAACGTCCACTTATATTTTAGATCACATTCATGAATGGAGACGTCGATGACGTTTAGTGAAAGTTTTTATTCCGGATCAAATCTTAGTAGAATGGTTTGTCAAATCATTATTACCTAAAATCACTGAGGATGTAGCTAAGGCAGGATTCGTTACTGAAGAGCAAGTAATTGCTCAAGCTCAGTACCTTGACCTCGTTTATACGCAGTTGGGTACGTTACACGAGAAAATCCCCGACCTTCCTAAAAAAAATCAAATAACTGCAGCTCCTTCAGGGTCTCATGCCGCTGATGGTATGATTGTTACAGTTAATATCAAAAGTAAGAAGAAATCTTCCAAGAATTCTTCTCCTATCATTATTTTACCAGATTCCCCGACAGGAGACTCTTCTGCAAAAATTTCTGCCGATATTCATGTTGTAGACTCATCTACGGCCAAATCAAAATCTGGCGGTAAGAAGAAGGGGAAGAAGAAAAATAAATCAGATAAAAATTCAAAACAGAAACCAGATAAAATGGAATATACTAATGAGAAACATAAACCTCGTTATCATTGTCCCAATTGTGATGAAGAGCATTTTACAAGATACTGCCCTCATCGTGATGAGGTTGCGAAAATCGTCAAAGGTTCTCAAATGCTTGCTGTCTTGAAGGATCATTTTCCTAGTCAAGACAGTAAGATGATAGGTTCTTCCTCAAATTCCTCAGAAGAACTCATAATGATGATGTCCCATGTTAGGATTGCAATGTGATCACAAGATTATGGAAGTAAAAGTCTTGTTGTTGGTAAGGAAGCAGAATCTTCTAATTCGAACCCATCAACTTCAACTCTCGGTTCCGATCCGCTACAGATCGAGAAACCTAACCCAAACTTTAATCAAACCGCCCGCCAAGGGTATACTTCGAAAGTCAGCTTTCAATCCACATGCGAGAGCTGCTCAGAACTATAGCATTGTTGAAGATTTAGCCATTTCGCCTTCAACAATGTTAGCTTTAGAGGTGCTGCAATCATGTCCAGCACAGCGTAAATTAGTATTGTCGGCTATAGGAGCTATTGATATTCAGGAATAGAACCTTATAATCTTCGATTTAGAGAATAGTGCACCTTGCTTACCTCATCAAATGGCTTTTCAGATTCCAGTGTTAGTCAAAAACAGACCTTGCTATAGGACTGTGATTGATGAGGGAGCTTCAACGTGTATTATGTCAATCCAGTGTTGGCGATCTCTTGGTTCTCCTACACTTAACCAATCCCCGATGATTGTAAAGGCTTTTGATGGCCATGGGTTCCATCCTTTGGCATTCTACAGGATTTACCTATAGGGGTTGAAGGAAAAACTGTTAATCTAGATGTGGAAGTGGTTGATGCCCCTCTAGATTACAACCTTCTCTTGGGTCGTAGTTGGTCTTACACTATGACTATTTTTGTTTCATCGGTATTTCGGCTTATAAAGTTTCCTCATAATGGAAAGATCATAACTATAGACCAGCTAACTTGCTTTTCATCCGACCCAACCTCTTCTGAAAGTATCCAGCATGTCGGCAAAACAACTATCCCTTATAAGGATGTTGGAGTAGGACTAGTTAAAGATTCTAGTTTACAAGGAACTTTTTCCTTTCCTCCTCCTAAATTATCGCCTTCTATTGTGACCATTCATATGATTTCATCAGACACCATTGTTTATGATGATCCTTGGATCGTACCTTCCGAATCTGAGATGGATTCATTTGGTGATGCTATGCCTTTGAGTCCCTATGAAATTGTGTATCAGGCCGTACATTCGTTTTCTGACCCTTCTTCAAATGAAATTGACCTAATGAATGTGGTCCATGAAGAATCACTTTCAACATCAAACTCAGATTCAACAAATTTTTCCAACCTTGATCATACTAATGAGCAGATCCATGAAATCCTGTCTGTTGATGATTTACCATGGGAAGATCTACATCATAGATCTTCGCTCTTACCTGAGATTGATCATTTTGAAAATGATTTTTCATCTATTTTTACGGCTGATATGTCAAGGAACCTCAGAATCCATTGCAAATTCCTAATTCTGAATTAAATTTGGGGAATATTTTTCGGACACTTCCTATTGACATTTCGGTTAAACCCGGAATTATTGAAAACATTCATATAGGTGCCTCTTGTACGGAAAATGAACTTCAAACATATAAGGCCCTATTTCAAGAATTCTGAGACGTGTTTGCCTGGTCATATGAGGAAATGCCAGGAATTGACCTAGCAATTGTTGTTCATGAAATCAAAACTTACCCGAATACTAAACCTGTCCGGCAACGTTTCCGTCAAATCCACCCGCGAAAAGCTGTTGCTATTAAAGCAGAAGTTCAAAAATTACTTAAAGCAGGTTTCATTTATCCAATTCCCTTAATGGATTGGGTATTGAATATTGTTCCTGTTAACAAAAAGCAAGGAACAATAAGAATATGTATCGATTATAGGGATATTAATCGAGCCTTTCCAAAAGACAATTATCCAACTCCCTATATCGATCAAATCATTGATGATTGTGTTGGCAGTGAAATATTCTCCTTTATGGATGGTTTTTCTAGTTATAATCAAATCAACATTCTAGCTGCTAATCAACCAAAAACGGCTTTCATTTGTCAATGGGGAACGTTTACTTACTGCAAATTGCCTTTTGGGGTGAAGAAAGCTGGGGAAACTTTTCAAAGAGCCATGTCTTACACGTTTCATGACATCAAGCACATTATGTAACCCTATCTTGATGATTTACCTGCTCATTCATTATGTAGAGCCGATCATCTCATCCATTTATGAGAAATATTTATGATGTGTAGGAATTATCGAATCAGGTTGAATCAACACGTGTGTTTTCTGTATAGAAACGGGTCGGTTACTGGGATTTGTTGTTTCGAAAGCTAGCATTCGTGTCGATCCCTCGAAGGTTGAAGCTATTGTCAAATTGCCTCCTCCTTCGACTCTTCGCCAACTCCAAAGTTTGCAAGGGAAAGCAAACTTTTTATGTCGATTCATTCCTAACTACGCCAAGATAACAAAGGGTTTTACCAGGTTGTTGAGACAGAAAACTCCATTCTTTTGGGATGAGATAGCTGACAAATCTTTTGATGCACTAAAACACGCGTTGACCCATGCACCATTATTGCATCCTCCCAACTACAACCAGGACTACCTCTTATATCTTGCCGCCTCTCATTCTACCATCGGAATGGTGTTAGTTCAGGAAGATGAATTCGGTAGTCCTTAGTCGAACCTTAAATTCGACTGAGCTAAATATTCCTATGTGGAGAAATTGGCCCTGGTAGCTGTTCAAGCTGTCCAACGTTTTCATCATTACATTTTACTACGCAAAACTACTGTAATTTCCGACTGTAACCCTATGATCTATATTTTGACAAAAATATTTCTAGGGGAAAGTATTCCAAATGGATTGTAATCCTGCAGGAATTTGACTTGGAGTTTGGAAAATCTAAGTCAAAGAAACCTTTAGTTTTTGCGGAGTTGATGTGTGACTTCCCGCGTGCTGATACTGAAACTGTGGTGGAAGAGCCCATTGCGGACAAATCCTTGTTTCTAATCAGCACTCTTGATCCATGGTATGGAGATATCATCGTTTATCTCCAAACGCAATCCTTTCAACGTAAAATTTCAAGATCTCAGTGTCGGAAAATACGATTCCAATCCCAACAATTCAAAATTATTGGAGATACACTTTATCGTCGTGGGGCAGAATCTGTTTTCTGACGTTGTTTAATTCATGAGGAAGCTGAAAGGGTTCTAAATGAATGTCACTCTGGAGCGTGTGGCGGTCATATGTTTGGGTTTTCCACAGCCCAAAAGGTATTGCGCGCTGTTGGAAATAATACTGAGAGGGGGGGTGAATCAGTATTATTTAGTTCTTTTAATAAATTTTCCTTATTTATACTTTGAATTATTTTTGCATGTCAGTACCGTAAAATAATGAGCATGAACAAGAAAAATAGATAGTCACATCAAAGAACACCAGATATAAGGTGGAAACCCAATGTGGGTGAAAACCACCTGCTGCAATATGTCTTTATCTTCTTTCAAATTAGAAACTCCTTTTACAATGGTTTTGAATTGGTGCAGTCCTTTACCAATACGCAGGCTGCAACCTGCAGAGAGCTACAACTCTCGCTCGTTTTCCAGTCTCTCCTGGAAGGGAGCTACAACCCCCTTTTTATTTCAAGGACCACTTTTCATAAATTTTCAAACTGGATCCAAGAATATCAAATGATCATCAAGTACAAGTAAATCACCCAGTCAACTGCAGTAACCAGATCAATGGTAACAATAAACTAAACCCAGAACACCTTATCAACAGAGGAAAGTCAGTCAAATAAATGCCTTAATACAGATACGCAGTTTTTCTTTCTCTGGCCTGCGTGGCTCCGCACTTCACCTTCTGCTCCCCTGCGTATACCCGCAGAGAGCCTTCTACTGCACCGTGTACCCACGCACTGTTTCTTCAATCACGCCGCGTACTGCTACTGTAGCCACGCACCCACAGATGCTATCATGCTGCGTACTTCTACTGTAGCCACGCACCCACAGATGCTATCACGCCACGTACTTCTACTGTAGCCACACACCCACAGATGCTATCGCGCTACGTACTTACGCACCTGCGGCTTCTGAAGCGTCGCGTACTTTCACTGTGCCTACGCACCTGAACCTCTGTCGCGCTGCATACCCACGCACTGCGCCTTCTTCTGCTCTACATACCCACGCACTGCTCCTTCTTCTGCTCTACGTACCCACGCACTTGCACCGTTAATCACCTGCGTACCTCTGATTAGGGCCGAATTGGCAGTCCACCAGTGTGCCACAGATAGTCAGATGCCCAGATCTGATCATGCGCCCGAGAGATCACGCTTCATAGATTCACTTTCAACCTCACTTTTATATAGTTCAAGCTTTTAAACTGATAACCCAATATTTCAGATCTTAAGATATTCAATTTGCAAAAGATACATTTGCCAAGTGATCTCCTTCCCTATTTATAGTCAAATTATATCCTATACCACGGGCCAAAACCATAAAAACAAGAACGGCGGGCTTAATACCACGGGCCAAACATAAGAAACCCCACGTGAGCGCGCTTCTCTGCCTTGAAGTGAGTGAACTGGGGGTACGCACCTCATGAACGGGTCACCTGCGGGTATGAACGCACTTCCTGGCCGGCGTACCTGCGGGTACGCACCTTTTGAACTATTCTCCTGCGTACCTCTTAATTTCCAACATTTTGAGAGCCTGATCAGAGCATTGCCACCTGTATGAGTTGCCATCAAGTACAACACACGAATCATAGAGGCCATACCAGAAACATAATGCCAACACGCGCTAGCTATTTTTGGTCGTCTTTGTTTAAAGATTGTATTAACGTGGTCCGAAAATGCCACAACTGCCAAATTTTTTATCGAAAGATGCGCGCTCCACCTGCTCCTCTCCACCCTATAATTTCCGTCGGTCCTTTTGCAAAATGGGGTATCGATTTTATTACATGTAACCCTCACTCGACCGGGGGGCAGGCGTATATCATCCTTGCGATAGATTATTTTACCAAGTGAGCCGAGGCAATGCCTACATTTTCGACAAACAGAAAAACTGTTGCAATTTTCATTTTCAATCATATAATTGCTATGTTCGGTGTTCCACAAGCGATTATCACTGATCATGGGCATCATTTTCGAAACATTATGATGAATGAACTAACAGATCAACTTGGCCTGCGTCATGATAGTTCTACTCCATATTACCCACACCCTAATGGTCTGGTTGAAGCCATCAACAAAGTTCTAGTCATTATGATCCGACGAATCATTGGGATTCATAGGTCGAATTGGCATAACATGTTATTTTCAGCGGTTTGGGCGTATCGAACCTTTGTAAAAACATCAACTGGTTTCACTCCTTTCCAACTATTTTACGGTTTGGAAGCTGTGTTACCCATTGAATGCGAAATCCTGTCATTGCAAATGGCCATAGAATTACTTCCAGCCAGTTCCGAAGAGGATAAAAATTTGTTTTACTTGGCTCAACTAGATGAGAATCAACATGATGATGCACTAGCAATCGAAACTCATGCCAAACGTATTAAAGATCAGTATGATCGAAATGTTACACCTCGTAATTCTTCGCAAGGAGACCTAGTCTTACTGTACGATCAAGCAAATGATAAGTTGGGCGCTGGAAAATTCGTACCCATGTGGCATGGTCCTTATGTTGTTAAGTGAAAGCTGGCAAAAGGGGCCTATGAATTGGTAGACTTTGACGGAGTCTCTTTAGGTAAGCCCAAAAATGGTCTTTACCTGAAGAGATATTATGCTTAAATCTGGGTGTGGAAATTTTAGTTAGGTTAGTTTTCTTTCTAGCTGGTGTTTTTTAGATTAGAAAAGTGTGCTTAGTTTAGAGAGTGTTTTGGTCATTATTCCTGCTTATCTTGATTTTACTCTTGATATTGCAGATGTCGATGTCTCTTCAAACATACATTGGTTTTGCTAATGGTGCTTGTCGTAATACACAGAACATTTCTTCCGCAACTTGGGTTATCTATTCACCCTCTGATGAATTGGTATCTACGCATGGGGTAAGCCTCGGTCAAACAACGAACAACATTGCAGAGTATAGTGCAGTGATTGAGTTATTATATGAATCCATCTCATTTGGGATTCAGAGTTTGATTGTGAGGTTAGATTCTGAATTCGTTTGTGTTGCAGCTTAATAGAGTTTATGCCATTATAAATCCAATGTTATTGAGATTATTTTTGAGATTTCATCTCTTGGAATGTGAATTTGACTATATTGAATATCAGCATATTCCAAGATATTTAAATACATTAGCAGATGCAATTGCTTCTTGAATGTTAAGTAGACATTTGCAATAATCAAACAAGTAAATTTAAAAACATTCCATAACATGTTTTACAAGATAGCAGGTAATATTGATATAGCATAGCATAGAAGTGTGTCAAATATACATTGTATTCGATCATAGGTTGAAAAACACCTTATGATCAGCAAAAATGATAGTACAAAAAGAAAAAATGTCATATGAGTCTACAACAGGCGATCATCCTATCACTAGTGATGATCACGATAAGAAACCACCGTATGGGCCACCCTACAAAGGAACCTCCTAAAAGGTCCTGGGACCCCAATCACATAGCACTGTAGCCTAAGACGAATGTCATCTATGCTAGTCTCTGGAATGTCTGTTGTCAAATGCTCTAGATGGTTTTCCAATTCAGCAAGGGTCTTTGTAGATTCGCCCCGTGGGGCTGGTGCTACTGCAGCTGGCTGTTTCCTCTCATAGGGCTGGAGAGTGGCTAGTCACCGTGGACCTACATCTACATTTGAAACTTTTTACTATCAATTTTGGGACGATTTAAAAAAAAATAAAAAATTAAATAAATAAATTAGAAAATATTGAAAATGATTTTACCTGAGTCATCCCATTACTCTCCTGGTGGAAGAGCCATGTCTGGGTCACCACGATAATCCATCCCAGCATAAGGAAAATCCCGAATAGCAAAAACTTGGTTATCTAACCAATGAAAATACTCGGGAAGAAATCGAACAACCTCTGAACCCTCCTCAGGATGATGGGCCATAACTGCAACCAAACGCATCAGCTTGGGCTCTTGGGGAATTCCAGCTTCAACGGAAAGATGCTGTGGGACCAACATTGGGACCCTCTCTAGACCAAAGCTCACAATTAAGAAACCATATCCAAAGTTTTTCAGTTGTCTGTTCTTTGCTCTAGTGAGTTGGCCTTTTACATTAGCCAACACAGCTTCGCACCAGTTGAAGATGGTGCCTCGAAAGCAGTCTACTGCCATCAGAATTTGGGATCCAGTGGCCATATGTAGTGCTATGATTCCGCAGAGTCTGGTAGCAGTAAATGCAATCACTTTGAGTTCAGGACGGGAAATTGTTTTGATATCAATCCCGTTGTCCATGGTTTGGTTGTTACAAATCTCTAGCCGGAGCCTATCGACAGACTAGCCACCTGGCCTAGTCCCGAATAGAGTCAATTACTCACCTCTCTTAGGTAAACCAGTCAAAAAGTAAATGTCTTCCGGCTCCATTTCGAGCTAGTGGCCACCAATAATTAAACACTGGTCCTGCACATTCCACCTGTCTACCAGCCACTGCAGAATGTCCACTTGGGCCCTCATGCCAGGTATGGCCCAGAATTTAAATAAACCACATGCCTTTAATGCATCAATTGAAGGTTGATGATTGATTGCGGCAAGGTCCACATCCTCGTGCTCCCGTTCTCGCAAGCTAAGCATAATGTATACCCTACATTGAAAGAAAAGGTGGTTTAGAACATCTTAAATCAAAGTTTTTGGGCAAATATTGTAAAATTTGGAATTTTAGAACATATGTCGCGGGGACCGCACCCTCTAAGTTAGAGACAGTGTGTAGGTCCGCACTCTGCCTATACAACGGGTGCGGGCCCCTGACTTTTTTCTGCATATGAAAAAGTCGGGGCCCGTAGGTTTCGCTTGCTGCACCTGCGGATCCCCGAAAGCAGGTTTTTAAACAAATTTCTTCCTAAAAAATCAAAATAAAACCCCAAAAACAAATTTGAAACAGTTGAAATGCAAGAGTAAGGTGATGTGGCTTACCTGGAGGTGATGGTGTTCGATTCCAATGGACGGATTTTACGCAATCTTCACGGGAAGTTTCTTACCCAAAAGCTCTCTTTATCACTCTGAAGTCAAATGGTAAAAATGAATTTACAAAAGCCCTTTTATAAGTATTTTTGAATAAATGAATTTTTAATTTGTTTATTTTTCACTTTAAAGAGGTAAATTTTGAAGCATTTTTATTTATTTTAAACAGGTATGAGTAATGTTTGAGTTTTTGTGCAGGATAACCGATTTTTCAAGCAAAATTGATCATTTTCGACAAAAGACATTAGAGTCACCTTTAAGCTCTTTTCTGACTCCTAAAATATGAAAATATTGCTGGATTTTTTTCATTTCAAATTCGATATTGGTTATAAAATGACGTGTCTTTGGTCGCTTTTTTACTTTTTCAGATTAGAGACACTAATGATGAAAAGTACTCCTTGATCGTAATGGTCAAGCGGTTCTCTCAAGTATTATTTTATACTTTTTCGGCCTTGGGGGACACAAATTTACGAAAAAGGACAACCATGGAGTTCTCTTAAGTTTTTTCAAATTCCCAAAAATTGAAAAACTCCAAGTTTCTCCTATACTGGACTCGTTAAAATTTAATAGTAAAGGACCTGTTCAATTACAAACAGGAACGAACCACTCCTTCTTAGGTTTCGAATTTAAAACTAAGTTGGACTCATCCAAAGGATGAGATTATAATCAAGCAAATGTTATCCTCCTCAAGCTTGTAAAAAATAAAGAGGTACTTGTTAGAAATGGTGGGGGAAAAGAGAGAAAAATGAACCTGTTTGTCTTTGTGTCTCAGAAAAACATTTAACTACTCTTGAACACGACACTTTTTTTTCACCTGGGTTGGGAAATCCTTTACCTAACAGTTAATCAAACCATATTGAAAGTCTTCAGCCGGTTTCTGGGTATTGGCTTTGGGTCAATTGTCACCAGACCATCTGCAGTGTCGTTATGTGTTCAAGAGGTCAGTGCAAATAAACCATTCATCTGCAAAATATCTCTCATCCATCTTGACCATCCCTAAGTCAGTCCTTGCAACTGTATTTCTTCAAACTTGATCTATGATTTCGTGTTGTGGGCTTGCCTACGACGAATCACTTTCTATCGACTTCAGCTCATTATCTAGAAAGATGATCTAGAAATCGTTAGTACCTTGGGATTTGCATGCCTCAATGGCAGGTTGCTTGCCTTCGATGATAGGTTGCATCATAGACCTTCGATAAAAGGATTTCGTGAAATGTTCAACATCAACACACCTATTCACATTTCATGGATTGTACTGAGTAGTTTGAGAGCCATTGAAATTACTGGTGGTTTCTCTCACACTTGTTAACAGTTTACATCATTGACTGGTAATCAATTGGTTTCTACCATGTTTGACTTCGACACGTTCATTCACATGGATAGAATCGTAGTATTTCAGGAAGTAGAAATCAAGACCCTGGATCTAGTTTCCACCATCCAAGTTGCGAGGAATTTTGTATTCATTATACAGTAGACTATTCATAAATAGATGGATGCATCCATACTGTGTCTATATGTGTATATACTTGTGATGTATTACAAGATCATTTCTACATCAGAGTAGTTTAGTTATTTTTCTAGCCAGTTTTGATCTGAGCATGGGAATGCCTACCTCAGCGATGATATGATATCATATATAAATTTTGTATTGAATGTTTTTACAGGTTCCAACCAGGCTCTCCACAAGATGATCCTCGAAATGATAAACTACTTCACTCTTCTTAGATGATAAATGAAATCCTCATCTACTACAGACTTCGCACTTTAGGGCGAAATTTTTTACACAAAATATTGTCACCATGACTTTCTGCAGTCAGTGTGAGTCTATCACCACTCATACTGTCCTCCTTTGCAAGTCTCAAACCTCAACTCTTCCTGTCAAGCCTTAAAAATAAGAGAAAGTCCATGAAAATCTCTAAAACTCTGGTTCCGAACTTTCTCTTACCATTACCTGCGGTCCTGCACCTCTTGGTCATGTTACCTGTGGACCTGCCCGCTCTGTCTCTAAAGGAGTGGGTGTGGACCCCTGTAAAAGTCAAAAGGCACAAGTTTATTCTTAAAAACTCACTTTGGGTTAATTCTGGATGCTTCTAGAAGGAATCTTGATGTGGTTGGTTCGCAACTAGGTGGTTCATGCATCCCATAACTAAAGGAGCTAACCCCTTGGTGAGAGGAGCTTATCCCTTTGAAGGAGGACTCTATCCCTTTGAAGGTGGACCTGGTAACTTCCCTCCTCTGAACTATAAATTGAGGCATTGGGCTGGTTGCTAGGGAGGTTGAAAGCTGAACATTTTTTAGGGTAAATGCTGGTGGAATTTAGACTTCCTAATTGAGTTTGAGAGGAGAGTTTACATACCTTTTGGATTCTTTGGGAAGAGAGTGAAACTTGTCAAAGTAGAGGAGATTCTTGCTGGACCCTTGGAGGAGCTTGTACAGCATCAAGGCACCAAGGTTGTAAAGTTCTTCTTTGTTTAAAGTTAATACAATCAGATTCATTTTTCTCAATAAATTGTCTTCTATGGTTTATTTCATGAATTGCTTGATCATCATGATAAATATGGTTTATTATATTGGCTATGCAAGTGTTATTTGATATGTGTGCCTATTTGTGTTTGCAGGTTCTTTAAAAGGGAGCTCATTTGGACAAACAGAGCGTGGTTTCCATAAGCTAGCACTAGACATGAGGTAGGGTCTGAAACATCTCTTGGCTTTTATCTATAAATTGCATATTTAGAGAAAGATAGAATTTGTTTGGTTTGCTTGTTGCTAAATATCCATAGATACTAGGGAGATCAGTCTTGTCTGCAAGAATGATTTATCTGCCCAACAGAATCGGTTGCACGAAGTGATGATGTTGAATTGCAACATGATGGTTAGATCACTGTGTTGCATGACAACAAAGGCAAGGGAGCTATTGATCTATGATGGATTGACAATGGTGGATGAATTCTTGAGAAAATTTGAAAGTGCAGTACCAGAACACCAGCGGTTCAATGCGTTGAAGTGGGCACTTCGCACAAAACCTGCACAATGGTGGGGTACACATCAAGGAAATTTTGAGGACTGGCGTGGATGTAGAAGGATGATGTGACTACGGTTTGAAAGGCCCCAGATTCAACCAACAGTCGATTAGCAAGGACGGAGCAACTTGTGCGCCCACATGTCTCGATGGGTACAGACATGTGCTGTGCAACCCGCACAAGCACACCCCAAACTCAGGATTGAAAATCAGAACACGAGGTAGCAGTATGAAAGGCGACATGCACAACAAACATTCCACGTGGAAGCATTCAATAAGGTGTGAGGAGTCCTGAACAGAGTTCACCAAGAAATAAGAATGGATTGGGACCTGCGTGTACCAGTAGCTCGATGGGCCTATAGGACCATGTGCAAAAACTTGAGTGCGGAGATGACTCCAAAGCTAAGGAACAGAGTTGAGACCATAATTTTGGAGGGAAGGAATCCTCATGCAATAGCTTGAATAATTGGGACAGTATGCAAGGACCAGGACGAAGGAATTATGCAGCTACGCAAGGGAAAACATATGTGGATTCAGGAAGCCATTCAACGAGGGAAACTTAAACTTTGTGAACTCGAAGAAGATCAGGTACAACAGAGGAAGAAAAGCATGGTAATGGACGCGGAGATCAAAAAATTGGAAAATAAAGTCACGCAAGCATGTCTCATTGATAAACTAAGAATGACAAAACAAGATACAGACAAACATTCTATGGCATTAGAAGATTGTCGCCAAGAGTTTGTGACTCTCCTACCATGGCTGCAACCGCATCTTACCAAACAAAGTAACCAGGGGAGCGCACTGCATAAGGATGAACATGTGGCGCTAACTATCGGGAGGGTAATTGAGGAGTGCCCGTGGACTAGGTTGGAAGGTGAATTGAAGTCTCACATAGGTGGTTCGACCACCTAACTAGCCGTAGGGATCACAGTCTCAGTGCTCCTAGTAGTTGAAAGAAAGCGCGGGACTCTAAAAGTGTCTATGAAGTAGCTACACGATAGGGAGGTTGCATGCAAGATTGACATGTCACAAGGGTCACGCCCATGCAGAGGGGTTGTGCGACCACGCGGGTAGGCTGGGAAGTGACCATTGGTGTCATTGTTCATGAAAAGATGTCCAATTTAAGACAAAAAGGAGCGGGCGATGAGCAATTAAGACACGAATTAAGAGCTAGATTTTGGATGATCTGCCGCCAAGAAGGCATTAATGACTTAAAAGTGGGGTAAATGGTTGAATTCAAATTCAAAAATGCTATAAAACCCTTAGGTCTCACCACGAGACAACACTTGGTTGTTTGAGATTTGAGTGATTACAGAGCAATGAGCACCGAGCACTCTTACCACCATTGAGTATGTGATAGAACATATCTCGTGTAAACACGATGACTGCTACTAGACCAGGGGTGTGATTTGCTGAAGATACCGCTGCTGAGGCCGCAGAGCCCCATATGGTCCATGACGAGCCCAGAGATGTGGCAGTTGCGCCAGACGTTCCAAAATCACCATGGACGCCGCGGCCGAAGAAAGATAAGCAAACTATGGGACCAATCTGCGTATCCCCAAGAAACCCTCGGTTCAGCAAGTTGTCAATGGAAGAAAAAGGCAAAGCTGACACCATTGAATCATATGAAGAGGAGGAAGACTTATAGGCTATAATTGATCAGATAGAGGAGCAAGATGATGTGGAGGAGGATGTCCCACCAATGCCTTCTGCAACAAAGTTACCCACGTATGTCCCTCCATGGAAAGGGAAACTTCGAGCGACCAAAGACCTAGAGGCCATGAAGAGTGTGCTCCAGACCCCGCTCCTCCTCGATGACATTACTTTTGAAGGTCCACCCCTCGGCCAAGTGCCTACCCTGATGTTCAAAGATTGGGACCTCGCAGATAGTGAGAAGCTCCTGCACCTGACGATGGAAAGCTTGATGAAACAAAAGTTGGAGGGGCCAATGATCACATTGGAGCTGTGAAAATTCTTGTGCAGAAGGAGAAGGCTGGGTTACTTCATCTATGATGGATACCCCACTTTCACCGCATGCCCATCACCATTTTCATCATCAGGCAGCTGTTGTGCCTAGTGCATGATGGGTATCTATGGCTGGAGCAGCTTATTCCCATCACGAAAGAACGTATTCACAAGATTTCTTGGCTTCCCTGTAAGGGAAGGGACCCGAGGGAAATAGATGGTAAAAGTAGCAATTTGGCTCTTGTGGAAGCCATGAAAACCAAATACAAGTTGGAAAAGAAGAAGCACGACTATGCAATTGCGAGTATCAAGGAAAAAGGCATGCACGCAGCCACCCAGCTCCTGGCTGGAAAATTAATGCGGAAGTGCCATGCCGATGAAGTACCAATGCCTGTGCTTGCACTGGCCGAGTAGTGCATGGAGAGGGTGCAGTTCAACTAGGCTGAGTTCCTCTATGATGAATTTTTTATGAATTGTAAGGAGGTCCAAGAGCAAGGTAAGAGCTTCCACTACATGTGGTTTCTCTTATCCATCTTGCTCGTAGCAAGCAAACTACCGATAGATAGCCAGTTCCCACCTATCGACGAGGACCTTCCAGAGGCCGCAAAGTACACTTCACCCTAGGCCATGAAGGACGCAAATCAGATTCACGCAATCAAGGTCTTTTGGGTGCTGATGGAGGCAAGAATCCGAATGTGGATCAATAGAATACCACGGTTGTCGCCCAAAGTGTACACCACTCTGCAGAGCTTTGCAGAGTTCAAAGTGGACATGCACAACATTCATGTTTGGGTGTGGAAGGATCCAGCAAAGGAATGGAAAAAGCTTCCATTTATTGCTACTGATGACACCATCGTCACAGCATTGGAAACATGGCCTCCAGAGTGGTGTGCCCCAGACTTGGCAAGAATGGAGAAGGCCGCGGCCCAAAAAAGGAGGAAGGACACCAAGATGCGCATCACACAGCTGGCCAAAAATATGCACTAGGAACAATAAGCAACCTCACAACAGAAGACGGTCGATGCAGCAACATTAGTGCAGACGGTAGAAACAACAACAATGCCAATAAAGGAGGCTGAGGGGGACCATGAAATGTCCATAGGATAGGAGGCTGAGGACATCAACCTGGAAGAAGAGTGTGCATGTCCGAAAACTACCTCACAACAGTGGAAACGACTGCACATCCCTGAGAAACCGGTCCACAGAAAGAAAATGAAGGCATGCAAGACGTCCATTGACCCAATCACGCTTACAGAAGGTGATTTTTTTGACATAGGCAAAACAGTTTGCGATGTCACTAAGGACGTGCTCCAAGAAGTGATGGTGGAGCAAAACACTATGTTGGGGACGTTACGAACGCAGTTACAGGGGCTACAGGTGCCACCCCTCAAATAAAAATGATGGCCCCATATGCCGCAGCAGGTACATCAGAGACGGAACAGATGTTGCAAGCTCGCGTGACCAACAATTTCGTGTTCCCCGAGGGCACGTTAGTGGTAGTGAACGAAGTTGACCAAGTTGCGGTGGGCAAGATTAACGGGTTGAGTGCAAACTTGGATGCCTTTCCACGAGAAACCCTGTACCAGTTAAAAGATGGGATCATAGCCGAGCTCTGCACCAGAGAAGGTCGTGTGCTACAGTTATTGATTGAACAAAGGATTAATCTGGAACAACTCAACTGACAGCATGATGAACTCATTTTGTAGACTCAAGGACTGGTGCAAGCGGTGGACGTTGCCTATAGAACTATCCCGGAATTGGCTGTGGCGACCGATCTACCAGTAGGAATGCGAATTCACAAATTGGCCAAGGAGGAAGGAATGAGGATACAGTTGGACCTCAACCTCTAGATTTTTGAGCTACGATTAAAGGTGCAGTCATCCATGCCCCCGGAAGTTAGGGAACAACGCACTAGCACTATCTAAAAAGGGTTGGAGGCAATAGGAAAGGAAGTGCAGACCTGTACTACTATGTTGGAAGAATCCTTCGTGGTACTCAATCCTATTAACACCTAACCCTTATGATTGGGTGAATATATGTAAATAGATAAATAAGAAATATGAACAGTCATCGGGAGATGAACTGAACAGTCTCTCCCTCATGTATATAATGAAAACCTTCCTAATGGAATACAACACAAAAATCATTTTTGACTTATGGAGTTACTGCCTAGCCTGACATGGTATCAGAGCCAACTCCTTCTTTTTTAAGCTCTTATGTCTCTTGTAACTCCCTAGTCTACTCTCCATATAGAAGTACTGCTCCTCCATACAATTAGTTGTCCATATAATTTAGGGCCTGACACTGCCTGCACTCTCTGGCTCTTTGGACTGTCCATAAACGTTTTCTGCCATACTGTTCAAAGGAATCAAAGTCCATTAAGTCCATAAACATTTTCTGCCATACTTATTCCACTGAAAGTTATCGCCTATGCCATTATCGTAAGCCCGTACAGCCCGTTTGAGGAATCATTCCAATCTGTATGTCTATCTCTCTATTCTTTTGATCGGTTCAGTCTTTGGTCTTTGAGACACTAATATGCAAATTAAAGAGCTCTTTCCCTGAGATGATTCTTACTGATACCAGTCATTAGCTTCCAGTCATAAGCGTATATGCCCCGATATTTTTTAATGCTGGCCAACTGACCAAGCTCAGAATCGGATTCACATTGAGCATTTTTGTGGTTGGAATCTGGTTTGAATCCCATTCGAACCGTAATCCCCACAACAAAAATGGCACTGTTTTCAAGAATTCAATGTGTGCTCAGAGGGAAGTCGACTGTTGGTCTCCCAATTCTGAAGGGTTCATTGTTTGTTGCGAGGTCTTCGCCCATTGGCCTGAAGAACGCTGCTGCGTGAATGATGCTTTGAAGTTTTTACATAAAGTTGGCTTGATGTTCCATATTATCACTGATTCAAATAAATGTGTTCCATGTGAGTTCATGAGATTTGAACTGTTTTCAAGTGCTCCTCGTTGTTCTTTTTCTTCTCTGCATCAGCGTATGGTATATTTTTCAGAACTGCATATGATATTGATATCAGATTTCATTTTGTCATATATATATATATATATATATATATATATATATATATAGATGATGGTTGGCATATAAGGGGGCAGACATCAAAGGAGATGAATCTGACATGAATCTTGAGTGATAGGTGGAGCTGAGTGCTACTTCTAGTGTGGATATATCATGTATTGTATTGAAGTTTTATATTATATACGTTGAGATTAGATTGGTGAAGACCAAATTCAGATAGCTTTGTTGCCTTTTCATGTAAAACAATTAAAGAACGTTGCAAAAAAATGATGAGGATGAAATTTGAATTTTTTTTCAGAATGCATAGTTGAGCTATGTTTTATATTTTCATTAAAGACAAAGACTATACATGGAGAAAATGCCCTTTTGAAATGTAAAAAAAAATAAAAAATTACCACCAGAAGTACAATCTTACTATATATTGGCAGAAGTATTTTTCTATGAGAAAAAGTTTTTTTTTACAGAATGCATTCAATCATATCCATGGTGGGAATAGTTCTCATTAGAAAGGAGAACTATCCTAAATGGTCTTGGATGATAAAACACACCCTCATTTTCAATTAGTTGTGGAAAGGAGTGTGTGTGGGAGATGGAGACAGTGAACCAGTACAACCTACCTCAGACAAAGAGCTCGTCATTTTGGAAAACAAGAACAACAAAGCTTATGCATTAATCGTAGCATCTGTAAATGAAGAGGTGATTCACCATATTTCGTCATATTCAACTACCTTTGAAGCCTTACAAAAGCTGAAAGAACTCTATGACTCACATTCTGCACTTGAAGTTGTTCAACTCATGATTAAACTCTTCACTCTTGAACTGCAAAATCATGATCGTCTTGCTCTTGCATCTAAAGTAAAGTCTATAATGCATGATATGAAATCCACTAAGGTTGAATTGGATATTCCTCTTATCGCTTTTCTCAAGGCACTTTATCCTACTTACTCCAATTATCTTGAGTCATTGCTACCAAATGGAAATCTCAAAGATATAACCTTTGACTCTCTTGTGAAAAAGTTTGCTGAAAGAGAGAAAGCTTTTGGAAAGAAGACAGCCCCTGAATCTTCTGAAGAGGCTATGTGCCTTGCTCATAAAGAAAAGAATCCTACTCAAGATTCTACAAGAGGAAGAGGTGGTCAAAGAAGAAGAGGAAGATATTTCAGAGGTAGGGGGGCAGACATTCTCAAGGAGTATAGGCAGATTTGCACTGCATACGCTGCGAAAGAAATGGATCACATGATGCCTCTACATGCAAGCTACCATGGGACAAAATTGAGTAGAAAATAAACCAACAGAAAGGTAAAACTGATGATATAGACAAAGGTAAAACACCTGAATCCGCTCACTATGTTGTGGCACAATGTAACATTGGAGTAAATGAAGATTTATTTAATGCTTCACTTGCTTCTTGGAAAAATGATTGGTTGTTTGATTCACGAGCAACCTGCCACATGACTCATAGAAAAGATTTTTTTGAATTTCACTGACAATATTGGTGGAGCAGTATACTTTGCAGACCAATCAAAAATCAAGCCATTATGGCTTGGCACAATCAGGCTTAAACTGCCTGGTCTTCCAGCCTTTCTTCTGCATCATGTTCTAATCTCCCACAGCTCAAGAGAAACTTGTTGTCCTTGGTTCACATCCGCCAGCAAGGTCACTCCATTCATATGTTTGATGGCAAGCTTGAGGTAAGAAAAGCATCTGACCACTCACTTGTTATGAGGGGAATAGAAGAAGAAAGGCTTCTCAAGGTTCAAGGAACCTCTGCTCGTACACAAAATTTCTCATACAATTCTCATCATGAAGAAGGTACACTTCCACAAGTTTATTATGGCATGCTAGATTTGGACATGTGAACTATGACAATCTCCGTTTATTAAAGAAAAATGGTGTTTCTAGTTTGCCTACAATTCCTAGGAAACTTAAGCAATGTGATGCTTGCAATCTAGGAAAGCCTAGCAAACAGTCTTTTCGTGATTCACATTCAAGAGAACATAGAAAACTTGAACTCATTCATTCATATTTATGTGGTCCAATGCCTGTTCCTTCTGCAAATGGAAATAAATATATCATGACATTTATTGATGACTACACCAGAATGTGTTGGGTTTATTTATTGAAGAACAAATCTGATGCTTTTCAAACATTCAATAATTTTCATAAATGGATTGAAAATTATGCACAATCTCATATTGGGTCTATTCACACTGATAATGGAAAAGAATACACATCAAATGAATTTGAAAACTATCTTTTCCAACATGGGATCAAACATCAAACAACTGTGCCTTATAATCC
This sequence comes from Pinus tabuliformis, assembly GCA_031772625.1. Lineage (NCBI taxonomy): Eukaryota > Viridiplantae > Streptophyta > Pinopsida > Pinales > Pinaceae > Pinus > Pinus tabuliformis. The sequence goes on along the minus strand of CM062805.1, from coordinate 65,593,338 downwards.
CCAATAGAATGGTGTAGATGAAAGAATGAATAGGACAATCTTAAATATGGTACGATCCATGCTCTTCTTCAAAAATGTAAAGATAATGTTTTGGGCTGATGTTGTTCTATGTGCTGCATATATAAAGAATATATGTCCATCTAATGCTATAAGAGACAAGACTCCATATGAAATGTGCTATGGACATGTTCCTTCGGTAAAGCATCTCAGGGTCTTTGGTTCCACCTATTATGCCTTGATAGGAAAGGTACATAGAAAAAAACTTGGTGCTAGAAGTCGTAAATGTATCTTTTTGGGATATTCAAACACCTCCAAAGGATACTGCCTCTATGATAAAGTAAATAATAAGTTTGTTGTATCTAGAGATGTAATTTTTCTTGAATCATCCAAAACTGAAAATGTTGTTGAGCGGGAACTTGATCGCTTGGATAGATTCACAAAAGCAAAATCATTTCAAGAATTTGATAATCAGATTCACATCTTGAAAGGGGGATTCCTATACTAGATCAACATGTGGAATATTCTTCTGAAGAATACTCTCCCATGCATGAAACTCCAAAAAAAGATGATGCTTTAAGTGATGTGACTGATAGAATTGGGAGACTCAATCTTGATTTAGTCCTGTTAGAGCCTAGATTTACCTCAGGCTGAAAAGGTAAGCTTCTAGGTCCACATCAAACCATGCTCAGTCTGGTAGCTAGCCCTACAAGAATAGGAGAGGGCTCTCTCCGGGTCACACTCAGTAAAAATAAACAATAGGGTCTGAGATGGCTCAAAATGAATACTGATTTTAGGTTAGTAAATAAATATGAAAGATATAATTTAATGAATGACTAAATTTTCAGGGATGTGTGGGACAAAGGACAACATGAGCGGAGAAATTAAATCAAAGACACAGAGTATTTCATGGGGCAAGATAGGCAGGAAGTTTAGTAATCAAATTGAAATAATATGGAGTGGAAAGACTTTTTAGAGGTTCAAAAGGGCATAATAAATGAATCCTTTTCAAACGGAAGAAGACACACAGAGCATAAATGCTTTCCCAAGGAAGAGCAATAAACTGGATTCTACCTTTCTTACTTAAAAGCATTCAACTAGAAATGATTATGAATGGACAGTAAAACATAACAAGATACATATGAAACAGAAAGAAGAAACATATACTAAGCTCATACCACATGAATCTCATGAATCAGAGCTGCATCATTTCATTAATTTTTTGCCAAAACTGTAGAGTGAAGCGCTGAGTTTTTCTTCCACACTTTTCCCAGAACTCAGACCCTTTACAAATTATTTACAATACAATAAATAAACTCATAAGTGGGAAAACAGATCGATGAAAATAGGGAGTTGTTTCAACTGAAATTATGAAAATAGAAAAAGAGCCATTCATCTGTTCTAAAGACAGAATAGCGTTCCACTTGAATTTCTCTGATGACCAATTAAAAGGCAAAAATTGTAGCATGGATCCCATGAAATCGTGACTAAGGACAAAATAGGCAATCCGTTCCTATCTCTCTACTGTGGTAGATATTCTTCGTTTTAATTTTGGCTTTCGGTCTTTGACTTTTCACTTTCCTTTTTGTTGTTTGAATAAAACTGTCTTTTAATAAAAATGGTTTTGAACTAAGATTTCACCTTTAATAAAGGGAAAAATGTATTGTCAATGAACGATCCCAGCTACAATTTTGCTAAACTCAATAATATCTCCTTCAATACCAGCGAACACATATCCATTTGCTTAAAATCCCCTTTTGTTTGTAAAAATGATAAGCTCTTCGTGCTTTCAATTTGAATAAATTAGTTGTGTCACCTTGTTTGATGATTTGAGCAGATGGTATAAAAGTTAAGAGACTATAAATGTAGTTTCCACTGGCTATATTGACCTGCATACCATTTTTATCAGCGCATTTTTTCTCCATCATCTAAAGTAATTAGTCACTGATACAAGAAACTCAATGCCTCCTTTACCTCTAGTTTGTGAAGTGTGTTCCTTCATGAACAAAAACAATGATATGACACACCTGCAGTTAGGGAGCATAGGAAATTGAGTTAGTTTGAAATTTTGATGAAGCGGTGGTGAAAAACTAGCTTGTCAGCCCTGTGCACCGTGCGTAAGCCCAATGTGCCGTGCTCACGGTATGCACCGCACTCATTGGAAAATACACAATGGCAGGAGGCCTTGTACGCTGCGACCTCCCAATGCATCACGCCTTCTCCCAATGTGCCGCGCGCATTCCAAACACACAGTCTCAGCTTTAAACTCACGATTTCAGCTTCTTCACAATTCACCTCGGCTTCTTTGATGTCTCTTGGTGCAAATGGATTGTTGGATCATAAAAAAATATATTTGTACCTATGACATTTGATTTTTGTTTCGAAAAAATCCAACGTTGTAATGCTTTGAAACCTTTGACACTTCACTGTTTGCTTTGATTTTTGAGCTGATGATGTCCTTTCTGTCCATTCTTTTGTAGGGAATGGATGGCTGGAACTTCGACAAAGGACCAGCACTGTGCCTAAAAAATTTCATGTTTGAAAACTTTTTTAAAAAAATTACATATTCATTACGAAAACAAATTTGACGATTTCTTGTTCAAAACAAAGTTTTGAAGAAGAATCACTCTCGAGCATTATTGATGATGAAAATTTTGGAATGAAAACTTATTGAAGACATCCTCATGGCCTGCGGGCATTATTTGACATTCTAAAGACCAAAGCCTAGACCTAATGACTGAAATGATTCTTGTTTGACCAAAAGACCATCTATGACTGTGAATGACTGAAATCAACTTTGATGAATTTTAATAAATTTCTACCAACCCAGTAGGTACAAACATGAGGGAAATGAGTGAAGAGACCCTTCCATCAGATAATCTATGATTCCTAACGGAATGCAACTGACTAGACTGGATGAGACACCTAAAAAATGAAATCCAATAAAGAATCTTTGATCTCTGAAGGAGGTATGACTATGCCGACTCTAACATTGGCTCCAATGGGGATGGTAGCTTGTGGGAGGTGCCAAGAACTGCAGATCTTTGGGAGAGCAGACAGTGCTTTCATGCATTGGGAAATGGAGTCACAATGCAAAAACTGACAATATGCAGACTGACTCTGACTCGAGGCTAAAACTAAAAACCATAATAAAATAAAAAATGACTACAACATAACTAACAAATTGGAAATATGCCCATATTTTAGCTTATTCATCAAACCTACTCTAATTACTCTTTTCACCACTCGATCAAGTGAAATGGAACAGCCAATGCAACCACGTAAGCATCCACGATGATATTTGATTTCTTCCCAAATGCTTTCTGATGTGCAGGAAAACGGAAGAATCGAAAGGCAACTCCCATGGAAACTTGGAATCAAGTTCACTGTTGATAAACATGCAAAGCATGAATTGGCTGCATGACTTCAAGAATACTGCAAAATGATCTTCATAAGCATAGCTATTGATTTCCATTAACACATTACTACTCTGGTCCAAGTAATCTTCATAGCTAGATATTAAGATTTTCCTCACATCTGTGTTGTCTTTCTTTGGTGATAGTAGCAGACTGTCAAAAGGATCCTGAATTTTCTGAATAACTAAAGTCTATTGCTAATTCCAAACAGAACAAAAATATCCTTTATCAATCTTCTCATATGACTGCAAACTTTGATCTGAGCTTTGTAATGAAACATCTGTTAAACAAGACAATGAAGGCAACTTTTGAATCAGATTATTATCAACATTCTCTTCTGTCACATGGTTAGGCAATGGGGAAGAACTTTTACAGCAAACATCATCCAACACACGAGCAATAGGATCATCAAAAATTTGAGAAAACTACTACGATGTATCCATTAAAACTATATGACATCCTACTCGTTGTTCATCTGTTTCTTTAGAGATATTACAAATATTCTACCTTATAAACTAAAATGCTTCGAAACAAAAGGGTACAAAATCCTCTTGCATCATTAGATCATGTACTTTGGCTTCAACGCCTTCATCTATAATCTGTTCTTCAATTGTGTTTGGTGGCTGCAAATCTGGTGTCATTTCAGGAGGAGATTTCTCATTAAAAACTTGCTCAAGAATTTCACTATCTGTCTCATCCTCAACATTAAAACTGAGAAATTGTTGATTTCCTATAGGCTGCTCATTTGAGGATTTACTATGCAATTTACCCTTCAAAAACTAAAATGATTCAAAACAGAAAGGTAGGGAATCTTCTTGTATCATTTGATCATATGTGCCAGCTTCCCTGTCTTCATGTACGACTTGACAATCAACGGCATTTGGGGGCTGGAAATCTGAATATGAGAAGTCTTGAACAAGGTTTTTATTGCTCTTAAGGTGGTCCAGATCAAGACTTGTTGACAGTTGATTTCTGATTGAATGGAAATTGTCTCTAATGAACTGAAATGAATCAAAACAAAAAGGCAAATATCCTTCACTTACTTCAAAATTTGCTACATTTTCCTCGTCATTGTCATAGCTGATATGCATCGGTTGATCACTGTACTCGAGCTGCTGAAAGTGAACTTCCTCCTCCCACAAACTAGCTGTTGATTTGTCTGCAAGATTAGCTTCTATTTGGAGAACATAATCATCATCATACTGATCAAACTGAGGCAAATCATCAGTATAAAACACCTCATCAAGCATACATTTCATATCAACAGATCCCTCTTCTCCAAGATGATCTATAAGACAATCATTATAAGATCTATAACAATTGGGATAAGAAAGAAGATGTTTTGGATCAGCAACTTGTTCTTCTTCAATCAGCGAACCATGGGCTTGAACATCTTAATCATTCCTTGCGGTGATCTTTTGCATCATCTCTTCCACTGCACTTACCAAAATGTCAAGCTTTACATCTAGAGAACCAAACCAATTGGCTACAAGTGGGTTTACAAGAACAAGTATAAAGCTGATGGCTCACTTGAAAAGCACAAAGCTAGGCTTGTGGCAAAAGGTTTTGCACAGAAGGAAGGGATCGATTATGAGGACACTTTTTCCCCCACAGCAAAATGGGCTACCATCCGGACACTATTTTCACTAGCAGCTCAGAACGGTTGGAAAGTCCACCAAATGGATGTAAAAACGACTTTCTTAAATGGAGATCTAAAAGAGAATGTTTTTATGTCCCAGCCTAAAGGATTTGCTCTGAAAGGACATGAACATAAAGTATGAAAACTGGTGAAGTCGTTGTATGGCCTCAAACAAGCACCACGAGCCTGGTATGAAAATCTAACTGAGCATCTTCTAAAACTCAATTTCAAACATTATGATCTTAATGATGCAACTTTATTTGTCAACAAAGTTGGCAAAACAGTTGTATATCTTGTGGTATATGTAGATGATCTTTTGGTGACAGGGAACAATGAAAGCTACATTGCATCCATGTTATAGACAATTTTTTGCACTGTAACCCCAATCATAAATTTCCATAAACCAAGGGCTCCTAAGTCCCTAAAGGTGTTGTTCCAACCCCTAAAAGAACAAGGTCAACTGATTACAGCATCTCCCATAAGTTCTCCATGAAAAACTACTCAGAACTGGTCAAAACTGGACCATTTCACCTGCTCCATAGTCAAAGTCTGTTGCATCCCACTTGAATACACACGGTAGGTGAAACGCATGTTGAAAACCCATTCTATGGGGTGCGATGGGCGAGAGTGGACAAATGGCAGGGTCAATCCGTAAGGTGGAGGAGCATGGAATCTTCCAGAAACTTCTCCTGTGACACTTGCCTCTCTGCATTTGACCAGGGATGAGTAAGAGATCATCAATCTCCAAGTGGAATCAAGAACTATTAGAGAGAAGACACTCATCAAATCTCCAAAGCTGACTCACCTCCCTTGCAGACATCTATATATGGATCCCTCATCCCAGAGATCCAGAGGTTGGAATTTTGTATCTTGTAAGGAAGTGCTGCTCGTTTCTTGGTGCAATATCATAGTGTTGGGTGACATAAGCTTTTCATGAGGTGAAGAAGGGCTTTCTTGCTGAGAGGATGATGTTGGGTCAAAACAATTGGTTGTAATCCTCTTTGCTCTTTCTTGATTATCAATAAAGCTATTCAAGTTTTCCTCCACATTCTTGTATGATTGATGATTTATGCATTTGTGTGGTCAATATACATCTGGTCCTATATTGTTTATGATAATAGATCTATGTTCTTGGATAGTGTTATTCTGCTTTGATTCTACAGGTACTCTTTGAAGCTGGGTAGACAAGGAAGCGAGTGGCAAAGACCTATCAGAAGAGAGAGGAAACAAGCAAGGAACCAAGCGCAAGATAGAGGTTGGGCTCCTTATTCTTCTCTCATCTATTTCTCATAAAGGAAAATGAAAGTAGTTTTTAGTTTGTTTGTTTCTAAGGTAGCTACCAGCCTTAGTGGGACTAGCAGCTCTACATAGACACTAGTTTTCCCGATAATAAAATGGCGACTCCACTGGGGAGCGAATAGATTGTTCATTCATCTATATTTATTTACTTTATAAACTTACAGACGGAGCCTGAAGTCAAGCCATCTAGCCTTCGAAATGCATTTTCTATGCAAATGCAAAGTAGATCAACGCTGCTTCAGTCTATCTCCAGGTTTTGTTTATGAATTAAACAATTGATTTACAAGCTCTCTAATTGCCCTCGTGGTGGCTCTAGTAACCTCCTTAGATCTACCCCTGTGATTGATTTATTGATTACCACTTGATCGACCTAAATCCCTGAACTGAACTGCAAACTGTGACCCGGAATCCAATCAAAGTCTCATCCCTCATCGAGCGCACTATCTGTCCTGTAAACTTAAAATGCATCACACTTCCCGAGTGTAGTAGGTGTGTTGCATTTCAGTCTCACTATGTTACAGGTCCGCTGATCAAACAAGGTCTTGTTCCTAAATTTTGGTTTCTGTGTTCACTCTTTTCAGGTCTATTCAGGAGTTTTGCTGCCTGTAGTCAGTACACCTCTGTTGAAACCCCTTTCCTTGCTATTATTCCGCCTCCCTTGTGCAAAGAACTGTAAATGTTTTTATGTATTTTTGAGTCATTTTTAGTTCTCCTTTACAAAGAAGTAGCTTAATTGTATTGTCGTTTCTTAATTTGAAAGTGTCGCAAGTGTCGTTTTCAGTCATAGAAGAGAATCTGATTGTTCTTGAAAGTCGATTACACTGTTACTCTTGTATTTGATTTGAGTTAGTATTTTTTCAAGTGTCGAAAGAAAGTTTTCAATTCCAAATAACAAAGTGTCGTCATTTTCCTCATTTTGTTTCGAAAAGAAGCTTATTAGTAATCGTCGCTTTGAAAAATAATTTAGATTTGCACTTAGCTTTTTCTTTATCATTCACACATTAAGAAGGCTGAAAACAAATATATGCATGTGCATTTTCATTTAGACTGTTTGTTGGTTTGATTTAGGACAGTGCATATAGTGTGTGCTCTCTGCTCTTTGTTGAAAGAATGCCATCTCTCTTTCCTTAGTAGCTAGGATTTTCATTGCAAAAAGAAGATTAAACAATTGTTTATCATCTTAGATTGCATTTTAGGAATTGTACATCTACATCACGCGGTGAACCTGAAGGGCAAATTTCTTAAGCAAGATCAACTATAAAATCAATTTAATGAATCTAAAAACGCTTTGGAACGTAACACACAACATCTAGAAGTCTAGGCTAGAGACGTATTCCGGCGTCGTAAAGCCTGGTAACTGTTGTTTTCACTGTTGGTTGGGTGATTCCTCCACTTTGAGACGATAAGTGCCAGTAGAGACTTGTTCTCCCACGTACCGTTGAGTATATTTTGGGAGACCACAATAGGCTTAATCCTTTATCCATAGGAAGCTGTGTCTGCCGCCCTATCGATCGCAATGCACTGAACACAACATTCGGGAAGATTGACTGTCGTACCGTAAAAAGTATTCTGCAGTTTTGCAATTGATTTGGTAATCCCTCTGTCTAGATTTCCAGAGTAGTCCCTTTCATTCCTTTTCAGACTCCTTAATGGAAAAGGTCCATCTGAGCACTTGTCACTTCAGGCTCATTAAAAATCGAAGGCGACTAGAGTCATCTTTTGTTTTTTCTTGACTCTTAATAATTGAAAAAACAAGTTGTGTCAAAGTGTCTAAAATTCATCTAATTTGGAAACATACTTCCCCTTGATTTTTAGTTGATCGAGTAATCTGAAATCGTGGAAGAAAGTCAATTGAAACCCCGTCGTTCGTAGAGGCTTATGAGTCAACCGTCTTTGTCTCCAGAGTCGAAACCGTTACGGATAAAGCAAACTCATTTAACCGGTTCCAAATCCCTTGGTAAAGTTAGAACAAGTGTTCCAACACCATCGGAGACTCCGGTTACTCCAAACATTTTTGGTATCCCTGCCTTTACAGAAGAAGTTCAGCAGCCACCAAAGGACAGTAGAACTAATCCTAGTGTGAAGGTAAACACTTGTGTTACTGAGCCAGCTCCATCTACAGCTGATTCAGAAGGTGTTATTCCCCAAACATCTGTCACTGCAAATTCTATACCTTCTTCGACACCAGAAATATTTTACGGACCTGACGGTCTACCTCTTCCACCTAGTCTGATTGCTATAGAAGAGATTGTGGAGGATCCTACATCTAGTACTCCATCGCGATTTGGAGTCGGGATCACTCTATATCCTTCTTCGTCAGAAATTAGTCTACCGTCATCGGAAGCTCTTGTAGAATCGCTAGGCAATCTTTTGGATAGACTAGAAATGTCTGAACAGCCGTCAACATCTAGCACTGTGTCATCTGACAAAGTGACGGCAGAACTTCCTACCGTCACTCCAACAATGTTCGCCGACATACCATCTGTCCCAACTAGCTCTCAATCACTAGACGGGGCCCACTCAGGGGCTATTTCGACAGTATGGTCCGTTCCTATTTGTTCATCCGGAATAGTATTTGGGAACTCTTATGTTGAGTCTCAGCAAATTGATCCTTCAGGGTGTCAATTTGGGCAGTCCGGTCCTCAAGGGCAAACAATTCCTTTAAGTACCGGATTACCGCCATATGGGGGGGAATATACCCTTTCAATGACTCCTCCGGGAGGACAACCATACGAGAATTCGCAACAAAATTCAGGTTATGTTGGAATTACATCTAGCGGTTGGGTACCAATACTACCTCAACAACCAAGAGTTGTATATTTGATGCAATATTGTTTACCTATGTCAAATATACCAACTATGCCGGCTATTGTGACAATGTCACAAGTACAAGTGTTGCCCGTTGTACGCCAACCTCAGGTTTGTCAGGTTGTAATGCAACAGCCTCTTGTCCCTACGACACAACCACAATCGCCAACTAGTGGAATGACATAGGCCCAAACGGGTAAAATTACCCCTCATCTTGGTCAAATAGTCAGTATTGGACAAAAGCACATGGCTTCACAACCATGGCTGGTGCAATACCAACAACTGCAATTCCAACAAGTATACCAAGGATCTGAGCAAGAAATCTTTACAAATAGTGGGCAGCCGTACATTCAAAACGGTCAAAATCAACCATTCTACAATGGTTACGCCCATCAACCTTACCAAAGTTACCAGCATCAAATGCATTATTCTGGTATGCAAAGATCAACTGCTCAGGCCATACCATCTTATCCTAGATATGCTTCGCCAAACCTGAATCAACAGTTACCCTTCGTGGCAACTTTGGAGTTACCGGATCTAAATAGGCTAACAAACGATCCAATTGCTTACGCCCCTTGGTGGCCAGCAATTCCGCATAAACTTCCGTCAGATATTCCTAAATTTAATGGAAATCTGGGTGAAGACCCATCGAATCATGTGATGACATTTCATCTGTGGTGTTCATCAAACACCCTAAATGATGATTCAATTAGGCTTCGCCTTTTCCAGAGGACGTTAACTAGTCCGGCAACAAAATGGTATATCGAGTTACCAAGAGCTTCGTTTGACAACTTCAGTACCCTAGCCAAAACCTTTTTGACCCATTTTCAGTTACCGATAAGGTACGAAATGGAAACAGAACTTCTTACCAATTTCAAGCAAACAACGGCCACTCACATATCCAATCATATTCATGAGTGGCGACGTCGTCGTAGAATGCTAAAAACGTATGTTCCTGATCCGCTATGTCGACACTTGAGGTACTGCAAAATTGCCCATCCCAAAAGCAGGCTTTATTATCAGCTACTGGTGGGATAGACCCAAAGGGTTCTAATCTTGTTTCCTTTAATCATAAAGGATACGATCCTCAGTTACCAGCTCAACTAGCTTTCCTCATTCAAGTGAAAGCCCTCAACAAAACTGTTCATCGAACAATTATTGATGAGGGGGCATCTACATGTATTATGTCGACGAGTTGCTGGAAAACTTTAGGATCTCCAACCTTGTCGCGATCTTTGACAACATTAAAATCATTTGACGGACGAACGTATACCCCATATGGTATTCTAAGTAACTTGCAAGTTGAACTAGGAGGGAAAATAATATAAATAGATGTCGAAGTAATCAACGGAAACCTCGATTACAACATCCTACTGGGAAGACCATGGATATATGCTATGGCTGCAGTTGTGTCGACCTACTTTAGAAAGATTGCATTTCCTTTTCAAGGAGGAATTATGATCGTCGACCAACAAACATTTCTCCCGAATAGTTCCCAAGTTACGGGAAGCATTTCGATGATCCATGGAAGCCCCCATACGCTTCAAAATATCAGAGTAGGCCTACTAAAAGACCCTATATTAATGGGGACTTTTTCCCTTCCGACGGTAGGAACCTGCAATATGATATCTTCGATTCAAAAGATCTCAGAAAACGATATAAACATGGATCATATGCAGGTATTGCCTCCAAGCCTAATAGAAATATTGTAGCAATCAATTTTTTTGGCATGGGAGGCAGACCCGAATCAACGCTCATCAAGCGTTTGGATAGATAGGTCTAAGGAATATGGCACCCCTTCAGATCCTTGGTTGCAAGTGCATTACACCGACGAAGGAATTGTTCAATCAATGGTAATTGAAGGGGCGCCATGGGAAGATTACCACCATCATTCCCATCTTCCGGATTGTAAAGAAGATACTCCTGATGACCTTCATCATCCTTCCGTTTTTTATTTCCTATCAAATACTGTAAACACAGTGGATTCCGAGTGAAACTTGTCCAACATTGAAGAGACTATTGCGATAAATATCTCGACCAAAACAGATGTTTTAGAGAATATTTATGTTGGCAAATGTTGTTCTCCTTCAGAACTAGAAATATACAATGCTCTTTTTCGCGAATTCAGAGATTTCTTTGCTTGGTCATATGATGAAATGCCAGGCATTGACTCGAGTATAGTATAACATGAAATCAAGATGTATCCAGATGTCAAACCAGTACGACAACGGCTACAGCGGGTGCACCCCAAGAAAGCCGCTGCCATCAAGGCAGAAATTGAAAAGCTTCTCCATGCTGGTTTCATTTACCTGGTTCCTCTAACCGATTGGGTATCGAACATTGTTCCTGTGATGAAAAAACAAGGAACGATTAAAGTGTGCGTCAATTATAGGGATGTAAATCAAGCTTGTCCAAAAGACAACTACCCTACACCCTTTATTGACGAGATAATCGATGAATGCGCCGGATTCGAAATCTTTTCATTCATGGATGAATTCTCCGGGTATAATCAAATAAATATCTGCCCAGAGGACCAGTCAAAGACTGCATTTATTTTTCTGTGGGGCACATTCGCATATCGCAAATTACCCTTTGGTTTAAAGAATGCAGGGGAAACATTTCAGAGGGCAATGAATTATGCCTTCCATGACATCAAAAACATCGTTCAACCATATCTCGACGACCTTCCAGCTCATTCGTGAAAGTGGACCGATCATCTGCAGCATTTGAGAGTGATATTTCTACGTTGCCGACACTACAAAATACGACTCAATCCACACAAATGTGTGTTCTGTGTCAATTCTGGTCATTTACTTGGCTTTTTATTCTCAAAGGACGGGATTCGTCTCGACCCATGTAAGGTTCAGGCAATCATAAATTTGCCTCCACCTTCAAATTTACTTCAGATTCAAAAACTCCAAGGGAAAGCAAACTTTCTGAGGAGGTTCATTCCAAATTATGCTGAACTTGCTAAAGGTTATACATGTCTATTGAAAAAGGAAGTGCCCTTTGTCCTGCATTAGGTCGTGCAAGCCTCCTTTGATGCTTTAAAAGAATCCCTAATGAAAGCATCATTAATGTACTGTCTTGATTATCAAAAAGACTTTAACCTGTATTTGGATGCAGCGGATACAACCATCACAATGGTTTTAGTTCAAGAAGACAACGGAATTGAACATCCTATATATTATTTAAGTAGGAACTTAAATGATACAGAAAGAAAATATTCCTATGTTGAAAAGCTGGCGCTCGCAGCTATTCAAGCGATACAGAGATTTCGACACTATGTCCTCTTTCGAAAAACTACCATTCTGTCAGATTGCAACCCCATGACTTATATATTGTCGTGACAGTTGCTGGGGGGCAAATATTCAAAATGGATAGCAATTCTACAAGAGTTTGATCTGGAATTTGTAAAATCCAAGTCAAAGAAAGCCCTGGTTTTCATGGAATTACTATGTGATCTCCCATCGTCGTCTAACGATGAAACATCAGATGAAACAATCGTGGATGAATCTTTGTTTCTAATATCTTCAAGCAATCCGCGATATGGAGATATAATCATCTATCTCCAAACCCAAAAATATAGGCCTAATACCTCCCGCTCCGAAAAAAAATGTATTCTATACCAATCAAAAGACTACATGATCGTCGGTGATATGCTTTACCATCGTGGCATCGATACAGTTCTAAGGAGGTGCCTCACCCATGACGAAGCCGAAAAAGTCCTGAATGATTGCCATTTAGGCGCGTGTGGGGGGCATCAATCTGGTTACGCTACGACGCAAAATTTTTTACGAGCAGGATACTTCTGGCCAACAATGTTCAAAGATTGCATAACCGCAGTCAGAAGTTGCCATGCCTGTCAAATTTTCGATACAAAAACCAAAAGACCACCTGCACCTCTGCAGCCAATAGTTGTTGTTGGGCCATTTTCCAAATGGGGCATTGATTTAATGACATGTAACCCCACCTCGACCGGGGGGCATGGGTATATAATAGTCGCAGTGGACTATTTTACCAAATGGGCTGAGGCGATGCCTACATTAGATAACACTAGTGAAACAGCTGCCCTTTTCTTTTTCAATCATGTAGTCACCAGATTTGGCATTCCATAGGCTATATTCACAGATCATGGATCGCATTTTCTCAATCACATGATGGCCAAATTAGCTGCCAAATTAGGGTTGTCTCACGACAGCTCTACTCCATACTACCCGTAGGCCAACAGACAAGTTGAAGCAATCAACAAAGTCCTAAAGCACATGCTGCAAAGGATGATTGGAGTCCACAAAATGAGCTGGCACCTGATCCTGTACTTGGCCGTGTGGGCATACCGAACATCGATAAGGAATGCAACTGGGTTTACACCCTTCCAACTGGTATATGGCCTAGAAGCAATCTTACCAGTTCAGTGTGAAATCTCATCCCTTAAACTCGCAATCGACCTTCTTCCTAGAACTTCAGAAGAGGAGGATCATTTCTCGGAACTAATCCAATTGGATGAAACCTGTCGTGATGCCGCTTTGGCTAACGAAGCCCATAAGAAACGAGTCAAGGCGCAGTTCGACAAGAATGTCAAACCCCGTGTCTTCTCAGAAGGTGACTTGGTCTTACTTTACGACCAAGAATCCGATAAATTGGGAGCAGGTAAATTCAAGTCTTTATGGATGGGCCCCTATATTGTTAAACATGTATTAGCAAAGGGAGCCTACGAGTTAATGGATTACGACGGAATTCCACTGGCGCAACCCCGTAACGGGTTGTACCTTAAGTGTTACTGTGCATGATTCAGTGTGGTAATCCATATGCTTTTGTTACATTTTTGTTTTCACTGTGGGTAATCGTTTTGGTCAAGTAAATCCATTTTTTACATTTTTTGCAGATGTCGAACCTATTGGAATCTTTTGTTGGATATGTCGACGGAGCAAGTCATAGTTCGCAGAACCTATCTTCTGCGGCCTAGGCCATTTTTGATCCAAGCGACGAGTTAGTAAGTTTCAGAGGGATATGTATTGGTCGATCAACGAATAACATCGCTAAATATAGCACGTTGATAGAACTTCTCTTTGATGCCATCACACATGGCATACGCTGACTTGTCGTCAGGCTAGACTCACAGCTTGTCATACTACAACTCACTGGTATCTACTTTGTCCGAAATCCAGCTATCTATTGCATGTTCCTGAGGGTCAAGATTTTGGAAAGACAATTTGATTTTATTCAATATCAACATATTTCCAGAAGCTTAAACACATTAACTGACTCATTGGCAAATTATGTGTTAGATAGTCATTTGCAACATTTATAAAAAGAAGCATTTCATCAATATTTGCATTCGGATCTTGTAACTTAACCAAAATAAAACTCCGAAAATAAAATATATGTATATATATAAATGTTTATGGTTTACACATAATGTTCTGTAACCAAGACAAAATTGGTCAAATGACCCAAAACACAAAACGCTAGGGGGCACCGTAGTCTAATGATGTTGGTGATAACAAGTCACCGCCTGTGCAATCATGCGTAAAAACCTGGTCCATCGACTTGGCATGCAAGTAGTATGTCGTTGCAACCTCAGAGGCAGCTCGTCAGTCCTCACATCTGGAATACCGAGAGTGAGGCCCTCGACCTGATCGTGTAATGCTGAAAGAGTCTCGGCCACATTAAGGTCGCGAAGGATAGCCCTTCCCACAGCCTCTCCTGCTTGGAAAGCACTTGGTTCGTTGTCGCTTTTGCCTGAGATGAGAAATGTAACAGGCTTTGACAAAGGAACCAGTCGACCATTAGGGATCCTTCCCGATGTGCCGATAACATTGAGAAGGAAAACCATAATGGTAGTCCAAGGACCCCTGGATTATAATCTACTCCTTGGACGAGACTATATTTATTGCATGGGATTCATCGTCTCCTCACTCTTTAGAGTAGTGTGTTTTCCGCAGGAAGGAAGAGTGGTCAAGCTTGTAGACCAGCTTTCTTTTCCCGGATCGCACATAGCAAATAGTCATATACCAACCCTAAATGGTATTTTCACACAAGGAATGTCTCATCAATCCCCAGTCCGTCCTCCTGATGAGCACGAGTGATTTGGAGGGCATGACTGAAACCCAGGGGGCATGCACCCTGGTCTGCTTCGGCAGGATAACCTTGGGTATAGTGTAGGTTTCCGCGGAGGATATATGACTAGTCTGACACACCTGTCTATTTAGGAAAATGGGATTAGGCTGTAATAAGATTCCCTCGTCAAAGTTATGTGAGTGGAGGCGTCTGTGCCACTCAACTTCATCTATTTCAGTAGACATCGCCGAGGAAGTGTTTTTTCTATGACACGAATGGAACAATCTTTGGTAACCTGGAAATGTTTCGCTATACATGGGGCCATGCAAACCTTTTGGCATGCAAGCAAAGAGCGACCATTTATTTTTTAAATTTGTACGTCCTCTAAGCCTTTAAACTCGTAGGATTGGTCGTTTCCTAACTTGCATAAAGAAAGGATGCGAAGCAAAGCTTTGTAAGGTGCAAGATTCTTAAAAATGGCATCTTAGATGAGACATCCTTATTATATGACTGGATCGAGTAGTTTTAACGCGGAATTCAAGCTCGTTAAAAAATAAACATAAGCAATGAGCAAGTGTTTCCCCCATCATTTAAGCTCATTAAAAAATGAACCAATTTCTGGTAAATAACCATCGTGAATGTATTACTTCAGCCTTTGAAGCCTTGGTCGTGTTCTCATCATCACCTCCACTCTGTATTGGCCGATCATTCACCTCCACTTGACTGTTTACCCCTTTTGAGGAACAGCTGCGAAGAGTGATCTTGTTAGCCATCCTTGTGGCACTGCCGTGATTGGAAAATTCCAAACCTTACCTGGAATCAGTTGCTACCAGAATCAATCACTCGTTCCTAAAAAACGAGTCTCCTTTAAGCTCTTTTCAACTGACTCGTAACATACGAAAAGATTGCCGAGCTATTGGCCACTCCAGCTCGTTAAAGTGATCGAAATTGCTATCCCTCCTATACATTTTAATCTTTTTGGACCTGAGGGATTATTACACAAAAAGATCGAGCGCTTGTTTTGTTCGGCTCGTTAAAATTACCGAAAATTCATCCCATTTGTATTATTTTATACTTTTTCGGACTTAAGGGATTAGATGACGAAAAATGATTTTTGGAGTTTCCTTTACGTCCCTTTTCAGACTCTCTAAAATTGAAAAGGACCGAGTTATCTTTGCCGTTAAACTCGTTAAAACCTAATAGAGACAAACTTGTCCATAACAGACAAGAACGAGTTTCACTATTGCTAGACTCGTTAAAACATAGCGATGGGTTTGCCCGAAGGGAAAACTATAGAACAAACATATGTTATCCTCCTCAAGCTTGAAAAAAATAAATAGGTACTGGTAAGCAATGACTGGGAAAAATTGGGAAGAAAACTTGAAGAAACTTTGTTGGTAGCAAGTCGCTCTTGAACATGACACTTTCACTCCACATTCGAGTCGGGTTGGATTGTTCCATTCACTGGTCACATCACCATGGTTCCATCACACCATCCACATTTGGGGTTAATGCTACCAATCCATCATGTCAGTGTCACCGATATGTTCAAGAAAAGTCGCTCAGAGAATTCACCTGTGTCTCACCCACTGCGATACATTTACGCTCCATTCTTTCATGACCGCCACCCTGAACCTTATATCACCAGATCGTTTTCACCTCCATTAAAATCATTTGCTCCATTCTGTGTCACTGATGTGGGATTCATTAAGGCCCTCCTATGACAAATCGCTTCTTGTCGACATCAGCTCATTATCCAAGAAGTCGATCTAGGAACAACCCTTTTAGTACTTTGAAGCTTGCATGCCTCAATGGCAAGTTTCTCACTTTCGGTGACAGGTTTACATCAATGGCCTTCGACCAAAAGATTTTGCGTGGTGTTCGACACTAAGTCCCTTATTCACACCAAGTGAATTGTACTGCAGTACCTTGAGGGTCATCATCATTATCGGTGATTCCTCTCGTGCCTGTTAACAACTTACTTCATTGGCTGGTAATGAGGCAACGTCTTTCCATGTTCGACTCCAGAACATCTCTCACATGGATTGACTTGTACTTTGAGTGAAGATAGAACGAGATTGAAGAGACCGGATCTAGTTTCATACATCTGGCTACAATATATATTTAGGAAAATAAAGACATCAAATGTATATCATTGTTGCACAGATAATCATCCAATCCTAGGGATGATGGCCCTACCAGAATCATCAGTCTACACTCAGACGATTGTCTGTCCTATGTACATGAAAATTAATTTATAAATCTGAGCATGGGAATGATCGCCTCAGCTAGATCATGAAAATATTATGAAGATAATGTATTGTATTGTATCTTATTACAGGTCGCCTTCCAACTTGAAAAAACTTTGGATCCTCATGATAAAGCATTTCACCCAACATCAAAAGATTAACAACCTCATGCTTTAGGGGGCAACTGTTATAGACATTTTTGGGCACTGCAACCCCAGTCATAAATGTCCATAAACCAAGGGCTCCTAAGTCCCTAAAGGTGTTGTTCCAACCCCTAAAAGAACAAGGTCAATTGATTATAACATCTCCTAGAAGTTCTCCATGAAAAACTACTCAGAACTGGTCAAAATTGGACCATTTCACCTGCTCCATAGTCAAAGTGCATTGCATCCCACATGAATACACACAGTAGGTGCGATGCATGTTGAAAAACCCTTCTATGGGGTGCGATGGGCGAGAGTGGACAAATGGTAGGGTCAATCCGCAAGGTGGAGGAGCATGGAATCTTCCAGAAACTTCTCCTGTGACACTTGCCTCTCTGCATTCGACCAGGGATGAGTAAGAGATCATCAATCTCCACGTGGAATCAAGAGCTATTAAAGAGAAGACACTAATCAAATCTCAAAATCTGACTCACCTCCCTTGCAGACATCTATATATGGATCCCTCATCCCAGAGACCCGGAGGCTGGAATTTTGTATCTTGTAAGGAAGTGTTGTTGGTTTCTTGGTGCAATATCATATTGTTGGGTGATCTAAGCTTTTCATGAGGTGAAGAAGGGCTTTCTTGCTGAGAGGATGATGCTAGGTCAGAGCAATTGGTTGTAATCCGCTTTGCTCTTTCTTGATTATCAATAAAGCTATTCAAGTTTTCCTCCACATTCTTGTATGATTGATGATTTATGCATTTGTGTGGTCAATATACATCTCGTCCTATATTGTTGATGATAGTAGATCTATGTTCTTGGATAGTGTTATGCTGCTTTGATTCTACAAGTACTCTTTGAAGCTGGGTAGACAAGGAAGCAAGTGGCAAAGACCTATCAGAAGAGAGAGGAAACAAGCAAGGAACCAAGCGCAAGACAGAGGTTGGTCTCCTTATTCTTCTCTCATCTATTTCTCATAAAGGAAAACAAAAGTAGTTCTTAGTTTGTTTGTTTCTAAGCTAGCTACCAGCCTTATTGGGACTAGCAGCTCTACATAGACACTAGTTTTCCTGATAACAATCCATAAAGAAGGAATTGGAGAAAAGTTTTGAAATGACTGATTTGGGCTATGTTCATTACTATCTTGGCATTGAAGTAACCCAACGTCCGAAGTCCATATTTATTTCTCAAAAGAAATACATTGGAGATCTGTTGAATAGGCTTGGCATGACAGAGTGTAACCCTCTTACTACTCCAATGGAACAAAACTTAAAGCTCACATCTATTGAAGGAAAATAATTTGAGGATGCAACAAAGTATAGACAACTTGTAGGAAGTCTCAACTACCTAACTACTACTAGACCAGACATTTCATTTGTTGTTGGAATCCTCTCCAGGTTTATGCAAATGCCTTCTGAGGGACATTGGTCTGCTGCAAAAAGAGTTCGAAGGTACTTGAAGGGAACTCAGGACTTTGGAATCAACTATACACGGGTGGACGACTTCAGCTTGATTGGATACTCCGATTCAAACTTCGATGGAGACAAAGAAACTGGGGTATCTACTTCAGGATATGCTATGAGTCCTGGATCAGGAGTTGTCCCCTGGAGATCACACAAACAATCAGTTCTAGCAGATTCCACAACAGAAGCAAAATACGTGGTAGCAGCTGAAGCAACAAAAGAAATTGTGTGGCTCAAGAAAATTCTTGAAGATTTGCAGGTAAAACAAGTACAATCAACTCCACTCATGATTGACAATACCTCTGCAATAAAGTTGGCCAAGAACCCAAAGTTCCATGATTGAACGAAGCACATCAATACTAGATATCAACTGATTTGACATCATGTTGAGGCCAAAACAATCCATCTCCGTCATTGTTCCACAAATGAACAAATTGCAGACATCTTCACCAAAGTGCTTGGAAGAGAAAAGCTTGAATGATTTAGAATGATGCTTAGTCTCACCAACATCCCTTCAGATTAAGGGGGGGAATGTTGACACCTAATCCATGTGATTGGGTGAATATATGTAAATAGATAAATAAGAAATATGAACAGTCATCAGGAGATGAACTAAAAAGTCTCTCCCTCATGTATATAACGAAAACCTATTTGATGGAATACAACACAAGAATCATTTTTGCCTTATGCAGTTACTTCCTGGCCTGACAAATTCTTTACAGGAGAACCCCACCATACAGTGCCTGGAAACAAAGGCACGGGTGCTTCAATTGCAGTATGACAGTGTGCGCGGAACAACACAGATAGTTCTCCTGACCCAACGGGTGGCAAAGCTACAGTACGTGAAGGCATTGAAGGAACAGGTGGATGATGCATGAAAGAAAAAGGCAGGACTTAAAGCGCGCATCTAGCCTTGCATTGATGAGGCTTTCCTCATCATTGCTGACATCAAAGGAAAGCTTGCACAGATGAAAGTGATGCATGCCTTAAGATAGGTATTTTCCCCTGACAGCGAGCATTCGGCCGAAAGAGCAGAGCAGATCCAGCAGATGGAAGAACAGTGTGTTCTGGACCTTCATGTAGTACAGACACAGTTGGAGTGCCTCCGTGCCAAGATCGCTGCACCAGCAGAGTGACTCAGGACGCATCACAATGATTGTGATGGGGGCTTGTTAGGCATGGGATCCCTCGCAGCATGTTTTTGGGGCTCAAAGCCCAAGTTTGGTCAAGTATATTGTAAGACTCCTCGAATTGCGAGCATGGAGTGTGAGGTATAGGATGAGTCATAGGGTTTTCCGCCCTAAAATATTGTAATTTAATGTAAAGTTGTGTCAGCCTACCCATGGTCTGTGAACCATGGGATTTTATAAATAGAGAGAGGCTCTAAGTGTAAAGAGAGCAAAGGATAGATAGAACACTGAAGGCATCGTTCGAGGTTAGAGTTAAATCTGAAGTGTACTGGATCATAGTAGTAGGAAGAGGCTCTGCAGCTGAGTGCATAGAGGCCTAGTAGAGTCTGCAGGTGAGTGCACGGACCCCTGCAGCTGAGTGCACAGGGTGGAGTTGGGTCTGTACTTGGGATTGAAAGTTAATAAAGAGAAGTTTGTTCTGTGCATCTGTTCTTGAATCTGTCTTTTGATGTTATGAATTACTTTTACTCTTTTATTTACTCTGCACAATTGGTAATACTTGTATGAATGCTTATATATGAAAATAATCTAAGTAATCAACTAACAGAGCCTAATTAAGGAAGACTTTGGTAAATAACATGGGTCGCGCTGCGGCTAGAACTATGAGAAGATTACATCAGGGGGCGTGGGGTGCCCACTGGTGCGTGTAGTGCAGAAAGTGCGAGGGTTCGACCGCGTACCAATCACCTCATATCAAACATCCATAGGGTGCAGAAACATGGTTCTAGCACCCTCCCATACTACTTCGGGTGAGACCTCAGTTAGCACTCAGCAGACTGTTGCTGAAAGGGTGAGTAGTACCGAGATTTGCTTGGCCAAATCACTTCTAAACTTAGGTCAAGCCCCACTAAGCCAACAACAACAAAGAAAATTAAACTGGGAATGGGGATGAATCCTAATTAGAGATAAGATATTTGTGAAAGGAGAGTATTTCTAGGTGGACTTGGAAATAGATAAACATTTACATTTCTTATTCTTAATATATGCACAAAACATAATTATATCATGGAAATGTAGTTTTTCCTTCAAGATGGTGGTAGTAATTTCTTACATCGAGGATTTGAATCCAATAGTTGAATGTTAAAATTGAAATTTGTTAATAAGACCATACATGATCCAATTGTTATACTTTGAGGTATTTTGAGGGTGTAAGGAAAGTAGGCAATCAATTATTGGAAGAGCTCTTGTAAACAAATTTGAAAACCTATGTTAATGACTTCATCTCATTTTGTGATAGAAAACCAATAGATGGAAGACAACAAAGTATCTATCACATATTTCATTCCAAGGAAATAAATACTAAATGGAATTATACAAATAGAAAATGTGTCTTTGGAAACTTCTCAACACCTAAAGGCCTTTAAAGACATCAGGGTGCAGATCTCCACACACAATGTTGGTGAGTGAAAATAAATATTCACTTTATTATTCACATTGCAACCGTATTATCTCCTCACACTCTATAAATTACTATATATCACATTTATGAAATTTCATATTGGTTAGGTGGTTTTACCACATAGACCCTCACTACAACATCTACCATTAGGTTGGTTTCATATTTGAAATAAAGTGCATCAATGTATTAACGACTATTGCCCACTACTTACTGCCCCTAACTACATATAAGGTTACATTAGTCACATATTAAAAATAAAATGTGGCAAAGTATTGATCACTAAATTGAATTATAAAAACATAAATGTGTCTCTGGAAACTGCTCAAAGCCCAAACACCTTGCAAGGCATCAGGATGTAGACCTCCACACACAATTTTGGCGAGTGAATAAATGTTTACTTTATTATTCACATTGCAACCATATATTCTCCTCACACTCTATAAAACATTATATATCACATTTATGAAATTTCATATTGGTTAGGTTGTTTTACCACATAGCCCCTAACTACAACATCTAATATTATGCCTATTAGAAATAAAATGCGACAATGTATTAATGAATGTTGACCACTACTCACTTCCCCTAACTACAACATCTAAGATTACATTGGTCACATATTAAAAATAAAATTTGGCAAAATATTAATGACTCCTGAACAATACTTACTGAGTGTTACCACTCTAATAGGCCTAGTTGTCCTAGAGTTTGGTGTGTGTGGATATATATATATATATATATATATATATATATATATATATATATATATATATATATATATATATATATATATATATATATATATATATATATATATATAGATATATATATATATATATATATAGATATATATATATATATATATATATATATATATCTATATAGATATATCTATATATATATATATATATATAGATATAGATATATATGTAGATATGGAAGTAATGATGTCTGTTATTCAAGATACATATTTACTTGCAACCTAACAAATCAACCATGTACTAAATTGTCCTATTAATGATGAGGCAAGCTTGTCAAGTGTCTAGGATCGGAATCCATTTTGAATTGTCTTATTAATGGTGAGGCAAGCTTGTCAAGCGTCTGGGATCGAAATCCATTTTTGATAATTTTTAGTTGTGTCCTTGTCTTAAATTCTTTGCTTATGAATTGTCAAATAAGAAATCATATTGACAACATTAAGACTTTCTTGACTATGCATCCTAGCATTTTAGATAATTTTCAACTACATCCTTGTATTCGAACCTTTGCCTCTAAATTGTCAATTAAGAAAGTATATTGATAACATTACAACTTTCTTGACCAGGTAGTGGTGTATAAACTTTCCAAGAGGAGAAAAGATGACAACACCATTAAAGACCTCCATTTAGTCCTTTAATGAAAACTTGTAAAGGTGAGTGCAAGTTATTAATCATTTTTGACATTTTTATGACATTTAACATTTTTCTCTAATTTTTATAATGTGTGTGTATTTTTAACCCAAGTTCTTGTAACCTCTCGGAAATATGAAAGTTGTTTAGTTTTGTGGATGTATTCTTAGGGTTGAGACATCATATATTGCTTGTTCAATACTTGACATTATTTTGTGGGTAGCTTTTATTGCTTCATACTGTTAGTTTCCTTTAATTCTCTTGATGTCAATGTTATTCTAATTTCTTAGAGCTTCCTTTACGTGCCATAATTTTGAGAAATTTTCTTTTAATTTTTATTCCTTGAGCTAAATTTCATTGTTGATTTCCTACTTTTTCTTTATGTTCCATTGATCTGGCTTTCTTTAGTAGTTTTATAGTGTTTAGCTATTTATATTCACAATTACACAAATTTTATGTTGTTATTTTGTTTCACTAAGAAGAGTCCAAGTTTAAGGGAGTTAGCTAAGTTCTCTCTTTTCAATATGGCTACTTTATCTATAATTTTTAAAGCTAAAATTGTTAATTACTGAAATTCTTCAATGACAGGGGATTTAAATAGTCTTTGAAACAACTTGTGGTAATGAATCAGTATTTGATTTTCTTGATGTACTGAGATATCCTATGCTATATCATTTTGTGCTTGAAGTGGTTGATGTTATTTATAGTGAGTTGTCTAGTGATATTTCACATTACATTCTATAACCTTCTACTTCATAATTAGATGTATCTACCATGTGCATTCTTTTTCTTACTACAAGGTTTTCATGTGGTGCAGATTCAATCCCTCAGAAAAATTATAAATTTGTAAGAAATCCAATTCGTGTCATGGTAATAGTTTAGAAAATAATAACCATTGGGACTGTGATGATACCCCATGGGCATATTCTTAAAATGATCTTTATGATATTCATATTAAAATGTATTTCTCCCACCAATATTGATTTGATGTCATTTCTCTACTTCATGAGAAAAACCTATTTCTAAGTTCACATCATATTCTTTCTGGCATTCTTACATAGATTTGGACCAAGAAGTTAATGGATTTTACTTCATGATTTATAAACAAATGATCAATATCTCATGTCCTCCAGTTCCAGCAACACCCCTCAGCCAAGGAAATAAGACAAGGAAAAGCAGAACGCTCCATTATGCCACTAACGGTGGAAAAGATTCAAGATAAACAAATCCTAGCATGCCACACATATCCTGTGCACTCCCTCGAAGCTTAAATGCATCCCTCCTGGAAAATGAAACATAAACCAAAGAGAAAAACATTCATATATATCTGGAATCCCAAACTCAATGATAAATATCTATTTTATATTAAATAAAAGAAACGAAAAAGAAGAAGATCCAGAAACCTTCTTCCTATTAGCATTTTTTATTGTCCCCCAACAAGAGAAATCTAATGGAAAACCAATAGCCTTGAGATGTTAGGGCTCTCTTTTGAGTTGACTTGTAGGAAAATGTTGATTATGAGATTGTGCTAATGCCATTTAGAGATTCTTTTGAATGATAATAGAATAAAATATATTTCGTACCATTTGAATAGAATTTCAATTGATCAAATGAAATATGTCAGCGAATGTTTTGCAAGACCATATCCAGACAAAATAAATATTTACTTGTTGAAAATTCGAAGCTTGATGGTAGTGACCATTCTAAGTACTATTTATTTGATGCATTTTGTGTAATTGCATATCTTAGGTTTGATAATTATAGGTCATTTACACGGTATAAATGCCTTCAAACTTTCACTTCTAATTGAGTATTCAACTGAGCATATTAAGTATGTTATAAGTAATTATTTTTCACTCCACCTACTTTTCATAATTTCGATAACCATTAGGTAGGGACCTGCAACTTCAATGTTATTTTTCTTATTTAGTAAAACATTTACAAAGACTTTACAAAGTTATATAATTATTGAAAATTGTATTGACAATTTATAAACTTTCAAGGTCAAATTTTTAAAGTCTAATTCTTTAAAGGGTGATAGTTCAATGGAAGAGAACTTTCTTGACAAGGAGGAGGTTGGTGGTTTGATTCCATTGTTCATTCATATTCATATGAAATGATGATGATCAAATTTTGGTGACGGAGGCTCTTTTGACCATCACTAATGAACTTATCATGACATTTTTTTACCCTCACCAAAATATGAAATGGTGACAGTCAACAAACACCACCAAATATATGTATCAATAGTGATGACCATGAAAGGTCCATCACTATAAATAATTTTTGTTCATATGAAATGGTGATGATCACTATCATTCATTATAATAATTATTCGTGATGAACCTTGAATGCCACCACAACACCTATAATTTTAGTGATGCAGCCTTTGGTGGCATTCAATTTTTGGTGACATATGCTCTTTTGACCGTCACCAACAATCTTATGGTGACATTTTTTTATCCTCACCAAAATATGAAATTGTGACAGTCAATGAATGTCACCATATATATGCATCAATAATGACGACCGTGAAAGTACCATCACATTAATTCGTTATTGTTCATATGAAATGGTGACGGTCACTATCCATCATTATAATAATTATTCATGGCAGACCTTGAATTTCACCACAACACCAATACTTTTGAAAATGCCACCTTTGGTGACATTCAATTTTTTGGTGATGGAGGCTAAAGTTTTTCACCATTGCTCATATGAAATGGTGACAGTCACTATCTGTCATTATAAATCATTATTGGTGATGAACCTTGAATGTCATCACAAGAACTATGCTTTTGGCAATGCCACCTTTGGTGACGTTCAATTTTTGGTGACATAGGCTCTTTTGACTGTCACAAATGAGCTTATGGTGACATTTATTAACCCTCACGAATGTCATTTTTTGTTGTAGTGTTCATCTAGATTGGTGGGATTAAACATAAGTATAGTATGTCTCAAATAACTATCAAACCCACCTATGTATTTAACAAGAGTTTCTTGTGAAGACAAATCTACAACCAATATTAAATATCTTATTCTTAATCCTTGCGTGTAACTTTGAAGACTCTGACCTTTAGCCTGTCTAAAATTTTTCAAATCCATAAATTCTCCCAACTCGGTAGTTGCTCCCTCCCATTCACTGAATCTTGATAACTATGTCAGCTCTTGGAAAGGCCCAGAAGGGCTAAGGTTCCCAAGTCTTCTTTAGGGACATTAACACCGACCCTGCCAAGTTCATGACAACACTATGTAAACTTCCTTAGATACTGGGAAATTGTGTTATTCTTATACATATTGATACTTCGATGTTTATCGTTAAGCACCAACTTCCTGTGGTCACTACTATTCTCGAACAATTATATCAGTGCTTTCTACATGAATGGAGTTTCTTTCCCATGGATATTCGAGACAATATGATCTCCTACTCCCTCCAATATTATTCTCCTCACCTTAGCTACATATTTCTTCCAATAAGAAAGGTTTTGGTCATCAGATGATTGTGGTTTTCCAACATCTATCTTGACATATTGAAGCAATCCATTGTCATCCAATATTGCCTGCATGTGGTCCTTCCATGCAACAAAATTATAGGTTCCTTCCAAGGAATACTCCAGCCTTAGTCCATTGAAGGCCATCTTCTCAGCTTTGAAGAAATCCTGCTATACTGATCTTCAAATTCAAACATTTGTGAAACAACATTGAATTTCCTACTATAATGTGAATCTAGCTCTCATACTATGTAGAAATTAGGTTTTATATTTTCAATTTCTCATGAAGTTTTAATGAAAATTACAAGAAACAAACCTACACTACTGCACTGCAAACATTAATTCAAAATTTAGAACAAAAATATCTCGCATGCAAGAAGAAATAACACACACACAACAACTATTTTTATCTTGGGAAGGAAGTCTGCTAAAAACCCCAATTCCTGCTTGTATTAATCAAATGAATATAGATGTATTAAAATTTCTTTTCTTAACTAGGCTCACCCTAAAAGTGCACAACCTATCTCTCTACTCACTAAATGCCTCTAACCCATACTTAGTCAAATTTTGCCTCGGTTTGAGCTACTATTTCGTTCCGTTGTTCCTTGAGGAATTAGCCCCTATTATTTAGTAAATTCCTCTAATTAAATTATGCAATTATTTAGTCTGATCATCTAACTGAATGCAACACTTGTACACACAAGACTAGTCTACAATTGATGTTACACTACCTTAGAATCTCCACCTCAACTGTGTAACTCAAATTCTCTACATGCACTAGATATTTTGGGTTGATTGATGAGTTAACTAGATGATCACTAATTTTGACTAAAGTCCCACTTGCTTAAGTGACCTTCCACTTGTTCCTCCAAAAGTTGGAATTAGTTTATCTCAAAACAACGTGAGATAACTGACCTAGATTGCTACAAATTAACAATCACACATGCACAACTGAACTCTAACTCATCCAACTTGAATTTACTAGTTAAACTGGGTGACACAATCTAGGTCACACAATTCAACATCATCCAAGTTTTCTACTAATGTGGAAATTCGAATGTTTTCAATTTAATCAAGGAAAAATAAAATTGAGCATTTCTTGCTGCATTTTTCAACAGAAAGATCTTCTCACATGAGATTCAAGCACATGATTATATTAGGAACTTGTATAGTAACATCATCACTTCCTGGATACTGGTGTTCTTTATTTTGTTGTCTGAGAATATTTATAGAAGCGAGGCTTACTTTGGGTAATTTCTCAAGAGGTTTCATATTTAGTTACCTCACTTATGCATATGGTCCTCATTACACATGTCCTACTAGTCATTGGAAATGTGATGGTAACCTTAGTGGCCTATATTGAGGGTTCTTACCTATCTGATTATGGGTGGGAAGTCCTAATAGTACCTAACGTATATTTCAATCACCATATCAATGTTGTTAGGGGGTGACACTTAGCTTCATTGAGGTCACTCCAGTTAGTCAAGACTAGTGTAGAGAGTTTGGGGTAACTACCTATTAGTCCTTCATTAGTTAAGGTCCTTAGATATTTCATCACCTCAAGTTTTTTTGCATTTAGGAGGTACCTTTGTAGGTGGTTTTCTTGTTGTATCTCTTAGAACCATTTATAGTGTGTTTTTTTTGTTATGATTATAATTATCCATAGGGGTTTCTTAATTAATTAATTAAACTTATATATACACTGTGGCTTAACCCATTATCTTTCAATCTTGAATATTACAAAATCTTCCTCCTAAATAGGAGGGTCCACCACCACATAGTTATGGGATAGCTCCACCATTAAAAGGCTTAGATCAAACTAAGTTCAAAGAGTTAATTTTGGTTTTCAGGGGGCGAGATCAAGTCATCCTTAATGTAGTAGAGGAAATTTCACCACCACATGTCATCCCACCTTTGAAAAATTCTCTTGACCCTCTACATGTACAAGTGAGTGTCAACTTTAATCAACATTGTTTCTTGTTCTTTCATTAATTTTCTCATCATATGACTAGTCTGACACACCTATCTGTTTAGGAAAATGGGATTAGGCTAGAATAAGATTCCCTCGTCAAAGTTATGTGAGTGGAGGCGTCTGTGCCACTCAACTTCATCTATTTCGGTAGACATCGCTGAGGAAGTGTTTTTTCTATGACACGAATGGAACAACCTTTGGTAACCTGGAAATGTTTCGCTATACATGGGGCCATGCAAACCTTTTGGCATGCAAGCAAAGAGCGACCATTTATTTTTTAAATTTGTACGTCCTCTAACCCTTTAAACTCATAGGATTGGTCGTTTCCTAACTTGCATAAATAAAGGATGCGAAGCAAAGCTTTGTAAGGTGCAAGATTCTTAAAAATGGCATCTTAGATGAGACATCCTTATTATACGACTGGATCGAGTAGTTTTAACGAGGAATTCAAGCTCGTTAAAAAATAAACATAAACAATGAGCAAGTGTTTCCCCCATCATTTAAGCTCATTAAAAAATGAACCAATTTCTGGTAAATAACCATCGTGAATGTATTACTTCAGCCTTTGAAGCCTTGGTCGTGTTCTCATCATCACCTCCACTCTGTATTGGCCGATCATTCACCTCCACTTGACTGTTTGCCCCTTTTGAGGAACAGCTGCGAAGAGTGATCTTGTTAGCCATCCTTGTGACACTGCCGTGATTGGAAAATTCCAAACCTTACCTGGAATCAGTTGCTACCCGAATCAATCACTCGTTCCTAAAAAACGAGTCTCCTTTAAGCTCTTTTCAACTGACTCGTAAAATACGAAAAGATTGCCGAGCCATTGGCCACTCCAGCTCGTTAAAGTGATCGAAAGTGCTATCCCTCCTATACATTTTAATCTTTTTGGACCCGAGGGATTATTAACAAAAAGATCGAGCGCTTGTTTTGTTCAGCTCGTTAAAATTACCGAAAATTCATCCCATTTGTATTATTTTATACTTTTTCGGACTTAAGGGATTAGATGACGAAAAAGGATTTTTGGAGTTTCCTTTACGTCCCTTTTCAGACTCTCTAAAATTGAAAAGGACCGAGTTATCTTTGTCGTTAAACTCGTTAAAACCTAATAGAGACAAACTTGTCCATAACAGACAAGAACGAGTTTCACTATTGCTAGGCTCGTTAAAACATAGCGATGGGTTTGCCCGAAGGGAAAATTATAGAACAAACATATGTTATCCTCCTCAAGCTTGAAAAAAATAAAGAGGTACTGGTCAGCAATGACTGGGAAAAATTGGGAACAAAACTTGAAGAAACTTTGTTGGTAGCAAGTCGCTCTTGAACATGACACTTTCACTCCACATTCGAGTCGGGTTGGATTGTTCCATTCACTGGTCACATCACCATGGTTCCATCACACCATCCACATTTGGGGTTAATGCTACCAATCCATCATGTCAGTGTCACCGATATGTTCAAGAAAAGTCGCTCAGAGAATTCACCTGTGTCTCACCCACTGCGATACATTTACGCTCCATTCTTTCATGACCGCCACCCTGAACCTTATATCACCAAATCGTTTTCACCTCCATTAAAATCATTTGCTCCATTCTGTGTCACTGATGTGGGATTCATTAAGGCCCTCCTATGACAAATCGCTTCTTGTCGACATCAGCTCATTATCCAAGAAGTCGATCTAGGAACAACCCTTTCAGTACTTTGAAGCTTGCATGCCTCAATGGCAAGTTTCTCACTTTCGGCGACAGGTTTACATCAATGGCCTTCGACCAAAAGATTTTGCGTGGTGTTTGATGCTAAGTCCCTTATTCACACCAAGTGAATTGTACTGCAGTACCTTGAGGGTCATCATCATTATCGGTGATTCCTCTCGTGCCTGTTAACAACTTACATCATTGGCTGGTAATCAGGCGATGTCTTTCCATGTTCGACTCCAGAACATCTCTCACATGGATTGACTTGTACTTTGAGTGAAGATAGAATGAGATTGAAGAGCCTGGATCTAGTTTCATATATCTGGCTACAATATATATTTAGGAAAATAAAGACATCAAATGTACATCATTGCTGCACAGATAATCATCCAATCCTAGGGATGATGGCTCTACCAGAATCATCAGTCTACACTCAGACGATTTTCTGTCCTATGTACATGAAAATGAATTTATAAAGTTGACCATGGGAATGCTCGCCTCAGCTAGATCATGAAAATATTATGAAGATAATGTATTGTATTGTATCTTATTACAGGTCGCCTTCCAACTTGAAAAAACTTTGGATCCTCATGATAAAGCATTTCACCCAACATCAAAAGATTAACAACCTCATGCTTTAGGGGGCAACTGTTATAGACATTTTTGGGCACTGCAACCCCAGTCATAAATGTCCATAAACCAAGGGCTCCTAAGTCCCTAAAGGTGTTGTTCCAACCCCTAAAAGAACAAGGTCAATTGATTATAACATCTCCTAGAAGTTCTCCATGAAAAACTACTCAGAACTGGTCAAAATTGGACCATTTCACCTGCTCCATAGTCAAAGTGCGTTGCATCCCACCTGAATACACACAGTAGGTGCGATGCACGTTGTAAAGCACTTCTATGGGGTGCAATGGGCGAGAGTGGACAAATGGTAGGGTCAATCCGCAAGGTGGAGGAGCATGGAATCTTCCAGAAACTTCTCCTGTGACACTTGCCTCTCTGCATTCGACCAGGGATGAGTAAGAGATCATCAATCTCCACGTGGAATCAAGAACTATCAAAGAGAAGGCACTAATCAAATCTCAAAATCTGACTCACCTCCCTTGCAGACATCTATATATGGATCCCTCATCCCAGAGACCCGGAGGCTGGAATTTTGTATCTTGTAAGGAAGTGTTGCTGGTTTCTTGGTGCAATATCATATTGTTGGGTGATCTAAGCTTTTCATGAGGTGAAGAAGGGCTTTCTTGCTGAGAGGATGATGCTGGGTCAGAACAATTGGTTGTAATCCTCTTTGCTCTTTCTTGATTATCAATAAATCTATTCAAGTTTTCCTCCACATTCTTGTATGATTGATGATTTATGCATTTGTGTGGTCAATATACATCTCGTCCTATATTGTTGATGATAATAGATCTATGTTCTTGGATAGTGTTATGCTGCTTTGATTCTACAAGTACTCTTTGAAGCTGGGAAGACAAGGAAGCAAGTGGCAAAGACCTATCAGAAGATAGAGGAAACAAGCAAGGAACCAAGCGCAAGACAGAGGTTGGTCTCCTTATTCTTCTCTCATCTATTTCTCATAAAGGAAAATGAAAGCAGTTTTTAGTTTGTTTGTTTCTAAGGTAGCTACCAGCCTTAGTGGGACTAGCAGCTCTACATAGACACTATTTTTCCTGATAACAATCCATAAAGAAGGAATTGGGGAAAAGTTTTGAAATGATTGATTTGGGCTATGTTCATTACTATCTTGGCATTGAAGTAACCCAAGATCCGAAGTCCATATTTCTTTCTCAAAAGAAATACATTGGAGATCTGTTGAATAGGCTTGGCATGACAGAGTGTAACCCTCTTACTACTCCAATGGAACAAAACTTAAAGCTCACATTTATTGAAGGAAAATAATTTGACGATGCAACAAAGTATAGACAACTTGTAGGAAGTCTCAACTACCTAACTACTACTAGACCAGACATTTCATTTGCTGTTGGAATCCTCTCCAGGTTTATGCAAATGCCTTGTGAGGGACATTGGTCTGCTGCAAAAAGAGTTCGAAGGTACTTGAAGGGAACTCAGGACTTTGGAATCAAGTATACACAGGTGGACGACTTCAGCTTGATTGGATACTCCGATTCAAACTTCGATGGAGACAAAGAAACTGGGGTATCTACTTCAGGATATGCTATGAGTCCTGGATCAGGAGTTGTCCCCTGGAGATCACACAAACAATCAGTTCTAGCAGATTCCACAACAGAAGCAAAATACGTGGTAGCAGCTGAAGCAACAAAAGAAATTGTGTGGCTCAAGAAAATTCTTGAAGATTTGCAGGTAAAACAAGTACAATCAACTCCACTCATGATTGGCAATACCTTTGCAATAAAGTTGGCCAAGAACCCAAAGTTCCATGATTGAACGAAGCACATCAATACTAGATATCAACTTATTTGACATCATGTTGAGGCCAAAACAATCCATCTCCGTCATTGTTCCACAAATGAACAAATTGCAGACATCTTCACCAAAGCGCTTGGAAGAGAAAAGCCTGAATGATTTAGAATGATGCTTAGACTCACCAACATCCCTTCAGATTAAGGGGGGGAATGTTGACACCTAATCCTTGTGATTGGGTGAATATATGTAAATAGATAAATAAGAAATATGAACAGTCATGAGGAGATGAACTAAACAGTCTCTCCCTCATGTATATAACAAAAACCTATTTGATGGAATACAACACAAGAATCATTTTTGCCTTATGGAGTTACTTCCTGGCCTGACAAATTCTTTACAGGAGAACCCCACCATACAGTGCCTGGAAACAAAGGCACGGGAGCTTCAATTGCAGTATGACAGTGTGCGCGGAACAACACAGATAGTTGTCCTGACCCAACGGGTGGCAAAGCTACAGTACGTGAAGGCATTGAAGGAACAGGTGCATGATGCATGAAAGAAAAAGGCAAGACTTAAAGAGCGCATCTAGCCTTGCATTGATGAGGCTTTCCTCATCATTGCTGACATCAAAGGAAAGCTTGCACAGATGAAAGTGATGCATGCCTTAAGATAGGTATTTTCCCCTGACAGCGAGCATTCAGCCGAAAGAGCAAAGCAGATCCAGCAGATGGAAGAACAGTGTGTTGTGGACCTTCGTGTAGTACAGACACAGTTGGAGTGCCTCCGTGCCAAGATCGCTGCACCAGCAGAGTGACTCGGGACACGTCACAATGATTGTGATGGGGGCCTGTTAGGCATGGGATCCCTCACAGCATGTTTTTGGGGCTCAAAGCCCAAGTTTGGTCAAGTATATTATAAGACTCCTCGAATTGCGAGCATGGAGTGTGAGGTATAGGATGATTCATAGGGTTTTCCGCCCTAAAATATTGTAATTTAATGTAAAGTTGTGTCAGCCTACCCATGGTCTGTGAACCATGGGATTTTATAAATAGAGCGAGGCTCTAAGTGTAAAGAGAGCAAAGGATAGATAGAACACTGAAGGCATCGTTCGAGGTTAGAGTTAAATCTGAAGTGTACTGGATCATAGTAGTAGGAAGAGGCTCTGCAGCTGAGTGCATAGAGGCCTAGTAGAGTCCGCAAGTGAGTGCACGGACCCCTGCAGCTGAGTGCATAGGGTGGAGTTGGGTCTGTACTTGGGATTGAAAGTTAATAAAGAGAAGTTTGTTCTGTGCATCTGTTCTTGAATCTGTCTTTTGATGTTATGCATTACTTTTACTCTTTTATTTACTGTGCACAATTGGTAATACTTGTATGAATGCTTATATATGAAAATAATCTAAGTAATCAACTAACAGAGCCTAATTAAGGAAGACTTTGGTAAATAACATGGGTCGCGCTGCGGCTAGAACTATGAGAAGATTACATCAGGGGGCGTGGGGTGCCCACTGGTGCGTGTAGTGCAGAAAGTATGAGGGTTCGACCGCGTACCAATCACCTCATATCAAACATCCATAGGGTGCAGAAACATGGTTCTAGCACCCTCCCATACTACTTCGGGTGAGACCTCAGTTAGCACTCAGCAGACTGTTACTGAAAGGGTGAGTAGTACCGAGATTTGCTTGGCCAAATCACTTCTAAACTTAGGTCAAGCCCCACTAAGCCAACAACAACAAAGAAAATTAAACTGGGAATGGGGATGAATCCTAATTAGAGATAAGATATTTGTGAAAGGAGAGTATTTCTAGGTGGACTTGGCAATAGATAAACATTTACATTTCTTATTCTTAATATATGGACGAAACATAATTATATCATGGAAATGTAGTTTTTCCTTCAAGATGGTGGTAATAATTTCTTACATTGAGGATTTGAATCCAATAGTTGAATGTTAAAATTGAAATTTGTTAATAAGACCATACATGATCCAATTGTTATACTTTGAGGTATTTTGAGGGTGTAAGGAAAGTAGGCAATCAATTATTGGAAGATCTCTTGTTAACAAAGTTGAAAACCTATGTTAATGACTTCATCTCATTTTGTGATAGAAAACCAATAGATGGAAGACAACAAAGTATCTATCACATATTTCATTCCAAGGAAATAAATACTAAATGGAATTATAAAAATAGAAAATGTGTCTTTGGAAACTTCTCAACACCTAAAGGCCTTTAAAGACATCAGGGTGCAGATCTCCACACACAATGTTGGTGAGTGAAAATAAATATTCACTTTATTATTCACATTGCAACCGTATTATCTCCTCACACTCTATAAATTACTATATATCACATTTATGAAATTTCATATTGGTTAGGTGGTTTTACCACATAGACCCTCACTACAACATCTACCATTAGGTTGGTTTCATATTTGAAATAAAATGCATCAATGTATTAACGACTATTGCCCACTACTTACTGCCCCTAACTACATATAAGGTTACATTAGTCACATATTAAAAATAAAATGTGGCAAAGTATTGATCACTAAATTGAATTATAAAAACATAAATGTGTCTCTGGAAACTGCTCAAAGCCCAAACACCTTGCAAGGCATCAGGATGTAGACCTCCACACACAATTTTGGCGAGTGAATAAATGTTTACTTTATTATTCACATTGCAACCATATATTCTCCTCACACTCTATAAAACAGTATATATCACATTTATGAAATTTCATATTGGTTAGGTTGTTTTACCACATAGCCCCTAACTACAACATCTAATATTATGCCTATTAGAAATAAAATGCGACAATGTATTAATGAATGTTGACCACTACTCACTTCCCCTAACTACAACATCTAAGATTACATTGGTCACATATTAAAAATAAAATGTGGCAAAATATTAATGACTCCTGAACAATACTTACTGAGTGTTACCACTCTAATAGGCCTAGTTGTCCTAGAGTTTGGTGTGTGTGGATATATATATATATATATATATATATATATATATATATATATATATATATATATATATATATATATATAGATATAGATATGGAAGTAATGATGTCTGTTATTCAAGATACATATTTACTTGCAACCTGACAAATCAACCATGTACTAAATTGTCCTATTAATGATGAGGCAAGCTTGTCAAGTGTCTAGGATCGGAATCCATTTTGAATTGTCTTATTAATGGTGAGGCAAGCTTGTCAAGCGTCTGGGATCGAAATCCATTTTTGATAATTTTTAGTTGTGTCCTTGTCTTAAATTCTTTGCTTCTGAATTGTCAAATAAGAAATAATATTGACAACATTAAGACTTTCTTGACTATGCATCCTAGCATTTTAGATCATTTTCAACTACATCCTTGTATTCGAATCTTTGCCTCTAAATTGTCAATTAAGAAAGTATATTGATAACATTACAACTTTCTTGACCAGGTAGAGGTGTATAAACTTTCCAAGAGGAGAAAAGATGACAACACCATTAAAGACCTCCATTTAGTCCTTTAATGAAAACTTGTAAAGGTGAGTGCAAGTTATTAATCATTTCTGACATTTTTATGACATTTAACATTTTTCTCTAATTTTTATAATGTGTGTGTATTTTTAACCCAAGTTCCTGTAACCTCTCGGAAATATGAAAGTTGTTTAGTTTTGTGGATGTATTCTTAGGGTTGAGACATCATATATTGCTTGTTCAATACTTGACATTATTTTGTGGGTAGCTTTTATTGCTTCATACTATTAGTTTCCTTTAATTCTCTTGATGTCAATGTTATTCTAATTTCTTAGAGCTTCCTTTACGTGCCATAATTTTGAGAAATTTTATTTTAATTTTTATTCCTTGAGCTAAATTTCATTGTTGATTTCCTACTTTTTCTTTATGTTCCATTGATCTGGCTTTCTTTAGTAGTTTTAGAGTGTTTAGCTATTTATATTCACAATTACACAAATTTTATGTTCTTATTTTGTTTCACTAAGAAGAGTACAAGTTTAAGGGAGTTAGCTAAGTTCTCTCTTTTCAATATGGCTACTTTATCTATAATTTTTAAAGCTAAAATTGGTAATTACTGAAATTCTTCAATGACAGGGGATTTAAATAGTCTTTGAAACAACTTGTGGTAATGAATCAGTATTTGATTTTCTTGATGTACTGAGAAATCCTATGCTATATCATTTTGTGCTTGAAGTGGTTGATGTTATTTATAGTGAGTTATCTAGTGATATATCACATTACACTCTATAACTTTCTACTTCATAATTAGATGTATCTACCATGTGCATTCTTTTTCTTACTGCAAGGTTTTCATGTGGTGCAGATTCAATCCCTCAAAAAAATTATAAATTTGTAAGAAATCCAATTCGTGTCATGGTAATAGTTTAGAAAATAATAACCATTGGGACTGTGATGATACCCCATGGGCATATTCTTAAAATGATCTTTATGATATTCATATTAAAATGTATTTCTCCCACCAATACTGATTTGATGTCATTTCTCTACTTCATGAGAAAAACCTATTTCTAAGTTCACATCATATTCTTTCTGGAATTCTTACATAGATTTGGACCAAGAAGTTAATGGATTTTACTTCATGATTTATAAACAAATTATCAATATCTCATGTCCTCCAGTTCCAGCAACACCCCTCAGCCCAAGAAATAAGACAAGGAAAAGCAGAACGCTCCATTATGCCACTAACGGTGGAAAAGATTCAACATAAACAAATCCTAGCATGCCACACATATCATGTACACTCCCTCGAAGCTTAAATGCATCCCTCCTGGAAAATGAAACATAAACCAAAGAGAAAAACATTCATATATATCTGGAATCCCAAACTCAATGATAAATATCTATTTTATATTACATAAAAGAAATGAAAAGGAAGAAGATCCAGAAACCTTCTTCCTATTGGCATTTTTTATTGTCCCCCAACAAGAGAAATCTAATGGAAAATCAATAGCCTTGAGATGTTAGGGCTCTCTTTTGAGTTTACTTGTAGGAAAATGTTAATTATGAGATTGTGCTAATGCCATTTAGAGATTCTTTTGAATGAAAATAGAATAAAATATATGTTGTACCATTTGAATAGAATTTCAATTGATCAAATGAAATATGTCAGCGAAAGTTTTGCAAGACCATATACAGACAAAATAAATATTTACTTGTTGAAAATTCGAAGCTTGATGGTAGTGACCATTCTAAGTACTATTTATTTGATGCATTTTGTGTAATTTCATATCTTAGGTTTGATAATTATAGGTCATTTACACGGTATAAATGCCTTCAAACTTTCACTTCTAATTGAGTATTCAACTGAGCATATTAAGTATGTTATAAGTAATTATTTTTCACTCCACCTCCTTTTCATAATTTCGATAACCATTAGGTAGGGACCTGCAACTTCAATGTTATTTTGCTTCTTTAGTAAAACATTTACAAAGACTTTACAAAGTCTTATAATTTATTGAAAATTGTATTGACAATTTATAAACTTTCAAGGTCAAAATTTTAAAGTCTAATTCTTTAAAGGGTGATAGTTCAATGGAAGAGCACTTGCTTTACAAGGAGGAGGTTGGTGGTTTGGTTCCGTTGTTCATTGATATTCATATGAAATGATGATGATCAAATTTTGGTGACGGAGGCTCTTTTGACCATCACTAATGAACTTATCATGACATTTTTTTACCCTCACCAAAATATGAAATGGTGACAGACAACAAACACCACCAAATATATGTATCAATAGTGATGACCATGAAAGGTCCATCACTATAAATAATTTTTGTTCATATGAAATGGTGATGATCACTATCATTCATTATAATAATTATTCGTGATGAACCTTGAATGCCACCACAACACCTATAATTTTAGTGATGCAGCCTTTGGTGGCATTCATTTTTTGGTGACATATGCTCTTTTGACCATCACCAACAATCTTATGGTGACATTTTTTTATCCTCACCAAAATATGAAATTGTGTTAGTCAATGAATGTCACCATATATATGCATCAATAATGACGACCGTGAAAGTACCATCACATTAATTCGTTATTGTTCATATGAAATGGTGACGGTCACTATCCATCATTATAATAATTATTCATGGCAGACCTTGAATTTCACCACAACACCAATACTTTTGAAAATGCCACCTTTGGTGACATTCAATTTTTTGGTGATGGAGGCTAAAGTTTTTCACCATTGCTCATATGAAATGGTGACAGTCACTATCTGTCATTATAAATCATTATTGGTGATGAACCTTGAATGTCATCACAAGAACTATGCTTTTGGCGATGCCACCTTTGGCGACGTTCAATTTTATGTGACATAGGCTCTTTTGACTGTCACAAATGAGCTTATGGTGACATTTTTTAACCCTCACGAATGTCATTTTTTGTTGTAGTCTTCATCTAGATTGGTGGGATTAAACATAAGTATAGTATGTCTCAAATAACTATCAAACCCACCTGTGTATTTAACAAGAGTTTCTTGTGAAGACAAATCTACAACCAATATTAAATATCTTATTCTTAATTCTTACGTGTAACTTTGAAGACTCTAACCTTTAGCCTATCTAAAATTTTTCAAATCCATAAATTCTCCCAACTCAGTAGTTTCTCCCTCCCATTCACTGAATCTTGATAACTATTTCAGCTCTTGGAAAGGCCCAGAAGGGCTAAGGTTCCCAAGTCTTTTTTAGGGACATTAACACCGACCCTGCCAAGTTCATGAAAACACTATGTAAACTTCCTTAGATACTGGGAAATTGTGTTATTCTTATACATATTGATACTTCGATGTTTATCGTTAAGCACCAACTTCCTGTGGTCACTACTATTCT
The DNA here is from genome assembly GCA_031772625.1 of Pinus tabuliformis. Classification (NCBI taxonomy): domain Eukaryota; kingdom Viridiplantae; phylum Streptophyta; class Pinopsida; order Pinales; family Pinaceae; genus Pinus; species Pinus tabuliformis. Next base: position 65,553,862 of record CM062805.1, on the reverse strand, counting down.
CGAACAATTATATCAGTGCTTTCTACATGAATGGAGTTTCTTTCCCATGGATATTCGAGATAATATGATCTCCTACTCCCTCCAATATTATTCTCCTCACCTTAGCTACATATTTCTTCCATTAAGAAAGGTTTTGGTCATCAGATGATTGTGGTTTTCGAACATATATCTTGACATATTGAAGCAATCCATTGTCATCCAATATTGCCTGCATGTGGTCCTTCCATGCAACAAAATTATAGGTTCCTTCCAAGGAATACTCTAGCCTTAGTCCATTGAAGGCCATCTTCTCAGCTTTGAAGAAATCCTGCTTTACTGATCTTCAAATTCAAACATTTGTGAAACAACATTGAATTTCCTACTATAATGTGAATCCAGCTCTCATACCATGTAGAAATTAGGTTTTATATTTTCAATTTCTCATGAAGTTCTAATGAAAATTACAAGAAACAAACCTACACTATTGCACTGCAAACATTAATTCAAATTTTAGAACAAAAATATCTCGCATGCAAGAAGAAATAACACACACACAACAACTATTTTTATCTTGGGAAGGAAATCTGCTAAAAACCCCAATTCCTGCTTGTATTAATCAAATGAATATAGATGTATTAAAATTTATTTTCTTAACTGGGCTCACCCTACAAGTGCACAACCTATCTCTCTACTCACTAAATGCCTCTAACCCATACTTAGTCAAATTTTGCCTCGGTTTGAGCTACTATTTAGTTCCGTTGTTCCTTGAGGAATTAGCCCCTATTATTTAGTAAATTCCTCTAATTAAATTATGCAATTATTTAGTCTGATCATCTAACTGAATGCAACACTTGTACACACAAGACTAGTCTACAATTGATGTTACACTACCTTAGAAACTCCACCTCAACTGTGTAACTCAAATTCTCTGCATGCACTAGATATTTTGGGTTGATTGATGAGTTAACTAGATGATCACTAATTTTGACTAAAGTCCCACTTGCTTAAGTGACCTTCCACTTGTTCCTCAAAAAGTTGGAATTAGTTTATCTCAAAACAACGTGAGATAACTGACCTAGATTGCTACAAATTAACAATCACACATGCACAACTGAACTCTAACTCATCCAACTTGAATTTACTAGGTAAACTGGGTGACACAATCTAGGTCACACAATTCAACATCATCCAAGTTTTCTACTAATGTGGAAATTCGAATGTTTTCAATTTAATCAAGGAAAAATAAAATTGAGCATTTCTTGCTGCATTTTTCAACAAAAAGATCTTCTCACATGAGATTCAAGCACATGATTATATTAGGAACTTGTATAGTAACATCATCACTTCCTGGATACTGGTGTTCTTTATTTTGTTGTCTGAGAATATTTATAGAAGCGAGGCTTACTTTGGGTAATTTCTCAAGAGGTTTCATATTTAGTTACCTCACTTATGCATATGGTCCTCATTACACATGTCCTACTAGTCATTGGAAATGTGATGGTAACCTTAGTGGCCTATATTGAGGGTTCTTACCTATCTGATTATGGGTGGGAAGTCCTAATAGTACCTAACGTAGATTTCAATCACCATATCAATGTTGTTAGGGGGTGACACTTAGCTTCATTGAGGTCACTCCAGTTAGTTAAGACTAGTGTAGAGAGTTTGGGGTAACTACCTCTTAGTCCTTCATTAGTTAAGGTCCTTAGATATTTCATCACCTCAAGTTTTTTTGCATTTAGGAGGTACCTTTGTAGGTGGTTTTCTTGTTGTATCTCTTAGAACCATTTATAGTGTGTTTTTTTTGTTATGATTATAATTATCCATAGGGGTTTCTTAATTAATTAATTAAACTTATATATACACTGTGGCTTAACCCATTATCTTTCAATCTTGAATATTACAAAATCTTCCTCCTAAATAGGAGGGTCCACCACCACATAGTTATGGGATAGCTCCACCATTAAAAGGCTTAGATCAAACTAGGTTCAAAGAGTTAATTTTGGTTTTCAGGGGGCGAGATCAAGCCATCCTTAATGTAGTAGAGGAAATTTCACCACCACATGTCATCCCACCTTTGAAAAATTCTCTTGACCCTCTACATGTACAAGTGAGTGTCAACTTTAATCAACATTGTTTCTTGTTCTTTCATTAATTTTCTCATCATAGTGGTGTTTCTTCCATGAGAGATATGGGATCATCTTCACCATCTATGTCATTAATTTTTTCTATTATGTCTTTTTTACTTTCAATTAGTGTGATATTGTCCACTCTTCCCATGTTTACCATGTCTCCTTTATCACTTTATGGCCTACCACTAGTTAACTCTATGACCTTGAGTAGTTTCCCTAGTCTATAAGTGTCCCTCCCTCCATTCGATATTTTTTTTAAGTGTGGGTACAAGCTAGAGCCAACCTATGTGAGATGGGTGCTTCCCGTGTAGTTCTTCCATCCCTATAGTTATGATATCTAGTATGCAACAAACATACAGAGGGAATCTTCCAAGGGGTCAATACTTGTTCCTAGTCACTCTAGGGGTGGCAATATCTTTGAAGGATTGTAAAATCATTAAGGTAGTTTCGCATTAGGAAAAAGTTCTTTTTTTGGAGGGCTAATTTATCTACGGAAATGTCCTTCTAATACCATGTTTACCATAAGTGCTCCTACTTATAGAGTTTATTCGGTACTAAGAGGTCATCCTTCAAGTGAAAAATATAATCCTATTATAATTCTTGCTTTTGAGAGTTCCTTTGTCCATAGAGGAAATCCCTTTTCAGGAAATATCCTTTTTCTACTACGTCTCTTCCAAAGGATCTAATACTATGGGCCTAATAAACACTTTGGTAATTATCCTTCTTCTAGAACTACATTATGGGGGGACCAAGATCAATATAGGGTTTAATATTTACCTAAAGACCCATTTATCCATGACCAAATACTATTTTTAAGATCACTTGATTTTTTTGTATTTGGAAAGACTTGCTAATGACCCTATATCCCACGACCCTCAATAGACACCAATGCTCTATATATACCAAAATATGATAGAAATCCATGACAGAACATGGGCACATAAATCACCACGTACCATTTATTATGTTAATAAAATTATATAGTGGATGATAGTATTAGGTTGTGTCTCTTCCAACAGACCCTAACTAGAGGTGCTATTAAATGTTACATCGAAAACAATAAATAATTATACTATGATTATTCTTCCTTTGCTTGAATGTTTCTAAACAATTTCTAGTTACCTTAATGGCAAGATATTGGATGTGATCTCCTATCTACTTTTAAGTAGGGAACTTCCACTCACACCTCTAATCATATTCATAAGTGGAGGCAACATAAGTGGTTGATTAGGACCCAAATTCTCAATTGACTACTTAATGAATGGTTCACCCAATTCTTGCTACCTTAGATTTCCAAGGATGTAGCTATGAACGAGGTCGCCATAAAGGGGCAAGCTATCTTGAAATCCCAAGATATTGACTTGATATATTCATAGTAAGGAATATTGTATGATATCATTTGCAATACTCGGTGACCATAGGTTGATAAACAATGCCTAAAAATAGGATCACATTCTGATGATTTGGTTGATTCTCTATCTCCAATGATGTTGTGAGTAAATTAGCTACTCAACTAGGGCTATCGATTGTGACATCACAAGCCCTTGCAACTACGGCTACATGTCAACAAGAAAAGTCTCTTGAGCATATTGTCAAGAATCATACGGTTCAGTTTACACAACCTAAGAATTCTCAGCTACTTGATGGTAAGCCGAAGAAAAAAAATCATCTATAAAAATGATCAATAGGCACAATAAAGCAAACCCAACATCGGTGGGGACAGAAGGGAACAAATACGTATGGTTAATCTCCCTTCTATTTTTTTTCAAGGTGACCGTATAACTTATGAGTTCCCAAGGGTGAATGAGATTCACTACTTCCTAGAAACAAGAGCTACCAGGAAGTAGCATGCAATCTATGTAAAATTATTCCCATCCCAAACACAACAAAAATTGGTTGCAACCCTCCCCCTCCTCAGCCTGGGGGAACAAAAGGATAAAACTTTTATGGAGGCCCATCACATATTCTTATGTGAAATGAGGAAATGCAATTGTTTAAGAGAGAAAAAATTTATGAGACTCTTGAGAGTAGTTCTTCATCTAGATTCCAAAGACCTTATCATCCCCACTCAATATAATGGACCTCTCACACTCGGTAGGACCTTGGAGATAGGAATTTGTGTGTTGAGGGTCTTCTCTATTGGTCGACACAAAATCCCATTGCTAGGGTTACCCAACATTACACTATTATCAAGGATATAGCCAAAGAACCATATGCCATGCCTACTTTGGAGGTTTTACAGAGTTGTCCTACGTAACATATAGCCTTGTTGACTACTATCAAAGGGGGTGATCCCTTAGAGTCAAATTTGATTACGTTTGACATTAATACAAGTAGGCATAGGTTATCCCATTAGGTTGCTTTTCAGATATTGGTTTGTATATTTAATATAGATATTTACCACACTCTTATATATGAAGGATCCTCCAATTATATCATGGTCTCATCATGATGGAAAGATCCTTGTTCTTTAGAAATTTTCCACTCAAGTATGACACTTAAGGCCTTTGACAGACATACTTCCTTGACTAAGGGATTTTTCCTTTGAATGTTGTACCTCTGGTTGTGACAGGTCATTTCTGGTACAGGGTCAAGCTGGGGACCGGTGAAATTAGTTTTGGCTGATTTCCCCCTTAGATGTCTCGCTGCAGCATCGTATGCTCTAGCAGCTTCCTCAGCGGTGTTAAATGTACCGAGCCACACACTTCTTTTCCACACGTTATCTCTGATTTCTGCACCGTAACGGCCCGGACTTCTGTATCTTACACCTATATATTGCACGTTCTTTGCGATAGTTTGAATCGGGCCGCTCTGGCCATTGCCATCTTTATCTCCGCGTGTAGGAGCCATGAAGGAGCTTATTCTCTCACTAGAGGCGGGAGTCTGATAGGAGGAGAGAGATGAAATGCGGAAGGTGAGGAGTGAAGGTCCTTTCAAGACCGAAGAAAGGTGAGGGTGAAAAACTGCCTCCGGCAGGCTGTGGGGGACTGAATCAACGGCAACGGATGGAAGGAAACCGTTGTGCACCGCAATTAATATTTCTAAGTGTACTAAGCCATAAATATGTGGTGCAGTATATATCTACTGTTGGATCTAAAAAGGTACATTATGGTATTATGGTTTAATAGCTAGATAAATTTATGTACTATGTGGATTTTTATCGCGTCATTTTCAATGGAGTTGTGGTGAGGGTGACTTTTTGGATTTTCGGCTGGTTGAATTGAATTTGGCTGAAAAATTTGAGATCAAGTTTGTGATTTCAATAAATTTCTGCAGGATTTTAGATAAACTAGACCTAAAAAACACACCGTAAAAGACTCCAAACAATTGCACTAAAAAAATTGGACCGCAAAAAACCAACCGCAAAAAACTCCAAAAATTGTGTGTAAAAACAACTAGATTTTCAATTTGTTTGATACATTGTTAAATAGACAAACCCTAAAAAAATTGGACCGCAAAAAACTCCAAAAATTGTGTGTAAAAACAACTAGATTTTCAATTTGTTTGATACATTGTTAAATAGACAAACCCGGGCGGTTTGTGAGGAAACCTCGAGATTAGTGTAACGTTCACCATTAATGTACATTTTACAGTAAACCAACTATTTCAGGCATGCCGAATTTTATGGTTTTTAATTTAATTGCAAATTGATTTACGAAGCTAGCAGAAATAGGAAATTAAATGCCAAGTTTATAAAAGCAAGCTACTTTACCATGCAATTAAAGTATGTGGCAATTTAAAAGCCTTATTTTAACAAGCCTTGACAAAATCTTGAATCCCTACGGTAAGTTTCTACAACATTGCATTGAATATGTTCATACTCAGTTGCCTTTATTTAATTCATATCATATAACACTTTACCTCCATGGTCCTCCTCCAACACCCTTGCATTAAACTCTTTCACGTTGACACATTTTAAAAGGAGGTTGACGTCCTACAATTCATATTAGGATAGTGTTACGGTTGTGATTTTATGTTCTTAATTTGTTAGTGTCGGGTAAAACTAGTGCAAACAATTCAATAATATTCTCACAAACGGGATTCAAGCAAGTAATATTTCGTAGGACAAGGCTAAAGATATTATGGCCACGCCTACAAGTTTAATGGAAATATTATAAAAAATTCAGAACACACAATTTTCCTAGATTAAAGTAAGAAGGGTGAATATATGGTGGGATGAAAATTTAGTTAATTTTTAAAAACATTATTTATCCAACTTGGTAATTTTTAGGTAGAAAAAGCAAACAAATTGGTTTGTAGAGTTTAATTTAGAAGGATGTTTTATTTTTGAGATTTGGTGTTTCGAACTTTATAAAATCATTTTGATGGGTCAATTAAATATTTTTAAGATTTAAATATTTTGACCATAATTTCTATTTTATTGAAAATGTTCTACACATTAAAAACTTTTCCACAATGTGAATATCAACTTAATGTGGAAGTTATGTCTTTTTCAAGTTGATTTAATTCATTGACCATATTATGAAACCAACTCAAGAAAAGATAGAAAAGATAGATCAATGCCTTAGAATTCAGCCTCTTTGAGGGGGCAACCTCCTTTACATTACATAAATGAACAATTCTTGGATGATTCAGATGACAAAACCTCCTTTCTATACATAGGAGTCTAAGGAGTCACAATATAACCCAACCGACCTAACAATAATAATATAAAGCCACAAAAATAACAATAGAGGGATTCTATGGGGCACAGTAATAACAATATGGGGATAATAGGGGCACAAAAATATTAATAAGGGGTGCAACTACAATATTAATGGGGTAATCACTAGTATTATAGGGACCCAACATGCCCCTCTCCTTCAAAAAAGTGTTTCCTCAACGCTTGAGTAGTTTTCGATGCTTCTGCATAAAGTTCTCATCCTCCCATGTGGAATCTTCAACGGATAACTTCTTCCGCTTGATAAGATACTCCGAAATTGATTGATTTCGTAGCTGTTGAGTTCTTGTTTCTATGACTGCTTCCGGTTCCAATATAATTTTTCCTTCCTCGTCAAGTTCAGGCAATATTGTTTGAACTGGGAGCTTGTCGCTTATAACCTTCTTTAAACATGAAACATGGAAAACTGGGTGCAATCGAGAAGCTGCAGGAAGCTCCAATTTGTATGCCATAGTACCAATCTTCTGAAACACCTTGTACGAACCATAATACTTTGGTGATAATTTATTATCCTTCTTAGCTTGCTTGAGGGACATTTGCTTATATGGTTGTAGCCGTAGGAATACCCAATCACCTACATTAAAACTTCTTTCGCTGCGATGTTGATCTGCCTGTTGTTTCATTCTATTATGTGCCAACACGAGGTTATCTTTTAAGAGTTGGAGGACTTTTTGTTGACGTTCGATGTGATGTTCCACTGCTTGAACCTTAGAATTTTCTCTTGAATATGATGTGATGGATGGTGGTTGATATCCATAAAGTGCCATAAATGGGGTCATTTTTGTTGCTGTATGGAAGGAAGTGTTATACCACCATTCAGCTAGAGGCAACCATTTGACCCATTATGTCTATTTATCAGATACAAAGCAACAAAGATATCCTTCCAAACATTTGTTTACTATCTCAGTTTGCCCATCAGATTGAGGATGATAAGATGAGTTATGAGCTAACTGAGTACCAAGACAAGAAAATAATTTTGTCCAAAAATTTCCAGTGAAAATGGGATCTCTGTCACTTACAATAATCTTTGGGTTTCCATGTAGCTTTTGAATTGTTTCCATAAATGCAATAGATACTGTACTGGCTTTAAATGGATGTGATAATGCACAAAAGTGTGCATAATTGGTAAGTCTGTCAACTACCACCATGATGACACTCTTTCCCTCAGACTTTGGTAAACTTGTGATAAAATCCATTGAAACCTCCTCCCAACGTTGGCTTGGAATGGATAAAGGTTGTAATAGACCCGAGGTCTTAATTGTTTCAACTTTATTTTGTTGGCAAACCAAACATTCCGCCACAAACTTTTGAATATCCCATTTAAGGCCATCCAAAAAAAATTCCTTCTTAACCCTATGGTAAGTTTTTAAAAATCCTGAGTGCCCTCCTAAGGGAGAAGTATGCAATTCCATAAGGATATTTTTTTTTAGTTGGGAATTCTTATAGAGGTATAAGCGATATTTGTACCATAAAGAATCATTTTGGCAGCAAAATGTATCAGACGTACTGGAATCTTGTTGTAACCTTCGAATAAGTGCCCACACTTCTTCGTCATTCTTCCATTCCTCCCTTGCTTTGTTTATCCAATCTGGTTGGATAATAGCAATGGCGCACAACAATGCTTCCACATCCTCATCCTTTCTTGAGAGTGCATCTACCACCACATTTTGCTTCCCTTTTTTGTAGATGATTTAAAAATCATAACCCAACATCTTTGTGACCCACTTCTGTTGCTCTTCAGAGGATAATCTTTGTTCTAAGAAGTATTTAAGGCTATCATGATTTGTTTTTACCTTGAAGTGTCTTCCCATTAGGTAGGGTCGCCATTTCTTAAGTGCATGGAGTATTGCCAACATTTCCTTCTCATAAATAGCTTTGTGTAAAAAAATTCCCTTGATTGGACGACTTTCAAAAGTAATGGGTCTTTCATCTTGCATTAAAACAAAACCAATTCCATTTCCTAAAACATCACATTCCACAATAAAGGTTTTTGTGAAGTCTGGTGTAGCTAAGACCGGTGCTTGGCACATTGCCTCTTAAAGATGTTCGAAGGCCTTTGTTGCTTCTGGAGTCCATGAAAATGCATCTTTCTTCAATAATGTTGTTAGAGGTGCTGCTATTCTCCCATAATTATTAACAAACTTGCGATAATATCCTATCAACCCAAGAAATTCTCGCAGATGCCTTATGGATGTGGGGATTTTCCATTCCTTAATGGCTTTAATTTTGCTAGGGTCTACCTTAACTCCTTCATGAGATACAATATGACCCAGATATTCCACCTCTTGTACTCCAAAGAAACATTTGGATCTTTTTGCATATAATTTTTTCTCCCCCAATAGTTGTAGCACCCTGTCAACATGTTCAACATGATCCTTCCAAGACTTACTGTAGATTAGTATATCATCAAAAAATACTAACACAAATTTTCTAGGAATGGTTTGAAAATGGAATTCATCAAACCTTGAAATGTTGAAGGTGCATTGGTAAGTCCAAAAGGCATGATAAAAAATTCATAATGACCCTCATGATTTCTAAATTCTATTTTCGAAATGTCTACCGTCTTCATTCTGATTTTATGATATCCTGAACGAAGATCCAACTTGGTGAAGTAAATTGATCCATGCAATTCATCCAGTAATTCATCAATGACAGGAATGGGAAACTTATCTTTAATAGTGAGCTTGTTGAGCTCCCTATAATCCTGACACATGCACCATGATCCATCCTTCTTGTGCACTAATACTACTGGAGCAGAGAAAGAACTTTGACTTGGTTGAATTATACCAACCTCTCGCATTTCTGCAACCATACATTCAATTGCACTCTTTTGGGCATAGGGATATCCGCGGCCTTATGTTTGGAGGAACACTTCCTGGAATTAAATGAATAGCATGATCATGATAGAAAATAGGTGGGAGACATTTGGGAGTCTCAAATACCTTGGAATGATTGTTCAATACTTTTTGGAGATCTGGAGAAATAGATGATTCCAATGTGGAAACATCTAGCGAACATAATTGTGCAATTACACCCCTTTGTTCCTTTTTTAGAAGCTTTGTCATACCGTTAGAGCTGATTATCTTTCCTGGTTTCCCTGCAATACCCCTTAATTCAACTTCCTTTCCTTCCACAGAAAATTTCATGAAAAGTTATTGAAAATTAAAAGCTATTGTACCCAAGGATTGTAGCCATTGGACTCCTAGTACAACATCAGCACCTCCCATTGGAATGGAAAGCATTGGGCTAGTCAATACATATTCTCCCATCAATAGCCTGATATTATGGCACTTTCCGGAGCAATTTATTGTTCCTCCATTTGCAACCATCACTTGACACTCTGGTGCTGGATATAAGAAGCAATTCAATTCTTTTGCTACCTTACAATCAATAAAATTGTGGGTACTTCCTGAATCAATCAACACTATTACCTTTTTCTTCTTGATTTGTCCTTCTATCTTGATGGTTTGAGGAGTGGTAATTCCAGCCAATGCATTACAAGATATGGTCAGATTCATTTCTTCTTTATCTAGGCTTTGTTCTTGGAGTATATCCTCTTCTTTTGACCTTTCATGCTCCTTTTCTTCTTTCTCTTCGTAATCTATGTAGAATAATTTCTTCTCAGCACACTTATGACCTTTAGTGTATTTGCTATCATAACTGTAACAAAGCCCTTTTGCTCTTTTTTCTTCCAATCGTTGTGGTCTCAACCTTATAGGTTGTGGAAGACTAGGGGCAACAACACTTCCATCTTTATAGTTGTGAGTGGTATGCTTCCTGCTTGCCATAATTTTGCTTCCCATTTTTTTTGCTAACCTGAATGCCTTCTCTAATGAATCAAGTTCCAAAATGCGAACATCATGTTGGATATTATCCTTTAAAGACCCTATGAACACATCAATCCTATGATCCTATGGAATATCTTTTACCCTTATGTTCAATTTTTGGAGCGCCTCAATGTGCTCTATTATTGAACCCTTTTGTTTGAGACTTATCAATTGGCTAAAAAAAATGTTGCTTTTTGTATCCTCATAATGTGCTGTCAATTCTTCCGTAAAAATTGCCCAAGTGATTATTTGTTTACGAGAGAAAATCCATTGATACCACACAAACTGATTTGGTTCCAAATATAAAGTTGCAATACGTACCTTTTGTGTGTTTTGCACATTATTTAGATCGAAAAATTGCTCCATCTGTAATATCCATGTTGTGGGATCCTTGCCATCAAACTTCCTCATATCGATTTTTGGAATATGGTGGGTCTTAGATCCCACATTAGAGACTATGAAATCATGATTAACATTTCTTTTGTTCGCATCGTGAGTTTCCTTTACAACCTTTTCACCATTAGTAAGTATTTCTTGTAGAAAATTTGTCAAGTCTGTCTTCAAATCTGCCATGTATGTCTTCAAATTTGTCTTCAAATCTATCTTCAAATCATCCATCTTAGCTTCCATGCCCTTTATCTTAGATTCCACGCCATTTATCTTAGCTTATGTTAGCTTTTGTGAGCATAACGTTTGTTGCACTTGTTCTTGTAATTTTGATATACCATGTAGCATTTCTTCCTCTTCTTCATGAGTCATGCTAGGGCTTTCAGGTTGCTTAGTAGGTGTTTGCATTTTCTTTCCTTGGGGCATCCATTACCAATAATAATGCTCTACTATGTCCTTTTAATTCCTTAAAAAAAAAAATTCAAACCAATCTTAAGCAAAAATTTAAAAGAATCTACATACCTTTTTTTCACTTTGTAGGAGCTCGATATTGCCTCTGATGTATCTCTATAATTTTGTATCATCCAATTCTGAAATTATGACCTGTAGTAGCCCTCTGTGTCCTCTTTCCAATGCCACCAGTCTAATCCGAATTGGATTCTCCAAGGAAGCATTATGTCAAATCTCTCACAGTGACCTGATTACAGACCCGTTCAGTAGATCGAACTTGTACGATGTGCCACGTGTCCTTGTTTCGACCTTTGGCTCTGAAAAAGGTATACAAGAAACTACAGTCCGTCCTCGTTCTGCAACTTCTTACAAAATTTCAATCCGATGCTCAGAGAGAAAGTTATGACGATTTTCCCCAAGTCACCTGTTTGGAATGAAATTCAGGAGTCTGCAAAAAGACCCACTTCCTCAGCTCATATCTCCGCAAATATAGCGCGAAAATATCTAAAATTCGGACCCGAGATTTAGCGCAATTTCTTCTCAAATCGGTTTTTTTTTTAGCTTCTGAAATGTTGCAGAAAAAAATTTATAGCGAAAATGCCATGATGACCTGTTTAGAGCAGCAAAACCCTTGAATCCAAAGCTCTGATACCAAATGTTATGAAACCAGTTCAAGAAAAGATAGAAAAGATAGATCAACGCCTTAGAATTCAGCCTCTTCGAGGGGGAAACCTCCTTTACATTACATAAATGAACAATTCTTGGATGATTCAGATGACAAAACCTCCTTTCTATATATAGGAGTCTAAGGAGTCACAATATAACCCATCCGACCTAACAATAATAATATAAAACCATAAAAATAACAATAGAGGGATTCTATGGGGAACAATAATAAAAATATGGGGATAATAGGGGCACAACAATATCAATAAGGGGTGAAACTACAATATTAATGGGGTAATCACTAGTATTATAGGGACCCAACAGACCCCTATTGTCATGCCCCTACATTGGTGGTAATCTTCTAACTACACTATAGCGAGATGCGGCACCACCGACCACTTTCTTTTCACCAATACTTATGTTCATGGACTATGCCTTAACATTCATACTTAGTTTTAATTTTGTTACCAAGTATTATATTAGTCCTTTATATAGATGAAAACACATACACATTCATCATCAACAACATTATACAAAAGAAATGCAGAACAGTATAGAGGGAGGGGCAACTCCCTGCAATATGAGTCTGCCTGAATGTCAATATATATAATTTTCCACTTTTACAAAGTATAAGTTAAACCTTGGAAACCCCAAGTTTACACTTAACCAAATTTCCAACTTTGTTGTGTCATTTGCCGAACTCGAGCGTGCCTCGTCGTAACCGTGTCGCCTCACCCGGACATCCTCTACATGAGTCACACCTCCGTTTCACCAAGCCAACACTCCTTCATTTCACCCTGCACGGCACGCCCTGCTCGGGTCGCCCATCCGCACGTTCACCGTTTTGTCGTGCACGGCTGCCCACCACACATTTCACCCGTCATTTCATCCGTTCAACTCGTCTCGTCAGTGGGCGCACCCGTCGTGCTGCCCTGCTTGAATCACGAAACCATCCACTCGAACACCTTCACCAAACACTCCAACTAAATGCCTTCATCCACCGTTCCACCATTCTACCTGCCCACCAACTCGTCGTGCAAGCGCACTTGGCATGCAACCTTGCCGACTTGTTGTTTTGTCCTAAACATTGTATCTTCGTTCGAGCTACCCATCATGCAGGTTCATGACCTGCGGCAACCGTAGTCACACCTCCTTCACACTTCGCTGCAACTCCCAACTCACTCGCACTTCACCTTGAATGCTTGTTCATTGGTCGAATCTACCTTTTCCTCTCCACCACGCCACTTATTCATATGGTTTGGTGGTAGGTTGTGCCACCCATCTGACCCATGTTTCACCGCCTGGTCGACTCACTTAATTTGTCATACATTCGGTCGGCCCACCCAACTCGTGGCTGGCCACACCCCTCCATCACACTTTGGCTCAAGTCAGCCAATGGGTCGAGCCTAGCTCGCCTGCTAGAACTATGCGACCATACTTTCGCTCGCCCACACTTTCTACACATGTGTCTCGCTGGTTTCTGACCGCAGCTCATCCATTTCTCTTCGCTCGTTCACCCGGTGGGTGGGTCCACCCACCGCATAGACCGCAGGGCCTTACATCCTCCCCCACCTGAAATCATTGTTGTCCTTGACAATATCTCATCCCGGTAACCATCTGCCACCAAGATAATCATCACATCCTTGGTCCATGATATCAACCAGTCCATACACTGCAACATCCCTGCAACATATGAAAAACGACCGTCTCCACCATGTGTCATCCCATCATGAATTGTCGTCAAGATACTCCAACATAATGCTAACACATCTCTGCACATTGTCGACCCCCATGACTCGAACTAGTCGGGTGATCAGTCCAACTGTCATGCTCAAATCATAAGAATGCACATCCTTATGCCTACACCAGTCTTTTCTCAGACTCTGCCACATCCTGGACTCACCAAGAATCTCCCCATGCTCAGGTCCATGGAAACTCCATCCCATCTGCAACATGTCATGATGCTAATGCCAAGCCATTCTTGCATCATCTATCTGCCATACCTGCTCAACCTGTTTAAAGGACTCACTGCCATGAGTAGCTAACAATGAACCCCATATTCTAAGTCATCTAAGAAGATGTGGAGGGAGTATAGCCTAAAGGCTCTCCCTCACTAATCAACTCAATCCACCTATCTGGATCTTCTATCTCCATCCTTTGTAGATATGCAACCCGATCCTCCTCCTAGACATTTGGCCTCACATAAACATCATCATCATCATCATCCTCAACATCCTCCAGCCTCCTAGACAAATCCAAGATACTATCAGATAGTGTCTTGATAACCTGTGACTGTTCCGTAAGCTTTGCCTCAGTAGTAGACAATCGCTTACACACATCATTCATCCGCTTCTCGTCCTCCATCTGCATCACTACCAACTTACACTCAGGTCTTGTCACACCAATGGTTGGAACACCAATGGGTACATCTTCCCTTCCATCGTAAATGTACAACTTCTTCAAATGTGGAACAATCATTACATCATATTATTTCAAGAATTCCATTCCTAGCACAACTTCATAGTCATCAATCCACACTATAGTGAAGTCAACTTTCCCGGTCCACTCACCTAGTGTTGTGTCCACACTTTCAGCTACACCAATCATGGAATCAGGAGGAGAATTCATTGTCTTCATTTGTGCCTTCACTAGTACAAAATTCAGCCCATTCCTTCTCGCAACATCCTCTCTCATGAAGTTGTGAGTAGCTCCACTATCCACCATAGTGAGTACATCCTATTACACAAAAATATCGTCACCATGATTATTTGCAGCTAGTATGGGTCTATCATCACTTGTACTATCCTCCTAAGCAAGTCTCAAAGCTTAGCTCTCCAAGTCAAGCTTTGTAAATGAGAGAAAGACATTGAAAATCAATAAAGCTCTAGTTCCGCACTTTCTCTCACTGTTGCCTGCGGTCCCGCACCTTCTGTTTACAAAAACTGCGGACCTGCCCGCTCTGTCCCAAAAGGTGTGGGTGCGGACCCCTGCGAAAGTAAAAAAGGCGCAAGTTTATTCTAAAAAACTCACTTTGGGTTCATTCTAGATGATTCTAGAAGGAATTTTGACGTGGATTGGCCGCTCTTAGGTGGTTCATGCATCCCAAAAGAGAAGGAGCTAATCCCTTGATGAGAGGAGCTATCCTTTTGAAGGAGGGCTTTATCCCTTTGAAGGAGGACCTAGTAACTTCCCTCCATTGCACTATAAATTCAGGCATTGGGCTGGTTGCTAAGGAGGTTAGAATCAAAACATTTTTGAGGGTAAATGCTGGTGAAATTAAGACTTCCTAGTTGAGCTTGAGAGGAGAGATCACATACCTTTTTGGCTTCATTGGGAAGAGAGTGAAACTTGTCAAAGTAGAGGAGACTTCTTGTTGGACCATGGGAGCAGCTTGTACAGTGTCAAGGCACAGGTTGTAAAGTTCTTCTTTGATTTGAATTAATACAATCCGATTCATTTTTCTCAACAAATTGTCTCATGTCATTTGTTTCATGAATTCATTGACTCTCATGTTAAATATGTTTTATGATATTGGATTTTCATGTGCTATTTAATTTGTTTGCTTGTTTGTGTTTGCAGATTCGCGACAAGGGAGCTCATTTGGATCAAAGGAGCGAAGGTTTCCACAAATTTGCGTTGGACCCAAGGTAGGCCTAAAACACTTGTTTGCCTTTGTTTATAAATGCATATTTAGAGAAAGATAGTTTGTGATTGGTTTGCTTGTCATTAGGTCTTCTTTAGATTCTAGGAAGGTCTATCTTGTCTGCAAGATCGACTCATTCCATGTGACAAAATGGCGATGCTGCTGGGGACTTGAATTTTTCCTTGTTATTACTTTGACCTGAGAAACTGTGTTTTTGTTTTTGTTTTTGGCTTGTTGTGTGTGGAATTGGGTGCAAATTGTAGATCCAGGGTTATTTTTCGTTTTTCATAACTTTGAAAGAGGACCGCACCCTAGCCTTTTGACACAGTGCGTACTTATCCGCACTTTTGCTTTTAGCATAGAGCGGTACCGCACCTGTGTTAACTGTGGGCCTGCGGACCCTGTCAAAATTTTGAAAAACCTAAGATTTCCTCTGTTAGTCAGCTTAGTTTTTGTTTAGAAGTTATTATCCACTGCCCAAACCTGCATATAACCTGTCAGAAGCTTTCCTTAGGTTGATTTCATTGGTGTTAGGGTTTTAGGTGAAATTCCTAGGAGTTTTGCTTGTTGGGTTTGTTTTTCATTTTGGTCTTGTAGTAGCTCTCAGCTTAGAAGTTGTAGGGACCTCAGATCACCTTGGTTTCTACCAGTCTTCTTATGAGTCTGACCATTAATGAAATCTACCCTTGTTGAGGAATCCGCTTGTGTTTTCTCTTTAAAAAACTTCGAAAAGCTTGTGTTTAAAAGTTTGGATTTTCATTTTTTAAAAAGAAAACAAAATTGGTTGTTTTTGACTGATTTGTGATTCTGCATAAATTGGTCCTTAGTTTACATCTAGCTAAGTAAAACATCCTTAAAAATACATCTTGTAGGCTTTGACTTCAAATAGGTTTTTATAATTTATAGATCTCAAAGTTAGTCATTTCCATAGTTTTGAGTGTTTTATAAAAAATAAAAAAACCTCTTTTGGAAAAAGTTTGTTTTTTGTAGTGGTTGAGCGCTTTGAAAAGAAAAGGGAAAATTTTTGTGAAAATAACTAGTTGTCTCGTTTTGAGTGCATTGGAAAGGACAAAAGCTCTTCTTTTAATTTGTTTGTTAAGAAAGATTTGTGTTTACAAAGTATTTTCATTCTCAAACTCTTTCTTAGCTAGAAGTTCATCAAAGGAAATAGATTGTTTAAATCATCTTAGGTGCATTTTTAGTGATTCTGAGTCGAGTCTTCATACCACGAGTTTCATCTCCGCACCTTTTGACTTAAACAAAAACCAATAAAAATAACGCTTAAAGTCAAATTCATCTAGCAACATTTTTATTTCTAGGGCTCTAATACACCAACATAGCTTACGCTAGTGTCTTGGAGTAGGAGTGTAATTAACTCTCCAAGACAGTAAAAACAAACAAGTAGTTGTATCTTGTGGTAGGGAAGAAATCCAATTGTTGCTTTTATGCTCTGGAAAAGCTCCTCTTAAAGGAGAAGCACGAGATCGTGTCCGAACCAGTGTGGGAATCAATCCTTCCTCATTGGGAATGACGCCAGATATTCACGTATTAAAAACGGTAAACCTCAGATTAACCATTTTCGAGGAGCCTGGGGTCACTTGTTGGTAAACCTTGGATTATGTCAATGAGCCTTCAAGGGGATTTAGCTTGCTACTCTGTCCTTGCGTGCGTATCAGATCGTAGACTGTTCCCCCAGGTATATTCTTTTCAGTTGGTAATCTTAGTGGCCATATTCTTTAGGATTCTTCCTAAGGTGACAATGGTGGGAAGATCCCACTGTACCTGGAGCAGACGTCGGCTAGACTCACTTGGATTTTCTGGGGGTTCTCTTCACTTGAGACGATTAAGTGGAGGAACTTGTGCCAGTCTATTCGTTAAGCAGGTTGTCGGGGTAACTGTTCCAACCGCCATTTCTGTATTGAACTCTGCGATGTTGGATTTCATCACCAACTAGTGTGTTCGGTACGGAAAGTTACTATTTGTGTGTGTTTGATCTCCTAGATTCTTTAGGCGTGTGATTCAAATTTGTTTGGTTCTTTAGAGGCTTTAGGTGGTTTTCATTGAGATTTTACTTTGTTTCCGTGTGAAGTAGTTAAAAGTTTTTAATCGTGGCTGAATTACCGAGGAAGTCCCGTAGACTTCGGGGCCAACCTCCTAAGTTTTCACCAAGCCAGCCTGAAGGGTTGAAAGTCCTCGTAACTCCTAGAGACAGTAGAGTTGGGTCACCTGAAGAAGGAGAGTCTTCTTTGGTGGTACATCCTGATTTTCAAGCTTGAGTAGCAAATTATAATCCACAATCAGTGTCTGTTTCCGAAATTACTGGTAGCTTTTCGTCTACTAGTGATATAGGTGAGGAACCTGAAATATCTGAACCTAAAAGTGAATTTGCTGCTACTCCGACATCGAGGTTTGCCTCTCCAGCTTCTAGTGGTCCTGGTGTTATCACTCAGGTTGTCCTTCTGGTCAGCTCAAAAGGATACGGCCGAGGTAACCACAGACCAATATTTGGACTGCAGGTTCTATCCCACCTGCAATCAGAGAGGGCTCTCTCTTTCTGATTTAGCTTTGTTGATAAGGTTTTTAGGCTATTTAATGAGTTCAAGGGGTTTTGTTTTGATTTTTGGTGGGAAGGATGATGCTTTCAAGTAAAGAGGCAGGGATAGCATGAAAGTTTTAGAACCATTGGGCATGGAGTCAAGGAGTAGGACTGCTGGTGCGTTTTCTTGGTCACAAGAAGGAATATGGATCAAGCTAGTTGCATATGAAACAATCATTCAAGGTAAAAGAGATGGATTAAAGGCTAAGGAATGAGGGGCAATTAAGAATCTCTCATTCAAGTTAGCAGAGAGAAGACAAATGAGCCCTGTCTAGGAGCAGTTAAGAATTCCTAGATAACAGTCATTCATATGTGAAATAGGTCAAACATGAGCCATAACAGAATTCATATTTATGCCTAATTCAAGAGGAAAACATTAAGAAGCCACAGAAACTGAGCATAGAGTGCAGCCAAGCAAATTCTAAACCAATCCTTTGTTCTGTGACTTGAGCATATGTGAAATCGAAATAACAGAGGTAAGGAAAACTTATTGATTCATATAGCAGCACAAGAATTCCGCATTCAATTCTTCAAACCATTAGACACAGAGTAGACAGTCATTCCTCCAAAGCTTTTCAACAATCTTTGATTAAGTAAAACATCTCAGATATCTAGTGCGAGTCTCTAATGAGGATTATCAACCAACCAACCCTTTAAACAATACATAGGGTCGGTATAAATAGGGAAAATTATCAAAAAATTAATCTATTACAACCGACCTAAACAGGTCTGAAAGAAAATGATTACTTTAACCTAATCTTATCCAGAAATAAATGCATGAAAATATCTTTGAGCTGCGCTGATGGTAGCTGTATCAAATTGAGTTAATGTTTGTCCTAGGTGGATCGGTGCAGTCCTCCTGTAATAACTATGATTTGTCTTTTATCTCCACCTCTAACTTGGTTTTGCTGCTATTTGCTGGCATTAATGTGCACTAATCCCAACCAGATAGGCTTTTAAATGGCCTTAATTGTTTCGCTGACTTTGATAAAGGTCTTTAATTTTCACCTACTTTGATGTTACTGAACTGATACTCTTTGCCGCTTCATCTTTCCTCTGATACTCTTTGGCGCTGAACCTGGCCTCTTTAATGCCTTCTAAGTGGTTTAGACTGTCCCATCGATCTTTCATGGCAGCTGTTCGGCCCTCTGTTGCTTTAAAAACTGTGTTTGCCCCTTTCTAAATGCTTCACGAAGAAAATCTGGTCATTCTGCGCCTTTCGGGCTTGCTGGGGGCCGCGCGGTGAGGGGCTTTCCATTTTTGCCTATTTCCCGTAGCCATGCCTCAGATTCTGATTCCGAGCTTCCTAGGCTGCAATTTGCGCCTTTCGCACTTTTTGACAATGACGTCAGCAGTGGGTCCCAGTACGGCGGTGACGTAGCAGGATGATGTCAGTAGATGACGTCAGCAGTACGACCGGGTAACGTGGTGGTAGGGCGGAGGAGGTGACGTGGTGGTACGGTGGTAGCTACGTGGCAAGGACACGGTGGTAGGAGGCTGACGCGGGATGGTGATGTGACAGGGTGACGTGGTGCTGACCTAGGAGGGGGGAAAGGCGGTTTATGGTTTCGGGCGCACCGCTTATCCGCGCATGTGGTTTCGGCAGAGGGGGCTCCGCCACAGTCGAGAGGGTGACGCGTGGCGGGAGTACGGCGGGAAAACCGCCGATCTCCCGGGCGTTAACCCTCGGTGGCTTCGCTGGGGAAAAGACCCGCCCACCGTTGATCTGGGGCACGCCAGATCTAACAGTTGGAGGCAAAGATGAGGCGGCGAAGGATTGGGGACGGAGCCCGCGGCGCGATTTGAACGATTTATTAAACAGAGGGGGTTTTAAACATTAGAAATGTGGGTTTATGGGTTATAACATATTTTTAAAGGCATCAGAAGGGGTCTGAAAGCCTAGAAAGATGGATTTATGCAGTTTGATAAGGGTTTTAAGGTAAAACAAGGGGCTTATGCCTTGGGAGGGTGAAAATAAGTCAAATAAGATGGTTTTTATACACATGAAAGGAATGTTATGCTGTGTGATGGAGTAATATGCATGAAGAGATAGTTTGAGGGTGCAGATGAGGGTTCTTGCTGAGTTTCAGATAAACTTAGAAATTCCCAATGAACTTATGGTTATGTTTCAACCAGGGGGAGGGGATAAGTATATAGGGGAGCTATTAACATAATTTCAGTAGGGGAAGGGGAACACAAATAGGGATTTACATAATAGAGTCAGTAGTTAAAATGGGAATGACAAGAAAGCGCTAAGTATGTGGATCTTAGGCTATCAAAGGGGGAAAAGTGACTCATAGAGGAAGAATGGAAATCTTTAAGTGAAGGAGATCTTCACCATGCAAATGATATGGAAAATGATGAAACTAGGAGGAATGAAGCAGATCTTGACCTCTTCAGGGAAATTAGTGAGTGATTTGGGGGAAGCGGAAGAAGGGGAGGTTAGAGATGTCCAGTTTGAGCTCCTCCAAATGAAAACTGCCTTGTACCTGTGATCTAAAGTACAATATCACTTTAAAACACAAAACTGATCATAAATCAACATTATGCAACCTCAAAACTACCTACCCAGCCTACTTACCTAACATTTTTTCTTCCTTTTGGTTTGGGTGCAATTAGACTCACAGACCCTGCTTTACAATTTTTATTTTGACTGCCCTCCTATCTAAATCTATCCTTCTTTCTTCCAAGGGCCCAGATTAAGCAGTTAGGCTCCTTTGATTCTCTACCTATCTACAAGTCTGCCAAGATTAAGCTGTTTGGATAGATATCAATTCTCTATATTCTAAAACAAGAAATTGAAACCTAGGGAAGCCAAGATTAAGCTGTTTGGACTTCCCTTAACAGAGAATTATTCAAAAATGGTTAAGTAATCAAAATTGGAATACAGCAGTGGCATTTGGACTGGCACATTTTCATGGTCCCTTCTTTGGCCTCTTTCAAGAAATATGGAGCATTGCAGGATGCAAAGTATGACATATTTGGCATGTAAAATTGTCAATCATGAAAGATGAACACCTGTTGCAATAGGAAGCTAACAGTGGCTCCACTTGGGGATGGCATTCCTAGTGAAAAGCCAAGAACAACAGGTCAGACTGCCTTGATCTTCTATTGTTGCTGTAGATTGAAAAACTTCTTTATGTTGGGTGTTAAAGTGTGAAACTTTGAAATATGAACAGCTCCCTCCTCAACGGAATTACTGTGAACTGTATAGCATCGCCTGCTTTCTTCTGTGTGCTTGATGTTATGTACAGTATTGCTTGAGCATTTGTGCCTTTGAAAAACATAGATCAAAACTGATGTGTTTCCTTTAGCTCTGGTCTAGAAACAGTTGCTGATGTGAAATTAGAAAATGCTCCTCTCTTATTGATACTCTTTGACTGAAGGCTACAAGCTGCCCACTGTTTGCTTTTACCCTGAATTTCTGTGATATGACAGTGCTACTATTGTTGTTTTACTGACAGAGCTTTAAAAATGGAATACTGGAAATTGGCTGTGTCTTCACAAACATTGCTGCTGCTCCTCTAACACTCAGACTGCTTATACAAAAACTAAAAATAAAGCGCTGATATATACAAATATCAATGTACAAAGAGATATGTACAGAGTTGGATTATATCCCTTTAAAAGGGATCATGGTAATGTTTCAACATTCGGCCATTTACAGGGCCTTTTTCAGCCGTGCTGCCCTCTACAGATTTGAGAAAATATGTGTTATTTCCCTGAACAGCAGAAATAACGAATGGCCCTTTCCATAAAAAATCAAATTTTGCATGTTTTCCCTTGTCTTCTCTTCGTGAATCCCACCTTAGAACTTTGTCACCAATGTAGAAATCCTCAGCCTTAGCTCTCTTATCAAACATCTTTTTGAGCTTTTCTTGCAAAATCTGAGCTCTGTCATAAACTTGCTCTCTGGTTTGCTGAAGATGAATGGTTTGGTTGATTCTTTGTCGAATGTCGTTTAGTTCAGCCTGAATCTCCTGTAACAGTCTGATAGTAGGGATTCCCGAAGATGAAGGAAACCTGGCTTCCATGCCATATACTATCTCATAAGGGCTCATCACAATGGATTTCTTTGTTGAAATTATGTCTGCCCATAGGGCATTTGTGAGCTTTCTATGCCAGTTCTTCTTGTTTTCTTCTAGCACTTTCTTTATAATATTAATCAGGCTCTTATTAGATGACTCAACCAAGCCATTACCTTGGGGGTAATAGGTTGTGGAATGCCCCAAGGTGATGTGAAATTTATGGAAAAAATTGATCATTTTTTTGGATTTAAAATCAGCGGCGTTGTCAGTAATGATCTTCTCAGGGCAACCAAATCTAGACAGGATGTTGCACTCAAGGAATTGGATAATGATGGTATCATTGGCTTGTCTGCATGGGATGGCCTCAACCCACTTGGTGAAATAGTCGGTGGCTGTTAAAATCCATTTGTGCTGGCCTGAGGAAGAGGGATGGATTTCTCCAATGAA
This sequence comes from Pinus tabuliformis, assembly GCA_031772625.1. Classification (NCBI taxonomy): domain Eukaryota; kingdom Viridiplantae; phylum Streptophyta; class Pinopsida; order Pinales; family Pinaceae; genus Pinus; species Pinus tabuliformis. The sequence goes on along the minus strand of CM062805.1, from coordinate 65,531,029 downwards.
GTCAAGACCCCCTTGTTTAAAAGGCTTTTCAGTTGAGATGGGTTTAAGGGGCAGGGGCAAGAGCTTTCTTTTGCCCTCAAATATTTGGCATTTATGACATGAAATGGCAAACTTCTTTACATCTGCAAAAAGAGAGGGCCAATAGAAACCAGCCCTAAGAATTTTATCTGCAATGGACTTCCAATATAGATGCCCTCCACAGTCACTTGCATGGAATTCTTTCATGACATTGTTAGTTTCATTCATGGTTAAACAATTAAGCAATATACCTTCATGATTTTTCCAAAATAAAGCACCATCTATGACACAAAACTTTGAAGCCTTCATTCTTAAAAATCTTTTCTTACTTCTGGACAATCCTGGGGGAGCAAACAGGTTTAACAATACAAAGCATATATCAGCATACCATGGGGATTGCAAAAAGGTTTCACTGATCTGTGGAGTTGCCAGCTCCTATTTATTGTCCAATTGGTTAATGTCTAAGGCTTGAAAGTTTGTTTCGGACATCAGTTTGGCTAAACCTTGTCCCTTTATGACCTTGGTTTGTCTTATTTCTATGTCATACTCAAGGATATTTGCAATCCATTTGCCTCTTTTGCCCTCTAATCCCTCTTGGGTTAATATGTCTTTTACAACAACATTTGGGACATAGGAAATCACATGTGAATATAAAATGTACACGCGGAAATCTTTGATTGCATTGACCAGGGCATAGGCCTGCTTCTCCATGATTGGGTATTTCAAAGGGGCATCTCTTAAGGCTCAGCTGAAAAATGCAATTGGCCTTTCAGCTCCCTGATAATCCTTTTGCAAAAGGACAACAGTCATGGTGTGATCAGAGGCAAAAGAAAATATGACAAAGTCCCTATCAAATTGTGGACTTGTGAGGACAGGGGCTTGGGTTAAGGCAGATTTTATGCCCTCAAAGTATTGTTTGGTTTCAAGAGACCATCTTACCTTGGCATCCTTTTTTAATATGTTGCTTAACAGTCTTATCAGCTCAGCTAGATTTGGAATAAATCTCCTTAGGAAGTTGATCTTTCCCAGGAATGCTTGCAACTCTTTTATGTTTCTTGGATATGGTATTTGGAGGATTGCTTGGATTCTTTCAGGATCAATTCTAATCTCGTCCTTTGATATGATATGGCCAAGGAGTTTAACTTCTTCAAGGCCAAAGAGGGATTTCTTGGGGTTCAAGGAAATGCCATATTTCCTACATGTCATGAATATTTGCCTCAAATGTCTCAGGTGCTCTTGATCAGATTTAGAGAAAGGGGTTAGATCATCAAGATATACAACTAGGAAATCATGTATTTCTTTGGCAAATTCAATATCCATTTCCCTTTGAAAGGTAGCACCAGCATTTTTAAGTCTAAATGGCATCTTCACATACTTAAATGTTCCCCACGGTGTGGTAAAGGTTGTCTTGTCTTGGTCATCCGAGTGAACCAGTATTTGATTGAAACCTGAAAAGCCATCTAGCAAAGAAATTCTAGATGATCCCACTACTCTCTGTAGAATATGATCCATTTTGGGCAATGGGTAATGGTCTTTTAGGGAGACTTGGTTTAAATTTCTTAGGTCTACGCATAGCCTAATCTCACCTGTCTTTTTTCTTGTAGGAACAAGATTGGATACCCATTCAAAAAATCTGATGGGTGTTATGATACCTGCTTCAAACATTATTTTCGCTTCCTTTTCAATCAAAGGGAGAAGCATAGGATTGGTTCTCCTCAGTTTCTGTTTGAAGGGCTTTTGGTTTGGTTTTAAGGGAATGGTGTGTTGGATTACTGAGGTGTCATAGGATTTCAAATCCTAATAACTCCAAGCAAATACATCTTGGAATTCTTTGAACAAATCAACATATTTGGGCTTCTGATCAGGTGGCAAATTTTTAGATAATTTGATCATTTTGGGCTTCTCTGCTGTCCCGATGTTATGTTCTTCTATAGCAGCGTTTAGGGGTTGCATTTTTGGTTTCTTGGGAACATCATTAGCATCAAACATGTCTTCCAACGGAGTGAGGCTAGCAGGGAGTAAGTTATATTTCAGATCAACGATCTCAATCTCTGTTTCGGCTATTTCCTCCAAATGCATCAGTTTCAGCTCTTTTATATTTGTATTATCAAAAACAGTTGGGTTCAGCATTCGTTTGGCCGTTATAGGTGTTACAGCCTGTTGATTTTCATTCGTTTTTGTTGTTGTTCATCCGTCATAGCATCCATGTCAATGTTAATATTTGAAAACTCATGCTCAAGAGTGAGGAAATTGTTAATCTGGGCATCATTCTCGAACACTTGCCAACCTTTAACATTATTTGGGACAGTGGGCCTGTGTTTTATCTCAGCAGTAAAATGATGATTTGGCTCAAAGGGAGGTTTGCATGTACTAGCAAAAGTGGCTAGGCTGTGTGCATGAATGTTATGCTCTCTTGAAATTTTGGCAAGCTTAGATTCAGTGAATGTATTGAGTATAGTAGTGGCAGCAGTCCTATAGACCCTCATTCTATTGTCATTGGTAACAAAATTACCTTTCATCTGTTGTATGATTAAATCAGAGTCACCTAAAATGGAATCTTTTGCAGCTCCTAGAGCTTTGAGCAGTTTAAGGCCTAAGAGGAGAGCCTCATACTCTGCCATGTTATTAGTGCATTTGAAATTTAGTCGGTAGGCATGGCCTTCTACATGATTGTTATGTGTATTGTGAATCCAGACACCTGCCCCTGCTCCTAACTTGTTGACAGATCCATCAAACTCTAAATACCATGTGATTTCTTGCTTGTGGTTAGTGTCAAGAGTTTCAGTCATTCTTGCAGCGGACATATTTGAATTTTCTGTTTGGGGAGGTTCTTCTTGTAAGCTAGTTGCCTTGATTGTTTTGACAGTTTTATCAGTATGGGCAACTGATTCTTCATTGATGTGTGTGTTCAGTTCTAAAGCCAACGGCTTGTCATCAATGGGAGGACTTATTTCATCATTAAATAAAATGAAAGAATCCATATCAGAATGGATTGAGTAAATGGGAAAATTTTCAGGCTTTCTCTCACTAGTTACCACATATTTCATCAGTGTTTCTCTATACAGTCTCTTTGGTTGCCCAAAGACAAATATAGTGGCATAAGAGAGATCTAATTGGAGGGATCCTTGGAGTTTTTCTCCCCAAGATCTTGGCAATAACATGCCATACTTTGGTGGAATGTCAGCAACCACCACATCCATGAGGATTGTCTTGTTAAGAAATTGGACTAAGGAGACACACAGGTCTTTGAAGAGGCCTAAACACTTGACTTGACTTGAGTCAAAGGAGAATAGATCTTTTTAGGGTCTTGTAACATCAAGGTTCAGATTTTCCATTACAGCTTTGGGCATAAGGTTGCGTGAGGCACCTGAGTCAAACATGGCATTGTGCAGGACTTTGTCATGTATATGTAAACTGACATAAAAGGGTAAGACAGGTCCAAATGTTGATTTTCCATTAAGTTCTGGACCGAACAGTAGCTCAGGTTGATCATCAAGAACATTCACATCATCCTTTACCTCAGGCATTTGAAGTGACCTTTCAATTTGTTGCCTATACACATCATGTTTGGCCAGTTCGGATAAGGGGATGGATATCTTCAATTTACCTATTTTTGCCTCTAAGTCAAATGATTTTTCAGATTGGGTTTTAGTATTGTGAGAGGCAGGTTTCCCTTTTTCCATTGGAGTATCAGCAATTTGGTCTTGTTTATCAGTGTTATGGGAAGTGACTGCTTGCAGTTTTTCAGCTTTAGGAGAGCTTTTTGGAACACTGTTCGAGTTCTTTTCCGAGGAAAGAGGTGGCAAAGGCTGGTCAATAGAAGGCTGCATTTGTGTTATGTCCTCTACAGTTACTTGATGTGGGTTTGGGACAGGTATATCAGCTGGTTCTGTTATGACAGCCTTGCCTTTAATCTTGTTGGGTTGTTTGCCATCCTTTGGTTTGCTAGGTTCAGAAATATCAATGGTCCTAGTTCTCAACTTATATTGTTTGTGGACCTCATACACAACAGTATCATAGCCTTGTTTAAAATCAAAAGACTCACTAGACTTAGTTTGAAATTGACTAAAGTCATGCTCATCTTGGTCTTGTTGAGTTAGGAAAATTTGTTGCTCAACCCTCAAATCCACCAAGTTCATGTGAGTGTCCTCGGTGGGCTCAATGGATGTGGATGCTTCCTCATAATTTTCATGAAAAGGTGGTCTTATATCATGGTCTGGACTGGACCTACCAGCATTTGTGTTCTGCGTTTTCCTGAAATTTGGGTTCCTTATGGTATTGGACTGTTGTCCTTCCCATGATGATTTCCTCTCAACACTTTCTACTCTGTCTCCCAGCCTTTGCATGCCATTGATAATAGCATCAAGTTTCTTATCTAAGGCTGAGGGTTCTTCTTTGAATGTGGTTCTTCTCTCCATTCTAGCTCTATTTCTTTTGGCAATTAGGTTGGCCTCTACGCTAACAGCAACATTTTGCATGTCTGCAAGGGTTTGAGGGGCTCTTTCTTTTAACTGGTAGGCTATATCTGGGTCGAATCCATCAGGGAATTTATACAAGGCAAGGTCAGGTGGAGGTCTTAGGTTCTGTGGTATTGCATTATAGACATTATTGAATCTTGCATAGTAATCTAGGACACACTCTTGAGGGCCTCTTTTTATTGTATCGTACTCAGCAAGTATGTGCAAGGGGTCTTTCTTTTTCTCCCATTTGTTGGTAAAGGATTGGTAAAGCTCATCCGGAGTGGTTATGGAATTTGCAGCAAGTGATCTGAACCAAGTTCTTACATCACCTGTTAAACTTTGAACAAAAATTTTCATTCTCACACTATCATCATCTATTTCGTAGTTCTCAAAGTAGTCTTGCATCTTCTTTGTATGCTGAAGGGCTGTGCAAGTACCAGTTCCATCAAAATATGTGATTTTAGTTTGATAATCCTGAGGCATAGCCCCAAGGTTTGCAGGTAATTGTAGGGGTGCATATCTATTGGCCATGTTTACAGGGACGACCGGAACAACAGGGATAAGTGGAACAACTGGGACAACTGGAACAACAGTAGTGGTAATGGTAGTATGTGCAGTGAATGGAGGTGTGGAAGGAGTGCTTTGGGAATTAGATGATGAACAAGGGTAAGCAGGGGTTGAATGAAATAAAACTTTGACAGGGGTTGGAACACTACTTGGGTGAACTGCTTCAGGACTGTTATCAGCAAAATCTTCTCTTTTTTCTTGCTTCCTAAGGATTTTTGGGATTAAGTTCGGATTTTCAAAAGCAGCTGGGGGATTTGGGTTTGGATTTGACCTAGTATAGCGAGAATTCTTTTTGGGAGCCAGATTCTGAATTTGTTTTGGTATTTTCTGTGAATTTTTAGAATTAGCAAGGAACTGATCAAATTTCTGGGACAGCTATCTGTAGTTTAAAACTAGCATGAAGATTGACTGAAGCAGCATTTATTTACTCCTGTAACTGCGAAGCAAGAACAGTTTCAAAGGCTTCCTGGACGACATTAAGACTTCATTTGTAGTTTTAAGGAATAGACAACACTGATTTTTGTTCCTATGGATTTTTCCAACTTGATTTGTGAAAATAACTGAGGATGTCCCCAACGGAATCGCCATTATGTTATCACTCAGGTTGTCCTTCTGGTCAGCCCAAAAGGATACGGCCGAGGTAACCACAGACCAATCTTTGTACTGTAGGTTCTATCCCACCTGCAATCAGAGAGGGCTCTCTCTTTCTGATTTAGCTTTGTTAATAAGGTTTTTAGGCTAGTTATTGAGTTCAAGGGGTTTTGTTTTGATTTTTGGTGGGAAGGATGATGCTTTCAAGTAAATAGGCAGGGATAGCATGAACTTTTTAGAACCATTGGTCATGGAGTCAAGGAGTAGGACTGCTGGTGCATTTTCTTGGTCACAAGAAGGAATATGGAGCAAGCTAGCTGCATATGAAACAATCATTCAAGGCAAAAGAGATGGATTAAAGGCTAAGGAATGAGGGGCAATTAAGAGTCTCTCATTCAGGTTAGCAGAGAGAAGACAAATGAGCCCTATCTAGGAGCAGTTAAGAATTCCTAGATAACAGTCATTCATATGTGAAATAGGTCAAACATGAGCCATAACAGAATTCATATTTATGCCTAATTCAAGAGGAAAACATTAAGAAGCCACAGAAACTGAGCATAGAGTGCAGCCAAGCAAATTCTAAACCAATCCTTTGTTCTATGACTTGAGCATATGTGAAATCGAAATAACAGAGGTAAGGAAAACTTATTGATTCATATAGCAGCACAAGAATTCCGCATTCAATTCTTCAAACCATTAGACACAGAGCAGACAATCATTCGTCCAAAGATTTTTAGCAATCTTTGATTAAGTAAAACATCTCAGATATCCAGTGCGAGTCTCTAATGAGGATTATCAACCAACCAACCCTTTAAACAATACATAGGGTTGGTATAAATAGGGAAAATTATCCAAAAATTAATCTATTACATCCGACCTAAACAGGTATGAAAGAAAATGATTACTTTAACCTAATCTTATCCAGAAATAAATGCATGAAAATATCTTTGAGCTGCGCTGATGGTAGCTGTATCAAACTGAGTTAATGTTTGTCCTGGGTGGCTCGGTGCAGTCCTCTTGTAATAACTGTGATTTGTCTTTTATCTCCACCTCTAACTTGGTTTTGCTGCTGTTTGCTGGCATTAATGTGCACTAATCCCGACCATATAGGCTTTTAAATGGCCTTAATTGTTTTGTTGACTTTGATGAAGGTCTTTAATTTTCACCTGCTTTGATGTTGCTGAACTGATACACTTTGCCACTTCATCTTTCCTCTGATACTCTTTGGCACTGAACCTGGCCTCTTTAATGTCTTCTGAGTGGTTTAGACTGTCCCATCAATCTTTCATGGCAGCTGTTCGGCCCTTTGTTGCTTTAAAAACTGTGTTTGCCCCTTTCTGAATGCTTCGCAAAGAAAATCTGGTCATTCTGTGCCTTTCGGGCTTGTTGGGGGCCGCGCGGTGAGGGGCTTTCCATTTTGGCCTATCTCCCGTAGCCATGCGCGATTAGTGCTAGCGCTTGAAAAACTGCCTCAGATTCTGATTCCGGGCTTCCTAGGCTGCAATTTGCGCCTTTCGCACTTTTTGACGATGATGTCAGCATGACGTCAACAGTGGGTCACAGTACGGTAGTGACGTGGCAGAATGACGTCAGTAGATGACGTCAGTAGCATGGCCGAGTGACATGGCGGTACGGCGGAGGAGGTGACATGGTGGTACAGTGGCAGCTACGTGGCAAGGACACGGTGGCAGGAGGCCGACGCGGGATGGTGACGTGGTAGGGTGACGTGGTGCTGACGCAGGAGGGGGGAAAGGCGGTTTATGGTTTCGGGCGCACCGCCTATCCGCGTAGGTGGTTTCAGCAGAGGGGGCTCCGCCACAGTTGAGAGGGTGACACGTGGCGGGAGTACGGCGGGAAAACCGCAAATCTCCCGGGCGTTAACCCTCGGCAGCTTCGCTGGGGAAAAGACCCGCCCACCGTTGATCTGCGGCGTGCCAGATCTAACAGTTGGCGACAAAGATGAGACGACGGAGGATTAGGGACGGGGCCCGTGGCACGATTTGAATGATTTATTAAACGGAGGGGGTTTTAAACATTAGAAATGTGGGTTTATGGGTTATAACAGATTTTTAAAGGCATCGGAAGGGGTCCGAAAGCCTAGAAAGATGGATTTATGCAGTTTGAGAAGGGTTTTAAGGCAAAACAAGGGGTTTATGCCTTGGGAGGGTGAAAATAAATCAAATAAGATGGTTTTTATACACATGAAAGGAATTTTATGTTGTGTGATGGAGTAATATGCATGAAGAGCTAGTTTGAGGGTGGAGATGAGGGTTCTTGCTGAGTTTCAGTTAAACTTAGCAATTCCCAATGAACTTATGTTTATGTTTCAACTAGGGGGAGGGGATAAGTATATAGGGGAGCTATTAACATAATTTTAGTAGGGGAATGGGAACACAAATAGGGATTTACATAATAGAGTCAGTAGTTAATATGGGAATGACAAGAAAGCGCTAAGTATGTGGATCTTAGGCTATCAAAGGGGGAAAAGTGACTCATAGAGGAAGAATGGAAATCTTTGAGTGAAGGAGATCTTCACCAGGCAAATGATATGGAAAATGATGAAACTAAGAGGAATGAAGTAGATCTTGACCTCTTCAGGGAAATTAGTGAGTGATTTGGGGGAAGGGGAAGAGGGGGAGGTTAGAGATGTCCCGTTTGAGCTCCTCCAAATGAAAACTGACTTGTACCTGTGATCTGAAGTACAATATCACTTTAAAACACAAAACTAATCATAAATCAACATTCTGCAACCTCAAAACTAGCTACCCAGCCTACTTACCTAACATTTTTTCTTCTTTTTGGTTTGGGTGCAATTAGACTTGCAGACCCTCCTTTACAATTTTTCTTTTGACTGCCCTCCTATCTGAATCTATCCTTATTTCTTCCAAGGGCCCAAATTAAGCAGTTAGGCTCCTTTGATTCTCTACCTATCTACAAGTCTACCAAGATTAAGCTGTTTGGACAGATATCAATTCTCTATATTCTAAAACAAGAAATTGAAATCTAGGGAAGCCAAGATTAAGCTGTTTGGACTTCCCTTAACAGAACATTCTTCAAAAATGGTTAAGTCATCAAAATTGGAATACAGCAGTGGCATTTGGACTGGCACATTGTCATGGTCCCTTCTTTGGCCTCTTTCAGGAAATATGGAGCATTGCAGGATGCAAAGTATGACATATTTGGCATGTAAAACGGTCAATCATGAAAGATGAACACCTGTTGCAACAGGAAGCTAACACCTGGTTCACATAGGGTAGAAAGAATAATTACCCAAAATATTCCTTCTGGACTTATAGCTATCGAAGAATTTGCTACTCCGAAAGAAGAAGTAGGCATCCCTATCCCTGAAAATCAACCTGCTATTGAGCTAAGGGAGCGTGAATCAATTTTTTACAGTCCACCTAGGAGCAGTGCTTGGTATCTTTCTTTGAATAATTTCTTAGAAAACCCAGGGTTAAGTTTTTCACCACCTCGTGTTCCTTATCACCCAACACCTAGAGGTTATTATCCTCCGTTGAATATGTCAAGACAGTCGTCCATGTTTACTCAATTGCCTGAATATTTTTTGTACGGCGGTCCTTCTGTTCCCTCTGGGTATCAGTCACTTTCTGGGACTTTTTCGGGAGCATCTCCTCAACCCATTGAGCAAGGGTTATTAACTGGAAGCAATGGTAATAAGCCATTGAGCGTAGAAGATATTCTCATGATGTCAGGTTCTATTCTCAATCCTCAACCTCAAGGTGGCCAGTTACCGCCTGGGGGGCAGCCTCAAAATCCTCAATTATCGCCTGGGGGGCAACCTCAAGGTACCCAATTTGCACCTGGGGGGCAACCTCAAGGATAGTACATACCTACGGGACAGTACGTTCCTCAAGGTCAACCCCAGACTCAATATGTACCCCAAGATCAACCCCAGTATCAATTTATACCTCAAGGTCAACCCCAGTATCAGTACGTGCCTCAAGGGTATCAACCCCAAGGTCAGTACTGAACGAGGGTTTCCAACAACCCTCCGGTCAATCATATGTTCAAGGAATGGGAAATGTACCTTTGAATTATCAATCCTACCCTCAACCCGGTTATGGTCCTCAATATTCTCAACCTGTTATGGGTCTGTACCCTTGAATGAATTTAGTGTGGGATCCATCACAAACTCAACAGGTGTTGCAGCCAACTGTGCAGTTGTCATCTCAAACTGGACAACCCTTAGTTTTTGGTACACCCTAGCAACCTGTCCAGTCTACTATTGAAACTTCTGTACCTTCGGTAGTTTCTCAGCCTGGGCCTAGTAAGCCTCGTACTCCACCTCAAACGACTACTGCGACTTCCGCAACATCTGTTCAATCTACCCCACCTACTTCCGGAGTATCGACAGCTCCGGTTTCCACTATTCCTGTATCGACTCCTCAGACATCTTTACCTCCGTCTGGATCCACGATTCAAACTTCGGTTCAGATGCCTGTAGGACAACCTGGTTCAAGTACGGTTGTCACAAGTCAACCACAATTTACTTATCAACCGTACCAGGGACAGTACCAATTCGGTCCTGCTGTGCAGCAGCCAGTCTATCAGTATCAACCGTACCCTAGGTACACATATAAACAACCTCAGCAACCCCAATATGGTCTGGTTAATCTTGGTTTTCCGGGAGGATATAATATCCCAAATGCAATTCCTATTCCTAGTTATCCTGGATATCCTCCTCCTGGGGCTGGTCTCATGACCCAGAGTTTTAGGGACCCTAATCGTCAGTTACCGTTTATCGTAACTTTGGACTTTCCTGACTTGTCGCGCCTAACGAACGATCCCATTAATTATCTTCCGTTTTGGCCACCAATGCCGAATAAGTTGCCTAGTGATATTCCTAAGTTTGAAGGCAAATTAGGAGAGGACCCGTCGAACCATGTGATGACTTATCACCTCTGGTGTGCATCTAACTCCATTTCAGATGATTCAATCTGTCTAAGACTTTTCCAGCGCACTCTAATTGGTATTGTGGCCAAGTGGTACATTGAGTTACCACGAGGCACTTTTTATAATTTTAGTCAGTTAGCTACCTCATTTTTAACTCATTTTCAGTTGCCAGTCCGATATGACAATGGCACGGAATTGCTAACTTCTTTAAAGCAATCGATGTCCACTTACATTTCAGATCATATTCATGAATGGAGACGTCGACAACGTTTAGTGAAGGTTTTTATTCCGGATCAGATCTTGGCTGAATGGTTTGTAAAATCTTTGTTGCCAAAGATCACTAAAGATGTAGCTAAAGCCGGAGTTGTTATTGAGGAGCAAGTAATTGCTCAAGCATAGTACCTTGACTTGGTCTATACTCAGTTAGGTACGTTACACGAGAAAATCCCCGATCTTCCCAAGCAAAATCAAATCATTGCAGCTCCTTCGGGATCTCATGCCGCCGATGGTATGATTGGTACGGTTAACACTAAGAGTAAGAAGAAGTCTTCCAAGAATTCTTCTCCTATCATAACCTTGCCTGATTCCCCGACAGGAGATTCTTCTGTGGAGATTTCCGCCGATATTCACGTTGTAGAGTCATATACAGCCAAATCAAAATCCGGTGGGAAGAAGAAAGGGAAGAAGAAGAATAAAGTGGACAAAAATTCAAAGGACTAACCTGAAAAATCGGAATCCAATGATGAAAAACGCAAAGCTCGTTATCCTTGTCTCATTTGTGACAAAGAACATTTTACAAGAGACTGTCCTCATCATGCAGAGGTTGCGAAGATTGTCAAAGATTCCCAAATGCCTGCTGTTTTGAAGGATCCTTTTCCAAGTCAAGACAGTAAGATGATAGGTTCTTCCTCGAGTGCCAATGAAGAACCCATACTGATGATGTCCCATGTTAGGATTGCAACTCGATCGCATGATTATGGTAGTAAAAGTCCTGTTGATGGTAAAGAAGCAGAATCTTCTCATTCTAATCCATCAACCTTAGCTCCCGGTTCCGATCCACTACAGATCGAGAAACCTAATCCAGACATGGTAATCAAATCGCCCACCAAGAGTATACTTCGAAAGTCAGCTTTCAATCCACATGCGAGAGCGGCTCAGAACTATAATATTGTTGAGGATTTAGCTGTTTCACCCTCAGCAATTTTGGCTTTGGAAGTGCTGCAATCATGTCCAGCACAGCGTAAATTACTTATGTCGGTTATAGGAGCTGTTGACGTTAAGGACTAGAACCTAATAATTTTCGATCTATAAAATAGTACACCGCGCTTACCTCATCAAATGGCTTTCCAGATTCCAGTGATAGTCAAAAACAGGCCTATTCATCGGACTGTGATTGATGAGGGAGCCTCAACATGTATTATGTCGATACAATGTTGGAGATCGCTTGGTTCTCCTTCGCTAAATCAAATCCGATGATTCTAAAGGCCTTTGATGGCCGTGGGTTTCATCCTTTTGGAATTCTACAGGATTTGCCTATAGGGGTTGAAGGAAAAACCGTTAATCTAGAAGTGGAGGTGGTTGATGCCCCTCTAGATTACAACCTTCTCTTGGGTCGAAGTTGGTCTTACGCAATGACAATTGTCGTTTCATCGGTCTTTTAGGTTATTAAGTTTCCTCATAATGGAAAGATCGTAACAATAGACCAGCTGGCTTGTTTTTCATCTGACCCAGCCTCTTCTGAAAGTATTCAGCATGTCGGTAAAATGACTATCCGGTGTAAGGATGTTGGAGTAGGATTAGTTAAAGATGTCGGTTTACTGGGAACTTTTCCTTTTCTTCCGATCAACGCATCGTCTTCATTTGAAACCATTCATATGATTACATCAGACACCATTGTTTATGATGATCCTTGGATCGTTCCCTCTAAATCTAAGATAGACGCATTTGGTGATGTCATGCCTTTGAGTCCATATGGAATTGCGTATGAGGTCGTGCAATCGTTTACCGACCCATCTTTAACCGAAATTGACTTAATAAATGTGGTTTGTGAAGAATCAATTTTCATATCAAGCTCAGATTCAATCACGTTTTCGAAACTTGTTCACTCTGATGAGCAAATTCGTGAAATCCTATGTGTAGATGATTTACCATGGGAAGATCTCCATCACAGATCTTCGTTTTTACCCGAGAATGATCGTTTTCAAAATGACTTTTCATCAATTTTTACGACTCAATATGTCAAGGAACCTCAGAATCCAATGAAACATCCTGATTCAGAGTTAAATTTGGGAAACATCTCTCGAACTATTCCTATTGACATCTCGGTTAAGCCTGGAATTGTTGAGAACATTCATATAGGTGCCTCATGTACAGAAAATGAAATTCAAATATATAAGGCCCTATTTCAAGAATTCTGCGACGTGTTTGCCTGGTCATATGAGGAAATGCTAGGAATTGATCCCGCGATTGTTGTTCATGAAATAAAAACTTACCCGGACGCTAAACCCGTCCGGCAACGTTTGCGTCAGATTCACCCAAGAAAAGCTACTGCAATTAAAGCAGAAGTTGAAAAATTACTCAAAGCAGGTTTCATTTATCCGATCCCGTTAATGGATTGGGTATCGAATATTGTTCCGGTTAACAAAAAGCAAGGGACAATAAGAATATGTATCGATTATAGGGACATTAATCGAGCCTATCCAAAGGACAATTACCGAACTCCCTATATCGATCAAATCATTGATGATTGAGCCGACAGCAAAATATTCTCCTTCATGGATGGTTTTTCCAGATACAATCAAATCAATATTCTACGTGCCGATCAACCAAAAACGGCTTTCATTTGTCCATGGGGGACATTTGCTTATTGCAAATTACCTTTTGGACTCAAGAATGCAGGAGCAACTTTTCAAAGGGCCATGTCTTACACGTTTCAGGACATCAAGCACATTGTGCAACCCTATCTCGATGATTTGCCTGCTCATTCATTACATCGAGCTGATCACCTCGTCCATTTACGAGCAATCTTTATGAGGTGTAGGCATTATCGGATTCGGCTGAATCCACACAAATGTGTTTTCTGTATAGAAATGGGTCGATTGCTGGGGTTTGTAGTTTCGAAAGCCGACATTCGCGTCGATCCCTCGAAGGTTGAAGCTATTGTCAAATTGCCTCCTCCTTCGAGTCTTCGCCAACTCCAAAGTTTGCAAGGGAAAGCAAACTTTTTACGATGATTCATTCCTAACTACACCGAGTTTACAAAGGGTTTTACCCGGTTGTTGAAACAGAATACTCCATTCTATTGGGATGAGATAGCTCAGAAATCTTTTGATGCATTAAAACACGCGTTGACCCATGCACCGTTATTGCATCCTCCCAACTACAACCAGGATTACTTCTTGTATCTCGCTACCTCTCATTCCACAATTGGAATGGTCTTAGGTCAGGAAGATGAATTCGGTACTGAACATGTGATATATTACCTTAGTCGAATGTTAAATCTAACTGAGCTAAAATACTCACATGTGGAGAAATTGGCATTGGCAGCTGTTCAAGCTGTCCAACGTTTTCGTCACTACATTTTACTACGTAAAACTACAGTAATTTCGGATTGCAACCCTATGATCTACATTTTGACCAAGAAATTGCTAGGGGGCAAGTACTCTAAATGGATTGTTATCCTACAGGAGTTCGACTTGGAATTTGAAAAATCTAAGTCTAAGAAATCTTTAGTTTTTGCGGAGTTGATGTGTGACTTCTCGCGTGCTGACACAGAAACTGTGGCGGAGGAGCCCATTGCGGACAAATCCTTGTTTCTAATCAACACTTTAGATCCGTGGTATGGGGATATCATCGTTTATCTCCAGACCAATCCTTTCGGCTAGAAATTTCAAGGTCAGAACGTCGGAAAATACGATTCCAGTCCCAACAATTCAGGATTGTTGGAGATACTCTTTATCGCCGTGGGGCGGACTCTGTCTTTCGACGTTGTTTAACTCACGAGGAAGCTGAAAGGGTTCTAAATGACTATCACTCTGGAGCGTGTGGCGGTCATATGTCTGGGTATGCCACAACCCAAAAGATATTGCGCACTGGCTACTTCTGGCCGTCTTTGTTTAAAGATTGTATTTACGCGGTCCGAAAATGCCACAACTGCCAAATTTTTTATCGAAAGATGCGCGCTCCACCTGCTCCTCTCCACCCTATAATTGTCGTTGGTCCTTTTTCCAAATGGGGTATCGATTTTATTACATGTAACCCTAACTCGGCCGGGGGGCATGCGTATATCATCCTTGCGGTAGATTATTTTACCAAGTGGGCCGAGGCGATGTCTACATTTGAGGCAGACGGAAAGACAGCTGCAATTTTCGTGTTCAATCATATAATTGCTAGGTTTGGTGTCCCACAAGCGATTATCACTAATCATGGGCGTCATTTTCGAAACGTTATGATGACCGAACTTATAGGCCAGCTTGGTTTGCGTCACGATAGTTCAACTCCTTATTATGCACAAGCTAATGGTCTGGTTGAATCCATCAACAAAGTTTTAGTCATCATGATCCGACGAATCATTGGGATTCATCGGTCAAATTGGCATAACATGCTATTTTCAGCGCTTTGGGCATATCGAACCTCAGTAAAAACATCAACAGGGTTCACTCCTTTCCAACTAGTTTATGGTCTGGAAGCTGTGTTACCCATTGAATGTGAAATCCCATCATTGCAAATGGCCATCGAGTTACTTCCAGCCACTTTCGAAGAGGAAAAACGTTTGTTATACTTAGCTCAATTAGATGAGAATCGACGTGATGCTGCATTGGCGATCGAGACTCACGCAAAACGTATGAAAGCTCAGTATGATTGAAATGTGACCCCTCGAAATTTTTCGGAAGGAGATCTAGTCTTAGTTTACGATCAAGCTAATGATAAATTAGGCGCTAGAAAATTCGTTCCTATGTAGCATGGTCCCTATGTTGTCAAGCGAAAGCTAGCAAAAGGGGCCTATGAATTGGTAGACTTTAACGGGGACTCTTTGAGTAAACCCAGAAATGGTCTTTACTTGAAGAGGTATTATGCTTAAAGGATGGCTATGGAGATTTTTAGTTAGGATAGTTTTTTCTTTCTAGCTGGTGTGTTTTAGTTTAAACAATGTGCTTAGCTTAGAGAGTGTTTTTCGTCGTTATTCCTGCTTATCTTGGTTTTACTCTTGATATTGCAGATGTCGATGCCTCTACAAACATACATTGGTTTCGCTGATGGTTCTTGTCGTAATACATGGAACATTTCTTCCGCAGCTTGGGTTATCTATTCACCCTATGACGAGTTAGTATCTATGCACGGGGTAAGCCTCGGTCAAACAACAAACAACATTGCCGAGTATAGTGCAGTGATTGAGTTATTATCTGAATCTATTTCATTTGGGATGCGGAGTTTGATAGTGAGGTTAGATTCTGAACTCGTTGTATTACAGCTTAATAGAGTGTATGTCATTAGAAAATCACTGTTATTGAGATTATTCTTGAGAGTGCGTCTCTTGGAACGTGAATTTGATTATATTGAATATCAGCATATTCCAAGATCTTTAAATACATTAGCAGATGCAATTGCTTCTCGAATGTTAAGTAGACATTTGCAATAATCATACATGTAAATTTAAAACCATTCCATAACATGATTTACAGGATAAGCCGGTAATAGTGATATATATATATATATATATATATATATATATATATATATATATATATATATATATATATATATAGATAGATAGGAGTGTGTCAAAAAATACATCGTCCTCGATCATAGGTTGAAAAACACCTTATGATCGGCAAAAATGATAAGTACAAAAACAAAAATGTCATATGTGCCCACAATAGGCGATCATCCTGTCACTGGTGATGATCTCAATAAGAAACCACTGCACGGGCCACCTTGCAAAGGAACCTCCTAAAAGGTCCTGGGACCCCAATCACATAGCACTGAAGTCGACGAGGAATGTCATCTATGGTGGTCTCTGGAATATCTCCTGTCAAGCACTCTAGATGACCCTCCAACTCAGCCAAAACCTCTGCTGATTCGTCCTGTGGGGCTAGCGCGGCTGCAACTAGTTGTTTCCTCTCGTAAGGCCAGAGAGCAGCTGGTCGCTGTGGACCCACATCTGCATTTGAAACTTTTACTATCAATTTTGGGACGATAGAAAAATAATAAAAAAATTAAAATAGGAAAAATGTTGAAAATGATTTTACCTGAGTCATCCCATTGCTCTCCTGGTGGAAGAGCCATGTCTGGGTCACCATGAAAATCTACCCCAGCATAAGGGAAGTCCTGAATAGAAAAAAACCTAGTTTTCCAACCATTGGAAATACTCAGTTTTGAATTGAACAACCTCTGTCCCCTCGTCCGGATGACGAGCCATAACTGTGACCCATCGCATCAGTTTGGGCTCTCGAGGAAGCCCAGCTCCAACAATAAGGTGCTGCGGGATCAACATGGGAACCCTCTCTAGACCAAAACTCACAACCAAAGCCCCATAACCAAAGGTCTTTAGTTGTCTGTTCTTGGCTCTGGTCATTTGGCCTTTCACATTGGCCAACACAGCATCACACCAGTTGAAGATGGTGCCTCGAAAGCAGTCAATTGCCATCCGCATCTGGGATCCGGTGGCAATATGTAATGCGGCACTCCCACAAATTCTGGTGACAGTAAATGCAATCACCATGAGTTCAGGAAGGGATATGGTTTTTATGTCTATCCCTTTGTCTCTAGCCTGGCTATTGTAGAACTCTAGCCGGAGGCTATCGACAGACTGGCCACCTGGCCTAGTCCCGAATAGAGTCAAGTCTTCGCCTCTCTTAGGCAAACTGGTCAAGAAATATATGTCTGCCGGCTCGATTTCGAGCTGGTGGCCACCAATGAAGAAGCGCTGGTCCTATATGCTCCATCTGTCAACCAGCCACTGTAAGAAATCCTCCTGGGCCCTCATGCTAGGTATGGCCCAGAATTTGTACAAGCCGCAGGCCTTCAATGCATCGATCGAAGGTTGGTGATTCAACGCGGCTAGATCCACGTCCTCATGCTCTCGTTCACGCCAATCTAGCATGATGTACTCTCTGCATCAAGTAAAAAGACAAATTAGAATGCTAGAAATTAATTTGTTTGGGTCAAATTTGAGAATTTTTGGGTTAAAAACCCTTGCTGTGGGGACCGCACCCTCTGGGTTAGACACAGTGCGTGGGTCCGCACCTTGCCTTCATGGAAGGTGCAGACCCCTGACTTTTTCCCCATTGAGAAAAAGTCGGGGTACGCGGGCTGGCAGTGTTACGCCTGCGAGCCCCTGTGCGTGGGTTTTAAGCCTAAAACCCTCCAAAAAATGAAATAGAAGCCTAAAACAAAAAATGAAACAGTTAAAAATGAAGAGTGGGATGATGTGGATTACCTGGAGAAGACGGCGTTCGATTCCGACGATTGGATTTTCCGCAATCTTCACGGGAAGTTTTCTGAACAAAAGCACTATTTTCTCACCCAAAACTTAAACGGTAAAAATGAATTGACGAAAGCCCTTTTTATAAGTTTTTTGAGTAAATAAATTGCAAATTTGTTTATATTTCACTTTGAAAAGGTATTTTTGCAACATTTTTATCCATTTCAAACAGGTATGAGTAATGTTTTGATTTTTGTTCAGGATAACAGATTATTCAGGCAAAATCTATCATTTTTGACGAAAAAACATTTAGAGTCACCTTTAAGCTCTTTTCTGACTCCTGAAACATGAAAAGGTTGCCGAGTTTTTCTTTTAAACTCGTTAAAACGGAACTAAAAGATGGTCCACTTACAGCTCTTTTCTGATCGTAAGAACATGAAAAGATTGTCGGATTTTTGTCATTTCGAATTCGATATTGGTTATAAAACGACGTGTTGTTGATCACTTTTTTACTTTTTCGGATCAGGGGCACTAATTACGAAAAGTACTCCTTGGTCGTAAATATCAAGCGGTTCTCTCAAGTATTATTTTATACTTTTTCGGGCTTGGGAGACACAAATTTACAACAAAGGTCAACCCTAGAGTCTTCTTAAGTTTTTTTAGACTCTCTAAAATTGAAAAACGCCGAGTTTCTCATATACTGGACTCGTTAAAATTTCACAGTAAAGGACCTGTTCAATTACAAATAGGAACAAACCACTCCTTCTTAGGGTTCGAATTTAAACTAAGTTGGACTCATCCGAAGGATGAGCTTATAATCAAGCAAATGTTATCCTCCTCAAGCTTGTCAAAAATAAAGAGGTACTTGCCAGAAATAGTGGGGGAAAAGAGAGAAAAATGAGCCTGTTTGTTATACTTTGTAACCACTCTTGAACACGACACTTTTATTCACCTGGGGGGAAATCCTTTGCCTAACAGTTGATCAAACCACATTGAAAGTCTTCAGCTGGTTTCTGGGTATTAACTTTGGGTCAATTATCACCAAACCATCTATTGTGTCATTATGTGTTCAAGAGGTCACTGCCAATAAGCCATTCATCTGCAAAATATCTGTCATCCATCTTGACCATCCCTGAGTCAGTCCTTGCAACTAAATTTCTTCAACTTGATCTATGATTTCGTGTTGTGGGCTTGCCTGAGACGGATCGTTTTCTATCGACTTCAGCTCATTATATAGAAAGATGATCTAGAAATCGTCAGTACCTTGGGATCTGCATGCCTCAATGGCAGGTTTCTTGCCTTTGATGATGTAGGAATTTAAAGGGTAAGTTCCACAGAAAGAATACCAAAAGGACACCGCTCACAACCAGATCTCAAATCAATACACCAGTATTTTTGACGTGGTTAAAACCCTCAGAGTACAAGGAGGGAAACAGTCCACGGCCTGTCCCAATGTGGGTACTACAGGCAATTTATTAATCAAAGAATGAAAATTTACATAAGCTTCTCTCATGCACGGATTACCCGAACAATGACCCTCCATGCGCTTTAAATAGAACTCATGGACCAATCGGGTGTCAAGCCACAGATCAAGTGTCGGTAATACCGAGGTGAGAGTGAACCGTCGGATCACTACATATCGTGTAAGTTACAAAATGTACAACGGTAAAGAAACACACTTTACCTAACTCTAACCTAACTCTATACTAGACCAAGTTGAACTTAACTATATCCTATGTGTTGGAATATCCTAACATCCCCCCTTAAGAACAACTTGGGATAGGATTGAAGGATTTACAAATATGACACAATAGGAGAAGGAAGGAGGCACTAGAGCCTATCCCCCCTTAGTGACAACTTCCTGAACTCCAAGCATATATCGAAGTTTAGTGAACTTCGCCTCTGTGAGAGCCTTTGTGAAGATGTCTGCAACCTGATCATCTGTTGGACAATATTGCACTTCAAGAACATGGTCATGAATGAGCTTTCTGATGAAGTGCATGTGTAGTTCAATGTGTTTGCTGCGCTGATGCTGGACTGGATCTTTGCATAGCTGAATGGCACTTTGATTATCACACCAAAGTGTGGTTGGATGCTGCTGCTCAAAGCCAAACTCTGATAGGATCTGACGAAGCCACAAGGCTTCCTTACTAGCTTCCACAGCACCACGATACTCTGCTTCTGCTGACGAAAGAGAAATGGCAGCCTGTTTCTTACAAGCCCATGTAATAGGTCCTGAACCAAGAGTGAAGACATAACCGGCAGTAGACTTCCGATCATCAGGGTCACCAGCCCAATCAGAATCAGTGAAACCAACTAACAGAGGAGCTGCTTTGGCACTGTAATGAATCCCAAACTGTACTGTACCTCGAACATAACGAAGTATTCTTTTAGCTGCTTTCCAATGACTTTCACGGGGGTTTTGCATAAAACGAGCAACAAGGCCAACAGCAAAGGAAAGATCAGGACGAGTATGGGTTAAATACAAGAGTTTTCCGACAAGTTGACGGTATAAGGTAGCATCAACTTCAGGAGAAGTACAAGAGACTGAAAGTTTGACTCCAGACTGAAAGGGAGAAGGGGCTGGCTTACAGTCTTCCATGTGAAAATGATGAAGAATATCACAAGCATACTTGGACTGGGAAAGGAAAATACCCTCTTGGGATTGCAAGACTTGAAGACCGAGAAAATAGTGTAAATGTCCTAAGTCTGTCATTTCAAATTTCTTTTTAAGGCTGGACTTCACATGGTTTATAAGGTTGGGATCACTACCAGTAAGAATAAGATCATCAACATAAAGAACAAGGATGATAAGAGAGTTGCCCACTTTCTTGGTGTAGACAGTGTTGTCAGAATGACACCTAGAAAAGCCAGATTCTAAAAGAAAGTTATCCATTTTGGCATACCAAGCCCGAGGAGCTTGCTTGAGGCCATAAAGGGATTTCTTAAGTCAAAAAACAAGGCTGGAGTCTGTTTGTATGAAGCCAATGGGTTGTTCCATATAGATTTCTTCCTGCAAGTCCCCATGCAAGAAGGCAGATTTAACATCCATCTGATGGACTTCCCATTTTAAAGAGGCAGCAAGGGAAAGAACAAGGCGGATAGAGTTCATTTTGGCAACAGGGGAGAAGGTTTCAGTGTATTCAATGCCTTCAACCTGTGAAAAGCCCTTAGCAACGAGACGAGCTTTATGTTTATCAACTTTCCCATCTGGTCCATACTTGGTTCTGTAAACCCATTTACATCTAGCAAGTTTGCGTCCCTTTGGTAGAGGAACAAGATCCCATGTATCATTTTCCATTAATGAATGATATTCTTCATTCATAGCTGCTTCCCAATGTGGATGGCCTGAAGCTTCTGCAAAAGTGTCAGGATCATGATTTACTGGAGCTTGAGCCAGTAAAGAAGAGGCTCTTTCAAACTGAGAACGTGTACGTCGCTGATCTGTAGGATCACCGGCAAGATCACCTGCTGCATCCCGAGTAGCACAGACCCATCTTGGAAGTTGAGGATCCTGAGAAGGTGGGGGAGGATTATCATCCTCGCTTTCATCATCTGAAGAAGAAAGGTTTTCAAAAGTAGAAGAGATAGGAAGAGGTGGCACATCCGCTGGACTAGGCTCGCAGGCCGATTTATTTTCATCAAATTTTACATCTCTTCTAATGATAAAATTTTTGGACTTAAATGGAATAAGTCTATAACCTTTTACATCTTCAGAATATCCAACAAAAGTACATTTCTCACTCTTAGGTTCTAAAGCTTTATGCTTTTCATCTGGAATATGGGCCCATGCTTCACTTCCAAACACACGAAAGTGACTTACATCTGGTTTAATGGAACTCCAAGCTTCTTCTGGAGTGATATTCTCTAGAACCTTAGTAGGAGTGCGATTGATTATATAATTTGCACAATTAATTGCTTCGACCCAAAAACTAAGACTGAGTCCTTTAGATTGCAGCATACAATTAGCCATTTCCTTTAAGGTGCGATTTTTCCTTTCAGCTACACCATTTTGTTGTGGAGTGTATGGAACAGTATGTTGCATTTGAATTCCATTTTCGGTGCAAAAGTTGATGAATGTGTTTTTAACATATTCTCCACCATTATCAGTTCTTAGCTTAAGAATTTGATGTCCAGATTGTTTTTCAACAAAGGCTTTGAAGGCCAAAAAAGTGTTAAATACTTCGCTCTTGAGTTTTAAGAAGTATACCCAAGTGCGTCTGGAGAAATCATCAATGAAAGTTAAGAAGTACTTGCAGCCAGAGAATGAAGCAACAGGAAGAGGACCACATAAATCACTGTGCACAAGCTGTAAAGGGGCTGAGGCGTGCCAAGAGGCACGTTTGTCAAAACTGTCCCGATGATGTTTTCCGAGTACACATCTGGAACAAACACCATCTCTGCAAGATACCATAGGAAGACCTGTCACCATATTTTCTTTACATAGATGCTGAAGGGCACGATAGTTTAAGTGACCAAATCGCTCATGCCAAAGTTTGCTCACTTCATCATTATGAGCAACAAATACTGAGGGAAGATTGGATGACCCAAAGTTGTGAAACTTATACAACCTTTTGGAATCATCAGCAAGACCAGTAGCTAGAATCTGTTTAAGATCTTTTAGATCCTTGATTACAACATCATGAGGTGAAAATTCAACAATTTTACCTTCACCTGAGTGAGTTATCTAATAGACAGATAGAAGGTTGCAGGATAAGGTTGGAACACATAATACATCATTAAACTGACCATTGTCTAGATGAACAGTTCCAGTCCCTACAACGTTAAGAGATCTATCATCACCAATATATATATTTTTGGTGTTACAATCATTTAAAGAAGAAAACATGGCTTGGTTTTTGGCCATGTGACAAGAGGCTCCAGAATCAATGAGCCACTCATGAGAATGAGAAGAAGAAGAAGATACATTTAATGCATAACCAGACTGAGATGATTGACAATGAGATGCAGAAAGTGCCATTCCGGAAGTTGAAGTTGAAGTAGGCTCCACATGGATGTTATGTTTCTTCATTGCGGCTTCCAAGGCTTCCATCTTCTTAAAGCATTTAGATTCTAAGTGGCCATCTCGATTACAAAAGTTACAATGTCTATCAGTCTTCTTCCATTTGTTTTTATTGGTCTTATCATTTTGCTGAAATGATCTTTCGTTTTGAGGCTGAGATGGTTTAGGACCATTCTTTTGAGGATATGACTTCTTAGGATTCTTTGAATTTGGTTGCTGCTGGGCGGCTAACGCTTTCGTGGAAGAGTTTCCAAGATTAAGAAGACCAAGGTGTAAGAGTTTTTCTTGTTCTCTTATTAAGGAATCACAAAAGGAGTCAAAGGAAGGGGCCTTGTAGTCTTGTCCTTGACAAATGAAAGCTTCCCTTGTAGAATGGAAAGTGGAAACAAATACAGAGTAGGCTGGTCCCAACTTAGTAAGGATGGAATAAATAAGGTTACCATATTCTTTCTTAACTTTAACACCTTCCAAGAGATATCTAAGGGTCTTGAATTTGGACAAGAAATCTTCAATGCAAGAAAAATTATTAGGATCCAAAGTAAGCAGCTCATTTTCAAGTTGATGGGCTCTAATTTCATTTTTAATCCCAAAAACTTTAGCAAGTTTTTCTAATGCTTCATGAGGAGTCTCAAGTCCTGCAATGTGGAATCTAAGATCAGGAGAAATAGACATCCCTATCAAACCACGTGCTTGATCTTGTCTATTTTCCCATTTTGCCGCCTTGTCTTCATCTTTTGGTTTCTTCTCTTGGTTTGTGGCTATTCTGAAGAGACCTTTACTTCTAAGTAAATCTTCCATGTATTCTACCCATTGGAAGTAGTTAGTGCTGTCAAGAATGACTTGGCATGGACTTTCCATTTTTAAAAAAAACTGAAGCTGAAGATGCTGAAAGTAAGTGTTCCAACGGATAGATCTCGAAAAAATAGGCGGTTTTAAAAAAAACGGCTCTGAAAAAGGCTTCCGGATGAAGAAGTTATGGCTTTTTGAAAAAAAATTGTTGACGTTGCCGGCAAAGTGCGCGAATGTGCGGGAATGAAAAAATCCGCCCCCACAAAATGGAGACTTGAACCCAAGACCTCTACTCTCTTAAAATAGCTTTGAACCAATTGATCTAAACAAAAAATTTGAAAGAGAGAGAGAGAGAGGGGGGGGGGGCCTTGGTTTGCGTGCTTGCCTTGAGAAAGCTCTTTTTCCCTACAAAACACAAAACACAAAACCCAACACGAATATGCAAAGAAAAATGAACCTTGCGGCTCGAAGTTAGCTTTAGCCAAAAAACTAGAAATTTTTTAAAAAAATCTCAAAGTTAGCTTTAGCCGAAAAACTAAATATTTTTCTCAATGTTTCTAATTTTCCGAGATCACACTAAGGTGCAGGGAAAAGAGCATACGCATGAGAAAAATCCTTCCTTTCTGTTTCTGATTTGCCCAGATCGCACAGAGTCGCAGGGCAAAGAGCATACGCAGAAATGAAAGGTATAGATCCGGTTAAAAAAAAGGCTAAATAAACTGAGACCGAAATAAGCAGGGAGAAAATAACAGTAAACTGCAAAAGAAACACTATATACCTCCCGATCTGAAAAATGACGCAGCTAGGGCTACCGGAAACCTTTTCGCGTGAAACGAAAGGGGTTCCTCACTGGAACAGATGCTCCGAACGCAACAGAGCAGTCCTCTCGGCCCGAAAGTAGTCAGAAACAGCAGATCTAGGAAACGACAGCCGCATGTAGTTCTACCGGCTTCAGATTTGGATCACCAACAGACGCGGCCCTCAAATAGCTCTGATACCATGTAGGAATTTACAGGGTAAGTTCCACAGAAAGAATACCAAAAGGACACCGCTCACAACCAGATCTCAAATCAATACACCAGTATTTTTGACGTGGTTAAAACCCTCAGAGTGCAAGGAGGGAAACAGTCCACGGCCTATCCCAATGTGGGTACTACAGGCAATTTATTAATCAAAGAATGAAAATTTACATAAGCTTCTCTCATGCACGGATTACCCGAACAATGACCCTCCATGCGCTTTAAATAGAACTCATGGACCAATCGGGTGTCAAGCCACAGATCAAGTGTCGGTAACACCGAGGTGAGAGTGAACCGTCGGATCACTACATATCGTGTAAGTTACAAAATGTACAACGGTAAAGAAACACACTTTACCTAACTCTAACCTAACTCTATACTAGACCAAGTTGAACTTAACTATATCCTATGTGTCGGAATATCCTAACAGATGACAGGTTGCGTCATTGATCTTCGATCAAAGGATTCCGTGACATGTTCGACATCAACACATTTATTCACATCTCATGGATTGTACTGGTTACTTTGAGAGCCATTGACATCACTGGTGTTTTCTCTCACACTTGTTAACAGTTTACATCATTGACTGGTAATCAAGTGGTTTCTACCATCTTCGACTTCAACACATTCATTCGCATGGATAGAATCGTACTGTTTCGGAAAACGAAATGAAGACCCTGGATCTAGTTTCCACAATCCAGGCTGCGAGGAATTTTGTATTCATTATATAATGGACTATTCATAAACAGATGGCTACATCCATACTGTGTCCATATGAGTCTATACTTGTGATGTATTACAAGATCATTCCTGTATCAGAGCAGTAGTTAGTTTTGTAAGTCAGTTTTGATCTGAGTATGGGAATGCCTACCTCAGCGATGATATGATCTCATATATATATCTTGCATTGAATTTTTTTACAGGTTCCAACCGGGCTCTCCACAAGATGATCCTCAAAATGATAAAGTACTTCACTCTTCCTAAATGATAAATGAAATCCTCATCTACTACAGACTTCGCACTTTAGGGGGAAATCTGTTACACAAAAATATCGTCACCATGATTATTTGCAGCCAGTATGGGTCTATCATCACTTGTACTGTCCTCCTAAGCAAGTCTCAGACCTCAGCTCTTCAAGTCAAGCTTTGAAAATGGGAGAAATACATTGAAAATCAATAAAGCTCTGATTCCACACTTTCTCTCACTGTTGCCTGCAGTCCCGCACCTTCTATTTACAAAAACTGCGGACCTTCCCACTCTGTCCCTAAAGGTGTGGGTGCGGACCCCTGTGAAAGTCAAAAAGGCGCAAGTTTATTCTAAAAAACTCACTTTGGGTTAATTCTAGATGATTCTAGAAGGAATTTTGACGTGGATTGGCTGCTCTTAGGTGGTTCATGCATCCCAAAAGAGAAGGAGCTAATCCCTTGATGAGAGGAGCTATCCCTTTGAAGGAGGGCTTTATCCCTTTGAAGGAGGACCTAGTAACTTCCCTCCATTGCACTATAAATTCAGGCATTGGGCTGGTTGCTAAGGAGGTTAGAAGCTGAACATTTTTTAGGGTAAACGCTGGTAAAATTAAGACTTCCTAGTTGAGCTTGAGAGGAGAGATCACATACCTTTTTGGCTTCATTGGGAAGAGAGTGAAACTTGTCAAAGTAGAGGAGACTTCTTGTTGGACCCTGGGAGGAGCTTGTACAATGTCAAGGCACAGGTTGTAAAGTTCTTCTTTGATTTGAATTAATACAATCAGATTCATTTTTCTCAACGAATTGTCTCATGTGATTTGTTTCATGAATTCCTTGACTCTCATGTTAAATATGTTTTATGATATTGGCTTTTCAGGTGCTATTTAATTTGTTTTCTTGTTTTTGTTTGCATATTCGCGACAAGGGAGCTCATTTGGATCGAAGGAGTGAAGGTTTCCACAAACTTGCGTTGGACCCAAGGTAGGCCTAAAACACTTGTTTGCCTTTGTTTATAAATGGATATTTAGAGAAAGATAGTTTGTGGTTTGCTTGTCATTAGGTCTTATTTAGATTCTAGGAAGGTCTATCTTGTCCGCAAGATCGACTCATTCCATGTGACACATCTGCACTCCCAACCTTCATCCAAACATACTCCAAGCTATTCCTCTCTAGATCTCTTTGAGAGACCGCTTCCGTAGCAGCTACAGCTCCAAGTATTTGCATCACCCCCACAAAATTTTCTTCTTTCTTCGCATTAGACTGTGCCACCATAGCCACTTTTGGTCTGGAAGGACAATTCTTCAACGTATGTGGTTCTGCACATATCCAGCACTTCAATGGTTTCTTCATCCTTGACTTATCATCTGATTTCGAAGCATCATCCTTCTTCTCTTTCAGCTTATCTAACTTCTTATTTTTCTCATCAGAAGTTTCGTCATATTGCTCCACCAAATGATCCATAGCAGAAAAAGCCTCCGTAAGTGTCTTAATCTTCTACCTCTTCACTTCATTACGTGCCCAAGGTTTCAGCCCAATGATAAAGTTGAACACCTTGTCCCTTTCCGCCATGTTTGAAAGTTCCAGAACTGCACTTGCAAACTCCCGTTGATATTTCTGCAGACTTCCCGTTTACTTAATGTACTTAATCTTCATCCTTGCTTCCCATGTTTCATCCTGAGGATTGAAATGGGTCTGCACAGCCTTCTTCATGTCATCCCATGAAGTTATGTCATCAGCACTACCACTGGTAATCTAATCCATCGTCCTTCGTCAGGAATTAAGCAGCCACTTTCACTTTAGTCTCCTCATCTAGTAAACCCAAGCATTCCAAGTATTGCTCCATATCCCATAGAAAGTTACCAAGAGTCTTCGCACTTCTTGTACCATCATAAGATTCTGGTTCCTTGACTTTCACATGAGGCACTCCTCCACCTGAGTTATGTCTCACAGCCTTCTTCAACACCGCTATCTCATCCTTTGCTTCGTCAAGAGATTTCTGCAAGTTCAAGATTTCTGCCAAACCTTGGTCTCTTTCCTTCCCAATCTCCTTGACTTCCTCTTCAAGTTGTGTATACTTAAAGTCAATATACTCATATCGGTCTCGGAGTTCATCGAATTCCTCTCTCATCTTCACATTTCCTTCTTGATCTTTAAGGATCTCAGCCACTCTCGATGTCCAGAAAGAATCCAATTCTTCTATCCTTTCCAATATCCTCTTTATGAAATCTTCGGTTGCATCGTGGCTAGATTCACCCACAACATGAGATTCCCTGCAAACCGAATTAGCTCTTGATCAGCTTCTTTCACCTGCAAGTCACTTCACTTCACCAAGTTTCCTACAAAACATGGACTAGCTTTGATACCAACTGTCATGCTCCTACACTAGTGGTAATCTTCCAATCGCAATATAGCAAGGTGCGGCACCACCGAACACTTTCTTTTCACCAATACTTATGTTCATGGACTACGCCTTAACATTCATACTTAGTTTTATTTTCATTACCAAGTATTATATTAGTCCTTTATACAGATGAAAACCCATACACATTCATCATCAACAGCATTATACAGAAGAAATGCACAATAGTATAAAGGGAGGGGCAACTCCCTGCAATATGAGTCTGCCTGAATATCAATATATATAATTTTCTACTTTTACAAAGTATAAGTTAAACCTTGGAAACCCCAAGTTTACACTTAACAAAATTTCGAACTTCGTCGTGTCATTTGCCCAACTCGGGTGCACCTCATCGTAACCGTGTCACCTCACCCGAGCGCACTCCACATGAGTCACACCTCCTTTTCACCAAGCCAGCACTCCTACATTTCACCATGCATGGCGCGCCCTACACGGGTTTCCTGTCCGTACATTCACTGTTTCGTCGTGCACAGCTGCCCATCACACACTTCACCCGCCGTTTCACCCATTCAACTCATCTCATCGGCAAGCACACCCATCGTGCTGCCCTGCCCGACTCACCGAACTGTCCACCCGAACCCCTTCACCGAACGCTCCTACCGAACAACTTCATCCACCATTCCACTGTTCTGCCTGCCCACCAACTCATTGTGCAAGCACACCCTGCGTGCATCCTTGCCAACTTGTCATTTCGTCCTGAATGTTGTCTCTTCGTTCGAGCTACCCATCGTGCGGGTTCATGACTTGTGGCTACTGCAGTCACACCTCCTTCACACTTCACTACAACTCCCAACTCGCTCGCACTTCACCTTGAATGCTTGTTCGTTGGTCGAATATGCCTTTGCCTCTCCACCGCACCACTTATTCATATGGTTGGGTGGCGGGTCGTGCCACCCAGCCGACCCATGTTTCACCACCCGGCCGACTCACTTCGTTTGCTATATGTTCGGTCGGCCCGCCCAACTCATGGGTGGCCGCACCCCTCCATCGCACTTTGGTTCAAGTCAGCCAGCGGGTCGAGCCTAGCTCGCCCGCTATAAGTCTGCAACCATACTTTCGCTCACCCACACTTCGCACATACGTCTCTTGCTCATTTCTGACTGTAGCTTGTCCATTTTACTTCACACGTTCACCCGTTGGGTGCACCCGCCCATCGCAGAGACCGCAGGGCCTTACACCTATGGTACCAAGTGGATGCTACATCAACCCCCATTACTTGTACATGTGGGGTTAGGCACATTTGGAATTTCAAAATATTACATAAACTCAAAAACCCAAACACTTATTGAGTGTTAAAGAAGTATAAACCCTAGTTGTAGACTACTATTAAGTTATAATAATTTCTAAGCTTTCAAGAGGAGAAAGGGGTTCCGTTCTTTAGTATTGTACTTATCTGTATCTGAGAAATGCATCTAGGAGGTGGATTTGAGAGCATACTAGTGCAGGAAGAATATTTCGTAGTATCCATTCACACAATATTGCCAAAGAGAACTGTGTGACTTCCCCTTTTCTTTTGTTTTCATTTTGATAATTGTAGAAAAAAGTGTAGAGCATAAGCTTCACATTCTATTAGGTTTTCTCACATATGGGGTTCCCTAAGATAAACGTTCACATGTGTCCCTAGTGCATTCATTTTCTTTTTTTCTTTTCTTTTTTTTCATTATTTTATAAATTCAAGAACTAAGCTACTAATAATTAATTTAGGATCTAAAGTAATAGTTTATATAATCTAAGATTTCAAAATATTAAATGTTGTATTGTTGTGGATTATTATAGGGGAATGTATAGAACAAATTATAGATTATATTGGTACCAAAGCAATTTTATTTGGGGATAGTTGGTGAAAATAATGCAAAGACCAAAGTTCTGCTTTGGGAGCTAACAAAAGGGTTTTGTTGTAGTCTAGCCTATGTTGGAATTTTCAATATTCTCTAAGGGAGGAATATCTCACCCAAAGCGCTTCCAGGACCATAATTATGTTGAAGGGGTTTTTAGAATGTGCATGGATTCATTTACCATCTAAACAAGTTATCAACCATTAAAAGATAGTGATCCATTGTACATGAACATAATTAAGAACTTAAAAGAAAAAATTCAAATAACCAATAGATCAAACACATTACATCAAATGTGCCCCTTTGATCATACAATCTCATTTTATTGATATCAGGCCAGATCATACATTATAAGTTCACTCTCGTGAATCCACAAAGTTACAATTATGCTTAATGCATCAAATCCTTTTAGAGATATAATGATAAATACACAGGTACATGATCATAACATGAATAAAAAAAATTCCGGCATGTTGGTTTTCTCCTCTAGCTTTCCCTTCTCTCTATTTTTGTGTGCCTAAGTGTAGTTGTGTCCTACAACTCTTCAAGAAGACTCTTTTATAAATTTGGCCTCTCAATGTCATCAATTAACCCACTCCTTTGATGTTGTCAACCTTAACTCATGTGCTTTGATGGGTTCAATCTAACTTTTGTGACATTGTCAATTTTAACTTCATGCCTTGATAAAATCAATTTAACTCCCTTTCACTTTGACATTTCCAATCCTATTTTTGTTCTCCCTTGATACTTTCCAAAATAATAGTTTGATCTAGCTATCATCTTTCTTCTTGTTTCTTTATTCTTTTCACTATTGATTTATGATCAAAATTGATGAACCAAAATGAAGGAACCAGTAGGCCCCCACCACAACTTATTTTTTTTCCATTGATTCAATATTTTCCTTGTGCAGATGATCTTGCATCCAATGAAGGACCCCACTAAGGAAAATTTTGAATAACTAAATGGCAATAAGATTTATATGCATTCAAGTGATCCTTCCATTTTCATAAGAAATTATTGGCCTGATCAACAAAGTTGGAGTGGTGGAAACATCTAGAACTTTTGGTCAGGCTGCAAGTTAACTATTATACTTAGTATAGATAGGTAAATTAAGTTGATGCAACTATAGATAGTGGTCTTAAACAGTGAGCTTAAGATCCTAAA
Organism: Pinus tabuliformis; assembly: GCA_031772625.1. Taxonomy (NCBI): domain Eukaryota; kingdom Viridiplantae; phylum Streptophyta; class Pinopsida; order Pinales; family Pinaceae; genus Pinus; species Pinus tabuliformis. Next base: position 65,499,842 of record CM062805.1, on the reverse strand, counting down.
TAGTCTTCTTAACTTGATATGATGCATCTTCTAGTGTAGTAACTTCAACATCCTTTTATTTAATTTAGGCAAATATTTTTTATCACTTAAATAGATCATTGATCGCACCAAGATTGTCCATTAATTTCTTAATCTAATCCCAAAAACCATAAATTGGTAGGTTGCACATTGTGAGGATTCTTGACGAGTCCTACACTTAACATAAAATATCTCAAGATTCATGTGTTTGATGCTAAAGAGTAGACCGAAGAGTGGAACCCTGCTCAACTACAAGGCTTATCTATTGAAGTAAATCTTGTATCTAATCAGGTGCTCTCTACCACAACAGAGAAATAATAAATGGAAGAGATATATTATGAGAGCCCAAATTTGTTTAGGAATCTTCAAGAAAGTCTAGACATTGAAGGGGTTCATACGATGATATATCTTTAGGTAACTTGGGACTTATTTCCACCACAGTGGAACACATATTGATGAGCTTCAAATTTATATCTACTAGTTTTTTCTCAACTTTATCCTTCTTTTGTTGAAACAAATCTTGTTCTTTTATGACTTGAGTAAGTTTATGTTGCGGCTATTGATGAGCCTGTGTAATATCGAGTTGTAATTTGTCTGCAGAAGCCATATGATATTCTATCCAGTTTGAGGAAGATTTCATAAATTGGAATAGTTGGCATGATGACCATTACCAAATATTTGCAATTAAAATAGCATTGCTGGGTGGAAATATGGACTGCAAAGGCTCACCATTAGCAATAGATTTTTTAACCCTGTATTCAAGTTTTTGGAGCCTCTCCTTGCTCTTGTTGGATGTTATGCCAAACATGATCATACACTTAAAATGGTAATAATGAAACCACATCAAGAGATTGGGCACACATTTGCAATACCTTCTTACAATTGTATGGTTGTTGAACAAACATAGAAAATTGAGTATTAAAAGGGGCACCAATCTCAGTAGGAGTGTTTAGTTTAGCCAATAAAAGCTCTAGAGTTTTCTCATGAATAGAATGAATGGATCTCATTCGGAGAAGGTAGCAGAGAAGGTAGTGTACGGGATGGACTTAGAATAAGAAGAGCAGACAGTTGCAACTCTTCTACTATTGGGGTTGGCTGAAAGGGCTTAGTCAGTTCATAATATTCAATCTAAAAAACTTTATGTAGATCCATAATACTAGGTGTTGTTTGAGTTACTGGAGTAGGAGTAGCTGACGCACTTGGAACTACAGACGGTGTTTCCAAGGAAGCTATAGAAAGATGAGCGAGATGAAAGGATGGAGCTTGAAGAGGGACAACAATAGGAATAGATGAAATTACAACTTGTGCAAATCCACTAGGTTGAGAAGTAGATACAAGGGTCCAGAAAAAAGTGGAATAGGTTTGAAGACGTTTAATTAAAGGTTGACAATATTCTGGATCAGATGTGAAGGTGGTGGCATGGATGAAGGCTTATGGGTAGATGAGGTAGAAAGTGGAGGTAACACTCATTGGGTTAAAGTGCTAAGATAATAGTAGGTTCCATCTAATTGATAGACTTTCTAGACTCTAGGTCAACTCATGAATTATTTGTTGTATATCTTTGGAGAAAGATAGAAAGGCAAAGGGCACGTGTAAAACTTGTCTTTCTCTATGGATTTAGGGTGAGAATAACAATGGTGGTGATCAATTTCATCCAAATTTGAAAGGCATGCTTGTTAAGGAGGGATTGTGGGACTCTCATAATCTCGATAGCGACAATAAGTTAGTTGTACTTGGCACAATGTCATTAAAAGTAATGTTAGGGGCATTAGAATGAATATTTCAAGGATTGAAAACATGAGCTAAGGCTTGTTTATCTAAAGTTGCATGCATATAATGGCCATCAAGGGCATGCCATTTCATCATGGTTAAGGTAATGAGAAAATAACCATAGATGATTAACCCCCCTTTTATATGCATCTTCCTAGGCCATTAAAAATTCATTCAGGAGGTATTTTCACCAATTTAACAGTATAACTTGTGTACATAGTTCAACGATACAAATGATGGCGAGCATGCATTCACCTTTTGTGTAATGGTGGGTGAATTTACCTACGATGAGATGACAATAAAATTTTATTTAATCATTGTTGATAAGGTCTACTTGGTCCATGTCCTCATCGCTTGGTACTATATTTGGCATATAAATTGGCAGAGCCCATCTTTTTCATATGCTTGGACATTCCTTGAAATGCAATGGAAACATATTATCCATCCATGGATAACCCTATTAGATTGTGAATATCAGGGACATGGATGGGATATTCCTTATATAGCCACAATGAACCATAGGGAATTCTTCTAATTAAGAACTTGGTACATCGACCAACCTCTCTAGTAGTTCCAAACAATGACAATTCCCAAAGCATAGGGAGGGTAGCTTGTTGGATTAACTGGAATGAAGGCTTCACCATGGGAGAAATCTCACCTAATATAATTGGAGTGAAACCATGTACACTTATGGTCTCAAAGCCGGAAAAAGGGAATAATTAGCCAAATCATTATTGAAGAGAATGACTTTCTCATATTTTCCCTACAAGTCATCATGAGGCTCAACTTACAAGTCACACAATCTGTGACAGATAATAGCTTTGAGAGCATGAACCATACTGAAATTCTTGTGACAATAGACTTAGGTAATAGGTGGATGATAGCAACAAGTGGAAGCCAAAGGGTCAGATTCGTACACTAGGGCAAAAACTCAACCAAGACTAAAAAATGAATGAATGACAAGGGCATGACACACTATACTCATAGAGAATTCCCATCAAATATGACATCCAATTTGCCAATTATACATTTAAAAATGTATTTAAGTAAAAGAATAACTAAATCTATCCTTGATTCATCAAATTCATTGTGATAGAAACTGATATCCCAAGGTTCCAAATCATCAACTATAAAACTAGACAAAAGAAACTAAAAAAAGTGACAATATAATGGACAAAAACTAAAAAATGATTGCTAACTCAACATATCCAACCATTATAAAAGTGATGACTTAACATAATGAACACGTAACTAAGGGAATCAAACTAGAAACTAAGTGACATGTACTATACATCCCCGACCACAATCAATTGTGCTATAATGCAACAAAACAATAGAAAACCATTGAAGTAACTCGAAGAAACCAAAAGTAGACTACCATGATTAATAATACTGAATAATTTGTAACCTAAGACCTAACCTATGCTCCTAGATAGAGAGAACCATAAATATATAAATTAATGGGCATAGTATAGTTTCACACAAACGCCATTCACCCTACCAGGCTGAAGAATACCATCAAGTTTTGCAAGTTGAAGAATGCCTAAATATCTAATTTCCACAACCATCAATGGTCCCAACCAATGCATTTGGAGTTTCCCTAGATGTTTCAAGTACATTATTTCATGAATAAGAACGTGATCCCTAACATAAAGATATTTCTTCTTGACATGGTGATCATTCCAACCCTTATGGCTTTGCTTTTGCACACTCTCATGAAAATATTCTAGAAATATTTTTTCATCTAATTCCCATAAAACCTAGAGTGGTTCTACAACTGAATCATCATTTGTCCTCTTGGTCTCCTGTGCAATGCATAAATTAGGAATAAGGAATTATTCATCGATTTTAACTTATTTTCCATATATCAATTGAAATTGAGTATACTTGTGTAACCTCTTGGTATAGTATTCTAATCCCAAAGTTTTGCAGGGTCACTCGCATCCCAATAATCTCTATTAGGTAAACAAATTTTAGTGAGACCTTTCTCCATAATTTTGTTGTACCATTGGTCTGCGTATGGAATGGAATACTCTTATGGTATTGAGTAAGAAACTCATGAGTCAGAGTTGCAATATTAACATTAATAAAATGGGCCCCTTGATAATTATCTAGACTCCTCAAATAGCCATATCAGGTAATAATATTCTCAAAGATGAAATGAGTTGTAGTACTAGCAATACAATCCATTACTAGAGCATCCTTAACCCATATTATGAGATAGTCAATTACAATGATAATGTGCATTTCTTGTAAATTTCATGCACAAGGATTGATTAGTCGAATGAAGTCAACAACCCACTTCTCAAAATCTTGTAATTGTTGAACTAGATGTAATGGAAGCTCATCTCGATGATAAGGTATTCCAATGCTCTCATAGACATCATAAGTCTTGACAAAATCCTTAGCATTCTTGAACAAACGTGGCCACCACAATCCTATTTTTTGTACTTTATGAGTAGTATATTTTCCTTCAACATGGCCTCCCACAACTTCATTATGGAATTCCCATAGAATGTCATCCATTTCATGACTAAAGAGACATATGTGGAGAATATTATCAAGGCTCAATTTGTATAAATGGCCTACAATAATGTAATAATCAATTGCTTTGACTACAAGATGTTTCTTTTATGTTGTGAAATAATCCTCAAGAAAAGTACCCATAGTTAGAAAAAGTGTTATACCCTCTAAGTAATTAGGAACAACTTCAATTTGGAACGAATTTGCATCAGGAAGTTGGTCATCAATAGGACCCCCTGATTCTCCTAACTCTAGTGAAGAAAGATGATTAGGAGCCACATTAGATAACCCATGTTTTACAATGACTTCAAAAGAGAACTCTTGAAACAAAAATAACCATCGACAAACACTTCCCTCTACGACAAGATTATTCACTAGGTACTTCAAGGCTAAATGGTTTATGAAAATATTGAAATGGCCTCCCAACAAATAGCGGCAAGACTTCTAAAGAGAATACACCGTAACCAAATCTTCTCGTTCAATTGTAGTATAATTGTGCTCTGCAATAGATAACTTCCTACTAGAAAATTATATTTAGTGATTTAGGTTCCGTTCTCCTCATTGTGTAAGAACAAAACTAAGAGTAGTTTCAGAAGCATAAACATGCACATTAAAGTACTTACTACAATTAAGATAAACTAGGATATGAGCGCTTTCTAATTTATCTTTTAGTGCTTCAAACACAACATCACACTAAGGAGTCCATACAAAAGATTCATATTTATTTAGAAGTTTCTCAAGTGGAGTAGGTATAGAAGCATAGTTGTGTAAAAAACAGTGGTAATAGCCTGTATGTCCCAAAGTAGATATGAGCTACTTAATTCTTGTTGGATGTGGCATGTCAATAATTCTTGTAGGTATAGAAGCATAGTTGTGTAAAAAACAGTGGTAATAGCCTGTATGTCCCAAAGTAGATATGAGCTACTTAATTCTTGTTGGATGTGGCATGTCAATAATTACAAAAACTTTAGCTAGATCAACTCATACACCAACTTTACAAACAATATGTCCCAATAAATTCCTAAACTCCACACAAAAAATATATTTCTTTAAATTAAGGGAAATTTTCAATTGTTTAAACAAGTCAACCATTACCCTGAGTAGAATTACATATTTATTCAATAGACTATAGATAACCCAATCATCCATATACATTTCCAAAAACTTATGTATGAATTATCTAAAAGTTGCAATAAAAATACTCGATAAAATTTCAGGAACATTTTTTAGTTCAAACATGGTATGCATAAGATCCCCATTCTATAGTTAAAGTGGTCTTCTTCTTGTCTTCTTCTACAATATGAACCTAATGATAGCCTAAAAATACATCAATAAAATAATCGACCTCTTTTCCTACAACATTGTCCTAGACCTCTTCACTAAAGGGAGTAGGGAAGCGGTCATGAACACATGCATTATTAAAACTATAATAATCTACACAAGCTTTGATATCATCAGAATCCTTCTTATCCTGGATAACTATAAGACTTATCCAATCAGCCTCATCTACAAGAAAAATAAGTCATGACGCTATCATTTTATAATCTCCCTCTTAAAATTTTCCTTAACTCTAGGGTTCAACTGATATAGACAATGTTTCATCGATTGAGATGTAGTTTCAAAACTATCTTCATTTTTCCTAAATCTCCTTTGATGCATTTTAGTTCTGAAACAAATGAGTGGAATAATTCTTGATACTTCTTGAGTAGATCAAATATCCATTTAGTTTTTTTCTCATTCTAATAATATCCTATGGATGCTAATTTAGGTTTCTCATCAGAACCAATATTGAATTTTTGCAACTTAAGGGGCTATAAATGAGGAGAATCTTTAGGAGGATCATCTTTAATACTTCGTTCTCCTTCAAAGTCTTTAAAAGAGAGATGTCTTAGTCCTTATAAATCATCACCATCCAGTTCTTTATCAATATTTCCGCAAGTGACAACCATCTGAAAATCAAAATCAGATAGAGTTCTACAACCTATATTTTCGAAGGCTTTTCAAAGCATATTTCCAATAGGAAATAGAACTCGTTTAACATCTTTCAAGGCTTATACGATATCAGAATATTCAACTGAAAAGTTGAAATAAATATGTTAGAAAATTATATATTACAGAGCAATGGAACACATAAAATATTGTAGAAATATAAACACAAAAAATGCATGAAACAAGAGAGACAAAGATATACGTGGTTCACCCAGTTTGGGCTACATCCACAGGGAAACAGCGAGTCCTTATTTTATTATATTATCCAGCAAACTGAAGAGATACAACCTACAACAGATCCACTGTAACACCCTCTTCGCTCTCAATCTCCTCTCTCTTCCTCACTCAGAATACAGATGTGCATAAACACAATATAATTCCCTCATATATAGTGAGGCGTTTCCTTCTAGGGCAAAAAACCCCAAATTAAACGTAACTTCTACCGTCAGATCATCCGCCTAATGAACGGCCCAGATTGACTAGAAATTACTAGAATTTTACAAGGCAATTTTACATCTATTTTTAGCTTTGGGAGTGTTGCCCCCGAACCCCCGCCCGGGGACCGCTGGCCCCCGAAACCCTGAGCCAGGGGGGATTAGCCCCCCCGCACCCCCCCATGTGGAGGAGTGTATAGTCTTCCTGGGGTATACATCTGGCTGAAACCTTTGAATACAGAAGATAATCAGGCTCCACAACCAACAATCTCTCACTTGGAGACTGATTATAGCAACTCCACCGCTGCTTCATTTGCTAGACAATGACTCCACTTTGGACCTGGGTATTTCTCACCTTCTTCATCATACTTGTAGACCAATTGAAACTGAGAAAATTATCAGTTTCTCCCTGGTTACAACTTTTGTTAGCATATCTGTAGGATTCTGGCTAGTGTGTATGTTTTCCAACTTCAATTGTCCATCTTCCAATGCTGACCGTATGAAATGGTACTTGAGCTATATATGTTTAGCCTTGGAATGAAATGCAGATTTCTTTGCAAGATGTATGGCACTTTTGTTATCACTGTATAACCTGCCCAACTCCTGCTTCTTACCCAATTCATCCAGAAACCTTTGTAACCAAATCATTTCTTTACTAGCCTCTGTAGCAGCAACATACTCTGCTTCTGTTGTTGAAATTGCAACAACACATTGGATTTTTGAAACCCAATTGACAGTTTTTCCACCTACAATAAACACATTCCCTGTTGCGCTCCTCTTGTTATCTCTATCACCTACCATATCTGCATCAACATATCCCTATAGAGCAATGTTTGAACCACCAAAGGATAATGCTTGATTTGTGGTACCTCTCAAATACCTGAGAATCCACTTCACTGCCATCCAATGTTCTTTTCCTAGATTGTTCATGTACCTGCTTACAACTCCCACTACATGTGCCATATCAGGCCTTCTGCAGACCATTGCATACATTAAGCTTCCAACTGCAGATGCGTATGGAACTTTAGACAGATGAGCCATTTTTTCCTGAGTCTTGGGACACGCCTCCTTACTTAATTTGAAATGGCTAGCCAAAGGTATACTAATTGGTTTTGCATTCTGCATATTAAACCTTTTCAACACCTTTTCTATGTACTCACTTTGAGACAATGTTAATTTGCGATTCTTCCTGTCTCTAGTTATTTTCATACCAAGGATTTGTTTTGTAACACCCAAATCCTTCATTGCAAATGAGTTTTCCAATTTTCTTTTGAGCACATTTATTTCCTGCATGTTAGAACCTGCAACAAGCATGTCATCTACATACAATAACAATATAATATAGCTGCCATCATTTTGCCTTTTGAGATAAACACAATGACCAGAGTGACATCTAGTATAACCTTGTTCAGACATAAACCTGTCAAATTTTAGATACCACTGCCTTGGAGACTATTTTAAGCCATACAAGCTCTTCTTCAACCTGCACACTAGTTTCTCCTTCCCTTTTACCTCATATCCTTGTGGTTGCTGCATATATATCTCTTCCTCAAAATCCCCATGGAGAAAGGCTGTCTTTACATCTAACTGCTCAAGATGCAAATTTTCAGCTACTACTAGACTTAAAATAGTTCTGATTGAAGTCATTTTAACAACAGGAGAAAATATTTCATCAAGAAGAATTACCTTTCTTTTGTGCAAACCCCTTCACCACAAATCTAGCTTTGTACCTCTGTTTTCCTCCATCTTCTTCCTTCAACCTGTAAACCCATTTATTCTACAATGTTGTTTTACCTACAGGCAACCTAACTAAGTCCCAAGTTTGGTTATGTGCTAAGGATTCCATCTTTGCTTTCATAGCTTGCTCCCACTTCTTCCTGGTTTCTACCTACACTGCTTGTTCATAACATTCTGGTTCACCAGAATCAGTCAACAATACATAATATAATGAAGGAGAGTATCGTTCAGGGGGTCTACTTATCCCAGTAGATCTTCTAACACCACTTTCAGGTGTTTGAATTGCTTGTTGCTATTGTGGTTGTTGTTCTGGCTGTTGATCATTATGATTTTCTGGCACTATCACTTTTCGTGTGATATCGTCAAGCACTGTGTATTCTTTGTTTTCTTTTTATTGTTTCTTTTCCTACAACTGATTCTTATACAAGACCTTTTCATTTAATATTACATCTCGGCTCCTAATGATTTTGTGATTTTCATAATCATATAAGCGATAACCAAAATCCTTAACACCATATCCAATAAGGGTACATTTCTTTGATTTTGCCTCAAGCTTTGCTCTATTTTCTTTGTTAATGTGGACAAAAGATTCACAACCAAAAGTCTTTAAAAATGAGTAGTTTACCTTTTTACCTGTCCATGCCTCCTCTGGAATACCACCATCCAAGGAACTTGAAGGCCCTCTGTTTATTAGATAAACAATAGTATCTACAACATCTGCCCAAAATTGTAAAGCCAATCCTGCATTCAATCTCATGTACCTTGCACGCTCCATGATTTTCCTGTTCATCCTTTCCGACACAGCATTTTCTTGTGGTGTTCCTGGAATTGTCTTCTCTCTGTGAATTCCATTCTCTGAACAGTACCTATCAAACTCTTTGCTGCAATATTCACCTCCATTATCTAATCTGAGACACTTCAACCTTTTCCTTGTCTCATTTTCAACAAGATCTTTCCATTTCTTGAAAGTATCAAATACATCAGATTTATTTTGAATACAATAAATCCAAGTTTTTCTGGTTGCATCATCAATAAAAGTAACATAATAATGAAAGCCACCAAGAGATGATACCTGAGCAAGTCCCCGTACATCTATATGCACAAGCTCTAATTTTTCGCTCTTATTTTCTTTCCCAACTCTAAGGAATCTGACTTTCTTTTGTTTTCCATAAACACAATTCTCACAGAATTTTAAATCAACATGCTTCAAACTTGGTAACAAATTTCTTGAGGGAAGAATCTGCATCCCCTTCTCACTCATGTGCCCAAGCCTATGATGCCACAATGTCGTATCTTCTCATGTAGAGGTTAAAGCATTAACAGAATTAGAAATACAATGTACCAACCTTTCCTCCTTTCACTATTACCAAGGATCCTTTAGTGACCTTCTAGGTTTTATTTGTGAAAGTACTTATTCAACCTTCACCTCCTAACTGCCCTATTGAAATCAAATTTTTCTTCAGATCTAGAACATGCCTTACCTTCTTCAATAGCCACTAATTTCCATTTTACTGTTTTATGAAAACTGCACCCATTCCAACAATTTTACAGGGTTTATCATCACCCAATCGAACTTGCCCAAAATCTCCTTGAACATAATCATGAAAATGTTTCTTATCAGGTGTGGCATGGAATGAGCCCCCTGAATCTATCACCTAGGCATCAATAGTATTTTCTAATGAAAGAATCAAAGCATCTTGTAACGCACCACCTGTTACATTTGCTTCATCATTAGTTTCTTGTTGCGCATCTCCTTCTTTTCCCTTCTGAGACTTACATTCTTTCTTCAGGTGTCCTTTCTTCCTGCATTTCCAGCAGACTATCCCCGATCTGGACTTGGATCTGTCTTTCTTGACTTACTGTGATATCCTAGGCTCTTTCCTCTTTCCATTTTTCTTCCCCTAGTCTCTGCAGTCAAAGCATTACTTGATGTCTCACCGGAGCTTTTCCGTCGCATTTCCTCGCTAAGGATTGCACCAACAACATCATCAAACTTTAAAGTACTAGATCTAGAGAAGGAGTTACTAACAGCCATAACTAAACCATTCCAACTTTCTGGCAATGAGCACAAAAATAATAGAGCCCTAACTTCATCATCAATATTTACCCCTATAGAAATTAACTGACTTGTAACTGTATTAAAATCATTTAAATGATCTGCAACAGATCCACCTTCTAACATCCTCATATTAAATAAACGCTTCATAAGAAATACCTTATTTGAGGCCGAGGGTTTTCATATAGCTTGGCCAATGCCGACATTAAACCCTGTGTTGTCGTTTCCTTTGAAATATTAAATGCTACAGATGCTGCTAGGCACAACCGTATTGTTCCAAGTGCCTTACTATCCAAAATAGCCCATTCTATGTCTGTCATACTCATCGGCTTCTTTGTCTTTCCGCTCAATGGTAGGTACAGATCTCTCTGATACAGATAATATTCCATCTGCATCTTCCACAGCTGGTAGTTTTGGCCATTCCACAGCTGGTAGTTTTGGCCATTCCACAGCTGGTAGTTTTGGCCATTGAATTGTACTGCAGTACGTTGAGGGTCATTATCATTATGGGTGATTCCTCTCACACCTGTTAACAAATTACATCATTGGCTGGTAATCAGCCGATGTCTTTCCATGTTCGACATTAGAACATCTTTTCACATGGATCGACTTGTACTTCGAGCGAAGATTGAACGAGTTTGAAGACCACAGATCTAGTTTCGTCCATCCGAGCTATGATATATTCAGGAAAATAAAGACATCAAGTGTAAATCATTGCTGCACAGATAATCATCCAAGCAAAGGGATTATGGCTCTACCAGAGTCATTAGTCTGCCACACAGACGATTGTCTATCTTATGTACATGAAAATGAATTTATAAAGCTGAGCATGGGAATGCCCTCCTCAACTAGATCATGAAAATATTATGAAGATAATGTATTTTATTGTATCTTATTACAGGTCACCTTCTCGTGCCAAAAACCTCGGATCCTCATTATAAAGCATATCACCTGACATCAGAAGATTTACGACCTCATGCTTTAGGGGGCAACTACTATAGACATATTTGGGCACTGCAACCCCAATCACATATGTCCATAAACCAAAGGCTTCTAAGCCCCTAAAAGTGTTGTTTCATACCCTAAAGGAATAAGGTCAACTGATTACATCATTTCCCAGAAGTTCTCCTTGAAAAACTGCTCAGAACTAGTCAAAACTGGACCATACAGACTTCTCCATGCATAGGGTGCGATGCATCTCACCTATTACACACGGGGGGTGCGATGCATATTAAAAAGCCCTTCTGTAGGGTGCAATGAGCGAGAGCAGACAAATGGTAGAAGCAGTATGCTAGGTGGAAACTCAAAGAATCTTCTAGAAACTTATCATATGACACTTAATGACTGAATTCGCCCAGGGATGAGTAAGAGATCATGAAATCTCCAAGTGGAACCAAGAACTATCAGTGAAATGACACTAATCAAAATCCCAGAAGCTAACTCACTCTCCTGAAAACATCTATATATGGATCCCTCATCCTAGAGATCCAGAGGCTGGAATTTTGTAATTTGCAAGGAAGTGTTGTTGGTTTCTCTTTGAAGACATTATTGGGTGATGTTGCTTTGTATGAGGTGAAGAGGGATTTTATGCTGGGAGGATGATGCTGGATCAGATAGCCTGGTTGTAATCCTCTCTTCTACTACTTCTATCAATAAAGCTATTTGAGTTTTCCTCCATATGCTTGTATATCTCTGAATATTGTATTTGTATATGCATTTACATGGTTAATGTACATCTGATCCGACATTGTTTATGGTTATAGATCTCTATGCTTTGATGGTATTTCACTGATTTGACTCTACAGGTGTTCTTTGAAGTGGGACAAGTGAGAAAGGAGTGGTGAAAGCTCTATCAAGGGAGAGAGGAAACGAGCAAGGAGATTAGCGAAAGATTGAGGTTGGTACTCTCTGCTTCTCTCTCATCTATCTCTCATAAAGGAAAACACAAGTAACTTTAGTTTGTTTGTTTCTAAGATAGCTACCTGTCTTAGTGGGACTAGTAGCTCTGAATGGACACTAGTTTTCCTGATAAAAATGTTGTAATATTATGTCATACTAATCTGCACTGATTGTGCATATGTGATTATTATGTATGAATGATAATTATTTATGAGTTTATGATGTAAACATGTTAGCTAGTTACTGTTATGGATATCGTGACCTTATTTCTAGTTGAGTTAATATGTTTTGAAGTTATATTGTGCTAATCTAGCTTGATTGTGTAGACAAGATAGCCTCCCTTGAGATACATTAAGGTATGAGTTTTCTTATGTCATATATTTGGTGCTTGGATATTTGATTATGTCATCTATTTGGTGTTTGAGTGTTTGGTGTCTATTATGTCATCTACCTATTGTTTGAATGTTTCATTAATTGCATGATATGAGTATGTCCTTATAATATTTCATGAAGAAATGATCTTGTTTTAAGATGGTTGTACTAATACATATGTGTTGAGACAACTGATATGTACTTGAGTGTAAGTATGTGATAGTTGTAGCATTATGTATTATGACTGATGAATGTGAGTTGATTGTTGAGTATGGCATGGTTGAGACTTAGTAAAGGTTGATTTCAAATTAATATACATGGTGTTTTGATATTTGGAACATGAGAATGACATGTGTGGGCAATTTCAGGGCAACATGTTTGGTATTATCTTGACAAGGCAATAGTTGATGTGTTTATATAACTAACAGTTGGGTGATGTGACAGTGCATAGTAAGACTCAATTGCCACAAGAAAAAGGTAAAAGTGTAGAATTGGGTAAAAATTTCCTTTGGCTATGTTTGGAAACCACAATTCCAAATGAATGAGTGCTTTGCATACAAGAACTCTTCAAAACCTTGAATTTGTGTGACATTATGAGGATATGTGTTACATTCATACGTATGTATTTGACAGGTATAACAATTGGTTCTAGTTATGGCTACATTCATCTAACAATTGGAGTCCCTTAAGAGATGGCGTGGATGTGTTCAATTGCAAGAAATATTCTTGACACAACAAGGTAAGGTAACTCATGTATTGTTATGTTTATTTATGCATTGGCAGTGATGTGTTTATCGAAATATGATGCAAGGGATTGCATGGAAAAGATTCTGCCATGAAATTCTGAAGAAGGCTCAGGTTGAGCTTTCCTTTGGAAGCACTGGGAACCATGGGGATTGAGTCATGGTATTTTTTTAGGGTCATGTGATTTCAATTCTTTGTGCTTCGTTTTCATTTTATTTGTAGCTTTGTTTATGTATAGTGTATGGCCATGACATTTTATTCGTGGTGTCGTATTATTATTGGTTTTCATGGTTTTCTTATTGTTTGGTTCTTGTCCTTGCCTTTTATGTTTTGAGGGTCTTGGGATTTGGTTTGGAAAGAAGAAAGTTAATGGAGCTTAGGGAGATCTGAATGAAATGTAGCAAGTAATGTAAGACCCAAATGAAGCTCAGTGCATGAGTAAGGGAAGTTGAAGGTAAGAATATGACAATTGGTTGGATTGGTTTGGTCCATTGGTGTAAATGGATAGTGGAAGTACATCCATGAGAAAGGTGACAGGAAAGGTGAAGTAAATGGATCTAAGGCATCAAATTCCTTGGCTATGTTGGGAACAATTGTTTTCAATGTTGTGCATCATGTGCACAGATAAAGGGAGTTCTCTTAACCTTGACCTTATGCTATTTGGTAATTATGTTATGATCATGATTATGCTGATGCTTATATATGTATACATGTATGTATGTATGTATGTATGTTGTGTTTGATATGGTCTTCATGGATCATGGTTGTTTAAGGCTAACGTTTATATTTATATATGCGTGTATGTATGTCGTTGTCTGACGAGATCATGATTGTTTTATGCTAATGTTTATGTATTTTTATGTATGTATCCATGTATCTATGTCACTGTCTGATAGGGTTGTCAGGGATCATTCTTGTGGAGGAATGATTGCTTATATAGGTGAATGGCATGACACGGTTCTTGGTCTTATGGGGAATGAAGCGAGGAGAGTAGACGTGATAAATATACAAGGTCAGTATCATGTAGATATGAATTGATAGTGTATGATTGTATTATATCTATGTTTATGTTATGACAGGTAACGATGAAGTATACATCAACATAATGAAAAAATGTGGTTTGTGGCATGCTAAGATAATCATGGATGGCGGAGAGATAGTAGAAGCAAGAGTGCCTGGTAGAGACAATGCGGTTTTGGATGTGGAGTACTATTGTTGCGTATATGTCATACATGTTGCATCTGTGATGTTGTTTGCATGCAGTGTTATATATAGTGTGTGTGTGTACATGTTGTTTATGAAATGTTATGTACAAGATTGTATAGATAGTGTTGTGTGTATATTACATATGTAGTGTTGGGTATAGATGGTGTTATGTACATGTTGGATATGCAGTGTTGTGTACATATTGTACTATGTTCATGATGGATATGTGGTGTTGCGTGCATATGGTGTTGTGCGCATGTTGGATATGCAGTGGTGTGTACATATGATGCTAGGTACATGTTGTATATGCAGTGCTATGTACATATGGTGTTGTGTGCATGTTGTACATATGGTACTATGTACATATGGTGTTGTGCTCATGATTGTACATGTGGTGTTGTGTACATGTTGCACATGTGGTGTCGTGTGTAGGTGGTGTTGTGTGCAAGCCTGGAATTTGACGTCTTGTAAGATGTATTTCAGGTTCCAAGACATATTTGACGACGACTAGAAATTTTTCGACATCGGGTTTGACTGGTTGTATACCACTGCAACCCATCATTTTGACGTTTAATGTCAAATGTAAACCGGAGAAATTTATGATACCTTTATTATACCTAAATTTGCAAGTGCCTTGAAATTATAAATGAATTTAATAGTGGACCAGTTGTGGAGTACTAAAGAAGGTATGTTTTTATTGATTACTTTGTCATCTTTTCTTTAAAACTCATAATCACTTTGCATCATGAACCAGGTAGATAATAGGAAATTATGGCAAAATCTATGGGGTTTGTATGTAACACAAAACAACTAATAATTGACATTTTCTTATGTAGAAAAAGGGAAAAATGAAAGATTGTCGTCCCAAAGAAAAAGATAGGGCAAAGTTAACTACTGTCCTTTTGGAAGGGAACCACATGTAGACAAGGCGATCCAAATTGAAGCATATCAACCAAGGAAAGGAAAAGGAGATATCGAATCGGTGTAAGAAGACAAATGGATAACTAGGAATTAACAATTTCGTGAATCCCTCAGGATCCTTTGATCTTGAGGGATCGCTATCTTAACTATTTTTGCATCATCGATATCTCCGCTTGGCTGTTATAAAAAGGGGCAGCACTGCTAGCCCGAGGGACGTCCTGTTGTTATTCTTATGTAATTTCTTTTCATATTTAAAACTTTGATCATCGACTCTTGTTGAGAAGTGATCCACTGTAACTCTGCTTTGATGCTTTAATATAAATATGGTTGTTGTTCCATCTTTGATCCTGGAATAATCTCAAGCGGTGTGTCCCTGGAGGCTAAGGGCCCGGCCCTGGTGGAACACTTGCTCCTGTACCATTATCTCTAATTTGAATGTCGTATTGTTCATTCTAACTTTGTAACACATTGACCATTGATATAACATTATTGTTCCTTACAGAATGCTATTGCTATTCAATTACAGAGTAATCGGGTTGTAACGTTTATAAGTTGGTATTACTGTATTCATCTATGGTTTACACTTAATCGCGATTGTTCTTCAACTGACATTGTTGTTCCATTACGAATTGCAATCATTATTCTTTGTAACTGAGATTAATATTTGTGGTATCGAAGTCAGATTATTGTTTCTCTCAATATCAAGGTGTGTTATGTGTGTTATTTATTTTGAATTACTGTACATTCACATTTGGCTCTAAGTGTTGTTCTATATTTCATTGCTAATTAGTTTCCTTCTATTTCCATTTGTTGTCTGATTTATTCTTAAAGTAAGGATTGTTATTTGATTTCTATAGGACACGATTGCTGCATTTATTTCCTTAGAATAAGGTTTCGTTGTTTATAAGAATTAGTTGTTGTTCCATTTATGGTTGTTGTTCCATTGATAATTGTTGTTCCATTTCCTATTATTTGCGTTGTTATTGCTTTGAATGATATGAGAGTGTAGTGAGCGTTGACATTTGTTGTCTAGTTTGTTATGCTCTTAACCTGCAAAATAATACCCAGATGCAGAATATGCGAAGAAAAGATACACAGAACATAGAATATGCGAAGAAAAGATACCCAGAACACAGAATAGCAATGATTTTATTATTCAAATAGCAATGTTCACATGCCTCTTCGAGGGGGCAACCTCCAATAGAGCAGAGCTCGATTACAAAATAAGACACGATGCTCCTCGCAGGGAGTCTCTATCCTTTATATATGACTCATACATGCAATACCACGGGCCAATACCGTGGGTTTTATTAATACCATATATCTAATACTATGGCCCATTTGCAACTAACTGTGGTCCCGTCATTAATTGTGGGTTAACCACTTACAAATATTAATATGGGTTTTATTGACTCTTGACTACGACGTGATCCCATGACATAAATAAGGGGGTTAGGGTGGGACCCTAACATAGTTCCCAGGTTGATGATCTGTTCCTTGATTATCTTTAGTTACATCATTTTACAGAGGGATGAGTTACTGTTATTGTTCCCTTGACTGATAATTTGCTTAGTTTTATGAATGCATGATTTAAGTCTTAAAGTGCTTTGCTGTAAGTAAATCTTGTTTTAAGCATCCGTTTACTCTTGTATTTTGAGCACTATACTACTAGCATTGCTTTGACAAATGACCACCTCAAACCGAGTACACTCTTTGAGATAACAAACCTAGATTGATAAGTTAACATGGGGTAAATAGAGGTGAAAAAGACCTTGTTTATGGCTCGACATTTTGGCGCCATTGGCAGGGAAGAGTGTAGCCATTTGTTTCTTTTCTAGAGTAGTGTAAGAACCTATTAGGAAAGAATTGGGTTTTAAAAACGAATGGTAAGAACCTGTGTGTGGAATATGTAATAGCCCTGCTCCCCTGCCCACTTCCTTGTGGATTTGTTGTTGTTTTGTTTGGGTAGAACTTAGCAGTTGATTTGTGTGCATGACTAAGCAGAAAAAGCTTGAAAAGAATTCCAAACCTCTACCCAGGCCTGATAAAGCTAAGGGGCCGATGACCCTTGTCCAATCGACCTTTATAGACGAAATCCTTAAGAAAGCAGAATCTCAGCCTTCAGTAGGACTTAGAAAAGTTACTTCTAGATAGCCTACTAGTTCCCTTCAGGCCACATGGTCACCATCTGTAGCCTTTGCTAAAGTGCATAGTCAAACCGAAGAGAAAGATTTTCAAGAAATTGAAAATTCTAGTCCAAAATCATTGCAAGAAGGGAACCTTAGCAACCTCTGTGAAGGAAGAGGAGAAACAGGAGAGACTAAAGAACCAAGATATCATCTTGGGGAAATTTAGCCGCTAAGTAGCCCAAATAATGGAAGTGCTACAAAAATCATTTATAACGAAGTTGAAGAAACTCAAGAACCTGAACCCCCCAAGACATTAGGCACTCTCAACATCCCAGATAAAGGAAATGATGTTAAGGCCATTCCCCCTCGACAACCTAGGAATACCCTCCTAGATATCGTACAAGGTTATGGGCATATATTTGACCAAATGGCCCAGAACCAGCCAAACACCCAAACCTCTACACTGCAATACCCCATTGTGGATACTACAGCCATCACACCTATGAAATCAATTCCTCTCCAGCATATCCCTACATTCCATGGCCTTACATCAGAAGACCCCGATGCATTTTTATTCGAATTCGATGTGTTGTGTAGAGGATATGACTATACCACCGATACCCAGAAACTAAAACTATTTCCCTCTACATTAAAAGGGGCTGCTCTAAGATGGTTTATGGGATTGGGTGGTGCTGTTATAAATAACTAGGACCAAATGAAAGAGTCTTTTCTAAAAAAATATCAGGATTATTGCAGGTCTAGAGAGTTAAAAGATGAAATATTTCAGATGGTAGCTAGACCAAATGAGACATTAGAAGAGCATGTTGAACGTTTCCAGTATAATCTTCAAAGATCTCCTTATGCATCATTACCCTTACCTAATAATGTATTAAAAACAACATTAATTAGGGGAATGAAGGAACAATGGATTGAAACACTAAATATTATGGGAAAAGGAGATATTTATCAGGAAAATTTTGCTGACATTATTAATGTATGTATTAGGAGCTCAAGAGGCAGCACAAGATTAAAACCAACAAAACATGATCGATTTGCAAGAGATAGCAGAACTTCGACAGAAGGAGTAACTTCTACAGAAATTGAAAATTTATTAGAAAATTTTAAAACTGACATATTGGGGACACTGACAACACAACTTGATATTATGCAGGCCAAACAAAAGCAAGCAGAGGCAGAATAGAATTTGGCAATCTTCTGTCCCAGATGAAAAAAGAAACGCAGCCATAAGGAGTGTCCATTAGATGCAGTTCAAGTTTGCGCCATTTGTACAAAAGAATACTCTATAGAAAGTTGTCCCTCACTTCCTGGATTGAAAGTAGTATACAAGGAAGCAGACGAAGAGCCAGAATTGGTGTATCTACTTAATCAGCGTTGTCAATGGCAGCTACGACAATCAAGTATGTTCTCAGACCCAGCTTCTTCTTTTCAACCTCCACAATATCATTCTCAACAATATAATACAATGTGGTAAAATCATCCTCCCTTCCCGAATTGGTCACAGCAATCATTTCCTTCATCATCTCCATGGCCGAATCAAGCAAGCCAACCCAATTGGCCAAATTTTCCCTATACCCCACCATATTGGCAAAACAATGTATATCTAGCACAATGGACCCCTCCTACTTCACAGAGTCAAGCCTGGCAGACAAACTGGAAAAGACCGATGAATCAGCGAGTAGGAACCATCCCGCTCCCTCAACCTACACTGCTAGCATTACAACAAAACCACCAGTCTAACTTATGACCGCATCTCCCAGCCCAACCCAACCCCAATCCGAATAACAGACCGGTCCAATCCATTCAAATAATTGAAACACTAGAGATAGGAATTGATCTAAGGGAGTGTAATGACCTTCAATTAAGATCTGGGCATATCATTGAAATAGGGGGAGATAAAACAGCTCAAGTTGAAAATCAGTTACCTATAGAACAACGCTACAAGAAGAAGACGTGACCAGACAACAAATTCATGATCCAGCAACCACATCCTCTCCCCCATTCCTAGAACGATTAACTATACCTCGACCGATACAATATCCCCATTTTGACATTCTGGGAGAACTAGAAAATCTGTACATAAAAATCCCACTCCTCCAAGCCATTTAAGACATCCTGATATATACAAAAACTATCAAAGAGCTATGTATAAAGAAACCAAGGAGGAAAATAACAAATAACCCAAAAGTCCAAGTAGTTGGCACTCTATCCAACTTATTATCAGGGAAAGAAACACCTGTTAAATACGAAGACCCAGGAAATCCAATAGTAACTGTACAAATCAATGTACAAACCTTCTCAAATGCCTTAGTTGATATAGGAGCTGCAATTAATATCTTAACAACCACCACTTGCCAAAAACTGGGCATTACATCAATAGAACTGACCTCCACTTTACTAGAACTGGTTGACTGATCTGTGGTTAGGCCAGAAGGCACACTACATGATGTCAAGGTATCTGTCGACTCCTGGGAGTATCTGTCCGATTTTCTGATAATAAACCCCAAAAACCGACTTGATGGACATCCATTGATTTTAGGAAGACCTTGGCTTGCAACTGTCGATGCTTATATTGGCTACCGACAAGGCAGTATGACCATAACTAGGGGGGCACATATCAAGAATCTAGCTTTATACCCCCCAGCGCGGCCAAGTGTCACAATAATAAAAACTAACAAGCATCATGTATCATACCTCACCAAAAATATTAGATCTCCATTAACCATAGAAGAGGCCCTTGATTTCAAAGACCAAATAGAAGACGATGCCATTAACAATTTTATTAGTCAAGTTGAACCTAGATCCCGTATACAATGTCACATGATAGAAGCAGCATTTGATAATGAAATAGAAGAAGATCCTATTAAAGATACACACGATCAAACAATACCTACTACCTCTGTCTCAAATAGCAAAATTGTAGAAATTGAGCCAAGAAAGACTTTAAACATTAATGCCAATCTGACTTCCGAACAAGAAGAGAAGCTCATCCAACTACTAAGGAAATACAAAGAAGCATTTGCATGGGACTATCCAAATATGAAAGGAAATGATCCCGAGTTATGTACACACCACATTTACATAGAAAAAGATCTTAGACCTGTTTTCCAGCCACAAGGGAGACTTAATCCTCATCTAAAAGACATTGTAAAAGCTGAACTTCAAAAAAATTTAGATGTGAACTCCATATACCCTATCTCCGATAGTAAATGGGTCTCTCCACTTGTTGTGGTACCAAAGAAGAATGGAAAGTGGAGGATTTGTGTCGATTAAAGAGAATTAAATAAAGCAACCCAAAAATACCACTTTCCCTTCCATTCATTGACCAAGTATTAGACACTTTGGCAGGAAAGAAATTCTTTTCTTTCTTAGATGGCTTCGGTGGATACAATCAAATTCAGATTGCCCCTAAAGACCAAGACAAAACCACTTTTACTTGTCCTTGGGGAACATTTGCCTATAGAGTTCTACCTTTTGGGTTATGCAATGCTCCTACCACATTTCAAACGACTATCCTCTACATTTTTTCAAATTTAATAAATGAAGGACTCGAAGTATACATGGATGATTTTACACCATACAGAGACGATTTTGACCCAGCATTAGACACACTGGAAAAAGTCCTGCAGCGCTGCATTGCCACTAGGCTCTGTATGAGCCATGAAAAATGCTATATGATGATGACTAAAGGACTTATTCTAGGCAATTATATCTCAGCATCTGGCATACAGGTAGACCCAGCCAAAATTTAAATAATTTTGCTAATTCCCACTCCTACCACTCAAACAAAGGTATGTAGTTTTCTTGGATTTTCTGGTTACTATAGAAGATTTATAGAACATTTTTCGCATATTGTTGTACCTATATATGAGTTGACAGGTAATTTTGACTTTCTTTGGACATAAAAATGTGACTGTGCTTTCCAGGATCTGAAGAGGCTTGTGTCAACGACCCCAGTCCTTAGAGGTCCAAATTGGGACCTGCCATTTCAAATTTCATCAGATGCCTCAGATATAGCTATTGGAGCAGTCCTTGGGCAGGAAGAAGATAAAAAACCATATGCAATTTATTATCTTAGCAAGAATTTATCTGCTGCTAAATTCAATTATACTGTTACTAAAAAGGAATTTCTAGCTGTAATACATGTTATCAATAAGTTCAGACATTACATTACTGGATATCTTGTTATCTTATATACAGATAACTCTGCCATAAAATATTTAGCAAATAAACGAATCACAAATGGTAGAATAACAAAATGGCTAATTTTATTGCAGGAATTTGATATCACAATCAAGGACCGACGTGGAAAAGAAAATCCTGTAGCTGACTTTCTCTCGCGAATGCCAAAACCAGTGGATGCAACAACAATTGAAGATCAATTTCCAGATGAGCATATGTTTGTTGTCACTATTAAAACACCCTGGTATGCTGATGTTGCAAATTACTTAGCAGTAGGCAAATTACCGAAACATCTGACCTCCAATGAACGAAAAAAATTGTCCAATGAAGTGCTCGATTTTCTTGGATTGGGGGCTACCTGTTCCATACAAGGGCAGATATGCACATCAGGAGATGCGTCCACGAGGATGAAATTTTTGACATTTTGAAAGCTTGTCATGACGGACCATGTGGCGCACATTTCGCTGATCGGAGAATTGGACATAAGGTGCTGCAAACAGGGTATTATTGGCCCACAATCTTCAAAGATGCAAAGAAGTTCATTCAAGCTTGTGACAGTTGCCAAAGAGCAGGACACCCTAGTCAGTCTGATGAAATGCCCCTGAATCCGCAGCTAGTTATTGAACCATTTGAGTGATGGGCCCTCGATTTCGTTGGTCCAATTAACCCATCCTCGGACCAGAAAACATATAGTTTGGTAGCAACAGAATATTTCACCAAATGGGTTGAAGCAGAGGCATTGCCGAGAGCTATAGAGGAATCCATCATACAGTTCTTGTTCCATATATTTGTGCGATATGGGCTTCCAAGAGATATAATTACAGATGGTAAACCATAGTTTGCTGGTAACAAGATTGCTGCAACACTAAAAAACTATCATATTCAGCATAAAATTACCACTCCATACCACCCAAAGGCAAATGGTCAAGTAGAAAGCAGTAATAAAATAATAGAAGCAATCTTAACAAAAACCATTACGTCACATAGACGCGATTGGGCTACAAGATTACCAGAAGCCTTGTGGGCTTACAGAACAACATGGAGAAGCACTACCGGCTATTCACCATACCAATTGGTGTTTGGAAAGGAACCTATTTTTCCCATAGAATTCGAAATCCAACCACTACGAACAACACAATAAGTTGGTCTAGATCTAAACGAGGCACAGATTAATAGATTACAACAGATCAATGAGCTAGATGAAATTAGGCTCTCTACCCTTCAACACACTACATTGATTCAAAAACAATGAGCTAAATGGCGTGACGCTCTTATTAAAAATAAAGTCTTCTGCAAAGGAGACTGGGCACTCTTATACAATTCCAGGTTTCAGGATTTTCCCGGGAAGCTTCAAACTCGTTCGCTGGGGCCGTATGAAATCCAGAAGGTACATGATAATGGTACCCTTACTCTAATCACCATTGACGGATCTAGACATACCTTTAAGGCAAACGGCCACCAAGTTCGACTATACCATAAACCACTTACTCGAGAATCCTTCTACCGGCAACTCCGCGAAGACTCCGAAATGTAAATTTTGGAGGAGGAAGAGAAATCTTCCTCACCTCTGGTTCATTAAAGTGATTCAACTGTTCTTACATTTTGTACATAATTCCTTTGTTTTGTGCTCTGTACATCTTTTTTTTGTATTTACACTTTTTTGTTCCTTTTTGAAGAATCAGAAATTCTATCGTTTTTGTTGTTCCTTTTAGAACGAACAACACCTTTACCATTTTGTTGTTCCTTTTTTTCAAAAGAACAACACTTGCATTTTTCTGTTGTTCCCTTTTCAGAAGGAATAGCGCTATCGTTTTCGTTGTTCCTTTTTTGAAGGAATAGCATTTGTGTGCACTTTTGTTTTGTTGTTCCTTTCCCAAAGGGAAAACACTTTTGTTTTGTTGTTCCTCTTCCAAAGGAACAACACTTTTTGTATTAGTCGTTCCTTTTTACTTTCACTTTGCTCTTTTTTTTCCAAAGGAACAACATTTGCATTTTCTGTTGTTCCTTTTCCAAAGGAACAACACTTTTGGTTTTTGTTGTTCCTTTTCTAAAGGAACAACACTTTTGGTTTTTTCTCTTCCTTTTCCAAAGGAACAACATTTGCGTTCTCTGCTGTTCCTTTTTCAAAGGAACAACACTTTTGGTTTTTGTTGTTCCTTTTCCAAAGGAACGGAATTTGCGTTTTCTACTGTTCCTATTCCAAAGGAACAACACTTTTGGTTTTTGTTGTTCCTTTTCCAAAGGAACAGCACTTGCGTTTTCTGTTGTTCCTTTTCCAAAGGAACAAGACTTGTATTTTTTTGCTCTTCCTTTTTGAAACGCTAACATTTTCATATTTATTTTACTTATGCTTGTTCTCCTTGTCGTTCCAATTAAAGGACAACTGTTGTTCTTCTCAATATATAATAATTTCAAGTCTTTTGGAGCACAACTATACACTTATGCAATGGATACAAAACTAGAGCATACTGAAATCAGCAAAATTATATAAAATCACTATTTTTACAAGAAATTGCTTTGAATTCATAAGAGGAAAGAGGAAAGGGCACAATTATTCATCATTTTTGTTGTCATTATCCTACTAATACTGATATGATTGGTTATCTTTATCATGGTGGTTCTTTTTTCAAATTCCTGTAATCTTCTTTCATCATTATTAAGGAATAAGAACAAAGGGTATATTTTTCTATTGAGATGTTAAGACTTCTTCCACCATTCCTACTCTTAAGGAGTGCTGAACCACCCTTTGTGTATAAATAGGAAAGTACTTTATAAAAGAAAAAGAGAGGAACATGTTTATATGACTTATGGGTTGTCAAATGCAGGATAGGGGGTCTCATCAAGAGCCAGCCTACCATGATCATAAGGAAGAAAGTGAGGTGGCATTCCCACTATGGCCGCCACAACAGGGATATGATCCAAGAGGCACATCAGAGAAAATAAAGAGTCCTTGGAACAAGAGGTCTCATCACGAGCCAACTTGCCCACTTTTCACTCCTTCCTGATGAATGGTATTACGGTTTAACTGGTTACCAAGCCAGCATAATGACCTCCAGTTTGACATTGCACAACACTTCCTAAGCGTACACAAAGGATCATGGTTCCATGGGTGAAATAAACAACTCTGTCAAGGTTATGGACACCTGTCGGCAGCAAAGCTCTATTAATGGTATGGAAGTCACACTCCTTACACACCAATATCAATCATCAACACCCTCCTTTGTCTTATACCTTTGTAATAAATCAAATCAGATTATGTATATCATTTCCCCGAACCATTAAACACATGAAAATCTATTACAACCAATCATGACGGAAAAAGTTGATAATGACCGCATCGGACTTTTTGTGCACGTCAGTTGTCCTATCCTCCCCGCCTTGCATCATATCACAGCATTCTCTTACTTGTAAGCGATCCTACTATACACCTCAATTTCGGCAATCTGCTCCTTTTGTAAACATGGCATTTTGGCATACGCTGTTCCTTTATGACTCTGTACCATGGAATTTCGGCACGCTGCTCCCTCATTTGACGGCCAAGGACGGCCTATCACATTGTAGGGGGGAGGCAGGTGACCTTATAATTTGCTAGTATACGTGTCAGACTATTATTCGGAAAACTTTTTACTTGGGAATAGCAAGGCTTAATGGTATATTGTTTTTCAATCTGCACGGCTTGCTGTTCCTAAGCTATTTCCATATTATGCTCTTTAGAAATTAGTAAGTGACTCAGGATTTGAACGAGCCTTATTGTTTCATTATTTTCTCTGTATTTCTAACAGTTTGAACAGCCTGTTGTTCCATTGCCATCTCTGCATTTTTACAGTGAGCTAAAGCATGGGAGGAAGATCAATTCGGAGAGAACCACAGGTATTGATATTTTTTGATGCTGCACGAGAAACCCTGGCAAGGGCAGGATGGTTAGTTTATCTCAATCGTTTACAGGAATCCAACGAGACCGTAGCAATAGAATTCTTGCAGAACTTGCAAGAATATCACTCCATAGTAAGGGGGAGACGCATAGCAGTCACTGATGACATAATTGCAGAGGTATCGGGACTGCCAGCCATTGGACTTGTGTAGACTTTAAAGAAGGAGAGACTACGAAAGATCGTCAAAATCTTCCAAGATGAAGGCTAGAACCTGACAGTCAGAGGAAAGGGAGTCTTACCAGCAGCATTGCGGGAGCCGTGGGCAGAATTGGGGAAGATCATCCAGAGATACATCACTTGTGAAGGTAGGAAAGACATGGTAAGACCATGACACCTTCAACTCTTAGATGTATTAAAACAGAAATTCTCTGTGACTTACTTGCATTTTTAAATTCATTACTTCATGATGTTGCTCAAAGTATGAAAAAATCACAACATGTAGAATCGGTAGTAAGTCACCATGGGCTGATATGACTAATAGTCAGTCATAGTCTTGCTCGGCAACATAGCAGCTGGGAAGAGCTAATTGCCATGATAGACGGGGGACTGACTCTGCCAACCCCAAAACATAAGCATGCAACCAGTACATCAAATAGACCATTGAAACGGAGAAAATCAATCAGATTGGCATGGATTAGAGGGAGGCTGGAAAATTCCCAAGGGAATACTAGCCAACTAGTGGATATAGACGATTCACGGGATGAGAAACCCCCGCAATTGGAAGGAGAAGAAAATGAGAAAGGATTGGAAGGAAATGAGGAAGGAGAAACGGAGGAAGAGACCGAGCAGCCTAGGCAGGCGGAGGAAGAGACAGAGCAATGTGAAGAAAGCCCATTGCAAAGTCCATTGCAAGGGGATGAATTGGCCCAAATTCTGGCCAAAATGGGCAAATATGCCCAACCCCTCAGCTTGCTAGGTCTCCATATTGAAGAAGAACCAAAGAAGCATTCTAGTCAGGACAAAAATGCACCCGAAGAATTGTGCAATGAAGAAGAAGAAGAGAATAATTTTGTTCATGATGGAAGTATGACAAGAGAGAAAAGTGATACAGAAGAGGAACAATCTATTCCCAGCTAGACTACACCAGAAGAATTTCAGGGAGAAGAAAGGATGGAAAAAGAAGTCACCCAGGAAATAACAGAACCAGCTAGGGCTTTTACTCCTGAGCAACCCGAGTAGAACAACGAAGGAGCACCCCAAGAAGAAAACCAGGGAATTAGCCAAGATGACAGTCTAGGTCCGAGTAAATAGACAATTGTTCCTTCTAAGAAAACAAAAGAAATCAAAATACTATGAAAGGAATAGCAAAGATTGCTGAGTGTGATAGCACGACTTCGACAACAAGTCAGGGTTTTGAAAATGAGAAACAGAGTAAAAAGGACTTCGGGGGTAAGACATGCAACCACTCCGGCGAGACCCCTCAAGAAAAAGGTTCGGAGGACTCAAGTTCAGGCTACTGTTCAAAACCCTGTTGAAGAGCAGTCTGCTGTTCAAAACCCTGTTGAAATGCAGTCTACCATTCAAAACCAAAAGAAACAACATTCAGTTGTTTCCCATGTTGAAGTACAAACAAACGATATATCGGCCTGTGACAAAGAAGTTCAGACAGAGGCACAACCCTCTAAAGGAATGCAAAGCATAAACACGAGGCGACGCGATAAGAAGATTCAAGTAAATCTTTCGCTTGCCACTACCATGTGGGACAGTGATCTGAGGACAGTAACCCTACGAGAGGGTTTGATGCAAGCTCAACAAGCAGTAGAAAAACTCACAGAACAAATGGTTTCTTGAGAAAAGTATGAAGAATTACAACAACAGCTAAGGAATGTCAATTTATCTGAAAGCCAGGCTTTTGAAGGATGGCGAAAGGAAGAAGAAAAAGTCACAAAGGTAACTCATAGGTTAGATGTAGTTATCAAGCAGATGGATACCTTATGCTCTTTGTACACTGACGTCCTAGCATGTAGAGCCCCTGCTAAGAATTATGCCTTGTTTTTAATGGAACGATATTTGCAATTGAAAATTAAGGCTGTCAAAGCAGGAGCCCCTATACAAATTAATACTATTGATGATTTTATAAATTGTTGTAAGCACTATGGAGTAAAGGTTCAAAGATTATTGTGTGAATTCTATCTGCATAACTTTGTGTTAGATCAAGAGATAGAGCAGAACCCCAGCCCTTTCGTTGGGGATATCCAACTGCAGGCATTTATTTCGTTTGGAGTTAATCAAATCAAATGGCTTAAAACCTATAATGCCTTTCAAAGACAATAAAACGGATTAGACTTATGGATAAGAGCTGAGCCTAGAGATCCATTACAGTTGTGGAATAAACATAGGAATCTCATGAGGACTCCGGGCGTGATTGAAGCATTAGGACCCATTCATACAACAATCAATCGGCAAGGGATAGAGTACTTCTTTACCATCAAGGACATTGCCATTAAAATTGCTAAATTTCGATATCAGACCTCTAATCCAAATATCCAACTCAAGGAACCGTTTAATTATGAAAACTTTAAGTTAGCCACTGATCACTTGAGCCTCTATGTTGAACTTATCTTGAGGGCACGGCCATCTTGGTTAGGATATAGGTTCAGGAGTCCGATTATTTGGCACCCTGCACCTGGGTACCAAGCCCTGTATGAGATGCCTGAGGGACATACATGCCATCTTTTTGAACACCTAATTAGGCATCATGGCTGTAGACCACCACATGAGATCCTGTCTCTCGCTTACTCTCTCACTGCCTTACATGTCAACTACAATGTTTTCATGAGGGCATGAAAAAGGGTAAGCAGGGGGGTGTGTGGAGTTCTAAAGAAGGTATGCTTTTATTGATTACTTTGTCATCTTTTCTTTAAAACTCATAATCCCTTTGCATCATGAACTAGGTAGATAATAGGAAATTATGGCAAACTCTATGGGGTTTGTATGTAACGCAAAACAACTAATAATTGCCATTTTCTTATGCAAAAAAAGGGAAAAACAAAAGATTGTCGTCACAAAGAAAAAGACAGGGCAAATTTAACTGTTGTCCCTTTAGCAGGGAACTACATGCAGACAAGGCGATCCAAATTGAAGCGTATCAGCCAAGGAAAAGAAAACGTGATATCGAATCGGCGCAAGAAGACAAATGGATAACTAGGAATTAATAGTTTGGTGAATCCCTCGGGATCCTTTGATCCTGAGGGATCGCTATCTTAACTATTTTTGCATCATTGATATCTTTGCTCAACTGTTATAAAAAGGGGCAGCAATGCTAGCCCGGGGGACGTCCTGTTGTTATTCTTATGTAATTTTTTTTCATATTTAAAACTTTGATCATCGACTCTTATTGAGAAGTGATCCACTGTAACTCTGCTTTGATGCTTTAATATATATCTAGTTGTTGTTCCATCTTTGATCCTGGAATAATCTCAAGCGGTGTATCCCTGGAGGATAAGGGCCCGGCCCTGGTGGAACACTTGCTCTTGTACCATTACCTTTAATTTGAATGTCGTATTTTTCATTCTAACTTTGTAACACATTGACCATTGATATAACATTATTGTTCCTTACAGAATGCTATTGCTGTTCAATTATAGAGTAACTGGGCTGTAACGTTTATAAGTTGGTAATACTATATTCATCTATGGTTTAGACTTAATTGCGATTGTTATTCACCTCACATTGTTGTTCCATTACAAATTGCAATCGTTATTCTTTGTAACTGAGATTAATATTTGTTGTATCGAAGTCAGATCATTGTTTCTCTCAATATCAAGGTGTGATGTGTGTGGTATTTATTTTGGTTTACTGTACATTGACATTTGGCTCTAAGTGTTGTTCTATATTTCATTGCTAATCAGTTGTCATTCTATTTCCATTTGTTGTCCGATTTATTCTTAGAGTAAGGATTGCTATTTGATTTCTGTAGGACACAATTGTTGCCTTTATTTTCTTAGAATAAGGTTTCGCTGTTTATAAGAATTGGTTGTTGTTCCATTTATAGTTGTTGTTCCATTTCCTGTTATTTGTGTTGTCATTGCTTTGAACGATCTAAGACTGTAGTGAGCGTTGACATTTGTTGTCTAGTTCCCAGGTTGATGATCTGTTCCTTGATTATCTTTACTTACATCAGTTTACAGAGGGATGACTTACTGTTACTGTACCCTTGACTAATAATTCGCTTAGTTTTCTGAATGCGTGATTTAAGTCTTAAAGTGCTTTGCTGTAAGTAGATCTTGTTTTAAGCATCCATTTACTCTTGTATTTTGAGCATTATACTACTAGCATTGCTCTGACAAATGACCACCTCAAACCGAGTACACTCTTTGAGATAACAAATCGTTCCTGGATTGATAAGTTAATGTGGGGTAAATAGAGGTGAAAAAGATTATGTTTACAGCTCGACATCATTACACAAGTGAGTTTGACTTCGAACTTAAAGTGATTTAAATGCTCTGAATGCATACCATTCCTTTCACGAGTTGATACTTAATGGAATTAATTACCTCTTGCATGGAGTTACCATCATGATTCACAACTAACACACTTAACTAATTAGTATAGGCTATAGGTTGTGGGCATACAACTACTCTACTACACTATCAAGCTCTTTGGCATGCCAGTATTAACTCCAATACAGGGAAACTAGATTAATGCATATTCAATGCCATATGACATAATATTAGCACACCTGGATTGTGTTTTAGTCTAATATTTCTAAAATGCAAGTCAAGGGACTCATTGATGTTGTTCGCATTGTGGGTGTTGTCGGTTTAGATTTCTGAGATAGAACTTAAAGCCTCTACCTATTTTTTGGCATTGTGACCCTCACCGATGGCCAAACTATATTCGACTTTATTAGTAACTACTGTGTGTTTTGTTATCCAAAATATTGGAACATGATTGGACAATTGAGTAGCCCTCGTTCAAGGATTATGGTATGTTTATTGTTTTGTGGTGCAGCTACTAGAATGATGCTGAAATTCCTGCCTCAATACCTATAATGAGGAGAAAAATTCTTAGAGGGTGTTAATTTAGTGTCCAAGGGAAAGAGATTGCTAGCTTCTACAGGTAAAGATCTAGTCATTTTCTAATATCTCTCATTTGCCCATTTTATTTATTGGTTGTGTTTGAAATGATAGACGAGTGAAATTATCTTAAAATGGTGAACGAGTATCTTTAGTTAAAATCCAGAACCATGAAAATTCATGCGGCTGATGAAAAAAAATATATAAATATTATTGTCAACCTTTTTCTAAAAGCTAGTAACTAAACAATGATCGTCTCTATTTCTTTACCCACATTGACTGTAAATCTATTTTCCTAACATTTTTCAAAAATTAATTAAAAAATGCATATCTTTCTGCCTCAATAGCATTTATTTAGGTGTGTTGGAAGTAAAATATTCCAACACGATTTAGCTCCCATTTATCTTTAGGTAGTCAACGATACTATATGACTATGTAACTATTTTCACAAAGAAGGGTTATGTTTATCACTCACATGAGTGAGTTACTCTTTACATAATTTATTTTACTGCAAATATTTATGAAAACTAAGGTTTCCATTACATGTTTGTTTGATGTCAAACCTATTCGATCATTTGAATTTTAATACATCTTAATTATAACTATAACATTATGCATATTCATCTGCATCTGCATTATGTTTATTATCAAAGTCGTATAACAGTTTGTCTGGCCTATCCAATAAGGAAAAAATCTTTGAAAGCGATAACCATGAACGAAAGAAAGGTGACAGTAGTCAACAAGTCTACGCAACTATTAATGTTTTACTTTGCAATAAAAAAAAATTCTTTAAGAGAGAGGTTTTTTCCTTTGTGACAAAATAAATCTTTAAGAACGGATAACAATAAGAAAAAGAAAGTTAACTGATGATAAATAATATAGACAAACATTACTTTTTTCCATCACAATATGGGGAAATGTATGAAATGTTGTATGAAATGTTGTTTCCCTTTTTCACAGAAAAAATAGGTCAGCTAAAACTTGAACAAATAATTAAAATCTACTCTCCTCACCATGGGTTTCATGATGATTCATTTAGCTCTTCGCATGGTATTTATTTACCTCAAATAAGATTTTTTAATATTATTTTGATTTTTCATATTTAATTCTTTTATATATATATTTAAAATTTGATAAAAATTATTTAATTATAAATTTAAATTTTATATGATGATGGTGGTTAATGTTTGTTGAAACCAAACTTGGTCTATTGGACCTAAAGAAACAAATTATTTATTTTGATTTAAGATTTTATTCCTATCCTCAAAAAAGTTTGGAGAGAAGCCTCCCGAGCTCACTATAATTTTGACATTGTAAAATGGTAGGAAGGTCAATATTGTAACAAAGATAGTGAAACTGAGATCTAATGTGGTTGTACGTGGGGCACTCTAAAAGGAAGTGATTTTCATCCTCGATGTTCCTATTCTCACATATATGGCAGATCCTTTCCATCCATGGTGTTTTAGAAACCGCCCAACGACCTGTTTCACTATGGAGCTCATGAGAATTCGTTTTAATATTTGCTATATTAATTTTCTTCTTTGAACTAGTTAAAATAGAAAGATATTTTTAATCTTCTAAAATGGGGTTAATGACCTTCTTATAATAGCTTAATTTTCTTTAAAATGCTAAATCTATATATTAAAAAAAACCTAAATCAAATTATATATTCAAATATATTTTAAACTGAAAAACATCGCAATTTTTAGAATACAAAACTAAAACATGGCCTTTTTTCCAAAGCCCATAACCAACATCCATGTGATTCACTGCTTCACTCTAGTGGTCAGTACCTAACAATGGCTTCCTACTTTGATGATTAATTTCCCCAGGTCGAATGTTCCAAATTAACATCTCCCGTAGATTAATCTACTCACTTCGAGATTCAACATGGCACATGTGGTAGCGGTTTATGCATGTCTTAAAAATGGCTAACGTCTAAAAACAATTAGAATTGCGCGAACATAAATTAATTTACGAGTGTTAAAGAGGGTATTTTGATGGTTAACTTTGATGCATGATCAATATTGCCCAGACCTCCTTCCATATTTAAGAAAAGCAAAAGTGGTTGATGATTATTATTAATAATAAAATATATATTATAAAAATTATTTATTTTACATTAAATTTTAAAAATTATAAAAAATAAATATATTAATTGAAAATAGTATTAATGAGTGAGAAATATTAAATTGTTTTTTAGATTTTTGTTTTTTTAATTAAATATTAATGGAAGGTGAAATTTAAAATGAATGTTTATTAATAATAATTATTATTAATGTTTATTAATAATAGTTATTATGAGGTGTGATGTATTTAGTATTTTAGAATTATTTATAAGAGAAGTTCAAAGAGAGTTTACAAATAAGGGGAGGTTGATATTCACAAATTTGTTTAGAACGTAAAATGAAGGGTATGAAAAATGCAAAAACGTCATCAAAATTTCATTTGATAGGTAAAGGGGATTTGAAATTCCAAGCCTGATTGTCTGTATATCGTACATGTGGTGTTATGTACATGTGGTCTCGTCTACATGTCGTACATGTGGTGTTGTGTACAAGTGGTATTGTTTACACATTGTACAGGTGGTGCGATGTACATGTGGCACTGTGTACACGTTGTGTAGGTGGTGTCATGTACACGTTGTGGGGGTGGTGTTGTGTATAGGTGGTGTTGTGTCATATAAGACCACGGTCTTGGGATACGCATTCCCAAGTTGAATGGTGGGAAAAACATCCTAGTGGGTGTTCATTTGGTTTATTATAACTAAGGAAAGTTGCGAAGAGAATGAAAAAGGCTTTTGAAATGCATGAGGCATTTATTGGAATTTTATTTATGAAAATAAAGGAAATTAGGAGAAAATAAAGGTGAAAGGTCACAAGTTGCATGTGATGAGGAAATTGAAAGAAAATAATGGAAATTGAAGAAATAGATGCCTCATTAATAAAAATGTTTCTGAGGATCATTTGGTAGACTTTTGTTAGTTCATTTTTGGAGCTCTTTGTCATACTCTTAGACACTTAGAGTTTTCTTGGAGCACTCTTGGAGAGTGTGGCATACTTGGAGTTTGGAGCAAGAAGGCAAAGGAAGAGCAAGAAAGTGCAAGAAGACAGTGGGAGCAACAACTACAACGAGTTTTGCTTGCAGGTACTGAGTTGTATGTATGTTTTCCTCACAAGTTTTGGCATGCATGGCATATGCATGTGGTTTATTGGTCATGATCTATCATTGGCATGGAGGATTGCCTGGATTGACAGTGGATTTTCCTAGCCTTGCCATTTCTGGGATAGCCATGGTGTTTTGTTTTTATTTCTTTGTTTATTTAGTTGGTTCTCATGTTCCATTAGCTTGGGTTGAGTTACTAGTTGCTGGAGCTTTGGTTGGATAAATGCTCTCGATCCCTGTAACAACTTGGGTTGAGTTACTAGTCCTGGTGCCTTGGTTGGAGAAATGCTTTGAAGCCCTTGGTGGGTTGAGTTACTAGTCCTGGAACCTTGGTTGGACAAACACTCTGGAGCTGGTGGTAGTTGTGGGTTGAGTTACTAGTCCTAGAGCCTTGGTTGGAAAAAACGCTCTACAACCCTGAAAGGCTTGGGTAAAGGCCAATCTAGTCATGGTTAGTGATGTTCGACCGTGAGGTGGAATCACTGGTTGAGGGTTGAAGTGGTTTGGCCTATGGAAGCCCTGGATGGTTTTGATTGATGTGTCTTATGAGATCCCACATTCATGCTTGGAATATGGCACGGGGGTGATTGGCCGAAAACATACTTGGCTCAACCAATCTATGGTCAGGTGGAATGTGGTAGTCTCATACCGAGTTGGCTTTTACATCATTAATATGAGGTCATTTTTCCTTGTTATTTCATGAGTATTATATTGGTTTAGTGGATTCTATGGCTAATGTATCCTTGACATTTCTATTGTTACTATGCTGATTATAAGCATGTATTATGACAATGATGATGTATGGCTATCCACATGTTTTGATTTGTAAATGAATGAACAATTTATCTATGATCTAATAAGTGATAATGCAGCTAATGATATAAGGGGACAATGATTTTTATTGATTCTCAAATGAGTATGAGAGCCCTAAGCTCAACTCTGTTGTTTAAACCTGTAGATTGCATATTTGTGGTATGTTTGATGAAATGTCTATCATGGCCACTAGGAGTCTAGTCAAGTCCTTTTTCAAGTAATTGCATTTTTGCCATTATTTTGTTTTTATCTTTCAGTTTTGAAAGTGTCATTTAGTTCTAGGTAGTGACCTGAGCTCTGGGCTTGAAAAATTGGCTTAAATCCCGGAAACACGGGCACAAAACTAGGTAGAAAAATCTTTGGACACATGCATACCCATGTTGTGGGAGTGTTTGGAGCCTCGTGGACACATGCTTTCCCATATCAAGGGAGCGTCCACCGGTTTAATGGTCTTAAAACTCAATGCGAGCCAAGGGCTAGTTACCAAAGTGGCAAGGATGACTCCTAGGAATTCTATTGCTGTTGTGGAAGGTTTGTATTGTTTGTTTCTGTCAGTTCCACTTCCTCAACTGACACATAGGGCGTCAAATCATATCATAATAACTTCTCGTCACATGTTTACCCTAGTTGCTCAGTTAGTTAAATAGATGTGGAAAGAGAGTGTTACACTTAACTTGTATTAAGTATTGAAATTTGATATTCATTTTTATTTATTAAAAAAAAATTGTTATATACTTTCAATACTCTTTAATTTAAGTTTATAATTATAGTTTAAAAAATTTAGATATTTTATTTTTTCAAAATTAATCAAACCATTTATAAAAAAAAATAAAAAATTAATAAAAAAATATTTGAAAATACTTAAATTAAAAAAATCTTTCCACATGTACATCAAATATACATTGCTCTATTTATTATTTTACATATTAATTTTGAATAATTAAACAAATATCTTTATATTTTTCATATATTCCATAGGAAAAATATATTTTAATAGACTTTTAAACAACAAAGTTCTAAAAATGTGGTCGTTAAGAACTCTACACATAATAAGTAACAATTGAAAATATTTAAAAATGATATCAACATTTCTCCAATCACCTAAACTATAATTAACCAAACACATATACTTTAAATATTATATAATTTAATATTTTGAATAGTTTTTATCCTATATTAACTTTT
The DNA here is from genome assembly GCA_031772625.1 of Pinus tabuliformis. Classification (NCBI taxonomy): domain Eukaryota; kingdom Viridiplantae; phylum Streptophyta; class Pinopsida; order Pinales; family Pinaceae; genus Pinus; species Pinus tabuliformis. The sequence continues at coordinate 65,463,731 of CM062805.1, read as the reverse complement.
TTGATTTTTAAAAATAAATATATATTGTTTGTGAAAGTGTCTATAATACTAAAATTAGAGTAATCACTACTTGAAAACTTAAATTCAATGAAATAAGTTGAAAATCATAAATTTAAAGCATATTTTCCCATGGGAATAGGTTGGGTTGTAATTGAGAAATTCACTTTGATTTTTAAGCAAATGTATACCATTTTGTTTATAATATAACCTTCCTTTGGACGAATGAAAAAGGATGGCTTACCCAGAGTAGGAAGGTGACCAGCGATGACTCATCGAAGGTAGAGGATTGTGTGTATTATATAACTTTTATTTGGAAGATGAAGTATGACTTATGCAAGGTAGTGAATTTTTCCATGAAAACCATTATATAGTTTGGTTTCGAAAATATTGTAATCAGGTTTGCAGGTGTAAAATGTTCATTATATTAATAGAATAATTTCTATTTAAATATCTAAAAGAAAAAAAAATTGAACTAAATAAGTTAAAAATGAATAATTTTTAATTAGACATGTTTGCTCATCGCATTAATCATGATATGAAAATTTAAAAGAGAGGGGATTCGATGAAATAAGTTAAGAATGAGTAATTTTATATTATATATTTATCCATATCCCATGGAAACCCGTGTCACTAAGAGATGTAGTTTGCAAAAATCGAGTTAAATGGGTTTTGAAGGTAATGTTAGTATTAAAAATTAAAATTTAATTAAAAATTTAAATTATTAATTCGAAAATAATGTTATATGAAGTGATTGTTTGGTCTTTATATACAATCTTTTTAGAAATTTAGTTTAACTTAAAGTGAATTTGAAGGTTTTTAAGATATGGTTTTTTATGGGTATTTTTTCAATAAATTTTATTTATATTTATATATAATTAAAAAATAGAATTTTAATAAAAATTATGTTAATAAATTTTGAAAAATAAAATATAAAATATTTATGAATGTATATTTCCAAATTTATTAGTCACTGTGTAAAAGTGATTTCTAAAAGAAAAAAAAAAAAACAAACAAACAAACAAGATTGAGTTGATCCAAACGCAATTTATAACCTACAACCTCAAGATTAAAGGTAATACTCCCTATCTTATCCTTTTTATTGAAGCTTGCATTTCCAGTATTCAAATCTTGGCTGTTTTTCTCTTTCTGATGTATAAGAAGAGACATGGAAACTAAGACGTTCCCCAATATTGCTTCTAAATTTAGCCAAACCCCCCACCTCCAACCCAAGCATGGCTGGCACGAGGATGCCCAGTCATAGATCGACTATTAGGGGTTAAAGGAGGAGATCATATTGGAGGGTAAAGGTAATATTAAAAATACTATTACTTCCAAATTTAAGGACAAATTATGGGGTGCCAAGGAGATAGAGGAGATAGAGGTGATCAACTGATGATAAAACGGATAACAATAAGAGAAAAAAAGTTAACTGATGATAAATAATATACACAAACATTACATTTGTCCATCACAATATGGGGAAATTTATGAAATGTTGTTTCCCTTTTTCACAGAAAAAATAGGTCAGCTAAAACTTGAACAAATAATTAAAAGCTACTCTCTTCACCATGGGTTTCATGATGATTCATTTAGCTCTTCGCATGGTATTTATTTACCTCAAATAAGATTTTTTCATATTATTTTGATTTTTTCATATTTAGTTTTTTTATATATATTTAAAATTTGATAAAAAATTATTTAATTATAAATTTAAATTTTATATGATGATGATGGTGGTTAACATCCGCTCAAACCAAACTTGGTCTATCAGACCTAAAGAAACAAACTATTTATTTTGATTTAAGATTTTATTCCTATGCTCAAAAAACTTGGAGAGAAGCCTCCCGAGCTCACTATAATTTTGACATTGTAAAACGCTAGGAAGATCGATATTGTAACAAAGATTGTGAAACTGAGATCTAATGTGGTTGTACGTGGGGCACTCTAAAAAGAATTGATTTTCATCCTCGATGTTCCTATTCTCACATATATGGCAAATCCTTTCCATCCATTGTGTTTTAGAAACTGCCCAACGACCTGTTTCACTATGGAGCTCATGAGAATTCGTTTTAATCTTTGCTATATTAATTTTCTTCTTTGAGCTAATTAAAATAGAAAAATACTTTTGATCTTCTAAGATGAGATTGACAACCTTCTTATAATAACTTAATTTTCTTTAAACCGCTAAATCTATATATTAAAAAAACTAAAGCAAATTATATATTCAAATATATTTTAAATTGAAAAACATCACAATTTTAAAAATACAAAACTAAAACATAGCCCTTTTTTTCCAAAGCCCATAATCAACATCCATGTGATTCACTGCTTCACTCAAGTGCTCAGTACCTAACAATGGCTTCCTACTTTGATGATTAATTTCCCCACGCCGAATGTTCCAAATTAACATCTCCCCGTAGATTAATCTACTGACTTCGAGATTCAACACAGCACATGTGGTAGCGGTTTATGCATGTCTTAAAAATGGCTAGCGTCTAAAAACAATTAGAATTGCGCGAATATGAATTAATTTACGACTGTTAAAAGAGGGTATTTTGATGGTTAACTTTGATGCATGATCAATATTGCCAAGACCTCCTTCCGTATTTAAGAAAAGCAAAGTTGTTGATGATTATTATTAATAATAAAATATATATTATAAAAATTATTTATTTTAGATTAAAATTTAAAAATTATAAAAAATAAATATATTAATTGAAAATAGTATTAATAAGTGAGAAATATTAAATTGTTTTATAGATTTTTTTTTATTAAATACTAATGAGAGCCGAAATTTAAAATGAATGTTTATTAATAATAATTATTGTGAATGTTTATTAATAATAGTTATTATGAGGTGTGATGTATTTAGTATTTTAGAATTATTTATAAGAATAGTTGAAAGAGAGTTTACAAATAAGGGGAGGTTGATATTCACAAATTTGTTTAGAACGTAAAATGAAGGGTATGAAAAATGCAAAAACGTCATCAAAATTTCATTTGATAGGTAAAGGGAATTTGAAATTCCAGGCCTGATTATGTGTATATCGTACATGTGGTGTTATGTACATGTGGTGCCGTGTACATGTCGTACATGTGGTATTGTTTACACATTGTACAGGTGGTGTGATGTACATGTGGCACTATGTACACGTTGTGCAGGTGGTGTTGTCTATAGGTGGTGTTGTGTCATATAAGACCATGGTCATGGGATACGTATTCCAAGTTGAATGGTGGGAAAAACATCCTAGTGGGTGTTCATTTGGTTTATTATAACTAAGGAAAGTCGCAAAGAGAATGAAAAAGGCTTTTGAAATGCATGAGGCATTTATTGGAATTTTATTTATGAAAATAAAGGAAATTAGGAGAAAATAAAGGTGAAAGGTCACAGGTTGCATGTGAGGAGTAAATTGAAAGAAAATAATCGAAATTGAAGAAATAGATGCCTCATTAATAAAAATGTTTCTGAGGATCAGTTGGTAGACTTTTTTTAGTTCAATTTTGAAGCTCTTTGTCATACTCTTAGACACTTAGAGTTTTCTTGGAGCACTCTTGGAGAGTGTGGCGTACTTGGAGTTTGGAGCAAGAATGCAAAGGAAGAGCAGGAAAGTGCAAGAAGACAGTGGGATCAACAACTACAACGAGTTTTGCTTGCAGGTACTGAGTTGTATGTATGTTTTCCTCACAAGTTTCGGCATGCATGGCATATGCATGTGGTTTATTAGTCATGATCTATCATTGGCATAGAGGATTGCCTGGATTGACAGTGGATTTGCCTAGCCTTGTTGTTTCGGGGATAGCCATGGTGTTGTGTTTTTATTTCTTTGTTTATTTAGTTGGTTCTCATGTTCCATTAGCTTGGGTTGAGTTACTAGTTGCAGGAGCTTTGGTTGGACAAATGCTCTCAAGCCCTGTAACAACTTGGGTTGAGTTACTAGTACTGGTGCCTTGGTTGGAGAAATGCTTTGAAGCCCTTGGTGGGTTGAGTTACTAGTCCTAGAACCTTGGTTGGACAAACGCTCTAGAGCCTGTGGTAGTTGTGGGTTGAGTTACTAGTCCTGGAGCCTTGGTTGGAACAAACACTCTACAACCCTGGAAGGCCTGGGTAAAGGCCAATCTGGTAATGGTTAGTGATGTCCGACCGTGAGGTGGAATCACTGGTTGAGGGTTGAAGTGGTTTGGCCTATGGAAGCCTTGGATGGTTTTGATTGATGTGTTTTATGAGATCCCACATTCATGCTTGGAATATGGCACGGGGGTGATTGACCGAAGAGAGACTTGGCTCAACCAATCTATGGTCAGGTGGAATGTTGTAGTCTCATATCGAGTTGGCTTTTACATCATTAATATGAGGTCATTTCTCCTTGTTATTTCATGAGTATTATATTGGTTTATATGTGGATTCTCTGGCTAATGTGTCCTTGACATTTCTATTGTTACTATGCTGATTATAAGTATGTATTACGACAATGATGATGTATGGCTATCCTCATGTTTTGATTTGTAAATGAATGAACAATTTATCTATGACCTAATAGATGATAATGCAGCTAATGATATAAGGGGACAATGCTTTTTAGTGATTCTCAGATGAGTATGAGAGCCCTAAGGTCAACTCTGTTGTTTAAACCTATAGATTGCATATTTGTGGTATGTTTGATGAAATGTCTATCATGGCCACTAGGAGTCTAGTCAAGTCCTTTTTTAAGTAATTGCACTTGTGCCATTGTTTTGTTTCTATCTTTCAGTTTTGTAAGTGTCATTTAGTTTTGGGCAGTGACCTGAGCTCTGGGCTTGAAAAATTGGCCTAAATCCCGGAGATGCGGGCACAAAACTAGGTAGAAAAATCTTTGGACGCATGCATACCCATGTCGTGGGAGCGTCCAGAGCCTCGTGGACACATGCTTTCCCATATCAAGGGAGCGTCCACCGGTTTAATGGCATTAAAACTCAATGCGAGCCAAGGGCTGGTTACCCGACTGGCAAGGATGACTCCTAGGAATTCTATTGCTGTTGTGGAAGGTTTGTATTGTTTGTTTCCATCGGTTCTGTTATCACTCAGGTTGTCCTTAAGCTCCTGAAAGGATACGGCCGAGGTAACCACAACCAATCTTTGGACTGCAGGTTCTAGCCCACCTGCAATCAGAGAGGGCTCTCTCTTTCTGATTTAGCTTTGTTGATGATGATTTTAGGCTAGTTATTGGGTTCAAGGGGTTTTTTTTGTGTTTTGGTGGGAAGGAGGATGCTTTCAAGTAGAGAGGCAAAACATAGTGTGATAAGTTTCAAACCATTAGGCATGGAGTCATGGAGTAAGACTGCTGATGCGTTTTCATGGTCACAAGAGAGGAAAATGGAGCAAGAGAGCTACATATGAAACAATCATCCAAGGCAAAGAGATGGATTGAAAGGCTAAGGAATGAGAGGCAATTAAGAATCTCTCATTCAGGTTAGTAGGGGGAAGATAAATGAGCCCTATCTAGGAGCAACTAAGAATTCCTAGATAACAGTCATTCATATGTGAAATAGATCAAACATGAGCCATAAAGAATTCATATTTATGCCTAAATCAAGAGGAAAAACATTAAGAAGCCACAGAAACTGACCATAGAGTGCAGTTAAACAAATTCTAAACCAATCCTTCGTTCTGCAACTTGAGCATATATGAAATTGAAATAACATAGGTGAGGAACACTTATTGATTTATAATGCAGCACAAGAATTCTACATCCAATTCTTCAGAACCATTAATAACACACCAAACAGTCCATTCCCCAGGCTTGAACCAGTCTTTGATTATAGAAAATATCAAATATATAGTGCGAGTCTCTCTTGGAGTACATTAGCCGACCAACCCTTTTTTACAATGCAAAGGGTGGTATATATAAAAAAACTAGATACGAAAATATCTAGATGATGAGTTAATAGCTCATAACTTCTTTACCAACTCCTAAGGAGCGGTTGATGAGAAAGTAAATGCTGAAATAAAGACAAATGTAACAGCTGTTATTTTCTATCAGCAAATGTTGACCTTTGAGTTCATTCGAGTCGGATTGACCGCGCTTTCAAAAATCCGCACTCTTAGGCTTGTCGTCCTAGCTCTTTGCTTCGTGACTGCTCCAACCTGCTCTGCGTGCTCCTTAACTGCCTTGTCTGGTGCTTGCTTCTGATCTGTAGCTGACCGAGATTTTGAAATAAACAAAAAGGGGCAAAAGCTGAAATTACCTGGGCAAAATGGCCAGCATTGCTTGCCACCAATCCTCGGGAGGTAACTGATGCTTTTGTATTTTGACAAGTGTCTCATCGACCTCTGTATACTTGTAATAGTTCAGCGACATCTCAAACAGATGGTTAACTTCATGTTCCATGTAAAATAAGTTCTCCAACCTGTCATAGAGAGTCTGTCCTGAAGGAGGTCCTGCTTGTGCTAGAGAACTTGATGCAGCAGTAAGCTGATTTGTGACATAATTATTGAGCCTAGTTGCGTATTGGTCACGTGTCAATAACTTTCCAGCGCTGGTCAGTAGACTGGGCAATCCTTTAGTCTGTAGTGCTGGAAGCTTTATTTCAAAATTGTCTACATCCCTTTGTATTTCCCGACATCTTGCTTCTACAGTTTGCACAAAGCTTCTCAATGTGAGTACCCTCTTTGCTGTCACTATGGCATCTGTTCTGTTCATGATACGCAGTGCTGCCAGCTCTTCCTTAGTCTGATGATTTAGAAAATTGATCATTCCGTTGGCCTGCTCAGGCATGTTTCCCAACGTTGCTTTGGCTCTCTGAGTTTCAAACTGAGCAAGGCCAATTAGTTCTACCTGTTCATACATTGCAGCAATATCATCATCTTTCTTCTTCATAAGGGCCCTCACACCCTTAGGATCCTTAGGATCATGTCCTAAGTCAATAATAATGTCCTCCAATGTTTTAATTCTGTTGTCTTTGGCTGTGGAGGACATTCTTTCCAAGTCAAGCTGAGTGTTTGTATTCTTTAAAGATTCCTTCAACTCATGGGCCAATGTGGCCTTCTCTGCAAGGGTGGCATAAACCATCTCCCCTGTTTGCTTATGTAACTCTATTTGATCCATGGGGTGAATGTCCTTGGCCAGGATCTCTAGCCTTGTCTTAACAAAGTTTGCAGCTGACTGTGGCTGTTGAACCTTGGGCTTGAAGTGGCTAAGAACCATCTTTTCTTGCTTGATATCATATGCTGCCATCAACCTTTCCTGCTTGGCAGGTGTTGCCTTAAGAAATTGGTCATACAATTGCACTCTTAATAGCTCATTTTGAGCTTTTATTTCTTTGAAGATGGCTTTGATTCTAGCTGGTCTCTTCTTGGTAGCTTTGTTCAGTTCTCGGTAGTCCACACAGATTCTCCATTTCCCATTTTTCTTGGGAACCAACACTAGAGGGGACACCCATTCACTATCTGAGATGGGGTAGATGAACCCGACATCCAACAGTTTTTGCAATTCTTCCTTGACAATGTCCTTAAGGGCTGGATTCATTCTCCTCTAAGGTTGCCTAACCGGTTTACAATCCTCTTTGATGTATATATGATGGGTACAGACCGAAGGATGGACTCCTTTCATTTCCTTATAGCTCCAAGCAAAAGCATCTAGGTGGTTGGCCAACAGACTACACAGCTCCTTTTCCTGGGAAGGAGATAGGGAGGAGCTGATCTTCAATGCTTTCTCAGGGCCGAACTCCACATTCTTGACTCTGGGAGTAACAGGGTTGGTTGTACAAAGATCCACTAAGGTGCTAGCTTGGGCATCCTCCACCAATTTCTCTAAGGGTAGTGCACTGGAAGGTGGATTCTGGATCAAGGTCTCGATCAAGTCATCCTCGGTTGGCGGGTCTCTTCTAGTGGTATCTAAGGTGCACAGAGGTGCTGAGTACACCTCGTCTTCTTCTCCTTCTTCCAACCAGAGTGGTAAGTCATGCTCTAAGGAGGGTTGGGAAGGAGGGTATAGGACTAGCTGCTTGGACATGGGACCATTTTTGATGGTCATGTTTCCTGCACAACAACTTATGTAAGCATCTGCAGTAGCTAACCAAGGCCTTCCCAAAATGAGAGGATATCCAGTAAGCTTGGCCTTTGGTTGCAGAACCAGGAAGTCTGCAGGGTATTCCCAAGAGTCAATAGAGACCAAGACATCCTCCACAATCCCTTCGGGAGTCACGGTGGAGCGATCTGCTAATTGCAGTACTGTCGAGGTCTTCCTCAAGGAACCCTGAAGATTAAGTTTAAGCATGGTATCCCTGGTCATCACATTAATGGTATCCCCCAGATCAATCAAGGTGTGAGGTATAATGGTGCCATTGATGTGAACATCTACTACAGGACTTCCAGGATCTAGGTACTTTAGGCAGATGACTTGTCCTAACATAAGGTCAGACAGTTCTCCTATGACATTGATAGTTGAAGCATCTTTCTTCCGTCTGCCTGGGTGTTTGAAACACTTCTCCTTAACCAGTTTGTTGTATATTGGCACATCCTTGATGGCTTGGAGAAGTGGTCTTTTTACACACAACTGCTTGAGCTCACCCAGAAGCTCATCCTCCTCTGGGTTGGGTTGTGTGGTGGCTGTTAGTCTCTCAAGAAAGGGTGGAATAGCCTTTGGTTCACTTTCCTGTTTATCTTCCTCATCCTCTGGGGGAGGAGGTTGGCGATCTGGTAGAGTCTTTCCAGATCGAAGATTGATCTCCTGGATCTCCACAGCATAGGTAGGGCATGAGGTTTCCCCAGTGTATACCTGCTGGACTTGTCTATTGTTGGGGTTCGGGTTCGGTTGAGCAGGCATTTGAGGTTGCCTTGGAGGAGCAGGAGGTAATGGCTGAGGTTGAACTGGTAGTGGAGGCAAGATGGCAGGAGGAGTGTTGTATTGGGGCCTCCACCCCGACTGAGGTGCATTCCATTGAGGCTGTGGCTGGGCATGTGAGTGATATGAATGAGAAGTAGGTTGAGTGGGGTATTGAGGTGGATAAGACCATGGAGGAGGCATGGACCATGAAGGATGAGCAGGGGGGCCCCAGGAAGGCATAGGAGTCGATTGGTTGGGGCTGTAATAAGCTTGAGATGCCCCTTGCATCCCCTGCTGATAAGGTCTAGATCCTTGTGGCCTCCTTTGGTTGAGGTAATAGAGAGGTTCAGTGGGAGCTTCTGTCCCTTGGTACATGGCTTTAAACCCGGGTAAGGTTGGACACCGATTTGTGGGATGGTCCTCCTCACAAACGAAACACGCTTCAACCGAATGCAATGAACATTCGTTCTTAGGGTGTCTCCTTGTGCACCTAGGGCAGAAGACAGCCAAGGCTCTCTCAGCTTCTTCTTTCTTTTGCTGAATCCTGAATGTGTCAAGCTGCATGGCAATGGTCTGTCTCACCTCACTCTTAAGATCTTCTAATTGATTTGCAAGCTCATGTTTGGAGAAAGGGACACTAGTTGAGAGGTAGTTTCCTCTACCTCGTTTCCGAGCTGCCCTGGAGTGGTTTCTAAACACAGTCTTGATGTCCTCATAAGGCAGTTGGTAAATGTCCCCCCAGCTAACATGTGAAGGGTATCTAAGAGGTCTTCAGGGACTCCTCGGAGCAGGACCAACTTGAGGGATTCAGGGTCAAGTGTGCACCTGGCCCGCTTAAAGCTTAGTTGGAACCTCTCCTCATAATCCTCTAAGGACTCATCATTTCCCATGGTCATCCGAAAGATTTCCCCCTTTGTTTCCTTGGACCTACAGTAATCCCGGTACTTGGTATTGAAAGCTTGCTGCATCTGAGCCCAAGTGGTGATACTATTCCCAGGTAAGCCCATGAACCAGCGTAATGTTGCATCCTTAAGAGTGGAAGGGAAAAGTTTCAGCTTTTGCTCATCTTTAGTGTAGTCATAGGTTCTACAAAGGACAGCGAACTCAAACAGGAAGGTATCCGGATCTTCAGTAGTCAGCCCATGGAAGTGAGGTAAGGCGGAGGGGCTAATGTTCTTCATTTTCATCTCTCCATTGGTCTCTCGGATGGGGAAGGCACCTTCTATTCTCTCATCTTCTCTTCTATTGTCAGCCATAGCTTCAGATGGAGTGGTCTCTAACTCTTCTTCTACTATAGGATCTTTGTATATCTCAGGATGTTCACCTATAGGTTCTTTTGGGTCACTGTCACCAAAGAAGAGAGAAGGGTGACTCAGTGATGTGGTGGGGGTGTTTGGTAGGAATTTGCCTGATCTATCTCGGTTCCTACGAGGCATGAAATGGAAAAGACTTTCTTTTTCTTTTGATTGTGTTTGCTTTGCTTTTCTTTTGCTACCTGCAAAACTGAAACAGATTGATCTACAACTAACTATGAAAGATGCAGAATTAAACTGAAAGCAGGAAAGAACTAATCTACTTTGCTCAAATGAAATTGCAAGAATGGAAATGCTAGTCTACGCTTGCAGAAAGGAAATGCTAATCTAGGAAAGCAGGAAATACTAATCTATGAAAGCAGGAAATGCTAGTCTATGAAAGCAGGAAATGCTAACCTATGAAAGCAGGAAATGCTAATCTATGAAAGCAGGAAATGTCTATGCTACTTTTGCAGAATGGAAATGAAGTAAACTACTTAGTAGAAGGCAAGAGTAAGAAAGTAGAAGAAAAGCAACAATTACTAATACTCTGACGCTTCCCCGGGAACGGCGCCAAAAAGATGGTGGGCTCCAGTATTGTAGCAATAGTGCTACAACTCCTGGAGCTTCCTATCTCTAATTTTATCAACCCGGTAGTTCGTACAAACTTGGAAGCGACGGTGCTGTATGCACAAGTACTAGCTCTTGTCGCAGCTGTCACTTGGTCAGCTGGCACAAGTCCGCTAGGGCTCAAGCCAACTTCTATATGCTCACAGAAGAAGCTTTATGAATGATGGACGAAAGCTAACTCAAAGGAGACTAATCTATTTGCAGAAAGAAACTGGAAGCCAACAAAGCATGAAAACCCTAGTAAACCCTAATTTGACTAGCTAGGCCCTTACAATGCAAAACTGTGAATGAAACTACTACCAATAATGCCATTACTTGCAGTGAGCTGAAATACATGCATCTAAGCTACTTGCATCTGAAAAGACATGTTTTTGTATTTTTTCATTAATTGGTTTGATTTATTGTGATGATGCTTTTGATTAGGGTTTGGTTGTGCAGGAGCGGTTCGAGTGGAAGGAAAGCATGGGCAAGGTCAGGATGGCTAGGGGAGGTCCCAGAGGGTCTCCAGCATCAGTCCACAGAAGTCTACCATGTTCGGATGCTCAGCAACCGAGTTTGCAGGCTTCTACAGGAATTCTGCAGGGGATCCTACAGGAAACTCAGGGATTCTACAGGAAGTCTGTGCAATTCTACAGGATGTTTGACCGTGGGAGTTTTTGGGAGATGGTGAAGAGTTGGAGTGGTCTGGGAGGATAGGTGAGATGGAGATGGAACTGGTGATGGCTCAGGAGCAGAGAAGTCAGATGGAGAAAGAGTGCATGCAGTGGGTTGATGGCTGGAAGGATGGGATCAACGAAAGGTTAAGTAAATGGAGCTATGTGAGTAATGGGAGAGATGGAAGGTAAACGAGCTGAGCAGAGGTCGGTTGAGTGGCTTCATGTGTGGTTGAAAAGACGAGGAAGGTAATGGAATGGTGTGGAGCAGTGTGGATGAAACAAATTTTCTATGAAGGTCACCAAAAACGAGAACTCTTTAACCTATGTTAACTGTGCTAATTTGAACCAATGAACAGCAGTGCAATTTGTGAAAGAAACTCGTGCATGGAAGTGGAATGGAGAAGTAATGATCAAGACCAAAGTGCATGGATGGATCTACGGCTAAAGTAACTGTTGCAGCTTGCATGAACGTGAGAAGAATTGCGTTTCTTTTTGGTGGTTGATATGGACTGCACCCCAATCCCTAAGCAGAGATGGCAGTGGTCTCTAACAACCGTTTTCTAGAGCTCCAATGAATTATAACTACCCTCTTCTAACCTAAGCAACTGGAAGCAAATTCACCATAAACTAATCCTATTCAATCTCGTAAAAACTACATCAGCAGACTGTAAATTCGAATTGCATGTCAAAGTAAAGAAACGAAGTGCTGGAACGAAAGGAAAATAACATTACAACACCGAGGAGATCTATTGCTCTCAGGTTGGGCCCTAACCTGAGAGCTATAGCTCTCTTAGAAACTCAGAATGAGATCAAAATCTGCCTGCCTTTATTCATAACCAAAAATCTGATGTCATGCTAAAACTGGCTTACAAAAAGAACCAACACCGAGCTGTAGCTCGTACTTCCAAATTACAAGAGTAATGCAAAAGTTCAAAAAGCTCCTATCAAAGGCTACGGCCTCAGTATTTATGCAAAATGATAATCCAACAGGTTTCCTTGATTTGTGGAGCTCGGCTGTCCAACTGAAGGTTAAACTGCTGATCCTGTAGAACAGTTGTAACTGTTGTTCCTATAGAACGGTTGGCTGCCTCTAAGCTCGGTGGGGAGATTGGTTGGAGCTCGGAGGTATGGTGGGAATCACGAGGAAGGTCCCCAAGACTGTGCACATCCTCTCCTAAAAACCAGCAGTGCCACCTTACTGTCTCCTTGTCTCCTTTCTCGTGGTCTTTGCTCCCTTTTAATGCCAAAAACCTGAAATCATCATGTATTAGTCACGTAGATAGAATGCCTACCCTTCTTCCTACAAACAACACGAATAAACCAAGAAATGAATGCATAAGCAATAAAAAATGAATGGTTTGAGCAAAGCAAGTATGTCAAATGAGCCCAAATTGTACCAAAAATTGGGGCTCATCATCACCCCCCAGCTAAACTATTTGCTCATCCTTGAGCAACTTTGCTCTGGTTCCTCGTCTTTGGCCAAGAACTAGAGCCCGGAGCATGCTTTTCCTTTCCTATTTTTGGCGGCCCTGCCTTTTCTGCCCCTGGTGGTGACGAAGGTGGTGCTTCTTCCTTTCCTGTTTTTGGCGGCCCTGCCTTTGCTGCCCCTGGTGGTGACGAAGGTGGTGCTTCTTCCCCCTTTTCCATTTCCTTGAGTCGGGCTTCGGAAGGCGATTGGCCTATTTTTCGTGTCCAGGAAGTTATTTTTAGGCTTCCCTTCTCGGGGGTGGCTGATGTTTTAGAGGGGGTTCTTGCACTGGGTGAAGTAGGGACATCCCCTAAAATGGTTTGGCTGCTGGGTGGAGGCTGTGGCTTGCCCGTGTTTATCCTCTTGCTTCTCTTGGCTTTAGATGGTAGACGGGTCTCCCTCTCTCTCTTCTCCTTCGGCTTTGGAGGTGTACTGAGGGCGGCCAGCGCCGCTGCTGCCTCCTTTTCGAGAATACCAACCTTCTCTTTCTTACGTTTTGCTCTCTCAGAGCTCCTTGTAGAGGGCCCCTCCTTTTCAGATTTCGGGCTTCCTGTAGAAGACCCTTCTTTGCCCACTTCCGGGCCTCCTGTAGAAGATTCTTTCTTTCCCGATTTTGGGCTTCCTGTAGAAGACCCGGTTTTAGCCACTCTCGGGCTTCCTGTAGAAGCCCCTGCTTTGGTAATCTTCGGGCTTCCTGTAGAAGACCCTTTCTCTGTCTTCAGGCTTCCTGTAGGAGCCTGTTTCTCAATGATTTTCGGGCTTCCTGTAGAAGCCCCTTTTTCCAATTTCGGGCTTCCTGTAGAAGCCCTTGTCTCTGTCTTCGGGCTTCCTGTAGAAGCCTGTTTCTGCAATTTCGGGCTTCCTGTAGAAGCCTTTGTCTCTGTTTTTGGGCTTCCTGTAGAAGCCTGTTTCTCAATGATTTTCGGGCTTCCTGTAGAAGCCTTTGTCTTTGTTTTCGGGCTTCCTGTAGAAGCCTGTTTCTGCTTTCCTGTAGACACAGGTGTCTCCACCTTTGCTTGCTTGCCTGCCTGAGTTTTGCTTTTTGCTTTGGTTGCAGGTGCTGTTGAGGTACTTGGGCTGACGTGGACCACCTCGGCTTTGTCCATTCTGCTCTTCAGCCTCTTTTCTCTTGCTGACAAGATAGGTGTGCCACCTTTTTCCTTGTCATCCTTTTCCTCATGCTTCTTCCTTTGTTCTTTCTTCTGCACTGTGGTCGGGGTCTTCTGGCCTTCTTCTCTCTGTCCCTCGGCCACTGCTTCTTGTTCCTCACTGCTGGAGGAACCCGTTTCTTCGATCAACATTTTAATGTCCCCATCTTTTGTCAAATTCCGGAAGGATTCCCATGAGAGGGGAACCTTATATGAATGCAGCGCATCCTCCACAAGAAGCTTGATCAACCCATGGTGGGCTATCTGATCTGGTATGCCCTCTTTTAGCTTTGTGGCACACTCCATTAGAGACTGCAATAGGAAATAACGGATGCTCAGTTTTTGTTCTACAGGAAGATCAATCCAGTGCCTCAATTCAGTGAGCAGCCGAAAGTGATATGCATACACGATGCTAAAACGACCTTCACAAGTAATATATTTCATGATTTGCAAACTTACTTCATTCCATGGTGGCAACAGGCTCGTTCTTCGCACCCCATTTTTGTCCTCCGAGAATTCTTCCTCAGGTGGAAAGAATTCTTTCTTTGCCTGCTGGCTCAGCTTTCTTTCTTCCTTATCCCACAGCAAACCCATAGGAAGTTCTGTGATCCGACTGATATGTTGCGGGGTGAGCTTGAGGCTTAGACCTCTGAAGTTCACTGTGGCCAGTGTCTGGGATTTCGGCCTTAGAACCTGCAAGAATTCTTCGGCCACCTAATCATCGTAACCTTGCAGCTTATCACAAAAAGACATCCATTGTGCTCTGGTGAAGAGCTCTACCACTGCCGGGTTTTCCCTTAATTTGGTTGAATCAGTGGGTTCCCGTCTTATAAACCCACCCGGCATGATGAACACGGTTGTTTTAACTAAAGGTGGGAAATGCGAAAGAGATTTGGTCTATTGGGACAGAGCATGCACATAATCCACAAAATTCACACAGTCTAATTATACTGACATCCTGTAGAACGACAGTATAGGCACAGCAAACAACAATTTCACTGATATCTTTATGACCAGACTGTGGACGAGGATCTTGCCACTCTTACTAACCAGTTGCATGAAGAGTTCAGGGTTACCTCTTTAATTGGCCACCTTTTTTCGTGAGGCACCCGCTTCCCTGTAGAAGACTGCGTTCCTGTAGAACCTGTGTTCCTGTAGGAGCAGTGTGCAAATTTCGGGGAGGACTGTAGTTGGCCTGCGCTCGAGGTGTGCTTCACCGGCGTTCTGGTAGCCAAAAGCTCGGCGTATCAAAGTGCAGAGGAGATCAGAATAGCCACTCGAGTTTGAAGTGGTGGTTGATAAATGCATGCGCATAATCTAGCCGATTAGATTTTGAATCGGCGCAATCCGTGGCGCGGGGGGTGAGCTGTCCCCACCGGACCGTTGGGCGACGTCATCCATCATTCGCCTGCGTATTCACTTGCTGCCGCATCCATTCCCACAGATCTGCCACCGCCTTTTTCTGTTAAACTCATTGCTTCAGACGGGAGTGTTCTCACGTGCGTGCTGCTCATTCTCTTTATCGTGGCCGCCACCCAAACAGCCAATTACACCATAACTAGCCGACGTGGCCAGTCGACTGGCCATACGGCCACTCAACCATTCACTTTTACGATGTGCAAACAATTCATAGTAAAATTCATGCGATTTGATGGAAGGAAGGGTCGAGACACTTACCTGCGTGGCTGCACACGATTTTTCCGGTTTTTGGACGATGGTGAGTGGATCTACCTGCTGCATGCGAACTTACACAGACCCGGAGGCTCGTGGTTACAGGCTGCCGACGATGGAGTGGATGCTTTGGTTGCATGCACCCGCGTTTCATTGCAGATGGCGGTGCTGTGAATGGTATCCACTCTAGCAGGTTTAACTGCTACAGGATTCCGCGGGGTGTCTCGTAACAGTTCTTCCTCCTTGGGTGCATGCTGCACGACGGAGGATCTGGCCTTTCGATCACGTTCCCGGAGCTTCTGATGCCTGTGGTATGAGATCTCAGCACTTGTTTATCTTCGGAAATGGCTTTTCCCGCGAGAACTTCATCGATCTGCTTTGTTGGTGCAGGGAACTTGGTTGCATGTCGACAAGGATGGTGGAGCAAGGTGACAACAATGTGCAAGGGTGCCAACAGAGGCTTGCATGCGTCCAAACCAATCCGTAGTCGCTAAATATCCTTTTAAGATGAATTCTGGGCCGTCCCAAACTTCTACAGGAAGTTTCCTGTAGGACACAGAGCTTCCTGTAGAAAGTTCGGGCTTCCTGTAGAAAGTCTGCACTTTCCTGTAGAAAATCCGCGTCTTCCTGTAGAAAGACTGCATCTTCCTGTAGAGGACTCAAACCATGATAAAATTGCACATACCTTGAAAAAACATGGGTACCCTTGGAGGAGGTGCTGGTGAGGTCTCTTGATAGGATGATAAGGACCCTTGGCTTTGAGTTGAATGGCTTCCTCTCCTCCATAGAACATCTGCAACCTGCATGCAATTTTACCATATTTTGCTTATTGTTTTTTTTTTTTTTTTTGAAAGATAACAGGGGCGCCTCAAAGAGGTTTTCACCCGTGCCATCTGCCCTGAGCACCTCAGAGAGGTTTTCACTCAAGGATCTTTTTCAAACCTTTTCTCTTTTTTTTTTTGAAAGACAATAGGGGCGCCTCAATGAGGTTTTCACCCCTACCACCTGCCTTGGGCGCCTCAGAGAGGTTTTCACCCCAGGATCTTTATTTTTTTTTTTTTTTTTCTTTTTATATATCCCTCAGGGTATGCCAGAAGCAGAGGCAGAACCCCTCTCTAGGACCAATACAGATTTCTCCATAGTTTTGATGAACTCTTGGCTTGAGAGAGGTCTCCTGTAGATCTTCAATCGATGCCCATTGACAAGCATGGGAATGGCTTCCTCATCAATGGTTCGAATGAGGACAGATCCATTGTCATGGCATTTTTCCACTGCATATGGTCCTAGCCATCTGGTTCTCAGCTTCCCCTTGAAATCTTTGTATCTGGAGTCATACAACAAAGCCTAATCTCCCGACTGAAATTGCTTGTCATGGAGATGTTGGTCATGCCACACCTTTCTCTGAAGTTGAACCACTTCTGAGTGAAGGAGGGCCTGCATTCGGTGCTCATCCAGGCCATTCAGCTGCAGTAGCCTTTCTTGTTGTGCATGGCTGAGATCTAGGTCCAGCTGAGCTGCCATCCTCAAAGTGTTGTATTCAAACTCAATGGACAGCAAAGCTTTCTTCCCATAGACCAGCTCATACGGTGTGAAGCCGGTGGTGGTATTCCAAGTGGTGTTGTAAGCCCATGTGGCTTCAACCAGGCGATCTGCCTAGTCCTTTCTGCTGCTGCTCACCACCTTAGTCAAGATCCCTTCTAATGCTCTATTGGTGACTTCCACCTGCCCATTTGCTTGAGGGTGATAAGGGGTGGAAGTCCTATGCTTGATCTTGTGATGGGCTAGTAGATCTTCAACCAGGTTGGAGGTGAACTGGCTCCCTTGATCGGTGACCAGCTCTCTTGGATAGCCAAACTTATAGAAGATGTTTTCTCTTAGGAACTCGGCCACCTTTTCTTCTGTTGCTGCTTTGATTGCTTTGGTCTCTGCCCACTTTGTCAAATAGTCAGTACACACAATGATGTAAGTCCTTTGCCTCGAAGAGGGGTTGATTGGGCCCACAAAGTCCATGCCCCACTTCTCAAATGGCTCAAGAGTCACTTGAGGTTGGAGAGGCATCTCATCCCTTTGGGTCGGTTTCCCCATTCTTTGGCATTGGTCACACTGACTGACATATCTTCTGACATCTTGATGGAGTGTGGGCCAATAGTAGCCTGCCTGCAGGATTTTGAAGGCAGTTCTCTTTGCTGCAAAATGTCCTCCACAAGGCCCATCATGACAAGTGAGGAGGATATCAAAGACTTCCTCCTCCCTTACACAACGCCTTAAAATCTGATCGGGGCCAAGCTTGAACAGATTGCCCCCGATCCAAGTAATTGAGGCACTTTTTCTGATGATTCTGCTCTTCTCTCTGGAAGATAGGTGCGGAGGGAACTGTGCTGAAACAAGATAGTTTGCTATATCAGCAAACCATGGAGAGAGTACTGAAATAGCAAACAGATGTTCATCGGGCATCTGGTCATCCACTGTTCCATCCTCATCTGCAGACAAATCCAATCTAGATAAAAAGTCAGCAACAACATTTTCTCTACCTGGTTTGTCAACAATGGTCAAATCAAACTGCTGCAATAAAAGTAACCATCTAATAATATGAGCATTCACATCTGGTTTATTCATTAAATATCTAATTGCAGCATGGTCAGTATGTACAAAGGTCTGGTAACCAGTAATATAATGTCGGAACTTGTTCAGTGCATGGACTACAGCCAAGAATTCTTTCTCGGTTACAGTGTAATTTAGCTCAGCTTTGGACAAGTTTTTGCTAACAAAGTAAATGGCATATGGAAGTTTTTGCTCAACTTGTCCTAAGGCTGCACCTATGGCTTTGTTCGAGGCATCAGTGTGGATGTGGAAAGGTAGGGCCCAGTTTGGACCTCTCAGGATTGGGGCTGACATCAACTTGTCCTTCAATTCATTTAAAGCCCTCTGACAATCGTCAGTCCAATTAAACTCCACATCTTTTGCCAACAGGCCAAACAATGGCGAGGCTAGCTTGCTGAAATCTTTAATGAATCTCCGGTAGTATCCTGCTAATCCCAAGAAACTCCGGACATCCCTTACCTTTTGAGGAGGTGGAACCCTCTTGATGAGAGCAATTTTGTTAGGATCTACCTGCAACCCTTGGCAAGAAATGGTATGGCCTAGCACGGTCCCTTCAGTCATTAGGAATTCACATTTTTCAGGACTAAGGGACAAGTTCATCTCGGTGCATTTGGTTAGGACTTTTCCCAGGTTGGACAATGCTTCCTGGAAGTTGGCCCCATAAGGAGTAAAGTCATCCATATAGATTTCTACCGCATCATGGACCAGCTCCGAGAAGATGCTCAAGACAGCTCTCTGGAAGGTAGCAGGAGCATTGCATAGTCCAAAGGGAAGGACTCGGTAGGCAAAGGTACCCCAAGGACAAGTGAAGGTGGTCTTATCTTGGTCTTCCGGGCTGATTTGGATTTGGTTGTACCCGCTAAACCCATCCAAGAAAGAGAAGAACTTCTTTCCTGCCAGTCCATCCAACACTTGATCTATGAAAGGTAGAGGGAAATGGTCTCTTCTTGGTAGCTTTGTTCAGTTCTCGGTAGTCCACACAGATTCTCCATTTCCCATTTTTCTTGGGAACCAACACTAGAGGGGACACCCATTCACTATCTGAGATGGGGTAGATGAACCCGGCATCCAACAGTTTTTGCAATTCTTCCTTGACAATGTCCTTAAGGGCTGGATTCATTCTCCTCTGAGGTTGCCTAACCGGTTTACAATCCTCTTTGATGTATATATGATGGGTACAGACCGAAGGATGGACTCCTTTCATTTCCTTATAGCTCCAAGCAAAAGCATCTAGGTGGTTGGCCAACAGACTACACAGCTCCTTTTCCTGGGAAGGAGATAGGGAGGAGCTGATCTTCAATGCTTTCTCAGGGCCGAACTCCACATTCTTGACTCTGGGAGTAACAGGGTTGGTTGTACAAAGATCCACTAAGGTGCTAGCTTGGGCATCCTCCACCAATTTCTCTAAGGGTAGTGCACTGGAAGGTGGATTCTAGATCAAGGTCTCGATCAAGTCATCCTCGGTTGGCGGGTCTCTTCTAGTGGTATCTAAGGTGCACAAAGGTGCTGAGTACACCTCATCTTCTTCTCCTTCTTCCAACCAGAGTGGTAAGTCATGCTCTAAGGAGGGTTGGGCAGGAGGGTATAGGACTAGCTGCTTGGACATGGGACCATTTTTTATGGTCATGTTTCCTGCACGACAACTTATGTAAGCATCTGCAGTAGCTAACCAAGGCCTTCCCAAAATGAGAGGATATCCAGTAAGCTTGGCCTTTGGTTGCAGAACCAGGAAGTCTGTAGGGTATTCCCAAGAGTCAATAGAGACCAAGACATCCTCCACAATCCCTTCGGGAGTCACGGTGGAGCGATCTGCTAATTGCAGTACTGTCGAGGTCTTCCTCAAGGAACCCTGAAGATTAAGTTTAAGCATGGTATCCCTGGTCATCACATTAATGGCAGCCCCCAGATCAATCAAGGTGTGAGGTATAATGGTGCCATTGATGTGAACATCTACTACAGGACTTCCAGGATCTAGGTACTTTGGGCAGATGACTTGTCCTAACATAAGGTCAGACAGTTGTCCTATGACATTGATAGTTGAAGCATCTTTCTTCCGTCTGCCTGGGTGTTTGAAACACTTCTCCTTAACCAGTTTGTTGTATATTGGCACATCCTTGATGGCTTGGAGAAGTGGTATTTTTACACACAACTGCTTGAGCTCACCCAGAAGCTCATCCTCCTCTGGGTTGGGTTGTGTGGTGGCTGTTAGTCTCTCAGGAAAGGGTGGAATAGCCTTTGGTTCACTTTCCTGTTTATCTTCCTCATCCTCTAGGGGAGGAGGTTGGCGATCTGGTAGAGTCTTTCCAGATCGAAGATTGATCTCTTGGATCTCCACAGCATAGTTAGGGCATGAGGTTTCCCCAGTGTATACCTGCTGGGCCTGTCTATTATTGGAGTTCGGGTTCGGTTGAGCAGGCATTTGAGGTTGCCTTGGAGGAGCAGGAGGTAATGGTTGAGGTTGAACTGGTGGTGGAGGCAAGATGGCAGGAGGAGTGTTGTATTGGGGCCTCCACCCCGACTGAGGTGCATTCCATTGAGGCTGTGGCTGGGCATGTGAGTGATATGAATGAGAAGTAGGTTGAGTGGGGTACTGAGGTGGATAAGACCATGGAGGAGGCATGGACCATGAAGGATGAGCAGGGGGGGCCCAGGAAGGCATAGGAGTCGATTGGTTGGGGCTGTAATAATCTTGAGATGCCCCTTGCATCCCCTGCTGATAAGGTCTAGATCCTTGTGGCCTCCTTTGGTTGAGGTAATAGAGAGGTTCAGTGGGAGCTTCTATCCCTTGGTACATGGCTTTAAACCCAGGTAAGGTTGGACACCGATTTGTGGGATGGTCCTCCTCACAAACGAAACACACTTCAACCGAATGTAATGGACATTCGTTCTTAGGGTGTCTCCTTGTGCACCTAGGGCAGAAGAAAACCAAGGCTCTCTCAGCTTCTTCTTTCTTTTGCTGAATCCTGAATGTGTCAAGCTGCATGGCAATGGTCTGTCTCACCTCACTCTTAAGATCTTCTAATTGATTTGCAAGCTCATGTTTGGAGAAAGGGACACTAGTTGAGAGGTAGTTTCCTCTACCTCGTTTCCGAGCTGCCCTGGAGTGGTTTCTAAACACAGTCTTGATGTCCTCATAAGGAAGTTGGTAAATGTCCCCCCCAGCTAACATGTGAAGGGTATCTAAGAGGTCTTCAGGGACTCCTCGGAGCAGGACCAACTTGAGGGATTCAGGGTCAAGTGTGCACCTGGCCCGCTTATAGCTTAGTTGGAACCTCTCCTCATAATCCTCTAAGGACTCATCATTTCCCATGGTCATCCGAAAGATTTCCCCCTTGGTTTCCTTGGACCTACAGTAATCCCGGTACTTGGTATTGAAAGCTTGCTGCATCTGAGCCCAAGTGGTGATACTATTCCCAGGTAAGCCCATGAACCAGCGTAATGCTGCATCCTTAAGAGTGGAAGGGAAAAGTTTCAGCTTTTGCTCATCTTCAGTGTAGTCATAGGTTCTACAAAGGACAGCGAACTCAAACAGGAAGGTATCCGGATCTTCAGTAGTCAGCCCATGGAAGTGAGGTAAGGCAGAGGGGCTAATGTTCTTCATTTTCATCTCTCCATTGGTCTCTCGGATGGGGAAGGCACCTTCTATTCTCTCATCTTCTCTTCTATTGTCAGCCATAGCTTCAGATGGAGTGGTCTCTAACTCTTCTTCTACTATAGGATCTTTGTATATCTCAGAATGTTCACCTATAGGTTCTTCTGGGTCACTGTCACCAAAGAAGAGAGAAGGGTGACTCAGTGATGTGGTGGGGGTGTTTGGTAGGAATTTGCCTGATCTATCTCGGTTCCTACGAGGCATGAAATGGAAAAGACTTTCTTTTTCTTTTGATTGTGTTTGCTTTGCTTTTCTTTTGCTACCTGCAAAACTGAAACAGATTGATCTACAACTAACTATGAAAGATGCAGAATTAAACTGAAAGCAGGAAAGAACTAATCTACTTTGCTCAAATGAAATTGCAAGAATGGAAATGCTAGTCTACGCTTGCAGAAAGGAAATGCTAATCTAGGAAAGCAGGAAATACTAATCTATGAAAGCAGGAAATGCTAGTCTATGAAAGCAGGAAATGCTAACCTATGAAAGCAAGAAATGCTAATCTATGAAAGCAGGAAATGTCTATGCTACTTTTGCAGAATGGAAATGAAGTAAACTACTTAGCAGAAGGCAAGAGTAAGAAAGTAGAAGAAAAGAAACAATTACTAATACTCTGACGCTTCCCCGGCAACGGCGCCAAAAAGATGGTGGTCCCCAGTATTGTAGCAATAGTGCTACAACTCCTGGAGCTTCCTATCTCTAATTTTATCAACCCGGTAGTTCGTACAAACTTGGAAGCGACGGTGCTGTATGCACAAGTACTAGCTCTTGTCGTAGCTGTCACTTGGTCAGCTGGCACAAGTCCGCTAGGGCTCAAGCCAACTTCTATATGCTCACAGAAGAAGCTTTATGAATGATGGACGAAAGCTAACTCAAAGGAGACTAATCTATTTGCAGAAAGAAACTGGAAGCCAACAAAGCATGAAAACCCTAGTAAACCCTAATTTTACTAGCTAGGCCCTTACAATGCAAAACTGTGAATGAAACTACTACCAATAATGCCATTACTTGCAGTGAGCTGAAATACATGCATCTAAGCTACTTGCTTCTGAAAAGACATGTTTTTGTATTTTTTCATTAAGTGGTTGGATTTATTGTGATGATGCTTTTGATTAGGGTTTGGTTGTGCAGGAGCGGTTCGAGTGGAAGGAAAGCATGGGCAAGGTCAGGATGGCTAGGGGAGGTCCCAGAGGGTCTCCAGCATCAGTCCACAGAAGTCTACCACGTTCGGATGCTCAGCAACCGAGTTTGCAGGCTTCTACAGGAAGTCTGCAGGGGATTCTACAGGAAACTCAGGGATTCTACAGGAAGTCTGTGCAATTCTACAGGATGTTTGATCG
Source organism: Pinus tabuliformis (assembly GCA_031772625.1). Taxonomy (NCBI): domain Eukaryota; kingdom Viridiplantae; phylum Streptophyta; class Pinopsida; order Pinales; family Pinaceae; genus Pinus; species Pinus tabuliformis. Next base: position 65,440,475 of record CM062805.1, on the reverse strand, counting down.
TGGGAGTTTTTGGGAGATGGTGAAGAGTTGGAGTGGTGTGGGAGGATAGGTGAGATGGAGATGGAACTGGTGATGGCTCAGGAGCAGAGAAGTCAGATGGAGAAAGAGTGCATGCAGTGGGTTGATGGCTGGAAGGATGGGATCAATGAAAGGTTAAGTAAATGGAGCTATGTGAGTAATGGGAGAGCTGGAAGGTAAACGAGCTGAGCAGAGGTCGGTTGAGTGGCTTCAGGTGTGGTTGAAAAGACGAGGAAGGTAATGGAATGGTGTGGAGCAGTGTAGATGAAACAAATTGTCTATGAAGGTCACCAAAAACGAGAACTCTTTAACCTATGTTAACTGTGCTAATTTGAACCAATGAACAGCAGTGCAATTTGTGAAAGAAACTCGTGCATGGAAGTGGAATGGAGAAGTAATGATCAAGACCAAAGTGCATGGATGGATCTACGGCTAAAGTAACTGTTGCAGCTTGCATGAACGTGAGAAGAACTGCGTTTCTTTTTGGTGGTTGATATGGACTGCACCCCAATCCCTAAGCAGAGATGCCAGTGGTCTCTAACAACCTTTTTCTGGAGCTCCAATGAATTATAACTACCCTCTTCTAACCTAAGCAACTAGAAGCAAATTCACCATAAACTAATCCTATTCACTCTCGTAAAAACTACATCAGCAGACTGTAAATTCGAATTGCATGTCAAAGTAAAGAAACGAAGTGCTGGAACGAAAGGCAAATAACATTGCAACACCGAGGAGATCTATTGCTCTCAGGTTGGGCCCTAAACTGAGAGCTATAACTCCCTTAGAAACTCAGAATGAGATCAAAATCTGCCTGCCTTTATTCATAACCAAAAATCTGATGTCATGCCAAAACTGGCTTACAAAAAGAACCAACACCGAGCTGTAGCTCGTACTTCCAAATTACAAGAGTAATGCAAAAGTTCAAAAAGCTCCTATCAAAGGCTACGGCCTCAGTATTTATGCAAAATGATAATCCAACAGGTTTCCTTGATTTGTGGAGCTCGGCTGTCCAACTAAAGGTTAAACTGCTGATCCTGTAGAACAGTTGTAACTGCTGTTCCTGTAGAACGGTTGGTTGCCTCTAAGCTCGCTGGGGAGATTGGTTGGAGCTCGGAGCTATGGTGGGAATCACGAGGAAGGTCCCCAAGACTATGGACATCCTCTCCTAAAAACCAGCAGTGCCACCTTACTGTCTCCTTGTCTCCTTTCTCGTGGTCTTTGCTCCCTTTTAATGCCAAAAACCTGAAATCATCATGTATTAGTCACGTAGATAGAATGCCTACCCTTCTTCCTACAAACAACACGAATAAACCAAGGAATTAATGCATAAGCAATAAAAAATGAATGGTTTGAGCAAAGCAAGTAGGCCAAATGAGCCCAAATTGTACCAAAAATTGGGGCTCATAACTAATGCAACAAATGGCTAACAAAATTGCTTGCAAAAACTAGCAGAAGTAGGTGGAACTGAACTCAAACTCAACAGTAGCTTGACTGCTTGGGAGCTTATACTGTGAGAGACCAACTTTGCGGCGTTTTGGGTCAACTTCCCTTCTCTTAGTGAATTCTCTGGAGCTAGAGACTGTGAGGAACAAATGAAAAGGGGCTGAGGACAATTATAGTTTCAGTGGATTGACTTAAACAGTGGAATAAGGTAAAATAGGGTAATGCTGAGCTGCTGCAAGATTTTTCCTGGAGGCCGAGCTTTAAACGGAACACGCCAGTGAAATTGTAAATGGGCACAAGGTTTACGAGGTTTTTTCTGAAGTGAAGGGTTTCCAATGGTTTTGAATGAAGATTTAAGCGCGGCAGAGCTGCCAATTGGGGAAATCTGCAGGCTTACATTATGTGCAGTGGATAAAATGAAGAACATGAGCGAAAAAAGTGGAAGATATGACAAATACCTGGTTCAAACAGTGCCGAGAGTGGACAAGCTGGACTGAAGGTAGGCTATGAAGCCGAATTTGCAGACCATCGCAGCTCAACTGGACGTTTTTAGCTTTGGGAATGCAGAGAGTAATAAGGAAGAACCAGTACTTAACCAACGGGTCAATAGAAATGAAAAAACAACGGTCATTCACGCACTTTTATGCAAAAATAGTTATTTGGCGCTTTTGGCGTTTTTCCCGAATGACGTCAGCATGATGGCCTTGGCGGGTCCCGGGTACTGACGGGTGATGTGGCAGCTGACACGGTGGCAGGGTGAGGGGAGGTGAGGGATGAGGTGGCGGGAAACATGGTACAACAGCGGGGCGCAGGAAGGTGATGCGTGGTGAAACATGGCGCTGATGTCATGCAGGCGAGGGCGGTATCCGGGTTTTGTCGCACCGCTTTAGCACATGGGTGGTTTGGGAGGAGGGGGCTCCGCCACAGCCGAGGAGGTGACGCATGGTGGAGTACGACGAGAAAACCGTCGATCTCCCGGACGCTAACCCTCAGCATGTCGGGGCATGAAAACACATGCCCACCGTAGATCTTCGGCGCGCCAGATGTGACGGCCGACAGGACAGCTAACACCACAGAAGGTTAAAGAGGGGGCCCGCAGTGCTTTATTGTTAATTGTTTAATCCGGTGGGGGTAGGGAAACCTTAGTAAAGTGGGTTTTTGGGTTATATACAAGCGGGGTTCAATATTTACAAGGGTGGAAAATGAGTTTTATAGGGTTATGATTTTAAAGGGAATGGTTGTTAGTCTGACCAGATGTCAGACCAACTCCGGGTTAGGACAGAAAGGTTAATCGGAGTCCCAAATGGACTACTATTTCACGGGCTTAAAAACATATGGCTATAATGCCAAGGCGGGTTTATTTAATATTTTTTTTTTTTGGGGATTTCATATAATTTTAGTAGTAAATGGGGATGGGGAAATAATTAGGGAACTACATAGTAGAATTAGGAGTTAATGTGAGTTTATGAGGTGAAAGTAGAGCAGAAGACTAAGTTTCAAAAGTAAAACTTAGACATAGGGGTAAATGAGAGTGAGAAGTGATTTTACACAAGAAATGTGGCTTCTTTTCATTGAAGAAAGCCAACATTTACCTTGATGTTTCACAGAAATGAAGTAAGACTAGGACTTGTCGGGCAGATCCCAAGGTCCTTTAGGGGGATGTTAGTAAGAGACTTTTTAGGGGGAGTGAAGGGAAATTAGACATGCTTCCAGAATTCTGCCACCAAAACACTGCTTTGCTACCTCTGCCACTGATGAGATGAGCTTTCTTTGTCAAGGCCAAGACTGAAGATGATCTTGCTTCTGCAACCCCAGGCTACCTACCCAGCCTAATACACCTAGCATTTTTGTTACTTCAGGAAGGGTGCACTTAGACTTGCAAACCCTGATTGCTTCTTTCTTTTTAACTGCCCTCCTATCTAAAAACTACCCTTATTGCTTCCAAGGGCCCAGATTAAGCAGTTGGGTGCCTTCATTCTCTACCTAGCTACTAATCTGCCAAGCTTAAACTGTTTGGACAGATTTTCCTTCTTTATTCTACAACATCAATTTAAACCTAGGGAAGCCAAGCTTAGGCTGTTTGGCCTTCTCTTAACTGAGAAATATTTCAAAAATGGAACTTTTGCAGCATGAAAAAGATGAACATTTTTGGCACTTCCACTGTCAATCATGAAATATGAAACCTATTGCAATAGGAGGCTAACAATGGCTCCACTTGGGGATGGCTTTTCCTTGTGAAAAGCCAAGAACAACAGGTGAGACTGCCTTAATCTTCAATTATTTGCTGTATTCTAAAAACTTTCCCTTTGCTGGCTGCTTTATTTATATATATGACATCATACTTGAAGAACTTAGGGCCTTCACTTCGGGCTTCAACTGCATCAAGCTGCTATCCAAACAGAAAACTGAAATCCTACCTACCTACCCTAATCAGCACTTATTTGCTGGTTAGGTAAAATGAAACAACCAATGAAACCACTTAAGTACTTGTAGAAAGAAACAAATTGTTTGGCTTACAGTTGGTGAAATCAGAAACATTGTTTGGTCATGTGCCCCCATAATCAAAATTGTGACATACAAGGGCCACTGCTGAACTACTTGGTCCTCATAGAGAAAATATGTTAAATATTTTGAGTGGAGAAGATCCTCCATGTAATCTGCTACAGGATCAACAAAAGCATCATGTGGGATAGTTTTTTTTGGATCTTCTTGGTCTGATGGAACAGCTGTATCCTTAGTAACAAACTCTACAGCCAATACTTTAGTCCTTCTCTTGAAAGCTTGATTATCCTACATCTGTAAGTCAGAAGGTAGTACAATTTCCTCATGACCCGGAGAAGGAAGATTTTGAAAAAATTCTTTAGGATCGTGAAAATCATATGACTGGATTTGAGAATGCAAAAGTTCAATCTCATTTTCATGTTCTTCCACAACTAAATCAAGAAGACACATTTTGATTTGAGGTTGTTGTATTTCTTTGACCTTTAACAACACCAATCTAAAAAAAAATTCATCAACTTCATATTCTGATAACAACTTGCTGAATTCATTTAAAGCTTGTTCAAATTCATCTTCCACACACCCGGTCATCCTGTCTGACTATTATTACTTTGAAATTGGATTAATTGGCTGTAGTGGTGTTCTGAAACTTGAAGCTTTTGGTTTTTGAACAAAAATATTCTGACATTCCCTTTTCAGGTTCATTCCTCCAGTGGAGTCTTGTTTGAAAATAAAGTGGAGTCGCCAGGTGGATGATCAACTTTGGAGTGCCTGATCTCTGTCCACCATCACAGATCAGAACTGAACTTGTAAAAATGGTTCTGAAGGAAACAGATGACCTTCTCCAGAAAACGAGAAAGAAACTTTTGAAGGTCTGGTTCTTTCCCAGTGGAGCTTTCCAACTTGATTTGTGAAATTATCTGAGGATTTTCCCCAGCGGAGTCACCATTATGTTATCACTCAGGTTGTCCTTAAGCTCCTGAAAGGATACGGCTGAGGTAACCACAAACCAATCTTTGGACTGCAGGTTCTAGCCCACCTGCAATCAGAGAGGGCTCTCTCTTTCTGATTTAGCTTTGTTGATGATGATTTTAGGCTAGTTATTGGGTTCAAGGGGTTTTGTTTGTGTTTTGGTGGGAAGGAGGATGCTTTCAAGTAGAGAGGCAAAACATAGTGTGATAAGTTTCAAACCATTGGGCATGGAGTCATGGAGTAAGACTGCTGGTGCGTTTTCATGGTCACAAGAGAGGAAAATGGAGAAAGACAGCTGCATATGAAACAATCATCCAAGGCAAAGAGATGGTTTGAAAGGCTAAGGAATGAGAGACAATTAAGAATCTCTCATTCAGGTTAGCAGGGGGAAGATAAATGAGCCCTATCTAGGAGCAACTAAGAATTCCTAGATAACAGTCATTCATATGTGAAATAGATCAAACATGAGCCATAAAAGAATTCATATTTATGCCTAAATCAAGAGGAAAAACATTAAGAAGCCACAGAAACTGAGCATAGAGTGCAGCTAAGCAAATTCTAAACCAATCCTTCGTTCTGCAACTTGAGCATATATGAAATTGAAATAACAGAGGTGAGGAACACTTATTGATTCATATTACAACACAAGAATTCCACATTCAATTCTTCAGAACCATTAATAACACACCAAACAGTCCATTCCCCAGGCTTGAAGCAGTCTTTGATTATAGAAAATATCAAATATACAGTGCGAGTCTCTCTTGGAGTACATTAGCCGACCAACCCTTTTTACAATGCAGAGGGTGGTATATATACAAAAACTAGATACAAAAATATCTAGATGATGAGTTAGTAGCTCATAACTTCTTTACCAACTCCTAAGGAGCGGTTGATGAGAAAGTAAATGCTGAAATAAAGACAAATGTAACAATTGTTCTTTTCTGTCAGCGAATGTTGACCTTTGAGTTCATTCGAGTCGGCTGGACTGCGCTTTCAAAAATCCACGCTCTTAGGCTTGCCGTCCTAGCTCTTTTCTTCGTGACTGCTCCAACCTACTCTGTGTCCTCCTTAACTGCCCTGTCCGGTGCTTGCTGCTAACCTGTAGCTGACAGAGATTTTGAAATAAACAAAAAGGGGAAAAACCTGAAATTACCTAGGCAAAATGGCCAGCATTTCCTGCCACCAATCCTCGGGAGGTAACTAATGCTTTTGTATTTTGGCAAGTGTCTCATTGGCCTCTGTATACTTGTAATAGTTCGGCGGCATCTCAAACAGATGGTTAACTTCATGTTCCATGTAAAATAAGTTCTCCAGCCTGTCATAGAGAGTCTGTCCTGAAGGAGGTCCTGCTTGTGCTAGAGAACTTGATGCAACAATAAGATGATTTGTGACATAATTATTGAGCCTAGTTGCATATTGGTCACATGTCAATAACTTTCTAGCGCTGGTCAGTAGATTGGGCAATCCTTTACTCTATAGTTCTGCAAGATTTATTTCAAAATTGTCTACATCCCTTTGTATTTCCCGACATCTTGCTTTTAGAGTTTGCATAAAGCTTCTCAATGTGAGTACCCTCTTTGCTGTCAATATGGCATCTGTTTTGTTCATGATATGTAGTGCTGCCATCTCTTCCTTAATCTGATGATTTAGAAAATTGATCATTCCGTTGGCCTGCTCAGGCATGTTTCCCAATGCTGCTTTGGCTCTCTGAGTTTCAAACTGAGCAAGGTCAATTAGTTCTACCTATTCATACATTGCCTGAATTGACCTCCATTGGTTGGTGATTGACTGATTAATTTTGGCCCATAGAATCTTCTTTATTTCAGCCAAGGTTTTGTCCAATGACAACTCTTTCTCCAAGGTTTTAACTTTGTCCTTCAGGGCCTTAATTTTCCTTGTCTGCTCAACCACTGTCATCTTAGACTTATCATATTTTTCTTCCAGTTTGGCCAGCTTTTCTTTGGCCTCTTTTATCTCTGTTGCTTGCAGCTCTAGCTCCTTGACAGCTTTTGTCAATTCATCCATGCTCATGCTAGAGTCAGGAGCTGTTGTTGTTGCCGCTGTAGCATCTGTAGCTGTTGTGGTTGCCGGAATAATTGGAGGGGTCACTGCTGCTGGTGCAGGAGGAACAGCAACAACAGTTGGAACTGTTTGAGGTGGCTGGGAGGTCGACTCTCCCTGCTTTTCTTGTAGTGCTCTCTCCAATTCTCCTTCCATCTCAATTACTCTCTCGTTCAATTGCATCAGCAAATCCAATGTATCCTCAACTTCTTTCTCTTTGACCAGTTCTCCTGTTTGAGGGTGCTCAGTAGGAAGCAACCTCAATCGCTTTTTTAATGCAACAATATCATCATCTTTCTTCTTCATAAGGGCCCTCACACCCTTAGGATCCTTAGGATCATGTCCTAAGTCAATAATAATTTCCTCCAATGTTTTAATTCTGTTGTCTTTGGCTATGGAGGACATTCTTTCCAAGTCAAGTTGAGTGTTTGTATTCTTTAAAGATTCCTTCAACTCATGGGCCAATGTGGCATTCTCTGCAAGGGTGGCATAAACCATCTCCCCTGTTTGCTTATGTAACTCTATTTGATCCATAGGGTGAATGTCCTTGGCCAGGACCTCTAACCTTGTCTTAACAAAGTCTACAGCTAACTGTGGCTGTTGAACCTTGGGCTTGAAGTGGCTAAGAACCATCTTTTCTTGCTTGATATCATATGCTGCCATCAACCTATCCTGCTTGGCAGGTGTTGCCTTAAGAAATTAGTCATATAATTGCACTCTTAATAGCTCATTTTGAGCTTTGATTTCTTTGAAGCTGGCTTTGATGCTAGCTGGTCTCCTGCCTTGTTGTGTGGAGGAAGACACCTCCATGTCATGCTGTCTGTCTTGCTCTTGCTGAAAGGAGCTTGTAGGTGTATGCTGGCTTGCTTCCCTTCTCGGGCTTTCTATGACCTCTTCACTGACCTCCTCCTCAATTGGAGGATCAACTCTTTGCCTCTTAGCTTTGGGCTGCTGTGTAGACCCACTAGCAGGTGTGGAGTCTTCTCGGTCTCGTTTTCTGCCTCTTTCTTCATTGACAGGAGTCTGTAAAACTGGAATTTGGGGTGCTTGTGTTTGTTGTGGAGGGGCCTATTCTTGGGAGTATTCCATTGAAGTGATAGGCTGTTCTGTGACCATTTCTTGCTCTGTCTCCATTGGCTCTTTACCTTTAGCTGTACCTGTTGCTGATGTAGATGCTCCTTGGGTAACTTGTAGAGCTGGAGCTGTAGATGTGCCCTCTTCAACTTGGTATGGCAGCTTGAAAGTTACCTGGTCAGTAGAATCCAAGTCAAGAGATTTTTCAAGATCTTTAGCAGTTTTCTCCAAAATTTCCTCCTGAGTGAATTCTTCAACTAAAGTGCCTTGTGCCCACGCATCTTAATTAGCATATTTTTCAATGTGTGGGATTTTGCAGTGTTCATAGGGTGTCAATCTATATTTGACTCTTCTGGCATTAATAAAGCCAAGTGGGTCATAAGGGACCCACCAGAAACTTCTTTTCAACTTAAGTTGATCCTTGAGTATCAGGTCAGCATCTTGCCAACCTTCCTTCTTGTTCATGATGAAGGGGCCTAGGTGGTCTTTAAATTTAAATTGAGCCTTCTTCTTGGTGCTTTGAAAATGAGTCAAATCTGAATTGATAAGCTGCCTGTAGTATTCCAAGGCAAACATCCTCATTGGTACATATCTTGGGACCCTGTAAGGACAAAGCTCACAGCCATAGATTCTGATGACAATGTGAGCCTGGTATAGGTACCAATCACCTAATTTGTAGTTGTTAGATAGCTGCAATATCTTCTCCATCTCATAAGTTATTATGGGAGGGGGAGCTTTCATTAAGAGGCAGGAGACTGGATAAACAAACTGGTCAATGAACTCACAGTATGAGTAAGGAGAATGCTGGACTTGATGGAATACTGATGATCAGAGGACAACAGATCTCCTTGCTCCCTTTGAATCCAATTTCTTGATGGGACACTGGAAGCTTTCAGACTGATAATACATGAACAAATGATAGATGTATGAGGAATATTTGAAAACTCCCTGCCTATCTAGCTTAATGAGCTGGTCATGGATTTTATTTGCTATGAACTTGGCATAATTATACTTGACAGCAGGAGGCTGTCCGTGGCTGAATGAAGACAACAGAACCAACACTGTCTCATCTACATGTTCACTTGTTGTGAAGCCTAACACATAGGATATCATGTCTACAAGTAGCTTTCCTACCTCATTGAAATGGTCATAAAGGAATGGGGGTGGTTCCTTAGGTTGGCAATCTGCCCTGATGAATGTCTTAACAATTCTTTCAATCTTGGGGCCAGGGAGCCAAGAGGCTTCTTCCAGTAAGTTATTCATGGAGAAGGGAAATAGTATCTGAGTCTGCTTGAAATTCAACATCTGGTTGATGGAATCAGGAGTGATGTAGAAAAGTATGGTCCCAGATGGAGACTTAACAACCCTATGACTTGGCTCATAGTTTGCAGCACACAGGTGAATAATTTCAAGAAAAATATTGACAGAGGGGAGGAAATAATGTGGCAAATTGGACTCCCATATGCCATACATGTTAGTGTTGTTTATAAAGCTGTTTCTTAGCTGATAATAGGTATGCAAATGATTTCTGTTTGCAACCATGTCTTGAATAAGATAATCTGTGTAAGCCAAGGCCATTGACTCAAGCTCTTTACTTGGTGGGTTCATGGGAGTGATGTTTAGAGCAGATGGAGTGGCCATTATGCAGCTTTTGAATGCTTGAGCTGAAAGGAGGACTAATGCAACAACTGGCTAACAAACTTGCTTGCAAAAACTAGCAGAAGTAGGTGGAACTGAACTCAAATGCAACAGTAGCTTGACTGCTTGGGAGCTTATACTGTGAGAGACCAACTTTGCGGAGTTTTGGGTCAACTTCCCTTCTCTTAGTGAATTCTCTGGAGCTAGAGACTGTGAGGAACAAATGCAAAGGGGCCGAGGACAATTATAGTTTCAGTGGATTGACTTAAATAGTGGAATAAGGTAAAATAGGGCAATGCTGAGCTGCTGCGAGATTTTTCCTGGAGGCCGAGCTCTAAACGGAACTCGCCAGTGAAATTGTAAATGGGCACAAGGTTTACGAGGCTTTTTCTGAAGTGAAGGGTTTCCAGTGGTTTTGAATGAAGATTTAAGTGCGGCAGAGCTGCCAATTGGGGAAATCTGCAGGCTTACAGTATGTGCAGTGGATAAAATGAAGAACAGGAGCGAAAAAAGGGGAAGATATGACAAATACCTGGTTCAAACAGCACCGAGAGTGGACGAGCTGGAGCGAAGGTAGGCTATGAAGCCGAATTTGCAGGCCGCGACAGCTCAGCTGGACGTTTTTAGCTTTGGGAATGCAGAGAGTAACAAGGAAGAACCAGTACTTAACCAACGGGTCAATAGAAATGAAAAAACAACGGTCATTCGCAAGATTTTATGCAAAAATAGTTATTTGGCGCTTTTGGCGCTTTTCCCGAATGACGTCAGCATGATGGCCTTGGCGGGTCCCGGGTACTGACGGGTGATGAGGCAGCTGACACGGTGGTAGGGTGAGGGGAGGTGAGGGATGAGGTGGCGGGAAACATGGTACAGTAGCGGGGCGCAGGAAGGTGACGCGTGGTGAAACGTGGCGCTGATGTCATGCAGGCGAGGGCGGTATCTGGGTTTTGTCGCACCGCTTTAGCGCTTGGGTGGTTTGGGAGGAGGGGACTCCGCCACAACTGAGGAGGTGACGCGTGGCGGGAGTATGACGGGAAAACCACCGATCTCCCGGACGCTAACCCTCGGCATGTCAGGGCATGAAAACACCCGCCCACTGTAGATCTTGGGCGCGCCAGATCTGACGGCCGACAAGACAGCTAACACCGCGGAAGGTTAAGGAGGGGGCCCGCAGCACTTTATTGTTAATTGTTTAATCCGGTGGGGGTAGGGAAACCTTAGTAAAGTGGGTTTTTGGGTTATATACAAGCGGGGTTAAATATTTACAAGGGTGGAAAATGAGTTTTATGGGGTTAGGATTTTAAAGGGAATGGTTATTAGTCTGACCAGATGTCAGACCAACTTCGGGTTAGGACAGAAAGGTTAATCGGAGTCCCCAATGGACTACTATTTCTCGGGCTTAAAAACATATGGCTATAATGCCAAGCAGGGGGTTATTTAATATTTCTTTTTTTTGGGGGATTTCATATAATTTTAGTAGTAAATGTGGATGGGGAAATAATTAGGGAACTACATAGTAGAATTAGGAGTTAATGTGAGTTTATGAGGTGAAAGTAGAGCAGACGGATAAGTTTCAAAAGTAAAACTTAGACATAGGGGTAAATGAGAGTGAGAAGTGATTTTACACAAGAAATGTGGCTTCTTTTCATTGAAGAAAGCCAACATTTACCTTGATGCTTTAGAGAAATGAAGTAAGACTAGGACTTGTCGGGTAGATCCCAAGGTCCTTTAGGGGGATGTTAGTAAGAGACTTTTTAGGGGGAGTGAAGGGAAATTAGACATGCTTCCATAATTCTGCCACCAAAACACTGCTTTGCTACCTCTGTCACTGATGAGATGAGCTTTCTTTGTCAAGGCCAAGACTGAAGATGATCTTGCTTCTACAACCCCAAGCTACCTACCCAGCCTAATACACCTAGCATTTTTGTTACTTCAGGAAGGGCGCACTTAGACTTGCAAACCCTGATTGCTTCTTTCTTTTTAACAACCCTCCTATCTAAAAACTACCCTTATTTCTTCCAAGGGCCCAGATTAAGCAGTTGGGTGCCTTGATTCTCTACCTAGCTACTAATCTGCCAAGCTTAAACTGTTTGGACAGATTTTCCTTCTCTATTCTACAACATCAATTTAAACCTAGGGAAGCCAAGCTTAGGCTATTTGGCCTTCCCTTAACTGAGAAATCTTTCAAAAATGGAACTTTTGCAGCATGAAAAAGATGAACATTTTTGGCACTTCCACTGTCAATCATGAAATATGAAACCTATTGCAATAGGAGGCTAACAGGTTCCACTTCCTCAACTGACACATAGAGCGTTGAATCATATCATAGTAACTTCTTGTCACATGTTTACCCTGGATGGTCGGTTACTTAGGTAGATGTGGGAGGAGGCTGTTACAGTTAACTTGTATTAAGTATTGAAATTTGATATTCATTTTTATTTATTAAAAAAAAAAAAATTTGTTATATACTTTCAGTACTCTTTAATTTAAGTGTATAATTATAGTTTTAAAAATTTAGATATTTTATTTTTTTCGAAATTAATCAAACCATTTATATAAAAAAAAAAAAAAAAAAAATTAATAAAAATATTATTTGAAAATACTTAAATTAGAAAAGCTTTCCACATGTACATCAAATATACATTGTTCCCATTCAACCCAGTGGAGCCTTCCCACCTGGGGAGGGAATAGACGATAAAAGTTGAGCGCTACAGAAGCAACAATCTTTTGATTTGACCTACCTCTGCTTACCCTTAACACGTAGGAACAATCTTTTGATTTGACCTACCTGCTGCAACAACTAGACAGAGCCACGAGAGAGAGAGACATGCATGGTTGGTTCATATACATTGATGTGCGACCTCTTGATTTGATTGTGGGTAGAACAATCCAGGGCGGGATCTATAAGGCCGCCATCGACTCACTCATTCTGATGCCCAACACCCAATAAGCATCAAGGATAGCACACTCGACTGTCAAGGAGAGGGAAATTGTCATTCAATCTATCAGGAATGACGTATATGAGAAAGTGTCATTCAATATCTCACGTCGATTCTGGTATGACACATATCCATGCATTCATTCGTTATATACGTAATTACGCCAACCAACCACTATGGCTGATTTGGAAGGGATGGCTCGCTTTCTTTCTAGCTAACTAATTGACTGATAGGAACTTCAATGGCAGAGGTTTTAGCAAAATACACTATTCGTTTTGTCATTTTAGGATGCGCAAGTAGGCTCGATTGATAAGGAGAGGAACTTTAGTTTCTCGACTCATAAGGAGAGGATGCACAAGCAGGCTCGACCGCTAGGGAGAGGAGACGAAGGTTTTGATAAGTAAGAGTTCAAATTCTAGGTCTAGTTTGAGGTTCTAGGGTTGGTTTCAATGAGCTGCTATGGGTAATGCCAACTAATATGTTAGGGAATGAGTGGTCGACCTTATGAAGGTTTGAAAGCTGAAAGGCCAACCAAATCGAGTGTAGGGTGGATATAGAAAAGTATAGTACCAGTAAGACGTCAGTAGGACTGACCAAAAAGAGTGTAGGGTGAACCCTGACATGATGCTCTAAAGGAAGAGGGAAGTGTAATCAGAGAGAACATTCGGTGAACATCCCGCTTCGCCAGGGATCCCAGATGAAGTAACCCTAAGAGAGCCACCGACTCCAACTATCGCCCATGTACGATCTATATTAGATCTAACCAACTACCCACTCTACCTTCTCTACGTTCTTGATAGCCCATCTTTCTTTGCCTCTGTAGAGTTTTTCAGCGGCATGTTTCGGTCCTATTCCCCATTACTGAGAAAAAGTAAGCCACCGGTTCGAGTAAAAGATACTATCATTACCACCTAGACGATTAAACATCCAACCCATAATTGCAACGACCCAATTGCAAGAGCGGAGCTCTACCAACTAAGCTATATCCCCTGTACTTGGACCAAGTGGTCTGCACATCCATAAGATAAGGTACCCCACGACCGGTTCCACCAAAGCCATTGACGACCCTCATCCAATCACCTAAACTATAATTAACAAAACACATATACTTTAAATATTATATAATTTAATATTTAATATTTTGAATAGTTTTTATCCTCTATTAACTTTTTTGATTTTTAAAAATGAATATATACTATTATGTTTGTGAAAGTGTCTATAATACTAAAATTAGAGTAATCACTACTTGAAAACTTAAATTCAATGAAATAAGTTGAAAATCATAAATTTAAAGCATATTTTCCCATGGGAATAGGTTGAGCTGTAACTAAGAAATTCACTTTGATTTTTAAGCAAATGTATACCATTTTGTTTATAATATAACCTTCCTTTGGACGAGTGAGAAAGGATGGCTTACCCAGAGTAGGAAAGTGACCAAGGATGACTCATCGAAGTTAGAGGATTGTGTGTATTATATAACTTTTATGTGGAAGATGAAGTATGACTTATGCAAGGTAGTGAATTTTTCCATGAAAACCATTATATAGTTTGGTTTTGAAAATATTGTAATCAGGTTTGCAGGTGTAAAATGTTCATTATATTATTAGAATAATTACTATTTAAATATTTAAAAGAAAAAAAATTAAACTAAATAAGTTAAAAATAATAATTTTTAATTATACATGTTTGCTCAGAGCATTAATCATCCTATGAAAATTTAAAAGAGAAGGGATTCGATGAAATAAGTTAAGAATGAGTAATTTTATATTATATATTTATCCATATCCCATGGAAACCCGTGTCGCTAAGAGATGTTTGCAAAAATCGAGATAAATGGGTTTTGAAGGTAATGTTAGTATTAAAAATTAAAATTTAATTAAAAATTTAAATTATTAATTCGAAAATAATGTTATATGAAGTGATTTTTTGGACTTTATATACAATCTTTTTAGAAATTTAGTTTAACTTAAAGTCACTTAATTTGAAGGTTTTTAAGATATGGTTTTTTAAGGTATGTTTTCAATAAATATATATATATATATATATATATATATATATATATATATATTAAAATTATAATTAAAAAATAGAATTTAAAAAAAATTATATTATTAAATTTTAAAAAATAAAATATAAAATATTTGTGGACATATATTTCCAAATTTATTAGTCACCGTGTAAAAGTGATTTCTGAACCAAAAAAAAACAAAAACAAAAAACTGTGTGATAGAGGTAAAATGTTTGATATTTTTAGTGAGTACTTCACAGGCAAGTAGCAATAAATATAGGTGAATAGTAAAAGATCTAACCAATAAATAAGTAAAGAATATGTCAAGAGAGATTAGGAAAAATAATAAAATAAATAGAAAATAAAAATTTTAATTAAATGAAAAAAGAAGAATCAAAGGAATAATGGGAATAAAATGTTGGAATTAAGAAGAGTAATTATAAATCTTAATTTAAAACTATTATTATTAGGGTAATTATTATAATCTTAATTTATTATTACTAGGGTAAATTAATAATTTATTTGTTTTTTAATTAGTTTTATATTAAAATTTATAATTATTTTTCTAATTCCAAAATTTCTCTTTTTCTACTTATTTTATTATTTTTCCCAACATGAGCATCTTGCTTATTTATTTATTGGTTACTCTTCACCTATGTTTATTGCTTCTTGTCTCCTATGATGGTTGAAGTATTCATGAGAAGTCTCTTCAGCATCTTCCTTATTTATTTATTGGTTACCCTTTCACCTCTTTATCACACAAAATTTATTGAAGAAATGGCTTCTACACCATAAAAATTTTAGTGTTTGTGTATAAATTTTAAACAAATCTCTAAACATTTAAAATTACATAAATATAAAATATTTTGAATTTCAAATATATAAGTAAATATATATGTAATCAAATCTTAGGCTTGGAGTATGTCTTAAAATTACTTTTGCTTGGCTAAGAGCTTGTTTTCTTCTGACATAAGGAACAAGTTAATGGCCCAAGCTCAGAGAAATACGTGGAAGAAAGGAAATCCTGCCCTCTTATGAACCACCATTGAGAAATTCTAAATGATGTAGTTTTCCTTGAACAATGATAATGAATCAATCTGTGTTCAAATAGAAAATCTAATAATAATTGTTCTCACTAGAGAGTATAAATTTAGCCGTAGTCTAACTAGCCGGAGGAATTGCCCGGAAAGTTATGGAAATTCCAGTGATATTTAGAGAACATCTGGCAAGGATTTTTGTAAATCCAAGTTATAGTTGTTAAACTTCATAATTTTAGGTGTCCTAGAGGTTTTTGATGGTGCTGAATCCATTTCCACCATCAAAAACACGATTCAAACACTGCCTCTACAAGATTCTTTGAATTTGTTTTGCCCGAATTCTAGCCAATTTTGACCATTTAGGCAATTCCTCTGCCTTAGTGGACGACTCCATAAATTTATATGCATGTGTATCCAATTCCCAATTTCCACCCTTCGAAACACAACTACTTAGCCACCTTAGTAACTTCAACCCTTGAAGGAAGAAATATCTCTAAAAACAAATTGAATAATAATTTTAAAATTTGATTTCTAAAATTTGAATATATTTTTTTAACCATATATTTTAAATACTTAAAAATAAAAATAAATATAAATATATTACAAGACCAAATTCCAACTAAAAAGTCCCACTAAAAAGGCACTGCATCGCTACGTAACACATTTAACCATGTGCGGAGGTTGGAACAAGACTGCCACAACACATTTAACAAGGTGCGGGGGTTGGACCAACATTGCCACGTGCTAACGAACTGCACGAGTTGAATGATAAAGTTGGTCAAATACCACGTAGTCAATAAGTTTCACTTTCGATTTCAATGTGGTGCAACAGGGTTATTTCTGGACATGACATCTAGATTTGGTGGTGCAACAGGGTTATTTCTGAACATTGTATTTAGATTTGGTGACACGATATTTTGAAAAACCTCTCAATATTTAAATTAATTTTTCCAATTTCAAACCAAACCCAAAAATAAAAATGGTCTCTTTGTCAGATTGCAGCTTCAGGTTCCGAGGCTTATGCGCTGCCGTATTTTCGGGCGTCGGACGGAGCTGTTCAGCGTCGCATGCCCATCTGCCGCCGTCAGCGCAGACGCGAGGTTCAGCCTGCCGTCGCGGGCCAGCTGTCAAAGTCCACCTCAGCTCTGCTTCGCTATAACTAGAACGGGATTTTTAGTTTCCCTTCCCCGCTCCCTTCTCACTCTTTCGTTGAGCTCAGCATACGCTTTTCAGTTCGTCTTGCTTTGACGAAAGGATTACATGGCTCCCAGAGATCTGGAAGGCGATGGCAGTAAGAAAAGTCTAGTTGATGGCAATGCCAATGCCCCAGAGGAAATCCATTACATTGGCGTCAGAAAACGTAAGTGGGGCCGTTACGCAGCTGAGATACGAGATCCCCTCAGGAAATGTCGCGTTTGGCTGGGCACCTGGGACACCGCCGAAGAGGCAGCCAAGGAATATGACAGAGCCGCCAAAGTTCTGAAAGCACCAAATGCCAAAATCAACTTCCCCTCTCCTGACAATATCCGATGCGGCACGCAGGGCCAAAGCGCCGCGCTCCACAGATGGACAACCATTCATCAAGTATCCGCCTCAGCAACAACAACAAGCGTTCCCGTCCCTCCGCTTATTCCCGCGGTTCGAAAGCTTAATCTTCACAAGAAAATCAATAATAAGCCTGAAAAGGAGAAGCCCTGGACACAAACTTTCCTGAGTGGTGGAGTGGGAATGCAAAAAGTGGGCAATGAAAGGGTGACAACTAATAATTCTAACCAAATCCCTCAGCGTAACCCTACTTCTTCATTCAATCTTGTCGACTACCGTGTGGATCTTGTGCAGCAGCCACCTGTGGCGGTGGCGGTGACTTTGTTCGGGAGGAATGTGGGGACTCAGATCAACCCACATCAAGGCCATGAGTTGGTAGGAGCAGCCCCAGGGTCGAAGAATCTACTTCATGCAACCTCTTATTGTGATTACTTTTCCACCTCTAGAGCGATGGACACCCAACTTCTTCCTCTTGATGTCAAGAAAGCCACTATGCGGTCCCTCGATCAGAATCTCCCTCTTCTTCCTTCTGAAGTCAAGAAGGCGACTATGCAGTCCCTCGATCTGAATCTCCCAACAGAAGAAGATGATCTCCCTCTTCTTCCCCTGAAGTCAAGAAGGCGACTATGCTTATGCAGTCCCTCGATCTGAATCTCCCAACAGAAGAAGATGATCTCCCTTTTCTTCCTCCTGAAGTCAAGAAGGCGACTACTCCCTCTTCTTCCTCCTGAAGTCAAGAAGGCGACTATGCAGTCCCTCGATCTGAATCTCCCAACAAAAGAAGATGATGAAGACACGCAACTCTCTGTCTTGCTTCCTGCGATGAAAACACGTTTCCAATTGTGGTGGCAACAATTTATTATTTGTTCTTTTATGTCACAACTTTGTGGACGAATCAAGAGTTTGACGCGAGCACAAGATCCAACAACAAATGGTACCCAAAAAGGATTTGGGTTTTGCTAAATTGAATTTACAAAAGGAGCACTTTGTGCCTTACAACTTCTCAACAAATTAGTTTGGAGGCCCATAAGTTAGTGGCATGAATTCTATTTTGTTTTTATGAAATACGCTAAGCATCTCCAACATGTTTTGATTTGTTGACCTTTCGTAGCTTGCAATGTTTGTGGAACAATCGTCTGTTGATTGTTCACTATTTTTACCATTTGTATTTTTGCAAACACCAAGTGCTACTCACCATATTTGTTGAATTGTTGTACTACATCTTGCTATTTTCCATTCATAGTGGCAAATATTGTAGTCACTTTGGTGGGATTTTCCTTTTTTTCTTAAACAAATCTATATTTGGATTACATCTAACTAACTACAAAAATTCGTTCACTTTAAAAATTTATATAAAAAATTAAATACTATTGGTACTTGAGAGTGGTCATTGTTGCATTATTGTCAAGTACACATTTTCATGCCTATTGAATTGAAGCTATCACCATGGGTGTGTAGATCTCAATAGTGCAGTGCACCTTTGTTTTAAGTTGGATGAGAGGTAAAAAAAAACAATTTATCTTCATTTAATTGGAAAAGTTTCCTATTGTAGTTTTCTAGATTGTGAAGGATGAAGCATGTGTTTATGGAGTTTGGTTACATATGGGTTAGGAGAACTTGAACTTGCACTCTATTACTACAAAATCTATATAAAGATGATTTACTATTGGTGGTTGAGAGTGATCATTGTTGCATTATTGTCAAGCACACATTTGCATGCCTATTGAACTGTGGTTATTACCATGGCTTGTAGTGCCCATCAGTGCATTACACCTTTGTTTTGAATTGGAGGGGAGGTAAAAAAAAATTCAAATTATCTTCATTTAATTGGAAAAGTTTCTTATTATAGTTTTCTAGATAGTGAAGGATAAAGCGAGTCTTATGGAGATTAGTTACATACGGGTTAGGAGAACTTGAACTTTCACTCTATTATAATAACCCAAATAAAAGTGAAAACAATAGGAATGAAGAAATAGATCTGCGTGAAGGATGGTACCAGTCCAAGCCAAGTTTATTGTTCAACGATACGAGTAGACTTTAACCATTATCTCCACTGGGTGAATTTTAACCACACAAACAAAACCAACTTCTCTTGTTTTTCTCTCAAGCTCAACATTAATGCCTAAGAGGGTCATACCTCACCAAAGCAGTACTCCAAGCATGGGCCATACCTCACTTGCCCAAAACTTGTAACATGGGCATGTTTTATCATTTTTACAAGGAAGGTTGATTGTGTTGAATTGTGTAGCTTGGGAGGTACTCCAAGCCTGAGTGTTCAGGTTTTGGAGGGCGAAGCACCACAAGGGAAACTTGTGGGCTTGGAACCCAAGTATGGGGTTTTAGCACCCACTGAGATTTGGGATAGAACATTGATGGATTTACATCATGTGATAGATGGTGATGATAGTGCTAGGAAAGATGATTCCAACACAATGAAAATCGTATGAATTCGAGCTTTCATTAGAGAGATATTAAGTTTTGAAGTTGAAAAACTAATTTCATTGTCAAGTAGGTCAACTTGATGTAAACACAATCCAAAATAAGTGTCACTTCGAATGTGATGTTTTGAAGCCCTTGTATTTGGTATAAATATAAGGTGATGTGAGTTTTATTTCACTCATCCAAAAGATAAATACAAGGCAACGTAGAAGGAGATAACTCTCTGATTTGGCCGAAGCAAGGAAAGGGACAGATCAATGAAGGAAAGGACTATTTAGGGTCATCGTGTGGAGGCCAAGTTGTTATTTGGAGGGTTGAGGAGCCTCCCTAGAGGGATGAAGAAGAGGAGGTCTATTCTGGACTATTTGTGAAGCTTTTAGTGGTTGTAATTACCTCTGTTTGGGCAGCGTAAGCTATAGGTTTCTGTGTAGGACGGCCTAGCCCTAAATATAGAGTTGTTGGGTGAGTATTGGGTTGGTTTTAGCCCTATAATCCATCATTTGATAGAAACAAGGAAGGGAGACTATGCGGCAGCTGTAGAGGCTTTTTGAGGGTGATTGAGTGGGTTGACAAGTGGCTATTGGAAGCCCTAACGAGGTAGCCTTGTCATAGTCGTTCCCCAATGTTTGAAACAACAGTCAGAAGATGTGCTTGACTCAGTTTTTCCTTGTATTGGATAAAATTGGATGGGATACCTGTTGTAGCCTGTTGGAGCCAATTAGAGGAAATTATGAGGTGGTGTAATGTCTTCCTAGGAGCAGATTCAACCGTGAAGTATTGGGTGTCATAGAGCTGGTTGGAGAGAAACAAGTTGGCTACTCAAAGTAGCCCTAGACGAGCTATCTTGAAGGATGAAGAGCAGCTGAAGGTTGGGTTAAGGACAGTGCCAAAGTGCAACACTTTGATGGACTAAATTTGTTGCTAGCATGGTAGATTGAAGCTCAGGAATTGTCCAACCCAAAGAGAAGTTGATGAGCCCATGTTCATTATAGCAGACGTGACTTGCAACAGTGATAGGAGGCAGCCCTCTTAGAGTCTCGATCTGTAGTGGCCTTGATGGACTAAGGCACTACTAGTGAGCAATACGGGAACCAAGCACTGGTAGGACAAGATACGACATCAAAGTTGTGCAATGAAGTTTGTCATTGTATCTTGTAACCATAGACTATTGTATTTATTAGATTTAGATTAATATAACGAAGATTGGTGATTGTACATTATTGTACAATTTTGTTTAAAACTGTGTATATTGTGCATATATGAGTTACTGCTTTATATTTCTTTTGTGCAAAGTAGTTTATGGTTGAGATTCTTGGTATGGTAGTGTTAGTGATTTTAGGATTCTATCCTAGACCCAAGATCGTGGAAATTCAACAGATTAATGCCTTGACATATAGTTAAAAGTAAGAGGAAAATTACCACATCGTAGTTGTCCAATACTCATCATGGACATGTTTTGTCATTCAAAGAAGCATCATTGTACACAACAACTCATGGCTACTGAACAAAACTGTAGATTAATTATTCTAAGTTTTGGAGTTTACAGGGCATAATCTTTGAAAATTGATATTGAAACTAGTGGATATGTGTTAAAATTAAAAGTTAAAGTTATATAATTTGGATAATTTAGGTGTTTAGAAAGTTTATAAATGTATTTTAAACAATTAAAAATCACAATTTTGCTCCATAAGATTGTGTGAAAATGTTGAATCCCACCAATATGGCATAGTCGCACTGACCACAATCTTAGTGCGAGGCAAGAAGGTCATAACATGTTGTAGATTCAATTTTTTGTCTAAATCTTTAAATTTTTCTTATGAGTTGTATTGACTCGACTAGTAAAAACAACACTGGGAAAGATCCTTCATTTTTTCATTGCAACTTTCCTAATTTTCCCAAATTTTTATTCCTTCAGTGTACCTTAAGAGAAAGAGGTTGTACAAACCACTAGGTATCAGAAGCATGTTAAATGAAAAAAAAACACATAAGAATAAGCACAACTATTTTTTTCTTTTTTTCTAAATTATACCTACACAAATCATACAGACGGTTCAATCTTCTGCGAGAGTCTCATTAGATGAAATGACAGATATTGGAGAATTCAAACCCACAAAATCTACCTTTCATTCCTTCTTTTCAAGGGATAAGTCCTATGAATTCTATGTTAAGTTTGGTAGATACCACCTGTACATATCTTATGCATGCCCTTGGGCATCGAAATATTATTCCTTCGTGAAGTTGAAGGGACTGGAGGGTCATATAGGTGTAATGGTACCTTTTTTTTAAATTTATCCATCTTTAAATATGCTTGTTGAGTAATGTATTACTTTATGAATTTACTTTTCAATAATTATTATTGAGTAATTAGTAAAACTAAAATGGGAAATGGAAAAAGAGGGCGATAATCACTTTGGTTGGACATTCCCAACATCTAAAGATGAATATCCTAGGGTAGATTCATATAAATTGAATGGATCCAAAACTATACGAGAATTTTATGAGCTTTCCAATAGCAATTACAATGAAAAATACACTATCTAGGTATAAGCAGCTCCTCAACATCCTTTCCGTACATTTTTGGAAAATCTTGTTAGTTGTAATCTTCTATGTTGACAATTATATATGTCTGGATTTTTTTTATGCATTCGTATAACTGAAATATACAGGTAATATGAGATAAAAAGAAAAAAACAATTGTCAACATTGGAAGATCTGAGATCACCTGAATGCTGAACTCAAAGTTTAATGATGCAATAAAATATCCATAGGTGGACCTATATCCACCTCATTTGCAATCCGAGATTGACGAGGTTAATGACTTGGTATATAATGCAATCAATAACAGAGTTTATAGATGTGGCTTGCCAAGAAGCAAGAACCTTACGAACAAGTTAATTTGATTTTAGAATAAATCTTTTATGTTAAAAGATTTATTATTATTATTATTAACAATATGTTTATACATGTTCCACTCCTTACCTATGCTATTGCTACTTAATTATATAAGATCCATTTATTTTTGTGCAATTCATGCCCATGGATTTGGAGTTTATTTAGTGAATTTTCCTATCGAGCAAAGGTTCAGTTTTCTCGATGTACATTTCCTAGAACTTCATATTCCTATATTTTATTATTATATTGTGTGGAAGTTCCAAAAATATTTTTAGAATGTGCCCGTGCCAACCTTACTTACTCATTTTGTGTTGACTAGTCAATCCTTCTTAGAGTTGGTTCTCAAAGGTCTCACTTGAGTTAGCTCTACATATGCATGTAGGAAATTTCTTTCTTCCAGCTTAGGTGAGGAACAATCTTTGTGTCTAGCTAAATGATGAGCTCATATTCACTAGAAGCTAATGAACATAGTTGTGTTACCTGTATTTATTTGCATTATGCACTTTGTTAACAACAAGAAATTTACATTGAAGGCAATTTGAACCTTTTGATATTTTATGAGATCTAAAAAGATTTGATAATTTAATAGGAGCATAAAAAAGAGGAATAATTTCTTCTTGGAAAGAAACCATTGCCCCAATACTGATATAGTAGATCAGAAAATGTTACATAATAAAGGCATCATGTTGAAGGTTAGCAAACAGAGTAAATTTGTCCACATGGCATGTTTATCAAATCAACAGTATTTGGATGATCTAGGAGGATCTCGTAAGATCCGTTATACAGGTTCAGTTTTTTTGTCAGCATTCAGTTTGGTGTAGTCAACATTCGGTCTGGTATCGTCATCTTTGACAGTGATGTTTATGGTTCAGGTTGTCTGGTAATGTATATGGTTTTCATGGTGATATGGTTTGATACCTGGTTGTCGACATGTGATTGTCGTCCACCTCATAGGATTTGGTCGTCAACATGCGATTGTCGTCCGCCTTGTAGAATTTGGTTGTCGACATGTGATTGACATCCACCTCGCAAGATTTGGTTGTCGACATGTTGATTGTCGTCAATCCGCCAGGATATGGTTTGTCGTCATGTGGGTTTGAAAGTCACTTTGTGACAATTAATATAAAAATGATTGTCTTTAGAACAAAAATGATGTTAAGATTAAAACCCTAAACCTAAGACACTATGTAAATAAACCTAGCCCTAAGAGCTATGGTAGAAAACATCAAACCTAAGTCCTAGCCTTAAAAAGCTATGATACAAATCAAATGTAAACCATGAAACCTAAGCTTCAAACCCTAACACTAAAACCCTAACCTAAACCATTACAAAATATATTGAAAAAGGTAGTAAAAATACACTAAAATACATTTTCCCTAAGTCTAAACCTTATGTTATCAACTCTTGGCCTATATAACACATTGAAAAAACATTGTAATACAACCCACAGTCTTAACTGTAGCAAAACCACGTGGGAGAAAACTGTGGGGACTGTAACCATGTGAACAGGAGAAGTGTTATGGTTAACTGAGTGAGGTTCAGACCGCAGCAGCCACCATGGCGAGTTGTGACACGTGAAAAAAAGGGCGGTAACCGCAAAGTTATTATAACTGCGGCAACTAAACCATGCATCGAGAATGAAACTGTCAAGTGAAGAATGTGCCATGTGATCAGCGTGGTTACCATGCATTAGGGGTAGCCACCAGGTGTCTGACAGTGGTTAGACCCTACTGTTCACATGCTAATAGTTAACTCCCTT
This sequence comes from Pinus tabuliformis, assembly GCA_031772625.1. Taxonomy (NCBI): domain Eukaryota; kingdom Viridiplantae; phylum Streptophyta; class Pinopsida; order Pinales; family Pinaceae; genus Pinus; species Pinus tabuliformis. The sequence continues at coordinate 65,416,151 of CM062805.1, read as the reverse complement.
CGCGCTTTATCCTAACCGCTAGCATTTTTTGCATTAATCTGAAGTCTAATTTGGGTTTTTCGTTACACTTTGTTTTAAAATTAATTCAAAGGCCATGTATGGTATCCCTAGGTGGAAAACGGTGACAAGACTGAGGACACGTGAACATAATTGCAGCTCCTACTTTCAGTGTTCATGCTAATCTTGGCTGGGAAGACCTTGGATGTATCTGCAACCCTTTTAAAATCAACCTTTTTTTTTCATGAAGAAGGAGGAGTGGTTTTGAGTTTTATGTGTAGGTTCTTGTGGATATAGTCGATTTTGTTTTCAGTGTAACAGGGGCATCGAGATAGGCATTGGAAAGCTGGTTCAGAGAGCTTTCTTATGACAGTGACCAGAAGTGCCTACATGCACATTCACTTTCGTCAATTTTCTGTGTAATCAACCTCTTCGGAATCGATCCTAATAAAGCGGTCACCCATCTTGAAAGCAGACCCAAAGACATAGTCCATCAGAGACGAACTCTGTAATCAGTCTTGTTGTTTGGTATCGTTGTGTATTTATTGTTTTTACTATTGTTTTGCATCTTATTTATGTTTTCTCGTTGGTCACAAAGTGTTCTTCTCAAGCAGTTCTCACACTTTCAACACTTTAAGTTAACATTCATTTCATTGTTCGCATAATCAATTCTACTTCTGTTTTAACATATTATCATTTCAGATCATATAATTTGGTATCAGAGCAGGTTGTGTTTGTCGAATTTTTTCAGTGAATGTTAACCAGGTCAAAGTTGCAACATGGAGAAGGAATCCTTGAGCAGATTAATCTAGATATTGAAAAGTGAAGTCGTTCATATGTCAACCATGAACCATGACAGGATCTGATGCAAGTGAAATGCCAGAAACTAAGATGAGTGTTGAATAGTTTCAACAAGCATTCTTAACTATGCAACAGATGTTGGGAGAGATTTACGAAGATAAGAAGGTGAGAGATGCAACTTCTTCTTCAAAGACATCGAAGAAGGAAATAGGTAAAGGAAAGGCTGATAAAACATCTTCACCTCCATCATCTCCATCATCATCATCATCTTCTTCTTCTAGTGCAGAATCTGAAACATAAAAGAAACCTAGGAAAACATCTCTTTTGGAACTTGATGTAAAATTTGAGCTACCTATTTATGATGGCGAAATGAATCCTGGAAAGCTAGGTAACTGGATTAAGCAGTTAGAAGTGTATTGTCGTATTCATAACATTTCTGGAAATAAAATAAAAAATCAGTTAGCTACACTTAGAATGGGGGGAACATCTTTAATCTGATGGGAAAGTAAAACTCAAATAGATGTAAAGCAAAAAGTAAAAGTCATCTCTTCATGGTCTAAGTTTTTAAAAGCTCTTAGGAAGCAATTATATCCTTTAGGATACTTGCAGCAAGCTATTATTGATTGCCAGCAAGAAAGAAAGAAAGAAAGCTTATTTTACTCCAGAGTTCAGAAAGAAAGCATTTGTGCTTGGTATTTCATTGGATACACGTGAAACTTTATTAAAATACATCGACAGTTTACATTCATATTTGCAGCATACATTATTGATGTTTAATCCTCATGATTTATGAAGTGTGTGTTCAAGCCATACATATTGAATCAAGTGGAAGACCATTCAAGTTTTCACCGGAATCATCCAAAGAGTTGGAAATCAAGGATTCCAATGACAGTAAGGGGAAGAACAATTTGAAGAGAAAGAAATCATTGATAGCTCATAAGGAAATACCTACTTGTTCTCATTGCCAGAGAATCAGTCATGATGAATCTAAGTGTTGGAAACTTCATCCAAAACTTAAGCCCAAAATGTTCTTTAAATAGAAGGATGAAAAGAAGGCAATTGCAGTAGCCCAACAAGATCTAGGTTCCGATCAGGTGATGAAAGGAGGATATCTGCCATAGTTTTGACAAGTAAAACTTCTGACACTGGGTCAAGTTCGAATATTATTGCATCTTCATCAAACATAAATCCTTCAAATGAGGCTAAAAGAGTTGAATTATTTAACATAAGGATAACTTCTAAGCACACAAAAATAGATACAATGTTTGACAATGGATCACAAGGCAATTTAATATCTAAATATTTATTTAAGAATTTGGGTTTGGAGACACGTAACCATCCAAGACCTTACCCATTAGGATGGCTAAATAAAACAACTCAAATAAAAGTCACAAAACAGTGTCGATTAAGATTTTCCATTATAGCTAATTACATTGATGAAGTGGAATTAGATGTGGTTCGAGTAGACATATGTGTTGTCTTAGGAAGTCCTTATCTTTATGATCATGATGCATTATTTTATATAAGAGAACATAAATATCACCCTAAGAAAGATCAGGTTGAATTTATTGTCAGAGCACATAAAGTAAAAATCACATGAATTTAGTTGTTTCTAATCAGATGAAGCAATTAATAAGTTCAAATAAAAGATTTGTAATCATGTGTGTAAAGGAACAACATAAGAATAAACATGATGTTAGTTCAATTTATGAGTCTCAACTTAAAGATAGTTTGATAAAAAAAAGTAGAAACTTTTCCAGATCTATTTGAAACCAAACATCTTACTCATAAGTAGGGAATACAACATGAATTATAGTTGATGTGTAAATATCCTCTTACTAATGTCAGAATGAATCAATTTAGTCCAAGTTCGGAAGTTATAAGTTATAGGGATGTAGGTCAGTATTGGGTAAAGTAAGTGTTCATTTTCTCTTGTGTTGTGTCACCATTTCATGTTTCAAACAGTTTGGAAGCCTCTTTTCAAGTGGAGAGGAAGCCTATTTGTTTTCATATCAAAGCCTTTTCTAATGCAGTGTCAAAGTGTTCAATACATCTAAGGGAAACTTATGCATCAGGGAAAAGTGCTAATCAATGGAAACATCATTTAATGAACAAGGAAATAGTGATTCAAACAAATCAACAACCATTTCAATACTTTCAAAATCAAACTAAGTTGCAACAATTTTCACATTACAGTTTGAAGGGTTTATTGTAGCAATTTCACCTAGTAATTAGGAATGAGGAAAGTCTATCAAGTCAAATAGCTGATATGATGTAAAAAATATCTTTGATTGTCTTTGTCATTCTGCAATATAGATTGTTAATACATGTCAATGGTATTGAACAATATCCTGTAGAGATTATTTTCAAAGATGATTATGAATCACTAACTCATGGTATTTTGTGGAAATAAGTCAATTGCCATGTTCATAACAGGTTGTTTAACCATATTCACAAGTTGTACATACTACAGATGGATGGAACAGGTCACCCATACAAAATGTGCCATGGTCAGCATCATCAGGGTCATCACTTTCAGGTGGTTGATCGAATGTATTGGTACATCATCAGGGCAAGGTGGAAAGTAAGGGAGCTCTACCCTCATATCCTATCTGTTTAGTCAAACTTTTGCGGTCCAAAAGCTTTCAAGCGGAGAGGATTGATCCAGGACGATCTCGTCATATCAGTTATACAGGTTCATTTTCATCATCAACATTCAATCCAGTGTTGTCAACATTCAGTCTGGTGTCATCAACTTTGACAATGATGTTGATGGTTCAGGTTGTCCAGTAATGTATATGGTTTTCATGGTGATATGGTTTGATACCTGGTCTTTGACATGTGATTGTCGTCCACCTCGCAGGATTTGGTCGTCGACATGTGATTGTCGTCCACCTCGCAAGATTTGGTCATCGACATGTGATTGTCATCCACCTTGTAGGATTTGATTGTCGACATGTTGGTTTTCCTCAGTTTTCCAGGATATGGTTTTTCGTCATGTGGGGTTGAATGTCACTTTGTGACAATTGATGTAAAAAGGGTTGTCTTTAGGACAAAAATGATGTTAAGATTAAAACCTTAAACCAAAGAAATTATGTTAATAAACCTAGCCCTAAAAGCTCTGGTGGAAAACATCAAACCTAAGTCATAGCCTTAAAAAGCTATGATACAAATCAAATGTAAACCCTAAAACCTAAGCTTCAAACCCTAACCTAAACCATTACAAAATATATTGAAAAACGTATTAAAAATACACTAAAATACATTTTCCCTAAGTCTAAACCTTATGTTATCAACTCTCGGCCTATATAACATATTGCAAAAACATTGTAATACAACCCACAATCTTAATCGCAACGAAATCATGCTAGAGAAGACCATGGGGACTGTAACCATGTGAACAGGCGAAGTGTTATGATTACCCGGGCAGAGTTCAGACCGTAGCAGCTACCGTGGCGGGTTGTGACCTATGAACAAAAAGGCAGTAACCGCACAGTTATTGTCACTACAACAACTAAACCACGCATCGAGAATGGAACCGTCGGGTGGAGAATGTGCCATGTGATCAACATAGTTACTGCGCTGTTAGGGGTAGCCACTAGGTGTCTGACAGTGGTTAGACCCTACTATTCACATGCTAACAGTTAACTCCCTCCATGCTTTATCCTGACTGCTATTAGTTTTGCGTTAATCCAAAGTCTGATTTGGGTTTTTCATTAGAGTTTGTTTTAAAATTAATTCAAACACCATGTATGGTATCCCTAGGTGGCAAATAGTGACAAGACCGAGGACATGAGAACATAGTTGCAGCTCTTACTTTCAGTGTTCATGCCAATCTTAGTTGGGTAGACCTCAGATGTATCTGTAACCCTTTTAAAAGAACCTTTTTTGTTCATGAAGAAGGAGGAGTGGTTTTGAGTTTTATGTGCAAGTTCTGGAGGATATAGTTGATTTTGTTTTCAGTGTAATAGGGGCATCGGGAGTCAGAATTGGAAACCGAGATAGGCATTGGAAAGCTGGCTCAGAGAGATTTCTTATGATAGTAACCATAAGTGCCTGCGTGCACATTCAGTTTGGTCAATTTTCTGTGTAATAAACCTCTTTGGAATCAATCCTAATAATGTGGTCGCCCATCTTGAAGGTGGACCCGACGACATAGTCCATCAGGGAGGAACTCCGTAATAAATCGTGTTGTCTGGTATTGTTGTTTGTTTGTTGTTTTCACTATTTTTTTCATCTTATTTATGTTTTAATGGCAGAAGTGTCCTCAGACACGTAATTTTATTAATCAGAAAAAAACAATTACATAATTGATTTTGCAAGAGTTTACACCCGAACAACACAAACACTCTTGCAATGAGCTATTTATAAGCTCCATGTCCTAACTACCTCTAATTATGGATCACTTATTCAATAACAAGTGCCCATTTACAATAAATGCTATTCAAACCAACTAGCTAACTAATCTCCTATAATAGATCCTAAGATACGACTCATTTGGAGAGTCATATCTAGTTACAACAATATGCTAATTCTAAAAGTCTCCATTAAATAATTAAACATTCTAGAATAATAATTATTAATTTAAGATATTAAATTAATAATTATTTTATTCTAATTTTATAACCTATGATAAAAAAGTATTTTTGGATCATCTAACATTCCCCCCTATGATCCAAAGATACATTACAACAGATACCAAGTTCATCCCTGAACTTAGTAAATTTTATTCTGCCAAGCGGTTTGGTGAAAATGTTGGAGATCTGATCTTCGGAAGGACAATAAACTGGTTTGAGGACATCTTTGGCAATGAGCGACCTGATATGATGATACTTGGTGTCCACATGCTTTGTCTTTGAATGAAAAACTGGGTTCTTGGCAAGTTTGATGGCTGACTGGCTATCAATGAACAATGATGTAGCTTCTCCCTGAGAAATGCCCAAGTCCTGCAAAATTCGGCGCAACCAAACAATTTCACATGCTGCTTCCCATGCTGAAATGTACTCTGCTTCTGCTGAAGAAGTGGCCACTGTAGCTTGTTTCTTACAACTCCAAGATACTGCTGCTGACCCCATATTCATTAAATAGCCTGATGTTGATGCTCGATCATCAATACTCCCAGCAAAGTCGGCATCAGAATATCCACCAAGTACAAAATTTTTAGTCTTTGTGTAAAGAAGACCAAAATCTTTTGTTCCTTGGATATATCGAAGAACTCTTTTTGCTGCATTCCAGTGGCTGTCTCGTGGTTCCTGCATAAAACGTGAAAGAATACTGACTGCATAAGATAGATCAGGACGAGTATTTGTCAAATAAATCAAGCTGCCAATCAACTGTCTGTAAGTTGTACTGTCCACCTTTTCCCCCCCTTCAAATTTTGAAAGTTTCAAGTTTTGCTCCATGGGGGTGAGAACGGGCTTGCAATCTTGCATGCCAAATCGCTGAAGAACCTCTGCTGCATACTTACTCTGAGAAATGAAAATATGATGTGGACGTTGGAAGACTTCAACTCCAAGATAGTAGTGAAGTAATCCCAAATCTGTCATCTTAAAACCTGCTTGTAACTCCTTTTTCACCTGTGCAATATGATCATCATGGTTGCCAGTAATGATCAAATCATCTACGTACATAACAAGAATTACCAGATATTTTCCCTGTTGCCGCATATACAAAGTATCATCAGATTCACTTCGTTGAAAACCAACTTTCTTAAGGTATTCATCCATCTTTACATACCAAGCTCGAGGAGCTTGTTTTAATCCATATAAAGCCTTGATCAATTTGCAGACTTTATGTTCTTGTCCTTCAACTTCAAAACCTGGTGGTTGGGTCATATACACTTCCTCCTATAAATCCCCATTGAGAAAAGCACTTTTCACATCCATTTGATGAAGTTTCCATCCTTTTTGAGCAGCCAATGCAAGTGTTAATCGGATGGTGTTCCATTTAGCTGTTGGAGCAAAAGTTTCTTCATAATCAATGCCTTCCTGCTGCACAAAACCTTTTGCGACAAGTCGTGCTTTATACTTGTCAAGTTCACCCTTCTGATTATACTTAATTCTGTAAACCCATTTACAGCCGATGGGTTTAACATTTGCTGGACAATCAACAAGTTTCCAAGTGTTGTTATCAATTACTGCTTGATATTCTTCAACCATAGCCTGTTGCCATTCTTTATGTTTTACTGCCTCTTTGTATGTGGAAGGTTCAGTAAAATCATTTGCTATCAAGGAAAAATTGCCTTCACTTCTATGTGCCTTTCTGGTGCCAGTTTTATTCTGTTCATCAGGCTTTACATCTTTCAAAAGTTGAACTGCCCATTTCGAAAGTTGGTACTCACTTGTTTGTGCTTCTGTAAAGTCCCCATCATTGTAAAGAGGATTAATATAAACTGATGTTCGTCGTTTAGGTGAAGAATGTGGAGACTCACTATCTGAAGAACTGCTGCTGCTTGGAGATGTGGATGAACTGCTAGAAGACCCAGATGATATTGTTGATGTAGATGGACTGGATGACTCATCTTCAGAGGAAGGAAAATCAAGTTCATACCAATTTGGTGAAGTTGGTTGACTTTGCATTTTCCCATTTCTTTTACTTCCCTTAGTTTCTAATTTGTGAAGAAGATTTTCAATTTCTTCAGCACTCTTACTCTTGGTTTCATCAAAAATGACATCCCTGCTCATAATGAATTTTCCATTGGTCAAAAGACGATACCCTTTCTTCTCATCAGAATAGCCAATCATTGTGCATTTTAAACTTCTTGAGTCAAGCTTAGTTCGTTTTTCTTTCGGAACTAAGGCATAACACACTGACCCAAAAACTCTAAGATGTTTAACTCGAGGTTTGAAACCAAACCAAGCTTCATAAGGTGTGATTCCATCTAAAGAAGCAATTGGAGATCTGTTTCGTAAGTAGACAGCTGTATGTATTGCTTCCGCCCAATATGTTGGACTTAACCTCTTGAAGGTTAACATGGATCTCGCCATTCCTAACAAAGTGCGATTCATTCTTTCGACTACTCCATTTTGTTGTGGAGTGTAAACATTAGTGAGATGTCGTCTTATGCCATTTTCACTGCAATAAGTTTTGAATTCATTTGAAGTGAATTCTCCCCCATTATCCGTCCTAAGAGTACCTATCTTTTCTTTGACTTCATTTTCAACAAGTTGGCGAAAAATTTTAAACTTATCAAATGCTTCTGACTTGTTCTTCAAGAAATAAACCCAAGTCATTCTGCTGAAATCATCAATGAATAGTAAGAAATACTTGCAACCACCAAATGAGGTTTGTAGTGGACCACAAACATCACTGTGAATTAGTTGTAGCCGCCTGTTTGCTCGCCATGAACTTGTTGGAAAACTTTCTCGATTTTGTTTTCCATAAATGCAAGCTTCACATTTTGCATTTTCCCTTTTGAATGTGGGAAGTCCTTTAACCATTCCTTGTTTCTGCAATTGTGAAAGACTCTCAAAATTCAAATGTCCATATCTTACATGCCATAGTCTGGTAGGTGAAATACCTGTAGTCACTGCCCCTGCAAAATCAGAATGCCTTGGAATAACTGTCCCTTTCATCCGTAACAGTTTTCCATCTTCATAACCTGTCATAACTGTTTTCAAGTTCTGTTTCACTGAATTAATCTTCACTAAACCATCTTCCATAATCACCTGATGTCCTGCTTGTCGAATCGTGACTAAAGAGAGCAAATTTTTCTTGAAACTAGGTACATACCATACATTGGAAATCAATTTTTCTCCAATGTCAGGGAGAAAAACTTTTACGACTCCTTTTCCATAAGGAGTATGTTTGGTATCATCAGCAAGAAAAATTGAATTAAGTTGGCATTCTTGAAAATTCCAGAAAAAATCACGTCGACAAGTCATGTGCTGAGTTGCCCCGGAATCCAAGATCCAAGCATCTTCATAGTCACTTCTAAGATGAGATGAAATTTGTGATGCTGGTGAGGAAGTAAACACATATTCTGAGCTGTCTTCATCTTGATCATTTGCAAATTGTGTTGAATGCTGCTGAAACTTGGGAATTTTGTTAAGTGAAGTTCGACAATCTTCAGCATAATGGCCAACTTTGCTACATCTTCGACATACAATTTGACTTAAGTCTCTTCCTCGTCTTGAAGATTGTCCTCTGCCTCTGCTTTGACCTCTATTTGGAGATTGTCCTCTACCTTGACTATTATATCCTTGTGCTTGAAAATTGCCTCTTCCTTGGTTGTTTCCTCTACCTTGAAAATTATTTCTTCCTCCTTTGTTAAAATTGTTGCCTCTACTTTGGCTTCGACCTCGATTGGCTTGATTCTGATTCCATCAGCCTCTTCCTCGAGAACTATCTGCTGAAGACTTACTTGTGCTGGCTTCTGTGAGAAAAACATCTTCACCAACTTTCTTCTTCTTCCCAAAAGTTTTATCATGCTGACTTAACATTTCACAAAGTTCATCAAACTTTAGTTTTTCTAATTTCCCAGTTACTTGTAAAGTTTCTAAAAAATGCGTATAGGAAGAAGGAAGCCCAGCAATTACAATTGTGACCATAAAGCTATCATCAATTGCGGGAAAACCAGCATTAATAATTTCTTCCTTAATATTCTTAAGTCTGGAGAGATATTCAAGAATATCACCATCTTCAGTTAATTTCTGTTGCAACAATTTTAACTGTAAATCAACCTTCTTTGATTCTGGCTGAGTATCAAAGAGGTCTTTAAAAGTTTTCAAGGCAGTCCATGCATCTGTGGCATTCTCTATATGTACATACATTTCATCATTCACAGACGATTTAATAAGAGCTAAGGCTTTAGCATTCTTGATTTCCCATTTTGCCAGTGGATCTGCATCTGTGGGTTTATTCGGCTTTACATCTCCATCACATATTCCTTGCCATAATTCATTGTAAATAAGTGTGCTTTCAATAAGACGATGCCACGTTTTATAAGATTTGGTGCCTTCTAGTTTGTCGGAATCAGAAAATAAGTTAATCAACTTAGACATTTTTAGCGATGAAGAGACGCACCAAGAAGCAGAACAGAAAGGACAAGATAGTCAACACAACACACCACGCAAAAAACACGATCTATCGGGGCTTGGCCTTGACCCTCGAATAGTCGTCAAAACAGGAGAATATTGACTGAGCTTTGCACTTGGCTCTAGTCAATTTCTCAAATTTTACAGGGCAACTTTCAAAATTTGACTTTTTACAATGGTGCTTTTGCACAATCTGGTAAAAAAATTTCCCCCCCTCAAAGTAAAATTACTTTGAGTTACAATGTAATGATCCTAATTACACACCTTATCTCTCCAATTTACAAAGTACAAATAAAACTCCTTATTGCTCCAAAAATTACAAATTGCTATTGCACCTTATTTTTCACTAAAATAAATTCCCAAAATTACAAATCATTAGATCTCTCCACAATACAATATGCATCAAATTACCCCACACACAAAAAAACTTTATGATCAAGCTAGCAGGTGGCAGGCTTCACTTTAGCTTTACGCTGGCAGGCTTCATTGATTGATAAACTCGCAACGCCGCTGGGAGTGGCTGAGGATGCAGTGGATGATGCATAGCTGCGTGTCAAAAGTTTCCATACTATTATCCATAAACTTTAACCTTTCTATTTCGCTTCTATTAAAAATGTCGAAATTTGTAACATTCCTTGTCCTATTCATATGCGAGAGCAGATTCCCATGAAGCGTTTCAAAGGGAAACAAAATAATCAATAGCATCGCCTGTCATCGTTATCAGAATATGAAGGAATATCATTAGTAGAGTACAGACAACATGAATCCGATAAATGAGCAAAAGCACTGTAGAGGAGCAAAATCTGGAAATTCAAATAACTAAGAAAAAGGGACGCATTCTTTAGGAATGACGGAATGTTTTAGTAAGGGGCATCTAATTCCGTAATTATGCACTCTCAAAAAACAGGGATCATGCGTTGTCATGACAGCCTATGGATTCAACTGGGCTGTTTCTTTATCGACTGATGCAGGTTCTACAGCCTCTGCCATAGAAATATCAACTTTATTTGAGCTCTCATTTGGTGGCACAGCAGTTTCAGTACCCTGGCCCTCCTCATCAACATAACAAACTACGCGTATGCTGAACTGTTGCTCTTCTTCTGCTTCAATTCCGCCGAAGAAGAAATGTGTGCCCAAACGAATGTCATCAGTAACACGTCATACCAGATTGGTTTAGATACTGCCCGATTTGTATCGAAATGCACCGATTGGTTATCAGAATATGAAGGATGGATTCATCATTTCATCTGACATAAACATGGATGTCTCTACAGTGGCTCGGTCCTCCTAGCGCTGTCATCTGCGCTGCTACTCATCCATTGAGCGGGAGATCAATTCTGTCAACGGATTGAGACACGGTTCTTCATAGCATAAACTTCCAGTATTAAGCTTTAGGATGAAAAACACAAAGATGGACAGTAATGGCAATGTATGATGCAGGCGTATACGATTCGGTGGTTAAATTTCCTCAGCATTTATGTAGAGAAGGCACCAGCGAGTATACACAGAACAAGCCATCCAATATGGCACTAAAATAATAGAAATTCAACACAATGATTTTGATAATAATTGAAGAAAAAATTGATTTTCGAATTTTTAAAATCTAAAATCAATAAACTTTCTTCTCTTCTCTTTTGAACAAAATTTTGACAAATTTCATACCAATTATCTGTTGACCAACTGAATGGAGTTTTCCAGGACTTTGTTGAGCTGAAATCTCCTCAAATCCACTGCAGCATTACTGGAGCTCTGATACCACAATAATGGCAGAAGTGTCCTCAGACACGTAATTTTATTAATCAGAAAAAAACAATTACATAATTGATTTTGCAAGAGTTTACACCTGAACAACACAAACACTCTTGCAATGAGCTATTTATAAGCTCCATGTCCTAACTACCTCTAATTATGGATCACTTATTCAATAACAAGTGTCCATTTACAATAAATGCTATTCAAACCAACTAGCTAACTAATCTCCTATAATAGATCCTAAGATACGACTCATTTGGAGAGTCATATCTAGTTACAACAATATGCTAATTCTAAAAGTCTCCATTAAATAATTAAACATTCTAGAATAATAATTATTAATTTAAGATATTAAATTAATAATTATTTTATTCTAATTTTATAACCTATGATAAAAAAGTATTTTTGGATCATCTAACATGTTTTATCATTTGTCGTAAGGTCTTCTTCTCAAGTAGTTCTCACGCTTTTAGCACTTTAAGTTAACCTTCATTTCATTGTTGGCATAATCAATTCTACTTCAGTTTTAACATATGATCATTTTAGATCATTAGACTTGATGAGTGCCTTTAATATATAAATTAATGAAAATAATTTTTTTCCTAGAACTCAGGTTCAAATAAATTTTCCTCGTGTTCACATAAAAAAACCCATTTGTAATGTTATCAAGAGGGAATCGAAAACCTTCCTATTCTTTTATGACCAAGAATCCTTAGAGAATTCCTTCTACTTGACCTTCTATGCATCAATTCTATTGTAAATATTTTCTCGTGTGTTATATGGAATCAAAATTGTAGGTGCAATAATTCTTTTTATTGTCTTCAATAAGACGATAGGGGATCCCTTCCTTGAAAAGAGCATCAACAAAAGGGAATGAGTTCTCTATTTCCGTTTCAATAGGTTCATGGAAAATAATTGCCACAATTATTTGTTCATTCTCACCACCAATATCATAGACATCATAAACAGACATGGAAGAATTGAAGATATATTTGAAGACAGACATGGAAGAATTGAAGATAAATATGAATAAGTTGCTACAAGAAAGGGTCACTAATGGTGAAAGGGTAGTAAAGGAAACTCATGATGAGAAAAAAAGAAATGTTAATCATGATTCCATAGACTCTAATGTTGGATCAAAGACCCACCATATTCCAAAAATTGATATGAGGAAGTTTGATGGTAAGGATCTTGCAACATGGATATTACAAATGGAGCAATTTTTCGATCTCAATAATGTGCAAAACACACAAAAGGTACGTATTGCAACTTTATATTTGGAACCAAATCAGTCTGTATGGTATCAATGGCTTTGCTCTCATAAACAATTTATCACTTGGGCAATTTTTACGGAAGAATTGATAGCACATTATGAGGATACAAAAAGCAACACTTTTTTTAGCCAATTGATAAGTCTCAAACAAAAGGGTTCAATAATGGAGCACATTGAGGAGTTCCAAAAATTGAACATAAGGGTAAAAGATATTCCAGAAGAACATAGGATTGATGTTTTCATAGGGTCTTTAAAGGATAATATCCAACATGATGTTCGCCTTTGGGAACCTGATTCATTAGAGAAGGCATTCAAGTTAGCAAGAAAAATGGAAAGCAAAATTATGGCAACCAGGAAGCATACCACTCACAACTATAAAGACGGAAGTGTTGTTGCCGTTAGTCTTCCATAACCTATAAGGTTGACACCAAAACAATTGGAAGAAAAGAGAGCAAAAGGGCTTTGTTACAGTTGTGATAGCAAATACACTAAAGGTCATAAGTGTGCTGAGAAGAAATTATTCTACATAGATTGTGAAGAGGAAGAAAAAAAGGAGCAAGAAAGGTCAAAAGAAGAGGATATACTCCAGGAACAAAGCCTAGATAAATAAGAAATGAATCTGACCATATCTTGTAATGCATTGGTGGGAATTACCATTCCTCAAACCATCAAGATAGAAGGACAAATCAAGAAGAAAAAGGTAATAGTGTTGATTGATTCAGAAAGTACCCACAATTTTGTTCATTGTAAGGTAGCAAGAGAATTGAATTGCTTATTATATCCACTACAGTGTCAAATGATGGTTGCAAATGGAGGAACAATAAATTGCTCGGGAAAGTGCCATAATATCAAGCTATCCATGGGAGAATATGTATTGACTAGCCCAATGCTTTCCATTCCAATGGGAGGTGCTAATGTTGTACTAGGAGTCCAATGGCTACAACCCTTGGGTACAATAGCTTTTAATTTTCAAGAACTTTTCATGAAATTTTCTTTGGAAGGAAAGGGAGTTGAATTAAGTAGTATTGCAGGGAAACCAGGAAAGATAATCAGCTCTAACGGTATGACAAAGCTTCTAAAAAAGAAATAAAGAGGTGGAATTTCACAAGTATGTTCGCTAGATGTGTCCACAGTGGAATAATCTATTTCTCTAGATATCCAAAAAGTCTTGGACAATCATTCCAAGGTATTTGAGACAACCAAAGGTCTCCCACTTATTCGTGATCATGATCATGCTATTCATCTGATTCCAGGAAGTGTTCCCCCAAACATCAGGTTGTACAGATATCCCTATGCCCAAAAGAGTGAAATTGAACGTATGGTTGAAGAAATGCTAGAGGCTGGTATAATTCAACCAAGTCAAAGTTCTTTCTCTGCTCCAGTCGTGTTGGTGCACAAGAATGATGGATCATGGCGCATGTGTCCGGATTATAGGGAGCTCAACAAGCTCACTATTAAAGATAAGTTTCCCATTCATGTCATTGATGAATTACTGGATGAATTGCATGGATCAATTTACTTCACCAAGTTGGATCTTCGTTCAGGATATCATCAAATCAGAATGAAGATTGAAGACATTCCGAAAACAACATTTAGAACTCATGAGGTTCATTATGAATTTTCAGTCATGCCTTTTGGCCTTACCAATGCACCTTCAACATTTCAAGGTTTGATGAATTCAATTTTCAAACCATTCCTTAGAAAATTTGTGTTAGTATTTTTTGATGATATACTAATCTACAGCAAGTCTTGGAAGGATCATGTTGAACATGTTGACAGGGTGCTACAACTATTGGAGGTGAAACAATTATATGCAAAAAGATCCAAATGTTTCTTTGGAGTACAAGAGGTGGAATATCTAGGTCATATTGTATCTCATGAAGGAGTTAAGGTAGACCCTAGAAAAATTAAAGCCATTAAGGAATGGAAAATTCCCACATCCATAAAGCATCTGCGAGGATTTCTCGAGTTGACAGGGTATTATAAAAAGTTTGTTAAGAATTATGGGAGAATTGCAGCACCTCTAACAACATTATTGAAGAAAGATGCATTTTCATGGACACCAGAAGCAACAAAGGAATTTGAACATCTTAAAGAGGCAATTTGCCAAGCACCGATCTTAGCTACACCAGACTTCACAAAAACATTTATTGTGGAATGTGATGCTTCAGGAAATGGAATTGGTGTTGTTTGAATGCAAGATGAAAGACCCATTGCTTTTGAAAGTCGTCCAATCAAGGAAAAGTTTTTACACAAAGCTATTTATGAGAAGGAAATGTTGGCAATACTCCATGCACTTAAGAAATGGCGATCCTACCTAATGGGAAGACACTTCAAGGTAAAAATGGATCACGATAGCCTTAAATATTTTTTAGAACAAATATTATCCTCTGAAGAGCAACAAAAGTGGGTCACAAAGATGTTGGGTTATGACTTTGAAATCATCTACAAAAAAGGGAAGCAAAATGTGGTGGTAGATGCACTCTCAAGAAAGGATGAGGATGTGGAAGCATTGTTGTGCGCCATTTCTATTATCCAACCAGATTGGATAAATGAAGCAAGGGAGAAATGGAAGAATGACGAAGAAGTGTGGGCACTGATTCGAAAGTTACAACAAGATTCCAGTATGTCTGATACATTTAGCTGGAAAAATGATTTGTTATGGTACAAAGATCGCTTATACCTATGTAAGAATTCCCAGCTAAAACAAAAGATTCTTATGGAATTTCACACTTCTCCCTTAGGAGGGAACTCAGGATTTTTAAAAACTTACCACAGGGTTAAGAAGAATTTTTTTTGGGATGGCCTTAAATTAGATATTCGAAAGTTTGTGGCAGAATGTTTAGTTTGCCAACAAAATAAAGTTGAAACAATTAAGACACCGGGTCTATTACAATCTTTATCCATTCCAAGCCAACGTTGGGAGGAGGTTTCAATGGATTTTATCACAGGCTTACCCAAGTCTGAGGGAAAGAGTGTCATCATGGTGGTAGTTGACAGACTTACCAAGTATGCACACTTTTGTGCATTATCACATCCATTTAGAGCCAGTACAGTTTCTACTGCATTTATGGAAACAATTCAAAAGCTACATGGAAAACCAAAGATTATTGTAAGTGACAGAGATCCCATTTTCACTGGAAATTTTTGGACAGAATTATTTTCTTGTCTTGGTACTCAATTAGCTCATAGCTCATCTTATCATCCTCAATATGATGGGAAAAATGAGATAGTAATCAAATGTTTGGAAGGATATCTTCGTTGCTTTGTATTTGATAAACAAACACAATGGGTCAAATGGTTGCCTCTGGCTGAATGGTGGTATAACACTTCCTTCCATACAACAACAAAAATGACCCCATTTATGGCACTTTATGGGCATCAGCCACCATCCATCACATCATATTTACGAGAAAATTCTAAGGTTCAAGCAGTGGAACATCACATTGAACACCAAAAACAAGTCCTCCAACTCTTAAATGATAACCTCGTGTTGGCAAGAAAATAGAATGAAACAATAGGAAAATCAACATCGTAGTGAAAGAAGTTTTGATGTAGGTGATTGGGTATTCCTACGGCTACAACCATATAAGCAAATGTCCCTCAAGCAAGCTAATAAGGATAATAAATTATCACCAAAGTATTATGGTCCATACAAGGTGTTGCAAAAGATTTGTACTATGGCTTACAAATTGGAGCTTCATGTAGCTTCTCAATTGCACCCAGTTTTCCATGTTTCATGTTTAAATAAGGTTATAGGCAACAAGCTCCCAATTCAAACAATATTGCTAGAACTTGATGAGGAAGGAAAAATTATATTGGAACCAGAAGCAGTCACAGAAACAAGAACTCCACAGCTACGAAATCAATCAATTTCGGAGTATCTTATCAAGTGGAAGAACTTATCCGCTGAAGATTCCACATGGGAGGATGAGAATTTTATACAGAAGCATCCAGAACTTCTCAAGCGTTGAGGACAACACTTTTTTGAAGGAGAGGGGCATGTTGGGTCCCTATAATACTAGTGATTACCCCATTACTATTGTAGTTGTACCCCTTATTAATATTTTTGTGCCCCTATTATCCCCATATTGTTATTACTGTGCCCCATAGAATCCCTCTATTGTTATTTTTGTGGCTTTATATTATTATTGTTAGGTCGGCTGGGTTATATTGTGACTTCTTAGACTCCTATATATAGAAAGGAGGTTTTGTCATTTGAATCATCCAAGAATTGTTCATTTATGTAATGTAAAGGAGGTTGCCCCCTCGAAGAGGCTGAATTCTAAGGCGTTGATCTATCTTTTCTATCTTTTTCTTGAGCTGGTTTCATAACATAGTAGATAGCCAAGGAAGGTACAAGCTCGAAAGACCTATTGTGTGGAATCCAAATTTGGTGCGCAGATTGGAAAAATCTGAGGATAAGATCGCGTGCACTGTTGATCACAGGCTCGATTGAATTATAGGAGGATTCATCACTGAGTTCACGGTAGATACTTCAGTCAGCTATAGTGAAGCAGAGCGACGCTTCCTCAAGGGACCGCCAGGTAGGTACGTTAAGTCTTTGAACACTTGGATTAAAATTATACAATGTGAAAAGCGGGTTATGGGAATAAATTGATGTTTGGGGCTACGCGAAGCGGGAGAATCTACAAAAATGAAGGTAGTGCAGAACTAGAAACTAGCCCCTTGATTTCACCTCTGCGAGGGGATGGAGAAGAGCTCACGAAGGTCTCACCAAGAAGTGTGATCAATTTGATAAGGTAGAGGATTTCGTGCATACTGTTACACAGTAATTTGTCACTGCCTTCCTGTCAGTCACCCTGCTGTGCCAATCACTAAGCTTCATGCCTTCTGAACTGGCCCAAAAAACCCATTTTCCTAAAGTTTTGTTCATCAGCGCGTCTGTTTGAAAAACACCCGCGATGACTGGCGCTCCATAGTGTATCCCGCGCGCTGCCAGCTCGGAAGGACATCACTTTTCCGCGCTGGTCGCCAACGCGCCTTTCCCGTGTTCTTCCGCGCTGACATGACTCTCCTAGTTATGTGGACGCGGCGACATCGCGTCAGTTTCCTCATAATCCGCGCTGATCCAATTTAGGCGAATTTGTTCAAACAACCAGCCTTCCAGATAACTCCAGGCTTGGTTGTTAGCTTTGTGAATGTCGACTCCCTTCTCTGGCATGTCTGTTCGACCCTTTGCAACCACTTCCCTTGAAGATAAGCTCATCCTTCCACCCTTTTAGGAGGCTCCTTCTCCTACATATACTTTCACCATTACCATGAGCAGCTAGTTAGACATAGCTTGGATTGTATAGAGCTTATAGTGCTCAGATTGCTGCTACTATAGGTATTTGGTGTGCTAGGTGTGGAAGTGATTGATTGCTTAGGGAAGGTTGTTTTGTGTTGCTTGTATGTGAGAGAGAGTTGTTTGTCTTGGGAGAATCATCCTCAAAGGTGAATGCTTGAGATACATGCTGACTGGCCCCTCCTGAGAAGGTTACCGACGTCAGAACATTTGGTTGTACTCTTCTCTATTCTGATTAATAATAGATGACTGCTATTATTGTTCCATTCTCATTTGTACTTGCAATGGTTAAATGTGAATTACATCTTTTCTGACTGATGTATGGTTGCTTTTACTAGATTTCACGCTTGCGTTTGTTTCCTCTTCGTGTGTGCAGGTATCTATTCGCGGAGATCGCGGAGGATTGTGACCAGCCAAAGCGAAGGAGCGAAGGCAACATCTCTTCGTCAAACGACAGCGCTGGAATCCAAGTAGGTGCTCTTTACCTCTTGTTTAATTGTAATTAGGAACATGCGTAGCAGCATTGTTTGATTGTTGCTAGACCCTTGCTGGGCTAGTAGGGATCGCCTCTATCCGTAGAGGGGATTTACCTCATCAACAATTTGGCGACTCCGCTGGGGACCAGCCTTTTTGTCTCTTGAGTCCACTTTTGTGTTTGACTTTGATTGATCTCTTTTCGAGTTTTTGGGATTGTCTCTTTGCTTATGAACTTTTTGGGTATTTCTGGGAAGCATTTTTATTGTTAAAAGGCTCTTGCCTTTGGTTTGGAAAGTTTTTATTTTTGGCCTTGCTTGTTTTTGCTCTCAGCGCGTTTTAATTCCGAACAGCCGCGCTGACATCGCGACCCTGTTCGTTGGTTTTCTATCCATCGCGCCTGTACGTCTAACAGTCGCGCTGACCTCGTTTTCAGAGACAGCGCGCTTTATTCGTGTCCTTCCGCGCTGGAATCGCGGCCCCGCTTCTTTGTGGTTTTTGTCATCGCGTCTGTGTGCTTTCTTTCCGCGCTGACCTCGTTTTTCTGAGACAGCGTGCTTTATCCCTGTCATTCCGTGCTGACGTCGCAAAGTTGCTACAGGCCTCCCCCTGTCAGCGCTGAGTTGCTGAAGGCTACCCGCGCTGATCCTGTAAAATTCATTTTTGACCAAATTGGCCTTTTGAACCTCTTGCTGTGACTTTCCCTTCTTCTCTCCACCTGTCTGATGACTTGTTTTTCATTGTCTGAA
This sequence comes from Pinus tabuliformis, assembly GCA_031772625.1. Classification (NCBI taxonomy): domain Eukaryota; kingdom Viridiplantae; phylum Streptophyta; class Pinopsida; order Pinales; family Pinaceae; genus Pinus; species Pinus tabuliformis. The sequence continues at coordinate 65,396,762 of CM062805.1, read as the reverse complement.
CTCTGAACTGCTTGATTGCGGAGCTTGGTTCCATAGGGTTCCGTTTTTGCTCAGTTCTTAAGTTTGCAAATACCTTCCCTTTTTGCTTTCGCTGCTTGGTTCTTGTTTCCATCGTTACTTTTGCAATTGCTGGATTGTGTTGGGTCTCTAGTTGACTGGTTGTGACTCTCGTCCTTCGGGTGTTCGCTTTTCTCTATTGATTTCACACTCTAGCCCTAGGACATCTAGAGGCCGTGTGTGTGTCAAGCCTACCGTAGGGATCTTGTTTGCTTGTTCGACCAGCGGATTTCAGATTTGTTTATGCACTTGTTCAGTGATTGTTGGAGTGTTTGGATTGTGTTTCCGAGTGGTTTTTCGCTTCCTCCTTGCTTGCAATCCTCGCTTGTCTTGCAAGAGCTTAGATCACATAGCTCGTGCCGATTTTGTTTTCCTTTGATTTGGAAGCTTTGGTTGAGTGTTTCGGGAACTTTGTGTGCTTTCATTAAGTAGTTTACTTGGTGTTCCGGTTCCTCCAAATTCATTTAGATGCTTTGTGTCATTGAAAAGAAATCAAACTAGTAGCTTTGCTTTAAAAAATTGAAAAGGAAAAGAACATTTCATTGATTTGCATCTTCAAAAAGAAAAAGTTTCCTTTCCTCGCTTTAGTTGCATTAAGTTGCTTGTTTGCTTGTACTTGTTTTGTTTGATTAAAAATTCCTTGCCCTCTCGTAGCTAGAATTCATCGAACAAAACGGAATTTTTTGGCATATAGATTGCATCTAGGTAATTGTGAGCGAACATACGATAGAGCTTGAAATCGAAACTTAATCTCAAGATCAACTGTAAAATGAACCAAATGAATCTAAAAACGCATTGGAACTAAGCGCAAATATCTAGAGGTCTAGGTTAGAGACGTGTTCCGGCGTCTTTAAACATAGTCACTGTTGTTTCACATTAGGTTGGGTGATTCCTCCTTTTGTGACTCGATAGTGGTCTAACACGGACTACGCTCCCACGTACCGTCGCGTATATAGGGAGACCCCACTAGGTTTTTATCCTTTATCCATAGGAAGCCGAGTCGGCCGCCCTACGATTCACAATGCAGTGAACACAGCATTCACGAAGATCGACCACCCGTACCCTAAAAAGTATTCTGTGGTTTTGCGAAAAGTTTGGCACACCCTCTACCTAGAATTCCAGAGCAGTCACTTTTGATCCTTTTCGGACTCCCTAAACGAAAAGGTGCCTGTGAGCGTCTTGTCACTTCGTGCTCATTAAACATTCGAAGGAGACTGGAGTCATCTTTTTGTCCTTTTCTCGACTCCTAAAACATGAAAAGGTCAAGTTTGGTTCTTATGTCTTAAAATTAATTTGGCCACGATAACATCACCTATTTTAGATCTTGTGTGCGATAGTTTTGAGTAGGGTTTTATCGTTAGTATCCTTTAGGTTTTCTAAGGGGTCTGGTCATCCTGGCTGACCCATCAACTCCCGGCCTAAGTGATCAAGGTTCTCCATCCTCTGTTGCCCCAGAGGTACCAGTTGTAAGCGGTACTCTTCCCATTGTTCCGAGTATCCAGCCTATCAACGTATGTGCCCCAGGCAACGAAGATTACATAGAGGATTGGAATCCCATCTGGGAGCCCGATTATACCCCCCGTACCCCTCGTACCCCTCTCGGTATGTCGTCTCCAATGTCTTCTTCCCACATGGATGAGACAGCTTCCAGTACCGGTGAGACACCCGTGGTCACAGACATCGAGACTCCGATCCCGGCTTCTTCTCCCCTCCCTCCACGATATCAATCAGTGAGGGATAGGTATGCCGCTAGAACGACTTCTACAACTATATGGGATCCTAGTCTTGTTGCCTCCACTGGGCCTTTTGTTTCGCAGCCCCTTAGTACACCCCTTACAACAGGGCTTAACACGCCCGTCACCTCAGTTCCCACTCAACCTACTGTCTGCATAGCACGTTCGACTCCGGTCGTCAGTGCTGTACCGGTCTCCTCGTCTGAAAACCCTCAAGCTGGTTCCTTTGTTGGTGGAATTCCAGGATCAGGACCGTATGATGCTTTTGGGGAACCCATAACGGACCCAGATTACGAAGGTCCCTTCTTTTACTATGATGAAAACGGTGAGTTCCTTGAGAGCATCTCAGGTCTTCCTCATCGCCCTTTCGAAGAAAACGAGGAACCCTTGAATGTCACGTACGATCACGCTACTCATATTTTCAAAGGGAACCGGGATCCTCCCAGGCAGCCCATAGGACCACCCAATCAAGGCCAGCCACTCTACGTGCAAACCCCCCAGGGGCAACCACTTTATGGCCCGCCTGACCCAGGACAATCTGGGGGCCCACAAGGTCAACCTTACCAGGAACAACCCATGGGCATTGGAGGTCCGCCATATCCATATCAAAATCAACCTACTGGTGTTACACTAAAAAATGTCACCTTGACTACTTACAGTTAGTATGGCTCAAATCAACAGTCATGCTACCCTCTTAGGCAAGTCTCATGCCTCTGTTATCCATCTCAAACTCAAAGAAGAGAGAAAAGTCTTGTAAAAACTATGTTTATCTCTGGGGTCGCAGGTTCTCTCTAGCCTTACCTGCGGGGACGCTGACCATGTTCACAAAATCTGCGTCCATGGACGCTCTGTATGTTAAGGGACAGGTGCGTCCCTCTGTAAAAGGCAAAATGCGCGAGTTTTCTCTTGAAAAAGTTACTTGTGGTTACTTCTAGAACATTCTAGAGGTCGGTTTGATGAAATGGATGCGCCTCCAGTTGGTTCATGTATCTCTATTAAGGGGGAACTTATCCCATCAATAAGGGAGCTATCCCACCCATAGAGGGGGATGATCCCATTGATAGTGGACCTGAATAACCTCTTTACAGCACTATAAATAAAGGCATTGAGCCAAAAGGAGAAGAGGTTGGAGCTATACATTTTCTTTGGGTAAATGCTGCAGGATTTAGGTCTTCCATTAGAGCCTTTGTGAGGAGAGATTGTCTTCACTTGATTCTACTTGGGAGAGGGTGAGCTTTGTCAAAGTAGAGGAAAACCCTTGACAGATTCCATGTGACAAATTGGCGACTCCACTGGGGAATCCATTAATGAGAGAGTCTTTTCCTTTATATGAACTTTGCTTTGAGAAAATCATTTTTATTTTCTGGTTTTTGACTGTGAGAATTAGTATTTGGGTGGCTTAGCTTTAGATTTAGTTAGATTTGGTTTTTCTTCATTTTTCCAGACGGACGCACCCTCTTAGTACTGCACAGTGCGTCTTTGGACGCGTTGTTGCCGTCTGCACAGAGCGGGGCCGCACCTGTGACAACGGGTTGCCTGCGTCTTCCTGTAAAACTTAAGAAAATTCCATTTTTGCTTTAATTTGCTTTTAGATTTTGTTTTTCCTTAGTGTTTTCTGCCCAGATCCTTTAGTACCCTGTCAAGAATTTTCACCTAAACTAGTTTTGTGAGCTTTGAGTGTTTTAGTGGTTTTCAACGAAGTTTCGACCTAGGGTTTGATTTTTGGAAAGGCTTTGTAGTGACTTTGATAGTAGAAAGTTGTCCAGCCTTAGATCTCTCTGGTTAGTCAACCTTCTTAGAAGTCGGGCCTGTCGTAAAGTCTCCTTTTGTGAGCAACTTGCCATTTGAGTTGTTTTGGGTCAAATTTCGAATTACTTGTTTATAAAGTATTGATTTCCATTTTACAAAAAGAACAAAAAGATTAGAATTTTGTTTTGGCTAGTTTTTGATTCTGCAATAAGCTAGTCCTTGATTTGATTGTGATCAAGTAAAACACCTTAGAAATAATCATTGTTAGTTTTGGCCTCGTTAAGATTGCTTAGAGTAAATTTGCCTTTAGTTTGCTTATGAGTGCATTTTCGTAGATTTTAAGAGTTGTTAAGATTGATTTTTGGTTACATTAGATTTACTTGCTTTATTAAAAGAAAAATACAAAAACATCTTCTTAAAAAGTCTTGTTTCAAGTAGCTTTTTGTTTTCAAAAGAAGAAAAGAGTTTTTTCGTGCATGTAAAGAGAAGTTATGTTTTTATGCTTGGAAAAGACAAACGAATTGTTTCTTTGATTGTCTTCAATTAAGAAGTTGCTTTTATAAAGATTGCATTCTCTCAACTTTTTAGTTAAGCAATTCATCGAAAAAGTAAAGTAGTGGATAAATCATTTTAGGTGCATTTTGTAGTGGTTTCGAGTCGAGTCAACACACCACTAGTTTCACTTCCATCACCTTTTGACTTAAGAAACAACCTTAAAAGTAACGCTTAAATTAAAATCAATCTAGTAATCTTTATTTTTCTAGGGCTCTGAAGCACCAACATAGCTTAGGCTAGGGTCTTGGAGTAGGTGAGTACTTAACTCTCCAAGACTACAAAACCAAACAGATAGTCTATCTTGAGTAGAACAAATCCAATTGTTTCAGTTACATTCTGGGAAAGCTCCTCTTAAAGGAGAAACACGAGCTCGTGTCCGAACCAGTGAGGGGATCATTCCTCCCTCGTTGGGAACGACGCCAGGCAGTACGTATTACAAACGGTAAACCTCGGATTAACCATTGTCGAGGAGCCAGGGGTCACTTATCGGTAAACCTTGGATTGTTGTCAAGGAGCCGGTAAGGGGATTGGAGCTTGCTACTCTGCCCTTGCGTGCTGTCGGAGTTTAGACTGTTCCCCCAGGTGTAATTGTTGTGATTGGTAACCTTAGTGGCCATAATATCTAGGATTCTACCCAAGGTGACGGTGGAGGGAAGGTCCCACTGTACCTGGAGCAGACGTCGGTTATACTCACTTGGATTTTCTGGGGGGTTCGCTTCACTTCGAGACGGTTAAAGTGGAGGAACTTGGTCCAGTCTATTCATTAAGCAGGTTGCCGGGGTAACTGTTCCACCCACTATTTCTGTACTGAATCCTGCGAGGTTGGGCCTAATCACCAACTAGCGCTTTTGGTCCGGAAGACTACTGTTTGTGTGTGGTTTGACGCTCTAGATTATTTAGGCGTGTGCTTCAAATTTGATTGGTTCTTTAGAAGACTTTAGGTGGTTTGATTTGAAATTTTTTACTTTGATTTCGTGTGTTGTAGTTAAAATCTTTAATTGTGGCGGAATTACCGAGACAGTCCCGTAGACTTCGGGGCAAGTCTCCTGAGATTGTTACCGGAATAGATTTGTTAAGAAAACTCCGTAAATCGCGGGGTGAATCTCCTGAAGACATTCCGGGTCATTTAGAAGGGTTAAAGGTCCTTGTAACTCCTCCTAGTGGCAGTAGAGTAGGATCACCTGAAGAAGGAGAATCTTCTTTGGTAGTCCATCCAGATTACCAAAGATTAGAAACAGGTTACAATCCCGAAGCTGTTACAGTTTCCGAGCTTGCTGGTAGTTTTTCATCTGCCAGTGAAACAGGCGAAGAACCTGAAATTTCAGAACCTGTTACTCCAACTCCTAGTGTTCCTGATTCACCAAGAATAGAAAGAATTATCACCGAAAATCTTCCTGTTGGATTAATTGCTATAGAAGAACTTGTTCCAGAGGAAGAAATAGGCGTTTCTGATTCTGAAGATCTAATTACCCTTGATCTAAGGGAGCGTGAATCCATCTTTTACAGTCCTCCTAGAAGTGAATCTTGGTACCTTGCATTAACCAATTTTTTAGACAACTCAGTAGGTTTTTCTACACCTCGTACTCCGGTTCCACCTAGAGGAATTCATTCTCCTGTAAATATGTCTGGTCAGTCATCTGTGTTTTCACAAAGTCCTGAATCATTTTTACATGGCGGTCCTTCTGTTCCTACTGGGTATCAATCACTTTCTGGTACCTTTGCGGGAGCATCTCCTCAACCCATTGATCATGGGTTATTAGTTGGAAACAGTGGTAATGTACCATTGAGTATAGGTGAAGTTTATATGATGTCAGGTTCAACTCCCATTAACCAACCTCAAGGTGGCCAATTACCGCCTGGGGGGCAACCTTCGTTAATGCCTGGGGGGCAACCTCAAGGTACTTCATTCGTGACTGGGGGGCAACCTCAAGGGTATCAACCCCAAGGGTATCAACCCCAGCCTCAATATGTACCCCAAAGTCAACCTCAGTATCAGTATCAACCTCAAGGATGGCAACCTCAAGGATGGCAACCCCAAGGGTATCAACCCCAAGGGTATCAACCTCAAGGATACCAACCTCAAGGTCAAGGTCAACCCCAGTATTCGTATTTACCTCAAGGTTATCAACCTACGGGTCAATACCCTGGTCAAGGTTATCAACCACCTCAAGGGCAATCATATGGGACTACACCTTACAGTTATCAACCCTATCCTCAATACGGCTATGGATCTCAGTATCCTCAACCTGTTACGAGTCAATACCCTGGAATGTTAACATGGGATCCGTCACAAGGTCAACAGATGTCGCAACCAAGTATACAGTCGGTACCTCAAGCAGGACAACCTGCAGTTCCTGGTCCACCCCAGCAACCGCAACCTGTCCAGTCAAGTGTTCAGACCCCTGTAACTTCCGTAGTTACTCAGCCGCCAATTGCACCTAGTACTCCTCCTCACACGGCTGCAGCAACTACCGCTTCATCTACCATGCTTACTTCTGGAGTATCGGCAGCTCCGGTTTCTACTGTCCCTGTAACCGCTCCTCAGACATCTGTACCGTTGTCTGGACCCACGGTTCAAACCACAGTCCAGATGCCTGCAGGCCAACCTGGTACAAGTACGGTTGTTACTACTCAACCTCAATTTGTTCAACCTCCGTACCAGGGACAGTATCAACCTGGGCAAGCTGCCCAACAACCGGTTTACCAGTATCAACCGTATCCTGGGTACACTTATCAACCACCTCAGCAACCCCAGTACGGTCCGGTTAATCCTGGTTTTCCAGGAGGATATAATATCCCAAATGCGACTCCTGTTCCTAGTTATCCTGGATATCCTCCTCCTGGGGCTGGTATTGTGACTCAGAGTTTTAGAGATCCTAACCGGCAGTTACCGTTTATTGCGACTTTAGATTTACCCGACTTGACGCGCCTAACGAACGATCCAATTCAATATCTTCCGTTCTGGCCGCCAATGCCAAATAAGTTGCCCAGCGATATACCCAAGTTCGAAGGTAAGTCTGGAGAGGATCCGTCTAATCACGTGATGACTTACCACCTCTGGTGTGCATCAAATTCCATCTCAGATGATTCTATCCGCTTACGTCTTTTCCAGCGTACACTCATTGGTCTCGCAGCCAAGTGGTACATTGAGTTGCCACGGGCTTCTTTTTACAACTTTAGCCAGTTAGCTACCTCGTTCTTAACTCATTTTCAGTTACCAGTCAGATACGATAATGGTACAGAATTATTAACTTCGCTAAAACAATCGACATCCACGTACATTTCTGATCACATCCATGAGTGGAGACGTCGAAGAAGATTAGTGAAAGTTTTTATCCCGGACCAAATTTTAGCTGAATGGTTTGTAAAATCATTATTACCAAGAATTACTGAAGATGTAGCTAAGGCCGGAGTAGTTACTGAGGAGCAAGTCATTGCTCAGGCACAATACCTTGACTTAGTTTACACTCAGTCGGGTACGTTACACGAGAAAATTCCGGATCTTCCAAAGTCAAACCAAATCGCTGCTGCTCCTTCGGGATCTCATGCCGCTGATGGTATGATCGGTATCGTGACTACGAAGAGTAAGAAGAAGTCTTCCAAGACCTCCAATACTCCAATTATCACTTTGCCTGATTCTCCGACAGGAGAGTCTTCTCCTCCTGAACTTACCGCCGACATTCACGCTGTAGAGTCATCTACGGCCAAATCCAAAAACGGTGGAAAGAAGAAAGGAAAGAAGAAGGCTAAAGCAGACAAGGCTCCAAAGGAGAAAACGGAAAAGTCGGAAACCAATGACGAAAAGCGCAAACCTCGCTATCCTTGTCTTATTTGTGAAGAAGATCATTTTACGAGAGACTGCCCTCATCGGGCCGAGGTAGTGAAAATAGTCAAAGGTTCTCCCACTCCTGCTGTGTTAAAAAATCCATTTCCAGAGCAGGAGAATAAGATGATAGGTTCTTCTTCGAATGCCAGTGAAGAACCCATTTTGATGATGTCTCATGTCAGGATTGCGACTCGATCGCAAGATTATGGTAGTAAGGCTCCTGTTGATGGTAAAGAAGCAGAATCTTCTCACTCTAACCCATCAACCTCAGCTCCTGGTTCCGATCCACTACAGATCGAAAAACCTAACCCAGACTTAGTGATTAAGCCGCCCGCCAAGGGTGTACTTCGAAGGTCTGCTTTCAATCCACATGCGAGAGCAGCCCAGAATTACAACATTGTTGAAGACTTAGCTGTTTCACCTTCAGCAATGTCGGCACTCGAAGTGCTGCAATCATGTCCAGCGCAACGAAAATTGCTTTTGTCGGCTATTGGAGCTGTCGATGTTCAGGACCCGAACCTAATGATCTTTGATCTAGAAAGTAGTACACCGCGTCTCCCCCATCAAATGGCTTTCCAAATTCCAGTGATAGTCAAAAACAGGCCTATTCATCGGACTGTGATTGATGAGGGAGCTTCTACGTGTATTATGTCGATTCAATGTTGGAGATCGCTTGGTTCTCCTTCGTTGAACCAATCCCCCACCATCCTTAAGGCCTTTGATGGCCGTGGGTTCCGTCCGTTTGGTATTCTACAAGAATTGCCTATAGGGGTCGAAGGTAAAACCGTTAGTCTGGATGTGGAAGTGGTTGATGCCCCTCTAGACTACAACCTTCTTTTGGGTCGAAGTTGGTCATATGCTATGACAGCGGTCGTTTCATCGGTCTTCAGAGTCATTAAGTTTCCACATAACGGTAAGATCGTGACTATTGATCAGCTGACATACTTTTCATCCGACCCAACCTCTTTAGAAACTATCCAGCATGTCGGTAAAACGACAATCCCTTATAGGGACATTGGTGTAGGTTTAGTTAAGGATTCCGGTTTACTGGGAACTTTTCCTCTCCCTCCACTCAATGCAGACCCTTCATTCGCAACAATTCATATGATCACGTCAGAAAACATTATTTATGATGATCCTTGGTATGTTCCCTCTGACTCTGAGCTAGACTCACTCGGTGATGTTATGCCGTTGAGTCCGTATGAGATTGCTTATGAAGCTCTTATGTCTTTTACCGACTTTCATTCAACCGACCAAATGAATGTGGTCAGTGAAGAGTCACTTTTCACCTCACCCTTAGAACGGATAACGTTTCCCGAGGAAGTGTCATCTGACGAACAACTTCGCGAAATCCTAAGTGTAGATGATCTACCATGGGAAGATCTCCATCACAGATCTTCGTTTTTACCTAAGGATGATGCATTTGAAAATGATTTTTCATCTATCTTTACCGCTGAATATGTCAAAGACGCTCAGGATCCAACGAAACATTCTGATTCAGAGCTGAATTTAGGGAATATTTCTCGTACAATTCCCATTGATATTTCAGTGAAACCCGGAATCGAGGAGAACATTCATATAGGTGCCGCATGTACTGAAACAGAAATCCAAACTTACAAGGCCCTATTCCAAGAATTCCGCGACGTGTTTGCCTGGTCTTACGAGGAAATGCCGGGAATTGATCCTGCCATTGTTGTTCATGAAATCAAAACCTACCCGGATGCTAAACCCATTCGGCAACGGTTGCGTCAGATTCACCCTCGAAAAGCGGCTGCAATTAAAGCAGAAGTCGAAAAGCTGTTGAAAGCAGGTTTCATTTATCCGATCCCGTTAACGGATTGGGTATCGAATATTGTTCCCGTCAATAAAAAACAAGGAACAATAAGAATCTGTATCGACTATAGGGATATCAATCGAGCTTGTCCAAAAGACAACTATCCTACGCCTTATATCGATCAAATTATTGATGATTGTGCCGGAAGTGAGATGTTTTCCTTCATGGATGGTTTCTCCGGTTATAATCAAATCAATATTCTACCTGCCGATCAACCAAAAACGGCATTCATTTGTCCATGGGGGACATTTGCTTATTGCAAATTACCTTTTGGACTTAAGAATGCCGGCGCTACTTTTCAACGGGCGATGTCTTATGCATTTCATGACATCAAGCACATTGTGCAACCCTATCTCGATGATTTGCCTGCTCATTCTTTACAACGAGCTGATCACCTTGTCCACCTACGAGCAATCTTTATGAGGTGTAGGCATTATCGAATTCGGTTGAATCCCCACAAGTGTGTTTTCTGTATAGAAACAGGTCGATTGCTGGGATTTGTTGTTTCAAAAACCGGCATTCGCGTCGATCCCTCGAAAGTCGAGGCTATCATCAAATTGCCTCCTCCTTCGAGTTTGCGCCAACTCCAAAGTTTGCAAGGGAAAGCGAACTTTTTACGCCGATTCATCCCTAACTACGCCGAGGTCACTAAAGGTTTTACACGGTTGTTGAAACAGAACGTACAATTCTTTTGGGACGAGATTGCTCAACAATCTTTTGATGCATTAAAACACGCGTTGACCCATGCACCGTTATTGCATCCTCCCAACTACAACCAGGACTACTTCTTATACCTCGCAGCTTCGCATTCCACCATTGGAATGGTGTTAGTTCAAGAAGATGAATTCAAGGCAGAGCATGTGATATATTACCTTAGCAGAACCTTAAATCCAACTGAGTTAAAATATTCACATGTGGAGAAATTGGCCCTGGCAGCCGTTCAAGCTGTCCAGCGTTTTCGTCACTACATTCTTCTCCGCAAAACTACTGTTATTTCGGATTGCAACCCTATGATTTATATCTTGACAAAACAACTGCTAGGGGGCAAGTACTCTAAATGGATTGTTATCCTGCAAGAGTTCGACTTGGAGTTCGAGAAGTCCAAGTCTAAGAAATCTTTAGTTTTTGCGGAATTAATGTGTGATTTCCCGAGTGCTGACACAGAGACTGTGGCAGAGGAGTCCATTGTGGACGAATCTTTGTTTCTTATTAGCACTTTAGATCCGTGGTATGGGGATATAATCATCTATCTCCAAACCCAAACCTTTCGGCCTGAAGCTTCCAAGGAAGACCGTCGAAAAATTCGGTTTCGATCCCAGCAATACAGAATTATTGGAGATACACTTTATCGCCGGGGGGCAGACTTAGTTTTTCGACGTTGTTTAACTCACGAAGAGGCTGAGAGAGTTTTGAATGATTGTCACTCTGGAGCATGTGGCGGTCATATGTCTGGGTATGCCACAGCTCAGAAGGTGTTGCGCGCTGGCTATTTCTGGCCGTCTATGTTTAAAGATTGTATCCTTGCTGTCAGAACATGCCACAACTGTCAAGTATTTGATCGAAAGATGCGCGCTCCACCTGCTCCTCTCCACCCTATAATTGCCGCTGGTCCATTCGCCAAATGGGGCATTGACTTTATTACTTGTAACCCTCACTCGGCCGGGGGGCATGCGTATATCATCCTCGCGGTTGATTATTTTACAAAATGGGCCGAGGCGATGCCTACATTCGACGCAAGCGGCAAGACAGCTGCAGTTTTCGTATTCAATCATATCATAACTAGGTTTGGTGTCCCACAAGCAATCATTACTGACCATGGGAGCCATTTTCGAAATGTCATGATGACTGAGCTTACAAGCCAGCTTGGTTTGCGCCACGATAGCTCTACTCCTTATTATCCGCAAGCCAACGGTTTGGTTGAGTCAATCAACAAAGTTCTAGTCATCATGATTCGACGGATCATTGGTATCCATCGAACGAATTGGCATAACATGTTATTTTCGGCGCTATGGGCATATCGAACTTCAGTGAAAAATTCAACAGGTTTCACCCCTTTCCAGCTAGTTTATGGCTTAGAAGCTGTGTTACCTATTGAATGCGAAATCCCATCACTTCAAATGGCTGTCGAATTACTTCCAGCTACTTCCGCAGAGGAGAAACGGTTATTATACTTGGCTAAATTAGATGAGACTCGACGTGACGCTACTTTAGCTATCGAGACTCACGCGAAACGAATGAAAGCTCAGTACGATAAAAATGTAACCCCTCGAAGTTTTTCGGAAGGAGACCTAGTATTATTATATGATCAAGCTAACGATAAGCTAGGTGCCGGAAAATTCGTTCCCATGTGGCATGGGCCCTACATTGTAAAGCGAAAGCTAGCAAAAGGGGCTTATGAGTTAGTTGATTTTGATGGGGACTCTTTGGGTAAACCCAGAAATGGACTTTACCTAAAGAGGTATTATGCTTAAAATGATGGGTATGGAGAAATTTTTAGATAGGTTAGATTTTCTTTCTAGCTAGCAAGTGTGTTAGTTTAGTCAGTGTGCTTAGCTTAGCAAGTGTGGTTTTTCGTCATTATTTTGGCTCATCTTGGTTTTACTCTTGATATTGTAGATGTCGACGCCTCTCCAAACATACATTGGATTTGCTGATGGTGCTTGTCGTAGTACACGGAATATCTCTTCCGCAGCTTGGGTTATCTATTCGCCCTCTGACGAGTTAGTTTCTATGCATGGGGTAAGCCTCGGTCAAACAACGAATAACATTGCAGAATACAGTGCAGTGGTTGAATTATTATCCGAATCTATTTCATTTGGAATTCGACGTTTGATAGTGAGGTTAGATTCTGAACTTGTTGTATTACAGCTTAATAGAGTTTATGCCATTAGAAATCCTGTGTTATTAAGGTTGTTTTTGAGAGTGCGTCTCTTGGAACGTGAATTTGATTACATTGAATATCAACATATTCCAAGGTCTTTGAATACATTAGCAGATGCAATTGCTTCTCGAATGTTGGACAGACATTTACAATAATCATGCAAGTAAATTTAAAAACATTTCATCACATATGTTAAACAAGATAAGCCGGTAATAGTGATATATATAGATAGAAGTGTGTCAAAAAATATATACATCGTCTTCGATCATAGGTTTAAAACACCTTATGATCGGCAAAATGATAGTACAAAAAATCAAAATGTCACATGTGACTACAAAAGTGACTAGTCAATCACTGGTGGTGCTCTCTGTACGACACCACTGCGCGGGCTACCTTACGCAAAAAACTCCTAAACGGTCCAGGGACCGCGACTACGAAGCGCTGAAGCCTCATAGGAATATCGTCCATAGTAGTCTCAGGTATATCTGCCGTGAGACGCTCTAGATCATGCTCCAAATCAGCTAGTACTTCTGCTGTCGCATCCTGTGGGGCCGGTACCGGTGCAGCTGGATGTAGTCTATCATAAGGCCGGAGGTTGGCTGGACGCTGTGGGCCAACATCTGCATTTTGAAAGATTTACTATTAGTTTTGAGACGATATATATAAAAAATACAAAAAATACATAACTAGAAAACTTGTGAAAATAAAAAGTACCTCTGTCGTCCCATTGTTCTCCCTGTGGAAGAACCATGTCCGGATCACCTCTGAAATCCATTCCGGCATACGGAAAATCCTGTATCACAAAAAGCTGGCCCTCTAACCAGTCAAAATAACTATCTGAGAATCGAACTACTGTCGCGCCCTCGTCAGGATGCCGGGCCATCACCGCAACCCATCGTATCAGCTTTGGCTGCTGGGGACCCAAGATATCAACAGTGAGTTGCTGAGGGATCAGCATTGGAATTCTCTCCAAGGCAAAGCTCACGACTATAGGCCCATATCCAAAAGTCTTTAGTCGTCCGTTCCTTGCCTTGGTCAGTTGGCTCTTCATATGAGCCGACACAGCTTCACACCAGTTGAAAATGGTGCCTCGGTAACAGTCAATTGCCATCCGCATTTGGGATCCGGAAGCAATGTGTAAAGCGGCCGCGCCGCAAATTCTGGTAACCGTGAACGCTATGACTTTGAGTTCCGGCAGAGTGATGTGTTTTATCTCTATGCCTTTTGAATGGTGGGCCCCAGGTGTGCACCAAGTCTCGCGGAGACTATCAAGGGATTGGCCACCCGGCCTAGTCCCCGCAAGACTGAGTTGCTCACCTCTGTTTGGCAAGCCAGTGAGAAAGTATACATCTGAGGGCTCTATCTCGAGCTGGTGCCCTCCTATGTAAAAGCATTGTTCTTGTACGTTCCATCGCTCAACCAGCCATTCTAAGAATCTTACCTGGCCCCTCATGCCCGGTATGGTCCAATATTTGTATAATCCGCATGCTCTTAGGGCATCCAGGGAAGGTTGATGATTTATTGCAGCTTCATCTTCCTCTACATGCTCTCTTTCTCTCCAGTCTAACATGATTAATGCCCTGCATATCAAAAATAGCATTAGAAATTAATTTGGGAATTTTTGGTGGTTTTTTGAGAGAGTTGGGGTTTTGAAATGCGCGTTTCTCGGAGGACGCACCCCGGCTTTGTAGCACAGGGCGCCCGGACGCAGCTGGCCTGAAGGCGGGCTGCGTCTTCCGACCGTTTTCCCGTATGAGAAAAAGTCGGGGGACGCAGGTCACCCAAAGGGCACCTGCGTCCGCCGAGAGGCGCATTCCAAAACCAAAACCCCCCCAAAAAATGAAACTAAAACCTAAAAATTGATTCTAAACGGATAGAAATGCAGAGTGGGATGTGTAAAATACCTGGATGAGACGGCGTTCGATTCCAACGGTCAGATTTTCCGCAGCGACCACGGGAAGTTTCTTGTCAAAAGCTCTTTTTTCAACCTCAACAGTGAAACGGTAAAAATGACATGGTAAAAGGTCTTTTTATAGGTTTTTTGGATGAATTAGTTCATTTTTTACCATGAAAAGATGTTTTTGAATGTATTTTTGCCTATTTTAAACAGGTATGAGTAATGTGTCGCTTTTGTGCAGGACTAAGGGATTTCGAGGGAAATTGTAATTTTTCACAAACAAAATTTCAGAGTCATCTTTTAAGCCCTTTTCTGACTCCTAAAACATGAAAAGATCGCCGAGTGTTTCTTTTTCACTCGTTAAAACGGAATTAAAAGACGGTCCCCTTTTAGCTCTTTTCTGACCGCAAAATCAGGAAAAGATTGCCGGGTTTTTGTCGTTTCGAACTCGATAAGGAAATAAAACGACGTGTCTTTGATCGCTTTTTACTTTTCAGGTTAACGACACTATTATGAAAGTACTCCTTGGTCGTAAGATCAAGCGGTTCCCCCAGGTATTATTTTATACTTTTTCGGGCTTGAGGGACACAAATATACGAAAAAGTTCAACGTGGAGTCTCCTTTAGTTTTTTCAGACTCTCTAAAAAAGAAAAACGCCGAGTTTCTCCTATACTGGGCTTGTTAAACTTTTACAGTAAAGGACCTGTTCAATTACAAACAGGAACGAACCACTCCTTCCTAGGGTTCGAATTTAAACTAGGTTGGACTCGTCCGAAGGATGAGCTTATAACCAAGCATATGTTATCCTCCTCAAGCTTGTTAAAAATAAAGAGGTACTTGCCAGCAATGGTGGGGGAAAAGAGAGAAGAATGAACCTATTTGTCACCTTTTGTCTCAAACGAAACTTTATTACCACTCTTGAGCACGACACTTTTTCATTTCACCTGGGTTGGGAAATCTTTTACCTCACAGTTGACCAAATCACTTTGAAAATCTTTAACCGGGTTCAGGGATCAACTTTGAGTTATTCGTCACCAAACCATCTGTTGTGTCGTTATGTGTTCAAGAGGTCTGCAAGCAAAACTTTCATCTGCAAAATACTTGTCATCCATTTGACCATCCCTGAGTCAGTCCTTACAGCAACATTTCTTCAACTTGAACAATGATTTCGTGTTGCGGGCTTGCCTGCAACGGGTCGCTTTCTATCGACATCGACACATTATCTAGAAAGATGACTTAGGAATCGACAGTACCTTGAAGTCTGCATGCATCAATGGCAGGTTTCTCGCCTTTGACGTCAGTTTACATCATTGACTTTCGATCAGAGGATTCCGTGAAGTGTTCGACATCAAAACATCTATTCACATTTCACGGGTTGTGCTTGGTACTTTGAGAACCATTGACATTACTGGTGGTTTCTCTCACGCTTGTTAACAGTTTACATCATTGACTGGTAATCAAGTGGTTTCTATCATGTTCGACATCGAATCATTTAATTACATGGCTAGAATCGTACCAATTCGGGAAGTAGAAGTGAAGACCCTGGATCTAGTTTCTACCATCCAGGCTGCGAGGAGTTTTGTATTCATTGTCTATGTAGACTAATCATAAACAGATGGCTGCGTCCATACTGTGTCTACAAAAGTCTATAAAAATGATGTACTGCAAGATCATTCCTGTATCAGAATAGTTAGTCCATTAGTTAAAGTTTTGAATCTGAGTATGGGAATGCCTACCTCAGTGATGATATAATCTTATCCATGTATTTTGTGTTGAAAATTGCAGGTTCCAACCAGGCCATCCACAAGGCAATCCTTGAAATGATAAAGCGCTTCACCCTTCCTAGAATTACAAAACCCTATTCTATTCCAGGCTTCGCACTTTAGGGGGCAATCTGTTACACTAAAAAATGTCACCTTGACTACTTACAGTTAGTATGGCTCAAATCAACAGTCATGCTACCCTCTTAGGCAAGTCTCATGCCTCTGTTATCCATCTCAAACTCAAAGAAGAGAGAAAAGTCTTGTAAAAACTATGTTTATCTCTGGGGTCGCAGGTTCTCTCTAGCCTTACCTGCGGGGACGCTGACCATGTTCACAAAATCTGCGTCCATGGACGCTCTGTATGTTAAGGGACAGGTGCGTCCCTCTGTAAAAGGCAAAATGCGCGAGTTTTATCTTGAAAGAGTTACTTGTGGTTACTTCTAGAACATTCTAGAGGTCGGTTTGATGAAATGGATGCGCCTCCAGTTGGTTCATGTATCTCTATTAAGGGGGAACTTATCCCATCAATAAGGGAGCTATCCCACCCATAGAGGGGGATGATCCCATTGATAGTGGACCTGAATAACCTCTTTACAGCACTATAAATAAAGGCATTGAGCCAAAAGGAGAAGAGGTTGGAGCTATACATTTTCTTTGGGTAAATGCTGCAGGATTTAGGTCTTCCATTAGAGCCTTTGTGAGGAGAGATTGTCTTCACTTGATTCTACTTGGGAGAGGGTGAGCTTTGTCAAAGTAGAGGAAAACCCTTGATGGACCCTGGGAGGAACTTGCACAACACCAAGGCCAGGTTGTAAGAGTTTCTTTGTTTCGTTATTAATACAAACTGGTTTATTTTTCTCAATAGCTTGTGTTAATGAGTTATTTCATGTGTTCCTTGGTCTGCATGTTGAATATATGTTTTATTATATGAAATGCAAGTGCTTGGTAATTGTTTGATTGTTTGTGGTTGCAGGAATTGACTTGAAGGAGGAGCTCATCCGGATCGTCAAGAACGGACTTCAACAACAGCGTTTTGGAATAAGGTAAGCCTAAACACTTGTAGTTTTCATGTTGTAAAAGGTGTATTTAGAGAAAGATCACTCCATTTTGTCTTGTTTGTCATTAGAATGTCTTAGACTTCTAGGAAGGTCAGTCGTGTCCGCACCCTTGACAGATTCCGTGTGACAACTGGACAACTAGAGCAACCTTCTTTTCAACAAGGCCAACTCGGTTTCCAGCAAGGGTACCCCTCTGGACAAACTGGCTCAGTTTACAATCCTCCAAATCAACTAGTGGTCCAGCAAGGGTATCCTCTTGGGCAGGGTGGACAACCCTATGTTCAACAGGGCCAACCTACCCCTCAAATCACGAATCCTTCTGGGCAAGGGGGGCAACCTGCTGTACAGCAAGGCCAACCCTCTGCTCAGCCCATATACCAAGGAGGGCAGCCTGCCATACAGCAAGCCCAGCCCTCTTCTCAATCTATTCACGCTGGGGGACAAACGGGCCAACCGTCTATACAGCCAAATCAACCCGTTGTCCACACTTATCGTCAACCTGGACAAGCTGGCCAACCTCGACGTCAACCAGCTATCCAGCCAATTCGACCATCCGTTCCGCAAAGACAACCCTTGGTGGCACATGGACAACCTGGTGCCCAGCAAGGCTACCCTACTGGCCAACCAGGTCCATCTCGAATCCGACCAAGTCAACCTTCGGGACATATGGTTCAACCCCAGCCGGTTCAAGGACATTACTCTGGGCCTCAAACTCAAACAGGTTATCAACCCTCGTACCAAACACAGCCTGCCTACCAGGCTCCGTATGGGACCCAGCAGTCATCTGGCTACCAGCAGCCCCAGGGGCAAAATCAGTATTCTCCTTATCAAAATTATCAGCAACCACAGGTCACCCCTTATCAAAATTATCAATATGGCCAACCTGTCGGGCAAGCTGCTAATACATGGGGAGCTGGGGGGCAGATACAGGGACAGCCGTCCGCATATGGCCAAAATCCATACGGACAAAACTCCTACGGACAAACTCCCTATGCGCCAGGTCCTTTTGGACCAGGTCCATCGGGACAAAATTTCTACGCGCCGGGTCCTTTTGGGCCGGGCCCGTCCGGACAAAGTTCGTGGGGGCAACCCCAATCTGGGTGGAACCCTAATATCGCCTCGAATCCGCAGCCACAGATGTCCTTCAACCCGCAGCTACCATTTTTGGCAACGTTGGAACTACCTGATGTGTCCAAGTTAACAAATGACCCTATCTTGCATAATCCATATTGGCCACCGGTTCTAACCAAAATACCAGGTGACTGTCCAAAATTCGACGGAAAAGCCGGAGAGGATCCTCAGGCCCATGTAATGACTTATCACCTTTGGTGCTCATCTAACTCATGGCTTGATGATTCTATCCGACTTCGCCTCTTCCAGAGGACTCTCACTGGTTCAGCTGCTAAATGGTACATCGAACTCAATCGCGACATGTTTTCAGATTTTAACTCGTTGGCTATGGCCTTTTTAACTCATTTTCAGTTACCCATTCGGTACGAGACTGGGACCCATCTTCTCACGTCTCTAAAACAGGATACGGCGACGCACATCTCCGATCATATACATGAATGGAGAAGGCGCCGTCGCTTGATTAAATTTTGGATCCCTGATCAACTCCTGACCGACTGGTTTACCACGTCCTTTGTCCCTAAAATTGCCAAAGATATTGCAATGGGGGCGTGTTTAACTGAGGAGCAAGCAATCGCGCGAGCTCAATACCTGGACTTAGTGTATTCTCAGTCAAGTACTTTGTATGAGTATTTGCCAGATGCCCCGAGGCCCGGACAACCCAAAGCTCCACCAAAGCCTTCTGTCGATGGAGTCATTGGTTCCGTAAATTCATCATCTAAGAAATCGGCCGCGAACCCTGGGAAGCAGAAACAAAATGCCTCTAACGAGAATGCTTCTCAGAGCCAATCTATTCCTGGGAATACCTCCGAGGTAAATGCCGTTCAGTCCACCGCGGCAGACAAATCCTCGAAAGGCAAAAAGAAAGGGAAGGCCAAAGATAAATCTGGACAGCCTAAGCAGAACCCTCCTAAACCTCCCTCCGAGGAAGGAGCCAAACGAAAGCCTAAGTATCCTTGTCTCATTTGCGAGGAGGATCACTACACCAAGGATTGCCCCAGGCGGTCCGAGGTTAGTCAGCTTTTGAAAGGTGCTCCAGGGTCCCCTGTCGTGCTTAAAGAGCCTTTCCCGTCCTAGCAGACGCATCAGGTGGCAGATCCTTCTCAATCCTCTTCCTCGTTCGGTTCTCAGGTGTTCATGGCTGGAACCATCCCCATCCATGTTACAACTCGAGCGAAAGATTATCCATCTTCAGCCGGGAAGGAGCCGGAAGCTCCCTCCAGCGCTCCTCCGTCCAGTTCTGGTCCCCTTCACATCGAACGGCCCAGCACCGAGACGATCCCCCGACCCCCTCCCAAAGGTGTACTCAAGAAGTCATCTTATAACCCCAATTCTCGTGTTGCACAGCATTATAGCATTGTCGAGGACTTAGCTCAGGCTCCGTCTGCTATGTCCGCATTAGAAGTCCTCCAGAGCTGCCCCTCCCAGAGGAAGTCCCTGCTATCAGCGATTGGTGGCATAGACCCGGCAGATTCGGATTTAATCTCTTTTGATCTCGAGGGTTTCACGCAGAGATTGCCTCACCAGGTGGCCTTCCTTATACAGGTTCTCATCAATGGCAAAACGATTCATCATACGGTCATTGATGAAGGTGCCTCAACCTGCATTATGTCGGTTGCTTATTGGAAAGCTATTGGTTCTCCTGCTCTGAGCCAGTCTCCTACCACCCTAGAAGCTTTCGATGGAAGAGAATCTCGTCCATGTGGTATCCTCCCGCGATTGCCTATCTCTTTAGAAGGGAAAACGGTAGAAGTCGAGGTTGAAGTCGTTGACGCTAATCTCACTTACAACCTCCTCCTTGGACGAAGCTGGACATATGCCATGCACGCCGTGGCTTCCTCTTTGTTACGTGTCGTTCGTTTCCCCCATCAAGGGAAAATCATCACGGTGGACCAGCTGTCCTTTTTTGCCTCCTCTTCTGAAGGGAATGTGCCATTCGTAGAGCATACCTCCAAATCGCTAGTGAGTGTGGGTGCTGGGTTATTTAAAGATCCCTCCCTGATGGGAGTCTTTCCCCTCCCACGTCCAAATCTCGCCTCCGTTAACATGATCACAGTGCGTTCCGATCCATGGGTTCTCCCTCCCTTGAATCAGGAAAACTCTTGGGGCGAGATGATGCCGTTGAGCCCTGCCGAGCTCAACTACATCGAGATAGTCGCTGCATCGGCTCCACCTCCTGAACCTGCTTTTCCAAGCAGCATTCCCGATTCATATGACCGCTTCCCTTGGTTGGGAGAAAAGGCCACTTCGGATCCCCTGAAGGAATCATTCCCCTCCGACGAGGCTATCATCGAGACTATGTCTCCCGAGGAGCTCCCTTGGTCAGATTACCACCATCGCTCTTCGTTTCTCCCTCCTCATTCGGAAATGGCCACATGTCTCGAGCGGTTTGCTTCATGTGCCCCATCTATCCCTCTCCAAACGCCTGTTCAGTTGTATCAAGTGTCTTCGAAAGGAAACATGGGTAACATTACGCAAACTCTGGCTATCGACATCTCTGTCAAAACAGGGGTTGTCGAGAATATTTACATTGGAGTCACATGCACTCCTGAGGAAATTCAACTTTATACCGATTTATTTCGTGAATTCTGTGACGTTTTCGCATGGTCTTACGAGGAAATGCCCGGCATTGATCCCAGTATCGTGGAGCACGAAATCCCTACTTATCCTGGCGCCAAGCCTGTCCGTCAGCGTTTACGCCCAGTGCACCCTCGAAAGGCTGCAGCCATCAAGGCCGAAGTTGAAAAACTCCTTCGAGCTGGTTTCATCTATGCCATTCCTCTCACGGAATGGGTATCTAATATAGTCCCTATGAATAAAAAACAGGGTACTATTCGGGTTTGTGTTGACTATTGCGACATCAATCGCGCCTGTCCAAAAGATAACTTTCCTACGCCTTTTATTGATCAGCTTATCGACGATTGCGCAGGAAGCGAAATTTATTCATTTATGGACGGCTTCTCTGGTTACAACCAGATCAACATAGCCCCCGCAGACCAGCACAAGACTGCTTTCATCTGTCCTTGGGGCACCTTCGCTTACAAGAAGCTACCTTTCGGTCTTAAAAATGCCGGTGCCACTTTCCAGCGTGCGATGTCGTATGCTTTTCATGATATCCGACACATCGTACAGCCTTACCTGGATGACCTACCAGCTCATTCAGCTAAACGTCAAGACCATCCATCTCATTTACGCGAAATCTTTCTCCGCTGTCGACACTACCGTATTCGACTCATTCCGCATAAGTGTGTCTTCTGCATAGAATCTGGCCGACTGCTCGGGTTCATCGTCTCCCGGGAGGGTATCCGTCTGGATCCCCTTAAGGTCGAGGCCATTTTGAATCTTCCTCCCCCTGCCTCTCTCCAACAGTTACAGAGCTTGCAAGGGAAAGCTAATTTTCTCAGACGATTTATCCCGAATTATGCCGAGGTGGCTAAAGGCTTCACGCGGTTATTAAAGCGAGACACACCCTTTCGTTGGGATGCCATCGCCCAGGAGTCTTTTGAGCGCCTTAAAGACCTTCTTGTCTCAGCTCCGCTCCTAAGACCTCTGAACTATCACCGCGACTACATTCTCTATTTAGCTGCCGCTGACACCACCATCGGTATGGTTCTAGTGCAGGACGATGATGCTGGCACCGAGCATGTTATCTATTATCTTAGCCGCAACCTTCTGGATACCGAAACTCGCTACGCATATGTTGAAAAGTTGGCATTGGCAGCTGTCTGTGCCGTCCAACGATTCCGTCATTATATCCTGTTGCGCACAACGACCGTGATCTCTGATTGCAACCCCATGACCTACATTTTGTCACGTCAGTTGCTGGGGGGCAAATACTCGAAGTGGATCGTAATCCTCCAAGAGTTCGACTTGGAATTCACTGCAGCCAAGTCTAAGAAATCTCTGGTCTTTGCTGAACTGCTCTGTTCTTTACCATCTCACTCTGCACCATCCCGCTCAGAGGAGCATATTCCGGATGAAACTTTGTTTCTCATCAGCACCCTCGACCCGTGGTACGGGGATATTATCGTATATTTACAAACGTCTTCGTTCCGTCCCAATGTATCGAAAGATGCTCGACGACAAATTCGTCACCAAGCTCAACCATATCGTATCTTGGGCGATACCCTGTACCGCCTCAGCGTCGATTCTGTTCTTCGTCGGTGCTAAACTCTCGAGGAGGCTGAGCGAGTCTTGAATGACTGCCACTCCGGCGCTTGTGGCGGCCATATGTCCGGATATGCTACCACCCAGAAGATCCTCCGTGCTGGTTCTTTCTGGCCTTCCATCTTCAAGGATTGCATCCTTGCTGTACGTGCATGTCACGAATGCCAGGTTTACCACCGGAAAATGCGTGCACCTGTTGCACCACTGCACCCTGTTGTAACCGTAGGTCCATTTGCCAAATGGGGCATCGATTATACATCCTGTAACCCTCGTTCGGCCGGGGGGCATGGGTACATTATCGTTGCTGTGGATTATTTCACCAAATGGGCCGAAGCGATGCCTACATTGAACGAAGACGGTCACACAGCGGCGCAGTTTTTATTCAATCATGTTATTACTCGTTTCGGAGTCCCTCAGGCTATCGTTACAGATCATGGAAAGCATTTCCGAAATCATATGATGACGGAGCTGACGACCCAACTAGGCTTGCGCCAAGATAGTTCGTCACCGTACTATCCACAATCTAACGGTCAAGTTGAAGCCGTGAACAAAGTTTTGATCACTATGCTTCAGCGCACCGTCAATATGCACAAGTCTAACTGGCACCTTATGCTTTTCCCAGCCTTGTGGGCCTACCGTACTTCTGTGAAGGATGCCACCGGTTTCACTCCTTTCCAGTTGGTTTATGGACTAGAGGCTACCCTTCCCGTTGAATGCGAGATTCCTTCATTAAAATTAGTTGTCGAGTTACTCCCCAACACCACTCCGGTGGAGGAACGGCTTCTTTACCTAGAACGATTAGACGAGACTCGTCGTCTGGCTTCTCTGGCTATCGAAGCGCAGAAGAAGAGAGTCAAGGCTCACTTCTACCAGAATATTCATCCTCGTTCCTTTGTTGAGGGAGATTTAGTACTGTTCTACGATCAAGCTAAGGATAAGCTGGGGGCAGGGAAACTCGAATCTATGTGGTTAGGTCCCTACATCGTGAAAAGAGTTTTACAAAAGGGCACATATGAGTTGATTGATTATGAAGGAAATCCTCTTGACAAGCCCCGCAACGGGCTGTATCTGAAGAAGTATTATGCATAACTTCGCGCACTCACTTTGTATATACGTGTGTTTTGTGTGTTGTGCATGTTTTCGTTTTTGCCTTGGTGTGAAAGCGTGTTTTGCCTCTTATTGTGCTCTCTTTTTCTTGTGCAGATGTTTAGTGCACCCTATGTTGGTTTCGCTGATGGCGCCTGCCGCAGCACTTGCAATTTGTCATCTGCGGCGTGGGTGATCTACGATCCTCACGGAGAATTGTTGGACCTTCAGGGTGTCTGCCTAGGTCGTACCACTAACAATGTTGCCGAATACAGCGCTGTAATTGAATTACTTGCCGAAGCGGTTGACCTCGACATCCGAGAATTAGTGGTGAACCTGGACTCCCAGCTAGTCGTCCATCAACTTAACGGGCGATATTCCGTCAGAGACCAACGCATACTAAGGTTGTACCTACGTGTAAGATTGTCGGAACGAAACTTTGATTATATTACATATCAGCATATTCTGAGACGATTAAACACATTGACTGATGCATTGGCAAATCATGTGTTAGACAGACATTTGCGGAACAGATAACATCATACAAGAAGACATAGAAAGCATAATAGAGTAAAGCATATGTAAATAAATCATTTCAAGCATAGTGTGCATGTGTGTGCCTTTGAGCTTGTTTAAAAATATAAAATACATGGGTCATGTGTCGTGAAAATTCATACATAAGATCACAGTTGTACTGAACAATTGCATAACACAAACAAAACATTATCACATGTAACAATGATCCATCCAAAAACCGGTATGTATATATATATATATCGTGTGGCGCACTGAGACGCTCAAAAATAAGTGTGCATGTCCAAAATCTCAGTACATCTGAGTCATATGTCTCAAAACAACAGTGGAAATAAAACCTAGTTGACTATTCAGCTGGATGATGCTCTCTGTAGTACACAGCTGCTCGTGCTACCCGCCTCAGAAGACGGTGCACCCTGGGTTCCACCCCCACTGTATGGATCTGATGCTGTAAGGGGACCTCTTCGACCCCCTGGTAGTCAGGCACTCCCTCCAGCAACCCCTCAAGGTTGCGAGCCACAGTCTCTGATGTGTCAACCCCTGGAGGGACTAAGGCCAAAGCCCCGGCCCCCTGTCCTTCTCTCCGTGCCGTGGCAGCCAGGCCAATCGGTCTAGTGGGCCCCGCATCTGCATACCATGACATTTATTAGGACATGTACATGAAAAATTCAAAAACATTACAAAACTCAAAAAGTCAAGGGTTATACCTGCATCATCCCACTGTTCCCCTGGGGGTAGCACCATATCAGGGTCACTGCGGAAATCCATACCCGCGTATGGCCAGTCCTCCACGAAGACAACCTGCTGATCTAGCCAGTCCCGGAAGAATGTCCCCCAGGCATGTGGCCGGCCGCCACCTCCGCGTGGCATGATGCGAGCCCATCATGTGGCCCTCGTCTCCCGAGGATCCCTAGGAGCATCCACGGCCATCGTCTGCAGCCGCATGGCTGGCACTCGCTCTAGGATGAGCGGGACCAGGATAGACCCGTAGCCGAACTGTTTCGTCTCCCCGCGACGACAGTTGCTCAACTGCCTTTTCATGTTGTTGGTCACTGCTGTGCACCAATCAAACACTGTAGGCTCAAGGCAATCAAGAGCTAGCATGAGGTGGGTCTTTGAAGCCTCGTGGTTGGCCATGCTTCCCGCTGCCCGGGTCACCATGAATAGGATGGTGCGAAGGACCATGTTTCCCACTGTGGGGATTGCTACTTTCCCACTCCTCGTCTTCTCAGCCTCCGGGCATACTCGAGCCATGAGATCATCTAGAGGACCGCCGCCAGGTCGCTGTCCCTCTATGATGGGCCTCGCACCCCGGCGTGACAACCCAGTCAAAAAGAAGATATCCATGTGGTCAAATTCGATATCCTGGCCCCGGATAGTGAATTTCATATCCACCGGGTTCCATGCCCTGATCAGTAGCTCGAGAAGATCATGCTGAGCTCTTAGGCGAGGTGTGAGGAAAAATTTCATAAAACCGCAAGCCCGCATGGCATTGTAGCAATCCACATTGGCCCAAGCAGCAATATCTTCGACATCGTGCACTCTTTCCTGCCATTGGAAAGCCATTACGTCCTGCACAAACCATGAAAAGAAATTAGAAGTGCTGGCATAGGATTTTTCACGTTCAAATTGAAACAAAAAATTCTTTCCGCGCTGGTCATGGCAGCCCTTCGTTATTTTTCGAGGTCAGCGCGGAAGAACACGGGTTTTCCGCGCTGACCCGAAGTTGGTCACGTTTTGTCCCAATTCGGCCAGCGCGGACCCGCGTGGGATATCCGCGCTGACCGAGAGCGCATCCATGCACCAAGAATTCGCCCGATTGGGCAAATTCAACAGCTAAAATTCTACCAAATATAATCAAAATGCAGGGCGAGGAGAGGAGAACCTACCTGGAAGAAGTGGGTCGCGAAATGGTGTCCGTATGGGCTGGAAATCAATCCGTCAACTTTCTGGCTTCTCCACGTCCTTCACGTCCTAAAATGGTAAAATGGTAAAAATGATCTTTCACCCCCCCTATTTATAGTAAAAACTCATAAATATCCATATTTTTGGGTTTCTACCATCTTTTGCCATAAATTTAGCCCTAGATTTATCAAATTCATGTTTTAATATGTTTTTTTTTACACATACCGAATGGATTTATGCGAGTAGTGCTCTTGTGCAGGTTCGAATAAAAGGTGAAAATCATCATGGTCCTAAAATCACTTGGTCCCAACAATGTCGTCTTTGAGCTCTTTTCTGACATAAAACAAGAAAAGATGGCCGAGCCTCCTTTCAGCTCATTAAAGGGAACGAGAGGCGGTCATTTTAAGCTCTTTTTCCGACCGTGTAACTTAAAAAGATTGCCGGGTGTTTGTCGTTTCGCACTCGTTATTGGCCCTAAAACGATGTGTTTTCGACTGCTTTTTTACTTTTTCGGGTCAAAAGCACTATTTACGAAAAGTACTCCTCGATCGTAATGGTCGGGCGGTTCTTTCGAGCATTGTTTTATACTTTTTCGGGCTCGAGAGACACAACTGTACGAAAAAGGACCCCCCTGGAGTCTTCTTTTCTGCTGTCTTTTCAGGCTCTCTAAACAAGAAAAGACGCCGAGTTTTTCCTTTGTCAGGCTCGTTAAACACTTGATGACATCGGATATTGTCAAAATGACACTCTTCGAGCATATGCTATCCCCGTCAAGCTTGTCATCCAAAAATAACCGGGGTACCTGCCAGAAATGGTGGGGAAAATGGAACTGTAATCATAGTCGTGTCGGCAGTATGTCGTTCTTGAACATGGCACTCTTCTGCTTCGTGTCTGGGTGGGACCATCTCATCTTGTTTTTCACTGGCCTCCGTGGGTTTGGGTTATCTTATTCGAC
Organism: Pinus tabuliformis; assembly: GCA_031772625.1. Lineage (NCBI taxonomy): Eukaryota > Viridiplantae > Streptophyta > Pinopsida > Pinales > Pinaceae > Pinus > Pinus tabuliformis. The sequence continues at coordinate 65,369,634 of CM062805.1, read as the reverse complement.
CTCTCATCTGCCCATTGCCATCATTACTATACCCTCTGCTCATTTGATGTCAAATACTGCCAAACCCGCTATAGTGCCACCGATATGTTCAAGAGAAGTTGACCTCTGCAATAATACAACCTCATCTGCTATCTCACACAAATCATTTTTTTCCTCTGTCTCGCGTCGATGTTGTGGGAATCATTATGGCCCACCTTCGATCAAGGTCACTTCCTGTCGACTTCAGCTCATTATCCGAGAAGGTGACTTAAAGACTCCCTTCAGGTGCCTTAGAGCCTGCATGCCCTAATGGCAGGTTCTTCGTGTTCGACGCGAGGTTTACATCATTGGCCTCCGATCGAATGATTCCGTGGGTGTTCGACACCAGCTCATTGATTCACATGCCGCGGATTGTACCTATAGTACCTTGAGGGCCATTGTCATTATTGGTGGTACCTCTCGCGTCTGTTAACAGTTTTCATCATTGACTGGTAATCAGACGATGTTCATGCATGTTCGACTTCAACCCATGTATTCACATGCTTGAACTTGTACTTTGTTCGGATCGGGACGGAGCGCAAGACCCTGGATCACTGTCTGTTTATGGTCCAGGTTGCGATTTTGTGGATGATCATTACATGACTCATTGATGGGTGGCTGCGCCCATACCTGAGTCTTCATGGATGGCTGCGACCATACCTTATCATTATTATGGTCTCTTTAGCTGGGTGGCTGCGTCCATTCCACAGACCTTTTCGCATGTCTTTTGGATGGCTGCGCCCATGCCTCGACTGCATGTACTTGATTATCAGAGATATTTCGGTCCTTCCTGGTGATGTTCCAGTTCGGCGTGTGTTGTAAAGCATTTCACCCCTCCCACTCTCTCGGTCTTCATGCTTTAGGGGGCATCTGTTACACAGTAATTTGTCACTGCCTTCCTGTCAGTCACCCTGCTGTGCCAATCACCAAATACCTATAGTAGCAGCCATCTGAGCACTATAAGCTCTATACAATCCAAGCTATGTCTAACTAGATGCTCATGGTAATGGTGAAAGTATATGTAGGAGAAGGAGCCTCCTAAAAGGGTGGAAGGATGAGCTTATCTTCAAGGGAAGGTTGTTTTGTGTTGCTTGTATGTGAGAGAGAGTTGTTTGTCTTGGGAGAATCATCCTCAAAGGTGAATGCTTGAGATACATGCTGACTGGCCCCTCCTGAGAAGGTTACCGACGTCAGAACATTTGGTTGTACTCTTCTCTATTCTGATTAATAATAGATGACTGCTATTATTGTTCCATTCTCATTTGTACTTGCAATGGTTAAATGTGAATTACATCTTTTCTGACTGATGTATGGTTGCTTTTACTAGATTTCACGCTTGCGTTTGTTTCCTCTTCGTGTGTGCAGGTATCTATTCGCGGAGATCACGGAGGATTGTGACCAGCCAAAGCGAAGGAGCGAAGGCAACATCTCTTCGTCAAACGACAGTGCTGGAATCCAAGTAGGTGCTCTTTACCTCTTGTTTAATTGTAATTAGGAACATGCGTAGCAGCATTGTTTGATTGTTGCTAGACCCTTGCTGGGCTAGTAGGGATCGCCTCTATCCGTAGAGGGGATTTGCCTCATCAACACATACCACCGCCACCCACACCACATCTAGTTTCACCATCTTCACCCCGATATTTGGCCATACCACCTCCGCCACCACCGCGAGTCAGTATGGCAAGGGTGATTAAGTTGCCAGTGTTCAAGGGAGTAGGAAGTGAATATCTGGACCAGTTTTGGTTCGTGATAAAAGATGTATGGGAAGCACAGGGAGTTACGAATGACAATATAAAGAAAGCGACGTTGGTTAGTGCTTTGTAGGATCATGCATTGATCTAGTACATTAAGCATTCCAATGATAATCTGAATGTGAGGATTTTAGATATTCAAACTGCGCTAAACAAAAAAATTAGCAGGCCAAAGTCAGAGGCACAATCATTCATTGGGTTCAAGGAAATCACAATGCTACCAGGCGAGACCTCTTGGGAGTTGGATTAGAGACTGAGTGCACAATTCGCAAAGCTAACATGACGCTGATGGATGGACAACACTATGAATGGTTTGTAGCATCGTTAACACCACATTTAAGGAATGCATTGTCACAACAGAGGCTAAAAACTCAAGCAGAGGCCTTGGAGATAATGATAAGAATTCATGAGACCCTAATATAGGATCTAAACCTGGGAGTTTAGCAGATTCACGTGCAGTTGAAAAACTTGTGCCTTCAGATGTAGAGTTTGAAACAAGAAAGGGTGGCTCTCCCAGAAGTGTGCAATGAGGTATGGTGCATAAAGTGCAAGGGTAAGGGACATGACAAGGACCACTACCCGGTGTTCGAAAACTACCTCGCAGGCGGAGGCCATTGAGACTAGAGGCACAAGCAGGACCGAGCATGGCGCTTGCATTGTGGTGTGTGATTTGTCAGATAGGAGGAAAACATGCTAAAGATAACTACCATTTATTACAGAAGTACACGCAGAATTCACAGCAGTTCTTATGTACTTTCTATAGATTAGTAGGACATGATGAGCGCACCTGTAGAAGTTATGAGATGATGATGGATCAGACTCCTACTTACAGAGTTCAGGCCGAAACGCGGCCCCTTGACCAGAACGCAGGGATGGCACAAACTGGATTTCAGGGGCGTGGACAAGGCCGAGGTGGAGGAGGACCTGGAAGAGGTCATGGACAACTAATGTGTTACAATTTCGGAGGGCTAGGACATTATGCCCATGATTGTACGAATCCAATGCGACCATCATTCTTGTATTGTAAATTTTTTGATCATGAGACAGAGGATTGTCCCACACTGATAGAGAGGTTATGCAATAAAGGAGCACTCCAGCCTCCCCCGACTCAGAACTTGCAAATGATGAGGTCTAAGCCGTGTGAGGAAGACCCTAATGTGAATGTTGTGCTCTGAAGCGAAATTATGACAGGGGATGACAAAGGCAAGCAACCTGAAGAGAGTACCTGGGGTCTTAAGGCTCCGACGAAAGAACCAGAGTTTGATTTGGAGCGCGCTAAGGAAACCTTCATGGAAGCCAGGAAGAGCTTCGTTGATGCATCCACTTCAAGAAGCAAAGACACACTAGAGCAAAAAATGGACCCATCGATACTCATGACATCCTTAGAAACATGCATGAAGTTGTTTCACGACAGTAAGACTGTAAAGGGGCTGCAGGAACTCATAAATAGATGCATTGGGACTGCGCTAGGAAAACCGCGCGTAGTCCGGAAGCTTGGAAATTACACGACACAAACATCAAGGGAAATGAGATTGACAGTGTAGATTGGGGAATATGAGATGGACCAAGTGATTATGGACCTAGGATCAGATGTGAACATTCTGCCGAAGAAAACATGGGAGCGCATGGGAAGGCCTATGCTGCAATGGTCTCCTATCCAACTGCAAATGGCGAACCAGCAAAATATCCTACCTATGGGGATATTGCAGGGAGTCACAGTGGATATCGAAGGAGAAAGCGCTCTAGAAGACTTCGAAGTAATAGAGATTGTTGATGACAACAATCCCTACCCCACGCTATTAGGAATAGATTGGTCCACTGACATGAATGGGGTGATAAATATGAAGAAGCGCAAGATGATTATTGAGAATAAGTCTCTACACATAGTTGTACCTTTGGACCCTGCAGAAGGATCACGCTACATGGAGCCAGTGTGCTACTAGGATAGCAACGATGATTTGGACTACATCTATAAGATAACCCCGCGAGAACAAGACTGGGTGAATCTAACCGTGGATGGACAAATCTCATGGCACCGTGAAAGCCTTGCACATTGGATTCTAACGAGGAGATAGAACGATGGCAGAACCAGTTACACGAGGTAACCATGCTGAACTGTAAGATGATGACGAGATCATTTTTCTTGGTATCAATGGAGGTAAGGGATTTACCTACGTATGATGGGTTAAGTGAGGTGGATGACTTCCTGAATAGATTTGAAAGAGAAGTGCCAGAGTAGCAATGTGTCGAAGCTTTGAAATGGGCACTGTGCGCTACGCCCGCGAGGTGGTGGGTTATGCACCAAAGAAGCTTTGAGGACTAGTGTGAATGCAGGAGGATGATGCACATGCAATTTTGGAAGCCTCATATGCAATTAACAGACAATATTGCTTGATGAGATGGTCCATGCACCCACCTGTCTAGATGGATGTAGGCATATGGTACGAAACCTGCGTGGATGCACTAAGTCTTCACGTTAGGAGACATGGTTAGCAAGCATGTGCGGGTGAGGCAATGGCACGAACAAACCCTCCGGTTGGAACCATGGATTATGGAAAGACCAAGTGTGCAGAAGGTTATCCATGCAGAAGCCTTTAACGAACTATGCAAAGCGCTGAAAAAGGTCCACAATGCACAGCAGACTGACAGCGACCTATGCATACCAGCGGTTCTATGGGCTTATAGGACCGCATGCAAGAAACTGACAACGTAGGCACCTTCGAGGCTGGAGTATGAAGCGAATGTTGTAATCCCCATAGAGCATGAAATGCCTAGTTTGCATATGGAAACACCGGCAGATATGATGATTCGCGGAGCCTTGGAAGAAGGGATCGCACAACCGAATGAAGAAGAACACTTGGGACCTGAGGAAGAAATCCAACAGGGTAATTTTAGGCTCCAAGAACTTGGGAAATAAAGGGTGTGATTAAGGGAGAAAAGTTCTCTGGTGGAAGTCGAAGTCAAGAAGCTTGAGGATGAGATAAACGAATATTTTCTCAATAAGAGGACTAGGGTGATAAAATAGGGTGCACACGATCACGCCGACAAATTTGGAGATTATCGCCGTGAATTGATCAATCTGATGCCTTGCCTTGGACCACATATTACTACACGAATCAACCATGGTGGCGTGCTACAGATGATAAAGTGCGTGACGCCACCAGTAACAATAAAAGGTGGGTATTTTCCAGGAAAAGTGATGGATGACCAGATGAAACCCTATACAGGTGGCACGACCACCTGACTAGTTGTTGGAAGTAGAGTCTTAGCACTCTAGGCAATTGAAACGAGGTACGAGACTATAAACTACTCTGCCCGGGAGATGCGTGATGTTGGAGCTGTGTGTAGGAATAAAGTGTCACAAGGTCCGCAATCGTGTAAGGGGGGCTGCGGTGCCACGCGGGTTGGCCAGAAAGTGACCGTTGGTGTCACTATTCATGATGGGATGCTCAACTTGAGACCAAATGGAGCGGGCGGCAAGCATTTAAGATTCGATTTATGGGCAAGATTTGGGAAAATCTGCCGCCAAGGGAGCATTAAGGAACTGGATTTTGGGGGAAAGGTCGAATTGAAATTCAAAAGGTGCTATAAATTACAAAGGGCTTCCCAACAAACAACACTTGGTCATTTTCAAATTGAGTTGTTGTATACCTTGCGTATTCTAAGCAGAGCCCTGTTTGCCATGTGCCAAACTTTGATTGGGCCCCTGATTTCGCGAGTGATAGATTTCTAGACGAACACAATGACAACATCTGAGGAAGTTATGGAAATTGCAGAGATGACTGTCGAAGAGGCCACGCAGGCCCTAACTGTGGGGGATGCCCCTGAAGGCGACGATATTGTGGTGGAAATCCCTAAATCACCACACACGCTGAGGCAAAAGAAAGACAAACAATCGATGGTTCCCATATGAGTGTCCCTGCGAAACCCGCTACGCACCAGGTTAACGATGGAGGAGAAAGGGAAAGTCGTTAACTTGGAAACCGACGAGGAGGAGGAAGACCTGGAGGACCTTATCATCGAAGAAGATGAGGACAAAGGCATGGAGGAAGAAACTGAGCCTATGCACCCTCCAACAAAGCTACCTGCCTATATCCCCCCACAGAAGGGGAAGGAAAAAGTGCCTGAGGATATCGACAAAAGAAAGAGCTCTCTTCGGACCCCACTCCTCCTAGACAACATCATTTTTAGGGCATGCCCCTGGGATGGGTGCCTAGCTTGAAATTTGAACTTTGGGATCTCACTGACCACGAGAAGTTCCCTCACCTAGAGACCACACAGCTCATGAAGCCCAAGCATAACACCATGGTGGGGGTTATCGAATTGGAGCCGCGAAAGTGGTTGCGCGGAGTGGAAAAAGCAGGGTTACTAAACCTGCTCTGGGTTCCATGTTTCCATCGTGCCCCAATAACAATTTTCATCATCTGGCAGCTGCTCTGCCTGGTGCATGGTGGGTGTTTGTCGGTGGAGGAGCCCATCCCCATCACGAACAACTTAATTCATCGCATTACCCAACTTCCATGCAAAGGAGAGGACCCCACAGACATCTCGGAGGGGAAGACCAGTGACTTGGCCATCACGGAGGCCATGAAGAAGAAATACAAACTAGAGAAGAAGAAGAGGGACTATGCCATATCTAGCATCAAAAACAAAAAATTTAAAGTGGTGACCCAGATACTAGCGAGTAAGGTTATGCGCAAGTGTTGCGCAGACGAGGTACCTATGCCAGTGGTGGCACTTGCTGAGTAGTGCGCGAAGGGGGTCCAGTTTAACTAGTCCAAGTTCATCTGCAAGGAGTTCCTGGAAAATTGCTGCGAGGCCCAGGAACAAGGAAAAATGTTCCACTATGCATGGCTTATGCTATCCATATTGCTCGTGGCAAGGGAATTGCTAGAGGATAGTCAGTTCCCCACAATTGACAAAGATCTGCCGGAGGCTGCGAAGTATGCTTCCCTCTAGGCTATGAAGGATGAAAACCGGATCTGCAACAACAAGATATTTTGGGTGTTCATGGAAATGAACCTCAAAATGGGGATTAACCTTAAGCCACGGTTATCACCCACTATCTAAAGCCTGCAAAGTTTTGCAGAGTTTCAAGCAGACCTCCACTGCATATACATCAGAGCGCGCAAGGACCCAACTAAGAAATGGAGCAGGCTACCCTCCGTAGCCACAGACGATGTAATTTTTGATGTACTGGAGAGATGGTCGCCGAAGTGACGTGCCCTAGACATCACGACAATAGAGAAGTCTGTGGCACAGAAGAAGAAAGAGGAGGTCAAACTACGCATGGCACAGTTGGCAGAAAAGGGAAGGCAAGAAACAGTGGAAACAAAAGCGCAGGAGGCACGGGACGCTGCACAGACAACAACATAATAGAAAAAGGCTGCATCAACACCAACAACATGAGAGGTAGCTGAGAAGGCATGCGAGGGCCAGAAGTTGCCTTCGCATGGGCAGGAAACAGAGGAAGAGGAGGGCGACACGGACCCACAAACCACGTCAACAAAACTGAAGCACCAACGCCCAAGCTGGTGAATGGGGCTGCACAAGAAGGTCAAGGCATCAAAGTTGTCTATTGACCCGATCACCCTTACTGAGGGTGATATGCATGACATCGGTGAGACGATGCGTGATGTCACCTCCGAGGCCCTCCAAAACTTCACGCAAGAGAACCATATTGTGTTGGCGGCCCTCAGAGTGCAGTTGCAGGAGTTGCAGGTGCACACTCCTTAGGTTGGTACCCTCTCGACCAGCCTCGCAGTAGGACAACTACAGCAAAGCAGATGCTGCACACTCGAACAAGAAACACCATCGTGCTGTCAGAAGGGGCACTGGTCACCATGAATGAGGTCGACAGGCCTACGATTAGTGCACTCAAAGGTATCGAGATCAACATGGCTATGCTCCCGTGGGAGACATTATATGTTCTGCAGGATGGGATTACTGCAGAACTGCGGGCTAGGGAGAGTCGTGCGCTGCAAGTGCTGAGCAAGAAAAATATCAACATGGAGCAGTTGAGCTTGCAGCATGATGTAGTGGTGTCGCAAAACAGGCAAATGGTACAAGTACTGGAAGAAGCCTGTCAGATGGTCCTGAAGCTGGACATCCTGGTAGACGCACCAGCAGAGGCACACATCCACAGGCTAGCAGCAGGGGTGCGCGAGGCGTAGGAAGAAATGACTAAGGTTCAGCTGGAGCTGAACCTTCAGATAGTAGAGCTGCGATTGAAGGTGCAGCCTTCCACCCCTCCAAAAGTAAGAGAATAGTGTGCTAGCACTATTACATCAGGGCTAGAAGAGATTGGCAGTGCAGTAAGGGACAACACCAAAATGTTGGAGGAGTCATTTGAGGTCCTCACAAATCTATAGGAGGACCCAAACATCCAGCGCTTACAAATAGAGGTGTGTGAACTCCAGCAACAGTACGATAGTGTAAAAAGGACCATGCAGACAGTGACCCTCACTTAGAGGCTCGCGCGAATGCAACAGGCCAAAGCACTGAAAGAGAAAGTGGATGCCGCACGACATCGAGAAGTAATTCTGAAGGCATGCGTTCAGCCTTGGATTGAATATGCCTTCACCATTACTGCAACAATTGAAGGCAAGCTCACACAAATGCAGGGGACGTAGGAACAGGACCAGGGAAGTAGTTCTTACACAGCCGTCTCGGAACAATAGGTACATGAGATCCAATAGGTAGCCACTCAATGCGTTGCCGACCTTGTAGCTGTTTGAGCAGAGTTGGAGGGATTCCACGTGAAGATCTCCATGCCGATAGAGTGACTCGAGGGAGAGTCACGATGTTTGTGTTGGGGGCCTGTTGGACGTGGAATCTCCCCAAGGCATGTTTCGGGGCTTAAAGCCCAAGTTTTGACCAAGTCCATTGTAAAGACTCCGCGATTTGTGGGCATGGAGCGCAAAGTCATAATAGAGTCACAGGGTTGTCGACCCTTATTTTTGTAATGTAATGTTGGCTTGAAAGATCCACCCATGGTCCACAAACCATGGGATTGTATAAATAGAGCGAGGCTCTAAGTGTAGAAGATAATTAATCAAGGAATAGAATAAAATCATGATGATTCTAAGAGCTTGATTCGAAGTGTAAAGTGTGTCTTAGGTCATAGAGTAGGAGAAGGCTCTGCAGCTGTGTGTGCAGAGGCCTAATAGTGCGCAACTGGGTTTGTGGACCCCTGCAGCTGAGTGCGCAGGGTAGGTCGAGTGTGTAATCATGGGAAGAATTAATAAAGAGAAGTTTACCATATTTCTGTCTATCTTTTCCTGCTTTATGTATTATTGGGTATAATTTTCAAGTTTACTATTTATTTGCTGTGCGAACTTATATGTATGTACTGTATAAACAAATATAACACAAGGCTTCTACTTACACGAAGATAACTAACTGGTGTAAGAAGGCATGTAAGATCTTGGGTGTGATTTAGGGAAATAGTGTAGAACATTCCTCCAGGAACGCAGAAGCCCCATAGCCCCTGGTTAGGGCCGCCCAAATGTGAATCTATCAGGGTACGAAGGATAGGGAAGTGTGCGAAGCAACCCGCATGTAGGGACTAGCAGTTGGACCAAATCAACCCCTCAGACCTCTCAAGGGTGTAGAAACCTGGTTCGAGCAACCCCCTATACTACTTTAGGTGAGACCTCAGTTCGTGCTCCGCGGACTATTGTCAAAAGGGCTAGAAGTACAGGGATTTGTTTGGCTAATTAACTCCGAACCTGGGTCAGGCCCCAACAAGCCAACAGAGATGGACTTATGTTGGTGTTTTATGGAATGTTTGAAACAAAAGTTTATTTCAAAGATCCATTGGAAGTTATTCAAGTCACTCAAACAAAGGCTCTCAGCACCTAAGACTGCATTGCTTTTGTGATAGGTGTGTTCAAGGACTGCATTGAGATGAATGAAAAGAAATCTCAATTAAATCATGCTTTTACAAAACACCATTTAATGGAAATGCAATAGAGAGGAGTTGAATTGATCTTTTCAAACATCATTTAATGGAAATGAAATAAAGAGGAGTTCAAAATAATTAGTTCAATACTATGTAATCATCATTGGTGGATACCTCAAATAGATAGTCTTGGCTATAAATGCCTTTTATGGTTGATTTCCTTGTATTTCTTGAATATGGATATTTTGTTTCCAGTTAAATAAAACAAAACAAGTCTGGACTAGCACTAAAGACATTGTCTTTGGTCTCAGATTTATGCATTGTCATTTAATATAAAAAGTGAAATATGAAGTAAAAAATAATTGGAAAAAGTGCATAAAACTGAAAATTTAAAAATTATCTAACCATAATAATAGAAACTAAAAACTAAAATGGACTATAATAATTATAAAATCCTATACTAAAATAAATGAGCATAGATCTTTGTTAATCCTATTATTGTTTATTGGATCTGGGAGATGATGGACTTTTGTTGGTGTTGTCTGGAATGCGTGAAAATGGGACTGCAAAGTTGATTTCAAAGCCCCATTACAAATTATTCAAGTTGCTCCAACAAAGTCTTTTTCCACCTAAGACGGCATTGTTTTTGTGTTAGGCGTGTTTAATCATATTGCATTGAGATGAACGGAAATAAATCTCACTTAAAGTGTGCTTTTACAAAACAATGTTTGATGGAAATGCAATATAGAGGAGTTGAATTGAAGTCTTCAAACAACGTTTAATGGAAATGCAGTAGAGAGGAGTTGATTTGTTACTTTAAAATAATATAGACCTTGAAAAAGTTGTTGTCCCCTATTTAATAATTTGTAGGGAATTACAAAGACTGCATTTATTTAGCCAAGGTGGCTAGGAATAGGGATTTCTTAGTGGAAATGTAGTACAAAAACCAAAACCATCCTGCGTCACCGCAATGACTTCCTCCTAGATACAAGAAACTCTTGCCGAGTCCATCGCTAGTTGAAAATCCGATTGACACACCGTTGTTGTCGGTCGAAACACCTATCATTGAAGATAAACCATCTGAGTCCACACTGGACCAAAGTGAACAGGTCGAGATGGGAATTGATCCAATATTGGCTTCAGAGGGTCCACCTTCAGATGATACAGTCACCAAAGAGAATGAGAATGACACCGTTCAAATTCTTTTCATAAACACAGACTCCGATGAACATGGGGGCAATCTACCCATTCCTTTACCACAGGAAGGAAGTTTGTCAAAGATTTATCCGGTCATTTATTCGGTCCCTCCTCCAAGCAATCTAGCCATTTCCTTCGATTGGAATCTACTAGGCAAATCCCACCTACATTCTAATGTACCATTCCAAATCATAGTACAAGCTTACAGAATGATCATGGTTGGTACTATTATAGATGAAGGGGCTTTTGTGAGTATCCTTTCCTCAACTGCTTGGAAAGCGCTTGGTTCGCCATTGCTTCTACCTGAGATTCGAAATCTGACAGGCTTCAACAAAGGAACCAGTCGACCATTAGGGATCCTTCTGAATTTGCCTATAACTTTGATAAGGAAAACCATTCATCTATACGTGATGGTAGTCCAAGGACCTCTAGATTACAATCTACTCCTTGGGCGTGACTATGTTTATAGCATGGGAGCTATCGTTTCCTCACTCTTCCGAGTGATGTGTTTTCGACATGAAGGCAGAGTGGTCCACCTAGTTGACCAGCTTTCATTCCCTGGTTCAAACACAGCTATTAGTCAAATGCCATCCATAACTGGTCTTTTTGCACAAGGAATGTCTCATCAATCTCCAGTCTGTCCACCTGATGATCGCGAGTGAATTAGTGATTGTGACTAAAACCCAAGAGGCATGCGCCCTGGTCTTCTTCGACAAGAAAACCCCAGATATAAGATAGGTTTCCGCATAGGAATATGACTAGTTTGACAATCCTGTCCGTTTAGGAAAATGGATCAGACTGGAAAAGGATTCCCCCGTCAAAGGTTATGTGATTGGCACTGACAACAATCACCTTTGTCCATTTCGATGGACATCGCCAAGGAAGTGTTTTGTCTGCTACACAGATGGAACAATCTTGCTAATGCAAGAGCTTTCATATGGTGACCTCGAAACTCTACTTTATACCTGGGGGCATGCAAACCTTTTTGCATGCAAGTGAAAAGTGACCATTTGTTTTCTCCGTTTGTAGGCTGTTGATCCTTTAAACTCGTAGGTTGGTCGTTCCTAGCTTGCATAATGAAAGGCTCAAGAGCAAAGTTTCGAATGGGGCAAGCTCCCTAAAAAATGAACCTATCGATGAGACATCCTTATTATATGACTAGAACGAGCAGTTTTACACGAAATTCAAGCTCGTTAAAAAATAAACCTAACAATGAGAAAATGTTCCCCAGAGTTCAAGCTCATTAAAATATTAACCCCACCTTCGGTAAATAACTATTGTGATCGCATAATCATCAGCTTTTAAACCTTGGTCGTGTTCTTACCATCACCTCCACTCTTTTTTAGCCGATCATATGCCTCCATTTGGTTGTTTACCCTTTTGAGGAACAATTGCAACGAGTGATTCTATTAGCCACCTTCTTTACACTGCCATGATTGAAAAGTTCCAAACCTTACCTGGAACCAGTTGCTATCCAAAAACATCACTCGTTCCTCAAAAAACGAGTCTCCTTTAAGCTCTTTTCATCTGACTCATAAAATATGAAAAGATTTCCGAGCAATTGGCCTCTCCAGCTCGTTAAAGTGACCAGAAGTGCCATCCCTCCTCTATATTCTAATATTTTTGGACCTGAGGGATCATTACACAAAAATATCGAGATCTTGTCTTGTTCGGCTCATTAAAACTATCGAAAAGTCATACCTTTCATATTATTTTACACTTTTTCGGACTTAAGGGATTACATTATGAAAAAGGAATATTGGAGTTGCCTTTACGTCTCTTTTTAGACTCTCTAAAATTGAAAAGGACAGAGTTATCTTTGTCATTAAACTCGTTAAAACAATAGTGAAAAACCTGTCCATGCAGACAAGAGCGAGTTTCAATATTGCTAGGCTCGTTAAAATATAGCGACAGGTTTGCCCGAAGGGCAAAATATAGAACAAGCATATGTTATCCTCCTCAAGTTTGACAAAAATAAAGAGGTACTGGTCAGCAATGACTGGGGAAAAAGGGAAGAAAACTTGAATAACTTCATTGGTAGCAGGTTGCTCTTGAGCATGACACTTTTACTCTGTCACCATGATTGAGTCAGGTTGGGTTATTTCATTCACCGGTCATATCACAATTGGTCCACCGTACCATCCATTTTTTTCGGTTAACGCTACCAATCCATTTCAGTGTCGCCGATATGTTCAAGAGAAGTCACTCAGAGAATTCACCAACCTAGCTAACACCTCATCTGCTGCAATACATTCACTCTCCATTTTTCATGACCGCCACCCTGAACCTTGTATCATCAGATCATTTTCACTTCCACAAAATCATTTGCTCCATTTTGTGTCGTAGATGTGGGATTCATTAAGGGCTTCCTACGATGGGTCACTTCTTGTCAACATCAGCTCATTATCCAAGAAGTTGACTTAGGAACAACCCTTTTAGTACTTTGAAGCTTGCATGCCTCAATGACAAGTTTCTCACTTTCGGCGATAGGTTTACATCAATGGCCTTCGATCGAAAGATTTTGTGTGGTGTTCGACATCAACTCATGTACTCACACCATGTGAATTGTACTGCAGTACCTTGAGGGTCATTATCATTATCGGTGATTCCTCTTGCGCCTATTAACAAATTACATCATTGGCTGGTAATCAGCAGATGTCCTTCCATGTTCGACATCGGAACATCTTTTCACATGGATCAACTTGTACTTCGGGTGAATATTGAATGAGTTTGAAGACCCAGATCTAGTTTCATCCATCTGGGCTGTGATATATTTAGGAAAATAAAGACATCAAATGTACATCATTGCTGCACAGATAATCATCCAAGCCAAGGGATGATGGCTCTACTAGAATCATCAGTCTGCCACACAGACGATTGTCTGTCTTATGTACATGAAAATGAATTTATAAAGCTGAGCATCGGAATGCCCGCCTCAGCTAGATCATGAAAATATTATGAAGATAATGTATTTTATTGTATCTTATTACAAGTCACCTTCCAGTTCAAAAAACCTCGGATCCTCAATATAAAGCATTTCACCCGACATCAGAAGATTTACGACCTCATGCTTTAGGGGGAAATTGCTATAGACATATTTGGGTACTGCAACCCCAATCGCATATGTCCATAAACCAAGGCCTTCTAAGCCCCTAAAATTGTTGTTTCATACCCTAAAGGAACAAGGTCAGCTGATTACATCATTTCCCAGAAGTTCTCCCTGAAAAACTGCTCAGAACTGGTCAAAATTGGACCATACAGACTGCTCCATGCATAGGATGCGATTCATCTCACCTATTACACATGGGGGGTGCGATGCATACTAAAAAGCCCCTCTGTAGGGTGCGATGAGCAAGAGCAGACAAATGGCAGAAGCGGTTTCCTAGGTGGAAACTCAAAGAATCTTCTAGAAACTGCTCATATGACACTTGCCTTTCTGAATTCACCCAGGGATGAGTAAGAGATCATGAAATCTCCAAGTGGAACCAAGAACTATCAATTAAATGACACTAATCAAAATCTTAGAAGCTTACTCACTCTCCTGCAAACATCTATATATGGATCCCTCATCCTAGAGATCCAGAGGCTGGAATTTTGTAATTTGCAAGGATGTGTTGTTGGTTTCTCTTTGAAGACATTCTTGGTTGATTTTGCTTTGTATGAGGTGAAGAGGGCTTTTATGCTGGGAGGATGATGTTGGATCAGACATCCTGGTTGTAATCCTCTCTTCTACTACTTCTATCAATAAAGCTATTTGAGTTTTCCTCCATATGCTTGTATATCTCTGAATCTTGTATTTGTATATGCATTTATATGGTTAATGTAATTCTGATCCTACATTGTTTATGGTTATAGATCTCTATGATTTGATGGTATTTCACTGCTTTGACTCTACAGGTGTTCTTTGAAGCGGGACAAGTGAGAAAGGAGTGGCAAAATCTCTATCAAGGGAGAGAGGAAACCAGCAAGGAGACTAGTGAAAGACTGAGGTTGGTACTCTCTACTTCTCTCTCATCTATCTCTCATAAAGGAAAACACAAGTAACTTTAGTTTGTTTGTTTCTAAGATAGCTACCTATCTTAGTGGGACTAGCAGCTCTGAATGGAAACTAGTTTTCCCGATAACAATGTTGTGATATTATGTCATACTAATCTAGACTGACTGTGCATATGTGATTATTATGTATGATTGATAATTCTTTATGAGTTTATGATGTAAACATGTTGGCTAGTTACTGTTATGGATATCATGACCTTATTTCTAGTTGAGTTAATATGTTTTGAAGTTATATTGTGCTAATCTAGCTTGATTGTGCAGACAAGATAGCCTCCCTTGAGATACATTAAGGTATGAGTTTTCTTATGTCATATATTTGGTGCTTAGATATTTGATTATGTCATCTATTTGGTGTTTGAGTGTTTGGTGTCTATTATTCATCTACCTATTGTTTGAATGTTTCATTAATTGCAGATATAAGTATGTCCTTATAATATTGCATGAAGAAATGATCTTGTTTTAAGATGGTTGTACTAATACATATGAGTTGAGACAACTGATATGTACTTGAGTGTAAGTATGTGATAGTTGTAGCATTATGTATTATGACTAATGAATGTGAGTTGATTGTTGAGTATGGCATGGTTTAGACTTAGTAAAGGTTGATTTCAAATTAATATGCATGATGTTTTGATATTTGGAACATGAGACTGACATGTGTGGGCAATTTCAGGGCAACATGTTTGGTATTATCTCAAGATAAGGCAATAGTTGATGTGTTTATATAACTAACAGTTGGGTGATGTGACAGTGCATAGCAAGATCAATTGGCACAAGGAAAAAGGTAGAAGAGTGGAATTGGGTAAAAATTTCCTTTGGCTATGTTTGAAAACCACAATTCCAAATGAATGAGTGCTTTGCATACAAGAACTCTTCAAAACCTTGAATTTGTGTGACATTATGAGGATATGTGTTACATTCATAAATATGTATTTGGCAGGTATAACAATTGGTTCTATTTATGGCTAGATTCATCAAGCAATTGGAGTCCCTTAAGAGATGGCGTGGATGTGTTCAGTTGCAAGAAACATGCTTGACACAAGAAGGTAAGGTAACTCGTGTATTGTTATGTTTATTTATGCATTGACAGTTATGTGT
This sequence comes from Pinus tabuliformis, assembly GCA_031772625.1. Classification (NCBI taxonomy): domain Eukaryota; kingdom Viridiplantae; phylum Streptophyta; class Pinopsida; order Pinales; family Pinaceae; genus Pinus; species Pinus tabuliformis. The sequence continues at coordinate 65,353,611 of CM062805.1, read as the reverse complement.
TTATGGAAATATGATGCAAGGGATTGCATGGAAAAGAGACTGCAATGAAATTCTGAAGAAGGCTTAGGTTGAGCTTTCCTTTGGAAGCACTGGGAACCATGGGGATTGAGTCATAGTATTTTTTTAGATTCATGTGATTTCAATTCTTTGCGCTTCATTTTCATTTTATTTGTAGCTTTGTTTATGTATAGTGTATGGCCATGACATTTTATTCGTGGTGTCGTATTGTTATTGGTTTTCATGGTTTTCTTATTGTTTGGTTCTTGTCCTTGCCTTTTATGTTTTGAGGGTCTTGGGAATTGGTTGGGAAAGAAGAAAGTTAATGTAGCTTAGGGAGATCTGAATGAAACATAGCAGGTACTGTAAGACCCAAATGAAGCTCAGTGCATGAGTAAGGGAAGTTGAAGGTAAGAATATGACAGTTGGTTGGATTGGTTCGGTCCATTGGTGTAAATGGATAGTGGAAGTACATCCATGAGAAATGTGACAGGAAAGGTGAAGTAAATGGATCTAAGGCGTCAAATTCCTTGGCTATGTTGGGAACGATTGTTTTCAATGTTGTGCATCGTGTGCACAGATAAGAGGAGTTCTCTTAACCTTGACCTTATGCTATCTGGTAATTATGTTATGATCATGATTATGCTTATGCTTATATATGTATACATGTATGTATGAATGTATTTTGTGTTTGATATGGTCTTCATGGATCATGGTTGTTTAAGGCTAATGTTTATATTTATATATGTGTGTATGTATGTCTTTGTCTGACGGGATCATGATTGTTTTATGCTAATGTTTATGTATGTATCCATGTATCTATGTCACTGTCTGACAGGGTTGTCAGGGATCATTCTTGTGGAGGAATGATTGCTTATGTAGGGGAATGGCATGACGTGGTTCTTGGTCTTATGGGGAATCAAGCGAGGAGAGTAGTCGTGATAAATATACGAGATCAGTATCATGTAGATATGAATTGATAGTGTATGCTTGTATTACACCTATGTTTATGTTATGACAGGTAACGTTGAAGTATACATCAACATAATGAAAACAATGTGCTTTGTAGCATGCTAAGATAATCATGGATGGTGGAGAGATAGTAGAAGCAAGAGTGCCTGGTAGAGACAATGTGGTTTTGGATGTGGAGTACTATTGTTGCGTATATGTCATACATGTTGCATCTGTGATGTTGTTTGCATGCGGTGTTATATATATATAGTGTGTGTGTGTACATGTTGTTTATGAAATGTTATGTACAAGATTGTATAGATAGTGTTGTGTGTATATTACATATGTAGTGTTGGGTATAGATGGTGTTATGTACATGTTGGATATGTAGTGTTGTGTACATATTGTACTATGTGCATGATGGATATGTGGTGTTGCATGCATATGGTGTTGTGCACATGTTGGATATGCGGTGGTGTGTACATATGATGCTAGGTACATGTTGTATGTGCAGTGCTATGTACATATGGTGTTGTATGCATGTTGTACATATGGTTATATGTACATATGGTGTTGTGCTAATGATTGTACATGTGGTGTTGTGTACATGTTGTACATGTGGTGTCGTGTGTAGGTGGTGTTGTGTGCAAGCCTGGAATTTGACGTCTTGTAAGACATATTTCAGGTTCCAAGACATATTTAACGATGACTACAAATTTTTCGATGTTGGGTTTCACTGGTTGTATACCACTGCAACCCGTAATTTTGACGTTTAATGTCAAATATAAACCAGAGAAATCTATGATACCTTTATTATACCTAAAGTTGCAAGTGCCTTGAAATTATGAATGAATTTAATAGTGGACAGTTGTGAGTACTGAAGAAGGTATGCTTTTATTGATTACTTTGTCATCTTTTCTTTAAAACTCATAATCCCTTTGCATCATGAACTAGGTAGATAATAGGAAATTATGGCAAAATATATGGGGTTTGTATGTAACAAAAAACAACTAATAATTGCCATTTTCGTATGCAGAAAAAGGGAAAAACGAAAGATTGTCGTCCCAAAGAAAAAGACAAGGCAAAGTTAACAGCTGTCCCTTTGGCAAGGAACCACGTGCAGACAAGGCCATCCAAATTGAAGCGTATCAACCAAGGAAAGGAAAAGGAGATATCGAATCGACGCAAGAAGACAAATGGATAACTGGGAATTAACAGTTTGGCGAATACCTCAGGATCCTTTGATCCTGAGGGATCACTATCTTAACTATTTTTGCATCATTGATATCTCCGCTTGGCTATTATAAAAATGGGCAGCACTGCTAGCCCGGGGGACGTCCTGTTGTTTTTCTTATGTTATTTCTTTTCATATTTAAAACTTTGATCATCGACTCTTGTTGAGAAGTGATCCACTGTAACTCTGATTTGATGCTTTAATATAAATCTGGTTGTTGTTCCATCTTTTATCATGGAATAATCTCAAGCGGTGTGTCCCTGGAGTCTAAGGACCCGGCTCTAGTGGAACACTTGCTCCTGTACCATTATCTTTAATTTGAATGTCGTATTGTTCATTCTGACTTTGTAACACATTGACCATTGATATAAAATTACTATTCCTTACAGAATACTATTGCTGTTCAATTACAGAGTAACTAGACTGTAACGTTTATAAGTTGGTATTACTGTATTCATCTATGGTTTACACTTAATCACGATTGTTGTTCAACTGATATTGTTGTTCCATTACGAATTGAAATCATTATTATTTGTAACTGAGATTAATATTTGTGGTATCGAAGTTAGATTACTATTTCTCTCAATATCAAGGTGTGATGTGTGTGTTATTTATTTTGGTTTACTATACATTCACATTTGGCTCTAAGTGTTGTTCTATATTTCATTGCTAATCAGTTGCCGTTCTATTTCCATTTGCTGTCTGATTTATTCTTAGAGTAAGGATTTTTATTTGATTTCTGTAGGACACGATTGCTGCATTTATTTCCTTAGAATAAGGTTTTGTTGTTTATAAGAATTAGTTGTTGTTCCATTTATAGTTTCTGTTCCATTGATAGTTCCTGTTCCATTTCCTATTATTTGCGTTGGCATTGCTTTGAACAATCTGAGACTGTAGTGAGCATTGAAATTTGTTGTCTACTTCCCAGGTTGATGATCTGTTCCTTGATTATCTTTAGTTACATCAGTTTACAAAGGGATGAGTTACTATTAATGTACCCTTGACTTATAATTCGCTTAGTTTTCTGAATGCATGATTTAAGTCTTGAAGTTCTTTCCTGTAAGTAGATCTTGTTTTAAGCATCCGTTTACTCTTGTATTTTGAGAACTATACTACTAGCATTGCTCTGACAAATGACCGCCTCAAACCGTGTACACTCTTTGAGATAACAGATCGTTCCTGGATTGATAAGTTAACGTGGGCTAAATAGAGGTGAAAAAGACCCTGTTTACAGCTCAACATTTTGGCATTGTTTCCGAGGAAGAGTGTAGCCATTTGTTTCTTTTCCAGAGTAGTGTAAAACTTGTTAGGAAAGAATTGGGTTTTAAAAATGAAAGGTAAGAACCTGTGTGTGGAGTATGTAATAGCCCTGCTCCCTTGCCCGCTTTTCTACAGATTTGTTGCTGTTTTGTTTGGGTAGAACTTAGCAGTTGATTTGTGTGCATGGCTAAGCAAAAAAAGCCTGAAAGGAATCCCAAACCTCTACCCAAACTTGATAAAGCTAAGGGGCCGGTGACCCTTGGCCGATCGACCTCTATAGACAAAATCCTTAAGAAAGCAGAATCTCAGCCTTCAGTAGGACCTAGAAAAGTTACTTTTAGACAACCTACTAGTTCCCTTCAGGCCACATGATCACCATCTGTAGCCTTTGCTGAGGTGCATAGTCAAACCGAAGAGCAAGATTTTCAAGAAATTGAAAATTTTAGTCCAAAATCATTGCAATAAGGGAACGTTAGCAACCTCTGTGAAGGAAGAGGAGAAACAGGAGAGACTGAAGAACCAAGATCTCCTCTTGGGGAAATTCAACTGCTAAGCAGCCCAAATAAGGAAAGTGCTGCAAAAATAATTTATAACGAAATTGAAGAAACTCAAGAACCTGAACCCCCCCAAACATTAGGCACTCTCATCTTCCTAGATAAAGGAAGTGTTGTTAAGGCCATTCCCGTTATGTAGGTTTTAAACTTGTATAGAAATTACCTGCATACGAATTCTAAAACACAGAAAATAAACAATGCGAGAGCATAACACATAAAACACATATACACAGAGATTTTCCCCTAGATCCCAAAACCGGGACTACCAGCTTGATTTTTCATTATGTTCCTTTCAATGTTACAATACATATTTATACATGTCGAAGCATCCAATACCATGGACCAGAAACCATTGCGTCCAAAACCATGGACTGAAAAAACCATAGGTAGGTCTGCCCAACCTAATATAGGGTCCAAAAAAAAAATTTCTTTGGGCGCTGCCCCGGACACCATAGAGGGGGCCTACCCGCCCCCCTCAAACCCCACGGACAGGGGGGGCTGCCGCCCCCCCGCTGTGCAATCGACGCAACGAAGGGGGGGCTCCACCCCTGTTGTAGGGAAAAGTATCCGACTCGGATGACCCTATCCCACTCTAAGGGTGATAGTACCTCAGCAACAACTGTAAATAAAACTACTTAAGGTTTACTTCTTTATGAAAGCAAGAGAGAATGAAGAAATGCACTAACCGTTGCCTTGCGCTTAATATTTGCTCCAATCTCTTCTCTTTGCTGCTTGCTCCTAGCTCTTTGCTCTTTTGCTGGCCCAACTACAATGAGATCCTGCAAAATAACAAAGAAGGAAACTACAAGAAGCATGCAATCATAACTGATTCAAGGATTAGCATAAATCAAATATACAATTATCACAATACATCATTGAAACAAGTGCATATAGAAGAACGTCAATAGCTTTTATTAATGGAAGAAGTAAAGTTCTGAGAGTGTTACAACCATTGAAGGCCCCAATCCAGCAACACCTCCCAGCAGAAAGAATTTCTCCTCTTCACCTCCTTCAAGCAATCACCCAATAGTTCTATAGTGAAACCAACAGCATATCATTACTTTGCACAAAATTCTAGCCTCCTGAGCTCATAGGAGAGAGCTCAATATATAGATGAATTGAGAAAGGATGAGTCAGCTTGCAACTGATGTGTAGCTGCCTTGTGTCCTCTCTCTCTTCAGTTGATCTTCAGTTCTTGAGTCCACTTGGAGAACCTTGCTTCCACTTGGAGAAACAGAGCCTCTGACTCATCATAAGGCGAAATCCCTGATCCAAGTGTCATTTTTGGAAGATTCCAGAGCAATGACTCAGTGTGCCACTTGTCCCATCTCGCTCAGCGCAGGTGGCCTTTGTTCTACCTGCTTTGCAACGCAGGTACACCATGGAGGAGTTGAGTTTCAGCGCAGAAGCCTAGTGGAGCACCTGCTTTGATTTCAGGATTGCTTGTTTTTGAGTGTTTTCAGGTGGAGAACTGATCTGAGAGCTGTTGGTTTGCTGACCTTGTTCCTCTAGGGGTAGGAACATCATGTTTAGGGACTTTGGATCCCTTGGATTATTGACAATTCATGCCTGATGTTGCAAGGAACAAAATTGTCTATAACAGATGCCCCCTAAAGTATGAGGTCGTTTATCGGGTGAAATGCTTTATTAGGAGGATCCGAAGTTCATTCAATCTGCTGAGAAGTGTCCTGTAATAAGATACAATACAATACATTATTTTTCATACTTTTTCATGATCTAGCTGAGGCGGGCATTCCCATGCTCAGCTTTATAAATTCATTTTGGTACATAGAACAGACGATTGTCTGATGGTAGACTGATAATTCTCTGCTGAAATTATCATCCTTTGAGAAGGATGATCATCTGCTGCAATGATATACACATCAAATGTCTTTATATCCTGAATATATATCGCAGCCCGGATGGATGAAACTAGATCCGGGGTCTTCAATCTCTTCCGATCTTCACTCGATGTACAAGTCGATCCATGTGAGAATTTCTTGAAGTCGAACATGGAAAGACATCGCTTGATTACCGGTCAATGATGTAAACCGTTAACAAACGCGAGAGGAATCAACGATAAGGATGATGACCCTCAAGGTACAGCAGTACAATTCACATGGTGGGAATAAAGGACTTGGCGTCGACCACCATGCAAAATCTTCTGGTCGAAGGTCATTGATGTATACCTGTCGCCGGAAGTGAGAAACTTGCCATTGAGGCATGCAAGCTTCAAAGTACTGAAGGGGTTGTTCCTAGATCAACTCCTTGGATAATGAGCTGATGTCGACAAGGAGCGATCCGTCAAAGGAGGGCCTTAATGAATCCCACATCATTGACACGGAACGGAGCTAGTGATTGTGATGAGGTGAAAACAAACTGTGATGTATGATTCAGGGTGGCGGTCATGAAATGGATGAAGGACAATGTATGGCAGTGGATGGGACACGGTTGACTCTTTGCAGAAAAACATCTCTTGAACATATAACGACACTGATGTGATGGATCGGTAGCATTACCCCAAATGTGGATGGTGTGGCGAGGACCATGGTGATGAGACCGGTGAATGAAACAACCCAACCCGATGTGATACGGAGGACAAAGTGTCATGTTCAAGAGCGACTTGCTACCATTAAAGCTGTGAGGTTCTCCCAATTTTTCCCCAGTCATTGCTGACCAGTACCTCTTTATTTTTGTCAAGCTTGAGGAGGATAACATATGCTTGTTCTATAACCTGCCCTTCGGGCAAGCCCATCGCTATGTTTTAACGAGCCCAGCGATAGGGAAACTCGCTCTCGTCTAAAGACAAGTTTGTCGCTATTTAATCATTTTAACGAGTCTAACGACAAGGAAAACTCGGTCCTTTTCATTTTTAGAGAGTCTGAAAAGGTACATAAAGTCAACTCCAGAATTCCTTTTTCGTCATCTAATCCCTTCAGTACGAAAAAGTATAAAACAATACAGAAGGGATGAATTTTCGATTGCTTTAACGAGCCGAACAAAACAAGCGCTCGATCTTTTTGTGCAATAATCCCTCAGGTCCAAAAAGATTAAAATCTAGAGGAGGGATAGCTCTTCCGGTCGTTTAACGAGCTGGAAGACCAAAACTCGACAAACTTTTCATATTTTACGAGTCAGGAGAAAAGAGCTCAAAGAAGACTCGTCTTTTGAGGAACGAGTGATAAACAGGGATAGCAGCAGATTCCAGGTACAGGTTGGAATTTTCCAATCACGGCAGTGTCACAAGGATGGCTAAGTGAAATCACTCTTCGCAGCTGTTCCTCAAAATGGGTAAACAATCATATGGAGATGAACGATTGGCCAAATGAACGGTGGAGGTGATGGCTGCAGCAAAACACGACCAAGGCTTTTATATGGCTGTCAAAGGTTACATTCTTTAAATGGTTATTTACCGGGCAGTTCATTTTTTAACGAGCTTAAACTTGCTCAAAAGCTTATGTTTATTTTTTAACGAGCATGAACTATGACGCTAAAACTGCTCGGATCTCGCGTTTATTTTTTAACGAGCATGAACTGTGTGCTAAAACTGCTCGATTATACCAGTCTTAATACAAGGAACGCCTCAGGTGAGGTAGTCATATTTAAGGAGCTATACCTCACTAGTTACTCCAATTTGGCAAGTTTTAACTTTTGCCCCACATCCTTTCTTTATGCAAGCTGGAAACGGCTAATCCTACGAGTTTAACGGGTTAGACCTACAGGTTTAAAGGGAGGACCTAAAAATTTAAAAAAATAAATAGTCGTCCCGTGCTTGCACTCCAAAGGTTCGCATGCCCCCAGGTATAAAGTATAATTTCAAGGCTACCCCTCCTCTGTCCCACCTCTGTTTTTCTACTTGTCGTCTTGCTATATTTTTAACGATACTTGTCTTCTCGTTATTTTTCGGTGCCGACGGTACTTGTCTTCCCATCAGTTCACTTTTTGATTTTTGCAAGATCGCAACAGATAAAACATTGGCGTTACGGAGGGAGGTTTGCCTCTTACTTATTATCCGAAAAATGGTTTTGTTCGCTGCCGCAAACTAAACTCTTTTTCCGGCGATGTCTATTACTAGGTTACTAAAGATGGTGACCACTTGTTGCAGCAATTTCATCTCTTTCTTTGGAGGCTGCCCCTACTTATCCTTCAAAACATATGTTTTAATGGGTGAGGCTTGCCTTCAAAGATGGTGGCTACTTGCCGCCACAAATGGATCTCCTCCCTTGGCATCCTACTTACCTAGACAAGGGGAGCGAGAAGCTGATTATCTCACTCACATAACTTTGACAAAAGAACTTTATCCTAGAACAACCCTCTCTTCCATGCCGGACGGGGTACGGACTAGTCATATTCTTCTGCGGAAATTAACTTTATACCCAAGGTTTTCTCTGCCCAAGGCAGGCCAGGGTGCATGCCCCCTGGGTCCCAGTTCTTTCTTCCGAATCACTCGCATTCATCGGGAAGTAGAACCGGGGGTGGAGTGTTATAGACATTTTTGTTCCTCGCATCATGGAGCATGGAATGTCAATAATTACAGGGATCCTCAGTCCCTAAACATGTTGTTCTTACCCCTAAAAGAACAAGGTCATCAAACAACAGCACTTCCAATCAGTTCTCCACCTGAAAACACTTCAAAACAGGCTTATTTTGGATCATGTCAGCTGCTTAACTGAGCTTCTGCGCTGTAATGCAACTGTCCCACTCTGTACCTGCGCTGGAAGTCAAAAGTAATGAAGGCTACCTGCGCTGGGCGAGATTGGCCAAGTGGCACAGTCATCCTGCAAGGTGTCAACTGCCCAGGAAGCTTCCAAACTGACACTTGGTTCATCAGATTCGCCTTGTGATGAGTAAGAGGTACTTGATCACCATGTGTAAGCAAGGATCTCCAAGTGGACTCAAGAACTGAAGATTAACTGAAGAGGGAGAGGACACTAGTCAGCTCTATGCCAGCCTCAAGCTGACTCATCCTCTCTTCTTCTCTCCTATATATAGAGCTCTTCTATGAGGTCTAAGGAGGCTGGAATTTTGTGTAAAGCAAGGAGGTGCTGTTGGATTACAGTTAGAGCTATTGGGTGATTGTTTTACTAGAGGTGAAGAGGAGAGTTCTTGCTGCTGGGGAGGTGCTGCTGGATTGGAGCCATCATTGGTTGTAACCTTCTCAGAACCCTGTTACTTCTATCAATAAAGTTTTGCATGTTCTCCTATATACTTGTATTGCATTGATGTATTGTATTTACATGTATATTTGATTCACTCTAATCCATGCATCAGTTATGAGTACTTGTATCTTGTAGTTTCCTCTCTCGTTTTGTGCAGGGCTTGTGTGTAGCTGGACCGGCAAAGAGAGCAAGGAGCTGGGAGCAAGAGACAAAGAGAGAGGATCAAGATCGACTAAGCGAAGGATACCAGGTTGGTTGATCATTTCTTCCCCCTCTTTGTACTTTCATAAAGGAAAACATCAAAGCTTTACTTTCAGTTGTTGCTAAAGACTGTCACCTTTAGAGTAGGGATAGGGTCATCCACATCGGATACTTTTCCCCACAACAAACTGGCGACTCCGCTGGGGAGCCTAGTATCTTGTTGGTGTTTGTAGTATTTTGCTATTCATTTCTTGAAGAAAAGAGTACCAAATCGAAAAGCTTTTGACTATATCAAAAGCGAAGTAGAGGGACTGCTACTCTTGCTCATTTGCTGAGCAAATTCAAGATTTGAAGAGCTTATCTACAAAAGACTCTTTACTCTTTGTGATAGATCTTCATCCTATTGATCATACCTTAGCCTGTACTTGACCTATAGCTTTTTATTTCATCAAAAACAGTGCATTTTTGAGCTTTTTATGACCCGGAAAACTTTGTAGACGAAACTCTCGTGAGTCAGTGCAGGCTGTACACAGGCAGCCTGCATTACAGTGCAGGTACTCCCTTCGGGAACTGCGCTGAGAGTCAAACTGGCAGACTAGAACCTGCGCTGGTCCAGTTAGCCTTTGTCTTGCTCAGTCTTCCTATTGTGTCTTGGCCCTGTTTGCACTTGTTTTTTGCTGATTGCTTGCTGGTTATTGTACTTGCTGTAAGCCACTTCTCCTTGATATTATTCCGCCTCAGTTGTGTGATGAAACTGTGAATGTTCTTTCAGTATTTCTTATTTCAGTTACAGTTTCCATTGTGAAAAGCGAACCAGTATAGCTGTGGCCTCTTAGATCCTGAACTGTAAAAGTGTCTTTGTGATCTTATGAGCTAGTTTTATTACTGTTCATGGCTGTTTGAGTTTGTTTGTTTTTCACTTTATGGTTTGAATTCATATATTTTTAGTGTTGAAACAAGTACCTGTAAAGCGTCTTTTCATTTTAGAAAAACTGGTTTGTTTACGCTTCAAATTGAATTCGAAAGTCATACAACAGTTTTCCTTTTGTCTACATCAACATTAAAAGGAAAAGAAAAGAAATACATGCATCTTGTATTTGCATTTTGATAAGTTTGGGTGTCTGATCTAGGAGAAAGTGCATTAGTTTGTGCTTGGTGCTCTGTGTGGAAAGATATTGTTTTTTCTCTCCCCTCAGTAGTTAGGATTTTCAAAGCTAAAAAGATTGTGAAAGCTTGCTTATCATTTTTAGCTGCATTTAGGAATTTGTACCAATACATCTCGTGGTGATCCTGAAAGATAAACTGATAAACAAGATCAACTTAAAATATATTGAATGAATCTAAAAACGCATTGTAACATAACGCTCACAATAGAGGTCTAGGTAGAGACGTGTTCCGGCGTCGTTAAACGTAGTGACTGTCGATCTCTACGAAGGTGGGTGATTCCTCCTGAGGGACGATAGCACTAATACGGACTTGTGCTCCCGCGTACCGTCGCGTATATTGGGAGACCCCTATAGGCAACTATCCTTTATCCTTAGGAAGCCGTGTCGACCGCCCTACTAATCGCGATGCAGTGAACACAGCATTCACGAAGATCGACCACCCGTACCGTAAAACGTATTCTGTGGTTTCGCGAAAGGTTTGGCACACCCTCTGCCTAGATCTCCAGAGCAGTTTCTTTTGGCCCTTTTCAAACTCTATAACTGAAAAGATCCAGCCGAGCATTTGTCACTTCGGGCTCGTTAATACATCGAAGGCGACTAGAGTCATCTTTAGCTTTTTCTCGACTCTTAAAACATGAAAAAGCAAAGTTGTGTCTAAAAGCGTCTAATAAAATTCATTCAATACGGAAACATAATTCCCCTTTTTGTATTTTAGTTGATCAAGTAATCCGCAACCGTGGAGGAAAGTCAATTAAAACCCCGTCGTTCAGGGAGGCTTGCGAGTCAACCGCCTTTGTCTCCGAAACCGAGAGTAGTACGGACGAAGCGAACTCGCTTGACCAGGTCAAAATCTCCTTTTAAAGTTAGAACGGAAGTCCCAACAACATCTGAGATTCTGGTCACTCCCAATATTTCTGGAATCCCTGCCTCTATTGAAGAAGTTCAACAGCAACAGAGGGACAGTTGTACTGATCCTAGTCTGAAGACAAGAACTTGCATAACTGAACCAGTTCCATCTGAAACCGGTCCACAGAGTCTTGTTCATCAAACAACTGTCGCTGTCGAAGTAACCCCTTCTTCGGCACCAGAAATTTATTACGGACCTGACGGTCTGCCTCTTCCTCCTGGTCTGATTGCAATAGAAGAAATCGTAGAGGACCAGCAAGCAAATACTCCAATTCATTTTGGAGTAGGTACCACTCTTTTTCCTTCTGCATCAGAAGTTTGTCCATCGCCACTGGAAGTTCCTGAAGAATCGTTAGGAAGTTTATTGGATAGACTTAAAATGTCTGAACAACCGTCGACATCTAGAACTGTGCCAAACGACACAGCGACAGCAGAAGCTCCTGCTGCCACTCCAATGATGTTTGCCGGCATACCATCTGTCCCAACTAGTTCTCATCAACTAGAAGGAGTCCACCCAGGGACTATTATGACAACTTGGTCTGTTCCAGTTTGTTCTTCCGGTATAATACCCGGTAATTCTTATGTTGAAACTAGACAAATTGATCCCTTTGGGAATCATTTTGGACCATCCAGTCCTCAAAGGCCATCTATGCCCTTGAGCTCCGGATTGTTACCGTATGGGGGGCAATATGCCCTTTCACTTCCTCTTCCGGGAGGATACCCATACGGCAGTTTTCAACCACATTCAAGTTTGACTGAAGTAACGACGAGTGGTTGGGTACCTATGTTACCCCAACAACCGAGAGTTGTATATTCTATGCAACAATCTGTACCTATGTCTAGTATCCCGACGACACCAGCAATTGTAACCGTGTCGCAAGTTCAATCGATGCCTGTTGTATGTCAACCACAAGTTGTAATGCAACGGCCTATTGACCCTGCAACACAACCACAATCGCCAACTGCCGGGACGACACAGATACAAACGGGGACCATAACCCCGCATCTTGGTCCGTCGGTTAGTGTCGCACAGCAAAACATGGCTTCACAACCATGGATGGTGCAATACCAACAACCTCAGTTTCAACAGGTGTACCAAGGATCTGAGCAACAGATCTTTGCGAATAGTGGGCAACCCTATATTCAGAACGGGTTAAACCAACCACTTTACAGTGGCCAAGCCCACCAACCATATCAGTCATATCAACATCAGTTGCATTATGCTGGTATGCAAAGACCTACTGCTCAGGCGATTCCATCGTATCCTGGGTACGCCTCGCCAAACCTGAATCAGCAGTTGCCATTCGTGGCGACCTTAGAATGACCAGATTTACATCGATTAACGAACGATCCAATCGCCTATGCCCATTGGTGGCCAGCGATTCCTCACAAACTTCCTTCGGACATTCCTAAATTCAATGGAAATCCTGGCGAAGACCCGTCGAATCATGTGATGACATTCCATCTGTGGTGTTTGTCGAATACCTTGAATGATGATTCGATAAGGCTTCATCTTTTCCAGAGGACATTGACCGGTCCGGCGGCCAAATGGTATATTGAATTACCTAGAGCCTCTTTCGACAATTTTAGTTCCCTAGCCACGACTTTCTTAACACACTTTCAGTTACCTATAAGGTACGAAACTGGAACAGAAATCTTGACCAATTTCAAGCAGACAACAGCCACACATATATCTGATCATATACATGAGTGGCGTCGTCGTCGCAGAATGGTAAAGACCTATGTTCCAGATCAGCTATTAGCTGAGTGGTTTATAAAGTCGCTTCTACCGGCAATAACAGAAGATGTGGCCAAGGGAGGCGTCGTAACAGAGGAGCAAGTTATTGCTCGTGCTCAATATTTGGACTTAGTGTATACTCAGTCGGGCACGCTCTACGATAAGATACCTGACGCCCCCAGACCGGAATTTTCAATCCCTCCTCCTCCCAGATCGAACAGTGACTCTCATGCCGGTGATGGCGTGATTGGAATTGCAAACGCTAAGTCGACAAGGGATTCGAATAAGAAAGCCCGTAAGACTTCGAATCAAAAAGCAAATCAAGAGATTCTTGCTTCGGAGGTAAATGCTGTATCTACGGATAAAGACAAAAACTCCAATCAACCAGGAAGCAAGAAGAAACAAAACAAAGGGAAGAAGAAGAAACAAGGTGGATCATCCCCTCAAAAAACTTCTTCAAACCCTCCTGGGCAAAAGAAACAATTTCCTCCATGTCAAATATGTGATGAAAATCATTCAACAAAGAACTGTCCGTTCAAAGCTGAGTTAAAGAGGTTCCTAAAAAGTTCCCAAACTTCAGCTGTGTTGACTGATCCGTTTCCCACCCCAGGTCAGAATATGGTTGATAGTGGAAATGCTTCCCCGTCTCAAGTGCTTATGCTGTCGGTTTCTAAGCAAAGTGATGCTTTGATCTCGACTAGGAATAAAGATTATGGGAATCCGCCGGTGTCGAACGACAAAGGGAAAGATCAACCCAGTAGTTCGACAACGACTTCGGCAGAAGTTGTACCCCCCCTCACGCATGAATTAACAATAAAGCCGCCTAAGGGAGTAGTCCACAAATCGACATTCAACCCTCGCGCCAGAGCGGCGCAACACTATAATATAGTGGAGGATTTGGCCCAATCGCCATCTGCTATGTTGACTCTTGAGGTACTACAAAATTGCCCATCCCAAAGACAGGCATTGTTATCTGCAATTGGTGGAGTGGATCCTAAAGATTCCAGTCTTGTATCTTTTGATCACAAAGGATATGATCCTCAGTTACCAGCGCAATTAGCTTTCCTTATTCAAGTGAAAGCACTCAACAAAACTGTTCATAGAACGATTATTGATGAGGGCGCATCGACATGTATCATGTCGATGAGTTGCTGGAAAACTCTTGGATCTCCAACCTTGTCGCGATCTTCGACGACATTGAAAGCATTTGACGGTAGATCGTACACTCCGTACGGTATCCTAAATAACTTTAAGGTTGAACTAGGAGGAAAAACAGTGGAAATTGATGTCGAAGTCATTGATGGCAATCTTGACTATAACATCCTACTGGGAAGACCATGGATATATGCCATGGCAGCTGTAGTGTCGACATATTTTAGGAAGATCGCATTCCCATTTGAAGGGGGAATTACGATCGTCGACCAACAGAATTTCCTCCCTAATGGTTCACAAGTTACTGGAAGCATTCCCCTGATCCATGGGAGCGACCATTCGATAAAAGATATAGGAGTAGGCTTGCTAAAAGATCCCACAATGATGGGAACTTTCGCGTTGCCACCTCCTTTCCATGAAGGGAATATCCCGTTTGTAGCAACATGCAACATGATATCTTCATCGAAAGTCGCAGAAGACAAAGTCGTCATGGATCATCAAGTGGTATTGCCACCTAGCCCTATTGAAATATTGTAGCAATCAATGTTTCAGGCGTGGGAGGCGAGCCCAAATGAACGCACGTCAAGCATTTGGGTAGATAGGTCCGAAGAATATGGTACCCCATTAGATCCATGGTCAAAAGTTCATGGGACTGACGAAGGAATCTTACAATCAATGATGATTGAGGGGGCACCATGGAATGATCACCACCATCGTTCCCTTCTTCCAGACTGTGAAGAAGAAACTCATCACGACCTATACCACCCTTCAGTGTTTGAATTCCTAACAAATACTGTAAATACGGTGGATTCAGAGAGAAACCTATCCAATATTGAAGAGACAGTAGCCATAAACATCTCGACGAAATCTGATGTTGTTGAGAATATTCATGTCGGCAAAAGTTGTTCCCCTTCAGAACTGGAAATATATAGTGCTCTCTTTCGCGAATTTAGAGATGTCTTTGCATGGTCATATGATGAAATGCCAGGCATTGACTCGAGCATAGTTGAACATGAGATTAAAATGTATCCTGATGTCAAACCAGTAAGACAACGGCTTCGGCAGGTACATCCGAAGAAAGCCGCTGCCATTAAGGCGGAAGTTGAAAAACTCCTCCATGCTGGATTCATCTACCCGGTTCCTCTAACCGATTGGGTATCGAATATTGTCCCTGTTATGAAAAAACAAGGGACGATAAGAGTGTGCGTCGACTATAGGGATGTGAATAAAGCTTGTCCAAAGGACAACTACCCTACACCCTTCATCGACCAGATAATTGATGAATGCGCCGGATGTGAAATCTTTTCCTTTATGGATGGATTTTCCGGGTATAATCAAATAAATATCCGCCCACAGGACCAGTCTAAGACTGCATTCATCTGTCCGTGGGGCACATTCGCTTATCGAAAATTACCCTTTGGTTTAAAGAACGCAGGGGCGACGTTTCAGAGGGCAATGAATTATGCCTTTCATGACATCAAGAACATTGTTCAACCTTATCTCGACGATCTTCCGGCTCATTCGCGAAAGCGGACTGATCATCCGCGGCATTTGAGAGCAATTTTTCTGCATTGCCGACATTATAAGATAAGACTCAATCCGCACAAGTGTGTGTTTTGCGTCGGTTCTGGTCGTTTACTTGGTTTTGTTGTCTCTAAGGATGGGATTCGTCTCGACCCCTGTAAGGTTCAGGCAATCATTAATTTGCCTCCACCTTCAAATTTGCTTCAGATTCAGAAACTCCAAGGGAAAGCAAACTTTCTGAGGAGGTTCATTCCAAATTACGCAGAACTTGCCAAAGGTTATACTCGTCTTTTGAAAAAGGATGTACCTTTTGTCTGGGACCAGGTTGCGCAAGCTTCCTTTGACGCTCTGAAAGATTGTCTAGTAAGAGCATCATTAATGTATGCCCCGGACTATCAAAGAGATTTTAACCTGTATCTAGCTGCAGCAGATACGACCATTGCGATGGTCTTAGTGCAAGAAGTCGAAGGAATTGAACATCCTATATATTATTTAAGTAAAAACTTAAATGATACAGAAAGTAAATATTCCTATGTTGAAAAACTAGCGCTTGCTGCTGTTCAAGCGATTCAAAGGTTTCGACATTATGTCCTCTTTAGGAAAATTACTGTTTTGTCAGATTGCAATCCCATGACATATATACTGTCGCGACAGTTGCTTGGGGGCAAATATTCAAAATGGATAGCCATCCTTCAAGAGTTTGATTTAGATTTTGTAAAATCCAAATCAAAGAAAGCTCTAGTTTTCGCGGAATTATTATGCGATCTCCCATCGTCGTCCAACGATGAAACATCAGAAGAGTCAATCGTGGATGAAAATTTGTTTCTGATATCAGTAAGCGATGAGTGGTATGGAGATATCATTGTCTATCTCCAAACCCAGAAATTTAGGCCTAATACCTCACACTCGGAACGAAAACGTATACGATACCAATCAAAAGACTACATGATCGTCGGTGATACACTTTACCGTCGTGGCGTCGATACGGTTCTGAGGAGGTGCCTTACCCATGAGGAGGCCGAAAAAGCCCTGAATGATTGTCACTCAGGCACGTGCGGGGGGCATCAATCTGGATATGCAACAGCACAAAGAATCTTACAAGCAGGATATTTCTGGCCAACTATGTTTAAAGATTGCATAATAGCTGTCAGAAGTTGCCATGCATGTCAGATCTTTGATAGCAAAACCAGAAGACCACCCACACCCTTACAGCCAATAGTTGCTGTTGGGCCCTTCGCCAAGTGGGGCATCGATTTCATGCAATGTAACCCCACCTCGACCGGGGGGCATGGGTATATTATAGTCGCTGTTGACTATTTTACCAAATGGGCCGAGGCGATGCCTACATTGGATAACACTGGTGAAACAGCTGCCATGGGTATATTATAGTCGCTGTTGACTATTTTACCAAATGGGCCGAGGCGATGCCTACATTGGATAACACTGGTGAAACAGCTGCCCTTTTCTTTTTCAATCATGTAGTCGCCAGGTTCGGCGTTCCGCAAGCTATAGTGACAGATCATGGATCGCATTTTCGCAATCACATGATGGTTGAATTAGCTGCCAAACTAGGGCTATCTCACGACAGCTCTACCCCATATTATCCACAAGCCAACGGACAAGTTGAGGGAATCAACAAGGTCCTGAAGCGTATGTTGCAAAGGATGATCGGGGTTCACAAGAGAAGATGGCATCTAATCCTGTACTCAGCATTATGGGCTTACCGAACCTCGGTAAAGAACGCCACTGGGTTCACACCATTCCAATTGGTGTATGGCCTGGAGGCAGTCTTACCGATCCAGTGCGAAATTTCGTCTCTTAAACTCGCAATTGACCTCCTCCCCGGAACCTCAGAAGAAGAGGCTCGTTTCCTGGAATTGATCCAGTTGGATGAAAACCGTCGTGATGCCGCTTTGGCGAACGAGGCTCATAAGAAACGAGTCAAAGCACAGTTTGACAAGAATGTCAAACCGCGCAACTTCTCTGAAGGTGACTTGGTTTTGCTTTACGACCAAGAATCCGATAAATTAGGAGCAGGAAAATTTCAGTCCTTATGGATGGGTCCCTATATTGTTAAAAGGGTGTTAGCAAAAGGAGCCTACGAGTTAATGGATTATGACGGAATACCACTGGCGCAACCCCGTAACGGGTTGTACCTCAAGCGTTACTATGCCTAAATAGTAACCTGAGTGCTTTTGTTGTATTTTGTTTTCGCTAAAATGTTTGTTTCGGTAGTAATCCACCCTTCTCGTTTGTTGCAGATGTCAAATTATTCTGATACATATGTGGGATATGCCGACGGAGCGAGTCGTAGTACGCGGAATTTGTCCTCCGCTGCCTGGGCCATTTTTGATCCAAGCAGCGAGTTAGTGAGTTTCAGAGGTGTGTGTATTGGACGGTCAACAAACAATATCGCTGAGTATAGTGCGTTGATCGAACTCCTCTCTGATACCATCACTCATGGTATACGCCGACTAATTGTTAGGCTAGACTCACAACTTGTGATACTACAACTCACTGGTATATATTCAGTCCACAATCCAGCTATTTATCGTATGTTTCTAAGAGTTAAGATTTTGGAAAGAGAGTTTGATTCAATTCAATACCAGCATATTTCCAGAAACTTGAACACATTAACAGATTCATTAGCAAACTATGTATTAGATAGACATTTACAACATATATAAAAAGAGATGCATCGGTGCTATGTAAGTGGATCACAAATAAACTGAAATAAACTCCGAAAATCAAAATATATAAAGCTGTTTATAGTTTGTACATAATGTGCTGTAATCAAAACAAAATTGGTCATATGACCTAGAACTCAAAAAGATGCTAGGGGGCACCCTAGCCTAGTGGTGCTCATGAAAGTACGTCACGGTCTGTGCGATCATGCGCAAGAGACGAGTCCATCGTCTAGGCATGCCGATGGTGTGCCACTGCAACTGTAAAGGTAACTCGTCAATCTGTACATCCGGAAGACCACGAGTAAGGCTCTCAACCTGCTCCTGCACAGCTGCAAGTATCTCAGTATCACCAAGGTCGCGAATAACAACTCTCCTAGCAGGCTCTGCTGCTGGGGCAGCAACTGGCGATCGTGGACGAGCTACTGGACGAACAGGACCAACATCTGCATGCACCCAAGAGTTCGATCAGTTTTGAATAGTAAACATCATGAATGAAAACAATAAACAGTGATATGGTCAGAGATTTTACCAATAGCACCCCATTGCTCGCCGTCCGGAAGCACCAAGTCCGGATCACCTCGGTAGTCCATACCCACATATGGATACTCAGAAAATGCCATCTCCTGACGCTCGAACCACCTAAAGAAGGACTCAGTGAATGTAATATGAGGTTGACCAGCATGTCGGGACATATGGTCAACCCACCTCTGCATGCGTGGCTCGGTCGGAGAAGGCACATCAAGCAAGATGTACTGAGGTTGCATCAATGGGATTTTCTCCAAGACAAAGGCAGTGAGAATAGAACCAAATCCAAAGTTCTTCAGCCCCCCGTCCTTTACCTTGGTCAATTGACTTTTCATCTGAATAAGTACTGCATCACACCAGTTAAACACTTTCGGTTGGAGACACTCCAAAGCGTGCTGCATATAAGATCTGTTGGCAACATGCAAAGCTGCGCTACCGGCCATCCTGCCAATAGTAAACAGAATGGACCTGAGAGACCTATCAGTAATGTCACGGATATTGATCTTGCCGTCTTTGCTCGGCTGTGAACCTTCCCAGCAATACTGACGGATATAGTCTCTGGTGGAAGTAGTCCCTCGAGACGTACCTGACAAAGAAATGGGAGCACCCCGCCTTGACAGCCCAGTCAAGAAGTACATGTCCTCTATGGTCAAAGGGAAGGACTTCCCCCTAATCTGGAATACTTGGTTAACAGGATCCCAAGCATCAAGCATATACTGCAGTAAAGAAATCTGTGCTCTCATGCTAGAGATACGGAAGAACTTCAGTAGGCCACAGTTCCGAAGCGCGCTCACCGTAACCGGGTCATGGAGTGCAACCATGTCCTCTGCTTCATGTTCTCGTTCTCGCCATGTAAGGGACATTTTGTTCAAAGTTCCCTGCAAGCAAACAAGAGAAGGAGTAAGTTCCTAATTTTGATGAAAAACTGGCGAAAAAATCATCAAAAAACACATGCAGGATCAGTCTTTCTAGGCCCAACGCAGGCAGAGAAGCTTCCCCTTGCGCTGAGAGGCAGTCTGCTTTAAGACCACCTGAAATACAGCGCAAGTTTCGAAAGGGAAACCTGCGCTGATGCCAGGGCGCTCTAATGAAACCCCTGGGGCCCAGAAACCCTGAAAAATGTGCATGAAACTGAAAAAGGAAACCATGAAAGTAAAGGGCTAAGGTTTAGCTCCTACCTGGTCCAAACGGCGCCGAAAATCGTCCACAGAATCTCCCGGAATCAGCTGGTGAAAATCAAGGAAGAAGAGGCACCTCCAGAGCTCCAACAAGCAAAATGCAAATGAAATGGTAAATGAGAGGTAAAAACACCTTTTTATGACTTTTTACACAGTTTAAAGTTAAATATTAGGGTTATAATCTCGTTTTCATGCAAATATTGTCCATTTCTAACAAAATTTGTTGCAGCAATTGAAGATGAAGTACTACATTTGAAAAGAGAAAAGCTAGTAAAAGTAAAAAATTAAATTTGACCATGAATCGAGCAGTTTTACCACGGAATTTATGCTCGTTAAAAAATAGAAAAGTGTGAGCAGAGTTTTTCCGCCAAAGTTCAAGCTCATTAAAAATGAACCTATCTCGGTAAATAGCCATTGCGATCGCAAATTTATAAGCCTTAAAAGCCTTGGTCGTGTTTTCATCCATCACCTCCATTTCATTTGGCCGATCGTTCACCCCCATATGTGTGTTTACCTATTTTGGGGAACAGCTACGAAGAGTGATTTCACCTAGCCATCCTTGTGACACTACCGTGATTGGAAAATTCCAATTTGTACCTGGAATCAGTTGCTATCCCTGTTTATCACTCGTTCCTCAAAAGACGAGTCTTCTTTGAGCTCTTTTCACTGACTCGTGAAATATGAAAAGTTTGCCGAGTTTTGGCCTTCTAGCTCGTTAAACGACCGAAAGCTATCCCTCCTCTAGATTTTAATCTTTTTAAACCTGAGGGATTATTGCACAAAAAGATCGAGCGCTTGTCTTGTTCGGCTCGTAAAAGTACCGAACAGCCATCCCTTCTATATTGTTTTATACTTTTTCGGACTTAAGGGATTAGATGACGAAAAAGGAATTATGGAGTTGACTTTCTGTACCTTTTCAGACTCTCTAAAAATGAAAAGGACCGAGTTTTCCTTGTCGTTAGACTCGTTAAAATGATTAAATAGCGACAAACTTGTCTTTAGACGAGAACGAGTTTCCCTATCGCTAGGCTCGTTAAATCATAGCGATAGGCTTGCCCGAAGGGCAGGTTATAGAACAAGCATATGTTATCCTCCTCAAGCTTGACAAAAATAAAGAGGTACTGGTCAGAAATGACTGGGGAAAATTGGGAGAACATTCAAAGTTTAATGGTAGCGAGTCACTCTTGAACATGACACTTTTCCTCCGTATCACATCGGGTTGGGTTGTTTCATTCACCGGTCTCATCACCATGGTCCTCGCCACACCATCCACGTTTGGGGTAATGCTACCGATCCATCGCATCAGTGTCGTTATATGTTCAAGAGGGGTCATTCTGAAAGTGTCAACCGTGTCCCATCCAATGCCATACATTATCTTTCATCCATTCATGATCGCCACCCTGAATCATATGTCACAATTTGTTTTCACCTCCACTAAAGTCATTAGCTCCGTTCCGTGTCATTGATGTGGGATTCATTAAGGCCCTCCTTTGACGGATCGCTTCTTGTCGACTTCAGCTCATTATCCAAGAAGTTGATCTAGGAACACCCCCATCAGTACTTTGAAGCTTGCATGCCTCAATGGCAAGTTTCTCACTTCCGGCGACAGGTATACATCAATGACCTTCGACCAGAAGATTTTGCGTGGCGTTCGACGCCAAGTCCTTTATTCACGCCACGTGAATTGTACTGCAGTACCTTGAGGGTCATCGTCATTATTGGTGATTCCTCTCGCGCTTGTTAACGGTTTACATTATTGACCGGTAATCAAGCGATGTCTTTCCATGTTCGACTTCAGCGCAATTCTCACATGGATCGACTTGTACTTAGAGTGAAGATCGAACGAGTTTGAAGACCCCGGATCTAGTTTCATCCATCCGGGCTGCGATATATATTCAGGAAATATAAAAGCATTTGCCATGTACATCATTGCAGCAGATGATCATCCTACTCAAAGGATGATAATTTCAGCAGAAAATTATCAGTCTATCTTCAGACGATCGTCTGTCATATGTACCAAAATGTATTTATAAAAAGCTGAGCATGGGAATGCCCGCCTCAGCTAGATCATGAGAATAATGATGAATGAAAAATAATGTATTGTATTGTATTGTATTACAGGGCACTCTCCTCAGTACTGGAACGAACTTCGGATCCTCTAGATAAAGCATTTCACCCGATAAACGGCCTCATACTTTAGGGGGCAACTGTTATAGACATTTTTGTGCCTCGCATCATGGAGCATGGAATGTCAATAATTACAGGGATCCTCAGTCCCTAAACATGTTGTTCTTACCCCTAAAAGAACAAGGTCATCAAACAACAGCACTTCCAATCAGTTCTCCACCTGAAAACACTTCAAAACAGGCTTATTTTGGATCATGTCAGCTGCTTAACTGAGCTTCTGCGCTGTAATGCAACTGTCCCACTCTGTACCTGCGCTAGAAGTCAAAAGTAATGAAGGCTACCTGTGCTGGGCGAGATTGGCCAAGTGGCACAGTCATCCTGCAAGGTGTCAACTGCCCAGGAAGCTTCCAAACTGACACTTGGTTCATCAGATTCGCCTTGTGATGAGTAAGAGGTACTTGATCACCATGTGTAAGCAAGGATCTCCAAGTGGACTCAAGAACTGAAGATTAACTGAAGAGGGAGAGGACACTAGTCAGCTCTATGCCAGCCTCAAGCTGACTCATCCTCTCTTCTTCTCTCCTATATATAGAGCTCTTCTATGAGGTCTAAGGAGGCTGGAATTTTGTGTAAAGCAAGGAGGTGCTGTTGGATTACAGTTAGAGCTATTGGGTGATTGTTTTACTAGAGGTGAAGAGGAGAGTTCTTGCTGCTGGGGAGGTGCTGCTGGATTGGAGCCATCATTGGTTGTAACCTTCTCAGAACCCTGTTACTTCTATCAATAAAGTTTTGCATGTTCTCCTATATACTTGTATTGCATTGATGTATTGTATTTACATGTATATTTGATTCACTCTAATCCATGCATCAGTTATGAGTACTTGTATCTTGTAGTTTCCTCTCTCGTTTTGTGCAGGGCTTGTGTGTAGCTGGACCGGCAAAGAGAGCAAGGAGCTGGGAACAAGAGACAAAGAGAGAGGATCAAGATCGACTAAGCGAAGGATACCAGGTTGGTTGATCATTTCTTCCCCCTCTCTGTACTTTCATAAAGGAAAACATCAAAGCTTTACTTTCAGTTGTTGCTAAAGACTGTCACCTTTAGAGTAGGGATAGGGTCATCCGCATCGGATACTTTTCCCCACAACATGGAGGCATTCCTTGAGTGAATAAACCGTTAAGGGATGGTATTTGACTATTTGCGATGCGTGATCCTGGAAATGAAAGTTGGTCTACGAGCTTGACCATTCTTCCTTCGTGCGGAAAACACATAACTCTGAAGAGTGAGGACACTATCCCCTCCATGCAATATATATAGTCTCGTCCAAGGAGTAAGTTATACACCAAGGGTCCCTGGATGACCATGACGTTCATATGAACTGTCTTCCCCTTCAATGTAACGGGAACATTGGGGAGAATCCCTAACGGGCGACTGGTTCCTTTATCAAAACCTGATAGATTTCGCATCTCAGGTAAAAGCGCCGAGGAACCCAGTGCTTTCCAAGCAATAGAGGAAAGGATACTCACAGATGCCCCTTCATCAATGATAGTTCCAGCCATCACCATTCTGTAGATTTGGACGATGATTCTGAATGGGATACTGGCTGGTAACCGGGGTCTGCCTAGTTGATTCCAATCAAAGGACACAACCAGGTTGCTTGGTGGTGGGACCGAATACACGGCCGGATACGACCCTGACGATGTTCCTTCCTGCGATAAAGGAATGGGCACGTGTTGTAGGGAAAAGTATCCGACTCGGATGACCCTATCCCACTCTAAGGGTGATAGTACCTCAGCAACAACTGTAAAGAAAACTACTTAAGGTTTACTTCTTTACGAAAGCAAGAGAGAATGAGGAAATGCACTAACCGTTGCCTTGCGCTTAATGTCGAATGCAAACTCTTCTCTTTGGTTGCTTGCTCCCAGCTCCTTGCTCTTTTGCTGGCCCAGCTACAATGAGATCTTGCAAAATAACAAAGAAGGAAACTACAAGAAGCATGCAATCATAACTGATTCAAGGATTAGCATAAATCAAATATACAATTATCACAATATATCATTGAAACAAGTGCATATAGAAGAACCTCAATAGCTTTTATTAATGAAGAAGTAAAGTTCTGAGAGAGTTACAACCATTGAAGGCCCCAATCCAGCAACACCTCCCAGCAGAAAGAATTTCTCCTCTTCACCTCCTTCAAGCAATCACCCAATAGCTCTATAGTGAAACCAACAGCATATCATTACTTTGCACAAAATTCCAGCCCCCTGAGCTCATAGGAGAGAGCTCAATATATAGATGAATTGAGAAAGGATGAGTCAGCTTGCAACTGATGTGTAGCTGCCTTGTGTCCTCTCTCTCTTCAGTTAATCTTTAGTTGATCTTCAGTTCTTGAGTCCACTTGGTGAACTTTGCTTCCACTTGGAGAAACAGAGCCTCTGACTCATCACAAGGCGAAATCCCTGATCCAAGTGTCATTTTTGGAAGATTCCAAAGCAATGACTCACTGTGCCACTTGTCCCATCTCGCTCAGCGCAGGTGGCCTTTGTCCCACTTGCTTTGCAACGCAGGTACACCATGGAGCAACTGAGTTTCAGCGCAGAAACCTAGTGGAGCACCTGCTTTGATTTCAGGATTGCTTGTTTTTGAGTGTTTTCAGGTGGAGAATTGATCTGAGAGCTGTTGGTTTGCTGAACTTGTTCCTCTAGGGGTAGGAACATCATGTTTAGGGAACTTTGGATCCCTTGGATTATTGACAATTCATGCTTGTTGCTGTAAGGCACAAAATTGTCTATAACAGATGCCCCCTAAAGTATGAGGTCGTTTATCGGGTGAAATGCTTTATTGAGAGGATCCGAAGTTCATTCAATCTGCTGAGAAGTGCCCTGTAATAAGATACAATACAATACATTATTTTTCATACATTTTCATGATCTAGCTGAGGCGGGCATTCCCATGCTCAGCTTTATAAATACATTTTGGTACATAGAACAGACGATCGTCTGATTGTAGACTGATAATCCTCTGCTGAAATTATCATCCTTTGAGAAGGATGATCATCTGCTGTAATGATGTACATATCAAATGTCTTTATGTCCTGAATATATATCGCAGCCTGGATGGATGAAACTAGATCCGGGGTCTTCAATCTCTTCCGATCTCCACTCGATGTACAAGTCGATCCATGTGGGAATTTCTTGAAGTCGAACATGGAAAGACATCGCTTGATTACCGGTCAATGATGTAAACCGTTAACAAGCGCGAGAGGAATCATCGATAAGGATGATGACCCTCAAGGTATAGCAGTACAATTCACATGGTGGGAATAAAGGACTTGGCGTCGACCACCATGCAAAATCTTCTGGTCGAAGGTCATTGATGTATACCTGTCACCGGAAGTGAGAAACTTGCCATTGAGGCATGCAAGCTTCAAAGTACTGAAGGGGTTGTTCCTAGATCAACTCCTTGGATAATGAGCTGATGTCGACAAGGAGCGATCCGTCAAAGGAGGGCCTTAATGAATCCCACATCAGTGACACGGAACGGAGCTAGTGATTGTGATGAGGTGAAAACAAACTGTGATGTATGATTCAGGGTGGCGGTCATGAAATGGATGAAGGACAATGTATGGCAGTGGATGGGACACGGTTGACTCTTTGCAGAACAACATCTCTTGAACATATAACGACACAGATGTGATGGATTGGTAGCATTACCCCAAATGTGGATGGTGTGGCGAGGACCATGGTGATGAGACCGGTGAATGAAACAACCCAACCCGATGTGATACGGAAGACAAAGTGTCATGTTCAAGAGCGACTTGCTACCATTAAAGTTGTGAGGTTCTCCCACTTTTTCCCCAGTCATTGCCGACCAGTACCTCTTTATTTTTATCAAGCTTGAGGAGGATAACATATGCTTGTTCTATAACCTGCCCTTCGGGCAAGCCCATCGCTATGTTTTAACGAGCCTAGCGATAGGGAAACTCGTTCTCGTCTAAAGACAAGTTTGTCGCTATTTAATGAATTTAACGAGTCTAACGACAAGGATAACTCGGTCCTTTTCATTTTTAGAGAGTCTGAAAAGGTACATAAAGTCAACTCCAAAATTCCTTTTTCGTCATCTAATCCCTTAAGTCCGAAAAAGTATAAAACAATACAGAAGGGATGAATTTTCGATTGCTTTAACGAGCCGAACAAAACAAGCGCTCGATCTTTTTGTGCAATAATCCCTCAGGTCCAAAAAGATTAAAATCTAGAGGAGGGATAGCTCTTCCGGTCGTTTAACGAGCTGGAAGGCCAAAACTCGGCAAACTTTTCATATTTTACGAGTCAGGAGAAAAGAGCTCAAAGAAGACTCGTCTTTTGAGGAACGAGTGATAAACAGGGATAGCAGCAGATTCCAGGTACAGGTTGGAATTTTCCAATCACGGAAGTGTCACAAGGATGGCTAAGTGAAATCACTCTTCGTAGCTGTTCCTCAAAATGGGTAAACAAACATATGGAGATGAGCGATTGGCCAAATGAACGGATGGAGGTGAGACTGCAAGAACACGACCAAGGGCTTTAATATGGCTGTCAAAGGTTACATTTACCAAGGTTATTTACCGGTTCATTTTTTCTGGGTGAGCTTGAACTCTAGGGGAAGATTGCTCACAACTTATGTTTATTTTTTAACGAGCATGAACTATGTGCTAAAACTGCTCGGATGATAAGTTTGCATGCCCCCAGTATAATAATGCAAATCGAGGTGCATGCCCCCCAAGCTTCATTGCATCCAACTCGGTGGTTGGAATGAAGGTTTGCCTCGGGGATTTGTTTCATTTTTTAATGAGGTTGACACAAGATAGGAACTATCCTCGACTCCTTGTTTCATTTTTTAACGAGGTTGACACAAGATAAGAACCGTCCTCGGAGCCCACTGTATTTACAGTATTTCTTTTAGGGCGATGATCCATGCCGACAAAATATTCAGGAATCTTCCGAATCCAACCAGAAGATTGGATTAGATTTCATTTTGTAGGTTTCCACCGTGGCCACTCCCGCCCGATTACTTGGAGGCGGTAGGGCGAAAGTACCCATTAAGGCAGGGTCTTTTAGGAGACCTACTCCGATATTTTGGAGCAAATGATTCCTTCCATGGATCATTCGAATGCTTCCTGTAACTTGTGAACTGTTGGGGAGAAAAGTTTGTTGGTCGACGATTGTAATTCCTTCTTGGAAGGGAAATGCAATCTTCCTGAAGTAGGTCGACACAACCGCGACCATGGCATAGATCCAGGGCCTTCCTAGTAGGATGTTGTAATTGAGGTTTCCATCAATTACTTCAACATCAATTCCTACTGTTTTGCCCCCCAGTTCAACTTGCAAGTTACTTAAAATCCCGTATGGAGTGTATGATCGTCCATCAAATGCTTTTAACGTCGTTGACGATTTCGACAAGGGTGGTGAGCCTAAATCTTTCCAGCAACTCATCGACATAAGACATGTAGATGCCCCCTCATCAATAATTGTTCGATGAACAGTTTTGTTGAGGGCTTTCACTTGAATAAGGAAAGCTAGTTGAGCTGGTCACTGAGGGTCATATCCTTTATGATCAAAGGCCACAAGATTGGAATCCATTGGGCCAAGCCCACCTATTGCTGATAATAAAGCTTGCTCTTGGGAGGGGCAATTTTGTGGTACCTCAAGTGTCGACATAGTGGACAGCGATTGGGCCAGGTCCTTTACTATATTATAATTCTGTGCTCCTTTGGCACGAGGATTAAATGTCGATTTGTGTACTACTCCCTTTGGGGACTTTATCATTGGCTCAGGAACGATGGGTGGCACAACTTCGGTCAAAGTTGTTGTTGAACTACTAGGTCGTTCATTAACCTTGTTGTTCGACAGCTTTGGATTCCCGTAATCTTTACTCCTTGTCAAAGCATTATTCTGTTGCTTTGAGGTAGACAACATAAGCACTTGGGATCCGGAAGCATTTTGATTAGCAACCAGATTTTGACTTGGATTAGGAAACGGATCAGTCAATACTGCTGGGGTTTTTGAACTCTTGAAGAGTTTCTTAACTTCAGCTATATGTGGACAATATTTTGTCCAATGATCCTCATCGCATATATGACACCCTGCCGGGGGTTTCCTTTTTCTCCCTGTCTTTTTCTTCTTGCCCCCTGGTTGCTTCAGTTTTTTGCCCTTGTCGGTCGACATGGCATTTACTTCCGAGGCAAGAAGTTCTTCATTTGCATTTTGACTAGAAATTTTGTGCTTTCCAATCACGCCATCTCCGGCGTGAGAGTCATTGTTTGATTTAGGAGGAGGAGGAATTGAAAATTCCGGTCTAGGAGCGTTGGGTATTTTGTCGTAGAGTGTGCTGGACTGAGTATAAACTAAGTCCAAATACTGTGCACGAGCAATAACTTGCTCCTCTGTTACGACTCCCCACTTGGCTACATCTTCCGTTATAGCAGGAAGTAACGACTTTATAAACCATTCAGCTAACAGCTGATCAGGAACATATGTTTTCACCATCCTACGACGACGACGCCACTCATGTATATGATCAGATATGTGGGTGGCAGTCGTCTGTTTGAAGTTGGTAAGGAGTTCTGTTCCCGTTTCATACCTTATCGGTAATTGAAAATGGGTTAAAAAGGTTGTGGCTAAGATACTGAAGTTGTCGAACGAAGCTCTAGGCAATTCAATGTACCATTTTGCCGCTGGACCTGTTAACGTCCTCTGAAAGAGGCGAAGTCTTATCGAATCATCATTCAGGGTGTTCGATGAACACCATAGATGGAATGTCATCACATGATTTGATGGATCTTCACCCGGATTTCCATTAAATTTAGGAATGTCTGATGGAAGTTTATGCAGAATCGCTGGCCACCAAGGGGCATAAGCAATCGGATCATTCGTCAGCCGGTTTAGATCTGGTAATTCTAGAGTTGCTACAAAGGGCAACTGTTGATTCAGGTTAGGCGAAGCATATCCAGGATAAGATGGAATCGCCTGAGCAGTGGGTCTTTGCATACCATCATAATGTTGGCAACTTTGACAAGGTTGATGGGCATAACCATTATAGTATGGTTGCCCATTACTTACAAAGACTTGTTGCTCAGGTCCTTGACATGATTGCTGGAATGGCGGTTGCTGAGTTCGAACCAGCTCTGGTTGTTGGACCATTTGCTGATGCCCAATACTAGATGATTGACCAAGATGAGGAGTCACAGTACTTGTTTGATCCTGAGTCGCTCCGGATAAGGAGGCACTGACCTGAGGTTGCGATTGAGATGTCGAGACAAGAGGCTGTTGTATGGCAACCTGAGAAACTTGGGGTTGACATACAGTAGGCAGCGCTTGTACTTGTGACGCAATCACCATACCAGGTATAGTGGCAACATTCGACACAGGGTGGACTGGTTGCATTGAATATTCAACTCTTGGTTGCTGAGGTAGTATTGGTACCCAACCGCTGGATGTAATTCCAGTTTGACCTGAACTTTGTTGTAAACTCCCATATGGTTTTTCTCCAGGGGGGAACAATGAAAAGGCATACTGTCCTCCATATGGTGGCAATCCAGTACTTAAAGGGTAGATTGGCCTTTGAAGACACATTGGATCAATTTGTTGAGTTTCAACATAAGAAATACCAGATGGTAATCCGGATGAAGAAATAGGAACTAACCATGTCATCGTCCCTGATGGGACTCTGGCTTGTTGTTGACAATTTGCCGGGACAGATGGTATACCAGCGAACATCGTTGGAGTAGCAGCAGGAGGCTCTGCTGCTGCTGTGTCGGACGACACAGTCCTAGATGTCGACGGTTGTTCAGACATATCTAGTCTATCCAAAAGATTTCTTAGCGATTCTACAGGAACTTCCACTTGTGGTAGACTAACTTCGAAGATCAACGAGGGAAAGGTGATGATTATTCCGCTTAAAATAAATTTATCAACGACGCTTTAGACACAACTTACTTTTTCATTTTTTAAGAGTCGAGAAAAAGCTAAAGATGACTCTAGTCTCCTTCGATGTATTAACGAGCCCGAAGTGACAAATGCTCGGTTGGACTTTTTCAGTTATAGAGTTTGAAAAAGGCCAAAAGAAACTGCTCTGGAGATCTAGGCAGAGGGTGTGCCAAACCTTTCGCAAAACCACAGAATACGTTTTACGGTACGGGTGGTCAATCTTCGTGAATGTTGTGTTCACTGCATTGCGATCAGTAGGGCGGCCGACACGGCTTCCTAAGGATAAAAGATATAGGCTTATAGGGGTCTCCCAATATATACTCGACGGTACGTGGGAGCACAAGTCCGTATTAGTGCCACCGACTCTCAGGAGGAATCACCCACCTTCTTCGAGATCGACAGTCACTACGTTTAACGACGCCGGAACACGTCTCTAGCTTAGACCTCTATGTGTTTGCGTTATGTTTCAAAGCGTTGTTAGGTTCATTCAGTATATTTTAAGTTGATCTTTTTAAAGTTTGCCTTTCAAGGTTCACCACGAGATGTATATGACAAATTCCTAAATGCAGCCTAAGATGAGAAGCAAGCTTTTTCAAATCTTTTTGACTGATGAAAATCTTAACTACTGAGGGAGAAGAAAGGCATATCTTTTCACACAGTTCATACAGCACAAACTAATGCACTTTCTCCTAAATCATCATGCAAACTTTTTCAAATGCAAAATGCACAATGCATGTATTTTCTTTTCCCTTTCTTAATGTTGATGTATTACAAAAAGAAAGTTGTTATTTAACTTTGATTTCGATTTAAAGCGAAAACAAACAAGTTTGTCCAAAATCAAAAGACACCTTAAGATTTACTTGTTTAATCACTGGAAATACATGAAATCAAACCATAATGACGAAAGTAAAAAGACTAATCAGCTATGGACAGCAAACAAGCTAACTCTTTAGACCAGCAAAATGCCTAACACAGGTTCAGATCTAAGAGGCCAAAGCAAGACTAGTTCACTTTCGTTATGGGAAATTGTAAATGATGTAAGAAATACAAAAGAACAAGTACAATTTCGTTATATAACAGAGGCGGAATGATGGCAAGTAAGGTTGGTTTCAGAACAGGTACAAGACTGGTAACTGGCTGCAAAATCTATAGTGAAAACAGGCAAGAAAAAGGGAGGAAACCCCAAATGCACAAGGCAAAATTGGGCCAACGCAGGTGCTGCACAGCCAGTCTGGCTCTCAGCGCAGGTAGCCCCTTCGGGACCTGCGTTGCAAAGCAGGTAGCCTGTGTACTACCTGCTTTGGAAAACGAAAGTTGCGTTTTCTCAGTTTCCGGGTCACAATTTTCTCAAAAATTCACCGTTTTTGCTCAAATCAGAAGCTATCAGTCAAGCACACACTAAGGGATGACAAGGAAGATGAAAAGCTATCACTAAGAGCTTACAAGGATCCTTGTAGATCAGCTCTTCAAATCATGAACATGCTCAGAAATGAGCTAGAGTAGCTGCCCTCTACTTCGCTTTTGATATAGTCAAAAGCTTTTCGATTTGGTACTCTTTTGTTCAGGAAATGAATAGCAAAATACTACAAACAATCAAATAGATATGATCCCCAGTGGAGTCGCCAGTTTGTTGTAGGGAAAAGTATCCGACTCGGATGACCCTATCCCACTCTAAGGGTGATAGTACCTCAGCAACAACTGTAAAGAAAACTACTTAAGGTTTACTTCTTTACGAAAGCAAGAGAGAATGAGGAAATGCACTAACCGTTGCCTTGCGCTTAATGTCGAATCCAAACTCTTCTCTTTGGCTGCTTGCTCCCAGCTCCTTGCTCTTTTGCTGGCCCAGCTACAATGAGATCCTGCAAAATAACAAAGAAGGAAACTACAAGAAGCATGCAATCATAACTGATTCAAGGATTAGCATAAATCAAATATACAATTATCACAATATATCATTGAAACAAGTGCATATAGAAGAACCTCAATAGCTTTTATTAATGAAGAAGTAAAGTTCTGAGAGAGTTACAACCATTGAAGGCCCCAATCCAGCAACACCTCCCAGTAGAAAGAATTTCTCCTCTTCACCTCCTTCAAGCAATCACCCAATAGCTCTATAGTGAAACCAACAACATATCATTACTTTGCACAAAATTCCAGCCCCCTGAGCTCATAGGAGAGAGCTCAATATATAGATGAATTGAGAAAGGATGAGTCAGCTTGCAACTGATGTGTAGCTGCCTTGTGTCCTCTCTCTCTTCAGTTAATCTTTAGTTGATCTTCAGTTCTTGAGTCCACTTGGTGAACTTTGCTTCCACTTGGAGAAACAGAGCCTCTGACTCATCACAAGGCGAAATCCCTGATCCAAGTGTCATTTTTGGAAGATTCCAAAGCAATGACTCATTGTGCCACTTGTCCCATCTCGCTTAGCGCAGGTGGCCTTTGTCCCACTTGCTTTGCAACGCAGGTACACCATGGAGCAACTGAGTTTCAGCGCAAAAACCTAGTGGAGCACCTGCTTTGATTTCAGGATTGCTTGTTTTTGAGTGTTTTAAGGTGGAGAACTGATCTGAGAGCTGTTGGTTTGCTGACCTTGTTCCTCTAGGGGTAGGAACATCATGTTTAGGGAACTTTGGATCCCTTGGATTATTGACAATTCATGCTTGTTGCTGTAAGGCACAAAATTGTCTATAACAGTGCGTTGCCCTGATGCTCATCAGAGTCTGTGTTGATGAAAAGAATTTGGATGGTGTCATCCTTGTTCTCTTCAGTGAGGGTGTCATTTGAAGATGAATCTTCAACGACGGTGTCATTTGAGGATGAAACCTCTGAAGGAAGAACCGGGTCAACTGCCGTTTCGACCTTTAGACTTTCGTCTGGTCTGGATTCAGTAGGTTCATTCTCAATGACCGACACTTCAGCTGACCACTTGATCGGGCCAGCTGGATTTTCAACTATCGAGGGACTTGGCACGAGTTTTTGGTATCCAGGAGGAAGTCGTAACGGTGAAACCGGACGATCTTCCAAAACTCTCTTCGCCTCATCTAAGAATGGACAACGGTGGATGGTGTGATCGCCTTCACACAGTCTGCAGGGTAATCTTGGTCTCCCTCTTTGTCCTTCACTCTCGCTAGTTGACGGAATGCAATCAACATGTCTATCAGAGGTTGATGCTACCGGATTGTGCAACCTGGGGGACCAGTCCCTTAGTATCCGGGGAATACAAGGACAGTCACGGTGGAAGTGGGTCCCTTTGCAAATGACACATGGCGATTTAGGCCCGGTCGGTGCAGTGTGTGGATTTTTGTCAGATGTCTTTTGCTTGCCCCCAGTCACCTTCGCCTGGCTCCTTTTGCTTCTTTTCTTTCTTCTTCTTCTCCTTCTTCTCCATGGGAGGCTGACTTTTGCCGGCTCTACCTTGCGAAGATGAAGGATCAGAGGAAGAATTGTAAGAAGTGGAAGGCTGGTGGGTAGCTCTAGACTGGTCTGACTGTTGATTCGACTGCTCAGGATTAGTGGTGATCTGAACTACATTAGTTGAAAAGAGCCATACAGGTAGGCCAATTGTCAATCCTGGAAGTGACAATGTGGCCATATGAGGCGCACCAACATCTCCCCAAGAGGAGAAGGGATTGGGACTTCCACCAAGGTGACTTCCTTAGTTGGTGGGCTCCATACTTTTCAACTGAAAGATCAACGTGGGAATAACAGGTGATTATGTTCCGATTAAAATAAATTTTATTAACGACACTTTAGACACAACTTTGCTTTTTCATGTTTTAAGAGTCGAGAAAAAGCTAAAGATGACTCTAGTCTCCTTCGATGTTTTAACGAGCCCGAAGTGAAAAATGCTCGGATGGACTTTTTCAGTTATAGAGTTTGAAAAAGGCCAAAAGAAACTACTCTGGAGTTCTAGGCAGAGGGTGTGCCAAACTTTTCGCGAAACCACAGAATACGTTTTACGGTACGGGTGGTCGATCTTCGTGAATGCTGTGTTCACTGCATCGCGATCAGTAGGGCGACCGACACGGATTCCTATGGATAAAGGCTTTGTTCCTATAGGGGTCTCCCAATATATACGCGACAGTATGTGGGAGCACAAGTCCGTATTAGTGCCACCGACTCTCAGGAGGAATCACCCACCTTCGTAGAGATCGACAGTCACTATGTTTAACGACGCCGGAACACGTCTCTACCTAGACCTCTATGTGTTTGCGTTATGTTACAAAGTGTTGTTATGTAAATTGAATTTATTTTAATGTTGATCTTGTTTAGCAGTTTGCCTTTAAGGATCACCACGAGATGTATGTAACAAATTCCTGAATGCAGTCTAAGATGAGAAGCAAACTTTTCAATCTTTCAACTTTGAAAATCTTAACTACTGAGGAGAAGAAAGGCAAATCTTTTCACACAGATCATAGAGCACACACTAATGCAAAATTTCCTAAATCAGCATGCAAACAGTCAAATGCAAAATGCACAATGCATGTATTTTCTTTTCCCTTTCTTAATGTTGATGTATTACAAAAAGAAAGTTGTTATATAACTTTGATTTCGATTTCAAGCGAAAGTAAACAAGCTTGTCCAAAATCAAAAGACACCTTAAGATTTACTTGTTTAATCACTGGAAATACATGAAATCAAACCATAATGA
Organism: Pinus tabuliformis; assembly: GCA_031772625.1. Taxonomy (NCBI): domain Eukaryota; kingdom Viridiplantae; phylum Streptophyta; class Pinopsida; order Pinales; family Pinaceae; genus Pinus; species Pinus tabuliformis. The sequence goes on along the minus strand of CM062805.1, from coordinate 65,318,639 downwards.
CGAAAGTAAAAAGACTAATCAGCTATGGACAGCAAACAAGCTAACTCTTTAGACCAGCAAAATGCCTAACACAGGTTCAGATCTAAGAGGCCAAAGCAAGACTAGTTCACTTTCGTTATGGGAAATTGTAAATGATGTAAGAAATACAAAAGAACAAGTACAATTTCGTTATATAACAGAGGTGGAATGATGGCAAGTAAGGTTGGTTTCAGAACAGGTACAAGACTGGTAACTGGCTACAAAATCTATAGTGAAAACAGGCAAGAAAAAGGGAGGAAACCCCAAATGCACAAGGCAAAATTGGGCCAACGCAGGTGCTGCACAGCCAGTCTAGCTCTCAGCGCAGGTAGCCCCTTCGGGACCTGCGTTGCAAAGTAGGTAGCCTGTGTACTACCTGCTTTGGAAAACGAAAGTTGCGTTTTCTCAGTTTCCGGGTCACAATTTTCTCAAAAATTCACCGTTTTTGCTCAAATCAGAAGCTATCAGTCAAGCACACACTAAGGGATGACAAGGAAGATGAAAAGCTATCACTAAGAGCTTACAAGGATCCTTGTAGATCAGCTCTTCAAATCATGAACATGCTCAGAAATGAGCTAGAGTAGCTGCCCTCTACTTCGCTTTTGATATAGTCAAAAGCTTTTCGATTTGGTACTCTTTTGTTCAGGAAATGAATAGCAAAATACTACAAACAATCAAACAGATACGATCCCCAGTGGAGTCGCCAGTTTGTTGTAGGGAAAAGTATCCGACTCGGATGACCCTATCCCACTCTAAGGGTGATAGTACCTCAGCAACAACTGTAAATAAAACTACTTAAGGTTTACTTCTTTATGAAAGCAAGAGAGAATGAAGAAATGCACTAACCGTTGCCTTGCGCTTAATATTTGCTCCAATCTCTTCTCTTTGCTGCTTGCTCCTAGCTCTTTGCTCTTTTGCTGGCCCAGCTACAATGAGATCCTGTAAAATAACAAAGAAGGAAACTACAAGAAGCATGCAATCATAACTGATTCAAGGATTAGCATAAATCAAATATACAATTATCACAATACATCATTGAAACAAGTGCATATAGAAGAACCTCAATAGCTTTTATTAATGGAAGAAGTAAAGTTCTGAGAGTGTTACAACCATTGAAGGCCCCAATCCAGCAACACCTCCCAGTAGAAAGAATTTCTCCTCTTCACCTCCTTCAAGCAATCACCCAATAGTTCTATAGTGAAACCAACAGCATATCATTACTTTGCACAAAATTCCAGCCTCCTGAGCTCATAGGAGAGAGCTCAATATATAGATGAATTGAGAAAGGATGAGTCAGCTTGCAACTGATGTGTAGCTGCCTTGTGTCCTCTCTCTCTTCAGTTGATCTTCAGTTCTTGAGTCCACTTGGAGAACCTTGCTTCCACTTGGAGAAACAGAGCCTCTGACTCATAATAAGGCGAAATCCCTGATCCAAGTGTCATTTTTGGAAGATTCCAGAGCAATGACTCAGTGTGCCACTTGTCCCATCTCGCTCAGCGCAGGTGGCCTTTGTTCTACCTGCTTTGCAACGCAGGTACACCATGGAGGAGTTGAGTTTCAGCGCAGAAGCCTAGTGGAGCACCTGCTTTGATTTCAGGATTGCTTGTTTTTGAGTGTTTTCAGGTGGAGAACTGATCTGAGAGCTGTTGGTTTGCTGACCTTGTTCCTCTAGGGGTAGGAACATCATGTTTAGGGACTTTGGATCCCTTGGATTATTGACAATTCATGCCTGATGCTGCAAGGCACAAAATTGTCTATAACAACCCCCCCTCTAACCCCCCGGTTCACTACGTGGGTTAGTCGTGGAAAGAATATAACACAACCCAACAATCTCCCACTTGTTGTTTTCTTTCCACAGGGGGCCACAGGAGAGCTTAGTCATTTTTCCAGCCCTGAAATGCCCATTGTTTCTCTACACCAAGAGAACTTCTCATAGCTCATAGATTTTGTCAATGCATCTTCATTATTCTTCAAAGTTTCCACCTTTACCAGCAACACCTTTTTGTCTTCTATCATATCCCTCACAAAGTGATACTGAACATCAATGTGCTTTGTCTTTGAATGATAAGCAGGGTTCTTTGCCAAGAAAATTGCACTTTGGCTGTCACAGTCTATTCTTATAGCTCCCTGTACTAACCCCATACTTGAACACAATCTCTGCAACCAAACTGCTTCCTTGCTTGCATGAGTGGTTGCCATGTATTTTGCCTCTGTAGTTGATAGTGCCACTACAGATTGTTTCTTACTCATCCAACTGACCGCACCTCCAAATAGGTTAAACACATACCCACTTGTAAATCTTCTTTGATCCAAATCTCCAGCCCAGTCTGCATCAACAAAGCCACGAATATCCAACATTCTGTCCAATCCTGGTCTTCCTTGGTAGCACAAACCATAATTACTAGTGCCACGCAAATACGTGAAAACCCGCTTCATTGTTGTCCAGTGCTCCTTCCCTGGTTTTGACATAAGCATGCTCAATACTCCCACTGCATGTGCAATGTCTGGTCTAGTACAGACCATTTCATACATCAAGCTACCGACTGCACTCGCATATGGAACACGGGACATGTCCTCTTCCTCTTCTTGTGTCTTGGGACACTGTTCAGCAGATAACCTCACACCTACAGGAATAGAAACCTTCACCGGTTTACTATCCTGCATATTAAACCTCTGCAGTATTGTCTCGACATACTTCCTCTGGTTTAACCAGAGCTTCCTCTTTGCCCGATCTCTTTTAATTTCCATGCCCAAAATATAGTTTGCAGCACCAAGATCTTTCATGTCGAATTTGGAGGACAATTGGGTCTTCAAATCCTGGATAATTTCTTTGTCATTTCCAACCAGCAACATATCATCCACATACAAGACCAGATAAATAACACGGTCACCAATCAGTTTAAAATACACAGAGTGATCTACTTTTCTTCTGGTGAAGCCAAGTCCCCGTATAAATGTATCAAATTTCTGATACCACATCCTTGGTGACTGTTTTAACCCATATAAAGACTTATTTAACTTGCATACCAGTTCTTTCTTACCCTTCACCGCAAAGCCTTCAGGTTGCTTCATGTAGATTTCCTCTTCCAAATCCCCATGAAGAAATGTTGTCTTCACATCCATCTGTTCTACATCAAAATCAAAAGTAGCAGCAACAGATAAAAGTAACCTAATAGAAGTTATCTTGGCAACAGGAGAAAAAATATCACCAAAATCAATTCCCGGCACCTGGGAATAACCTTTTACTACCAACCGAGCTTTGTATTTCTCCACCTTCCCTTCTGCATTTTTCTTCTTTTTGAACACCCATTTGCTGCCAATGGGTTTCCTTCCAGCCGGTAACTCCACCAGATCCCAAGCCTCATTTTTGTGCAAAGATGCCATTTCATCAACCATGGCCTCTTTCCAGAGTTTTCCATCCTCTGAATCCAATGCTTCCTTCACAGTTCTGGGATCATCATCAGTAACAAACAAAGCAAAATTTGAACAGAAAGCAGATGGACTATACCTTTCTGGCTGCCTTCTTTCTCGAATTGATCTTCTCAGAGCCGAAGTTTGTGGCTCTTCATCTTCTGATTCCTCCTCTGTTGTAGAGTCTGATTCTTTCTCCTTTAGCTCAAACTCTATCTTCTCAGGTTCCTTTGGTTGGAATTCATGTTTAATAACATCTTTCACCTCTTTGAACACCACATCTCGGTTGTACACAACCTTCCTTGTTACTGGGTTCCAAAGCTTATAACCCTTTAAACCATCCTTATACCCAATAAAGATGCACTTTTCAGATTTACTATCCAACTTGGTTCGTTTCTCCTTTGGAACATGTACATATGCATCACATCCAAATACCCTTAGATGTGAAAGAGAGGGTTTCTTACCAGTCCATACTTCTTGTGGAGTCTTATCCTCCAACGCTGATGAAGGTGACTTGTTGACCAAGTAACATGTAGTATCCACCACCTCTCCCCAGAATTCCTGTCCTAACCCAGCACCACTGAGCATGCTTCTTTCCCTTTCCATCAACGTCTTGTTCATTCTTTCTGCAACTCCATTTTGTTGAGGTGTATATGTAGTAGTCTTCTACCATGCTATACCACACTTCTTACAGAATTATTCAAATTCCTTGCTGCAAAACTCTCCACCATTATCTGTCCTCAACACCTTTATCTTCTTCTCTGTCTGATTTTCCACCAGAGCCTTAAATTCTTTAAACTTGTCAAAGACTTCAGATTTCTTCTTAAGCAAATATATCCATGTATTCCTTCAGAAGTCATCTATATACATAGTACACAGACTTACCCAGTGATTGAACTTTCACAGGTCCAAACACATCACTATGCATAAGCTCTAATATCTATTTCACCCTCTTAGCACCAGAGGAGAAACTCACCCGATTTTGCTTCCCATATACACAATTTTCACAGAAATCAAAATCCAGAGAGCTATTGCTCATACCTTCTACCATACCTTTACCATGAAGTATTCGAAGGCCCTTCTCTCCACTATATCCAAGCCTTTTATGCCATAGCATGGTCTTCTCTCTAGAGACCACTAGATTTTCAGCTCCACTTTTAGGAACTACAGAACTGTTGCACCCATCAACAACAGTGCTATCTTGCAGCTTGTACAGAGTTCCAGTCTGAATTCCCCGCATCAATACTAGTGCTCCCCGAACCATCTTGCAAGTATCCTTCTCGAACACTGTTTTTACACCTGCATCATCCAACTTGCTTATAGAAATCATATTTCTGGCCAATGCAGGAATATGCAGAACACCTAGAAGTGTTCTAACCCTTCCACCTTGCAACTTCAACTTTACTTTTCCGCGACCAATGATTCTAGCCTTCCTATCATCTCCTAAGAAGACATCACCACCATCGTATTTCTCATACTCACAGAACCACTCTCTATGGGGAGTGAAGTGAAAGGATGCACCTGAGTTAATCAACCATGCCTCATGATCTACATGTGTACTTGAAGAAGCCAAGTACACATCCCCACCTTCATCTGAGGTGGTTTTCACCTCTGTAGAAAGAGCATCATCTGATCCCTTTCCTTTATCAGGAGCTTTAGATTTACAGTCCCTTTTGAAGTGCCCTTCGTTTTCGCATTTCCAGCACACCACCTTTACACGTTTTCCTGGAGATTTAGATCTCCCTCTAGATTTAGATCTCCCACTCGATGACTTATTTTTGTTTCTATTCTGGGACCGCACTCGTATAGACAAAGGCATCACCATTCTGTCTCTCCATGTTTTTCCGTCTCATCTCCTCCGTCAGCAAGGCTGAGACGATTTCATCAAACTACAAAGTAGTTGCATTGCTACCTATTGCAATAACCAGACTATCCCGCGAATCTGGTAGAGAACATAACAAAATGATGCACTTATCTTCATCTGAAATTTTAATATCAACAGACGCTAACTGACTTACCACAGTATTAAATGTGTTCAGATGCTCTGTCACCGAGTCTCCATCTTTCATCCTCAGGTTATCCAGCTTTTTCCGCAGGAACAGTTTATTCACCAGAGACTTAGATTGGTACAAAGTCCCTAACTTGTCCCACAAAGTCTTCGTTGTAGCTTCCCCTGATACATTCAGCAATACTGAATCTGAGACACACAATCATATTGTGCTCTTTGCCTTCCGATCCAACTTCTTCCATTCTTCATCGGTCACTCCCGTTGGTTTAGTACCTGGATCTACCGCAATCCACTGATCTTTATCCACCAACAAATCCTCCATCTTGAGTTTCCACAACTCAAAACTCTGACCATTGAACTTCTCGATCTCTATCTTTTTGCTGCTTGCCATCTTCTTTCACCACCAGAATCGATTTCGCAGATCTCCCACTGAACAGGGTCTACCACAAGCTCGAGCGAAACCCCTCAGCAACAAAGGCGTCCCCTTGAAGCCAAAACAACTCTGATATCAAATGTAGGTTTTAACCTTGTACAGAAATTACCTGCATACGAATTGTAAAACACAAAAAATAAACAATGCGAGAGCATAACACATAAAACACATATACACAGATATTTTCCCCTAGATCCCAAAACCGGGACTACCAGCTTGATTTTTCATTATGTTCCTTTCAATGTTACAATACATATTTATACATGCTGAAGCATCCAATACCATGGACCGAAAAAACCATAGGTAGGTTCGCCCAACCTAATATAGGGTCCAAAAAAAAAATTTCCCGGGGCGCTGCCCTGGACCCCGTAGAGGGGGGCTACCCACCCCCCTCAAACCCCCCGGACAGGGGGGGTTGCCGCCCCCCTGTGACCCCCCCGCTGTGCAATCGGTGCAACGAAGGGGGGGCTCCGCCCCCCCTCTAACCCCCCGGTTCACTATGTGGGTTAGTCATGGAAAGAATATAACACAACCCAACACGTTAGAGCCATTCCCCCTCGACAACCTAGGAATACCCTCCTAGATATCCCAGAAGGTTATTGGCATATATTTGACCAAATGGCCCAGAACCAGCCAAACACCCAAACCTCTACGCTGCAATACCCCATTGTAGATACTCGAGCCAACACACCTTTGAAATCTATTCCTCTCCAGCATATCCCTACATTCCATGGCCTTACATTAGAAGACCCTGATGCATTTTTGTTCGAATTCGATGTGCTGTGTAGAGGATATGACTATACCACCGATCCCCAGAAACTGAAACTATTTCCCTCTACATTAAAAGGGGCTGCTCTAAGATGGTTTATGGGATTGGATGGTGCTGTTATAAATAACTGGGACCAAATGAAAGAGTCTTTTCTAAAAAAATATTAGGATTATTGCAGGTCTAGAGAGTTAAAAGATGAAATATTTCATATGGTAGCTAGACTAAATGAGACATCACACCTCACCAAAAATATTAGATCTCCATTAACCATAGAAGAGGCCCTTGATTTCAAAGACCAAACAGAAGACGATTCCATTAACAATTTTATTAGTCAAGTTGAACCTAGATCCCGCATACAATATCACATGATAGAAGTAGCATTTGATTATGAATTAGAAGAAGATCCTCTTAAAGATACACACGATCAAACAATACCTGCTACCTCTGTCTCAAATAGCAAAATTGTAGAAATTGAGCCAAGAAAGACTTTAAACATTAATGCCAATATGACTTCCGAACAAGAAGAGAAGCTCATCCAACTATTGAGGAAATACAAAGAAGCATTTGCATGGGACTATCCTGATATGAAAGGAATTGATCCCGAGTTATGTACACACCACATTTACATAGAAAAATATGTGAGACTTGTTCGCCAGCCACAAAGGAGACTTAATCCTCATCTAAAAGACATTTTAAAAGCTGAACTTCAAAAAATTTTAGATGTGAACTTCATCTACCCTATCTCTGACAGTAAACGGGTCTCTCCACTTGTTGTGGTACCAAAGAAGAATGGAAAGTGGAGGATTTGTGTAGATTATAGAAAATTAAATAAAGCAACCCAAAAAGACCACTTTCCCCTTCCATTCATTGACCAAGTATTAGACACTTTGGCAGGAAAGAAATTCTTTTCTTTCTTAGATGGCTTCACTTAGATTCAGATTGCCCCTAAAGACCAAGACAAAACCACTTTTACTTGTCCTTGGGGAACATTTGCCTACAGAATTCTACCTTTTGGCTTATGCAATGCTCCTGCCACATTTCAAAGGGCTATCCTCAACATTTTTTCAGATTTAATAAATGAAGGACTCGACGTATACATGGTTGATTTTACACCATATGGAGACGATTTTGACCCAGCAATGGACACACTGGAAAAAGTCCTGCAACGCTGCATTGCCACTAGGCTCTGTATGAGCCATGAAAAATGCTATATGATGATGACTGAAGGACTTATTCTAGGCCATTGTATCTTAGCAGCTGGCATACAGGTAGACCCAGCAAAAATTCAAATAATTTTGCTAATTTCCACTCCTACCACTCAAATAGAGGTACACAGTTTTCTTGGATTTTCTGGTTACTATAGAAGATTTATAGAACATTATTCGCATATTGTTGCACCTCTATATGCATTGACAGGTAATGTTGACTTTCTTTGGATAGAAAAATGTGACCGTGCTTTCCAGGTTGAAGAGGCATGTGTCAACAGCCCCAGTCCTTAGAGGTCCAAATTGGGACCTTCTATTTCAAATTTCATCAGATGCCTCAGATATAGCTATTGGAGCAGTCTTTGGGTAGGAAGAAGATAAAAAACCATATGCAATTTATTATATTAGCAAGAATTTATCTCCTGCTGAATTGAATTATACTGTTACTGAAAAGGAATTTCCAGTTGTAATACAAGCTGTCAATAAGTTCAGACATTAAATTATTGGATATCCTGTTATCTTGTATACAGATCACTCTGCCATAAAATATTTAGCAAATAAACCAATCACAAATGGTAGAATAACCAGATGGCTAATTTTATTGCAGGAATTTGATATCACAATCAAGGACTGACCTGGAAAAGAAAATCCTGTAGTTGACTTTCTCTCGCGAATGCCAAAACTAGTGGATGCAGTAGTAGTTGAAGATCAATTTCCATATGAGCATCTGTTTGCTGTCACTATTAAAACACCCTCGTATGCTGATGTTGTGAATTACTTAGCAGTAGGTAAATTACCGAAACATCTGACCCCCAATGAACGAAAACAGATTGTCCAGCGAAGTGCTTGATTTTCTTGGATTGGGGGTTACCTGTTCCATACAGGGGAAAATATGCACATCAGGAGATGCGTCCACGAGGATGAACTTTTTGACATTTTGAAAGATTGTCACAATGGACCATGTGGCAGACATTTTGCCAATCGGAGAACTGGACATAAGGTGCTACAAACAGGGTATTATTGGACCATGATCTTCAAAGATGCAAAGAAGTTCGTTCAAGCTTGTGACTGTTGCCAAAGAGTAGGACACCCTGGTCAGTCCAATGAAATGACCCTGAATCCGCAGCTAGTTATCGAACCATTCGAGCGATGGGCCCTCAATTTTGTTGGTCCAATTAACCCATCCTCGAACCAGAAAACATATATTTTGGTAGCAATAGAATATGTCACCAAATGGGTTGAAGCAGAGGCATTGCCGAGAGCTACAAAGGATTTCGTCATACAGTTCTTGTTCCATATATTTCTCCGATATGGGCTTCCAAGAGATATAATTACAGATGGTGGACCATAGTTTGCTGGTAACAAGATTGCTACACACTAAAAAACTATCATATTCAGCATAAAATTACCACTCCGTACCACCCAAAGGAAAATGGTCAAGTAGAAAGAAGCAATAAAATAATAGAAGCAATCTTAACAAAAACCATTATGTCACATAGACACGATTGGGCTGCAAGATTACCAGAAGCGTTGTGGGCTTACAGAACAACATGGAGAAGCACTATTGGCTATTCACCATACCAATTGGTGTTTGGAAAGGAACCTATTTTTCCTATAAAAATTGAAATCCAAACACTACGAACAACACAAGAAGTTGGTCTAGATCTAAACGAGGCACAAATTAATAGATTACAGCAGATCAATGAGCTAGATGAAATAAGGCTCTCTGCCCTTCAACACAATGCATTGATCCAACAGCAGCGAGCTAAATGGCATGAAGCTCTCATTAAAAATAAAGTCTTCCGCAAAGGAGATTGGGCGCTCTTATATGATTCCTGGTTTCAGGATTTTCCTGGGAAGCTTTAGACTCATTGGCTAGGGCCATATGAAATCCAGAAGGTACATGATAATGGTACCCTTACTCTAATCACCATTGATGGATCTGGACATACCTTTAAGGAAAACAGCCACCGAGTTCGACTATACCGTAAACCACTTACTCGGGAATCCTTCTACTAGCAACTCTGTGAAGACTCCGACATGCAAATTTTGGAGGAGGAAGAGAAATATTCCTCACCTTTGCTTCATTAAAGTGATTCAACTGTTCTTACATTTTGTACATAATTCCTTTGTTTTGTTCTCTGTACATATTTTTTTTGTATTTGCACTTTGTTGTTCCTTTTCTAAGAATTAGCAATTCTATCGTTTTTGCTATTCCTTTTAGAAGGAACGGCACCTTTACCATTTTGCTGTTCCTTTTTTTTCAAAAGAACAACACTTGCATTTTTATGTTGTTCCTTTTTCAGAAGGAACAACACTATCATTTTCGCTATTTCTTTTCTGAAGGAATAGTATTAGTGTGCACTTTTGTTTTTCTATTCCTTTCCCAAAGGAACAACACTTCCGTTTTGTTGTTCCTCTTCCGAAGGAACAACACTTTTTGTGACTTTGTTGTTCCTTTTCCAAAGGAACAACATTTACATTTTATGTTATTCCTTTTCCAAAGGAACAACACTTTTGGTTTTTGCTGTTCCTTTTCAGAAGGAATGGCATTTGCGTTCTCTGCTGTTCCTTTTCTAAAGGAACAACACTTCTGGTTTTTGTTGTTCCTTTTCCAAAAGAACGGAATTTGTGTTCTCTGTTGTTCCTTTTTCAAAGGAACAACACTTTTGGTTTTTGTTGTTCCTTTTCCAAAGGAACGACATTTGCGTTTTCTGTTGTTCCTTTTCCAAAGGAACAACACTTTTGGTTTTTGTTGTTCCTTTTCCAAAGGAACGACACTTGCATTTTCTGCTGTTCCTTTTCCAAAGGAACAACACTTGTATTTTTTTGCTCTTCCTTTTTGAAATGCCAACATTTTCGTATTCCTTTTACTTCTGCTTGTTCTCCTTGCCATTCCAATTAAAGGAAACCTGTTATTCTTCTCAATATATAATAATTGCGAGTCTTTTGGAGCATAGCTATATACACTTATGCAATGGATACAAAACTAGAGCATACTGAAATCAACAAAATTATATAAAATCGCTATTTTTACAAGAAATTGCTTTGAATTGATAAGAGGAAAGAGGAAAGGACACAATTATTCATCACTTTTGCTATCATTATTATACTAATACTGAAATGATTGGTTATCTTTATTATGGTGGTTCTTTTTTCAAATTCCCATAATCTTCTTTCATCATTATTAAGGAATAAGAACAAAGGGCATATTTTTCTATTGAGATGTTAAGACTTCTTCCACCATTCCTACACTTAAGGAGTGTTGAACCACCCTTTATGTATAAATAGGAAAGTACTTTATAAAAGAAAAAGAGAGAAATTTTTTTATATGACTTATGGGTTGTCAAATGCAGGATAGGGGGTCTCATCAAGAGCCAGCCTACCATGATCACAAGGAAGAAAGTGAAGTGGAATTCCCACTATGGCCACCACACCAGGGATATGATCCAAGAGGCATATCAGAGAAAATAAAGAGTCCTTGGAAAAGGAGGTCTCATCACGAGCCAACCTACCCACCTTTCACTCCTTCCTGGTGAATGGCATTATGGTTTAACTGGTTACAAAGCCAGCATAATGACCTCCATTTTGACATTGCACAGCACTTCCTAAGCATACACAAAGGATCATGGTTCCATGGGTGAAATAAACAACTCTATCAATGTTATGGACACCTATCGGCAGCAGAGCTCTGTTAATGGTATTGAAGTCACACTCCTTACACACCAATATCAATCATCAACACCCTTCTTTGTCTTATACCTTTGTAATACGTCAAATAAGATTATGTATATCATTTCCACGAACCATTAAACACAGGAAAATATATTACAACCAATCATGACGGAAAAATTTGATAATGACTGCATTGGACTTTTTGTGCACGCCAGCTGTCCTATCCTCCTAGCCTTGCATCATATCACAGCATTCTCTTACTTGTAAGCGATCCTACTATACACCTCAATTTCGAAAATATGCTCCTTTCGTAAACATGGCATTTCGGCATACGTTGTTCCTTTATGACTCTGTACCATGGCAGTTCGGCATGCTACTCCCTCATTTGACGGCTGAGGACGGCCTATCACATTGCAGGGGGGGAGGCAGGTGACCTCATAATTTGCTGGTATACGTGTCAGAATATTATTCAGAAAACTTTTTACTTGGGAATAGCAAGGCTTAAGAGTATATTGTTTTTCAATCTGCATGGCTTGATGTTCCTAAGCTATTTCTGTATTATTCTCTACGGAAATTAGTAAGTGACTTAGGATTTGAACGAGCCTTGTTGTTTCATTATTTTCTATGTATTTCTAACAGTTTGAACAACCTGTTGTTCCATTGCCATCTCTGCGTTTTTACAGTGAGCTAAAGCATGGGAGGAAGATCAATTCGGAGAGAACCACAGTTATTGACAGTATCTGATGCTTCATGAGAAACCCTGGCAAGGGCAGGATGGTTAGTTTATCTTAATCATTTACAGGAATCCAACGAGACCGTAGCAATAGAATTCTTGTAGAACTTGCAAGAATATCACTCCATAGTAAGGGGGAGACGCATGGCAGTCACCGATGACATAATTGCAGAGGTCTCGAGATTTCCAGCCACTGGACCTGTGTGGACTCTAAGTAAGGAGAGGCTGCAAAAGATCATAAAAATCTTCCAGGATGAATGCCAGAACCTGATAGTCAGAGGAAAGGGAGTCCTACCAACAGCATTGGGGGAACCGTGGGCAGAATTGGCGAAGATCATCCAAAGCTACATCACCCGTGAAGGCAAGAAAGACGTGGTAAGACCACGACACCTTAAACTCTTAACTGTATTGAAATAGAAATGCTCTGTGAACTTACTTGCATTTTAAAATTCATTACTTCAGGATGTTGCTTGAAGTATGAAAAAATGCAACATGTAGAATCGGTAGTAAGTCACCATGGGCTGATACGACTGATAGTCAGTCACAGTCTTGCTCAGCAACATAGCAACTAGGAAGATCTAATTGCCACAATAGACAGGGGACTAACTCTGCCAGCCCCAAAACGTAAGCATGCAACCAGTACATCGAATAAACCATTGAAACGGAGAAAATCAGTCAGATTGGCATGGATTAGAGGGGGGCTGGAAAATTCCGAAGGGAATACTAGCCAACCAGTGGAGATAGACGATTCAGGGGATGAGCAACCCCCACAATTGGAAGGAGAAGAGAATGAGAAAGGATTGGAAAGAAATGGGGAAGGAGAAATGGAGGAAGAGACCGAGCAGCCTGGGTAGGTGGAGGAAGAGACGGAGCAACGTGAAGAAAGCCCATTGCAAAATCCATTACAAGGGGATGAATTGGCCCAACTTCTGGCCAATATGGGCGAATATGCCCAACCCATCAACCTGCTAGGTCTCCATATTGAAGAAGAACCAAAGGAGCATTCTGCTCAGGACAAAAATGCACCCGAAGAATTGTGCGACAAAGAAGAAGAAGAGAATCATTCTGTTCATGATGGAAGTATGACAGGAGAGAAAAGTGATACAGAAGAGGAACAATCTATTTCCAGCTAGACTACACCGGAAGAATTTTAACGAGAAGAAAGGGTGGAAAAAGAAGTCACCGGAAATAACAGAACCAGCTAGGGCTTTTACTCCTGAGCAACCCAAGAAGAATAATGAAGGAGCACCCCAAGAAGAAAACCAGGGAATTGGCCAAGCTGACAGTGTAGGTCCGAGTAAACAGACAGTTGTTCCTTCTAAGAAAACAAAAGAAATCAAAAGACTACGAAAAGAATAGCAAAGATTGTTGAGTGTGATAGCACGACTTCGACAACAAATCAGGGTTTTGAAAATGAGAAAGAGAGTAAAACTGACTTCGGGGGTAAGACACGTAACCACTCCAGCGAGACCCCTCAAGAAAACTGTTTGGAGAACTCAATTCCAACCTGCTGTTCAAAACCCTGTTGAAGAGCAGTCTGCTGTTCAAAACCCTGTTGAAATGCAGTCTGTCGTTCAAAACCAAAAGGAACAACACTCAGCTATTGCCCATGTTGAAGTACAAACAGATGATATATCGGCCTGTGACAAAGAAGTTCAGACAGAGGCATAGCCCTTTGATGGAATGCAAACCATAAACAAGAGGCGACACAATAAGAAGATTCAAGTAAATATTCCACTTGCCACTACCATGTGGGACAGTGATTGATCCAGATTTAAGCAGGAACACAATAGATTACAGAGATAACCATAAATACAGAGATGCGATAACCATAAAAACATAGATGCAGCGGAAATAATACTTCATTTCATTAATGGAGAATACTGAAATATGCTTCCAAATAGAAATAACCCAGCTAGGGCGATGGTAGCTTATCTCTGAGAAGAGATGTGTCGGCTACATGCCTCTAAACTGTTTCGAACTGTCTTTACAATGAGACTCGAAGGCCTATTTATTATTGAGAAACAATGGAAAACCCTTAACATTCCAAAACCTAACCCTAGAAGATGAAATTCCAAACTATGGGCCCCGTTTGGGTAAATTGGTACATCAACTTCCCGGGGTCGTAACTTTGGCATACGATCTCCGTTTGACGCGCATGATAGCCCGTTGGAAATATCTCTCCGAGGACTACGACGGAAAAGACGATTTTTTAACTAAAAAATCACAGAGGTAAGGACCATGTCGAAGCGGTCTGAGTTTTTGATGGGTTCTGGTAAGGCGTTCTCTCTACAGATGTAACCAAACATTTTCACCCACCTGAAACTTGTGTGGTACCCCTCTGGGTAAGGATAAGTTGTTCCTATGTTCTGTCATGACTGTATCCCTATGTTGCTGCTGCTGCATGGAGGAACCCTTTGCGGGGGTCATGGATGTAGCAACGATCTCCCCCTTACTTTGGGAGCGAACCAGACATAAAATAAATTTCCTAGTCTATGAGATGAGCTTGCTGCCTTTCTTAGCAGTGATCAAAGAGGTGGTGGTAGGTGGAGCTACCTCTGGTATCCTGTATAATGAATTATCCAAACAAATAATGACAGCGCGAGGCCTTGACTCATACACAACATGTCGCCTCCACAAGTATGGCTGGCCTAATAGTACATCACAAACATCCAGAGTTGTAGCATCTGTGAAGGGCTTGATGCTGTAGGGAAGGCGGCACTGCTGGTGAACTTTGAGATCTTGTCCTTCGTGAAGCCACCCGATACTGTACGGTTGTGGGTGCGGCGTAGTTGGTAGGCCCAACCGCTTCATGACCTCTGCTGAGACAAGGTTCCTTTGGCTGCCACTATCGACAATGAATTGCAGCGGCGAACCCTTCACCCACATCTGTGAGTGGAAAAGACGTTCCCCCTCCTCTGGCTCTTCGGGCTCATTCTTCTGGATCTTGGCAGTGGCAATAGTGGCACTAGGATCCAAATCAATGATTTGCTTCCCTTTGCCATCCCCCTTGTCGGGTTCTGGCTCAGAGTCAGAACATGCATCTGATTCGGAAGCCTTCAACTCAGCCACCAGCGACTACTTGGTCCGACACTCACTTGTGTTATGAGTGGGACTCTTGTGGAACTCACACCACTTTCTTGTGTACTTCTTCGGCTTCGTGGTGTTGTTCTTTTCTTGCAGCTTAGAGGGGTTGTCTTGGGTCACCCCGCCTTGGCTTTGTCCTTTGGGCTTCGGATTTGCAGATCCAAAGTCTCGCTTCTTCTGTTTGAACTTTTGCTCGATTTTCACAGTGTATCGGTATGCTGTGCCGAGTGAGGAGATGTTCAAGAACTCCATCTCTTCCTGGATGTATCTGTGTAGGCAGCCACGGTATTTGAGTACCAGATGCAGCTCAGAATCTTTGATACCCAACTGTGTGCGAAGGGTATGAAAAATATTTGTGAACTCTGGTACATCTTGGTCTCGTCCCTGCCGCAATGTGGTCCATTTGATGTATTTGTCCTCATAGCTTTTGACAAGGTAGTACTGCTCCTTGATGGCATCCTGAAAGTCATTCCAAGTGGGGGCGGCTAAAAACAGTGAGCCTGTACTTTCATCCTTCTACTCGCAGTATGTTTCCCACTAGTCCTTGACGTGGGGGGCTGCTTTGAGAAGAGCGAAAACAATCTTTTCCTGACTTGAAAATTCATGAACAGAAAAATACCCATCTAGCAGATTTAACCCTTTATCTACGGCATCTGCATCTATTTGACCCTCGAAGATGGGGATTTCAAAATTAACTTGTACCTTAAACGGTGTGGCGTTTCCGGAGTAGTTGTTAGAAGCCGATGCGTCGCCTCTGGGTAGCCACTAAAGTATCTGTGCAAAGCTATCCATCATCGCGTTCCTTTGCCACTCGAGGGCTTCTTCGAGCAAGATTATGATAGGATCTCCTGCCCCCTCGTCTTTCTTCTCATCCGCCATGGGAGGTCATCGAGATTAGCGAGGCTGGTCTTGTAAAGGTTCGACCAATTCAAGCCCTAACTCCTTATATCCCGACCTCATTGGGGACATGCAAAGAAAAACGGAGAAAAAGCAGACCGCTCTGATACCACTGATCCGGATTTAAGCAGGAACGCAATAGATTACATAGATAACCATAAATACAGAGACGCGATAACCATAAAAACATAGATGCAACGGAAATAATACTTCATTTCATTAATGGAGAATACTGAAATATGCTTACAAACAGAAATAACCCAGCTAGGGCGATGATAGCTTATCTCTAAGAAGAGATGTGTCGGCTACATGCCTCTGAACTGTTTCGAACTGTCTTTACATTGAGGCTCGAAGGCCTATTTATTATTGAGAAACAATGGAAAACCCTTAACATTCCAAAACCTAACCCTAGAAGATGAAACACCAAACTATGCGCCCTGTTTGGGTAAATTGGTACATCAACTTCCCGGGGTCGTAGCTTTGGCATATGATCTCCGTTTGACGCGCATGATAGCCCGTTGGAAATATCTCTCCGAGGACTACGACGAAAAAGATGATTTTTTACCTAAAAAATCGCGGGAGGTAGATTTCCCAAAAAACGTCGTTTAGGGCCTCAAAATGGCTCCGAAAGTTTAGGACCCAAAAGACTGCTAAAAATAGTAAACTGCGCTATAATTAAGGAAACTGAAAAACTGAAAGAGACAGTTGTGGGGGTCCAAATGGGATAGGTGGGTGGCCACCAACATCCACCTGGATTAGTGATCCGAGGACAGTAACCCTACGAGAGGGTTTGATGCAAGCTCAACAAGCAGTAGAAAAACTCACAGAACAAACGGTTTCTCGAGAAAAGTATGAAGAATTACAACAACAGCTAAGGAATGTCAATTTATCCGAAAGCCAGGCTTTTGAAGGAGGGAAAAAGGAAGAAGAAAAAGTCGCAAAGGTAACTCATAGGTTAGATGTAGTTATCAAGCATATGGATACCTTATGCTCTTTGTACACTAACGTCCTAGCATGTAGAGCCCCTGCTAAGAATTATGCCCTGTTTTTAATAGAACAATATTTGCAATTGAAAATTAAGGCTCTCAAAGTAGGAGCCCCTATACAAATTAATACTATCGATGATTTTATAAATTGTTGTAAGCACTATGGAGTAAAGGCTTAAAGATTATTGTGTGAATTCTGTTTGCATAACCTTGTTTTAGATCAAGAGACAGAGCAGAACCCCAGCCCTTTCGTTGGGGATATCTAACTGCAGGAATTTATTTCGTTTGGAGTTAATCAAATCAAATGGCTTAAAGCCTATAGTGCCTTTCAAAGACAAGAAACTGGATTAGACTTATGGGTAAGAGATGAGCCTAGAGATCCATTACAGTTGTGGAATAAACATAGGAATCTCATGAGGACTCCGGGTGTGATTGAAGCATTAGGACCCATTCATACAACAATCAATCGGCAAGGAATAGAATACTTCTTTACCATCAAGGACCTTGCCATTGCAGCTGCTAAATTTCCATATCAGACCTCTAATCTGAATATCCAACTCAGGAAACCATTTAATTATGAAAACTTTAAGTTAGCCACTGATCGCTTGAGCCTCTATGGTGAACTTATCTTGAGGGCAGGGCCATCTTGGTTAGGATATAGGTTCAGGAGTCCGATTATTTGGCACCCTGCGCCTGGGTACCAAGCCCTGTATGAGATGCCTGAGGGCCAGGCAGGCCATCGTTTTGAACACCTAGTTAAGCATCATGGCTGTAGACCACCACATGAGATCCCGTCTCCTGCTTACTCTCTCACTGCCTTACATGTCAACTACAATGTTTTCATGAGGGCATGAAAAAGGGTAAGCAGGGGGGTGTGTGGAGTACTGAAGAAGGTATGTTTTTATTGATTACTTTGTAATCTTTTCTTTAAAACTCATAATCCCTTTACATCATGAACTAGGTATATAATAGGAAATTATGGAAAAATATATAGGGTTTGTATGTAATGCAAAACAACTAATAATTGCCATTTTCTTATGCAGAAAAAGGGAAAAACGAAAGATTGTCGTCCCAAAGAAAAAGACAAGGAAAATTTAACTGTTGTCTCTTTGGCAGGGAACCACATGCAGACAAGGCGATCCAAAGTGAAGCATATCAGCCAAGGAAAGGAAAAGGAGATATCGAATCGGCGCAAGAAGACAAATGGATAACTAGGAATTAACAGTTTGGCGAATCCCTCAAGATCCTTTGATCTTGAGGGATTGCTATCTTAACTATTTTTGCATCATTGATATCTCCACTCGGCTGTTATAAAAAGGGGCAACACTGCTAGCCCGGGGGATGTCCTATTGTTATTCTTATGTAATTTCTTTTCATATTTAAAACTTTGATCATCGACTCTTGTTGAGAAGTGATCCACTGTAACTCTTCTTTGATGGTTTAATATAAATCTAGTTGTTGTTCCATCTTTGATCCTGGGATAATCTCAAGCGGTGTGTCCCTGGAGGCTAAGGGCCCGGCCCTGGTGGAACACTTGCTCCTGTACCATTATCTTTCATTTGAATGCTGTATTGTTCATTCTGACTTTGTAACACATTGACCATTGATATAACATTACTGTTCCTTATAGAATGCTATTGCTATTCAATTATAGAGTAACCAGGCTGTAACGTTTATAAGTTGGTATTACTGTATTCATCTATGATTTACACTTAATCACGATTTTTTTTCAACTGACATTGTTGTTCCATTACGAATTGCAATCGTTATTCTTTGTACCTGAGATTAATATTTGTGGTACCAAAGTCATATTACTGTTTCTCTTAATATCAAGGTGTGTTGTGTGTGGTATTTATTTTGGTTTACTGTACATTCACATTTGGCTCTAAGTGTTGTTCTATATTTCATTGCTAATCAGTTGCCGTTCTATTTCCATTTGCTGTCCGATTTATTCTTAGAGTAAGGATTGTTATTTGATTTCTATAGGACACGATTAATGCCTTTATTTCCTTAGAATAAGGTTTCGCTGTTTATAAGAATTAGTTGTTGTTCCATTTATAGTTGTTGTTCCATTGATATTTGTTTTTCCATTTCCTGTTATTTGCATTGTCATTGCTTTGAATGATCTGAGACTGTAGTGAGCATTGACATTTGTTGTCTAGTTCCCAGGTTGATGATCTGTTCCTTGATTATCTTTAGTTACATCAGTTTACGGAGGGATGAGTTACTGTTACTGTACCCTTGACTGATAATTCGCTTAGTTTTCTGAATGCATGATTTAAGTCTTAAAGTGCTTTTCTGTAAGTAGATCTTGTTTTAAGCATCCGTTTACTCTTGTATTCTGAGCACTATACTACTAGCATTGCTCTGACAAATGACTGCCTCAAACCGAGTACACTCTTTGAGATAACAAATCATTCCTGGATTGATAAGTTAATGTGGGGTAAATAGAGGTGAAAAAGACCTTGTTTATGGCTCGACACCAGTACACAAGGGAGTTTGATTTCGAACTTAAAGTGATTTAAATGCTCTGAATGCATACCATTCCTTTCACCAGTCGATACTTAATGGAATTAATTGCCTCTTGCGTGGAGCTACCATCATGATTCACAACTAACACACTTAACTAATTAGTATAGGCTATAGGTTGTGGGCATACAACTACTCTACTACACTTTCAAGCTCTTTGGCATGCCAGTATTAACTCCAATACAGGGAAACTAGATTAACGCATATTCAATGCCATATGACATAATATTAGCACACTTGGATTGTGTTTTAGTCTAATATTTCTAAAATGCAAGTCAAGGCACTCATTGATGTTGTTCGCATTGTGGGTGTTGTCGGTTTAGATTTCTAAAATAGACCTTAAAGCCTCTACCTATTTTTTTTGGCATTGTGGCCCTCACCGATGGCCAAACTATATTCGATTTTATTAGTAACTACTGTTTGTTTTGTTATCCAGAATATTTGAGCATGATTGGATAATTGAGCAACCCTCGTTCAAGGATTATAGTATGTTTATTGTTTTGTGGTGCAGCTACTAGAATGAAGCTGAAATTCCTGCCTCTATACCTACAATGAGGAGAAAAATTCTTAGAGGGTGTTAATTTAGCGTCCAAGGGAAAGAGATTGCTAGATTCTACAGGTAAAAATCTAGTCATTTTCTAATATCTCTCATTTGCCCGTTTTATTTATTGGTTGTGTTTGAAATGATAGACAAGTGAGATTATCTTAAAATGGTGAACGAGTATCTTTAGTTAAAATCCAGAACCATGAAAATTCATGTGGCTGATGAAAAAAAAATATATAAATATTATTGTCAACATTTTTCTAAAAGCTAGTAACTAAATGATGATCGTCTCTCTTTCTTTACCCACATTGACTGTAAATTTGTTTTCCTAACATTTTTCAAAAATTAGTTAAAAAATGCATATATTTCTGCCTCAATAGCATTTATACAAGTGTGTTGGAAGTAAAATATTCCAACACAATTTAGCTCCCATTTATCTTTAGGTGGTCAACCATACTATATGACTATGTAACTCTTTTCACAAAGCAGGGTTATGTTTATCACTCACATTAGTGAGTTACTCTTTACATAATTTATTTTACTGCAAATATTTATGAAAACTAAGGTTTCCATTACATGTTTTGTTTGATGTCAAACCTCTTCGATCATTTGAATTTTAATACATCTTAATTATAACTATAACATTATGCATATTCATCTGCATATGCATTATGTTTATTATCAAAGTTGTATAACAAGTTGTCTTGCCTATCCAATAAGGAAAAATCCTTTGAAAGCGATAACCATGAACGAAAGAAAGGTGACAGTAGTCAACAAGTCTACGCAACTATTAATGTTTTACTTTGCAATAAAAAAAAATTCTCTAAAAGAGATAGGTTTTTTCCTTTGTGACAAAATAAATCTTTAAAAATGGATAACAATTAGAGAAAGAAAGTTAACTGATGATAAATAATATACACAAACATTACTTTTGTCCATCACAATATGGGGAAATGTATGAAATGTTGTTTCCCTTTTTCACAGAAAAAATAGGTCAGCTAAAACTTGAGCAAATAATTAAAAGCTACTCTCCTCACCATGGGTTTCATGATGATTCATTTAGCTCTTCGCATGGTATTTATTTACCTCAAATAATATTTTTTAATATTATTTTCATTTTTTAATATTTAATTTTTTTATTATATTTAAAATTTGATAAAAAATTATTTAATTATAAATTTAAATTTTATATGATGATGATGATGGTTAATGTCCGCTAAAACCAAATTTGGTCTATCGGACGTAAAGAAACAAATTATTTATTTTGATTTAAGATTTTATTCTTATGCTCAAAAAGCTTGGAGAGAAGCCTCCCGAGCTCACTATAATTTTGACATTGTAAAACTCTAGGAAGGTCAATATTGTAACAAAGATTGTGAAACTGAGATCTAATGTGGTTGTACGTGGGGCACTCTAAAAGGAAGTGATTTTCATCCTCGATGTTCCTATTCTCACATATATGAAAGATCCTTTCCATCCATGGTGTTTTAGAAACTACCCAATGACTTGTTTCGCTATGGAGCTCATGAGAATTCGTTTTGATCTTTGCTATATTAATTTTCTTCTTTGAGCTAGTTAAAATAGAGAGATACTTTTGGTCTTATAAAATGGGGCTAATGACCTTCTTATAATAAATTAATTTTCTTTAAGCCGCTAAATCTATATATTAAAAAAACTAAATCAAATTATATATTCAAATATATTTTAAATTGAAAAATATCACAATTTTAAAAATACAAAACTAAAACATAGCCTTTCTTCCAAAGCCCATAATCAACATCCATGTGATTCACTGCGTCAGTCAAGTGCTCAGTACCTAACAATGGCTTCCTACTTTGATGATTAATTTCCCCACATCGAATGTTCCAAATTAACATCTCCCCGTAGATTAATCTACTGACTTCGAGATTCAACACGGCACATGTGGTAGCGGTTTATGCATGTCTTAAAAATGGCTAACGTCTAAAAACCAATGTTGTGAAAAGCGCGAGTGGGATTAAATCAGCGCGGGGAACGAATCGGAAAAAATCGGAAAAATCGGGGAAAAAGCGGGAAAAATCGTTTGGTACAAAAATATTCATTTTTTTTCATTTTTTTTTTCAATTTTTTTAATATCTAAACCATCTACAACATAAAATAAATACATTGACACATAAATATGATACGAAAACTAATATATAAGATGTTTAATATCATTTCTAGCGCTAAAATCACACATAACATTGAATCATGTCCTGAATAGTAAGTCCTGACTCCTGAGTCCCAACTTAGCCTCAAAATATCAACAAAAAATATGATAATGTATCTCATCATGTCATAATGTCATATACAATAAAATGAAAGTCTAATCCTATTGATTTCCTCTGCCCCTCTTGCGAGAAAATGTCACAGCTTTCCCTTTCCCTCTAGATGTAGATGCTGGTGCCTGTGCTGGTGGAAATGGCAGTGGAGTCTGATTTGCTCTAGAAGCTGAAGAACTAGAAGTAGGAGCTACAGGAGATAGACCAAGTCCTCTACTGGTGGCAGTGGTAGCCCGGGTAGGCGGTGTCACCTCCTCCTCCTCCTCCTCCTCCCCCTCCACTACATCCTGCACTAACCAATCATCAATAGAATCCATGAGAGGCCTCTCGGCCTCAACCCTCCATGCAACATTGGTGTCAATCCCATCCAATGAGATGGAATCCACATCAGGTGTCCTCTCAAGTTGCCTCACCCACAATCGAAGATTGTAGTAGACGTAGACCATGTCATTAAGTCGTTGGGACTCCAACCTATACAAAGATCATGAAATAATAATTAATAATTAATATTATAAAAAAAATATTGTTTAATGAATTCAAAAATTTATTTGGAAATTTGAAATATTTTAAATGTTTAAGTGTTAACCTGTTGCGGTTCTTGTTGTGCATTTTTTCAAATACACTCCAGTTGCGATCACATCCTGAGGAGCTGCATGTTTGGCTGAGGATGTGTAGGGAAAGCTTTTGAAAAAGGGGTACCTTGCCACCATACATTTTCCACCATGCATCTACAACAAAATTACAAATACAATTCTAGATAAACATAAGAAAAAAATGGAATTTGAAGAGACAATGAAATTTGAAACAAAGTTACAAACTAAAAAATACCTGGCATTTTAATCGTCTTATTAGTGATAGCCATCTCAAAGCCAAATGTGCCACCTGCCATCTTATATCTCTCAATTTGTTTAGAGATCTCTATATGTTGTTCTGGAGATCGCACCATCTTCTGGACATAGGATAAGAATCCATCCATGATCTCAGCATCAAAATCAAATCACATGCATAAGAAAATGGAGGGTTCAGGAAAAGCCCAGCAGCATGAATGGGACGATGGAGTGTGTTTTTCCATCGCTCATCAATCACTCCCCATAGAAGGAGTTGTTTCTGAAACCCATCATCTACCTTATCATCATAGTAGGCCCGAATGGCTTCTTTGGCCCTGTCCATGGCTTCATACAAATAGCCCATTGCGGGCTTCTCACCATCAACCAACCGAAGAACCTTTACCAAAGGTTCAGTAACGGTGCACACCTCCTGCACTCCCGCCTAGAAGTCTTCCTGGTATGAAACTAGTCTGCATACGGCCTCTCCTTCTGGTTTGCGGCTCATTGACAAAGCATGCCACTCCTCTGAAGGAAACATTCTCTTCACATCCCACATAGAATTCAAGAGGGATTAAAGAGATATGAAACTCGTGGCAAACCGTGTAATGGCGAGGCACGCCAACTTTTTGTTGTTGGTGAATCTTCTCATCAAGCTAAGCACAGATGTATGATTATATATAAATTTTGTGATGCTTTTTGATGAGTCAACAATATCTTTGACAAAGGGAATTTTCCCTATGTCCTCTAACATCAAATCAATACAATGGGCAGCACAAGGTGTCCAAAATAAAGTAGGATGCCTATCCATAAGCATTCTACCAGCAACAACATAATTTGCAGCATTGTCCGTTATGACTTGGATAACATGTTGTTCACCCACCTCCAAAATAAACACATCCAACAAATCACATAAAGTTCTTGCATCTTTGATTTGATGAGATGCATCAACAGATTTGATAAACATCGTCCCCTTGGGACAACTAACCAAGAAGTTTATAAGGGTTCTCCCCTTTTGGTCAGTCCAACCATCTGACATAACAGTGCATCCTGTTTGTGCCCATGATGCCCTAAAATCCTCCAATCTTTGGGTGCAGTCACGCTTTTCATTTTGAAGAATCTGGCCTCTGAAATCATGATAAGAAAGGATTTTGTACCTCGGGCCAACACTGGCAATAACATCAACAGTAGGTTGGAAAAATGGATTATTCCTTACAATTCTGAAAGGAATATCACTCCAGAGGAGAAATTTTGCCATCAACCTGTCAGGTTGTTCTTTTTCAGTTCTTTTTAGCATTGAACCGATAGATGGTTGTGAACCAAGTGTGGTTCAAGGAACAAAAAATGATGATGCAGCTACCAGATTGACTGATGCTGCAGTAGAACCAGTGCCACTTGGCCCACTTCCTTCAGCTGACCGTTTTAGTTGCCTTTTGAGTTCTTCTTTGGCCTCTCTAGTGTGCTCTAATTCTCTCAATGCTCTCATGGCTCTTTGGATAAGTTCAGGATTTGTATTTGTACATGGCCCCACATCATGTCCAGGGATTTGTGCAAGGTGAAACTTCAGCCTGTACACCCCCCGGCATATCTCCTTTCCACACAACTTGCAATTCAAGTTTTGTCTATCATTCGGAGCTTTAGGTTCACCATATTCCTAGAAAGGATCCAATTTCCTTGGCATGTTTGTTTTTGAACTTTGAATTTGCAAACCTATGGGAAAATAAGGATTAGGAAATAGGAATTTAGGATTACAATTTAGCATTTACAAAATTACAAGTTACAAAGTTCCAGAATCCAAAGTTCCAAATCCAAGTTACCCAACCAAATGGAAAATGCCAAAAACAATGAAAAAACATAAACAATGTTTAAAAAAATGAAAAAAAAAAAAAAATTGGTTCCCATAGTCATACCAAGTTACCCATCTGAAATCAATGAAAAATACAAAAAATTCTTTAAAAACAATGAAAACAAAAGGAAAATGGTGCCCATATGAAGTTTCCCAACGAAAAACAATGAAAAACATAGAAAAAAATGTTTTTAAACAAAGAAAACAAAAAAAAATTAATCAACATACCGTTTCTATGGAGAAATCGGTGGTCTCCTCTTGAATTTGTCCTCTAAGCACTTAGATTTGGTCACAAACCCTCTTCAGCTGCTCTCCAACACCTCCTCCTCCTTCCCCGTGCGCCCACTGTCCAAATGACATACAAAAAACCCAAAATCTCATTATAAAACGCGCTGCCCGATACCCCGGGCTTTTTCGGAAAAAATGGGCAAAAAAAATAGCCTCTTTTTTCGTGTAAAAAACGCAATTAAATCGGCGAGTGGAAGAAAGCGCAATTTTTTCAAAAAAGTGCGATTTAATCGCGCTTTTCACAACACTGCTAAAAACAATCAGAATTACGCGAATATGAATTAATTTATGAGTGTTAAAGAGGGTATTTTGATGGTTAACTTTGATGCATGATCAATTTTGCCAAGACCTCCTTCCATATTTAAGAAAAACAAAAGTTGTTGATGATTATTATTAATAATAAAATATATATTATAAAAATTATTTATTTTAGATTAAAATTTAAAAATTATAAAAAATAAATATATTAATTGAAAATAGTATAAATATGAGTGAGAAATATTAAATTGTTTTTTAGATTTTTTTTTAATTTTTAATTTTATTAAATATTAATGAAAGGTGAAATTTAAAATAAAGGTTTATTAATAATAATTATTATGAATGTTTATTAATAATAGTTATTATGAGGTGTGATGTATTTAGTATATTAGAATTATTTATAAGAGTAGTTGAAAGAGAGTTTACAAATAAGGGGAGGTTGAGTTAAGAATGAGTAATTTTATATTATATATTTATCCATATCTCATGGAAACTCGTGTCACTAAGAGATGTAATTTGCAAAAATCGAGTTAAATGGGTTTTGAAGGTAATGTTTGTATTAAAAATTAAAATTTAATTAAAAATTTAAATTATTAATTCGAAAATAATGTTATATGAAGTGATTGTTTGGTCTTTATATACAATCTTCTTAGGAATTTAGTTTAACTTAAAAGTGACTTAATTGGTAGGTTTTTAAGATATGGTTTTTTATGGGTATTTTTTCAATAAATTATATATATATAGATATATTAAAATCATAATTAAAAAATAGAATTTTAATAAAAATTATATTATTAAATTTTGAAAAATAAAATATAAAATATTTACGAACGTTTATTTCCAAATTTATTAGTCACGGTGTAAAAGTGATTTCTGGAAAGAAAAAAAAAAAATAAAAAAAATCTGATAGAGGTAAAATGTCTAATATTTCTAGTGAGCACTTCACACACAAGTAGCAATAAATATAAGTGAATAGTAAAAGATCTAACCAATAAATAAGTAAAGAATATGTCAAGAGAGATTAGGAAAAATAATAGAATAAATAGAAAATGAGAATTTTAATTAAATGAAAAAAGAAGAGTCAAAGGAATAATGGGAATAAAATGTTGGAATTAAGAAGAGTAATTATAAATCTTAATTTAAAAATATTATTATTAGGGTAATTATTATCAAAATTTATTGAGGAAAGAAGTCTTCTCTTTAGAAGACATTAAGTTTGGAGTTAATCGCCTCGCAAATGGGAAAGCTAAGGACATTGAAGGGTACCAGGCAGAAATCTTAAAAATTGGAGGCCCTGTCCTCATCCCCCACATCCACAAGCTTTTCAATCAAGCTGTTAAGCAAGGGTTCCCTAAACCTTGGACTGAGAGCCTCATTATCCCTATTTTTAAAAGTGGAGATACAAATAACCCCTCTAATTATCGAACAATTATGATCAGCCCTCTCTTAGCCAAATTATATGGTAGTATTCTGGAAAAAAAGTTAAGCATATGGCTTGAAAGTGAAGATAAGCGGGCTAAAGGCCAAGCAGGTTTCAGAAGGCATCACTCAACAACAGACCACCTTGTTACGCTAAGGATCATTGCGGAGGAATGTCGTAATGATAAATCCAATTTATTCTGCTGCTTTGTAGACTTTAGAAAGGCTTTCGATACGGTTCCTAGATACAACCTTTGGAATAGGTTAGAAGAGCTAAAGGTTCCTCTTGAGTTAAGAGCTGCAGCTATAAGGCTATACGAGAATGTAATTGCCAAGCTAAAGAACAATGAGGGGTGGTCAAAAGATATTAAGTGTAACATCGGAGTTAAACAAGGTTGCCCCCTCTCCCCTACTCTATTTGGCATTTACATCGATAAGCTCGAAGGTTATTTAGAAGAAGCAGGATGTGGTGGCACAATCTTAGCTGGGATAGTCATTATCCTTCTCCTCTATGCTGACGATATTGTTCTTCTGGCAAGGTGCCCTTCTGATCTTGATAAGCAACTCAAGCTTCTTAAGGATTTCTGCTCTACCATGGGTATGACTGTTAACACAGACAAAACAAAAGTTATGATTATCAAATCTAAAAAGGACACTTGCGCTAATTTTACATATGACAATAATAAATTGGAAGAAGTGTATTCTTACAAGTACCTAGGAATTGATATCCATCACAAGCTCAACTGGAACCATAGCATTGAGAAAAGGATCAATGGGGGATGGAAAGCTTATTTTGGTCTTGAAAATAACTGTAAAATAGCAAACCTCGTAATGTGGGATAAAAAGAAGTTCCTCTTTGAAACTTTAGTCACTCCTGTTATCTTATATGGCTGTGAAGTTTGGGGCTGCAGCATCTCCAGAGAATCATGGAGAAAGATTGAGCAAATCCAGAAGCGTTTTATAACTTATAACCTGAAAATTAAAAGTA
Organism: Pinus tabuliformis; assembly: GCA_031772625.1. NCBI lineage: Eukaryota > Viridiplantae > Streptophyta > Pinopsida > Pinales > Pinaceae > Pinus > Pinus tabuliformis. The sequence continues at coordinate 65,290,421 of CM062805.1, read as the reverse complement.
ATACACCCTATCCTATTCTCCTTATAGAAGCGGGTCTTTCTTCTATTGAGAGCCTAGCTATGCTCAGGTTTCTGATGTACAAGCACAAGCTCAATAACATAGACAATCATAGACTTCCTAAGCTAGCTTTAAAATCCAGCCAAAACCACCTAAGGCTTAACCGAGGATGGCATAAGGACACAAGGGCCTGGTTAAACTATTGGGAGATCAATGAGAATGATGCTTTGCAAAACATAAATAACATTAAAGATATTGTTACTTCTAAGTTCAAAGAAAAATTGTGGTGTGAGAAATATTTAGCGTCTAAAAGAAAATTAAGTTATTATAAGAAGGTCATCAACCCCACCCTTGAAGATCAAAAGTATCTCTCTATTCTAACTAGCTCAAAAAAGAAAATTAATATAGCAAAGATTAGAACGAATTCTCATGAGCTCCATAGTGAGACTGGCCGCTGGGTAGTTCCTAAAACGCCATGGATGGAAAGGATCTGCCATATTTGTGAGAATAAGAGCATCGAGGATGAAAACCACTTCCTCTTAGAGTGCCCTGCATACAACCACATTAGATCTCAATTTCACAACCTGTGTTACAATACTAACCTTTCTAGCCTTTTACAATGCCAAAATTATAGTGAACTCGGGAGGCTTCTCTCCAAGCTTTTTGAGCATCGGAATAAAATCTTAAATCAAAATAAATAATTTGTCTTTTTAGGTCCGATAGATCATTATTTGGTCTCAGTGGACGTTAACAACCATCATCATCATCATCATCATAACTTAAATTATTATTACTTGGGTAAATTAATAATTTATTTGTTTTTTTATTTAATTTTATATTAAAATTTATAATTATTTTTCTAAATTTCTAAATTTCTCTTTTTCTACTTATTTTATTATTTTTCTCAACGTGAGCATCTTGCTTATTTATTTATTGGTTATTCTTCACCTATGTTTATTGCTTCTTGTTTCTGACGCTGGTTGAAGTATTCATGAGAAGTCTCTTAGGCATCTTCCATATTTATTTATTGGTTACTCTTTCACCTATTTATCATACAAAATTTATTGAGGAAATGGCTTCTACACTATAAAAATTTTAGTGTTTGTGTATATATTTTAAACAAATCTCTAAACATTTAAAATTACATAAATATAAATATTTTGAATTTCAAATATATAAGTAAATATATATGTAATCAAATCTTAGGCTTGGAGTATGTCTTAAAATTACTTTTGCTTGGCTAAGAGCTTGTTTTCTTCTGACATAAGGAACAAGTTAATGGCCCAAGCTCAGAGAAATACGTGGAAGAAAGGAAATCCTGCCCTCTTACGAACCACCATTGAGTAATTCTAAATGATGTAGTTTTCCTTGAACAATGATAATGAATCAATCTGTTTTCAAGCATAAAATCTAATAATAATTGTTCTCACTAGAAAGTATAAATTTAGCCGTAGTCTAACTAGCCAGAGGAATTGCCCGAAAGTTATGGAAATTCCAGTGATATTTAGAGAAAATCTGGCAAGGATTTTTGTAAATCCAAGTTATAGTTGTTAAACTTTAAAATTTTAGGTGTCTTAGAGGTTTTTGATGGTGCTGAATCCATTTCCACCCTCAAAAACACAATTCAAACACTGCCTCTACAAGATTTTTTGATTTTTTTTTTGCCCAGATTCCAGCCACTTTTGACCATTCGGGCAATTCCTCCGCCTCAATAGACGACTCCATAAATTTATATGCATGTATACCCAATTCCCAATTTCCACCCTTGGAAACACAACTACTTACCCACCTTAGTAACTTCAACCCTTGAATGAAGAAATATCTCTAAAAACAAATTGAATAATAATTTTAAAATTTAATTTCTAAAATTTGAATATATATTTTTAACCATATATTTTAAATACTTAAAAATAAAAATAAATATAAATACATTACAAGATCAAATTCCAACTAAAAAGTCCGACTAAAAAGGGCAAAAACATCTCCACTGCATCGCTACGTAACACATTTAACCATGTGCGGAGGTTGGAACAAGACTGCCACAACACATTTAACAAGGTGCGGAGGTTGGACCAACATTGCCACGTGCTAACGAACTGCACGAGTTGAATGATAAAGTTGGTCAAATACCACGTAGCCAATAAGTTTCACTTTCGATTTCATTGTGGTGCAACAGGGTTATTTCTGGACATTGTATCTAGATTTGGTGGTGCAAAAGGGTTATTTTTGGACCTTGTATCTAGATTTGGTGACACGATATTTTGAAAAACCTCTCAATATTTAAATTAATTTTTCCAATTTCAAACCAAACCAAAAATAAAAATGGTCTCCTTGTCAGATTGCAGCTTCGAGGCTTATGCGCTGCCGTATTTTCGGGCGTCGGACGGAGCCGTTCAGCGTCGCAATGCCCATCTGCCGCCGTCAGCGCAGACGCGAGGTTCAGCCTGCCGTCGCGGGCCAGCTGTCAAAGTCCACCTCAGCTCTGCTTCGCTATAACTAGAACGGGATTCTTAGTTTCCCGTCCCCGCTCCCTTCTCACTCCTTCGTTGAGCTCAGCATACGCTTTTCAGTTCGTCCTGCTTTGACGAAAGGATTACATGGCTACCAGAGATCTGGAAGGCGATGGCAGTAAGAAAAGTGTAGTTGATGGCAATGCCAATGCCCCAGAGGAAATCCATTACATTGGCGTCAGAAAACGTAAGTGGGGCCGTTACGCGGCTGAGATACGAGATCCCCTCAGGAAATGTCGCGTTTGGCTGGGCACCTGGGACACCGCCAAAGAAGCAGCCAAGGAATATGACAGAGCCGCCAAAGTTCTGAAAGCACCAAATGCCAAAATCAACTTCCCCTCTGCTGACAATCTCCCATGCGGCACGCAGGGCCAAAGCGCCGCGCTCGACAGATGGACAGCCATTCATCAAGTATCCGCCTCAGCAACAACCACAAGCGTTCCCGTCCCTCCGCTTATTCCCGCGGCTCGAAAGCTTAATCTTCACAAGAAAATCAATAATAAGCCTGAAAAGGAGAAGCCCTGGACGCACCCTTTCCTGAATGGTGGAGTGGGAATGCAAAAACTGGGCAATGAAAGGGTGACAACTAATAATTCTAACCAAATCCCTCAACGTAACCCTACTTCTTCCTTCAATCTTGTCGACTACCGTGTGGATCTTGTGCAGCAGCCACCTGTGGCGGTGGCGGTGACTTTGTTCGGGAGGAATGTGTGGACTCAGATCAACCCACATCAAGGCCATGAGTTGGTAGGAGCAGCCCCAGGGCCGAAGAATCTACTTCATGCAACCTCTTATTGTGATTACTTTTCCACCTCTAGAGCCATGGACACCCAACTTCTTCCTCCTGATGTCAAGAAAGCCACTATGCGGTCCCTTGATCAGAATCTCCCTCTTCTTCTTCTTCCTGAAGTCAAGAAGGCGACTATGCAGTCCCTCGATCTGGATCTGAATCTCCCAACAGAAGAAGATGATCTCCCTCTTCTTCTTCCTGAAGTCAAGAAGGCGACTATGCTTATGCAGTCCCTCGATCTGAATCTCCCAACAGAAGAAGACGATGAAGACACGCAACTCTCTGTCTAGCTTCCTGAGATGAAAGCAATGTTTCCAACAGAAGAAGATGATGAAGACATGCAACTCTCTGTCTGTCTCTTTTCCTGCCATGAAAACATTGTTTCCCTTGGGATTCGATTTGAATCTCCCTGCACCTGCAGAAAAGATTATTAATGTTTTTTCTCCGTCTCTTGGATTGGATTTATAGCAAAATTCTGGATTCTATGACCCATGATTTTAGTTAATGATAATTATTAAGCAGGGAATGGGTAAATAGGGTTGGTTTACTATCTTTTTATTTTATCTATTGAATAAAGTATTCACAGACATTCTTATGTATATATTTCCAAGTTGTGACTCTGAATTCCTGGTCTGTGCTTTTGGGTTACATTTCACTCTTCAAAATCTCAAATTAAAACATCGCCACTAACCTCAAGATAATACTTACATTTAGAGTCTATCTTTATAAGTTTATATGCACATTAATGAAATAGTTGGTATTCTATGTTTCAAATATGTTTGGGTCACAACTTTAAAAAGAATAAGGTGGCTACAAGCCTGTCCACAATTATGTTTATGTAAAACAAATCTTCGGCACTTAGTGCTTCAGAACATTCGTTGCACTGGTGTAGAAGAGTGATCTCTGCATATTCACTAATTTGTTTGGTGACTACATCTCATTGCATTTATATTCACTTAGTACAGTAGTTGCATCCATATATACAGGATACGAAATACTAAGATGTTCAAGAAATTGTTCGAAAGCACAGATTTTGTTCACGAAGGCATGAAAATTGTAAAACGTTAAATTTCAGGTGCGAAAATTTTAATGGCAAATGTAAATTAGATGCTATTCTGAAAGAAAAGAAAAGCACCGAAGGAGATGAAAAATTATAAATCTATAAAATTGAAAACCTTGGATCAGAAACCAGGATGAACACCTCACTTCTGTTATATTATTAGTTTTTTGGCATCGTACTATTTGTTATTTAGAGCAGTTTACGTAACACAAATATGATAGGACAAAGCTCAAGTGCAAGATTGATTTTGCTTAATGTTATGTTATTGTCATGTTTTTAATGGTCTATAAAATAGAAAGTTCAAGTGGAAGTTTGATTTTACTTTGATTTCTTTTTCACTTCTGTCACATATATGGACTTTGGTTTTTTTTTCTTAATGGTATTTATTGTTATGTTTATGCTTTTTTTTTCTTAAGGTTATTTATTGTTACATTTTTAATGGTGTATAATACTTTATATTGTTACGTTTATGCTTTTTTTTTCTTAATGTTATTTATTGTTATGTTTTTAATTGTGTATATTACTTTATATATGAGATTTTTAAATGAATATAATTATAAAATTGAAAGATTAGCTTTGGTTTGTTAAGTATGAACCATGTTTAAATTATATAATTTTTTTGTAATGATGTAGATGAAGTATAAAAATTTATTTAAAAATTAAAGATAAGGATAAAAGTGAGAAGTTAAGGGTAAAGATCAATTAAAAGATACATAGACAGATTATGAGAGATAATTGTACATATGGTTGAACTAAATATCTAATTATGAGGGTTGTTATGATTAGATAAAGTTTTTTAAAGAGACTAATTGTACAATAAAAACTCACATATGAATGATTTAATTGAATATAATTTTTTTCCTTTTCCATGACCTCCAATTCGTTACGAATTTCCATTGGTTAAAATCATGCTTCAAAGAGTGCCATACCAAGTTATACCTCCTTAGAAACCACAAACAACAGTTTATGTTGGAGAGATATAACCAACAATGGATAATGAGTTTTTACTCTCTCTCCTTGAGGTGGGTTGGTTGATTTTATCTTTGGGAAATTTGCATTTGATCATTGAATTTGTATTATTTGGCACTAATTGTGGTGGAAACAATTTATTATTTGTTCTTTTATGTCACAAATTTGTGAACGAATCAAGAGTTTGAAGCGAGCACAAGATCCAACAAATGGTACCCCAAAAAGGATTTGGGTTTTGCTAAATTGAATTACAAAAGGAGCACTTTGTGCATTACAACTTCTCAACAAATTAGTTTGGAGGCCCATAAGTTAATGGCATGAATTCTATTTTGTTTTTATGAAATACGCTAAGCATCTCCAACATGTTTTGATTTGTTGACCTTTCGTAGCTTGCAATGTTTGTGGAACAATCGTCTGTTGATTGTTCACTATTTTTACCATTTGTATTTTTTGCAAACACCAAGTGCTACTCACCATCTTTGTTGAATTGTTGTACTACATCTTGCTATTTTCCATTCACAGTGGCAAATATTGTAGTCACTTTGGTGGGATTTTCCTTTTTTTCTTAAACAAATCTATATTTGGGTTACATCTAACTAACTACAAAAATTCGTTCACTTTACAAATCTATATAAAAAATTAAATACTATTGGTACTTGAGAGTGGTCATTGTTGCATTGTTGTCAAGTACACATTTTCATGCCTATTGAATTGAAGCTATCACCATGGGTGTGTAGATCTCAATAGTGCAGTGCACCTTTGTTTTAAGTTGGATGGGAGGTAAAAAAAAAAACAATTTATCTTCATTTAATTGGAAAAGTTGTTTATTATAGTTTTCTAGATAGTGAAGGATGAAGCAAGTCTTTATGGAGTTTGGTTACATATGGGTTAGGAGAACTTGAACTTGCACTCTATTACTACAAAATCTATATAAAGATGATTTACTATTAGTGGTTGAGAGTGATCATTGTTGCATTATTGTCAAGCACACATTTGCATGCCTATTGAACTGTGGTTATTACCATAGCTTGTAGTGCCCATCAGTGCATTACACCTTTGTTTTGAATTGGAGGGGAGGTAAAAAAAAATTCAAATTATCTTCATTTAATTGGAAAAGTTTCTTATTATAGTTTTCTAGATAGTGAAGGATAAAGCGAGTCTTATGGAGATTAGTTACATACGGGTTAGGAGAACCTGAACTTTCACTCTATTATAATAACCCAAATAAAAGTGAAAACAATAAGAATGAAGAAATAGATCTGCGTGAAGGATGGTACCAATCCAAGCCAGGTTTATTTTTCAACAATACGAGTAGACTTTAACCATTATCTCCACTGGGTGAATTTTAACCACACAAACAAAACCAACTTCTCTTGTTTTTCTCTCAAGCTCAACATTAATGCCTAAAAGGGTCATACCTCACCAAAGCAGTACTCCAAGCATGGGCCATACCTCACTTTCCCAAAACTCGTAACATGGGCATGTTTTATCATTTTTACAAGGAAGGTTGATTGTGTTGAATTTTGTAGCTTGGGAGGTACTCCAAGCCCGAGTGTTAAGGTTTCGGAGGGCGAAGCACCACAAGGGAAACTTGTGGGCTTGGAACCCAAGTATGGGGTTTTAGCACCCACTGAGATTTGGGATAGAACATTGATGGATTTACATCATGTGATAGATGGTGATGATAGTGCTTGGAAAGATGATTCTGACACAATGAAAATCGTATGAATTCGAGTTTTCATTAGAGAGATATTAAGTTTTGAAGTTGAAAAACTAATTTCATTGTCAAGTAGGTCAACTTGATGTAAACACAATCCAAAATAAGTGTCACTTCGAATGTGATGTTTTGAAGCCCTTGTATTTGGTATAAATATAAGGTGATGTGAGTTTTATTTCACTCATCCAAAAGATAAATACAAGGCAACATAGAAGGAGATAACTCTTTGATTTGGCCGAAGCAAGGAAAGGGACAGATCAATGAAGGAAAGGACTATTTAGGGTCATCGTGTGGAGGCCAAGTTGTTATTTGGAGGGTCGAGGAGCCTCCCTAGAGGGATGAAGAAGAGGAGGTCTATTCTGGACTATTTGTGAAGCTTTTAGTGGTTGTAATTACCTCTGTTTGGGCAGCGTAAGCTATAGGTTTCTATGTAGGAAGGCCTAGCCCTAAATAGAGAGTTGTTGGGTGAGTATTGGGCTGGTTTTAGCCCTATAATCCATCATTTGATAGAAACAAGTAAGGGAGACTATGCGGCAGCTGTAGGAGGCTTTTTGAGGGTGATTGAGTGGGTTGACAAGTGGCTGTTGGAAGCCCTAACCAGGTAGCCTTGTCATAGTCATTCCCTAGTGTTTGGAACAACAGTCAGAAGATGTGCTTGACTCAGTTTTTCCTTGTATTAGATCAAATTGGATGGGATACCTGTTGTAGCCTATTGGAGCCAATTAGAGGACATTATGAGGTGGTGTAATGTCTTCCTAGGAGCAGATTCAACAGTGAAGTATTGGTTGTCATAGAGCTGGTTGGAGGGAAACAAGTTGGCTACTTAAAGTAGCCCTAGACAAGCTATCTTGAAGGATGCAGAGCAGCTGAAGGTTGGGTTAAGGACAATGCCAAAGCACAACACTTTGATGGACTAAATTTGTTGCTATCATGGTAGATTGGAGCTCGGGAATTGTCCAACCCAAAGAGAAGTTGATGAGCCCATGTTCATTAAAGCAGACGTGACTTGCAACAGTGATAGGAGGCAACCCTCTTGGAGTCTCGATCTGTAGTGGCCTTGATGGACTAAGGCACTACCAGTGAGCAATACAGGAACCAAGGATTGGTAGGACAATATACGACATCAAAGTTGCGCAATGAAGTTTGTCATTGTATCTTGTAACCATAGAATGTTGTAATTATCATATTTAGATTAATATAACGAGGATTGGTGATTGTACATTATTGTAGAATTTTGTTGAAAACTGTGTATATTGTGCATATGCGAGTTACTGCTTTATATTTCTTTTGTGCAAAGTAGTTTATGGTTGAGATTCTTGGTATGGTAGTGTTAGTGATTTTAGGATTCTATCCTAGACCCAAGATCGTGGAAATTCAACAGATTAATGCCTTGACATATAGTTAAATGTAAAAGGCACATGACCACATTGTAGTTGTCCAATACTCATCATGGACATGTTTTGTCATTCAAAGAAACATCGTTGTACACAACAACTCATGGCTACTAAACAAAACTGTAGATTAAGTATTCTAAGTTTTCGAGTTTACAGGGCATAATCTTTGAAAATTGATATTGAAACTAGTGGATATGTGTTAAAATTAAAAATTAAAGTTATATAATTTGGATAATTTAGGTGTTTAGAAAGTTTATAAATGTATTTTAAACAATTAAAAATCACAATTTCGCTCCATAAGATTGTGTGCAAATTTTGAATCCCACCAATATGGCATAATCGCGCTGACCACAATCTTAGTGCGAGGCAAGAAGGTCATAACATGTTGTAGATTCAATTTTTTGTCTAAATATTTAAATTTTTCTCATGAGTTGTATTGACTCGACTAATAAAAACAACACTGGGAAAGATCATTCATTTTGTCATTGCAACTTTCCTAATTTTCCCAAATTTGTATTCCTTCAGTGTACCTTAAGAGAAAGAGGTTGTACAAACCACTAGGTATCAAAAGCATGTTAAATGAAAACAACACACATAAGAATAAGCACAACTATTTTTTTCTTTGTTTCTAAATTATACCTACACAAATCATACAAACAGTTCAATCTTCTGCTAGAGTCTCATTAGATGAAATGACAGATATTGGAGAATTCAAACCCACAAAATCTACCTTTCATTCCTTCTTTTCAAGGGATAAGTCCTATGAATTCTATGTTAAGTTTGGTAGATACCACCTGTACATATCCTATGCATGCCCTTGGTCATCGAAATATTATTCCTTCATGAAGTTGAAGGGACTGGAGGGTCATATAGGTGTAATGGTACCATTTTTTTTTAATTTATCCATCTTTAAATATGCTTGTTGAGTAATGTATTACTTTGTGAATTTACTTTTCAATAATTATTATTGAGTAATTAGTAAAACTAAAATGGGAAATGGAAAAAGAGGGCGATAATCACTTTGGTTGGACATTCCCAACATCTAAAGATGAATATCCTAGGGTAGATCCATATAAATTGAATGGATCCAAAACTATACGAGAATTTTATGAGCTTTCCAATAGCAATTACAATGAAAAATACACTATCTAGGTATAAGTAGCTCCTCAACATCCTTTCCCTACATTTTTGGAAAATCTTGTTAGTTGTAATCTTCTACGTTGACAATTATATATGTCTGGATTTTTTTTATGCATTCGTATAACTGAAATATACAGGTAATATGAGATAAAAAGAAAAAAACAATTGTCAACATTGGATGATCTGAGATCACCTGCATGCTGAACTCAAAGTTTAATGATGCAATAAAATATCCATAGGTGGACCTATATCCACCTCATTTGCAATTCGAGATTGATGAGGTTAATGACTTGGTATATAATGCAATCAATAACAGAGTTTATAGATGTGGCTTTACCAAGAAGCAAGAACCTTACGAACAAGTTAATTTGATTTTAGAATAAATCTTTTATATTAAAAGATTTATTATTATTATTATTATTATTATTGTTATTAACAATATGTTTATACATGTTCCACTCCTAACCTATGCTATTGCTACTTAATTATATCAGATCCATTTATTTTTGTGCAATTCATGCCCATGGATTTGGAGTTTATTTAGTGAATTTGCCTTTCGAGCAAAGGTTCAATTTTCTCGGTGTACATTTCCTAGAACTTCATATTCCTATATTTTATTATTATATTGTGTGGAAGTTCCAAAAATATTTTTAGAATGTGCCCATGCCAACCTTACTTACTCATTTTGTGTTGACTGGTCAATCCTTCTCAGAGTTGGTTCTCAAAGGTCTCACTTGAGTTAGCTCTACATATGCATGTAAGAAGTTTCTTTCCTTCCAACTTAGGTGAGGAACAATCTTTGTGTCTAACTAAATGATGAGCTCATATTCACTAGAAGCTAATGAACATAGTTGTGTTACCTGTATTTATTTACATTATGCACTTTGTTAACAACAAGAAATTTACATTGAAGGCAATTTGAACCTTTTGATATTTTATGAGATCTAAAAAGATTTGATAATTTAATAGGAGCATAAAAAAGAGGAATAATTTCTTCTTGGAAAGAAACTATTGCCCCAATACTAATATAGCAGATCATAAAATGTTACATAACAAAGGCATCATGTTGAAGGTTAGCAAACAGAGTAAATTTGTCCACATGGCATGTTTATCAAATCAATAGTATTTGGATGATCCAGGAGGATCTCATAAGATCTGTTATACAGGTTCATTTTTTTCGTCAACATTCAGTTTGGTGTAGTCAACATTCGGTCCGGTGTCGTCATCTTTGACAGTGATGTTTATGGTTCAGGTTGTCCGATAATGTATATGGTTTTCATGATGATATGGTTTGATACCTGGTTGTCGACATGTGATTGTCGTCCACCTCATAGGATTTGGTCGTCAACATGCGATTCTCGTCTGCCTCGTAGAATTTGGTTGTCTACATGTGATCAACATCCACCTCGCAAGATTTGGTTGTCGACATGTTGATTGTCGTCAATCCGCCAGGATATGGTTTGTTGTCATGTGGGTTTGAAAGTCACTTTGTGACAATTGATATGAAAAGGATTGTCTTTAGAACAAAAATGATGTTAAGATTAAAACCCTAAACCTAAGACACTATGTAAATAAACCTAGCCCTAAGAGCTATGGTCGAAAACATCAAACGTAAGTCCTAGCCTTAAAAAGCTATGATACAAATCGAATGTAAACCCTGAAACCTAAGCTTCAAACCCTAACACTAAACCCTAACCTAAACCATTACAAAATATATTGAAAAAGGTAGTAAAAATACACTAAAATACATTTTCCCTAAGTCTAAACCTTATGTTATCAACTCTTGGCCTATATAACACATTGAAAAAACATTGTAATACAACCCACAATCTTAACTGTAGCAAAACCACGCGGGAGAAAACTGTGGGGACTGTAACCATGTGAACAGGAGAAGTGTTATGGTTAACCGAGAAGAGTTCAGACCGCAGCAGCCACCATGGCGAGTTGTGACACGTGAACAAAAGGGCAGTAACTGCAAAGTTATTATAACCGCAGCAACTAAACCACGCATTGAGAATGAAACCGTTAGGTGGAGAATGTGCCATGTGATCAGCGTGGTTACCATGCATTAGGGGTAGCCACCAAGTGTCTGACAGTGGTTAGACCCTACTGTTCACATGCTAATAGTTAACTCCCTTCGCGCTTTATCCTAACCGCCAGCAGTTTTGCATTAATCCGAAGTCTAATTTGGGTTTTCCGTTACACTTTGTTTAAAATTAATTCAAAGACCATGTATGGTATCCCTAGGTGGAAAACGGTGACAAGACTAAGGACACGCGAACATAATTGCAGCTCCTACTTTTAGTGTTCATGCCAATCTTGGTTGGGAAGACCTCGGATGTATCTGCAACCCTTTTAAAATCAACTTTTTTGTTCATGAAGAAGGAGGAGTGGTTTTTAGTTTTATGTGTAGGTTCTGGCGGATATAATCGATTTTGTTTTCAGTGTAATAGGGGAATCAAGATAGGCATTGGAAAGATGGTTCAGAGAGCTTTCTTATGACAGTGACCAGAAGTGCCTACATGCACATTCACTTTGGTCAATTTTTTGTGTAATCAACCTCTTCGGAATCGATCCTAATAAAGTGATAACCCATGTTGAAAGCGGACCCAAAGACATAGTCCATCAGAGATGAACTCTGTAATCAGTCTTGTTGTTTGGTATCGTTGTGTATTTGTTGTTTTTACTACTATTTTGCATCTTATTTATGTTTTATCATTTGTCATAAAGTGTTCTTCTCAAGCAGTTCTCACACTTTCAACACTTTAAGTTAACATTCATTTCACTGTTCGCATAACCAATTCTACTTCTGTTTTAACATATTATCATTTCAGATCATATAATTTGGTATCAGAGCAGGTTGTGTTTGTAGAATTTTTTCAGTGAATGTTAACCAGGTCAAAGTTGCAACGTGGAGAAGGAATCCTTGAGCAGATTAATCCAGATATTGGAAAGTGAAGTCGTTCATAAGTCAACCATGAACCATGATAGGATCTGATGCAGGTGAAATTCTAGAAACTAAGATGAGTCCTGAATAGTTTCAACAAGCATTCTTAACTATGCAGCAGATGTTGGGAGAGATTTACGAAGATAAGAAGGTCAGAGATGCAACTTCTTCTTTAAAGACATCGAAGAAGGAAATAGGTAAAGGAAAGGCTGATAAAACATCTTCACCTCCATCATCTCCATCATCATCATCATCTTCTTCTTCTAGTGCAGAATCTGAAACATAAAAGAAACCTAAGAAAACACCTCTTTTGGAACTTGATGTAAAATTTGAGTTACCTATTTATGATGGCGAAATGAATCTTGAAAAGCTAGATAACTGGATTAAGCATTTAGAAGTGTATTGTCGTATTTAGAACATTTTTGGAAATAAAATTAAAAATTATTTAGCTACACTTAGAATGGGGGGAACATATTTAATCTGATGGGAAAGTAAAACTCAAATAGATGTAAAGCAAAAAGTAAAAGTCATATCTTCATGGTCTAAGTTTTTAAAAGTTCTTAGGAAGCAATTATATCCTTTAGGATACTTGCAGCAAGCTATTATTGATTGGCAGCATTTGAGGCAAGGTAAAGGGTAGAGTGTTCAGGATTTTACTCTAGAGTTCAGAAATAAAGCATTTGTGCTTGGTATTTCATTGGATACATGTGAAACTTTATTAAAATACATCGACAGTTTGCATTCATATTTGCAGCATACATTATTGATGTTTAATCCTCATGATTTTCATGAAGTGTCTGTTCAAGCCATACATATTGAATCAGGTGGAATACCATTCAAGTTTTCACCGCAATCCTCCAAAGAGTTGGAAATCAAGGATTTCAATGACGGTAAGGGGAAGAACAATTCGAAGAGAAAGAATTCATTGATAGCTCATAAGGAAATACCTACTTGTTCTCATTGCCAGAGAATCAGTCATGATGAATCTAAGTGTTGGAAACTTCATCCAAAACTTAAGCCCAAAATGTTCTTTAAAGAGAAGGACGAAAAGAAGGCAATTGCAGCAGCCCAGCAAGATCTAGGTTCCGATTCAGGTGATGAAAGGAGGATAACTGCCATAGTTTTGACAAGTAAAACTTCTAACACTGGTTCAAGTTCAAATATTATTGCATCTTCATCAAACATAAATCCTTCAAATGAGGCTAAAAGAGTTGAATTATTTAACATAAGGATAACTTCTAAGCACACAAAAATAGATACAATGTTTGACAATGGATCACAAGGCAATTTAATATCTGAATAGTTATTTAAGAATTTGGGTTTGGAGACACGGAACCATCCAAGACCTTACCCATTAGGATGGCTAAATAAAACAACTCAAATAAAAGTCACAAAACAGTGTTGATTTAGGTTTTCCATTATAGCTAATTACATTGATGAAGTGGAATTAGATGTGTTTCGAGTAGACATATGTGTTGTCTTAGAAAGTCCTTATCTTTATGATCATGATGCATTATTTTATATAAGAGAACATAAATATCACCCTAAGAAAGATCAGGTTGAATTTATTTCTAGGGCACATAAAAGTAAAAATCACATGAATTTAGTTGTTTCTAATCAGATGAAGCAATTAATAAGTTCAAATAAAAGATTTGTAATCATGTGTGTAAAGGAACAAGGTAAGAATAAACATGATGTTAGTTCAATTTATGAGTCTCAACTTAAAGATAGTTTGATAAAAAAAAGTAGAAACTTTTCCAGATCTATTTGAAACCAAACATCTTACTCATAAGTAGGGAATACAACATGAATTACAGTTGATGTGTAAATATCCTCTTACTAATGTCAGAATGAATCAATTCAGTCCAAGTTCGGAATTTATAAGTTACAGGGATGCAGGTCAGTATTGGGTAAAGTCAGTGTTCAATTTCTCTTGTATTGTGTCACCATTTCATGTTTCAAACAGTTTGGAAGCCTCTTTTCAAGTGGAGAGGAAGCCTATTTGTTTTCATATCAAAGCCTTTTCTAAAGCAGTGTCAAAGTATTCAATACATCTAAGGGAAACTTATGCATCAGGTAAAAGTGCTAATCATTGGAAACATCATTTAATGAACAAGGAAATAGTGATTCAAACAAATCAACAGCCATTTCAATACTTTCAAAATCAAACTAAGTTGCAACAATTTTCACATTACAGTTTGAAGGGTTTATTGCAGCAATTTCACCTAGTAATTAGGAATGAGGAAAGTCTATCAGGTCAAATAGCTGATATGATGTAAAAAATGTCTTTGATTGTCTTTGTCATTCTGCAATATAGATTTTTAATACATGTCAATGGTATTGAACAATATCCTGTAGAGATTATTTTCAAAGATGATTATGAATCACTAACTCATGGTATTTTGTGGAAATAAGTCAATTGCCATGTTCATAACAGGTTGTTTAACCATCTTCACAAGTTGTACATACTACAGATGGATGGAACAGGTCACCCATACAAAATGTGCCATGGCCAGCATCATCAGGGTCATCACTTTCAGGTGGTTGATCGAATGTATTGGTACATCATCAGGGCAAGGTGGAAAGTAAGGGAGCTCTACCCTCATATCTTATCTGTTTAGTCAAACTTTTGTGGTCCAAAAGCTTTCAAGTGGAGAGGATTGATTCAGGAGGATCTTGTCATATCAGTTATACAGGTTCATTTTCATCATCAACATTCAGTCCAGTGTTGTCAACACTCAGTCTGGTGTCATCAGCTTTGACAATGATGTTGATGGTTCAGGTTGTCCAGTAATGTATATGGTTTTCATGGTGATATGGTTTGATACCTGGTCTTCTACATGTGATTGTCGTCCGCCTCGCGGCATTTGGTCGTCGACATGTGGTTGTCGTCCACCTCACAAGATTTGGTCATCGACATGTGATTGTCATCCACCTTGTAGGATTTGATTGTCGACATGTTAGTTTTCCTCAGTTTTCCAGGATATGGTTTTTCGTCATGTGGGGTTGAATGTCACTTTGTGACAATTGATGTAAAAATGGTTTTCTTTAGGACAAAAATGATGTTAATATTAAAACCTTAAACCTAAGAAATTATGTTAATAAACCTAGCCCTAAAAGCTATGGTGGAAAACATCAAACCTAAGTCATAGACTTAAAAAGATATGATACAAATCAAATGTAAACCCTAAAACCTAAGCTTCAAACCCTAACCTAAACCATTACAAAATATATTGAAAAACGTATTAAAAATACACTAAAATACATTTTCCCTAAGTCTAAACCTTATGTTATCAACTCTCGGCCTATATAACATATTGCAAAAAAATTGTAATACAACCCACGATCATAACCGCAGCGAAATCATGCAAGAGAAGACCATGGGGACTGTAACCATGTGAACAGGCGAAGTGTTATGATTACCCGGGCGGAGTTCAGACTGCAACAGCTACCGTGGCGGGTTGTGACCTATGAACAAAAGGGCAGTAACCACACAGTTATTGTAACTACAACAACTAAACCGCGAATCGGGAATGGAACCATCGGGTGGAGAATGTGCCATGTGATCAACATAGTTACCACGCTGTTAGGGGTAGCCACCAAGTGTCTGACAGTGGTTAGACCCTACTATTCACATGCTAACAGTTAACTCCCTCCATGCTTTATCCTGACCGCTAGTAGTTTTGCGTTAATCCAAAGTCTGATTTGGGTTTTTCGTTAGAGTTTGTTTTAAAATTAATTCAAACACCATGTATGGTATCCCTAGGTGGAAAATAGTGACAAGACCAAGGACATGAGAACATAATTGTAGCTCTTACTTTCAGTGTTCATGCCAATCTTAGCTGGGTAGACCTCAGATGTATCTGCAACCCTTTTAAAAGAACCTTTTTTGTTCATGAGGAAGGAGGAGTGGTTTTGAGTTTTATGTGCAAGTTTTGGAGGATATAGTCGATTTTGTTTTCAGTGTAACAGAGGCATCAGGAGTCAGAATTGGAAACCAAGATAAGCATTGGAAAGCTGGCTCAGAGAGATTTCTTATGATAGTAACCAGAAGTGCCTGCGTGCACATTGAGTTTGGTCAATTTTCTGTGTAATAAACCTCTTTGGAATCAATCCTAATAAAGTGGTCGCCCATCTTCAAAAGTGGACCCGGAGACATAGTCCATCAGGGAGGAACTCCGTAATACATATTGATGTCTGGTATCGTTGTTTGTTTTTTGTTTTCACTATTTTTTTCATCTTATTTATGTTTTCTCATTTGTTGCAAGGTCTTCTTCTCAAGTAGTTCTCACGCTTTTAGCACTTTAAGTTAACCTTCATTTCACTGTTGGCATAATCAATTCTACTTCAGTTTTAACATATGATCATTTTAGATGATTAGACTTAATGAGTGTCATTAATACATAAATGAATGAAAATAATTTTTTTCCTAGAATTCAGGTTCAAATAAATTTTCCTCGTGTTCACATAAAAAAACCCATTTGTAATGTTATCAAGAGGGAATCGAAAACCTTCCTATTCTTTTATGACCAAGAATCCTTAGAGAATTCCTTCTACTTGACCTTCTATGCATCAATTCATTTGTAAATATTTTCTCGTGTGTTATCTGGAATCAAAATTGTAGGTGCAATAATTCTTTTTATTGTCTTCAATAAGACGATAGGGGATCCCTTCCTTGAAAAGAGGATCAACAAAAGGGAATGAGTTCTCTATTTCCGTTTCAATAGGTTCAGGAAAATAATTGCCACAATTATTTGTTCATTCTCACCACCAATATCATAGACATCATAAAAAAGAATGACACTGAAGCACACACACTAGTATCCTTGATTGTCCTACTCAAACTACAAATTTATTGTTTCATCATCCACAATGTCACTGAGTAATATTATTGTTCATCTTGTTGCTAATTAGGCATGAAACCTAAAGAATAAAGTTGAGATATAAGGAGAATATATTCAACAATAACCTCATTTCCTTCTGGAAATAGAGTATTACCCTCATAAAATAGGTCAACTACTCTTCCTGTAGCATTTAGGCCTTTCTTGAAAAAATCTCACAATGAACAACACTGTGAGTTCTTTTATTGAGATGAAAAGAAACGGGCAGGTTCTGAGCAAGTACTGTTGAAAAGATAAAAAAAAAATTGACCAGGTCATTTTATGTTGCAACACCATAAAAGGATCCAACCTTTGACTCAATGTGTCTAAGGGACCAAATTCCACAGAATACAAATAGATGCAAGGTGGCTAGGACTTTGGAGATAGGATAAATTGAGGATGCAGTGACGCTGGAAGGGCTCTATCCAACTGTTGAATGATTCTATCAACATTCTTAAGAAAACTAGTCTCGGTAAACCAAGTTTTTATGAAATGTCCTTGTAAAAATATTGAAATCAAGTCTCTGCAACACATCAAGTGGGCATATTAAAGAACATGCTGAGAACCCAAGATCTAGCTTGAAGGGATACCATCCATCTGGAAGGAATTTTTCAACATGAAATTATTTGAAACAAATGTTTTATCTCTCATTCATTAGCAGTGATGCAAAAATTGCACCCAATTTCTCATTAACAATCATGGATTATGATTTCCATAAACATCATACTTAGCCAAAAATCTAGAGGCTCTACTAGATGGTCATATTTTTTATGTCTTCATATTATAAGAGTCATGAATAACTTAGTAGCTCTAGGCCCTACTATTTGGTCATATTTTTGGTGAATACATCTTATAAGTGTCATCTTTTAATTGTTCAATTTATCTATTGCATCAAAAATCTATCAGACCAATCCTTAATTCCAATCACATGAATTTTCTTGCTCTATTGGATGCTCAAGAAACAAAGGAGCCTAACAATTAATTAGCAAGAAGTGATCAGTCTCTGTTTCCAAGAAAATGAAGGCATGCTTAGTAGACAAATATGATACCACCATAGTTTAAATTTGAATTGTACTCATTGTATTTTAACTATGTGACCTTCTCCTTTCAAAATGTGCAAAAATTTCAGTTACAGTATGGCATATTTGGCCTAGTTTTGAAGTGATTTATGCTTGTGATAAATTTTTTCCAATTTCATAATCATATCGGCTAAAAAAAGTACAATATGAATTAAAAAGTAATTGGAAAAAAGTACAAAAGACTGAAAATTAAAAAATTGGATAACCATAATAAAAGAAACTAAAAAATAAAATGGACTATAATAATTATAAAATTCTATACTAAAATAAATAAGCATAGATCCTTGTTAATCCTATTGCTATTTATTGGATCTGGGAGATTGTTGGGCATGGAATCCCCCCAAGGCATGTTTAGGGGCTTAAAGCCCAAGTTTTGACCAAGTCCATTGTAAAGACTCTGCGATTTGTGGACGTGGAGCAAGAAGTCATAATAGAGTCATAGGGTTGTCCGCCCTTGTTTTTGTAATGTAATGTCAGCTTGAAAGATCCACCCATGGTCTGCAGACCATGGGATTGTATAAATAGAGTGAGGCTGTAAGTGTAGAAGATATTTAATCAAGGAATAGAAGAAAAGCATGATGAATCTAAGAGCTTAAGTTGAAGTGTAAAGTGTATCTTGGGTCATAGAGTAGGAGAAGGCTCTGCAGTTGTGTGTGTAGAGGCCTAGTAGTCCGCAGCTAAGTGCGTGGACCCCTGCAGTTGAGTGTGCAGGGCAGGTCGAGTCTATAACAGTGGGAAGAATGAATAAAGAGAAGTTTACCAAATTTTTGTGTATCTTTTCCTGCTTTATGTATTATTGCGTATAATTTGCAAGTTTACTGTTTATTTGCTGCACGAACTTATATGCATGTATTATATAAACAAATATAACATGAGGCTTCTACTTACGCGAAGATAAATAACTAGTGTAAGAAGGCAGGTAAGATCTTGGGTGTGATTTAGGGGACTAGTGCAAAGCGCTACTCCAGCAGCACGGAAGCCCCACAGCCCCTGGTTAGGGCTATGCGAAGGCGAATCTATCAAGGCGCGAAGCAACTTGCGCATAGGGACCAGCAGTTGGACCAATTCAACCCCTAAGACATCTCAAGGGTGCAAAAACCTAGTTCTAGCACCCCACCATACTACTTCGGGTGAGACCTCAGTCTGTGCTTCGTAGACTGTTACCGAAAGGGCCAGTAGTATAGGGATTTGTTTGGCTAATTAACTTCGAACCTGGGTCAGGCCCCAACAAGCCAACAAATGGTTTCGTTGTCGGGACCGGGATCTCCATAGAGATGTCTAATGTCGTATCACTGGAATCCAACTAAGAAAGGAATTGAGGATTGGTTGGATAGGAAGATTCACGAGTTTGCGGCGCAGGAGAATAGGAATCCATGACTATCAAAAGAAGAGTGGTTAGACTGCTACTTATACACAAAAATCCACGAAATTTTCTTCACATCTTTCCCTACTGAGCTATACGAGCGGATTGTGAAGCTAGTATGTTGGGTCCCTGTAATACTAGTAATTACCCCATTACTATTGTAGTTGTACCCCTTATTATTATTGTTGTGCCCCTATTATCCCCATATTGTTATTACTGTGCCCCATAGAATCCCTCTTTATTATTTTTGTGCCTTTATATTATTATTGTTAGGTCAGCCAGGTTATATTGTGACTCCTTAGACTCCTATATATAGAAAGGAGGTTTTGTCATTTGAATCATCCAAGAATTTTTCACTTATGTAATGTAAAGGAGGTTTCCCCCTCGAAGAGGCTGAATTCTAAGGCGTTGATCTATCTTTTCTATCTTTTTCTTGAGCTGGTTTCATAACATTTGATATCAGAGCTTTGGATTCTAGAGTTTCACTGCTCCAAACAGGTCATCGTGGCATTTTCGCTATAACTTCTTTTCTGCGACGTTTCAAAAGTTGAAAAAAAAACCCATTTGAGAAGAAATTTTGCTGAACCTCGGATCCAAATTTCAGAGCTGTTAGCGCTATATTTGCGGAGATATGATCTGAGGAATTTGGTCTTTTTGCAGACTCCTGAATTACATTCCAAACAGGTGACCTCAGGAAAAGCATCATAACTTTCTCTCTTGGGATCAGATTGAAATTTCGTAAGAAGGTACAGAAAGAATATGGACTGTAGCTTCTTGTATGCATTTTTCAGATCCAAAGGTCGAAACAGTGACTCATGGCACGTCGTACAAGTTCTCTCTACTAAACTAGTCTATAATCAAGTCACTGTGGGAGATTTCGCATAACTCTTCCTTGGAGAATCCAATTTGGGTCAGACTTGTGGCATTAGAAAGAGGACACAAACGGCTACTACAGGTAAAAAATTCAAATATATATGATTGGAAAGTACAGAGATACATCAGAGGCAATATCGAGCTACTACAAAGTGAAAAAAGGTGTGTAGATTTTCTTAAATTTTTGCTTAAGATTGGTTTGAAAATTTATTTTGAAGGAATTTAGAGGGCATAGTAGAGCATTATTATCGGTAACTAATGCCCCGAGGAAAGAAAATGCAAACACCTAGTAACGAACCTGAAAGTTCTAGCATGACTCATGAAGAAGAGGAAGAAATGCAACATGATATATCAAAATTACAAGACCAAGTGCATCAATTGTCCCTTGCACAAAAAGGAATGCAATCTAAGATGGATGGTTTAAAGAAAGGTGTAGAAGCTAAGATGGATTGTTTAAAGAAATGTGTAGAAGCTAAGTTGAATGATGTGGAAGCTAAGATGGATGATTTGAAGATAGATTTGAAGACATACATGGAAGAATTGAAGATAAATATGACTAAGTTGCTACAAGAAAGGGTCACTAATGGTGAAAGGGTAGTAAAGGAAACTCATGATGAGAAAAAAAGAAATGTTAATCATGATTCCATAGACTCTAATGTTGGATCAAAAACCCACCATATTCCAAAAATCAATATGAGGAAGTTTGATGGCAAGGATCCTGCAACATGGATATTACAGATGGAGCAATTTTTCGATCTCAATAATGTGCAAAACACACAAAAGGTACGTATTGCAACTTTATATTTGGAACCAAATCAGTTTGTATGGTATCAATGGCTTTGCTCTCATAAACAATTTATCACTTGGGAAATTTTTACGAAAGAATTGATAGCACATTATGAGGATACAAAAAGCAACACTTTTTTTAGCCAATTGATAAGTCTCAAACAAAAGGGTTCAATAATGGAGCACATTGAGGAGTTCCAAAAATTGAACATAAGGGTAAAATATATTCCAGACGAACATAGGATTGATGTGTTCATAGGGTCTTTAAAGGATAATATCCAACATGATGTTCGCCTTTGGGAACCTGATTCATTAGAGAAGGCATTCAGGTTAGCAAGAAAAATGGAAAGCAAAATTATGGCAACCAGGAAGCATACCACTCGCAACTATAAAGACGGAAGTGTTGTTGCCGTTAGTCTTCCACAACCTATAAGGTTGACACCACAACAATTGGAAGAAAAAAGAGCAAAAGGGCTTTGTTACAGTTGTGATAGGAAATACACTAAAGGTCATAAGTGTGCTGAGAAGAAATTATTCTACATAGATTGTGAAGAGGAAGAAGAAAAGGAGCAAGAAAGGTCAAAAGAAGAGGATATATTCCAGGAACAAATCCTAGATGAAGAACAAATAAATCCGACCATATCTTGTAATGCATTGGCGGGAATTACCACTCCTCAAACCATCAAGATAGAAGTACAAATCAAGAAGAAAAAGGTAATAGTGTTGATTGATTCAGGAAGTACCCACAATTTTATTCATTGTAAGGTAGCAAGAGAATTGAATTGCTTCTTATATCCAACACTAGAGTGTCAAATGATGGTTGCAAATGGAGGAACAATAAATTGCTTGAGAAAGTGCCATAATCTCAAGCTATCCATGGGAGAATATGCATTGACTAGCCCAATGCTTTCCATTCCAATGGGAGGTGCTGATGTTGTACTAGGAGTCCAATTGCTACAATCCTTAGGTACAATAACTTTTAATTTTCAAGAACTATTCATGAAATTTTCTGTGGAAGGAAAGGGAGTTGAATTAAGGGGTATTGCAGGGAAACTAGGAAAGATAATCAGCTCTAACAGTATGACAATTATGACAAAGCTTCTAAAAAAGGAACAAATAGGTGTAATTGCACAATTATGTTCGCTAGATGTGTCCATAGTGGAATAATATATTTCTCCAGATCTACAAAAAGTCTTGGACAATCATTCCAAGGTATTTGAGACTCCCAAAGGTCTCCCACCTATTCATGATCATGATCATGCTATTCATCTGATTCCAGGAAGTGTTCCCCCAAACATCAGGCTGTACAGATATCCCTATGCCCAAAAGAGTGAAATTGAACGTATGGTTGCAGAAATGCTAGAGGCTGGTATAACTCAACCAAGTCAAAGTTCTTTCTCTGCTCCAGTCGTGTTGGTGCACAAGAATGATGGATCATGGTGCATGTGTCTGGATTATAGGGAGCTCAACAAGCTCACTATTAAAGATACGTTTCCCATTCCTGTCATTGATGAATTACTGGATGAATTGCATGGATCAATTTACTTCACCAAGTTGGATCTTCATTCAGGATATCATCAAATCAAAATGAAGATTGAAGACATTCCGGAAACAACATTTAGAACTCATGAGGGTCATTAGGAATTTTCGGTCATGCCTTTTGGCCTTACCAATGCACCTTCAACATTTCAAGGTTTGATGAATTCAATTTTCAAACCATTCCTTAGAAAATTTGTGTTAGTATTTTTTGATGATATACTAATCTACAACAAGTCTTGGAAGGATCATGTTGAACATGTTGATAGGGTGCTACAACTATTGGAGGTTAAACAATTATATGCAAAAAGATCCAAATGTTTATTTGGAGTACAATAGGTGGAATATCTGGATCATATTGTATCTCATGAAGGAGTTAAGGTAGACCCTAAGAAAATTAAAGCCATTAAGGAATGGAAAATTCCCACATCCATAAAGCAACTACGAGGATTTGTCGGGTTGATAGGGTATTATCGCAAGTTTGTTAAGAATTATGGAAGAATAGCAGCAC
Organism: Pinus tabuliformis; assembly: GCA_031772625.1. Classification (NCBI taxonomy): domain Eukaryota; kingdom Viridiplantae; phylum Streptophyta; class Pinopsida; order Pinales; family Pinaceae; genus Pinus; species Pinus tabuliformis. The sequence goes on along the minus strand of CM062805.1, from coordinate 65,266,869 downwards.
CTCTAACAACATTATTGAAGAAAGATGCATTTTCATGGACTACAGAAGCAACAAAGGCATTTGAACATCTTAAAGAGGCAATGTGCCAAGCACCGGTCTTAGCTACACCGGACTTCACAAAAACCTTTATTGTGGAATGTGATGCTTCAGGAAATGGAATTGGTGTTGTTTTAATGCAAGATGAAAGACCCATTGCTTTTGAAAGTCGTCCAAACAAGGGAAAGATTTTACACAAAGCTATTTATGAGAAGGAAATGTTGGCAATACTCCATGCAGTTAAGAAATGGCGACCCTATCTAATGGGAAGACACTTCAAGGTAAAAATGGATCATGATAGCCTTAAATACTTTTTAGAACAAAGATTATCCTCTGAAGAGCAACAAAAGTGGGTCATAAAGATGTTGGGTTATGACTTTGAAATCATCTACAAAAAAGGGAAGCAAAATGTGGTGGCAGATGCACTCGCAAGAAAGGATGAGGATGTGGAAGCATTGTTGTGCGCCATTTCTATTATCCAACCAGATTGGATAAATGAAGCAAGGGAGAAATGGAAGAATGACGAAGAAGTGTGGGCACTTATTCGAAAGTTACAACAAGATTCCAGTATGTCTGATACATTTAGCTAGAAAAATGATTCATTATGGTACAAAGATTGCTTATACCTCTGTAAGAATTCCCAGCTAAAACAAAAGATTCTTATGGAATTGCACACTTATCCCTTAAGAGGGCACTCAGGATTTTTAAAAACTTACCACAGGGTTAAGAAGGAATTTTTTTGGGATGGCCTTAAATCAGATAGTCAAATGTCTGTGGCGGAATGTTTGGTTTGCCAACAAAATAAAGTTGAAACAATTAAGATACCGGGTCTATTACAACCTTTATCCATTCAAAGCCAACATTGGGAGGAGGTTTCAATGGATTTTATCACAGATTTACCCAAGTCTAAGGGAAAGAGTGTCATCATGGTGGTAGTTGACAGACTTACCAAGTATGCACACTTTTGTGCATTATCACATCCATTTAAAGCCAGTACAGTTTCTACTGCATTTATGGAAACAATTCAAAAGCTACATGGAAAACCAAAGATTATTGTAAGTGACAGAGATCCCATTTTCACTAGAAATTTTTGGACAGAATTATTTTCTTGTCTTGGTACTGAGTTAGCTCATAGCTCATCTTATCATCCTCAATATGATGGGCAAACTGAGATAGTAAACAAATGTTTGGAAGGATATCTTCGTTGCTTTGTATCTGATAAACAGACACAACGGGTCAAATGGTTGCCTCTGGCTGAATGGTGGTATAACACTTCCTTCCATACAGCAACAAAAATGACCCATTTATGGTACTTTATGGGTATCAGCCACCATCCATCACATCATATTTAAGAGAAAATTCTAAGGTTCAAGCAGTGGAACATCACATTGAATATCAACAACAAGTCCTCCAACTCTTAAAGGATAACCACGTGTTGGCACAGAATAGAATGAAACAACAGGCAGATCAACATCGTAGCGAAAGAAGTTTTGATGTAGGTGATTGGGTATTCCTACGGCTACAACCATATAAGCAAATGTCCCTCAAGCAAGCTAATAAGGATAACAAATTATCACCAAAGTATTATGGTCCATACAAGGTGTTGCAAAAGATTGGTACTATGGCATACAAATTGGAGCTTCCTGCAACTTCTCAATTACACCCAGTTTTCCATGTTTCATGTTTAAAGAAGGTTATAGGCGACAAGCTCCCAGTTCAAACAATATTGCTAGAACTTGATGAGGAAGGAAAAATTATATTGGAACCAGAAGCAGTCACAGAAACAAGAACTCGACAGCTACGAATCGATCAATTTCGGAGTATCTTATCAAGTGGAAGAACTTATCTGCTAAAGATTCCACATGGGAGGATGAGAATTTTATACATAAGCATCCACAACTTCTCAAGCATTGAGGACAACACTTTTTTGAAGGAGAGGGGCATGTTGGGTCCCTATAATACTAGTGATTACCCCATTACTATTGTAGTTGTACCCATTATTAATATTGTTGTGCCCCTATTAGCCCCATATTGTTATTATTGTGCCCCATAAAATCCCTATATTGTTATTTTTATGGCTTTATATTATTATTGTTAGGTCGGCTGGGTTATATTGTGACTCCTTAGACTCCTATATATAGAAAGGAGGTTTTGTCATTTGAATCATCCAAGAATTATTCATTTATGTAATGTAAAGGAGGTTGCCTCCTCGAAGAGGCTGAATTCTAAGGTGTTGATCTATCTTTTTCTTGAGCTGGTTTCATAACATAGTAGATAGCCAAGGAAGGTGCAAGCTCGACAGACCTATTTTGTGGAATCCAAATTTGGTGCGCAGAATGGAAACATCTGAGGATAAGATCGCGTGCACTGTTGATCACTGGCTCGATCGAATTATAGGAGGATTCATCACTGAGTTCGCGGTAGATACTTCAGTCAGCTATAGTGAATCAGAGCGACGCTTCCTCAAGGGACCGCGAGGTAAGTACGTTAAGTCTTTGAACACTTGGATTAAAATTCTACTATGTGAAAAGGGGGTTATGGGAATAAATTGATGTTTGGGGCTACACGAAGTGGGAGAATCTACAGAAATGAAGGTAGTGCAGAACTAGAAACTAGCTCCTTGATTTCACCTCTGCGAGGGGATGGAGAAGAGCTCACGAAGGTCTCACCAAGAAGTGTGATCAATTTGATAAGGTAGAGGATTCCGTGCATACCACCGCCACCCACACCACATCTAGTTTCACCATATTCACCCTGATATTTTGCCATACCACCTCCGCCACCACCGCGAGTCAGTATGGCAAGGGTGATTAAGTTGCCAGTGTTCAAGGGAGTAGGAAGTGAATATCTGGACCAGTTTTGGTTTGTGATAAAAGCTATATGGGAAGCGCAGGGAGTTACGAATGACAATATAAAGAAAGCGACGTTGGTTAGTGCTCTGTAGGATCACGCGTTGACCTAGTACATTAAGCATTCCAATGATAATCCGAATGCGGGGATCGTAGATATTCAAACTGCACTAAACAAAAAAATTAGCAGGCCGAAGTCAGAGGCGCAATCATTCATTGGGTTCAAGGAAATCACAATGCTACCAGGTGAGAACCCTTGGGAGTTGGATCACACACTGAAGTGCACAATTCACAAAGCTAACATGACGCTGACGGATGGACAACACTAAGAATGGTTTGTAGCATCGTCAACACCACATTTAAGGAATGCGTTGTCACAACAGAGGCTAACAACTTGTTGAAGCCCCGAAAATCGGGTCGACAACAAGGGGGATACCCACCCGGTTCGGACCTTGGTTGGCAGCTCCTTATCCGTTTGGTATAGCGGGTCCGACTGGGGATAATGGGACCAGTTTCCCAATCTAAGGGTGTATGTGTGTGTGTGCAGAGTTGGATGTTGCTGATCTAAGAATACTTAAAGCTAATTTAATTCAAACTTTTAAACTAACTCTATGCTATTGTAATCTAATGAGAAACAACACATCTAAGCTATGCTAACCCGGGGTGTATTTCTTCTATTATGCGATCTAAAGAGATTACAAACAATAAATGATAATAAAGATCATTCAGCTATCATAAGAATAGAAATCAATTAAGATAAACCACTTTGCATAAAAAGTTAGGCAAAACAGTTGTGAACAACATATCGCATAATAAGTTATTCATATATCAGACATAAATAAATGGCTCCACCGTACAGAAGTGCCAAATGGTAACTCATACATTCATGCAGTAACATATAAACAACTGAAAACTGTATATCACTTTAAGAATATAAGCAGAAATGGCCAAGAGATAAAAGTACCATTTATGACTAATCCTACTCATAAGCTTCAAGCAAAAACGATTTATCTCTACTTGTTCTAACATCTACTAAGAGTACAAAAGTGAAACATCAGTAGCAGACATCAAATGCAAACATTAATAAATCTTGATCCATCCATTCATCAAAACCTCCTCTGAGGGTGCAGAAGTGCATGTTCCAAGGACAAGTTTTTGACAAATTTATGGACCCTTCTCCGAATGCAATGAGAAGGGTTAAAATACTACTTCCTAATTCTAATAATAGTGTATTTACAAAATTTAGGATGCGCTTTTCAAATGACCATCCTTTTTATAATCTAATTTTAAAGAAAAAACAACATTCTAAAATAAGGCTACTTCTGAATTTGGTCTTTAAAGCTACAAGTGTTCATCATGGGCTTGGGGAGAGTCGGCTAGCTGACTTCTGCGCTGAGCTGGGCTGCGAAAACAGAATATATGAGAGCTGGCACTACTTTTTCGGCCGCGTTTATGATGCATTTCACAGTCATCCATTAACTATGCGGCTTGACCAAGTATGCCCAGTAACACTCCCAATTTAACTTGTTTAATGCTTGGATCGCTTTTCCCTTTTCCTGCGCCTTCTGCTTCCATTCTACTTCCAGTCGTAGTTTATTTGGTAGGTACCCCGGGGTGGTCTCTTCGATTAAATTGGCCCTGTGTAAATTCTCATTTACACAGTCGATAAGAATGCTTGCTTGCGTGGCCGCTATCTCCGCTGCTTGTTCCGCCTACCTGATTTGATCATCCCATTTATTAAAGAGCAATTCTTTATGATTCTCGTTTATTCTGGGTGCACTTGCTCTTTTCCCTTCATCTTCATCCTGCCAAGCTAAGTATTCCATCACTCATCTGTCACTCTGATCATAGTCACTCCGCAAGTCTACCACTTGATTGGTGATTTTATCGCTCAGCTCGCAATAGTGACTCCACTGTGATATCTTACGTCCCAACTCTTCCTGTTGCTGCAGTAGTTGCTCATTTAAGCCAATAGATTCTGAAATAAATTCCGCAAGCTTAGGCTCATCTTTATGCATTTCTTGTAAAATTTGCAATTGTTTTCCTTTCTCGTCTAGACTTCTTTGATAGCTTATCTGCATCTGCTGAAAGTCTTCCTGCAACTTCTCGAGCTGTTTGGAAGCTTCAATATTAGCATTGGCTTGTTGCAATTGTCGTTGTAGTAGCTATATTTGATCTTCTCGTTCTTTCAACAGTTGCTGAACTTCCGATGCCTTGTCAATAGTTGCAGAAGCATATGCTCCTGCAATCTGAGACAACTTAGTGAGATTTTCAGTTGGGTTATTTTTGGGGTCTTTCCATAAGACGTCCAAATGTTCAGCATCTTGTGACAGTGTATTTTCTAGTTTTCTTTTCTTCCTCTGTCTCCTTACAACTGCTTTATGTTGGGGACTATAGAATACGTCCAGTGGGGGAATTTCTTCTACATTAAGTAGAAGCTCAGAAGGTGGAGCGATAGGAATGTGCTCCATTTCTGTGACACTGCTGACTATGGTCGAAACCACTTCTTGCGCTACCTGTGCATTGTTCATAGGTGTTCTTGGGGCTTGCCCTTTAAGATTGATCAGCTCATTGAAGGTTTCCCATTCTTTGTCCAGTTCTGTTGTGACGGGTGGCGCTTCAATGACAAGAGGGGGGACATCTCTTGGCGGGGAGGCGATAACCTGCTGTTGCGACATTGCACTTGACTGAGCCGTATCCTTAGCTGTTTCTTCATTCTTTCCTTGGTCGCTTCCAAACCCTTTAGAATGTTCAGGCACTCCTTGCGCAGTGTTAGATTTAGATCTGGAAGTGCTAGAGTTTCCACTGAGGATAACGCTTGGAGTTGGTTCTCTGGCAGGCAGTCGCAGCTTCTCTAGAGGAACACTGGCCAGCCTTCTTTCCCTGTATAACATGAATCTTTGGAGGTCATTTAGAGACAACTTCGACTGCGCTTCCCACAAAATTTCCTGGAGTGAGCTTTTACTCTGAAATAAATCATCAAACAAATCTTTCTTTCCAACGAATAATTTTATTTTGACGTTCGTTGTGAAATCTTGGGCAACTTCATTTGGGTCAAATGGCCTTGCTTGGAATTTAAATAATTGTAGACACGTCACGTTCTCCACTTCAGTGAAAACGTGTCCTACATCGAACAATGAAAAGGCCCCACAAGCTACAGGAAACTGAGGCCATATGGCCTTCTTTTTGTCTTTTAGGTCTTTGGTCAGGCCGCCTTCTGAACAGGTTTGATATGCAATTTCCCGAGCCAAAAGTTTATCGGGGATATACAGAGGCAGGACATGAGGAGGTACAGTGTTTCCAAACACTCTAATATAGGTGAACCATTCTTCCCCGAACCATCTTGTGATGGGGATGATATCTATCTGTGCCTCGGGTGAGCACCTCGGGGGGTCTTCATCATACATCATTCTATACAAGGGTAAGATAAGCCCGTGACAAATTTGGTAGAAGTGTGGGACGAACTGAGAATCCCATAACATCTTATGATAAACATGGATAGGTAATGGATCCTGGGTAGTCCATTTCCAACCCATAGTGGGAAATTTAGACACATAACAAATAGAATCCATAACATATGCGGACAGATAAAAAGGAGGATAGATCTTTTGAGACAAGGATCTTTTAGACCGGTAATTGATAATAGCCGTGTATAGATTATCAGAAAAGATCTTGGCCCAATCCATAATATCGGCATTTGTGGCAGCATCTATTAATGGTATCCATTTAGACGAAAACTTATTGATATCCGGCATCCCAAATAATCTACAAAGCATGGCCACAGTAAAACAATACGGAGAGGTGAGGGAACCAGTGCTGTACATACCGTTTTTGTCTTTTTTGAGCGGCTCCTCTTTTCTGGACCAATCTTTGGTGGTCTCTGCTAGGTTTGGGTTCTCTGCCACAAATTTCTTAACGAATTGTGCATTGTAAGTCACCTGCGGTTCAGGAAGATCATACATAAGCTTTAAATCTTGTGCAGCGAATGATCCGATGAGCCCATGTCCTTGAATCTTGAATTGTCTTTTGTTCATCTCTGCATTGTCAAGTATCCACTTGATCATATCCGTATATGGTAGAATTTTGGGCCTTGCTGCTATCCGGTGAAGAAATGAACATGTTAGCTCCTCTAAGGACGCCTCGGAAGAGCGTTGTGAGCCCGCGACAGCAGCAACCTTCATTATTCTGGGATTCTCTTCTTCAAGAAGTCTGTACATGCTTTCCCATGTCGATATCCCTGCGTCTCTGTTTCAGGCTGTGTCTGTATACAAAGGCGCCATCTCCTTCGTCTTTTTCTTCGCCTCAGAGCCTTGAGCTTTATTTTTCTTTCCCATTTCTTCCTGCGTTTGGCTTTGAACCGTCTTTAGTTCTTCGTTCCTGCAGCTTACGAGTGAAATGGAAATGACTGATCAAGAAAGGTGATGGGAGAGTTTTAAATGCAACAGATATATCAAATATGCCACCTTACGTGAAGTAATTCTTTACAAAAGCACGCGTCTTCATTTCATTTAATAGCTGACAACTAATTCCTTTACTATCATTAAAAGCGCATGATCTTGAGCCAGATTATGGTAAGTGGCTTTTCTTTGAATAGCGTGCCCGAAGGATTCGTGATGAAGTGATTTATGATTTGCTTACGTAACATTGCAGATCGCGCCATCGCAAATCACACCATCGCAGATCGCGCAAACATACGAATATAATATCGCAGCGATCGCAACATCGCAGGTCACATAAGTTTAATGTTTGCCGAATCTTGTCAGCACATTTCTATGATATGCGATCTTGCGATCAGTGTTATCGCAGATCGGTAAATCGTGAAGTCTTTTCCTTATGAGTATTACTTTATTGCGATGCGATATTATGCTTAACACGAGAGTCTTGAGCATACCGATATTATAGAGAAATGGAAGCATTTCCTATCTTTTTTGCAATGTGGCTTTAAAGATATTTCCCTTATCATAGACTTAGGTTAAAAAATATTCAAAAGACCTTTCTAAGCTTACGATGGTAACCTTATTTTGAAGAAAGGAAACTCTTGCTTTTTTTCTAAAATTTAACTAAGGGTCCCCATTCATTTAGTATTTTGGACAACACTTAAATGAACAAGGGGCGGGGGGGGGGGGGGGGGGGGGGGTGTTGCTGGCCACAACAATTGGCGATTCACTTGGGAGAACCAGTTATCTCTGATCTTCAATTGACGTTTTCAAACTTCCGAAACAAAAATTTTCTCAGAAAACTTAAACTTTATTATAAAAAGATAAAGCATATTATACTTCAAACTGTCAATGATATTTTGTTTCAACCTCTTTCTATTTTAATTACTTGTATCCTCAGCTTGTCCTTGCATTTACATCAGCCATTACTTGGTCTTGTAAAAAATAAAATAAAGTCTTACCTGTCTAGCAGCCTTTTAAATATGCTCCTTTGTCGCAGGTAGAGCCTCTGCTGCCAGCAGGCGTCCATAGCCTCGACAGGGTTACCTATTATCCAGTAATGATCCTTTATCCTGCTTAAGGTGATCTACAACTCTTAAAGAAAAAACCCAGATTGATACTTTTTCCTTTTTTATTCTTAAAGAACAATGTCTTGGTTTGGTAGCGAAATTATGACACAGTCATTCACTTGATTTACACTTTTGCTAAACAAGCTGGCTCGCGATGAGACCCTTTGTCTTGTGATTTTAATAATCTTAAGTCGTTGCCCTGTTTTGGTGGACAGTAATGGCAAAGTCAGCGAGTTATAATATCTGTGATCATGATAAGCCGGCTCGTGATGAGACCTCTTATTCTTCAAGATATAGTGTATCCTTGGGTCTTTTTCTAAATGCTGCAATTTTCTTTAGCAGGGAGGAAGTCAATTTTTTTCCTTAAGAAAGTTCTGGATGACAATAATATAGATTTTTGGAAATGGCTGCTTCTACAAGGAATCCTTATTTTGTTATTGATGCCTTTCATTGTACTGACATAAAACAATTTCTTTACTAAGATTGCTTTCTTCAAATTTCTTGGAGTTGAAACTAGTATCATATCTGGGTTAAAGTTCTATTGATAATAAAGATCAAGTTTCCAAAAGATTTGCTATTTATAGAAGCAGAAGTTCAAAATCTTGATAGAGAAAAGGTGTCTTTAGTAAATGTCAAATGCTGTTAACCATAGCAAATTTTATTATGGAGAAAAATATTTAACGAAATGAGAGGTAGACATTCCCTAGGATTATGTACAGAATAGGGATAATCTCTTCTCTTATTTTGCCTACCAACTATTAAAAGTAAATTATAAACCTAATAACCTAGCTAAATTACTCCTACTCCTATTCTAACTATATACAGAAAATTAACTAGGTGAAATGATATTTCCAGTGGAACCATCTTTTCATTTTTATTCCTACACGTATGTAACTTTCAAACATCAGTGTTAAGAAAAAAACTTTTCTTGGACTGTTAATGTTGGATGTGGAATAAGAATGTGTAACTTCAGTTGGAATTCTGTCTAAAATTTCTTTCTTATGAAAACTTCTTTCCAACTGGATACCTATTGGATCATAAAAATCAGGATGAATTTCTGTTATGGATTGATGATCTCGTAATAGGAAAGATGACAAACAAGGTTGCGAATATGATTTTTCAGTTTTAATGGCATGTAACCTACTGTGCATTAAATTCAAGATTTTAGCAATTTCTTGTAAAAGGAAAGTTTCCATATATAAATCACTAAATAAATCAATGAATAATGGATGGAAATTTCTGGAAAGAGATTTATCAATTGGCGCGAGTTGCCGACAAGTTTCGAAAGGTACTTTCCTTCGTTGATGGTGTTTTGGATGCCAAAGAAGTTTTTTAAGGAAGTCTGATATTGATTGATCTTGGAATTGAAAAAGTTCTATACTTCCTTGACACAGTTTAGTTTTCAAAAATGGTAGCACATCTTTCGAATGTTCTTTGATAAGGTGCTCAACATACCATAGTAATCTATCAAAAGTCTGAAAATTTAAAACACAATCCGATTTTGTACAAAATGAGTGCAAGTGAGAAAGAAATAAATGATTATCTGTACAAATAATGTTACATCACAACTGGGATTGACTTGGAATATCTTGTTTTTCACAAGAACTGGCTAGAATTATAGGATCCGAGCAATTTCTAATTCCGTCTTGTGAATCAGAAGACAAGTTATGATTGTGAACAGGCATGGGGGTTTCCTCATGATATGAATCATAGATCGGGGTATTGTCTTGGATAGTAAAATCATGCAAATGATCTTTTACTTTGAAATGAGGATTGGCTGATATGATTCCTGAATTAGAATATCTCTCATTATCTGAGCTTTGTTGAGTTACTTGGGATAAATCAACAACATCATCGTTGTCAAAGTAGCTATCATAAATGATTTTACAGGTTTCCCTAGATTTCTCTTTTTCGTCATATATTTTCAGACAAGGAAGGTCAAGTGGTTCTTGTTTGAAAATGATCAAAGGATGTTCTATAACTGTCTTTTTATCTTGAAAACCTAATGATGACTCATTTGAATAATCCTCTGTACTTTTTGAGATATCTTTAATATTGAGAGGGGAAAAATTATCATCACTAAAAACATCAGGATAAAGAGAAAAATGTGATTCTGGAACAATGCATTTGAAAATATCATCATGGAAAAATCTTTGTTCATCAGATTCATCATAGACATCGGGCTTTAGATCATACCTTTGTGTACTGATACTTTTTGAAAGAGAAATAGTTTGCTGTTCTAACCTTGGCATCTGCATTTGTTGATTTGCAATGATATTATCTGACCTTGTATCAAAGTCATCTCCTGGTTCCAAGGCAGGCTTTCCCCCAGCATTCTCGCTTTTGTCTTCTTGCATTAGAGCATGCATGTCTCCTAGGCTTTGGGGACTTTCTTCATCATGGCTGATTTGTATATTCAAATTGGAATTCTCATTCACATTAGAAGAAAATGAGACAAAGCTTGGACTAATTTCTGCTTGATCAGACATAGGAGGCAGGGAATGCTCAGCATAATCTGAAGATTCTTCATCCATGAGTTCACTTTGAAGATCATACTTTAGACAATTAAGATGAAATTGCATATTAAAATCCCTAACAGATTCATCTTGTTTCCGTAGATAATCAATTTCATCATATACCTGGTCATAGTCATAACAATCAAATTCACAAATGAAAGTCTTGATGAATTGGTCCCAGCTGTGAATTGAGGCAACTGGGAGGGTTCTGCACCATTTTCTAGCTCCCACCGTGAATGTAAGAGTAAAAATTCTGCATAAAACGCCCTCATCAATTCTTTGAACATCCGAACTTGAAACTCTTTGAATAAATTGAAGAGCATGATTAAAAGTAGAAGAATTATTCTTACCATTGAATTTTACCTGAAACAAGAGTCTTACCACTTCAGGTGGAGTGTTGGAAGAGGTAGGAACATGGATGCAACTCCAAATGGGAAGTTTGCGAGCAGCCATCCTGATTCAAATGTTACAATCGAAAATCATTCCAACAGACACTATGTTCAAGCCCTCCTTCTAGCGCCAAATATGTTGAAGCCCCGAAAATCGGGTCGACAACAAGGGGGATACCCACCCGGTCCGGACCTTGGTTGGCAGATCCTTATCCGTTTGGTATAGCGGGTCCGACTGGGGATAATGGGACCAGTTTCCCAATCTAAGGGTGTATGTGTGTGTGTGCAGAGTTGGATGTTGCTGATCTAAGAATACTTAAAGCTAATTTAATTCAAACTTTTAAACTAACTCTATGCTATTGTAATCTAATGAGAAACAACACATCTAAGCTATGCTAACCCAGGGTGTATTTCTTCTATTATGCGATCTAAAGAGATTTCAAACAATAACTGATAATAAAGATCATTCAGCTATCATAAGAATAGAAATCAATTAAGATAAACCACTTTGCATAAAAAGTTAGGCAAAACAGTTGTGAACATCATATCGCATAATAAGTTATTCATATATCAGGCATAAATAAATGGCTCCACCATACAAAAGTGCCAAATGGTAACTCATACATTCATGCAGTAACATATAAACAACTGAAAACTGTATATCACTTTAAGAATATAAGCAGAAATGGCCAAGAGATAAAAGTACCATTTATGACTAATCCTACTCATAAGCTTCCAGCAAAAACGATTTATCTCTACTTGTTCTAACATCTACTAAGAGCACAAAAGTGCAACATCAGTAGCAGACATCAAATGCAAACATTAATAAATCTCAATCCATCCATTCATCAAAACCTCCTCTGAGGGTGCAGAAGTGCATGTTCCGAGGACAAGTTTTTGACAAATTTCTGGACCCTTCTCCAAATGCAATGAGAAGGGTTAAAATACTACTTCCTAATTCTAATAATAGTGTATTTACAAAATTTAGGATGCGGTTTTCAAATGACCGTCCTTTTTCTAATCTAATTTTAAAGAAAAAACAACATTCTAAAATAAGGCTACTTCTGAATTTGGTCTTTAAAGCTGCAAGTGTTCATCATGGGCTTGAGGAGAGTCGGCTGGCTGACTTCTGCGCTGAGCTGGGCTGCGAAAACAGAATCTATGAGAGCTGGCACTACTTTTTCGGCCGCGTTTATGATGCATTTCACAGTCATCCATTGACTATGCGGCTTGACCAAGTATGCCCAGTAACACTCCCAATTTAACCTGTTTAATGCTTGGATCGCTTTTCCCTTTTCCTGCACCTTCTGCTTCCATTCTGCTTCCAGTCGTAGTTTATTTGGTAGGTACCCCGGGGTGGTCTCTTCGATTAAATTGGCCCTGTGTAAATTCTCATTTACACAGTCGATAAGAATGCTTGCTTGCGTGGCCGCTGTCTCCGCTGCTTGTTCCACTTGCCTGATTTGATCATCCCATTTATTAAAGAGAAATTCTTTATGATTCTCGTTTATTCTGGGTGCACTTGCTCTTTTCCCTTCATCTTCTTCCTGCCAAGCTAAGTATTCCGTCACTCGTCTGTCACTCTGATCATAGTCACTCCGCAAGTCTACCACTTGATTGGTGATTTTATCGCTCAGCTTGCAATAGTGACTCCACTGTGAATTCTTACGTCCCAACTCTTCCTGTTGCTGCAGTAGTTGCTCATTTAAGCCAATAGATTCTGAAATAAATTCCGCAAGCTTAGGCTCATCTTTATGCATTTCTTGTAAAATTTGCAATTGTTTTCCTTTCTCGTCTAGACTTCTCTGATAGCTTATCTGCATTTGCTGAAAGTCTTCCTGCAACTTCTCGAGCTATTTGGAAGCTTCAATATTAGCATTGGCTTGTTACAATTGTCATTGTAGTAGATGTATTTGATCTTCTCGTTCTTTCAACAGTTGCTGAATTTCTGATACCTTGTCAATAGTTGCAGAAGCATATGCTCCTGCAATCTGAGACAACTTAGTGATATTTTCAGTTGGGTTATTGTTGGGGTCTTTCCATAAGACGTCCAAATGTTCAGCATCTTGTGACAGTGTATTTTCTAGTTTTCTTTTCTTCCTCTGTCTCCTTACAACTGCTTTATGTTGGGGACTATAGAATACGTCCAGTGGGAGAATTTCTTCTACATTAAGTAGAAGCTTAGAAGGTGGAGCGATAGGAATGTGCTCCGTTTCTGTGACACTGCTGACTATGGTCGAAACCACTTCTTGCGCTACCGGTGCATTGTTCACAGGTGTTCTTGGGGATTTCCCTTCAAGATTGATCATCTCATTGAAGGTTTCCCACTCTTTGTCCAGTTCTGTTGTGACGGGTGGCGCTTCAATGACAAGAGGGGGGACATCTCTTAGCGGGGAGGCGATAACCTGCTGTTGCGACATTGCACTTGACTGAGCCGTATCCTTAGCTGTTTCTTCGTTCTTTCCTTGGTCACTTCCAGACCCTTTAGAATGTTCAGGCACTCCTTGCGCAGTGTTAGATTTAGATCTGGAAGTGCTAGAGTTTCCACTGAGGCTAACGCTTGGAGTTGGTTCTCTGGCAGGCAGTCGCAGCTTCTCTAGAGGAACACTGGCCAGCCTTCTTTCCCTGTATAACATGAATCTTTGGAGGTCATTTGGAGACAACTTCGACTGAGCTTCCCGCAAAATTTCCTAGAGTGAGCTTTTACTTTGAAATAAATCATCAAACAAATCTTTCTTTCCAACGAATACTTTTATTTTGACGTTCGCTGTGAAAACTTGGGCAACTTCATTTGGGTCAAATGGCCTTGCTGGGAATTTAAATAATTGTAGACACGTCACATTCTCCACTTTGGTGAAAGCGTGTCCTACATCGAACAATGAAAAGGCCCCACAAGCTACAGGAAACTGAAGCCATATGGCCTTCTTTTTGTCTTTTAGGTCTTTGGTCAGGCCGCCTTCTGAACAGGTTTGATATGCAATTTCCCGAGCCAAAATTTTATCAGGGATATATAGAGGCAGGACATGAGGAGGTACAGTGCTTCCAAACACTCTAATATAGGTGAACCATTCTTCCCCGAACCATCTTGCGATGGGGATGATATCTATCTGTGCCTCGGGTGAGCACCTTGGGGGGTCTTCATCATACATCATTCTTTACAAGGGTAAGATAAGCCCGTGACAAATCTGGTAGAAGTGTGGGACGAACTGAGAATCCCATAACATCTTATGATAAACATGGATAGGTAATGGATCCTGGGTAGTCCATTTCCAACCCATAGTGGGAAATTTAGACACATAACAAATAGAATCCATAACATATGCGGACAAATAAAAAGGAGGATAGATCCTTTGAGACAAGGATCTTTTAGACCGGTAATTGATAATAGCCGTGTATAGATTATCAGAAAAGATCTTGGCCCAATCCATAATATCGGCATTTGTGGCAGCATCTATTAATGGTAGCCATTCAGACGAAAACTTATTGATATCCGACATCCCAAATAATCTACAAAGCATGGCCGCAGCAAAACAATAGGGAGAGGTGAGGGAACCAGTGCTGTACATACCGTTTTTGTCTTTTTTGAGCGGCTCCTCTTTTCTGGACCAATCTTTGGTGGTCTCTGCTAGGTTTGGGTTCTCTGCCACAAATTTCTTAACGAATTGTGCATTGTAAGTCGCCTACAGTTCAGGAAGATGATACATAAGCTTTAAATCTTGTGCAGCGAATGATCCGATGAGCCCATGTCCTTGAATCTTGAATTGTCTGTTGTTCATCTCTACATTGTCAAGTATCCACTTGATCATATCCGTATATGGTAGAATTTTGGGCCTTGCTGCTATCCAGTGAATAAATGAACATGCTAGCTCCTCTAAGGATGCCTCGGAAGAGCGTTGTGAGCCCGCGACAGCAGCAACCTTCATTATTCTGGGATTCTCTTCTTCAAGCAGTCTGTACATGCTTTCCCATGTCGATATCCCTGCGTCTCTATTACAGGCTGTGTCTGTATACAAAGGCGCCATCTCCTTCGTCTTTTCCTTCGCCTCAGAGCCTTGAGCTTTATTTTTCTTTCCCATTTCTTCCTGTGTTTGGCTTTGAACCGTCTTTAGTTCTTCGTTCTTGCAGCTTACGAGTGAAATGGAAATGACTGATCAAGAAAGGTGATGGGAGAGTTTTAAATGCAACAGATATATCAAATATGCCACCTTACGTGAAGTAATTCTTTACAAAAGCATGCGTCTTCATTTCATTTAATAGCTGACAACTAATTCCTTTACTATCATTAAAAGCGCATGATCATGAGTCAGATTATGGTAAGTGGCTTTTCTTTGAATAGCGTGCCCGAAGGATTCGTTATGAAGTGATTTATGATTTGCTTACGTAACATCACATATCACGCCATCGCAAATCGCACCATCGCAGATCGTGCAAACATACAAATATAATATCGCAGCGATCGCAACATCGTAGGTCGTAGAAGTTTAATGTTTGCCGAATCTTGTCAGCTCATTTCTGCGATATGCGATCTTGCGATCGGTGTTATCGCAGATCGGTAAATCTTGAAGTTTTTTCCTTATGAGTATTACTTTATTGCGATGCGATATTATGCTTAACACGAGAGTCTTGCGCATACCGATATTATAGAGAAATGGAGGTATTTCCTATCTTTTTTGCAACGCGGCTTTAAAGATATTTCACTTATCATAGACTTAGGTTAAAAAATATTTAAAATACCTTTCTAAGCTTACGATGGTAACCTTATTTTGAAGAAAGGAAACTCTTGCTTTTTTTCTAAAATTTAACTAAGGGTCCCCATTCATTTAGTATTTTGGACAACACTTAAATGAACAAGGGGGGGGTGTTGCTGGCCACAACACAACTCAAGCAGAGACCTTGGAGATCATGATGAGACTTCATGAGACCCTAATATAGGATCTAAACCTGGGAGTTTAGCAGATTGACGCACAGTTGAAAAAATTGTGCCTTCAGATGTAGAGTTTGAAACAAGACGGGGTGGCTCTCCTAGAAGTGCGCAACAAGGTATGGTGCATAAAGTGCAAGGGTCAGGGACATGACAAGGACCACTACCGGTATTCACAAACTACCTCGTAGGCGGAGGACAAATGCCATTGAGACTAGAGGCACAAGCAGGACCGAGCATGGTGCTTGCATTGTGCTGTGCGATTTGTCAGATAGGAGGAAAGCATGCTACATATAACTACCATTTATTATAGAAGTACATGCAGAATTCACAACATTTCTTATGTACATTCTGTAGATTAGTAGGACATGATGAGCACACCTGTAGAACTTATGAGATGATGATGGATTAGACTCCTACTTACAGAGTTCAGGCCGAAACGCGGCCCCTTGACCAGAACGCAGGGATGGCGCGAACTGGATTTCAGGGGCGTGGACAAGGCCGAGGTGGAGGAGGACTTGGAAGAGGTCGTGGACAACTAATATGCTACAATTTTAGAGGGTTACGACATTATGCCCACGATTGTACGAATCCAATGCGACCATCATTCTTGCATTGTAAATTGTTTGATCATGAGACAGAGGATTGTCCCACACTGATAGTGAGGTTATGCAATAAAGGAGCACTCCAACCTCCCCCGACTCAAAACTTGGAAATGATGAGGTATAAGCCGTGTGAGTAAGACCCTAATGTGAATGTTGTGCTTTGAATCAAAATTATGACAGGGGATGAAAAAGGCAAGCAACCTGAAGAGAGTACTTGGGGTCGTAACGCTCCGACGAAAGAACCAGAGTTTTATTTGGAGCGCGCTAAGGAAACCTTCATGAAAGCCAAGAAGAGCTTTGCTGATGCATCCACTTCAGGAAGAAAAGACACTCTAGAGTCGGAAATGGACCCATCGATGCTCACGACATCCTTAGAAACATGCATGAAGTTGTTGCATGACAGTAAGGCTATAAAGGGGCTGCAGGAACTCATAAATAGATGCATTGGGACTGCGCTAGGAAAACCGCGCATAGTCTGGAAGCTCGGAAATTACACGACACAAACATGAAGGGAAATGAGTTTGACGGTGTAGATTGGGGAATATGAGATGGACCAAGTGATTATGGACCTAGGATCAGACGTGAACATTCTGCCGAAGAAAAAATGGGAGCACATGGGAAGGCCTATGCTGCAATGGTCTCCTATCCAAATGCAAATGGCGAACCAACAAAATATCCTACCTATGGGGAGATTGCAGGGAGTCATAGTGGATTTCAAAGGAGAAAGTGCGCTAGAAGACTTCGAAGTAATAGAGATTGTTGATGACAACAATCCCTACCCTACGCTATTAGGAATAGATTGGTCCACTGACATGAATGGGGTGATAAATATGAAGAAGTGCAAGATGATTTTTGAGAATAAGTCTCTACGCATAGTTGTACCTTTGGACCCTGCAGAAGGATCACGCTACATGGAGCCAGTGTGCTACTACGATAGCAACGACGATTTGGACTGCATCTACAAGATAACCCCGCGAGAACAAGACTGGGTGAATCCAACCGTGGATGGACAAATCTCATGGCAGCGCAAAAGCTCTTGCACATCGGATTCTGACGAG
This sequence comes from Pinus tabuliformis, assembly GCA_031772625.1. Taxonomy (NCBI): domain Eukaryota; kingdom Viridiplantae; phylum Streptophyta; class Pinopsida; order Pinales; family Pinaceae; genus Pinus; species Pinus tabuliformis. The sequence goes on along the minus strand of CM062805.1, from coordinate 65,248,989 downwards.
GAGATAGAATGATGGCAGAACCAGTTACACGAGGTAACCATGCTGAGCTGTAACATGATGATGAGATCATTTCTTTTGGTATCAACAGAGGTAATGGATTTACCTACGTATTATGGGTTAAGTGAGGTGGATGACTTCCTGAATAGATTTGAAAGAGAAGTGCTGGAGTAGCAATGTGTCGAAGCTTTGAAATGGGTACTGTGCGCTACGCCCGCGAGGTGGTGGGTTATGCACCAAAGAAGCTTTGAGGACTGGTGTTAATGCAGGAGGATGATGCACATGCAATTTTGGAAGCCTCATATGCAATTAACAGACAATATTGCTGGATGAGATGGTCCATGCACCCACCTGTCTAGATGGATGCAGGCATATGGTACGAAACCTGCGCGGATGCACTAAGTCTTCACGTTAGGAGACATGGTCAGTAAGCATGTGCGGGCGAGGCAATGGCACGAACAAACCCTCCGGTTGGAACCATGGATTATGGAAAGACCAAGTGCACAGAAGGTTATCCATGCAGAAGCCTTTAACGAACTATGCAAAGCGCTGAACAAGGTCCACAATGCACAGTGGACTGACAGGGACCTGTGCGTACCAACGGTTCTATGGGCTTATAGGACTGCATGCAAGAAACTGACAGCGTAGGCACCTTCGGAGCTGGAGTATGAAGCGAATGTTGTAATCCCCATAGAGCATGAAATGCCTAGTCTGCGTATGGAAACACTGACATATATGATGGTTTGCGGAGCCTTAGAAGAAGGGATCACACAACCAAATGAAGTAGAACGCTTGGGACCCGAGGAAGAAATCCAACAGGGTAATTTTAGGCTCCAAGAACTTGGGAAATAAAGGGTGTGATTAAGGGAAAAAAGTGCTCTAGTGGAAGCGGAAGTCAAGAAGCTTGAGGATGAGATAAATGAATATTTTCTCAATAAGGGGACTAGGGTGATAAAATAGGGTGCACACGATCACGCCAACAAATTTTGAGACTATCGCTGTGAATTGATCAGTCTGATGCCTTACCTTGGACCACATATTGCTACACGAATCAACCATGGTGGTGTGCTACAGATGATAAAGTGCGCGACGTCGCCAGTAACAATAAAATGTGGGTATTTTCCAGGAAAAGTGATGGATGACCAGATGAAACCCTATACAAGTGGCGCGGCCACCTGACTAGTCGTGGGAAGTACAGTCTTAGCGTTTTAGGCAATTGAAATGAGGCACGGGACTATAAACTACTTTGACCGGGAGATGCGCGATGTTGGAGCTGCGTGCAGGAATAAAGTGTCACAAGGTCCGCAACCGCGTAAGGGGGACTGCGGTGCCACGTGGGTTGACCATAAAGTGACCGTTGGTGTCACTATTCATGATGGGATACTCAACTTGAGACCAAATGGAGCGGGCGGCAAGCATTTAAGATGCGATTTATGGGCAAGATTTGGGAAAATTTGCCGCCAACGGAGCATTAATGAACTGGATTTGGGGGGAAAGGTCGAATTGAAATTCAAAAGGTGCTATAAATTACAAAGGGCTGCCCAGCAAACAACACTTGGTCATTTGCAAATTGAGCTGTTGTATACCTTGCGTATTCTAAGCAGAGCCCTGTTTGCCGTGTGCCAAACGTTGATTGAGCCCCTGATTTCGCGAGTGATAGATTTCTGGACGAACGCAATGACAACATTTGAGGAAGTTATCGAAATTGCAGAGATGACTGTCGAAGAGGCCGCGCAGGCCCTAACTATGGGGGATGCCCCTGAAGGCGATGATATTGTGGTGGAAATCCCTAAATCACCACACACGCCGAGGCCAAAGAAAGACAAACAGTCGATGGTTCCCATATGAGTGTCCCCACGAAACCCGCTACGCACTAGGTTAACGATGGAGGAGAAAGGGAAAGTTGTTAACTTGGAAACCGACGAGGAGGAGGAAGACCTGGAGGACCTTATCATCAAAGAAGATGAGGACAAAGGCATGGAGGAAGAAACTGAGCCTATGCACCCTCCAACAAAGCTGCCTGCCTATATCCCCCCGAAGAAGGGGAAGGCAAAAGTGCCCGAGGATATCGACAAAATAAAGAGCTCTCTCCGGACCCCACTCCTCCCAGACAACATCATTTTTAGGGTATGCCCCTGGGATGGGTGCCTAGCTTGAAATTTGAAGTTTGGGATCTCACTAACCACGAGAAGTTCCCTCACCCAGAGACCACACAACTCATGAAGCCCAAGCATAACACCATGGTAGGGGTTATCGAATTGGAGCCGCGAAAGTGGTTGCGCGGAGTGGAAAAAGCAGGGTTACTAAACTTGCTCTGAGTTCCATGTTTCCACCATGCCCCAATAACAATTTTCATCATCTAGGAGCTTCTCTGCCTAGTGCATGGTGGGTGTTTGTCGGTGGAGGAGCCCATCCCCATCACGGACAACTTAATTCATCGCATTACCAAACTTCCATGCAAAGGAGAGGACCCCACAGACATCCCGGAGGGGAAGAGCAGTGACTTGGCCATTGCAGAGGCCATGAAGAAGAAATACAATCTAGAGAAGAAGAAGAGGGACTATGCCATATCTAGCATCAAAAACAAAAAATTTAAAGTGGTGACCCAGATACTAGCGAGTAAGGTTATGCGCAAGTGTTGTGCAGATGAGGTACCTACTCCAGTGGTGGCACTTGTTGAGTAGTGCGCGAAGGGGGTCCAGTTTAACTAGTCCAAGTTCCTCTGCAAGGAGTTTCTGGAATATTGCTGCGAGGCCCAGGAACAAGGAAAAATGTTCCACTATGCATGCCTTCTGATATCCATATTGCTTGTGGTAGGGGAATTGCCAGAGGATAGTCAGTTCCCCACAATTGACAAAGATCTGCCGGAGGCTGTAAAGTATGCTTCCCTCTAGGCTACGAAGGATGAAAATCGGATCTGCAACAACAAGATATTTTGGGTGTTCATGGAAATGAACCTCAGAATGGGGATTAACCGTAAGCCGCGGTTATCACCCACTATCTAAAGCCTGCAATGTTTTGCAGAGTTTAGAGCGGACCTCCACTGCATATACATCAGAGCGCGCAAGGACCCGACTAAGAAATGGAGCAGGCTACCCTTCGTAGCCATAGACGATGTAATTTTCGATGTACGGGAGAGATGGTTGCCAAAGTGGCGTGCCCTAGACATCACGACAATAGAGAAGTCTGTGGCACAAAAGAAGAAATAGGAGGTCAAACTACGCATTGCATAGTTGGCAGAAAAGGGAAGGCAAGAAACAGTGGAAACAAAAGCGCAAGAGGCACGAGATGCTGCAGAGACAACAACAGAATAGAAAAAGGCTGCATCAGCACCAACAACATAAGAGGTAGCCGAGAAGGCACGCGAGGGCCAGAAGTTGCCTTCGGATGGGCAGGAAACAGAGGAAGAGGAGGGCGACACGGACCCACAAACCGCGTCAACAAAACTGAAGCACCAACGCCCAAGCGGGCGAATGGGGCCGCGCAAGAAGGTCAAGGCGTCAAAGTTGTCTATTGACCCGATCACCCTTACTGAGGGTGATATGCATGACATCGGTGAGACGATGTGTGGTGTCACCTCCGAGGCCCTCCAGAACTTCGCACAAGAGAACCAGATTGTGTTGGGGGTCCTCAGAGTGCAGGTGCAGGAGTTGCAGGTGTGCACTCCTCAGGCTGGTACCCTCTCGACCAGCCTCGCAGTAGGACAATTGCAGCAAAGCAGATGTTGCACACTCGGACAAGAAACACCATCGTGCTGCTAGAAGGGGCACTGGTCACCATGAATGAGGTCAACATGCCTACGATTAGCGCACTCAACGGTATCAAGATCAACATGTCCATGCTCCCGTGGGAGACATTATACGTTCTGCAGGATGGGATTACTGCAGAACTGCGGGCTAGGGAGAGTCGCGCACTGCAAGTGCTGAGCAAGAAAAATATCAACATGGAGCAGTTGAGCTTGCAACATGATGAAGTGGTGTCGCAAAATAGGCACATGGTACAAGTATTGGAAGAAGCCGTCAGATGGTCCCAAAGCTGGACATCCTGGTAGACGCACCAGCAGAGGCACACATCCACAGACTAGCAGCAGGGGTGCGCGAGGCGCAGGAAGAAATGACTAAGGTTCAGCTGGAGCTGAACCTTCAGATAGTAGAGCTGTGATTGAAGGTGCAACCATCCACCCCTCCAAAAGTAAGAGAATAGTGTGCTAGCACTATTACATCAGGGCTAGAAGACATTGGCAGTGCAGTAAGGGACTGCACCAAAATGTTGGAGGAGTCATTTGAGGTCCTCACGAATCTATAGGAGGACCCCAACATCCAACACTTAGAAATAGAGGTGTGTGAACTCCAACAACAGTACGATAGTGTAAAAAGGACCATGCAAACAGTGACCCTCACTTAAAGGCTCGCGCAAATGCAACAGGCCAAAGCGCTGAAAGAGAAAGTGGATGCCGCACGACATTGAGAAGCAGTTCTGAACGCATGCATTCAGCCTTGGATTGAAGATGCCTTCACCATTACTGCAACAATTGAAGGCAAGCTCACACAAATGCAAGGGACGTAGGAACAGGTCCAGGGAAGTAGTTCTTACACTGCGGTCTCGGAACAATAAGTACATGAGATCCAGTAGGTAGCCACTCAATGCGTTGCCGACCTTGGAGCTGTTTTAGAAGAGTTGGAGGGATTCCACGTGAAGATCTCCATGCTGATAGAGTGACTCGAGGGCGAGTCACGATGTTTGTGTTGGGGTCCTGTTGGACGTGGAATCTCCCCAAGGCATGTTTCGGGGCTTAAAGCCTAAGTTTTGACCAAGTCCATTGTAAAGACTCCGCGATTTGTGGGCATGGAGCGCAAAGTCATAATAGAGTCACAGGGTTGTCCACCCTTATTTTTGTAATGTAATGTTGGCTTGAAAGATCCACCCATGGTCCACGAACCATGGGATTGTATAAATAGAGCGAGGCTCTAAGTGTAGAAGATAATTAATCAAGGAATAGAAGAAAAGAATGATGATTCTAAGAGCTTGATTCGAAGTCTAAAGTGTGTCTTAGGTCATAGAGTAGGAGAAGGCTCTGCAGCTGCGTGCGCAGAGGCCTAGTAGTTCACAACTGGGTTTGCGGACCACTGCAGCTGAGTGCGCAGGGTAGGTCGAGTCTGTAACCATGGGAAGAATTAATAAAGAGAAGTTTACCATATTTCTGTCTATCTTTTCCTGCTTTATGTATTATTGGGTATAATTTTCAAGTTTACTATTTATTTGCTGCGCGAACTTATATGTATGTAATGTATAAACAAATATAACACAAGACTTCTACTTACACGAAGATAACTAACTGGTGTAAGAAGGAATGTAAGATCTTGGGTGTGATTTAGGGAAATGGTGTAGAACATTGCTCCAACAACGCAGAAGCCCCATAGCCCCTGGTTAGGGCCGCCTAAAGGCGAATCTATCAGGGTACGAAGGCCAGGGAAGTGCGCAAAGCAACCTGCATGTAGGGACTAGCAGTTGGACCAAATCAACCCCTCAGACATCTCAAGGGTGCAGAAACCTAGTTCCAGCAACCCCCTATACTACTTTAGGTGAGACCTCAGTTCGCGCTCCACGGACTATTGTCAAAAGGGCTACAAGTACAGGGATTTGTTTGGCTAATTAACTCTGAACCTAGGTTAGGCCCCAACAAGCCAATAGAGATGGACTTATGTTGGTGTTTTCTGGAATGTTTGAAACAAAAGTTGATTTCAAAGATCAATTGGAAATTATTCAAGTTACTCAAACAAATGCTCTCAGCACCTAAGACTGCATTGCTTTTGTGATAGGTGTGTTCAAGGACTGCATTGAGATGAATGAAAAGAAATCTCAATTAAATCATGCTTTTACAAAACACCATTTAATGGAAATGCAGTAGAGAGGAGTTGAATTGATCTTTTCAAACATCATTTAATGGAAATGCAATAAAGAGGAGTTCAAAATAATTAGTTCAATACTCTGTAATCATCATTGGTGGGTACCTCAAATAGATAGTCTTGGCTATAAATGCCTTTTATGGTTGATTTCATTGTATTTATTGAATATGGATATTTTGTTTCCAGTTAAATAAAACAAAACAAGTCTGGACTAGCACTAAAGACATTCTCTTTGGTCTCAGATTTATGCATTGTCATTTAATATAAAAAGTGCCATACGAAGTAAAAAATAATTGGAAAAAGTGCATAAAACTGAAAATTTAAAAATTATCTAACCATAATAATAGAAATTAAAAACTAAAATGGACTATAATAATTAAAAAATCCTATACTAAAATAAATGAGCATAGATCTTTGTTAATCCTATTATTGTTTATTGGATCTGGGAGATGATGGACTTATGTTGGTGTTGTCTGGAATGTGTGAAAATGAGACTACAAAGTTGATTTCAAAGCCCCATTACAAATTATTCAAGTTGCTCCAACAAAGTCTTTTTCCACCTAAGACTGCATTGTGTTTTGTGTTAGGTGTGTTTAAGGATATTGCATTGAGATGAACGAAAATAAATCTCACTTAAAGTGTGCTTTTACAAAACAATGTTTGATGGAAATGCAATATAGAGGAGTTGAATTGATGTCTTCAAACAACGTTTAATTGAAATGCGGTAGAGAGGAGTTGATTTGTTACTTTAAAATAATGTAGATCTTGAAAATGTTGTTGTCCCCTATTTAATAATTTGTAGGGAATTACAAAGACTGCATTTATTTAGCCATGGTGGCTAGGAATAGGGATTTCTCAGTGGAAATGTAGTACAGAAACAAAAACCCTAAGTTGAGCTAATGTTTTCAAATGATATAGATGTGGAAACAAAGAGCACTTGTGCATATGAAGTTAATAAGAAACTATTAGGTTCTAAGTTGGTTGAGTGCTTTTGATCCCTACATTGGTTGTCTTTACTAGGGAACTATTTGTAATCAGTGTTGATAGTTCTATGTCAGGTAACATCCACAATTACCCTCTTTTGGTAGTTCTCTGTGAGGTAGCATCCACAATAACCTTGTTTCGGTCTCTCTTTTCCATTTCGTGAATGAGTCTTTATTACATTAGAGTAACTAACAATTGTGTATGTTTTTGCAATAGATTGTTAGATTATAGAATGGATTTTGAGTTACTTGCATGATAAATGGTAGAATGCAAGCTCAGTTAGTTGCATTATAGAAATAACAAGGTGAGTAAAAAGTATTGGAGTCAAATAGTTTTTTGATATTAAAAGTGGTGGCTTTATTCTTATCCGATGGTGTTTAAATAAAATGTACATTAACAAATTAAAAAACCAATGGTGTTTAAATAAAATTTACATTAACAAATTAATAAAATAGTAATAAAAAAATCAAACTAAGCCATATATAAAATACATTAATTCCACCTAATTTCCACTTTAATCATTAAATCCATATATTTTAGTTGATTGTTACCTTCCACATTCCCCTCTCCTCCTTTCGGAGTTCCTTTGCATCTCTTGGTGTAATTGCTAGTAAATTATTTGTAGTCTATTGCTTTATCTTGAATATTTGAGTGAAATTGTTAGTTACAATGATTCATTTTTTAAATTAAAAATTTAAATTTATTGGTTAAAAAAACAATTCTAAATAAAAAATAATTAAGTCTTTTTAAAAGTTTAAAGAGATTAATTTTAGTGGTCAAAAGTGAGGAGTTTTTCACCATTGGGTAAAGTTCAATTCATATGAGTGCTTAATTTGGAGCTCTAAAGATATTTTAGGGTAGTGTTACCTACCACTTAGAAAGCTTGTATTAGATCGCCTCATGAACCATACACACATAGGTTGTTCAAAGCCCACACCTATGTCTTCCAATAAAAAAATAAATCAATGCCCACCTGCATGTCTTCTAATAAAAGAGTTGTGACCTGTGTACACATAAGCGCATGAAAGCCCACCCTCGTTATTTTTTAAGTCCAGGTTTCATATCTTGGGAGGTTAGGTGTAGTTTTTTCTCTCCTCCCCCACTTGGATTCAATTCCCACAAGTGACATGTTGGCCCACTATGGTAAGGCTGGAAGGGTAGGCACCCCCGGGATAGAGGATCATTCTATTGTGTCTCATGATGCTTGAATATTTGCTAAATCACAAGTTATTGTTGGGTGGAGTTAGGTCCAATTATCACAAGTGACATGTTGGCCTACTATATTAAGGCTAAAAGGGTAAATGACTTTGGGATAGAAATCCCCTCCAATATCTTTGGACATGCCTTTACCTTTGTTAATTCAGAAGTAATTAGTAAGTCTGGTTTAGATGTTATTAAATATACTTTTGAAGTATATTAATAATTAATAAATTTGAATTAAAACCTAACCTAAATCGCTCCAATAAATTATCTATTGTTATCATAATTATGAAAAGAAATAACAAACAATTCTTTTCATTATTAATACTAAATGTATAGGTGGAATTCAAAATAAATATTAATAATGAAAAAGTCGTTGGGGCAACTCAATTGACGATGACCTTCAAAATTGAATGTTATGTACCAGTATGTTCATGGTTCAAATCCCCCCAATTTACCCATATCTGTGGAAGGGCTATACCTAGGCACCTATGGATTATAGTGGTAGTGGTTAGAATTGACCTCTCATCGCACGAGTACAAAACCAACCCAATACCAATTACTAATTCCTATAGCCACAAAAATATATTATTAATATATATATTAATAATGAAAAATTATTTCAATTTCAAATTTAACTAAAATATTTTTATATTATTTTTTTTAATTTTTATATAAATAGTAATTCAAAATTCAAATTTTTTTATTTTATTAATATTTCTTTTTGCCATTACATTATTTAATTTAATGGAATGGTGAAATTCTTTCACTATTTCATATTTTAATAGTAAATTAAAATATATCATTTAAAAAGTATTAATAACTAAAAAAAATTCAATCTCAATTACAAATATAACATTATAATATTCACTTTCAATAATATATTTCAGTTTCAACTTTATATTTTTACATAATATATATTTCATTTTAAACTCTTTTATATATATATATATAATATATTATATTATATTTAAAAAACTTATATAGAACATAAATTTTAATCTATTTTATATTTATTAGTTTTTAAAAAATAGGTGTGATTTTTTATTTTTATTTTTAAATTCTAAAAAAATTATGTATTTACTTATTTTATGGCTTAAAAGTTGTTTAACTTTTTATTTTATTATAAAATTTATAAAAAAATATTTTTATTTAATAGTGCTAATTGTGTGAATTAATTAAACATTCGAGATGGTTATTAAATTTCTAGACATGACAACTTATTTATCTATTTTTCATTCTCATGTGCTAAGTGTTTCCTTAGATTGTTGTTGTGTCTCTGCACTAGGTTCATTTTCCCCTCCCATTTTTTTCTTAGTTTCAGCGCATTACCTTTGACTAGGAGGTCTCCCATAAGTGAAACATGAGCACAATCAGCTCCAACCTTGCTAGTACAACGTCTTCTCTTTATCTGAAATTGTGGCTGAGGAAAGACAAATTGAATTGTGAGCTTTAGGAATGTTTCAGATCTGTTAAATTGACTTCTGATATTTAGCAATGGAGAATCCATTGGTAATGATAACAAGGAAAAAATTGTATATCCATGTTGTGTGATAGTTTTCCTGAATTGGGTATATCTTTTCACATCAACAGAATGCCCATTTTATGTATCTATTAGAAGAGGTAAAAATATTGAATTTGTTTTTGATGTTTTTTGTTTTCTTGTCCTTGTTTGGGTTGTATGTTGTTTGCATTTTGTTACTATATGATGGGTTGTCCAAATATGATTTATATTGTCTTTGAATCTTCCCTTTGTAGGCTATGCTCTGCCTCTTGTTTAGAAAGTTTCTTTGAATTCATTCAAGTAAAATCTAATGTATCTTCAAAACTAAATTACTTGTGGTTTTAGCTAATTTCATTGTTGAGACAAGCCATTATTTTTGCATATGTATGGCACTACCATTGAATCAAGTCATTGTTAGCATATATGGATATGGTTCCTCAACCTGTGCATAAGGATTTCATTTTAAATCAACTATGAATATCCGTTGACCCTGTTAGATACTGATCATTCCCTCTGTCCATGACAATGATGGTTTCTTAATAGCCACATTGTGTTGGATGTTTGATTTCATTGCCATGTTTCAAATGTAATATTGGGGTCTGGTGTGATTGGAATATTTTAAAGATAAGATTAGTTGTGATTTTGCAATTGGATTTGCATTGTTATTTTTTATTGTATGTTGATCATCTGAGTATATTTTTGTGTTCATAAGGGACAAAGAATTTATTGGGCCCTAACATAATGAGTTATGCAATATACTACATTTTTGGAATGATGTTATTGTCAATATTTTTTCTCTTGTAGGCTTCTCTCATATTATTCCATAAAAATACCATTTGCACTTGATGGACATTGCGCAACATGCATCTGAATAAATTTTGTACTCTTAAGACCCAAATAATTTATTGGTCACTAGCGTAGTGAGTTTTGCAACATGTTGCATATGGGTCTCAATAATATTGTTGTAAGTGTCATTTCTTTTATAGGATTTCATCACATCATTCCAAAATATATTTATTTGCATTTAGTGGACAAAACTGTAAATGCATGTTTTTCCATGTATTGATGAACTAATATGAATAATTATCTATTGCTTGCTTGCTAAGATTTTGTTCAGAACCATACTCATCTACATCACTATATTGTTGAATTGTCATTGTATGTTTGCCCAACGATGAGCTTTGTCTATCATCATCATGTATTATTAAAGGTTTTCATGGGATGAATAATGCAGGGGAGTTTAGTAAAGTAGCATTAAATTTCCAATGAATTTGATCTCTAGGACTTTTATCCTTGAGAACTAGATGGCATATAATTATGATTGATGTGTCTAAATGCATAAAGCTATTGATGTTACAATGCATTATATCAAAATTTACTACGTGGGAGATCAATTTTTTTCTCTAAAAAATTCGAATTTCATAAATACGAAACATCAATCTTGGCTAACCAAGAGTAAGAAAGTGATAAAGGATGCCACATCTAAAGTAGGAGATTGCCTTTATAATATAACCTTCCTTTGTATGAGTGAGAAAGGATGGCTTACCCAAAGTAAGAAGATGATGAAGCATGACTTATCCAAAATAGTGAATATTTCCATGATGACCATCGGATAGTTTGATTTCAAAAATATTGTAATTAGGTCTCTGTAAAAGGGCTCATTATATTAAAATCTGAATAATCGGTATTTTAAATTTTAAAAGAAAAAAAATTGAATTAAATAACTTAAAAATAAAACATTTTAATTATACATATTTTCTCACCGTGTTAGTCATTATATGAAAATTTAAAAGAGAAGGGATTCCACGAAATAAGTTAAGAGAAGAGATATACTTGCAAAATTTGAGTTAAATGGGGTTTTGAATGTAATGTTACTATTAAAAGTTAAATATTCCTTAAAAATTTAAATTATTAATTTTAAAATAATGTTATATGAAGTGATTGATTCATCTCTATATACAATTTCTCTAGAGTTTAGTTTAATTTAACGTAACTTAATGTGAAGGTTTTTATGATTGGGTTTTTATAGATATATTTTTCAATGAATACATATTAAAAATTATAATTTAAATAATAAAAAATTAGATTATTAAATTTTGAAAAAACAAAATATTTTTAAAAATTATAATTTAAATAATAAAAAATATAATTTTAATAAAAATTAGATTATTAAATTTTGAAAAAACAAAATATAAAATATTTATAAATGTATATTTTTACAGGGATTAGTCATGGTGTAGAAATGATTTATGGAGAAAACTTTGTGATAAAGAGGTGAAATATATGATGTTTCTCGTGAACACTCTACTCATCATTAGAGACAAATGGCAATAAACATATATGAATAGTAGATGGTCTAACCAATAAATACATAAAGGAAGATGTTGTGACAGAAACGTAAGAAAAAATAATAGAATAAATAGAAAATGAAAATTTTAATTAAAGGAAAAAAAGTTAAAAAAAATAAGGAACAAAAAATGTTGGAATTAAGAAGAGTCATTATAAATGTAAATTCAAAATTGGAATTAAGAAGAGTAATTATAAATCTTAATTATAAATTATTATTATTAGGGTAGTTACTATAACATTAATTTATTATTACTAGGATAAATTAATAATTTATTTGATTTGATTATTATAAATTAAGATTTATAATTATTCTTCTTAATTCTAACATTTTTTGTCAGTTATTTTTAACACTTTTTTTAGTTCTCATTTTAATTACATTTCTTTTTTTTCCCACGTGTCTCCGACATCTTCCTTATTTATTTATTATATAGATCTCCTACTCTTCACCTATGTTTATTGTCTCTTGTCTCGATGATGACTAAAGTGTTCACCCAAAAAGTTCACCTCTTTATGACACAGTTTTCTTCAGAAAATGACTTCTACACCATAAAATATTTAGTCTTTCTGCATTAATTTTAAATAAATCCCTAAACATTTAAAATGACATAAATATAAAATATTATGAATTTAAAATGTATATATAAATATATATGTAATCAAATCTTAGGCTTGGAGTATGTCTTAAATTTTTTTTGCTTGGCTAAGAGCTTGTTTTCTTCGGACATAAGGAAATAGGTTAATGGACCAAGCCCGAGAGATCTCGCAGAAGGGAAAGTGTCCTCTTATGAACCACCAGTGAGTAATTCCAAGTGATGTGGTTTTTGTCGAATAACAATAATGAGTCAACCTGTGTTAGGGATAGAATCTAGTGATAGTGTCCAATTTGCTCTGAGTTTTCACACTCGGAGACACAATTCCCTGTCCACCTTCCTAACTTCAACCATTAAAGAAACAAATAGCTCTCAAGGACAAAATTGAGTAATAAATTAAAATTGAATTTGTAAAATTTGAATAATTAATTATTTTAAAATATATATTATAAATAATTAAAAATAAAAATAAAAATAAATACATTATAGGATTAAATTCCAACAAAAAGGGACAAAAACACTGCACCCCTTCGTAACACATTTAACATTGGAGTTCTCTTTAGTGTTACTTTTTGGGTTTTTCGATGTCGAAATTTGACCGAAAAAATTTGAGGTGAAGTCTTGATTTGTGTTATTTAAATTGATTTTTTGACTAAAAATTTGAGATGAAATCTTGATTTGTGTTACTTAAACTAATTTTTTGACTAAAAATTGAGGTGAAATCTTGATTTGTGTTATTTAAACTGTTTTTTTGACTCTATATATAGATTCAACACCTTGATAAACCCTAGGGCACTTGGATTGTGCAGGAGTTACCCATCAAACTTATGATTTCAAAAAAATCTTGCTAGATTTTGGAGAAATCAGAAAAACTTCCAAAAAATCACACTAAAAACAACTCGTTTAACTATATGTGGAGACTAGACCAACCATGCCACCAGTGAACAAACTGGCATGAGAATGATAAAGTTGGTCAAATACCATATAGCCAATAAGTTTCACTTTCTAATGATAAAGTTGGTGAAATACCACATAGCCAATAAGTTTCAATTTCGATTTCTTTTTTGCTAGTGCAAGAGACGGTCCTTCAATGTCATTAAATCAAAACCGAATTACATATGTTACACAAACCAAAGAGCAGCCAACCAATGATGCGAGGAACAACATCCACGACCAAAGGACTACCTTCTTGGGAAAAATGAAACTCAAAATGTGCATTAAAAACTAAATGAACAAGTGTTCATAACCAAAATTTATAAACCTAAATAATAAATCAAACCAACAGAACCCACAAACATGCCCGAAGAAAATCGACCGTTGATTTCAATCAACAAAACAAAAGGCGGAAAAGAACATCGCTAAACCCAACATGCCACCAATTAACCAGCGATCACAACGGTTTCTCGAACTGACCCTCTGCCACTTGTCAATCTTTAAATGTGATCACTGCGAAAGAGAAGTAACCACTTCCTACTCAAGACCCAAGCGAAAACCCCAAGACCTGAATTTGTCGTTGATCTCCTTTGACTATATCCAACGGACGATATTGATATCGCTCCAGGCAAGAAGGGCCAACGTTATTGAGCGGGGAAGAGCAGTATTTGGAACCCTCTCCCTGCCATGTGTTAAAGGGTGAGTGGTATTGTTGCAGACTCTCCAATACCGCTTCCCAAGAGAAAGTGGTGTGATCAACCAGAAACCGCCTGGGGGGTGGTATTCCATGCTGAGACTCTGAATACTTAAAAGACTGGGCTCTAGGAAAACTAGGGTTCTTCCAGCGCGTGTGGAACTCCCTCGCCTGAATCTGGAACCCTAAATAGAAGAGGGGCTGGTCACTGAACAAAGATCTTCATACCTCTGCCGAGGAACCTCTGAGATCTGCATAACTCTGAAACTCTGAGTTTGAGTATCCAGACAAGGGTCACTATCTGTCACAAACATAGCCTAAAAGGAAGGCTCAACTAGGGGAAAAACCATTCGATCTATTTCCCAAGGTATTGAGTCTAAACACCTCCTGTCATCTTCCGCTTGCTCATCGCATTGAGCTTTCAATCTGCTAGGCCTCATTTCCTACGACTTTGTCGACCCATTTTCCCTTCTACAACTGACCCCTTGGTTATCCATAAGATCCGCTAGCTTGTTTGCCTTCCTGCGAACGTGGTGGAAATAGATAGTGCTCAGGCCTTGAAGATGGCTTCGAATCCTTTGGAAAACTTGAATTAGTTTCCAATGTTTAGAGACTTTATCCGGTGCGGTTCCATTGTGAATTTTTTGCATAGAGTTGATAACTAGCTCCGAATCTGCCTCTATCATGACATTTTGGCAGTTGTCCTGCTCAGCAAATCCAGGCATTGCCATAAGCTCGGCCATTTTGTTGGTGGCTATAACCAGGTGGTAATAAAAGATATTAAGTATACTTCCCTTTGAATTTCTGAGAACACCTCCTTACCCTATTGTTCCTGTTTTCCCCTTAGAAGCCCCATCGATGTTGTATTTTAGATAGCCTACTAGAGGGGGATGCCAAAATTCCTTTTCTGAGTCTGACAAAAGGATCCTTCTATCAATGCCCAGAGGGGAGAGCCCCTACATCCCCAGCTGTCTGAGAATCTTTGAATCTGAATCTGAGGGGGGTTTTTTGGGGGGGTTACGAGCAATGATTCCCACAATTTCTTTGATCTATTTCAAGATTATCTCCAGCAGGTGTTGAGGGGGCTTTTTTTCTCCCTTCAAAATTCTTTTATTCCTCTCATTCCACACATTCCTTATGATGAAGCTTGGTACAAGAGCCCATGCTGAGTTAAGAATTTCATTGTTCGAAAAAAATTTCCTCCAATTGATGAGGGTATTGATGATGCTTCTTATGTCCCTATCAGATTGTTGGAAGATTGCAGCAAATGAATCCCATATCCAGGTTGTAAAAATGAAATTGTTGAGTAAATGTTCCAAGGTTTCTTCCTGATCTTCACATAGCAGGCATCTCGAAGGCCCCTGCACACCTCTTTTCCTTATGTTGTCCCAAGTTAGAATTTTCCTGTGATAAGCAACCCACATGAAGATTTTGATTTTCATCCACCCTGGATGTTTCCAAAGGTTTTGCCAGATCCTATTTGGAACTAGGTGATCCAGCCTAACATTCATAACACTTTTTTTAGTTCTCATTTTAATTACAATTCCTTTTTTCCCACGTGTCTTCCGCATCTTCGTTATTTATTTATTATATAGATCTCCTACTCTTGACCTATGTTTATTGTCTCTTGTCTCGATGATGACTAAAGTTTTCACCCAAAAAGTTCACATCGTTATGACACAATTTTCTTCAAAAAATGACTTCTACACCATAAAATATTTAGTCTTTCTGCATCAATTTTAAATAAATCCCTAAACATTTAAAATGACATAAATATAAAGTATTATGAATTTAAAATGTATATATAAGTATATATGTAATCAAATCTTAAGCTTGGAGTATGTCTTAATTTTTTTTTGCTTGGCTAAGAGCTTGTTTTCTTCGGACATAAGGAAATAGGTTAATGGACCAAGCCCGAGAGATCTCGTAGAAGGGAAAGTCTCCTCTTATGAACTACCAGTGAGTAATTCCAAGTGATGTGGTTTTCGTTGAATAACAATAGTGAGTCAACCTATGTTAGGGATAGAATCTAGTGATAGTGTCCAATTTTCTCTGAGTTTTTCACACTCGGAGACACAATTCCCTGCCCACCTTCCTAACTTCAACCATTAAAGAAGCAAATACCTCTCAAGGACAAAATTGAGTAATAAATTAAAATTGAATTTGTAAAATTTGAATAATTAATTATTTTAAAATATATATATAAATAATTAAAAGTAAAAATAAAAATAAATACATTATAGGTTTAAATTCCAGCAAAAAGGGACAAAAACATTGCACCCCTTCGTAACACATTTAACATTGGATTTGTTTTCAATGCTACTTTTTGGGTTTTCCAATGTCGGAATTTGACCGAAAATTTTGAGGTAAAGTCTTGATTTGTGTTATTTAAATTGATTTTTTGACTAAAAATTTGAGATGAAATCTTGATTTGTGTTATTTAAACTGATTTTTTGACTAAAAATTTGAGGTGAAATCTTGATTTGTGTTATTTAAACTGATTTTTTGACTCTATACATAGATTCAATACCTTGATAAACCCTAGGGAACTTGGATTGTGCAGGAGTTACCCATCAAACTTGTGATTTCAAAAAATTCTTGCTAGATTTTGGAGAAATCAAAAAAACTTCCAAAAAATCACACTAAAAACAACTCGTTTAACTATATGTGGAGACTGGACCAACCATGCCACCAGCGAACCAACTGGCATGAGAATGATAAAGTTGGTCAAATACCATATAGCCAATAAGTTTCACTTTCTAATGATAAAGTTGGTGAAATACCACATAGCCAATAAGTTTCACTTTCGATTTCAATGTAGTGCAAAGCATCTATTTTTGGACATGCCATATAAATATGGAAACACGATATTTTGAAAATCCCCTTACTAGTTAAATTAATTTTTCCAATTTCAAACCAAATCGAAAAATGAGAAAGGTTGCCTCGTTAGATTGCCGCTTCAGGTTCCAAGGCTTATGTGCTGCCATATTTTCGAACGTCAGAAGGATTCGTTCAGAGTCGTAATTCCCATGCCCATCTCCTGCCGTTAGCGTAGACGTGAGGGCAAGAGCTAACGAGCCTGCCAATTGGCATTAAATGCCTGACTACATGCGCCCTCTATAGCACCGAAGAAAATCCATTACATTGGCATCATAAAACATAAGTCGGGCCCCTGAGGAAAAGTCGCATTTGGCTGGGCACCTGGGAATATGACAGACCCGCTGAAGTTCTGAAAGGACCCAATGCCAAGATCAACTTCCCCTCTCATGCCAACCTCAGACGTGGTGGACAACCATTTATCCGGTATCATCCTCAGTAGCAACCACAAGCGTTCCGGTCCCTTGGCTTATTCCCGTGGTTCGAAAGCTTAATCTTCACAAGAAAATCAATAATAATTTGGTAGCCAGAAGCGTCAAGCCTAAAAAGGAGAAGCCCTGGACACACCCTTACCTGAATGGTAGAGTGGGAATGCAGAAAGTGGGCAATGAAAGGGTGAGAACTAATAATTTGAACCAACACCCTCAAAACCCTCAATGTAACCCTAGTTCTTCCCTCAAACTTGTTGTCGACTATCGTGCGGATCTTCTGCAGAAGCCACCTGTGGTGGTGACCTTTTCAGGAGGATTGTGGGGACTCAGATCAACACACACTAAGGTGGGTAGGAGCAGTGTCATGGCCGAAGAAGATCAACGCACACCTTTTATTGTGATTCTTTTTCCACCTCGAGAGCGGTAGACAGTGAACTTCTTCCTCCTGAAGTCAAGAATGTTGAAATATAATTCCAACTGCAACGTTTGTCGTGCAACAGAAAAACCGCCAGTCTTCCATCGCACTGCTTTTCACAAGTTGGTGGTATTTTCTCAAATGGCAGCGATAACATCCATCGTTTGACACGTGGCTGGCAGTTTTGCAAAAGTGGTTTTTCATCGGAGCATAAAGTTCGGTATGAAGAGGCCGTGCGATATTGATTGCAGCCGTCCGATTGAAATCAAGGTTGATGTCCGTCGATTGAAACCAAAGTTGCGTACAGGCCTGCACCACATTGCGTGAAGTGAAATGAATTTTGTTTGACCGACAGTTTGCCAGTAAAATAGTTAATGAATTTACTATAGTCGTAGATTGTAGGTAAAATTTTAATTTTATTGTTTTTTTATCATGTACGGGAGTATGGAAAAATTAAAAACGTATGGTCATATTTTTTTTATTGTTAAAAAAAATATATGATATGTAATATGTATGTAGAAGCGTAAAAGAAGTATGTAAGTTTTGTTGTTCGGTGAAAATAGCTGGGGAATGCACAACAGCATGTGGGGAATGGTTTTTTTGGTTGATTCAGTGAAATGAAATGTTTTTACACACAACAGTGTAGTGAATGTAATTTTTTGTTGAATATGAGATGTAATCGGAAACGCAGCAGTGTGTGAGCATGTAAGATTTTTGTTTTACACACAGCAGTGTAAAATTTGAATGAAGAGACAGAGTAATTTTTTTTGTGCGGAACTGAAGTGTTCCTGTTTAATCCCTCTGTTAAGAGGAAGATCCTTTTGTATTAGGCAATTTTATTAATGAATACAAAGTTTATATTGTGCATGTAAACTCTATTCTTCAGCAAACAATTTTTGCTTCCCTATGCTAAGATCCTGTGGTAAAAACAGAGCATCATTCTCTATTAATCTTTGTTTGGAATCACCAGAAATTCCCAACATGGTATCAGAGTTTGTCCAGGCTCTTTGAAGGTGTCAAAGAAGTTGAAGGAAGATTTCTTGTTGTAGCAGCTTCTCCAGCAGAGTGAAGACTCAGTAAAAAAAATCCAAGGTATTTCTCAAACTAGTTTTCTGTGTTGCTGTTGAAGACAGTCAGTTATTTTAATACACAGTCAAGTATTTTGAAGAGTGCAAGAATGGTTGGAGCCAGCACTAGCATGGGTATCTTTAATACTCAGCTCCCACAATTTAATGGGAAAAACTATGACTATTGGGAAATAACCATGAAAGCTTTGCTTGCTTCCCAAGACTTATGGGAATTTGTTGAGGATGGTTTTGAAGAACCAGCAGATGAAAATGAGTTTAATAGGTTAACTCAGGCAGAGAAAGATATGTTGAAGAGCTATAAGAAGAAGGACTCAAAAGCCCTCTTCTTTTTGTATCAAGCAGTGCACGAGAATGTGTTTCCAAGGATAGCAGCAGCAAAGACATCCTAAGAAGCATGGGAAACTCTCAAGATAGCCTATCAAGGCATGGAGAAAGTGAAGACAGCAAAACTACAGTTGCTGAGGAGAGATTTTGAGAATCTTTGCATGAAGGAGTCAGATAATATTGACTCATTCTTCACACATGGGATTGGTCTAGTCACATAGATAAGGTCTCATGGAGAAATTCTTGAAGAAAGGAGGATTGTGGAGAAACTATTAAGGATCCTACCCTCGAGGGGGCAACCTCCTTTACATTACATAAATGAACAATTCTTGGATGATTCAAATGACAAAACCTCCTTTCTATATATAGGAGTCTAAGGAGTCACAATATAATCCAGCCGACCTAACAATAATAATATAAAGCCACAAAAATAACAATAGACGGATTCTATGGGGCACAGTAATAACAATATGGGGGCAATAGGGGCACAACAATATTAATAAGGGGTATAACTACAATAGTAATGGGGTAATCACTAGTATTATAGGGACCCAACATGCCCCTCTCCTTCAAAGTGTTGTCCTCAACGCTTGAGTAGTTCTGGATACTTCTGCATAAAATTCTCATCCTCCCATGTGGAATCTTCAGCGGATAAGTTCTTCCACTTGATAAGATACTCTGAAATTGATCGATTTCGTAGCTGTCGAGTTCTTGTTTCTGTGACTGCTTCCGGTTCCAATATAATTTTTTCTTCCTCGTCAAGTTATGGCAATATTGTTTGAATTGGGAGCTTGTCGCCTATAACCTTCTTTAAACATGAAACATGGAAAACCGGGTGCAATCGAGAAGCTGCATGAAGCTCCAATTTGTATGCCATAGTACCAATCTTTTGCAACACCTTGTACGGACCATAATACTTTGGTGATAATTTATTATCTTTCTTAGCTTGCTTGAGGGACATTTGCTTATATGGTTGTAGCCGTAGGAATACCCAATCACCTATATCAAAACTTCTTTCACTGCGATGTTGATCTTCCTGTTGTTTCATTCTATTCTGTGCCAACACGAGGTTATCCTTTAAGAGTTGGAGGACTTGTTGTTGATGTTCGATGTGATGTTCCACTGCCTGAACCTTAGAATTTTCTCTTAAATATGATGCGATGGATGGTGGTTGATACCCATAAAGTGCCATAAATGGGGTCATTTTTGTTGCTGTATGGAAGGAATTGTTATACCACCATTCAGCCAGAGGCAACCATTTGACCCATTGTGTTTGTTTATCAAATACAAAGCAACGAAGATATCCTTCCAAACATTTATTTACTATCTCAGTTTTCCCATCAGATTGAAGATGATAAGATGAGCTATGAGCTAACTGAGTACCAAGAAAAGAAAATAAATTTGTCCAAAAATTTCCCGTGAAAATGAGATCTCTATCACTTACAATAATCTTTGGGTTTCCATGTAGCTTTTGAATTGTTTCCATAAATGCAGTAGAAACTATACTGGCTTTAAATGGATGTGATAATGCACAAAAGTGTGCATACTTGGTAAGTCTGTCAACTACCACCATGATGACACTCTTTCCCTCAGACTTGGGTAAACCTGTGATAAAATCCATTGAAACCTCCTCCCAACGTTGGCTTGGAATGGATAAAGGTTGTAATAGACCTGGTGTCTTAATTGTTTCAACTTTATTTTGTTGGAAAACCAAACATTCCGCCACAAACTTTTGAATATCTGATTTAAGGCCATCCCAAAAAAATTCCTTCTTAACCCTGTGGTAAGTTTTTAAAAATCCTGAGTGCCCTCCTAAGGGAGAAGTGTGCAATTCCATAAGAATATTTTTTTTTAGCTGGGAATTCTTACAGAGGTATACATGATCTTTGTACCATAACGAATCATTTTTCCAGCTAAATGTATCAGACGTACTGGAATCTTGTTGTAACTTTCGAATAAGTGCCCACACTTCTTCGTCATTCTTCCATTCCTCACTTGCTTCGTTTATCCAATCTGGTTGGATAATAGAAATGGTGCACAACAATGCTTCCACATCCTCATCCTTTCTTGAGAGTGCATCTGCCACCACATTTTGCTTCCCTTTTTTGTAGATGATTTCAAAGTCATAACCGGACATCTTTGTGACCCACTTTTGTTGCTCTTAAGAGGATAATCTTTGTTCTAAAAAGTATTTAAGGCTACCATGATCCGTTTTTACCTTGAAGTGTCTTCCCATTAGGTAGGGTCGCCATTTCTTAAGTGCATGGAGTATTGCCAACATTTCCTTCTCATAAATAGCTTTGCTTAAAAACTTTCCCTTGATTGGACGACTTTCAAAAGCAATGGGTCTTTCATCTTGTATTAGAACAACAGCAATTCCATTTCCTGAAGCATCACATTCCACAATAAAGGTTTTTGTGAAGTCCGGTGTAGCTAAGACCGGTGCTTGGCACATTGCCTCTTTAAGATGTTCAAAGGCCTTTGTTGCTTCCAGAGTCCATGAAAATGCATCTTTCTTCAATAATGTTGTTAGAGGTGCTACTATTCTCCTATAATTCTTAACAAAATTGCGAAATCCTCGCAGATGCTTTATGGATGTGGGGATTTTCCATTCCTTAATGGCTTTAATTTTGATAGGGTCTACCTTAACTCCTTCATGAGATACAATATGACCTAGATATTCCACCTCCTGGACTCCAAAGAAACATTTGGATCTTTTGCATATAATTGTTTCTCCTCCAATAGTTGTAGCACCCTGTCAACATGTTCAACATGATCCTTCCAAGACTTGCTGTAGATTAGTATATCATCAAAAAATACTAACACAAATTTTCTAAGGAATGGTTTGAAAATTGAATTCATCAAACCTTGAAATGTTGAAGGTGCATTGGTAAGGCCAAAAGGCATGACCAAAAATTCATAATGAACCTCATGAGTTCTAAATGCTGTTTTCAGAATGTCTTCAGTCTTCATTCTGATTTGATGATATCCTGAACGAAGATCCAACTTAGTGAAGTAAATTGATCCATGCAATTCATCCAGTAATTCATCAATGACGGGAATGGGGAACTTATCTTTAATGGTGAGCTTGTTGAGCTCCCTATAATCCAGACACATGCGCCATGATCCATCCTTCTTGTGCACCAATACTACTGGAGCAGAGAAAGAACTTTGAATCGATTGAATTATACCATCCTCTAGCATTTCTGCAACCATACGTTCAATTTCACTCTTTTGGACATAGGGATATATGTACGGCCTGATGTTTGGAGGAACACTTCCTGGAATCAGATGAATAGCATGATCATGATCACGCATAGGTGGGAGACCTTTGGGAGTCTCAAATACCTTGGAATGATTGTCCAGGACTTTTTGGAGATCTGGAGAAATAGATGATTCCGATGTGGAAACATCTAGCGAACATAATTGTGCAATTACACCTCTTTGCTCCTTTTTTAGAAGCTTTGTCATACCATTAGAGCTGATTATCTTTCCTGATTTCCATGCAATACCCCTTAATTCAATTTCCTTTCCTTCCGTAGAAAATTTGATGAAAGGTTCTTGAAAATTAAAAGCTATTGTACCCAAGGATTGTAGCCATTGGACTCCTAGTACAACATCAGCACCTCCCATTGGAATGGAAAGCATTAGGCTAGTCAATACATATTCTCCCATGGATAGCTTGATATTATGGCACTTTCTAGAGCAATTTATTGTTCCTCCATTTGCAATCATCACTTGACACCTTTGGTGCTGGATATAAGAAGCAATTCAATTCTTTTGCTACCTTACAATGAGTAAAATTGCGGGTGCTTCCTGAATCAATCAACACTATTACCTTTTCCTTCTTGATTTGTCTTTCTATCTTGATGGTTTGAGGAGTGGTAATTCCCGCCAATGCATTACAAGATATGGTCAGATTTATTTGTTCTTCATATAGGCTTTGTTCCTGGAGTATATCCTCTTCTTTTGACCTTTCTTGCTCCTTTTCTTCTTCCTCTTCACAATCTATGTAGAATAATTTATTTTCAGCACACTTATGACCTTTAGTGTATTTGCTATCACAACTGTAACAAAGCCCTTTTGCTCTTTTTTCTTCCAATTTTTGTGGTGTCAACCTGACAGGTTGTGGAAGACTAGGAGCAGTAACACTTCCGTCTTTATAGTTGTGAGTGGTATGCTTCCTAGTTGCCATAATTTTGCTTTCCATTTTTCTTGCTAACCTGAATGCCTTCTCTAATGAATCAGGTTCCCAAAGGCGCACATCATGTTGGATATTATCCTTTAAAGACCCTATGAACACGTCAATCCTATGCTCCTCTGGAATATCTTTTACCCTTATGTTCAATTTTTGGAATTCCTCAATGTGCTCCATTATTGAACCCTTTTGTTTGAGACTTATCAATTGGCTAAAAAAAGTGTTGCTTTTTGTATCCTCATAATGTGCTATCAATTCTTTCATAAAAATTGCCCAAGTGAAAAATTGTTTACGAGAGCAAAGCCATTGATACCATACAAACTGATTTGGTTCTAAATATGAAGTTGCCATACGTACCTTTTGTGTGTTTTGCACATTAATGAGATCGAAGAATTGCTCCATCTGTAATATCCATGTGGCGAGATCCTTGCCATCAAACTTCCTCATATCGATGTTTGGAATATGGTGGGTCTTCGATCCAGCATTAGAGTCTATGGAATCATGATTAACATTTATTTCTTTCACATCATGAGTTTCCTTTACAACCTTTTCACCATTAGTAAGTATTTCTTGTAGAAAATTTGTCAAATCTGTCTTCAAATCTGCCATGTCTGTCTTCAAATCTGTCTTCAAATTTGCCATGTCTCTCTTCAAATCTGTCTTCGAATCATCCATCTTAGCTTCCACGCCATTTATCTTAGCTTCTGTTATGTTTTGTGAGCGTGACATTTGTTGCACTTGTTCTTTTAATTTTGATATATCATGTAGCATTTCTTCCTCTTCTTCATGAGTCATGCTAGAGCTTTCAGGTTCCTTACTAGGTGTTTGCATTTTCTTTCCTTGGGGCATCAGTTACCAATAATAATGCTTTACTATGCCCTTTGAATTCCTTCAAACCAAGCTTACACAAAAATTTAAAACAAAACTACACACCTTTTTTCACTTTGTAGAAGCCTGATATTGAATCTGAGGTATCTCTGTAAATTCAGATCCTCTAGTTCTGAAATTGTGACCTGTCGTAGCCTTTTGCGTCCTCTTTCCAATGCCACAAGTCTAACCCAAATTGGATTCTCCAATGAAGAGTTATATGAAATCTTCCACAGTGACTTGATTATAGAGTAGTTCAGTAGAGCGAACTTGTTCGACGTGCCACGAGTTACTGTTTCGACCTTTGGATCTGAAAAATGCATACGCGAAACTAAAGCCCGTCCTCTTTCTGTACCTTCTTATGAAATTTCAATCTGATCCCTAGAGATAAATTTATGACAATTTTCCCCAGGTCACATGTTTGGAATGTAATTCAGGAGTCTGCAAAAAGACCAACTTCCTTAGATCATATCTCCGACAATATAGCGCGAAAAACTCTGAAATTCGGACCCGCGGTTCAGTGCGATTTCTTCTCAAATGGGTTTTTTTTTGCAACTTTTGAAACATCACAGAAAAAACGTTATAGCGAAAATGCCACGATGACTTGTTTGGATCAGCGAAACCCTAGAATCCAAAGCTTCGATACTAAATGTTATGAAACCAGCTCAAGAAAAGATAGAAAGGATAGATCAACACCTTAAAATTCAGCCTCTTCGAGGGGGCAACCTCCTTTACATTACATAAATGAATAATTCTTGGATGATTCAAATGACAAAACCTCCTTTCTATATAGGAGTCTAAGGAGTCACAATATAATCCAGCCGACCTAACAATAATAATATAAAGCCACAAAAATAACAATAGAGGGATTCTATGGGGCACAGTAATAACAATATGGGGGCAATAGGGGCACAACAATATTAATAAGGGGTATAGCTACAATAGTAATGGGGTAATCACTAGTATTATAGGGACCCAACATCATACAAGTTGTATAACCCATCCACCAAGAAGCTTATTGTGAGTAGAGATGTTCAGTTTATTGAGGAGGAAGCTTGGGATGGAAGCATAGAGAAAACAGTGAATGTTAAAAACTCTTTGTCACATGATGAAGATTATGAGGAGATGCCTGAAATACATCCCCAAATAGCGGCACCAATACAAGGACAGCAAGAGACACCCTTGAGGAGAAATGAAAGTTCTTCTCCAAGCACATCACAAGGAGGAAATTCAAGTGCTTCTTCAAACACTTGTACACCAAATGAAAGAGGTAAGAAGTTCAGAAATTTAAGTGACATTTATGAACAAGAGGCAGAAAATGAAGGTATGAATTCTTTGTTTGCTTTATATTGTCATGTTGATGACCCTATTCATTTTGAAGAAGAAATTAAGGATAAGAAATGGATAGAAGCTATGGATGAGGAGATCAGTGCCATAGAAAGAAACAAGACATGGGATTTAGTTGAACTAGCAAAGGGAAAAGAAGTCATTGATGTTAAATGGGTCTATAAGACCAAGAGTAATGCTTAAGGAAAGATAGAAAGACACAAGGCAAGACTTGTTGTCAAAGGATATAAGCAGCAGTATGGGAGAGACTGTGAGGAAACTTTTGCACCGGTTGCAAGAATGGAAACCGTGAGAGCAGTGTTGTCCATATCAGCACAAAACAAGTGGAAAGTTTACCAAATGGACGTGAAGTCAGCATTCCTAAATGGAGTGTTAATAGAAGAGGTTTACATTGAACAACCTCTAGGCTATGAAAAGAAAGGCAAAGAGCACAAAGTGTTAGAAAATTATATATTACAGAGCAATGGAACACATAAAATATTGCAGAAATATAAACACAGAAAACACACAAAACAAGAGAGACACAGATATACGTGGTTCACCCAGTTTGGGCTACGTCCACCCCGAACAGCTAGTCCTTCCTTTCTATTATCCAGCAAAATGAAGAGACACAACCTACAGTAAATCCGCTGTAATATCCTCTGTTTTCTCTCACAGTGTCACATCCCTGTTTCTCGCTCACTGCATACACATCTATTTCATAGCCTCAAATACAATACCCTCATACAAAGAGAGGGGTTGCCTTCTAGGGCAAAAAACCCTAAACTAAACATAAGTTCTACCATCAGATCATCCACCTAATGAACGGCCTAGATTGACTAGAAATTACTATACTTTTATAAGGCAATTTTACAATTGTTTTTAGCTTCGGGAGCGCTGCCCCCAAACCCCCCGCCAGGGGGGGCTCCCAAAGGTCGCAGCCGCCTCCCCTTGGACCACCCCTGCAGCGAATATTTTACGGGCAACGTTTCCACCCCCATTTCGAACTAGGATCCTATGTGGCGACACCTTTGAATATAGAAGATAATCAGGCTCCACATCCAACAATCTCCCACTTGGAGAATGATTGTAGCAACTCCACCGCTGCTCCATTTTCTGGACAATGACTCCTCTTTGGAGCTAGCTGTTTCTCATCTTCATCGTCATCCTTGAAGACAAACTGAAACTGAGCATATTCTCAGTTTCTCCCTGGTTACAACTTTTGTTAGCATATCTGCAGGATTATGGCTAGTGTGTATCTTTTCCAGCTTCAACTCTCCATCTTCCAACACTGATCGTATGAAATGGTACTTGAGCTGTATGTGTTTAGTCCTGGAATGAAATGTTGAGTTCTTTGCAAGATGAATGGCACTTTGGCTATCACTGTATAACGTGCCCATATCATGCTCCTTACCCAATTCACCCATAAACCTTTGTAACCAAATCATTTCTTTACTAGCCTCTGTAACAGCAACATACTCTGCTTCTGTTGTTGAAAGTGCAACAACACTTTGGATTTTTGAAACCCAATTGACAGCGGTTCCTCCAACAGTAAATAAATATCCTATAGTGCTCCTCCTGTTATCTCTGTCACCTGCCATATCTGCATCAACATATCCTTGTAGGGAGATGTTTGAACCACCAAAGCATAATGCTTGATTTGTGGTACCTTTCAAATATCTGAGAATCCATTTCACTGCCATCCAATGTTCCTTCCCTGGATTGTTCATGTACCTGCTTACAACTCCCACTGCATGTTCAATATCAGGCCTTGTGCAGACCATTGCATACATTAAGCTTCCAACTGCTGATGCATATGGAACTTTAGACATATAATCCATGTATTCTTGGGTCTTTGGGCACATTTCCTTGCTAAGTTTGAAATGTCTAGCAAAAGGTGTACTAACTGGTTTTGCATTGTGCATGTTAAATCTTTTCAACACCTTTTGTATGTACTCATTCTGAGACAATGTTAATTTACGATTTTTCCTGTCTCTAGTTATTCTCATACCAAGGATTTGTTTTGCAGCTCCCAAATCCTTCATTGCAAATGAATTTGCCAATTTTCTTTTGAGCACATTTATTTCCTGCATGTTAGATCCTGCAACAAGCATGTCATCTACATACAATAACAATATAATATAGCTGCCATCATTTTGCTTTTTCAAATAAACACAATGATCAGAGTGACATCTAGTATAACCTTGTTCAGACATAAACTTGTCAAATTTTAGATACCACTGCCTTGGAGCCTGTTTTAAGCCATACAAGCTCTTCTTCAACCTGCACACTAGTTTCTCCTTCCCTTTCACCTCATATCCTTGTAGCTGCTGCATATATATCTCTTCCTCCAAATCCCCATGGAGAAAGGCTATCTTTACATCTAACTGCTCAAGATGCAAATCTTCAGTTGCTACAAGACTTAAAATGGTTCTGATTGAAGTCATTTTAACAACAGGAGAAAATATTTCATCAAAATCAATACCTTTCTTCTGTGCAAACCCCTTCACCACAAGTTTAGCTTTATACCTCTGTTTTCCTCCATCTTCTTCCTTCAGCCTGTAAACCCATTTATTCTTCAATGTAGTTTTTCCTACAGGCAACCTGACTAAGTCCCAAGTTTGGTTATGCATTAAGAAGTCCATCTCTTCTTCCATGGCTACCTCCCACTTCTTCCTGCTTTCAATCTGCATTGCTTCTTCATAACATTCGGGTTCACCGGAATCAACCAACAATAAATAATATAATGAAGGAGAGTATCGTTCAGGGGGTATACTTATCCTGGTAGATCTTCTAACACCACTTTCAGGTGTTTGGGGTGCCTGTTGTTGTTGCGGTGGTTGTTGTTGTTGTGGTTGTTGATTATTATTATTTTCAGGCACCTTTCTTTTTTCATTGATTTCATCAAGAACTGCGTATTTCTTGTTTTCCTTTTCCTGTTTCTTTTCCTGCAACTGATTCTTATAAAATACATTTTCATTGAATATTACATCTCTGATCCTAATGATTTTGTGATTTTCGTAATCATATAAGCGATAACCAAAATCATTAACACCATATCCAATAAATGTACATTTCTTTGACTTTGCCTCAAGATTTGTTCTATTTTCTTTATCAATATGGACAAAGGCTTCACAACCAAAAGGCTTTAAAATAGAGTAGTTTACCTTTTTACTTGTCCATGCTTCCTCTCGAACACCACCATCCAAGGAACTTGAAGGCCCTCTGTTTATTAGATAAACAACAGTATCTACAGCATCTGCCCAAAACTGTAAAGGCAATCCTGCATGCAATCTCATGCACCTTGCACGCTCCATGATTGTTCTGTTCATCCTTTCTGACACACCATTTTCTTGTGGTGTTCTTGGAACTGTCTTTTCTCTATGAATTCCATGCTCTGAACAGTACTTATCAAACTCTTTGCTGCAATATTCACCTCCATTGTCTGATCTAAGACACTTCAATTTCTTTCCTGTCTCAATCTCAACCAAAGCTTTCCATTTCTTGAAAGTATCAAATACATCAGATTTATTCTTAATACAATAAATCCAAGTTTTTCTAGTTGCATCATCAATAAAAGTAACATAATAACGAGAGCCGCCAAGAGATGATACCTGAGCAGGTCCCCATACATCTGTATGCACAAGCTCTAATTTTTCATTCTTTTTTTTTTCGCAACTCTGAGAAATCTGACTCTCTTCTGTTTTCCATAAATGCAATTCTCACAGAAGTCCAAATCAACATTCTTCAAACCCGGCAACAAATCCCTTGAGTGAAGAATCTTCATCTCCTTTTCACTCATGTGTCCGAGCCTATGATGCCATAATGTTGCATCTGCTCCTTTGGAAGTTAAAGCATTAACAGAGTTAGAAATACCATTGCATAAATACAATGTACCAACCTTTTCGCCTTTTGCTATTACCAGGGCTCCTTTGGTGACCTTCCAAGCTTTATCTGTGAAAGTTGTCACACAACCTTCAGCGCCTAACTGCCCCGTTGAAATCAGATTTTTCTTTAGATTTGGAACATGACTTACCTCCTTTAATAGCCATTGGTTTCCATTCTGCTGTTTTACAAGAACCTTACCCATTCCAACGATTTTACAGGGTTTATCATCACCCAGACGAACTTGTCCAAAATCTCCTTGAACATAGTGATGAAAGTATTTCTTATCAGGTGTGGCATGGAATGAAGCCCCTGAATCTACCACCCAGGAATCAGTAATATTTTCGAAAGAAAGAATCAAAGCATCTTGTAACACCTCACTTGTCACATTTGCTTCATGATTGTTTTATTTTTGTGCATCTCCTTCTTTTCCCTTCCGAAATCTACAGTCTTTCTTTAGGTGTCCTTTCTTTCCACATTTCCAGCACACTATCCCCGATCTGGACTTGGATCTGCCTTTCCTTGATTTACTGCGATATCCTGAGCTCTTTCCTCATTCCATTTTTCTTCCTCTAGACTCTGCACTCAAAGCATTTCCCGATGTCTCACCAGAGCTTTTCCGTCACATTTCCTCACTAAGGATAGCACCGACAACATCATCAAACTTTAAAGTACTAGATCCAGAAACAGAGTTACTAATGGCCATTACCAAACCATTCCAACTTTCTGGTAATGAGCACAAGAATAACAGAGCTCTAACTTCATCATCAAAATTTACCCCTACAGAACTTAACTGACTTGTAACTGTATTAAAATCATTTAAATGGTTTGCAACAGATCTACCTTCCGACATATTCATATTAAATAACCGTTTCATAAGAAATACCTTGTTTGAGACCGAGGGTTTTTCATATAGTTTCGACAACGTCTGCATCAAACCCTCTGTCATTGTTTTCTTCGAAATGTTGAAGGCGACTGATGCAGCAAGGCACAACCGTATTGTTCCCAGTGCCTTTCTATCGAGAAGGTTCCATTCTTCATCTTTCATACCCATCGGCATCTTTGTTTTTCCACCCAATGGTAGGTATAGATCTTTCTGATACAGATAATCTTCCATCTGCATCTTCCACAACGAGAAGTTTTGGCCGTTAAATTTCTCGACCCTAAACTTACCATCTTCCACCATTGCTCCCACTGAAACCAAGAACCCTTCTTTCCTGCGCGTTTATCGGTCAAATAGACCTTCGACTCTGATACCAGTTGTTAGAAAATTATATATTACGGAGCAATGGAACACATAAAATATTGCAGAAATATAAACACAGAAAATGCACAAAACAAGAGAGACACAGATATACGTGGTTCACCCAGTTTGGGCTACGTCCACCCCGAACAGCCAGTCCTTCCTTTCTATTATCCAGCAAAATGAAAAGACACAACCTACAGCAAATCCGTTGTAATATCCTCTGTTTTCTCTCACAGTCTCACCTCTCTGTTTCTCGCTCACTGAATACACATCTATTTCACAGCCTCAAATACAATACCCTCATACAAAGAGAGGGGTTGCCTTCTAGGGCAAAAAACCTTAAACTAAACATAAGTTCTACCGTCAGATCATCCGCCTAATGAACGGCCCAGATTGACTAGAAATTACTATACTTTTACAAGGCAATTTTACCGCTGTTTTTAGCTTCGGGAGCGCTGCCCCCGAAACCCCCCGCTAGGGGGGGCTCCCAAAGGTCGCAGTCGCCCCCCCTTGGACCCCCCCTACAGCGAATATTTTACGGGCGGCAACGTTTCGAACTGGGGTCCTATGTGGCGATACCTTTGAATATAAAAGATAATCAGGCTCCACATCCAACACAAAGTGTGCAGATTGAAGAAAGCTCTTTATGGGCTGAAGCAAGCACTAAGAGCATGGTACAGTAGGATAGATTCATATCTACTGGAAAAAAAATTTGAAAAATGTTAAGGAGAACCCACCCTCTACATCAAAGAAAATGATGGTAAAATACTAATTGTTGTGTTATATGTTGATGATGTTATTTTCACAGATAATGATGATTATCTTATTAAAAATTTCAAAACAGTCATGAAAGAAGAATTTGAAATGACTGACATGGGTTTGCTAAGATACTTCATAGGAATAGAAGTAGAACAAAATGGAAATGGGATTTTTATCTCACAGGTGAAATATGTTAATGAAGTGTTGGAAAGATTTAATATGCAGGAAAGCACGGCAGCGATCACTCCCACAGTGATGGGATTAAAACTCAGCGAAGAGGACAACAGCAAGGATTTTGATCTTAGTTTGTACAAAAGCACAGTTGGCAGCCTCATGTATTTAACCGCAACTAGGCCGGATATAATGTATGCTGTTAGTTTAATTTCCAGATTCATGGAGAGGCCAAAAGAAGCACATTGGCAGGCAGCAAAAAGGATTATGAGGTATGTTAAAGGTACTAAAAGATTTGACATTTTATATACTGCTTCAGAATGTTCAAATTTAGTTGGATACATTGATAGTGATTGGGCTGGAAGTGTAGATGATCGGAAAAGCACATCCGGTTATGTTTTTCACATGGGTTTAGGAGCCATTTCATGGGCTTCAAAAAAACAACCTATTGTAGCATTGTCTACAGCAGAGGCAGAATATGTGGCAGCTACAATAGTAGCATGTCAAGCAGTTTGGATGAGAAGGATGTTAAGGAGTTTATGCCAAGAGCAAGTAAAAGCAACTGTGATCTTTTGTGGCAATGGCTCAACTATTGCATTATCCAAGAATTATGTGTTTCATAAGACAACAAAACACATTGACACAAAGTTTCATTATATCAGGGAATTGGTAAACAATGGAAAAATCGTTTTAAAACATTGTAGGACTCACGAGCATGGTGCTGATATTCTGACCAAACCATTGGGACAGAAAAGTTTTGAGTTTTTAAGGAAATGTCTGGGTATGATTGATAACCCAGCAGTTGAAATTAAAGGGGAGTGTTGAAATATAATTCCAACTGCAGCATTTGTCGTGCAGCAGAAAAACCGCCAGTCTCCCATCGCATCGCTTTTCACAAGTTGGTGGTATTTTCTCAAACGGCAGCGATAACATCCATCGTTTGATATCTGGTTGGCAGTTTTGCAAAAGTGGTTTTTCATCGGAGCATAAAGTTAGGTATGAAGAGGCCGCGCGATATTGATTGCAGTCGTCCGATTGAAATCAAGGTTGATTTCCGTCGATTGAAACCAAAGTTGCGTACAGGCCTGCACCACATTGCGTGAAGTAAAATGAATTTTGTTTGACCGACAGTTTGCCAATAAAATAGTTAATGAATTTACTATAGTCATAAATTGTAGGTAAAATTTTAATTTTATTGTATTTTTATCATGTACGGGAGTATGGAAAAATTAAAAACGTGTGGTCATGTTTTTTTTATTGTTAAAAAAAAAATATGCTATGTAATATGTATGTAGAAGCGTAAACGAAGTATGTAAGTTTTGTTGTTCGGTGAAAACAATAGGGGAATGCGCAGCAGCGTGTGGGGAATGTTTTTTTTTGGTTGATTCAGTGAAATGAAATGTTTTTACGCACAACAGTGTAGTGAATGTAATTTTTTGTTGAATATGAGATGTAATGGGAAACGCAGCAGTGCGTGAGCATGTAATATTTTTCTTTTACACACAACAGTGTAAAATTTGAATGAAGAGAGAGAGTGATTTTTTTTGTGTGGAACTGAAGTGTTCCTGTTTAATCCCTCTGTTAAGAGGAAGATCCTTTTGTATTAGGCAGTTTTATTAATGAATACAAAGTTTTTATTGTGCATGTCAACTCTGTTATTCAGCAAACAATTTTTGCTTCCCTGTGCTAAGATCCTGTGGTAAAAACAAAGCATCATCCTCTGTTAATCTTTGTTTGGAATCACCAGAAATTCCCAACAAAGAAGGCGACTATGCGGTCCCTCGATCTGAATCTCCCAACAGAAGAAGATGACGAAGACACGCAACTCTCTGTCTCGCTTCCTGCAATGAAAGCATTGCTGCCCCTGGGATTTGGTCTGAATCTCCCTGCGTCTGCAGAAAAATATTATTAATGGTTTTTTTGTATTTTGGATTGGATTTTATAATAGAATATTGGATTTTATAAATCATAGTTTTGTTAGAAATTGTAATTGCTCTATCATGAAGTCATCGTAGAGTCAGTTAACTGAGTCAACTCAAGTGATTTTGAAAGTTATAGTTTGAGAAAAGTCAAATTTACAGTGTGTAAAGTTATTTTTGGCGAGTGGTTAGTCCAAAAAGTTTAAATACCTTTTACCCTGTTCATTGTAAAACCGTAGTTTAACCAGCCGGAGAAGTTGCCCCGAAAGTTATGGAAATTTCGGTCATATTTAGAGAAAATCTGCCAAGGAATTTTGTAAATCCAAGTTATAGTTGTTAAACTGCAAAATCTAAACGTTATTGATGGTGTTGAATCCATTTCCATCATCAAAAACATGATTCAAACACTGCCTCTATAAGATTTTTGAAATTTTTTCCCAACCACTTTTAACTTTCCTCGTAATTCTTCCGCCTCGATATATGACTCCCATTTTTTTGTGATAAATAGAAAAGCCACTGCTAATATGTTTTTATGTGGAATTTGTATTTTATCTACTCTATTTTTCCAACAAAATAGTATTTACAAATTTTTATTTTTATTTTTTTTTTTTTTGCATATTTTTGCTTATTTGGGCTATAACACACCTTACGGTTGTTCTCACGACGTTATAACGCTGGTCGGCTTACCAAAAAGCCGTGTTACAGGTCGTAACCTCACCCTGTTTTGGAAGCACGTGGATTCCTTTGGCATTTGTAGGGTTAAAGGACTAACACAGCTGATCATTGCCGTGAAAGGCGTTACAGGGAACCGTATGAAAGGATACAACGTGTGTGTTAAAAGTCAACAAAAAGTCTTGAAAAATATGTTAATCTTTCGAAATGAGTCGTGTGGGTTTTTTATCAGAAAGTTTTTTAATTAAAAGTTTTTTTTATTGCAAGGAGCCATAAACGATTTAGTAAAAGGCCTGGTGAAAAGAAGGTGCTTTAAAGGTTAAAGTTTGTAAAAAGGCTTTTTAAAAATAAAAGGGCTTGTGAAAAGAGAGTGTTTTAATGGTAGAGTGGTTTTAAATATATTTTCGAGATTTTTAAGAAGTTGGGTTTTCCATAAAAGTAAAAAAGGGGTTTTTTAATTGGAAGTATGTTTAAGGCTTTGCAAAGTCTGTCTATAAAAATATTTTGTTTGTTTTGTTAAGCATGATTGTTTTTTTTTGGTGAAGATTGTGCTTTATGGGGACGCATATTGAAAATTATATTTTCTTTTAGCGGTGATATGTAAGATAGTCTTATGCAATCAAGAAAGAAACTATAAGACAAAGGAAAGACCATAGTCATGGGTCGCAAAGGCCACTGAAGCATATAAATAAAATAAATCGAAATGAAGAGGCAAAGATCATTGCCATGGTTAGAGAGGTTCAGGCTGCCGCCGAGGAAGTGAGATGTCTAGCAAAAGACAAAGAAGAAATCAACGGTGTTTGGTGTAGCTTTGTTCTACTACCACCTTCTATGTTTAGAGGTGAATATCTTGATCATTGGGTTATCAAGATGCTAACTTTTCTTAGAGCTAAAGAGTTAATTCAATACGAATCTAATAACCCATATGATGCACTAATTGGATGAGATTTTTTTGTACAAAATAGCAAAATATTCTACTTCCAAGAAAGCGTGGAAAATCTTGGGGGAAGAATTTGGCACAACGAAGATTGAGATGCAACATCAGGTTATGTCACAAGCAAAGAAGTCAATTGCAAATTGAGAGTAGATGAACAAGATTCTAAGAGGAAAACAGAGCTTGGAGAATCTCACTCAAAAGTGGATGATGGTTGTCAAGGCCATAATATTTAAACCCATTATGCAAGCATGCATATGGATGAAGAAGATGTAGCAAATATTGTAGATAGAAAAGTAGGAGCCTCTGCATGTGAAGTGGAGCAAGAGCATATAAATGTTCAAGAACTCCACTATAACATGGATGAAGCAGATGATGGTGAATCCCACTGTGATAAGACACCCGTGGATGATGATTGCAAAGCGAGATGTGAATTGGTGAATCCGGCTGCGACTGATGGATTTGGTGATGTTGAAATTATCATTGAAATTGACAATGAGCACATGCATGCTCAGATATCTCACCATAGTGTGGATGAAAATTATGTTGATGTTATGTTTGGTTTATTTTTTGAAACAAAGATTGATTGTGGTAATATGGTAAGTGAAATGTTTAATGAAGAATTGAAAGTTGAAGATGCCACTGTAGCAGTAAGATATGAAGCAGCTGGAACTTCTCTTGAAGAAGTATGTCATCTAGCCCACATAATAGTCGAAGATAGTTTTAGTGAAGTTGAAAAGAAGAAGAGAATAAAGGTGTAGAGAAAAAAGTTGTCACTGAAGAGCATAATAAAGATGTTTTTAACATTGTTTTTGAATATGTGTTCAGAATAGCATGGGTGAAAAAGTTGAAAACAAGGTTGTTAATAAATTTGATGCAGATTTGAAGCTCATTGAAGAATAGATTCATAAACCAATAGAACAAATTGATCCAAGTCTTAAAGGAACATCTGGAATAAAAGAATTGAATGAAATGGTGAATAATGATCTTGAGTGTGCAAATTAGAGGGAAAAAGAGATAAAATTCTACTATTAAGAAATATGGCAGAAAGAAAGTCAGGAATATGAAGTGCAAGAAGCAAAGCAAAGAAGACATTTTCAAGATGCAATGTTCTGGCATTAGTCCATGGCTGAACAAAAATTTGAAGAGGAAGGTGTAGTATACAAGATCAGATTGTGTTTCAGCACAAATTCAAGAAAAGTAAAAGTAAAATTGTAGCAAGTAAAGAAATATGGAGTCTACAGCAAAAAAGTGTAAAAAAGAATGAAGCGATTTCAAGGATTTAAAATTTAGAAGAAGAAAAAAAGAAAATGCAAAATTGTGAAATTCTTAAGTCATTGTAATCCTAGCTAAGACATAGACTAGTAGGCACATTTGAGTGATAATTCAGTCAATTTATATTGTAAGCCTAGCAGACATAGTTGAGTCATGTTGAGTCATACGATCGTAATTAAGGGGGTGTTCGAAATTGTAATTACTCCCTAATGAATAGTTGGCTAAATTTAGAAAGTGAGTAAACTGAGTCAAGTCTAGTGAGTTCGAGTTAAGTTATAGTTTGAGAAAATTTAAATTTAGAGTGTGTGTGCATGTGGAGCTATTTTGGGCTAGTAGTTAGTCCAACAATCTTAAATACCCTTGACCAGGTTCAATGTAAGAATCAAGTTTTTGTGTGATCAATAAAAGATCCTCAACTCATGTGTTTTGTGTGAAATTTGTGTTTTGTCTCATCTGTGTTTCCAACCGAATTTAGTAAATGGCAAATATTAAGCATGCAATAAGTCAATATGATTGTCTTATTATCTTTTCATTTTATCTATTGAATATCACTTTATTCACAGACAAGATGATTAGCTTGCATTAATTCTTATGATTTTTATGTATATAGTACTGAGATTCAAGGCATTGAGTGTATTGAAATTTGGCAGTGATATGGAATTCATCATATTCTCTACATAGTACTGCTACGTTTTTGTTAATCTACTTTGTATTTCTTATTTGTTAGTGTGAATTCCTGGTCTGTGCTTTTGGGTTACATTTCACTGTTCAAATCTGAAATTGAAGCATCACCACTGGGCTCGGAGTAATACTTAGGTTTAGAGTCTATCTTTATAACTTTATATGCACATTAATGAAATAGTTGGCAACTCTCTGTGTTTCAAATATGTTTGGGTCATAACTTTCAAAAGAATAAGAGGGCTCCAAGGCTATCCACAATTATGTTCATGCAAAACAAATCTTTGGCAATCAGTGCTTCAGAACATTCGTTGTGCAAATAATGCACTATTGTAGAAGGGTGATCTCTGCATATTCACTATTTTGTTCAGCAATTACATCTAATTGCATTTATATTCACTTAGTACAGTAGTTGCTACCGAAATACTAAGATGTTCATGAAATTGTCCGAGAGCACATATTTTTTTCATGAAGGCATGAAAATTGTAGAACATCAAATTCAATTGCGAAAAATTTAATGCCACGTGTCATATTACATTACATGTTCAAGAACCAACAGGTCTACATATACATAAGGGTACTAGTTTGGAAGTCTCATTGCTCTTCGAACTGAAATAGGAAACACAATCTCGTTTTCACTTTAGTTTATGCATTAGGTTTCGTCTTCGTCAATACGAGGAATGATTTTTTATTTTTAAATAGTGGGTAAAGATTTAAATAATTTGGAAAAAAGAACCTATTAGTATTTTAAAAAGAAATAAGAAAATTTTAATAAATGTATAATATAAAATAAAATTTGTTTTATATTAGTTTGGATAAATTTTCAATTTCACTATTTAAAAAGTGAATTCGAAATTCTAAATAAATAAATTTATTGTTTATCATAATATTAGTTTTTTCTTAAAGTTTTATTTTCAGAAAAGCCAATTATTGTAACTTGTAAGCTCACTCATGTGGAAAAAAATTGAACCGTGTTTTTGTTATGGGCTATTCAATGGATCCGTGTGAGATCTACAATTTAACCAAATTTATTGTTTATCATAGTGGTGCTTTTTTTGAAAGTTTTGTTTTCCAGTAAGTTGTAAGCTTATTTATCTGTAATAAATTTGAAAGTGGTTTTTGTTATTTATCATTTAATTTATCCTTGTGAGATCTTCGCTTTAAGTGTTTATCTGAATGTTGTTATCGTTCTCTTCATCGTTTTCTTAAACTATCTGTTTATGTATATTTGTAACATGACTTGTTTATGTGAATATTTGTAACATGAGGGTAAATTCTGGACTATGCCGAAGTATAGTAAAGAAACTTTGGTTGATAAAGTTTATTTTATTTTATTTCTTTAAAAAAAATAATATGTATTATGACAAGTCACAGCATTACAGGAAAAAGACCCTAAAATAAAATCATTAATTCCCAAGTAGTTGAGACATCTACTTCCTAAAACATCTCAGTTTGGGAAAAGAAGCCAATGAAGGCGAGAGGAGGAAAGAGAGGCCCGAGGCATCCGGAAGGAGAGAAGAACCTTGAGAAGGATGCTCCCAAGGTGAATCAGGGACCTTGAGAAGGATG
Organism: Pinus tabuliformis; assembly: GCA_031772625.1. Taxonomy (NCBI): domain Eukaryota; kingdom Viridiplantae; phylum Streptophyta; class Pinopsida; order Pinales; family Pinaceae; genus Pinus; species Pinus tabuliformis. The sequence continues at coordinate 65,210,198 of CM062805.1, read as the reverse complement.
CTCCCAAGGTGAATCAGGGGCACTGTTGTAGGGTATTATTTATTTGGATAGTGGAAACGTTATAAGGGCTGACTACTTTTTGTGAGCTACTTTGGAGGTTTAAGAGGCTCGGGGGTAGATTTGGACATAATTTCCAATTTCACTGGTTGGGAGGAGGAGTCTTATTTATTTGGATAGTGGAAACCTTATAAGGGCTGACTACTTTTTGTGAGCTACTTTGGAGGTTTAAGAGGCTCGGGGGTAGATTTGGACATAATTTCCAATTTCACTGGTTGGGAGGAGGAGTCTTCTTCCTGGAATAATTCCTTAGTTGGCTAAATTCATCCAGATCAGTACACTTAAACCTCAATTTAATAGTAGTTTCTTTATGCTAGCAAAGTAGGATCATTAATGAAAGAACCGTGGAAGCAGTGGAACTTTGAAACGATGTGGGATTGAGCCTTCTTTTATTTTCTTCTGGTATTGATAATATATAGTGCAAATAAAATAAGCAATCGTATAAAGGGAAAACTAAAAAACGGGGTTCTTTTATTGAAAGGTTGGAATTCGTTTCGGTCTGAACAATTATTTGCACATAGTAATGTTGAGCAAGCTTTTCTTTTAAGGGATAGTATGAGGGTGTAAAAGAGTAACTAATTGAATCCTCTTGTAAAGTGGAATAAGTACAAGCTAGGCTCCATAAGAACCTGAAATGGTTCGGAAAATGTATAAACCGTGGTAAGGAACCATCTACACATGCAATTTACAGATGTTGTAAAACAAAAAGGAAATTGTCCTCACACAGGTGCAAGTGTTTGTAATAAACTACGCCTAGTAATGGCAATGAACACTTATAATTAATACTTATAGGGGTTGAATATATAAATAGGTGTGTTTTGTAGGTAAGGTAAGAATTATTGAATGAAGTGTGCAAATATATAAGACTTCTCAGGTAAGAAATAGAATAGGAACCGAGTTCGACAGAGGGCCCAACCAGACATCCAACAACCATATGTGTTGAAAATATAGGGAAAATAAGTGTAGTGTGATTCTTCGTTACTTGATAACATTTTTTGGAGTCTTTTTACTTTTTCTTGTTAGCTCAATCTTCTTCTTATTATTATTAATGCATGTGTGTGTACTTCATCAAACTGCTACCAAAACATATGGACAAGAACACAAGATGTTGGCTCTCTGCGAGGGCCAAAACCTCTCTTCTCTTGAGAGGAAAACCCTTTCATGAATTTCTCTTATTGGAGCTTCTATTAATAAAAGCCAAACCCTAGACCCTTGATATGAATATCATCCAAGCACAAGTCAAGTCCTTTCCAGATTACTTTCTCTTGCAACACTTTGTCCTTCCAACACTTCGTCTTCCTGCCTTCGACACTTCTTCCGGCAAGTGTAGAGACATTCGATTGTATGCTCTAGGATGAACCTTGACCTTTTCTTTCTTCACTTGAGATGGAGCCTTCCTAGCTTGAGAAGATGACCTTTTTTCCTCCCAAATGAGCCTTCTTCTCTTTCACAAAGATTTCAGACTTAATATGATTGTCCTGCAGCCCTAGATTTCCACACGTGGTGACTTCCTTTATATAGTAAGCTCTTTTCTTCCTTCACTTGAGTGTCCTTCTCCTTCGCTTGATTGGGAGACCTTATAGGTCTAGTTTCCTAGTCCAATTAGATAGATATGCCAACAATGATTTTTTGTTGCTATGGCCATAGGTAGACCCATCCCCTTTCACACATGTGGTTGTGTGTTCACCCTAGAGACAGTCCTTAATCTTGAACTTCTTTATCTCTTCTTTCGATGCCCTAGAAGACCTCCTTTTCATCATTTTTCTTAGCCTCTTCTTCCCTTGGATTTCAGAGCTCTTAATTTCATTGTAATTGAGTGGACAACCTCTATTTATAGAGGATTGTCCCTCCTTTTATGCTGACTAAAATGCCGACATGTTAACTGTTTGTAGGCTGACTTGATGAGTAGACTTTGGATGGTTTCTCTAGTGGTGTAACATGCTTGAAGGAGCTTATTTGATGGTGCCTTTGCATAGGAGGGGACTAGAATTTTTTTGGAGGTATTCTCTTAACTTTAATACATAATCCTACATGGTGTAACATGCCCTTAAGGCCTTCATAATTTCCTTTTGACTATTTGACACACCTTTAGCACTTAACATGTGCTAGACCTATTTCAATGAGCAAGAAACTCATTGTCATATATTATAAAAATAATATTACTTTTCTTGAATAAGTACAAATATTGAAAGTACATTTATGAAGACCAAACCTAGTTACATTTCCTTCAACACTCCCTCTTAACTAGGGAGGTATTCATACAATATTATAAGGTGTTTGGCTATTATCAATTAAGAGAAACTCAATTTGCAATCCATCTATAATAGCATCATATCAATAACCATTGTCATAGTACAAGGCCTTGACTAACAACTCCATCTCTTCATGAGATCATGAGCTATAATGCTGAAGAGACCAATGATTTATAGACGCCTTCATAATTGTCTCTCAAGGTACATACCCACCCCGGTGTTTTCTGAGTATGAACTTCTAGGACTATTCTTATATTGGGTTCCCAACCCTCAAAGAATATTGATCCTCTTGCCTACTCTTGTCTTGGATTCCCTACACATCCTCAAAGAGTATCAGATGCCAGATGATTACCTAATCCTCCCATTCTTTCTTCCCAAGTGAAGAAAATAATGTTGTGTCTATATTGTGTCTACATTTCCATTCATGGCTTTCATCTAGACTTACGACTGTTAGTCCTAGTCTAGTGCATGATCGATGAGATGGAGAAAGACAAATGTCAGTCCTTTGTAATCAGGGGTGATCCAAAACTTCCTCTTGATCAGGGCCTTGTCAGGGCTCCCTCTTAATTAGGGACTCTTTCATTCATCATCAAATTATTCTTTGTGGGTCCTTTAGCCTCTTGTTCTCCCTTCTTGGTTGATTTCATGAAGTCTTTGTTCAAAATTCTTCTAGGGAGGGCACCATCCATTGATCACTTTCATTCTTGGTTTGTCATGTCATTGCTTCCTTTGTGGAAAGTGTCTTTCTTGCCACACATTAGGTTTTCTTGTCATCTGGCTACTCCTTTTTCATCTGTTAATTATTTAGAATATTCTTCTCATAGATGCTTCATTGTACTTGCTTGTTTACATGCTTCGACCTAGTATCCCATCATGACTTCATCTTGATATTGCTTTCAACATTGATATTTTTTCTTTTGTTGGATGGCTTCTTCATCATGACATCTTTGTAGAGCAGGATTAGTTATCTGCATATTTCATATCTCTAAGGCCTTCATAGGCATCAAGGATCCTTCCTTCCTTTATTAGATTTGTCTTTCCTTCTTTCGGGAGATATCTTCAGAGTATCTTGTTAGATAGTGATTCTTGGTGATCATGTTGTTCTTCACATGCTTGATCTCTTTCTTCATTTGCTTCTTATTAGATAGATAAGTCAACCATATTATGCTTCTTGTGAGAGCATTTCTTCATATCTTGCTTCATGGACTAGTGAGCATTTCTTCTTTCTTTGTAGTAAGAAATCTTATACTCCTTATGTGAGGATATTCTTTTGTTGACCTTCATTGCATTGTAGTACATGCCTTCGAGCATGTTCTTGGTGAAATATATTCTTTCATACTTGATCATGTTATAGAACTATTCCCATGACACAATAATATACAAATGATAACATGACTAAGCTTTAATTCATACATACCTCATCTTGATTCTCCTTCAATCATCTTAGCTTCTTGGTGTGGCCCTTCTTGCTTCATCTTAGCTTGCCTGCATATGATCCTTTTCTTGAATCCAATGAATGGGATTCCCAATGAGACAACTGCTTTGGTTTATGAACCTTCTTTTGAAGATTTCATCATTAAATACCCTTGCCTTGCAAATGTTCCTTTTTCTTTTGATTATGGAGTTCTTCTAAGATTCTTGATCATGACCAACTTTTATTTCATCATGGATGAGGTCCTATACTAGGTATGCTCCCTCTATATGAATATCTTGAGATATATCTACCATGCTCCTAGATTCTATAAGATATTTGTACCCATGCATTTTTATTGTCATTATAAATGTTACATCTTCATGAGTATCTAGAACTCTATGTACTTCATGCTTCTAGATTCTAGAAGATGTTTCTAGCTATGCAATTTTATTTTATTCCTACGTGCTCCTATCCTACTCAAAACCTTGAAAGAAGACTTGAAGTAAACAATTTGACCTAGTCATAGTAGAGATGTGTTGCTTCTTTTCTTCTTCTTTCACCTCTTGATTCATGTGAGCTTCTTCCCTCTTTCTTTTTTTGTTGTTGTCCTTCTTAAGATTTGGAAAATACCTTTTGTAGTGTCTATGATATTGGCATCCAAAACATTGGATTTTGGACATGTCTTTGTTGTTTGTTCTTCGTGGAACAAATTTTCCAAATTTCCTCTTTCTCTTGGCAATGGTAGCAAATGCTTGCTACTTCAATCCCATATCTTCTTTTGCTTTAAATCTGGTTTCCTCTATCCTGCATAGAGACCACATTTCACTGAGTGTGTGATCTGATAATGAGATCTTAGACAATTATTAAGGTATTACAGACTCATGTGCATGAGTTTGTCTATGCTACTTTGTGCAATGGATCGATAAGCTTACGAAATACATAGACAATGAAGTAGATAAAGAACATAATAGACAAACACACATAAACAAAACAAATTTAATAAGAAGTTCACCCAACACTCCTCGGCCACGTCTCCTGGTACAACCTTCAGTGGTGACGTCTCTATTATGTCTTCAGAAGAAGAGTTTTTACAAAAGTGAGCTCCATTTGAGTCTCACACAACATATACAAAACAACAAGGCTTCAATTGGATCCCCCAAGTCTTTCTCAGTACATAGACTCTCCTCACTGACTCTCTACCTCTGTTTGCTCTCTGTTTCAACATTGCTTGTCTCTATTTCTGGAAGCCTGTGGCTTTAAAGCCAATCAGTGTTGTCTGTTCGTTTCTCCTTCTCGACTCTCTGGCTTCCCCGCCTCTATCCGCTTAGATCCCATTCTGAGTGTTATAAATCATTGCTAAACACCTTCAGGGATGGTGGCCACCTGTTCTGTAATGGAATGGGTCATCGGGCCTTTGAAATTCCCAGAAACAACATTCTCTGTTTACATAGAGAAACACACTAAAAACTGTGAAAATGCACCAAATTTCCGCTTATCGAATTTGAATTATTATAGATTCTTCCTTATAACTCCTATCATGTCCACCTTTATATCGCTTATCACATCTCCACCGTTGATCTGAGAGATATTGATCCAACGACTGAGGTTCATTTCGGGGGACTCATTCGTATGAGGGTTAATTGCCCGAAAAGGGTGGTTTTCTCTCTCCAAGGCCTGGACACATGGTAGCTAGTTTATGGGCTCGAGCGAACCCTGGCCGAAACCACTTACCGCTTACGGCCCGCCCGAAATCCCGCTTGTTTCGTGACTTCCCTTTGTATTTTAAAAATACATGAAAACATTGAAAAACCCTGTAAAATGGCTTTAGACAGACTTGAAATATTATATATTTGCATTCGTAAACCCTTTTGGGTTCGGTTTCATCGCATCGACACATTTCCTTCGTATTTTGTTTATTTAACGAAAAATGCAAATACAAAGGAAAATGTCGTTTTCCGGATCTCAAAATATATGAAATGTCACCTATTTCTCCATCGGGTCTGGCTATCGTGAGTTAGGTCTATATCGGCCCCACTCCATTGTAATTCTCTGATGCAATGTTGCGATGCGATTGATCGCAATTGCATATCGCACATACCCCCGGGCCATTTGTAAGCGCTCCTCTGTGGTTTTCCAACGCGATATTGTGATTCAACTTAGGTCGTCGATCTGCGCGCTTGATTGATGGTCAGCATTGACCTTGCTAATCGTTGTTGCATATTCCATGTGGTCGCCACTGATAGCCTCCACTTGGCACCATCAATTGCGATTTGGTGATCAGATCTGGACCGTTGATCAGCCAGATCCGACGACTCCTGTGCATTGCTCCTTTGACCTCCGATAGGCTTCATTTCATTGTTTTCTTTATGTTTTTACCTCCTGATAGTGTTATCTAACTTTTCTAAAAGTTCTTCTCATGTGATAGTTTTGATCTTTAGAATACTGAGAGGGTTTTCTAGGATCCATTTGGATCACGCCTTCCCACTGAAAAAGCTTTTGGACCTCTAAAATTTGGTTTTTAAGCATCAATCAAGTGAGGATACAGCTTCCTCACTTGTCCAATCTCTATCCATCTTTCACTTCTTGGTTTTGAACCTTTGAGTTTGATTCTGAGGTACTCAACATCCCCTCTACGTGTAGTTCTCACCTTCCTGTCTAGAACTGTATCTTCCTGCAACTCATTGAGATATTCAAGTAACAGATCATCAATAGAAGGCAAAAGACTTTTCTCTTCGGGATTTTCAATCAATGAAGGTTCATATAGTCTCAAGTTCTTTCCATTAATCACTGAATAAATATGCATATAAGTTGGCAAATCAAGGCGAAAAGCGTTCTCACCAATTTTCTCAAGTATCTTGAAAGGCCCATACCTTATTGGCTTCAGTGTCTTACCTTCACCTTGCATTTTGTCTTTGTTGATGTACAGCCAGACTTGATCACCAACTTGGAAGCTATGCTCAATTCGATGCTTATCATGCCTTGCCTTGTACTTGGCCTGGCTTCTTTCCAGCTGTTCCTACACTGCCTGGTGAATTTCTTGGATCTGTTCAATGAATTTGGTTGCTTTTTCCACATCACTGTGTCCATAAACTACTATGTCTTTACTAAAGACAAAATCTAAGGGAGACCTTGGTATAAAACCAAAACAAGTCTCAAAAGGAGACTTGATGCATGGGTTCCCCAACATATAACCATACTTAGCAAAATGATGCCAATATTACCCAACATATACCCACAGTATGCATCAATATGCATAAACGCAACTGTCCCAGGCAATTGAATCACAAAGGAGTCAAAAATTCATATTTATATATGGTTAAGGCCCTTCACCACCAGTTCCTTTGTATCAGAACACAATCACCCCGCTTGAATCACCTATTGGGACTTTTAAATAGGCCTCAAGCCTTTGTTTAAGACATCGTTAAAGTCTTTCTTCCTTATCCTTCTATATGGAATTAACAACCCTTCGGAACCTTTACATCATTGTTTATATATGTTTTAACGTATAAAACCTTCTATCGGCGTTCTTCCACTTTATAAACCATTACAAAGGATTTAACTTCAAATATACCTTCCTCCGCTTATCGTACATCCTTGTCACGGTTTCCCAGGTTAAACCTCATTGCAATCGGCATTCGCTTCTTTCCCTGAACATACATATATGCCTTCCACTTTCCGATATGTAATTTCCCTTCAAAACCTGGAAAATACACTATCGCGCTTAATTCTTCACTATCTTGTTTATAAAGGAAAACACCAACGAACATATATATCGGACCTCAACATTTATACACCCGCTTTTATAAATGCAGTCGGGTCTGTTTCTTATCGCTTCCCCACAACTTTGTTCCAACGCTGACTTCCTATTGCTGACACCTCCGATCACCAATAATCCCAAACGTTGAACGTCGATATATTTCTATCGGCGAAGTCACAACTCCGTTAACACAGATGCTTACCATTGCACCTCTGACTTCCAATTGCGATTTAAATCGTGACCGTTGATCTGGTCATGATCCAACGGTCCACGCTTAATCGTTGCTCGTCTTTCGCAAATCTCCAAGGCTCGTTCCAATCAGTTTAAAAGGGTCTTCGCCGATGCGACATGATCTAGACCGTTGATCTTAAGAGACCTAATGGTACCTGTGCCTCACTCCTCGTTCCTCCATTCTTCCTTTTTCTTAGAAATTACGCTAAGTATTTAGTGTTATCTCTGTGACCTTGGTTTCTTTAAAGAGTTCTGGACCCTGGCTATTCTATTATGTGCTATCTATTCTGAGCTTAACCTTGTACTCTCCTTTGATCTATGTTTTTGCAGAGCTTTAATGGATTCAATGATCCATCGTGATCCTCTGTATCATTTCCTCCCTCTGCATGTTCTGCAGAACTCTGCCTGTAACCCCCTATCATAGAGCCTACGAATTCACATACAAATCAATACATAAAACATGCATTCTAACTCAGAAATGAGTTGTTTATATTATAAAATAAAAACAATGATTACAGAACGAGATCTTCTGTATCTTGCACAAGCATGGTCTTCAATTATCAGTGGCCTCTTCCTTCTGCCCGTAGGCTTACATATATTTATATGGAAACTTTGGATTAGATTACTATGAAGGACTTGATCCCATCCTTTCTTTGAATCACTCAACTAAAGCCGTAAATCTCACTATAGGATACATATGTGGTAGATAAGGTCTTCTAGAGACTTATCACCTGCATCAATTAAGCTCTGTTTATAATAGAATTATCCCCTTTTTTGCTCAATGGTCCATGTATATTCTCCATTTAATGCCTAAAAAATCTCTCTCGCTCTTAGAATCATGCAACTGTCTAAGAGTTGTGATTGACTTTGGACTCCTATCATTTCTTCACCACTCATGTTCTCATTTATTTGTTTTGAGAGCATTTACATATTCTCCCATTATCTAATTAAATCACTTAAAAGCCTAAATATTACATTGACTTGAGACTTAGGAAAATAATTTCCCTAAAACACATGACCCCTTATGTCTACTAATTAAAATGATTTTTTCTTGGGTTGAATGCTCTTGCATTAGACTCCCAAAGTAGAAAATTTTCATGATCTCTTGATCATGTGTCTTTTGATCTTGGTCTTCTTGGATCCCACACTTTGTTTTGTAACCATCCACATGCTTTGTTCCCTTGTTGCTGCTGCACTTCTGCTGTCTTCTGGTTCATTCTTATTTCTTTTCTTTTCTTCTCAATCAACTTCATATTCTGATTGATCACTCATTCTATCAACAGCTCCCTCCACCTGAGCTGCTTTATCATCATCTGCCATAACTCTTCAATCTCTATGTCCAGCACATCTTTGGACTGGTACATATCTTTATTTTCTCTGATCTTCAAATTATTGTTGCTTTCCTCTATCTTTTGCACCTTTATGTTCTTCTTCAAATCTTTTTCATCATTTGAAACATAACCTGCATTCACAAACCAATTGTTAAAGTATAAAACATGTGGCCTTGGTGCCCCTTCTTTCTTTGGCAAAATTTCAGCTTGTTGCTCTATTTCCTCCTGCTCTGTCAGCACATCAGTATGCTGATTCGAATTCTCAGCAGAATTCGTGATATTGTCAGTTAGTCTCTCTTCCACACCATCTGTTCTAATGGTGTCTTCGTGTTTGGGTTCACAATAGTGAACTTCTCCTCTCTTAAACTGTTGTTGGTTATCTTCACTTTGAAATTGTTTGATTCCTACTGCCTCCCTTTAATCCTTACCCTCTTGTTCTTTAAGAACCTCCATACCATCTTCAAACAATCTCTGCTCAATCTCTTTGATCACATAATCATACTCATTCATGTTGTTTATTGAACCTCAAACAAATTATTACACCTTCCTGTCTCCATAGCTACTTGAGACACATCTCCATCTTCAAAAATGGTAACTGCAGCTTCTGTTCTACCATCAGGTTCTCTCATCAGTTTCTCCAGCAGTTTAATCCCTTCTTCACACTTAGCAAGCATTTCATCACAATGCTCTCTTCTTCCAACTTCATCCTTCACATGTCGTGTTACAATGTTAAAACACTGTCTTCCTCTGACCCTTGTAATATCATGGTCTTTCTGCTACAACCAATCACTAATTCCCTCATTCAAGAGGTCTTCTCCATCATACTTTGTTCTCTTAGAGTACTCCTCATTTTCTAATACACATTCTTTCTCATTTTCCTCTTCAGAGTATGCATCTTCTGCAAGATACTCCTCCATACTTTTGACATCTTCAAAAGATTGTCCATCCTCTGTAAAACACTCCTTTTTTAGTGTTCTTTCTCCCTTTGCTAAGTCTTTTGCATAGAATTCTTCCTTCTTAACACCTTTCAGTAGATGTCCTTCTTTTTCCTTGACTGGTTCAACAACTTCCATGGTTATTTCCATTGTGCCTATCATCATGGTGATTTGATGATCTTTTACTATGTTTTCAACTAACATAGTTTCTTCTTCTTCAGTACATTTTTCCTTGCTATCCCTCTGTAACTCTTCTCCAAGAGCTATCCTTGTCTCACCATCTTCATTAACACTCTCTTGAATTTTCTTTTCATCAATAACATTAATCAAACTTATTTGATTACCTTTCTGAGACAATATTTCTTCATTTCTCATCAGAATAAGGTTCTGATTCCTTTGTATGTAGTCAAATTTCTCCTCTTTTGAGAAGTTTTCTTTGTCGCCTTTTGCTTCTAGATCTTCATCACCTTTGAAGATATCTTCAAAAGGCTGCCTTTCTCTTGCAATATCTGCCATCATACAAAAACTATCAGTTTTAAAAATATAAGACCCTATGGTCTCACTTGATGGTTCAACCATCATATCTTCTTGTTGTTCCAAGTTCTTCATATGACTCAGAAATTCTTTGATGGTCTCCTCTTCAATCTCTTCAAGCCCTTTACTTGGTTGCTTGACATCTTGCTCCAGCTGTATATGAGATCTATCTATCTCATCTTCTTCTAGAACAAAATTTAGATTATGTTTATCTTCTTCCTCCTTTATGAAAATATCAACGAATTGTCCTTTACATGTTTCACCTGCAAACATACAGAATTTGTCAGATTTGAATTCATCAGACCTTTTGGTCTCACTTGAATTTCTAGTCTTCAAGTCTTCATATTCAGTTTCTCCCAAAATTTATCCTTGTTCTGGTTCACAAATGTGCTCTTCCATTTTCATTTCCAGCTCAGCTTCCTTGAGTTTTTCCATCAGCCACTTCACTTGCTTTTGCTATAGCCTTCTCTGCATCTCATGCCATTCCACTGGCTTCTTTCTCAAGACCCAACCTAGTTTCTGGCTTTCCTCAAGCATTCTCCTTAATGCATTGAGTTGTTCTTTTAACTCTGCAACTTCCTGGTTAATTTCTTCTTGACTCATTTTCTTGCCATTTGCCTTGGCATCCTTCTCATATCTTCTACTGTGGCTTCTCTTTGAACCTCTGCTATGACTATCAATAGTAATCTTCTTCTCCTCTTTCTTCATGAGCTTATCACTTATCTGCAACAAGCCTCTGCTACAACTAGTCCTTCTAGCTACAATATTACCTCACTAAGCTCTCCTCACTCAGTCTTTTGGTAAGCATAGGTCCTTTGTATGGAACCTCTTCTTGAGAAACACCTTTGCTCCTTCTAGGCTTCTACAATCTCTCACTTCGTCTTGAGAACACTTCAGTTGTCCTCTCTATCCAATCTCTTGTTGGATTCTTCAGGTTCACTGCCACTTCTTCTTCAGAGTATTCTCATTACTCTGCCTTCAAGAACTCATATGTTCTTCTCACAGCTTCTCTTACTATCACCTGTGCATTAATATATAAAAACACACATTCTTAATTGGAAACAGAGCATATTACCTCACCTTCAAGATCTCAACATGATCTTGTTTCATCCATTCTCCTACACTTTGAATGGATTGTCCTCTGTTTGTCCTTCAAGTCCTCTTTCCTTCAGAACTTGCATTAAGCAATCTCGCTTTTTCTTTCCTTTAAGGAATCCTTTGTTCCTGCCTACTCCAAGCCTCTACTGGAATTTCTACAATCTCTCACTGTAGTCTTTATCATTCAGCACATTACCTTCTCCTGTGTGCAAACTCCCTTCCGCTAAAATCTTTTCCCACTCTAATTTCAATTCTGCTTTGATTATAGATCTGCTCTGATTACAAACTTCTACTCGGATACCACTAATGATGCATGTGTTCCGCAACATATAACCATACTTAGCAAAATGATTCTAGGGTTACCCAACATATACCCACAGTATGCATCAATATGCGTAAACACAACTATCCCAGGCAATTGACTCACAAAGGAGTCAAAACTTCATATCTATATATGGTTAAGGCCCTTCACCACCAGTTCCTTTGTATCAAAACACAATCACCCCGCCTGAATCACCTATTGGGAATTTTAAACAGGCCTCAAGCCTTTGTTTAAGACTTCGTTAAAGTCTTTCTTCCTTATCCTTCTATCGGGAATTAACAACCCTTCGGAACCTTTACATCATTGTTTATATATGTTTTGATTTATAAAACCTTCTATCGATATTCTTCCACTTTATAAACCATTAAAAAGGATTTAACTTCAAATATACCTTCCTCTACTTACCATACATCCTTGTCAAGGTTTCCGAGGTTAAACCTCATCGCGATCGGCATTTGCTTCTTTCCTTGGACATACATATATGCCTTCCACTTTCCGATATGTGATTTTCCTTCAAAACCTGGAAAATACACTATCGCGCTTAATTCTTCACTATCCTGTTTATAAAGGAAAACACCGACGAACATATATATCGGACCTCAACATTTATATACCCACTTTTATAAACGCAGTCGGGTCCATTTCTTAATGCTTCCCCGCAACATTGGTCCGACACCGACTTCCTATTGCCGACACCTCCATTCGCCAATAATCCCAAACACTGAACGTCGATATATTGCTATCAGCGAAGTCGCAACTGCATTAACACAACTGCTTACCATTGCACCTCCGACTTCCAATTGAGATTTAAATCGTGACCGTTGATCTGGCCTCGATCCAACAGTCCACGATTAATCACTGCTCGTCCTTCACAAATCTCCAAGGTTTGTTCCAGTCACTTTAAAAGGGTCTTCGCCGATGTGACATGATCTGGATCGTTGATCTTAAGAGATCTAATGGTACCTGTGCCTCACTCCTTGTTCCTCCATTCTTCCTTTTTCTTAGAAATTAAGCTAAGTATTTAGTGTTATCTCTGTGACCTTGGTTTCTTTAAAGGGTTCTGGACCTTCGTTCTTCCGTTGCGTGCTATCTATTCTGAGCTTAACTTTGTACTCTACTTTGATCTTTATTTTTGCAGAGCTTTAATGGATTCAATGATACATCGTGATCCTCTGTATCATTTCCTCCCTCTGCGTGTTCTACAGAACTCTGCCTGTAACCCCCTGTCACAGAGCCTACGAATTCACATACAAATCAATACTTAAAACACACATTCTAACTCAGAAAGGAGTTGTTTATATTATCAAATAAAAACAATGATTACAGAATGAGATCTTTTGTATCTTGCACAAGCATGGTCTTCAACTATCAGTGGCCTCTTCCTTCTGCCCGTAGGCTTACATATATTTATATGGAAACTTTGGATTGGATTACTATGAAGGACCTGATCCCATTTTTTCCTTCAATCACTCAACTAATGCCCTAAAGCTCGATATAGGATACATATGTGGTAGATAAGGTCTTCTAGAGACTTATCGCCTCCATCAATTAAGCTCTGTTTATAACAAAACTATCCCCTATTTTGCTCAATGGCCCATGTCTATTCTCCATTTAATGCCTAAAAACTCTCTCTCACTCCTAGAATCATGCAATTGCCTAAGATTTCTGATTGACTTTGGATTGTTGTCATTTATTCACCACTAATGTTCTCTTTTATTTGTTTTGAGAGCATTTACATATTCTCCCATTATCTAATTAAATCACTTAAAAGCCTAAATATTACATTGACTTGAGACTTAGGAAACTAATTTCCCTAAAACACATGACCCCCTATGTCTACTAATTACAATGATTTTTTCTTTGGTTGAATGCTCCTGCATCAAGATCTTTGTGTAGAAGAGTGTTTAGCACAGTTGTAAGCATGTTGCACATAACATAAATGTTCATCCCAAAGCTTGGGATGCTTGCTGCAATAGCCCATGAGCAACTGGATCACTGTCCTGTTGGCCACCTCTGTTTGGCCATCTATTTGTGGATGAAATGTTGTGCTTTTCTTCAATTTGGTGTCCATTAACTCCCATAGACTTGACCAAAAATTCCCAACAAATTAGGAATCTCGCTCAAAGAAAATAGAAGTGGGTAACCCAAAATGAACCCATACATGCTAAAAGAACAACTTTGTTGTTTGTTCAGAAGTAATCTACTTGTTACAAGGTATTAAAATACACATTTTGCTGAACCTGTCCATAATAACATATAAATAGTCATGACCTTTTCTAGATTTTGGCAATCCCCCAACAAATTCCATGGAAACAGTTTCCCAAGGATGAGAAGGAACTGGAAGTGGAGTGTACAAGCCTAGCTTTGTATTGCTGGGCTTGCTTTTAGCACACATGGTACAGCATCTAATATATCTAGAAACTATTTCATGCATTCTTGGCCAATAACAGAACCTTTGTAGCTATGCAACTGTTTTACTTACACCAAAATGACCTGATATTAGAGAAATATGTGCTTCTCAGATTATGTTAACGGTTTCAGTTTGAGGAATGCGTAACTTTCCCAAATGATACAAGAGTTGGTCCTTAACATGATAATATAATTCTTCTACTTGTTTTCCATGACTTAAAGTTGCATATACATCTTTAAAATCTACATCTTGAGCATATTGTTCAATGTAGCTTTCATGCAATACTGAATTATGCTTAATTATAGTATATGCATTTATGATTGGTCTGGATAACATATTTGCAACCTTATTGTGTATGCCTTTCTTACATCTGATGACAAGATGAAACTGTTGTAGAAACCCCATCCACCTATAGTGTCTTGATTGCTGCAATTTAGTTTGTGAGTGCAAATATTGAAGTGGTTGATGATCTGTATGTGTAATTGTTTGTTTGCCCAATAGGTAATGTTTCCAATTTTTCACACTTTGCACTAATGCATACAATTCTTTATCATATGTGGGATAATTAACTATTGCAGAATTAAATGTCTCAGAGTGATAACATATGGGTTTACCATGTTGCATCAACACTGCTCCCATGGCATAGTCACTGGCATTTGTTTCAATTTCGAATGGTCTTTGAAGATCTAGCAATGCTAGTACTGGTGTTGTACTAATTTTTTCTTTCAAGGTGTTGAAGGCTTTCTGCTGTTTGCCTCCCCATTGAAACACCTTGTTCAATCCTGTTAAAGCATGTAAGGGAGTTGCAATCAAGGAAAAGTTAGCAATAAACTTTCTCCAATATTGTGCTGCTCCTAGGAAGCTCGTAACTTCTGTAGTAGATTTGGGTTTAGGCCAGTTCACAATGACTTCAACCTTAGAGGGATCTATCTTCAATTCACCACACCCTACTATATGACCCAAATAATTTAAAGATGTTTTTGCCAAATTCACATTTTGATAATTTAACATAGATATTTTCTCTTTTCAAAGCATCTAGATATTGCTTTACATTCTTCAAATGTTCTTCCCATGTTTTACTGAAAATAAGAATGTCATCTAAATATACAATTAAAAAATCATCAATAAAAGGTTTGAGTACATCATTCATAACTCTCATGAAAGTGGTAGGAGCAATAGTTAAGCCAAAAGGCATAACCAACCATTCATATAGCCCTTTCTTTGTTTTGAAAGAAGTCTTCCATGCATCTTGTTCAGCAACTCTGACTTGATGGTAGCCACTACGCAAGTCTAACTTGGAAAAGTAAACAACTTCTTTAAGCCAATTTAGTAGATCATTAATGCGAGGAAGAGGATAATGATTCTTGATCGTTATTTTATTCAGTGCTCTGTAATCAATGCACATCCTCCACGAACCATTTTTCTTTCTCACCAACACGATTGGAGATCCACATGGTGATGTGTTTGGTCTTATGAACCCTTTATCAAGCAGCTCCTGTACCTGCTTCTTGATCTCTGCATTCTCTAAAGAGAATAACTTGCACATTCTGATGTTAGGCAATGGAGCATCTTGTTGCAAATGAATATCATGTACTATTTCCCTTTTGGGTGGCAGACCTTTAGGTTCTTGAAATAGGATATCATATTGTGAAACAACTTTTTCTAAATCAACGTTCTATTTAGCATCACAACCTTCAAATAAATTGGTTTTATCAGGGTTCTTTTCCTTTACAACCATTAGTAAAAATTGCTTGCATGAATTTACAATTCTTTTCATTTGCCCTGAGTTTATGAGAGTGTAATTATTTTTGAGCAGATGAGCTCTTACAATATATTCTATTCCATGTTTTGTGAGTTGATGTTTATTTTCAGCTCTATAGAAAATGTCTTTTCTATCATACAAGTAAGGACTTCCTAAAAAAATACCACATATATCAAAGGGAACTATATCTAATTCAACCTCATCCACAAAAGTTGACCCAAAAGCAAACCTAAGTTTACATTGTCTAGTCACTTGTAGCTTAAATGCTTTATCACATACCCAACCTAATGGATATGGCTTCTTGTGAGGTGTGGTTAGTAGTCCCAACTTCTTTACAATTCCTTTGGAAATCAAGTTTACTTGTGATCCACTATCAAATAAAGTATCAATGTTTTGATGCTCGGAAATAACTCTAATATGAAAAATCTCATGTCTTTTCCTCTCATTTTCTTCATTATCAATAGATTGTGCAGAATTACTAGTAGATGCTTCAGAATTTTTACCTTTTATACCCGTGGTTGTGACTATTGTTTCATCACCTGAGTCTGACCCCAAATATTTTTGAATAGCAGCAACAGTCTTCTTCTTCTTGCCATCGAACTTCTTGGGTTTGAGCTCCAGATGCAAAGACCAACAATGTGCATCATCATGTCCATCCTTCTTGCAGTGAGTGCATGAAGGTTTGTCTTTCTGTACAGCGTTTTCCTTCCTCTCTTTCCATTTCTGCTTCTTCTTTTCCTTGTTCTTTCTTGCAGTGGGTTTTGATGATCCCCCAATTTCTAGGTTCACATTCTTGCCTCTAGCCTCTAGATGTGTAACCTGAAGTGATACCTCATTTATGCTAGTAGGGTTAAACATGAAAATGGTGTGCCTCAAATGGCTATGTAGGCCACCTATATACTTCAACAAAGATTCAGGTGAGTCTAGAGAAATGCCTAGAGTTAAAGCTCTTTTCCTAAATTCCTGGGTATAGCTTTGTACACTTTTCCCCTTTAATTGGCGAAGATTTTTCCAACTCATCATTGCTTGCTGCATATAAGCTAGTGGATAGAATTGTTTTTTAATGGCAGAAACAAATTCACTCCAGGTAGAAAGAATTTTACCATGCTTCTTCAAATCAGCTTGTATCCTACGTTCCCACCACACAAGGGAAATTCCTCCAAGGCGAAGGCTGGCCAGTTAAATCTTTCTCCTTTCTGAATTGATGTTATGCACCCTGCAATATACATCAATCTGCCTAATCCACTTGTCTAGCTTTTCTGCATTTAATTCTCCATCATATATTGGCAAATAAAATTTTACATATAATTTAATCAAAGTTGTTTACTTCTTTTTATTTTCAGGGCTAGAAGGAGGTGTTGATAGAGGAGGCTCTTCCCTTTTCCCTTTGCCTTCTGAATGGCCATCTAGAAGAGGTTCCTTTGTTCCTTTGTCTTGTTTGGAGGTTGAAGTACTTTCACCTCGACCTTTCTTAAATTCTCGATACATCTCTTCTACCATGGCTCTCATGGTCATGAAACTATCCATGAACTGAGAGTCTGATTCCAAGGGAATTTCTTCTGTGATTTTCCTCCTAGGATAGACTCTTCCAATTTCTAGGTTAGCCTCAACCAATTCTCCTTCTCCTAATTTGAGCTTTGACCTAGCTAGCATTCAACAATCCAGCACAAGCATGTCTAACCTTAGCAAACCTAAACCTTTGATACCACTTGATCTGATAATGAGATCTTAGAAAATTATTAATTATTAAGGTATTACAGACTCATGTGCATGGGTTTGCCTATGCTAATTTGTGCAATGGATCGATAAGATTGTGAAACACATAGACAATGAAGCAGTTAAAGAACATAATATACAAACACACATAAACACAACAAGTTTAATAAGGAGTTCACCCAACACTCCTGGGCCACGTCTCCTGGTTTAGCCGTCAATGGTGGCCTCTCTATTATGTCTTCAGAAGAAGAGTTTTTACAAAAGTGAGCTCAATTTGAGTCTCACACAATAGATACAAAACAACAAGGCTTCACTTGGATCCCCCAGGTCTTTCTAAGTACACAGACTCTCCTCACTGACTCTCTGCCTCTGTTTGCTCTCTGTTTCAGCACTGCTTGTCTCTGTTTCTGGAAGTCTGTGGCTTTAAAGCCAATCAATGTTGTATGTTCATTTCTCCTTCTCGGATCTCTAGCTTCCCGGCCTCTGTCCGCTAAGATCCCCTTCTGAGCATTAGCAATCATTGCTAAACACCTTCACGGATGGTGGCCACCTGTTCTCTAACGGAATGGGTCATCAGGCCTTTGAAATTCCCAGAAGCATCGTTCTCCATTTACATAGAGAAACACACTAAAAACTGTGAAAATCTACCAAAATACCACTCATCGGATTTGAATTATTATAGATTTTGCCTTATAACTCCTATTGGGTCCGCCTTTATATCGCTTATCGTATCTCCACCGTTGATTTGAGAGATCTTGATCCAATGGCTGAGGTTCATTTTGGGCGGCTCATTCGTATGGGGATTAACTGCCCAAAAAGAGTGGTTTTCTCTCTCCAGGGCTTGGACACATGGCAGCCAGTGTATGGGCTTGGGAGGAGCCCGGCCAGAACCACTTACCACCTATGACCCACCCGAAATCCCTCTTATTTCATGATTTCCCTTTGTATTTTAAAAATACATGAAAACATTGAAAAACCCTGTAAAATGGCTTTAGACGGACTTGAAATATTATATATTTACATTCATAAACCCTTTCAGGTCCGGTTTCATCGCATCGGCACATTTCCTTCATATTTCGTTTATTTAATGAAAAACTCAAATACAAAGAAAAATATCATTTTATGGAGCTCAAAATATACGAAATGTCACCTATTTCATTATCGGGTCTGGCTATCACGAGTTAGGTCTATATCCGCCCCGCTACATTGTAATGCTTCAATGCAATGTTGCGATGCAATTGATCACAATTGCATATCGCACATACCTCTGGGCCATTTGTAAGCGCTCCTCTATGGTTTGCCGATGCGATATTGTGATTCAACATGGGCCGTCAATCTACGTGCTTGATTGACAGTCCTCATTAACCCCGCTGATCGCTATCGCATATTCCATGTGGTCTCTGCTGATAGCATTCGCTTGCCACCACCGATTTCGATTTTCTGATCAGATCTGGACCGTTGATCGGCCAGATTCAATGGCTCCTGTGCATTGCTCCGTTGACCTCCGATAGGCTTCATCTCACTATTTTCTTTATGTTTTTGCCTCTCGATAGTGTTATCCGACTTTTCTAAAAGTTCTTCTCATGCGATAGTTTTGATCTTTAGAAGACATAGAGGGTTTTCTAGGATCCATTTGGATCTGTGTGGTTGCTTCCTTCTTGGCATATATGCTTGATGTGAAGTTGCTCCAATCATCAAGTAGAGGTTGAGTACTACAATTGTCATCTCTCTGTCAGACATGACTTCCCAAAGCTCTTCAAGTTGATCTCTCATTTTAGAGATTTTCATGAAGTAGGGACTAGTCCTTCCTTTGTTATCTTCATCTTCTACAATTCATTCCTTAGAGATATTAATTCTCTAGTTTTAGATACTGATAATATATCTACTAGCTTATCATAAATTTCTTTTGATGTTTCAAATTTGGAGACGTAAGGAATGAGAGAGTCTTTTATAGATTCTATTAGAATCCTTTGTGCTCTTGTCTCATCCTTATTGTACTTAGCTAAGGCTTGAGTTTGTTCCTTAGCAGGGATAGTGATATTCCCTTT
Organism: Pinus tabuliformis; assembly: GCA_031772625.1. NCBI lineage: Eukaryota > Viridiplantae > Streptophyta > Pinopsida > Pinales > Pinaceae > Pinus > Pinus tabuliformis. The sequence continues at coordinate 65,190,331 of CM062805.1, read as the reverse complement.
GACATTTTTAGGAGATCATTCTCCTTGAGAAGTAAATCAATCCTCTTCTTCCATGCAAGAAAGTTACTGGTACCTACCAATTTGTTGATTTCCTTGGAAAAAGACATTGATGTATATTCAGAAGGGGATGTATACTTACTTGATAGATTTTTAGATGTAGTGTATTTTATTTCTTGTTCAGGACTTAATGGCTTTCCTTCCAAGGATCTTGATGTTCTTCAATTTTCCTTCTCCAAGTGGAATTTCTTGATGACGTAATTTTATTGATCACTTGTAGCTTGATGTAGGTCCTGCTTCAATCTGCTCTTCTTTGTAAGTGCCTTTATGTAAGGCTCTTCTTCTTGCTATGTAGACTTCCTTGATGAATGATGGATTGCAGACCTTCTTGTCCTTGAAGTGATTGAGACTTCTAGACTTGATGCTTCAAGTTTTGTAGATGTCCTTCCTTGATGAGCGTTCTTGAGATGTCCTTTCCTTGATGTGTCAACTTACCTCTGATACCATGTTGAAGAATCTAGGGTAAATAAGTATAGTGTGATTATTCATTACTTGATAACAATTTGTGGAGTATTTTTACTTTTTCTTTTTAGCTTAATCTTCTTCTTCTTATTATTAATTCATGTGTGTGTACTTCATCAAACTTCTACCAAAACATAAGAACAAGAACAAAAGATGTTAGCTCTCTGCCAGGGCCAAAAACTCTCTTCTCTTGAGAGGAAAACCCTTTCGTGAATTTCTCTTATGGAATATTTTATTGATCAATGCCAAACCCTAGACCCTTGATAAGAATATCCTCCAAGAACATGTCAAGTCCTTTCAAGATTACTTCCTCTTGCAACACTCTGTCCTTCTCCTTCCAATACTTTGTCTTCCTCCCTTCGGTACTTCTGCCGACAACTATAAATACCTTAGATTGTATGCTCTAGGATGAATCTTGACCTTTTCTTCCTTCACTTGATATGGAGCCTTCCTAACTTGAGAAGATGACCTTGTTGCCTCCCAACCGAGCCTTCTTCTCTTTCACAAATATTACAAACTTAATATGACTGTCCTGCAGCCCTAGCTTTTCGCACGTGTGGTGACTTCCTTTATATAGTAAGCTCTTTTAATCCTTCGCTTAAGTGTCCTTCTCCTTCGCTTTATTGGAAGACCTTATAGGTCTAATTTCCTAGTCCAATTAGATAGCAGCCGCAGGGAGACCCTTCCCCTTTCACACGTGTGGATATGTGTTCACCCTAGAGATAGTCCTTAATCTTCAGCTTCTTTCTCTCTTCCTTCGCTGCCCTAGAAGACCTCCTTTTCGTCCTTTTTCTTAGCCTCTTCTTCACTCAGATTTTAGAGCTCTTAATTTCATTGTAATGGAGTAGACAACCTCTATTTATAAAGGACTTCCCCTCCTTTTAGGCCGACTAGAAGGCCGAAATGTTAATTACTTGTAATCTGACTTGTTGAGCAGATTGTTGGAAAATAATGAGAGGGGGGGTGAATCAATATTCCTTAGCAATTAGAACTTTTAAATCTTTTCAAAGCATTCATTAATCTTCAATTACTACTAATGCTTATGTAGTAATAAAAGTAAATAAAAGAACACAATAGGCACACAAATTTTAGGTGGAAAACCCCCTCCGGGTCAAAAACCACCGAATGCTTTTCGAATAAATTCTTTAATCTTTAGCCCCAACTGAAATGAAAGCAACAACTTCCGATGGAAAAGTCGTAAACCAATAATTGGCTTGCCTTATGATATTCAATTGGCTTGCCTTAATACTTTTGATATTCATGCATATAGTACTGAGATTTAAGGCCTTGGTTGTACTGAAATCTGAAAGTGGCATGAAATTCTTCATATTACCAATACAATAAGGAAACTATATTGCTACATTTTTGACAATCTACTTTGTAGTTCTGAGCTGTGGTTGTGAATTCTTGGTCTGTGATTTTGGCTTACATTTCACTTTTCAAACTCTGAAATTCAAACATCGCCACCAGCCTCAAGGTAATACTTACGCTCAAAGTTTATCTTTATAAGTTTATATGCACATCAATTAAATTGTTGGCAATACTACGTGTTTCAAATAAGTTTTGGTCATAAGCTGGCTAAGGATAAGTTGGCTCCATGGTTGTACACAATGATGTTTATGAAAATCAAATCGTTTGCAAGCTTCAAAACGTTCATGGTGGAAATTATACAGTGGTGTAGAAAATTGATCTTTACATATTCATTCATTTGTTCAGCAATTACATCTAATTGCATTTATATTTACTGAGTAAAGTAGTTGCATCCATATATACAGAATACTGATTTATTAGGTTGTTCATGAAATAGCTCCAAACAACAGATTTTTTTCATGAAGGCATGAGAATTGTAGAACGTTAAATTCGATTGCGAAAACTTTACTGCATGTGTAAATCAGATACTAGTTTGAAAAAGACGCACCGAAAGAGTCATATTGCATTACACGTTCAACGGCCAACAGGTTTACAAGTAAAAAAGGGTACTGGTTTGGAAGTTTCATTGCTCTTCGATCTGAAATGGGAAACATATAGCTTCGTTTGGTACTGGTTTGGAAGTTTCATTGCTCTTCGATCTGAAATGGGAAACATATAGCTTCGTTTTCACTTTAGTGTATGCTTGAGGTTTCTTCCGGGTCAAAATCAGGAATGATTCTTTTGGTAAATAGTTGATAAAAAAAACTGTAAGAAGAAAATTTTGTTATTGATTAAATTTTTTTGGAATTAATGGAAAGTTAAGGACTAACACTAGATAAAAAAAAATTATCACTTAAAAAGGAATAGTATATATTTTCATATTAGATTGAGATGAAGTTCGAAATTTTTGTCCTCTTTTTTTTTTCCCTTTTAAGAATTTTTTCTAAGCTTTTTTTCCCTTTCTCTTCTTAGAGTTTGTAATTGGTATTTGATTCCCTTCTTAGAGTTTGTTGTGACTTTTAATTTTTAGGTTAAGGAGATGTTAGTAGGCTTGGTTATTTCCAAAACTACTTTTTCAATTGTGGTGAGCTATTATAAATTATTATTTGCTAAATTGTTATAGCCATCTTTAATTCATATGAAACTACATTTTTATATATATTTGAATTCACATAAATATTTTTTTATACTTTTATCCTTATAAATTTCTATGCATATTAATGAAATTGTTGACATACCTTGAGTTTCAAATTTGTTTGGGTCATGAAGTTTAATAATTAGAAGGGAATTTAGTTATCTGTATATATAGATGTTATTTCTATATCTATTGGAATTGTTTATAATTATAGTTTTTTTCTTTTCCTAATTATAATTTAATTGAGAGATAATGTTTTATTGTTTTGGTAGAGATATAATGTTTTTTTGTGAAAGTAACAATGATTATTAATAAAATAAAATTGAATATAGAAAAACATAACTAAATTAACAATGATTATTGTAACAGTAACTAAAGGAATAGTAACAATGATTATTCTATAACTCAACTGAATCTAGAAAATTTTAATATATTTAAATTATTTAGACTTAAAAATTTAAAACTAAGATTTTATTCAAACTTTAATAGGACTCAAAGACAAATAAACAATAAAATGACCCAAAAAATAATCAACTCAATAAACAACTAATAAATCTTAAAAAAAGAAACAACTCATTAAACAACTACCAATTGCTAAATAGTGCATTCATTTCATGGTAGAATTGAATTCTTTGTGCATAAAATTATTATGGAAGTTAATATTCCCAGCATATTCACTTGAAGTTTGTCAAACATGAAATTACAAAGCTACAAATAATTAATGTATATTAGATATGCAATGGATGTGAAGCATAAAGATTTTCGAGAATTGTAATATTTTATACGAGCGTAGAACCATCTTTACCCAGGATCTATCAAGCCCCAAGAGGGATCAAATTTATGGAGGTGCATCTATATCCCTTGTCACTCCCTCTCTTTCTCCACCTCTATCTCTTTATGTCTTTTTTCTTGGTTCTCTCTCCCCCTCCCTGTATCCTTCTTTCTCTCAAGTCCTCTCTCTCTTTCCCTTTCTCTCCCACCTCGCTATGTCTCCCCCAATCACTCACTCACTCTTTCTCTCTCTCTACCGTCCAGCTTTGTCATCATATCCCTCTCTCTCGCCTTCTCTCACCTCCTCTCTCTTCTCCTTCCCTCTAACTTCCCTTATCTCCTCTCCCCTCACTCTCTCTTCGTCTCTCCCTTGTCACTCCCTCTCTCTCTATGTCTTTTTTCTTCCCTCCCTCTCTCACCCCCTCTAACTCCATCTATCTCCCTCCCTATCACCTTCTCCCCGTCCCCTCCTCTCTCTCTTATGTCTCTCTCTCTCTTTGGGCCTCCAAATCTATCAATATCTCCCTCCCTCTCTCCTTCTCTCCCCCCATCTCTCTCTATACACATGATCTAGAATTTTCACTCTATGTAATCAATGATATATCTAAGGTCTAATATATTTTATATTTTAATTCTTTATTGTGAAATCAGTTATGATATCTTGGCATATGGTATTGATAAGCCATGGTATTTGCCCATGGTACTCTAGAAAAACCTATTTACAAGTTGATAATATCCATGGTAAAATGAGGGTGAATATCTATGATTAAGAATATTGTTATATTGTAAATTTATTATAAGTATTAAGTTTTTATGTGCTTATTAATTAAAATTAAATATGATTATCGAATCATTATTAGCCCCTACCAAGGAAGGACTCTAACAATAGATTTGTGTATTGATCACTATTAATTTAGCATTGACCAATGCAAAATTATAATGTTTAAATTTGAAAAAGAAATATTTATTTTTCATTATTATTAAAATATTATGTTTTAAACATTTGATTAGACCATACCTTCAAGGTCTTATTGTAGCCTTTGCATAATATTATGCCATGTGAATAATTGTCTTACATACTTTATGCCATAATTTATGGATATGGTTTCTTAAGCTTTGCACCAAAACCATCCAAAAATAAAATCCTTGAAATATCTGTCTTACATATTTTATGCCATAATTTATGGATATGGTTGCAATATTCATGCATGATATTTAGATATTTGTTCACTGACTTTTTTTCTTAAGCTTTGGAGCAAAACCATCCAAAAATAAAATCCTTGAAAATAAATTACACTCAAGTAAATATTTCCATCAATTACTTCTTGCCATAATTAAAGAAATCATTTGAATAAAAAATGGATAAGAATAAGATGTAAATAAATATACTTATCAAGAATTACTTCCCACCACTATTTATGATTTCTTCGGCACTTATGTAGGAGTAAAATTATAAATATGTAGACTTAGTAGTGGTACCACCAAAATTTATGCAATTTATTTTGTGTGAAAATCATTTATTTATCCACTTCACATCTCAATTTATTAGTTCTTCCAAAGAAAGATTATATGACGATGCCACCATCATTTATGATTTCCTTGGCATTTACGTAAGAGTAAAATTATAAATATGTAGACTTAGTAGTGATACTACCAAAATGTATGCAATTTCTTTTGCCTGAAAAAGTCATTTATTTATCCACTTCACATCTCAATTTACCAGTTCCTTACAAAGAGAGATTATATGATGATTTTTAGCATTGACCAATGTAAGTTACAATTATTTATTCAATTTTTTCCATAGCATAATTTCTGACTTGAGGTGGAGGGACTAAGTTATCCTATAAAATAAAATTACAATATAAAAATTGAATTTTATTATTTTTATTAAGTTTTAACTTTCTATTGTTAATTGTGTCAAATTTAAGTGGTTGCACTCATTTATTGACACTAAAACATCTTCATCATAGCTTTATATTATCCTTTCATTATTTTTAATTGAGGCAACATTATATACATACACACAACATCTCAGTGCAATTAAAGACTAGAAAACTTAGTTTTCACGTAGATTTCGTCATACATCAAATCTTGTATTGTGTTCGAGAAGATAGACATGGAAAACACATATGGTTAGATAATAATATCTCACTAAAGTCATCGAGTCCAATTAGATATAGCTAAATTTAGCTATTTTTCATGTGTGAGTCATGTGTATGTAAGTTAAGATTAGCGTAATTATTCTTAGCAATTCTGGTTCTTTATAATCTTGTAATATTAAGGAATTAAATCAAGCAAATTATAGAGCAATAACTCATATCTGAGTGTCTTATTTTGGGGTTTACTTTTTTGTCCATCTATCTTATTGGTATCATGTCAAGAGAATTAAAGGAGTAAAAAAGAAATATCCAACCACAGTCTACAGAGCTGCCCACAAAGAAAATTTTATATTCATTATTTTTGGTTGAAGAATCCACAACTACCCTCCACTTAGAGCTGCCACAACCATCTTTGTGCCAGAGTTACACTAATAGTAGATCAAACATGCCTTCTAATTTGCACTCAAGATAGGGACCTGCATAGCAGGTAGTTGTAGTTTGTAGGCCGATTTATGGAGCTTCATTGAGCCACCCTAAGCCACCATTTCATGTAACTTTTATGATCCCTAGCTGTAATCATAAATGTTGGAAACCATATGACTACTTGTGGGGGGTGGTGAAACAATAGTGTCCTTTTGTACATTTTTACCAATTTCAACATCTTTAAACAATCAACATTACATGTAACAATGATAACATGAAAAATTACAAAAAGAAACATGCAAAACATCAAACAATGAGAAAAAAGTATTTATGGCGGAAACCCTGAAGGGGAGAAAAGCCACCCTACTGCTCTGCTTATTTTTTCTTAATTATTCTTAAATCTATTTTACATTCATATGCTAGCCCCAACCAGATAGGACCAATACTCCTCTATAAATTCTATTTTCCACTACCAACAAGGAGCCACCACTACTACAATAATTTGCTAGCCGCTACTAGCTAACAAGGCACCACTTTTTGAAAGTCGCAACCTCCATAATCACTATTGGCCATCCTTTCATGCATTTTTAGATTGGGCCCAAATTATTACATCAACATAAACCTCTCTCTCCAAACAAATCATCAATACAATTTCATTAACAACACTCTCTATGTCAACAATCAACAAGAAAGATTGACTCAACGTTCACTCTAACCTAACACAAGCATCAATATCACAACCTCTTCCCTCTAACTCAACACTTAAACATACTCTAAATCATATAATAGACAACACTCTTACCAAACAACTCCTTAAGAATAACCCCTAGAAATAAACTCACTCAGTAGTATGTAAGCCCTAGCACGATGTCAAAATACCTCTCGCTCAACCATACATAATTCTCTCCAACAAACAAGTGTACATAAATAGTACATGGAAATATAAATTCTTAGCTAGAAATATAAATTCTTTTCCTACATATAATGAGTGATCACTACACCAATAAGACTCAAAGCATCTATGATATATGAATGATACAAAAATATCCCACTAACCCTAAATTCATCATTCCTTGCAACACTTTAGTACATTTGTTCCAAAATTGTTTGCTCAATTATGGCTACCATTGACCCTGCAAATCACACTTCATACAATAAGAGGTTGATACCACTCTACTAGGGTATACATCTTCTCCGGTGCACACTTCGTCTAACCTCTAATTGCATAGCCACTCAAAATGTCATCCTTTGAATACATAGAAAACCACACACTAATTTCTATAGGTATAAGAAATGTGACATATCTTCCATGGGATCACTCTGTTCTTGACCTCTAACATGCATTGGGATATTCTTAATATGCACAACATACTTGCAATCTAGTCAACTTCAACACTTAGTAATTAAACTATAACAACCATGCATCTTGACTGTACTTTTATTGTAATTAAAATCTCACTCAGATTTCATTCATTGCTAAGGTGACTCTCATCGATCTACTACAAGAGATAATTTTCACACCATGTAACTAGACAAAGACCAACAGCCACAAATATTTAACCTTGTTGCCCAAAAATCTAAATCAACTAGATCAAACATAATTATTTCATCCCATGATCAGATCAAACAATCACTCATAATTTTAATGCATTTACACCTTTATGATACCGATTCAAACTCATTATCAAACCAATTTTTATGAACATCGCAGATCAATTCAATTGCTTCAATCATTGGGAATTCCATGGGAAATTGGATTGGTTTGACCTCTGTTTTTCTTTTCTTCATTTACAGGTAATGCCATGAGCAATGAAGGGAAAGTTTGTGACAATGTCACTGGTATACCATGACAAGCCTGCAATAGTGCCGTGTAGATACTGTGACAAGCCCGTGAAAACTCTATACAATTAGAATCCTAAAAGGATCATTTCCCATATTCATTTCCAAATTCAACAACATCATCATCCCACTACAAATGATTAGTTCAATCACTTGTAGCATCAACATCATGCTACAACAACAATACAACATCTCACACACTAAACACTTGGTGTCCACATCATCAAACCATGAAAAAATCATGAGTAGACATTAATTCTGACTTGCCATAATGCCAACAATATCCCCCTTTACAATGATGGAAACCTTGTGCAAATATCCTGTCATCTGGTCTTTCTCTCTCCCCCTTTGACATTAATGAAAAAGGGTAACATCTTGTGAGGTAGATCAAACATGCCAACATTTTCTCGCAAAACCACTAATTAGAAACCAACTTGCCAACAATATACTTGTCCTTCTTTATCTAAAGATTTAGTAGGGAATCCAACCCAACAATAACAACTGTCCATTCTTTACAATAATGATTTTTAGCAACACATTTGTAATACACATTAATACTTATTTTGCATACATCTTCAATCATAAGGTGAATAATTAACTGGTCCTAGTGACTAGGATGTTATTAACAACACTAACAAAATCCCTCATCAACAATAGTCTTTTGAACAATATGTCAAACCTTGGTAGAAAAATTACACTAACACAACAATAAGGTTGATTCAACTATAAATTAGCAATAACAGTAGCTAACAAACTCTCAATCTTCTGTGGAAAAAACATGACAAAGCATAGCTTATGACAATACAATAAACTGGCAACAATTTTTTAGCAATACATCTCCTCATCAATATAGCATTATATCATCAATGAGGCTCAACGACATACAACCATAGTTCTTCTTAAGACTTCATACTCCTACAACACAAACCCTAACTCTAAATAACAAGTTAGAAAACATCATAAAATCACTCACCATCATCAACATATATTCATATAATCAACATAAGATGCAACACAACAAAATTCTCTTGAAGGAGTAGCCAAAATTGTTATGCTCTTGACTTGCAAGAAGATTCCAGAATACCAAATATGCACAAAATGCAACCCAGAACACGGAACAAAATGAGAAAAAACAACAAGTATTTTATTATTCAGAGATGAAAGCAATGTTCACTTACCTCTTCGTGGGGGAAACCTCTAGTAGAGCAGAGCTTGATTAGAAAATAAGACACAACATTCCACAATGGGGAGTCTCTATCCTTTATATAGGATTCATACATACAATACCATGGGTTATTACCATGGTTCTCTCAATACCATCTATCTAATACCATGGCCCATTTGCAACTAACTGTGGTCCCTTTCTTAAATACGGGTCAGCCACTTACAATTATTAATATGGGATTTATTGACTCTGTAACTAACAATAACTATGAATCGACCCTGTTACATAAATAAAGGGGTTAGAGTTCGACCCTAACATGCCCTCCCCCATAAAAGGAAGCCTTGTCATCAAGGTTGAAGCTGCGGAAATTGCAGAAGAATAATGGCTGGTTCTCAGGTCGCATCTTTAGGAGAGGTGTCTTTCCACTTGACGAGGACTTCCTTGATCGTGTGACCGCGTAGATGTCATTCTCGTGTATTGAGAACCTATTCAGGTTGAAGCAAGAGTGAACCTTCTTCATCCAGTTCAAGAAGACTGGTTTGAATTCTGCAATTTTTCCCCACTACTTTCTTGAGGCATGATACATGGAAGACTCGATGGATTTTTGAAGTTGGTGGCAATGCTAGCTTGTAGGTGACTGCTCCAATGCATTGTAGTATTTGATAAGGTCTGTATCTAAATTTTGGAGCTAATTTTTAGCAGCCTTTTTCTTTGAGTGATGTTTGCTTATATGGTTGAAGCCATGATAATACCTAATTCCCTTCTTGAAATGTGCTTGGTATGCCTGTTTCTTCATGTGATTCTAAGCTTGATCGAGATTATCTTTGATCTGGGCAAACATGGCTACATTGTTATGTAGGAGTTGATCCATTTCTTGCACCTTAGAGCATCCAGGGATAAAAGAAGTAGGTGAAGGTGGGAGTTGACCATACACTGCTTCATATAGAGTCATCTTGGTGGTTGAAGGATAGTTAGTATTATACCACCATTCAACTAGAGGTAGCTATTGTACCCATTGATGTTGCTTTTATGAAGTGAAGCACCTTAGGTATGTCTCCAAACATTTTTTACTCCTTCAGTTTGACCATCTGTTTAAGGATGATAGGAAGTACTTAGTTGGAGTTGGGTGCCTTGTAGCTTGAAAATTTCTTGCCAAAAGTTACTGGTGAAAGTAGGGTCATGATCAGATACAATGGAAGTGGGAATGCCGTGTACTTTGAAGATTTGGTCCATGAAAGCTTGAGCCACCAAAGAGGGGTTAAATGTGTCGAGTAGACCGCAAAAATGAGCATATTTAGAAAGTCTGTCCACAACCACCATGATGATTGAATTGTTGCCTGAATTCGGAAGACCAGTAATGAAATCCATAGAAACATCCATCCAGATTGAAGCAGGGATGGAAAATGGTTGTAAGGTGCCTTGTGACTTGACTGTTTTTCCTTTGTGGTGTTGACAAACATCACATTCAGCTACAAAATTAAGAATGTCAGTTTTCATTCCTGTCCAAAAGAAAGAATGATGAGTATGAGCATAAGACTTCTGAAATCTTGCATGACCTACAGTGGGAGATGAGTGCAACTCTGCCAAAATGCATGTTTTGATGGTGGATGTTAGTGATATAACTACTCTATCCTTGTGTCAAAGAATTTCATCCTTCCAAGAGTAGCCAACTGAGGAATGATGATATGCTCTCAAGTTATTAATGAGTTGGGGGAGAGAGGGATGTGAAAACCATTCCTTGTGGGCTTCTTCAATCTAATTTGGTATGGGAAGAGAGATTGATAGAAGGGTGTTCTCATCCTTAAATTGGCGTGATAAAGTATCTGTTACTACATTCTCACGCCCTTTCTTGTAAATTATCTCATAATCATATGCCAACATTTTGGCTAGCAATTTATTTGCTGGGGCTAGGATAAACGTTGCTCCAAAAAATATTTGAGGATTTGATGGTTTTGGCAGATTTGAAAATGCTGCCCCAATAAGTATGGTCACCAAGTATCGACTGCATATAAGATGACCATCATCTCCTTCTCATAGGCAGATTTTCCCAAATGTTTCCCACTCAGTTGTTGGTTGGTGAAAGCGAAGGGTCGACCTTCCTGCATTAAGACAACACCAATACCAGTACTTGAAGCATCACATTTAATCACAAAAGATTTGGTGAAGTCTAGCAGTGCCAATACCGGAGTGGAACACATGGCTTGTTTGAGACCCATAAATGCCTGTTGTGCTGCATCAGTCCATAGGAATAATTTTTTTCTAGAATATTAGTCAAGGGTGTAGCAATGTGGCCATAATTACAGACAAATTTGTGATAGTAGATGGTGAGACCCAAGAATCCCCTCAAACTCTTCAAGGTTTTTGGTTGGGGGCAATCATGTATTGCCTGTATCTTTTTGGGATCCACCCGGACACCTTCACGAGCCATAATGTGGCCCAAATACTTGACTTCTTCCATGCCAGAAGAGCACTAGGACAATTTGACAAATAATTTATGATTCCGGAGCAGCTGCAAGAGCAGGTCTACATGCTAAAGATGTTTTTCCTAGGTGAGACTGTAGATGAGAATGTCATCAAAGAAAATGAAGACAAATTTTCGGTGATATGGTTTCAGCAGGTGATTAATGAGGCTTTGAAAATTGGATGGGGCATTAAAGAGACCAAATGGCATGACTAAGAATTCATAATGGCCTTCATGAGTGTGGAAAGAAGTCTTGGAATGTCCACTTATTTCATGGGTATATGGTGATAGCCAGAGCCAAGATCTAGCTTAGTAAAGGATTGAGAACCATGTAGTTCATCCAACAGATCTACAACAACTGGGATAGGGAATTTGTCTTTGACCATGAGCTTGTTGAGGGACCTAAAGTCTGGACACATGTGCCAGTCCCCATATTTCTTGAGCACCATGAAAAGTGGTGATGAATAAGGACTGATGCTAGGACAAATGAAATCGACTTCAAGCAGTTCCTTGATGATTTTTTAAATTTCATTCTTTTGGGTGAAAGGATATCAATATGGCCACACATTCGATGGTTGTGCCCCTGGGACCAAATTGAAGTTATGATCATGTTCCCCTCTAGAGGGTGGAAGGTCCTTAGGTTCGTCAAATACATGTTGGTGTCAATTCAAGACCTGTTGCATGTGAGGATGAATATGAAGAATAGTGGGCTCGATGGACTAGATCGAATTAAATTGGGCGATAACTCCATGATGGCTCTTTTTCAACAAATTTTCCATGCGATGAGAGCTGATGATAGAAGGAGCACCTGCCTAGAGTCCACGGAGGGTATGCATGTGGTAATTCTGCTTAAAGCTCATATATAACTCTTCGAAGTCCATGGTGATTGGGCCTAGTGTCCAAAGCCATTCAACACCCAAGACAATGTCACAACCACCCATGTTAATTGCAAACATGTGGGTCTTTAGGTGGTAATCTCCCATCTGAAGTTTGATATTTTCACAGTGGAATTCACATTTCATTATCCCCCCATCAACAATCTGGACCTACAAATTAGAGACTACCCTCACAAAACAACGAATAGCTTTGACAACTCTTTGATGGACAAAGTTATGAGTGCTACCACTATCAATCAACACTAGTACAAGGCGATGTTTAATAAAGCCTCTAATTTTGAGAGTTTGGGGCATAGAAATGTCCACCAACACATGTAGCGAGATAACTGGTTCCTCTTGGAGTTCATTGTCCTGCTGGGTTTCCTCAACTTCGTCCTCTAGTCCCTCAAGGGGTGGGGCTTCCTCAGATGAGATGTGATCAGCAACATCAATTTGAAAGAATTTGGGTTCCTTGCATTTATGTGCAGGAGAGTATTTGTCATTGCAGTAGTAGCACAATCCTTGTTTTCTTCTTTCAGCCATTTCTGCTAGACACACCTTTTGAACCTTAAGTGTTTGGGTAGGGCCCAGAGCCTGGGTGGGGCATCCCTTGACTATGAAATTTGGATGAGGAGACTGGGCAACTAAAGCACGCTCCACTTCAATAGCCTTGTTGAAAGCATCGATCTATGTAGGAGGGTGGTGCATCTGAACATGTGCTTGGATGGCTTCTTTGAGGCCACTTATAGAAAATTCGAAGTAGAATTCATCTACTAGATCGTTTGTGTGGAAGGCCAATGTCTCAAAGGTTGCAGTGTATTCTTTTATTGTGTCTATCGATCGGAGCTTAGTAAGAGGACCCAAAAAATTAGATTCTTTGTCAAATCGGTTACAAAGAGATTTTGTGAACACCTGCTAGGTTATGTTGCCGGGATAGCATTTATGATTCCAATGCCACCATTTCCATGTCTCTTGGTCCAAGTAAAGGGCTTCCACATTTAATTTAGTTATATCATCCCAGATATCATTCAAAATGAAATATTGTTCCATTTGTGCTACCCATACTGTCAGATTAGAGCCATCAAATTTATACATGTCTAGCTTGGGTGGTCGAGGGTGGGAATGTTGGTGACTTTCATGGAAGTGAATATGATGGGTAGATTCTCCTTCTAGGTCTTCATCACTACCATGTGCCTCTTGATGCAACCCCGACATGCTCGGTTTTAATTGGTCCATGAATTGCTGCATGTTGTCTATTAGGCTCTAGAATGTATCCAACCTGTGTTCAAGGCACTCGATCTTCTCGTTGGCCATGATGTGAGCTCTGGTTTCTACCATACATAGAGCTTGGTCATATGTCGTCACTTTGAAAAAATGTGGGACCGCCTGAAAATTGAAGCTGACAAGTGAACAGTACCACTGCGATCAACTCATCGTCCTGATTCTTGTGGGCTAAGTCTCTTATAAACGTCCCGAGAAAGCCCATTTTTTTTTAACTCCGAATGGAGTTTTACTCCCCACTTATTAATACTACAGTGGCCAAATTCCAGAAAACTTGATCCTGCCCGATGTCCTACAAGAATCGCCCCATGCTATAGGAGCCACAAGCCTCACTGCACAAATGGTCAGATCTACCTGTGAAACTGCCAACTGCTGAATGTGAGTTGGATTGTGGCAGTGACAAAACCCAACAACTAGGTACTGTTGCAGTAGAACCTCAACTGGTGGATCTAATTGTTGCTGCGGCGACATAACCCCAACTCCTAGATCTGATCTGGTAAATAAGATAATGGGCGATCTTTAGAGAGTTGAGGGAACTATGGTCTCAAAGGAGTGTCAGGTGCTATAGATCGCAATATACTTAAGGGTCCAACAATAGTACTCGGCCCAATCTTTCAAGGCACTAACTAAGGTGGATCAACTGTACCCTTAGCCATACTACTCGAATTTTTTAGGTGGATTATTTTTAAATTTAATGTATCTACCACTGTTATGAAGATGGGCAATCATTTTGTTAACATAGTTAGCCTTATCAAGGATAACAACGACCCCTTGTTAATCAACCCTTAGGACGACAATGTCAGGGTTTTCCCTTAAGGCTTTTAGGGAAAGACACTCATTTTTGCCAATGTTGTTCTTAGGAGGCTTAGCTTTCCTAAGCACAATAACACAACCTTGCTTAATAACCTCCTTGACATTATCGGGAAGATCTCTAATTCTAAATTTGATGTTACATATAATATTATCAATGAGAATCTTTCTAGGGGCAAGGGAAAAATTAAGTCCTTTATTGAAGAGGTGAATAAAAAAGGGATCTAACTCTAATCTAGAAAGACCGATTAAACTTTTAGACGAATTATTATATTATTGTTCTAATTTTTATTATTCATTGGGTTCAGGTTCAGGGTAGTATGGTAATGCAGAAAGGAAACAATTAGAGGAGAAACCGGAAGGGTTACTCGATGTGAAGGCAGAGTTGTGCACTTAAAGGAAAACACAGCAGACGACTGGAGTAGGTTGGGATTCGACAGTGATCGAAAATCGACCGGAGCAAGCAGGGTTGGAGATGACAAAGGAGGGGGTATTGCAGGGTCACCAACTGGGGAAAGGTCAAAGAGGGGGCCTGAAATCAAGAGGGGACGAGCATGAGGGCAGGATCCAACTTCGACGATGAAAGAGGAGAAGGAGAAGGATGACCTGCGCACTACATGAGACGAGAAAACACATTTGGATGATCAGAAGGAACACATCTGACGATAGTCGACTTATCAACTAGAGTGAAGCCATAATCCTTGCAGCAATCCCTGCTGGAACAAGAGGGATAGATCACACTGTTGCTAGAACATGAGGGATCGATACCAAAGATTGAACCAAATACCAAAGAGATGAACTAGGATGATGCTATTTTGAAGGTAATGTGAGTTTTAGAAATGAAATATTATTCAAAATGTTAAATTATTAAAAAAATAAATTAATCATAGTTTTTTTCTTCTACATTTTGGATGGTTTTTTGGCATATTATTCAGTCTAATTTGTCCAAATTCTTGTAGGGATTTCTTGGAATCACAAATTTAAGTTGAAAACTCTCATCAATCCGAGTGTCATGGGGTTGCTCAAGTCGTGGAATCCATATATGCACTCAAAAAGTCATTTTAAAAAACAAAAATAAAGATTTAGTCAAAAACTCCAAGACATAACATATTTAGACATGGCCATATATATTTACTTATATATCTGAAATTTAAAATATTTATATTTATGTAATTTAAAATATTTAAAATTTATAAATAAAGATTAAATATTTTATTTTTTATTTTTTTCATTAAAATTTAATTTATTAGTATAAATTAAGATACTAATTTTTATTATTTAAATTAAAATTTTAATACATAAATAAATTTATAATTTTATTTTATATAAAATTTATTGAAAAAATATACTTATAAAAAAAACCATAAAACTTTCCAAATAAACCACTTTAAATTAAACTAAACTTATATAGAAATGTAACCATCTTTATATTACATTTTTCATTTTATCATGCATGAACATTTTCCTCAAATATAATTTTCAATTTTTTTGGTTCATATCTTATCTTTTGTTAACAGGAATATTGCATACTTTCATGGTTAAGTGATGCACATTTGTTTTTTATTTTTACAGTGGTATGAGCTGCCAAAAATAAATAATTTAAAGTTGAAGACTTTTTAGCTAAGCTAAATATAACCAAACCTATAAGTCAATATATATCCAAGCGTATGTGCACATAAATAAATATATATCCAAAGCTAATTAACCACATAATTAGATAGTGATTAAAAACACGGCCAACAATAAGATATGCAAACTATGCAGTTTCGTGCGTAAACGGAAACTACATTTATGTGAATATGCCCCCAATTTCCCAACTTCCGCCCTTCCGCCCAATTTCTCAACTTCCCAGCTTCAACCCTCGGAGAAACAAAAACCTCTGGACAACCAAATACGGCTACGCCTCTTGGGCGATACCAAAGCAAGGAAACTTCTATTTCTATTTCTAGAGTAAAGTTAATGCGTTTTAATATGCGTTTTCGATAATATGCGTTTTCGATAGTCAGATATAGCACGTGCGCAATGATGACTAGAGAAAAAATGACATGTTATATCAGACTATGGGGGCGTATGTCAAGGCACATTAACTTTGCTATAGAGGTGGAAATTTCCCCAAAGCAATTACTCTTCGACATTTAATGATATAAAGTTGTAATAATATGGAGTTGAACAATTTTAAAATTAATTTGTAATATTTGAATATTCATTATTTTTAATATAAATAATTAAATTTAAAATAAATAAATTAGATTATAAAATTCCAATGCAAAAACAATTATATTGCATTACTACCACAATAGATTTCACAATGTGCCGAAGCTGGAACAATATTGTCACAGCAGTAGCATTTATCGAGGGCAGTATTTTATTGTTATATGTTTTTTTTGGGTATATTATTTGGTTTAATCTGATAAAATTTTTGAGTGGTTATTAAAATTATAAATTTGAGTGGTAAGCTTTTTACAATTTAATTTTCTATTAAAATTTTTAAAATATTAAATTTATATATATAATTAAAATGGATTTAAAAAAATCATCACTAATTTAAAAAAAATTGAAAATTTGACGACTAAAAAATGAGAGGTGGAGGAAAAACGAGAAAAGAGTAATGTAGTCTAATCGGACTTTAAAGTTACGGAATAAAGAGAAAAGAATAAGGTAGTCTAACCGGACTTCAAAGTTGTCTAGAAAATGATAGAAAATTCGGTAATTTTTTTGTAAATCTAAAGTATAGCTGTCAAACTTCAAAATTTTGATTGTCTTGAAATTTTTTATGACGTTAAATCTATTTCCATAGTCAAAAAACATGTTCAAACATTCTTACTTAAATTACCAAATTTTAGACATTTTCGACCATCTAAACAATCTATTTCCACAGTCAAAAAACATGTTCAAACATTCTTACTTAAATTACCAAATTTTAGACATTTTCGACCATCTAAACAAATTTGCTGGCTAGATTCACACCGCCGAAAAAAAATATAGGAGAGAGGAAGTCGCCTCGGTAGATTGCAGATTCAGGTCCCAAGGCTTATGCGCTGCCGTATTTTAGGGTATCAGACGGAGCCGTTCAACGTTGTAATGCCCATCTGCCGCTGTAAGCGCAGACTCGAGGTTCAGCCAGCCGTCGCGGGCCAGCTGTCAAAGTCCACCTCAGCTATGCTTCGCTATAACTAGAGGGGGACTCTTAGTTTCCCGTCCCCGGTCCCTTCTCACTCCTTCGTTGAGCTCAGCATACGCTTTTCAGTTCCTCCTGCTTTGACGAAAGAATTCCATGGCTGCCAGAGATCTGGAAGGCGATGGCAGTAAGAAAATTGCAACTGATGGCAATGTCAATGCCAATGCCCCAAAGGAAATCCGTTACATTGGCGTCAGAAAACGTAAGTGGGGCCGTTACGCGGCTGAGATACGAGATCCCCTCAGTAAATGTCGCTTTTGGCTGGGCACCTGGGACACCGCCGAAGAGGCAGCAAAAGAATATGACAGAGCCGCCAAAGTTCTGAAACCACCAAATGCCAAGATCAACTTCCCCTCTCCTGACAATCTCAGATGCAGAACGCAGAGCCGAAGCGCCGCGCACGACAACTGGACAGCCATTCATCCAGTATCGACCTCAGCAACAACCACAAGCGTTCCGGTCTCTCCGCTTATTCCTAAGGTTTGGCATCTTAATCTTCACAACAAAATCAATAATAAGGTTGTAACCAGAAGCGTCAAGCCTGAAAGGAAGAAGCCCTGGACACACCCTTACCTGAATGTTGGGGTGGGAATGCAGAAAGTGGGCAATGAAAGTGTGAGAGCTAATAATTCTAAGGAAAACCGTCACGATAGCCCTAGTTTTTCCATGAATTTTGTCGACAGCGGTGTGGATCTTCTGCAGCAGCCACATGTGGGGGTGACTTTGTTCTGGAGGATTGTGGGGACTCAGATCAACACACATCAAGGTCATGGGTTGGTAGGAGCAGCCTCAGGGCCGAAGAATCTACTTCATGCAACCTCTTATTGTGATTTTTCTTCCACTTCCAGAGCTGTAGACACCCAGCACCTTCCTCCTGAAGTCAAGAAAGCGACTATGGGGTCCCTCGATCTGAATCTCCCAACAGAAGATGATGAAGACATGCAACTCTTTGTATCGCCTCCTGCGGTAGACACCGAGCACCTTCCTCCTAAAGTCAAGAAAACGACTATGCGGATCCTGGATCTGAATCTCCCAGCAGAAGATGATGAAGATATGCAACTCTCTGCCTGGCCTCCTGCGATTAAAGCATTGTCCCCATTGGGATTCGATTTAAATCTCCCTGACCCTGCAGAAAAATATGATTAATGTTTTTTCTGTCTCTTGGATTGGATTTTATAACAAAATCTTGTGTGAGACCCATGCAATTAGTTAATGGCAAATAATAAGCATGCAATAAGCCAATATGAATGGCTTAATGTTTTTCTTCCTATCTATCGAATATCATTTTATTATCACTTTATTCACCGACACTATGGAAAAGCCGTAAACCAATAATTTGCTTGCCTTGAGATATTCAATTGGCTTGCCTTAATACTTATGATATTCATGCATATAGTACTGAGATTTAAGGCCTTGGTTGTACTGAAATCTGACAGTGGTATGAAATTCTTCATATTACCAATACAATAAGGAAACTATATTGCTACATTTTTGACAATCTACTTTGTAGTTCTGAGTTGTGGTTGTGAGTTCTTGGTCTGTGCTTTTGG
Organism: Pinus tabuliformis; assembly: GCA_031772625.1. Taxonomy (NCBI): domain Eukaryota; kingdom Viridiplantae; phylum Streptophyta; class Pinopsida; order Pinales; family Pinaceae; genus Pinus; species Pinus tabuliformis. Next base: position 65,170,815 of record CM062805.1, on the reverse strand, counting down.
CTTACATTTCACTTTTTAAACTCTGAAATTCAAACATCGCCACCAGCCTCAAGGTAATACTTACGCACAAAGTTTATCTTTATAAGTTTATATGCACATCAATTAAATTGTTTGCAATACTACGTGTTTTAAATAAGTTTGGGTCATAAGTTGGCTCCAGGGTTGTACAGAAAATGTTTATGAAAATCAAATCTTTTGCAAACTTCAAAACTTTCGTGGTGGAAATTAAACAGTGGTGTAGAAAGTTGATCTGTGCATATTCATTCTTTTGTTCAGCGATTACATCTAATTGCATTTATATTTACTAAGTAAAGTAGTTGCATCCATATATACAGAATATTGATTTACTAAGTTGTTCATGAAATAGTTCCAAACCACAGATTTTGTTCATGAAGGCATGGGAATTGTAGAGCGTTAAATTCGATTAAGAAAACTTTACTGCATTTGTAAATCAGATACTAGTTTGAAAAAGACGCACCCAAAGAGTCATCTTGCATTACACGTCCAACAGCCAACAGGTTTATAAGTAAAAAAGGGTACTGGTTTGGAAGTTTCATTGCTCTTCCATCTGAAATGGGAAACATATAGCTTCGTTTTCACTTTAGTGTATGCTTTAGGTTTCTTCCGGGTCAAAATAAGGAATGATTTTTTTGGTAAATAGTTTATAAAAAAAGCTGTAAAAGGAAAATGTTATTACTGATTAAAAAGATTTTGAATTAGTGGAAAGTTAAGGTCTAACTCTAGATAAAATAAATTATCACTAAAAAAGAATAGTAAATATTTTCATGTTAGCTTGATTTGAAGTTTGAAATTTCTGTATCTTTTTCTTTTCCCTTTAAAATTTTTTCCTAAGCTTTTTTTCCCTTTCTCTTCTTGAGTTTGTAATTGGTATTTGATTCCCTTCTTAGAGTTTGTTATTGGTTTAGGTTAATGAGATGTTAGTAGCCTTGGTCATTTCCAAAACTAGTTTTTGTAATAAGCTAATTGTGATGAGATATGGTAAATTTTTATTTGCTAAATTGTTATAGCTATCTTTAATTTATATCAAACCACATTTTTATATATATTTGAATCCACATAAATAATTTTTTTAATACTTTTATCTTTATAAATTTCTATCCATATTAATGAAATTGTGGGCATACTTTGAGTTTCAAATTTGTTTGAGTCATGACCCTTAATAATGAGAAGGTAATCTAATTATGTGTATATAAAGATGCTATTTCTATATCTATTGGAATTGTTTATAATAATAATTTTTTTATTTTTCTAATTATAATTTAGTAGAGATATAATGTTTTATTGTTTTGGTAGAGATTATAATGTTTTATTGTGAAAGTAACAATGATTATCAATAAAATAAAATTGAATAAAGAAAAACATAACTAAATTAACAATGATTATTGTAACAGTAACTAAGGTAACAGTAACAATGATTATTGTATAAAAATTATTTAGACTTAAAATTTTAAAACTAAGATTTTATTCAAATTTTAATAGGACTCAAAGACAATTAAATAATAAAATCACCCAAAAAAAAATCAACTCAATAAACAACTAATAAATCTTAGAAAAAAAGAGCTCATTAAACAACTACCAATTGCTAAATAATGCACTCATTTCATGATAGAATTGAATTCTTTGTGCATTAAATTATTATGGAAGTTAATTTTCCCTACATATTCACTTGAAATTTATCAAACGTGAAATTACAAAGCTACAAAGAATTAATGTATATTACATATGAAATGGATGTGAAACATAAAGTTGTTCTAGAATTGTAATATTTTATACGAGCTTAGATCCATCTTAACCCATGATCTATCAAGCCCCAAGAGGGATCAAATTTATGGAGGTGCATCTATCCCTTGTCACTCCCTCTCTCTCTCCACCTCTATCTCTTTATGTTTTTTTTCTTTGTTCTCTCTCCCCCACCCTCTCTCCTTTCTCTCAAGTCCTCTCTCTCTTTCCCTTTCTCTCCCACCTCGCTCTGTCTCCCCCCAATTGCTCGCTCACTCTTTCTCTCTCTCTACCATCCAACTTTGTCATCATATCCCTCTCTATCACCTTCTCTCACCTTCTCCCTCTTCTTCTTCCCTCTATCTTCCCTTATCTCCGCTCCCCTCACTCTCTCTCCGTCTCTCCCTTGTCACTCCCTTTCTCTCTAGATCTATCTCTCTATCTTTTTTCTTCCCTCCCTCTCTCACCCCCTCTAACTCCATCTATCTCCCTCCCTCTCACCTTCTCCCCCTCCCCTCCTCTCTCTCTCTCTCTCTCTCTCTCTCTCTCTCTCTCGGCCTCAACTCTATAAGTATCTCCCTCCCTCTCTCCTTCTCCCCCCCATGTCTCTCTATCCATATGATCTAGAATTTTCACTCTATGTAATCAATGATATATCTAAGGTCTAATATATTTTATATTTTAATTCTTTATTGTGAAAACAGTTATGGTTTTTTGGCATGTGGTATTGATAGGCCATGGTATCTCGCTATGTATTGTAGAAAAACCTATTTACAAGTTAATAATATCCGTAGTAAAATGAGGGTGAATATCCATGGTTAAGAATATTGTTATATTGTAAATTTATTGTAAGTATTAAGTTTTTATGTGCTCATTAATTAAAATTAAATATTATTATGGAATCATTATTAGTCCCTGCCAAGGAAGGACTCTAACAATTGATTTGTGCATTGATCGCTATTAATTTAGCATTGACCAATGCAAATTATAATGTTTAAATTTGAAAGATAAATATTTATTTTTCATTATTATTAAAATATTATTTTTTAAACATTTGATTAGACCATACATTGAAGGTGTTATTGTTTCCATGTGAATAATTGTCTTACATACTTTATGCCATAATTTATGGATATGGTTTCTTAAGCTTTGCAGGAAAATAATCCAAAAATAAAATCCTTGAAATATCTGTCTTACATATTTTATGCCATAATTTATGGATATGGTTGCAATATTTATGCATGATTTTTAGATATTTGTTTACTGATTTTTTTCTTAAGCTTTGGAGGAAAACCATCCAAAAATAAAATCCTTGAAAATACTTAAATCCTTGAAAATAACTTACACTCAAGTAAATATTTCCATCATTTACTTCTCACCATAATTAAAGCAAACCTTTGCATAAAAGATGGATAAGAATAAGATGTAAATAAATATACTTATGAGGAGTTACTTCCCACCATTATTTATGATTTCTTCGTCACTTATGTAGGAGTAAAATTATAAATATGTAGACTTAGTAGTGGTACCACCAAAATTTATGCAATTTCCTTTGTGTGAAAAAGTCATTTATTTATCCACTTCACATCTCAATTTATTAGTTCCTTCCGAAGAAATATTCTATGATGATCCCACCATTATTTATGATTTCTTTGGCACTTATGTAGGAGTAAAATTATAAATATGTAGACTTAGTAGTGGTACCACCAAAATGTATGCAATTTCTTTTTCTTGAAAAAGTTATTTATTTATCCACTTCACATCTCAATTTATTAGTTCCTTCCAAAGAAAGATTATATGATTATTTTTAGCATTGACCAATGTAAGTTACAATTATTTATTCAATGTTTTCCATAGCATGATTTCTAACTTGAGTTGGAGGGACTAAGTTATCCTATAAAACAAAATTGTAATATAAAAAATGAATTTTATTATTTTTATTAAGTTTTAACTTTCTGTTGTTAATTGAGTCAAATTTGAATGGTTGCACTCATTTATTGACACTACAACATCTCCATCATAGATTTATATTATCCTTTCATTACTTTTTAATTGAGCCAACATTACATCTCAGTGCAATTAAAGACCAGAAAACTTAGTTTTCACTTAGATTTCAATATACATCAAATCTTGTATTGTGTTCAAGAAGATACACATGGAAAACACATACGGTTAGATAATAATATCTCTTGTTAACTAAAGTCATTTAGTCCAACTAGCTATACCTAAATTTAGCTTTTTTCATGTGACAATCATGTGTATGTAAGTTAAGATTAGCATAATTATTCTTAGCAATTCTGATTCTTTATAATCTTGTTATATTAAGGAATTAAATCAAGAAAATTATAGAGCAATAACTCATATTTGAGTGTCTTATTTTGGGGTTTACGTTTTTGTCCATCTATCTTATTGGTATCAGATCAAGAGAATTAAAGGAGTAAAAAAAAATATCCAACAACAATCTACAGAGCCACCCACAAAGAAAATTTTATATTCATTATTTTTGGTTGAAGAATCAATGACTACCCTTCACTTAGAGTTCCCGCAACCATCTTTGTGCCAGAGTTACACTAACACTAGATAAATCATGCCTTCTAATCTGCATTCGAGTTAGGGACCTCCATAGTAGGTAGTTGTAGTTTGCAGGCCGATTTGTGGAGCTTCATTGAGCAACCCTAAGCCACCATTTCATGTAACTTTCATGATCCCTAGCTGGAATAATAAATGTTGGAAACCATGTCACTACTTGTGTTGTGTGTGTGTGTGGGGGGGGGGGGGGGGGGGGGGGGGGCGGCGGTGCAGTGAATTGATAGTGTCCTTTTGTACATTTTTACTAGTTTTAGCATATTTTAACAATCAACATTACATGTAACAATGATAACATGAACAATTACAAAAAATTCATGCAAAACATCAAACAATGAGAAAAAAGTTTTTATGGTGGAAACCTTGACGGGGAGAAAATCCACCCTACTACTTAGCTTCTTTTTTCTTAGTTATTCTTAAATCTATTTTACATTCATATGCGAGCCCCAACTAGATATGATCCAATACTTCTGTATATAAATTATATTTTCCACTACCAACAAGGAGCCACCATTGCTACAATAATTTGCTAGCAGCTACTAGCTAACAAGGCACCAGTTTTTGAAAGTCGCAACCTCCATAATCACTATGGGCCATCCTTTATTACATTTTCATATTGGGCCTGAATTATTACATCAACATAAATATCTCTCTCCAAACAAATCATCAATACAAGTTCATAAACAACACTCTCTATGTCAATAATGAACAACAAAAATTGTCTCGACATTCACTCTGACCTAACCCAAGCATCAATATCACGACCTCTTCCCCCTGACTCAACACTTAAACATACTATCAACAATACAATAGACAACACTATTACCAAACAACTCCTCAAGAATGACCCCTAGCAATAAACTCACTCAGTAGTATGTAATCCCTAGCACCATATCAAAATACCTCTCTCTCAACCATTAATAATTCTCTCTCACAAACAAGTGTACATGGCATAAATAACAATACATGGAATATATGTGATGTCCCAAATCTTAGTTAGAAATATAAATTATTTTCTTATATATAATGAGTGATCACTACAACGATAAGACTCAAAGCATCTATGACATATGAATGATACAACAATATCCTCCTAACCCCAAATTCATCATTCCTTGCAACACTTTAGTACATTTGTTCTAAAATTGTTTGCTCAATTATGGCCACCATTGACCATGCAAATCACACTTCATACAACAAGAGGTTGATATCACTCTACTAGGGTATACATCTTCTCAGGTGCACACTCCTTTTGACCTCTAATTGCACAGCCACTCGATATGTCGTCCTTTGAATACATAGAAAACCACACACTAATTTCTATAGGTATAAGAAATGTGACATATATTCCACGGGATCACTCTGTTCTCAACCTCTAACATGCACTAGGATATTCTTAATATGCACAACATAATCGCAATCTAGTCAACTTCAACACTTAGTAATTAAACTATAACAACCATGCATCTTGACTATAGTTTGATTGTGATTAAAACCTCACACAGATTTCATTCATTGCTTAGGTGACTCTCATCGATCTGCTACAATAGATAATTTGCACACCATGTAACTAGATGGAGACCCACAACCACAAACATTTAATCTTGTTGCCCAAAAATCTAAATCAACTAGATCAAACATAATTATTTCATTCTATGACCAGATCAAACAATCACTCATAATTTTAATGCATTTACACCTTTATGATACCAATTCAAACTCATTACCAAATCAATTTTCTTATGAACGTCACAGATCAATTTAATTGCTTCGATCACTGGGAATTCCATGGGAATTTGGATTGGTTTGGCCACAGTTTTTCTTTTCTACATTTGCTGGTAATGCCACGAGCACAAAGGGGAAAGTTTGCGACAATGTCATTGGTATACCATGACAATCCTGCAATAGTGTTGCGTGGATATTGTGACAAGAGTTTGAAAAACTCTATACAATTAGAAACCTAAAAGGATCATTGGCCATATTCACTGCCAAATTCAACATCATCATCCCCCCACTACAAAGGATTAGTTCAATCACTTGTAGCATCAGCATCATGCTACAACAACAATAAAAGCTCTCACACACTAAACACTTGGTGTCGACATCATCAAACAATGAAAAAATCACGAGTTGACATTAATTTTGACTTGCCATAATGCCAACAATACCCCCCTTTGCAATGATGGAAACCTTGTGCAAATATCCTACCATCTGGTCTTTCTCTCTCCCCCTTTGACATGAATGAAAAAGGGTAACATCTTGTGAGGTAGATCAAACATGCCAACATTTTCTTGCAAAACCACTAATTAGAAACAAGCTTGCCAACAACATACTTTTCCTTCTTCATCTAAATATTTAGTAGGGTATCCAACCCAACAATAACAACTATCCATTCTTTATAATAATGATTTTTAGCAACACATTGGTAATACACATTAATACTTATTTTGCATACATCTTCAATCACAAGGTGAATAACTAACTGGTCCTAGTGACTAAGATGTTATTAACACCACTAACAAAAGCCCTCATCAACAATAGTCTTCTAAACAATATGTCAAACCTTTGTAGAAAAATTACACTAACACAACAATAAGGTTGATTCAACTATACATTAGAAATAATAGTAGCTACCACACTCTGAATCTTTTGTGAAAAAGCATAACAAAGCATAGCTTATGACAATACAATAAAATGGCAACAATTTTTAGCAATACATCTCATCATCAATATAGCATTATATCATCGATGAGGCTCAACGACAGACAACCATAATTCTTATTAAGACTTCATACTCCTACAACACAAACCCTAACTCTAAAGAAAAAGTTAGAAAACATCATAAAATCACTCACCATCATCAACATATATTCATATAATCAACATAAGATGCAACACAACAAAATTCTCTTGAAGGAGTAGCCAAAAATGTTATGCTCTTGACCTGCAAGAAGATTCGAGAATACCAAATATGCGCGAAATACAACGCAGAACACAGAACAAAATGAGAAAAAACAACAAATATTTTATTATTCAGAGATGAAAGCAATGTTCACTTAACTCTTTGACGAAGCAACCTCCAGAAGAGCAGAGCTCGATTAAAAAATAAGACACGACATTCCATAATGGGGAGTCTCTATCCTTTTTATTATTATTCAGAGATGAAAGCAATGTTCACTTACCTCTTTGATGAAGCAACCTCCAGCAGAGCAGAGTTCAATTAAAAAATAAGACACTACATTCCACAATTGGGAGTCTCAATCCTTTATATAGGATTCATAGATACAATACCATAGGTCATTACCATGGTTCTCTCAATACCATCTATCTAATACAATGGCCCATTTGCAGCTAACTATGGTCCCTTTCTTAAATGCGGGACAACCACTTACAATTATGAATATGGGATTTATTGACTCTTTAACTAACTATAAATATGACTTCATCCTATTACATAAAGAAAGGGGTTAGGATTGGACCCTAGCATGCCCTCCCCCATGAAAAGCAGCCTTGTCCTCAAGGTTGAAGCTACGGAAACTATTGAAGAATAGTGGTTGGTTCTCAGGCCACATCTTCTAGAGAGGTGTCTTTCCACTTGACAAGGACTTCCTTGATCGTGTGACCGTGTTGATGTCATTCTCGTGTATCGAGGACCAGTTCAGGTTGGAGCCAGAGTGAACCTTCTTCATCCAATTCAGGTAGACACTTTCTTGAGGCATGATACATGGAATACTGGATGGATTTTTGAAGTTGGTGGTAATGCTAGCTTGTAGGCGACTGCTCCAATGTGTTGCAGTATTTGATAAGGTCTGTAGAATTTTGGAGGTAATTATTGCCAGCCCTTTTCTTTGAGTGATGTTTTCTTATATGGTTGCAGCCGCAGGAATACCTGATCCCCTTCTTGAAATGTGCGCTTTGAATGATGTTGGTATGCCTATTGCTTCATGCGATTATGAGCTTGATGGAGATTATCTTTGAGATGGGCTAACATGGCTGCACTATTTTGTAGGAGTTGATCCACTTCTTGAACGTTAGATCATCTAGGGATGTAAAAAGTAGGTGAAGGTGGGAGTTGACCATACACTACTTCATATGGAGTCATCTTGGTGGCTACATGATAGTTAGTATTATACCACCATTCAGCTAGAGGTAGCTACTGTACCCATTGATGTTGCTTCTCTGAAGTGAATCACCTTAGGTATGTCTCCAAACATTTGTTGATTACTTTAGCTTGACCATCAGTTTTGGGATGATAGGAAGTACTTAGTTGGAGTTGGGTTCTTGAAAAGTTCTTGCCAAAAGTTACCGGTGAAAGTAGGGTCACGATAAGATATAATGGATGTGGGAATGCCATGTAGTTTGAAGATGTGGTCCATGAAAGCTTGAGCCACCAAAGTGGGGGTAAATGTGCGGGGTAGAGCAAAAAATGTGTATATTTAGAAATTCTACCCACAACCACCATGATGACTAACTCGTTGCCTGACATTGGAAGACCAGTAATGAAATCCATAGAAACATCTGTCCAGATTCAAGAAGGGATGTTCAATGGTTGTAAGGTGCCTCGTGACTTGACTGTTTCTCCTTTATTATGTTGACACACATCACATTCAACTACAAAAGTAAGAATTTCATTTTTCATGCCTATCAAAAAGAAAGAATGACGAGTGCGAGCATAAATCTTCTAAAAGCCTGCATGACCTGCAGTGGGATATGAGTGAAACTCTTCCAAAATGCGTGTTTTGAGGGTGGATTTCGGTGATATAACTACTATATCCTTATGTCGAAGAATTTCATCCTTCCAAGAGTATCCAACTGAGGAATGATGATATACTCTCAAGTTATTAATGACTTTGGAGAGAGAGGGATGTGAAAACAATTCCTTGTGGGATTCTTCAATCCAATCTGGTATGGGAAGAGATATTGATAGAAGGATGCTCTTATCCTCAAATTGGCATCATAAAGTATCTGCTACTACATTGTCATGCCCTTTCTTGTAAATTATCTCATAATCATATGCCAGCATTGTGGCTAGCCATTTATTTTGCTGGGGCGAGGATAGACGTTGCTCCAAAAAATATTTGAGGCTTTGATGGTCTGGACAGATTTGGAAATGCCACCCCAATAAGTATGGTCGCCAGGTATCGACTACATGTAATATGGCCATCATGTCTTTCTCATAGGTATATTGTCCCAAATATTTCCCACTTAGTTGTTTGTTGGTGAAAGCCAAGGGTCGGCCTTCCTACATTAAGACCACCAATACCAGTACCTGAAGCATCACATTCAATCACAAAAGATTTGGTGAATTCTGGCAATGCCAATATCGGAGTGGAACACGTGGCCTGTTTAAGAGCCATAAACTCCTGTTGTGCTGCATCAGTCCATATGAATGAATTTTTTTTTAGAAGATTATTCAGGGGTCTAGCAATGTGGCCATAATTGCAGGCAAATTTGTGATAGTAGCTGGTGAGACCCAAGAATCCCCTCAAACTCTTCAAGATTTTTGGTTGGGGCCAATCTTGCATTGCCTATATCTTTCTGGGATCCACCCAGACACCTTCACGACCCACAATGTGGCCCAATTACTTGACTTCTTCCATGCCAAAAGAACACTTGGACAATTTGGCAAATAATTTATGATTTTGGAGTAGCTGCAAGAGAAGGTCTACATGTTGAAGATGTTTTTCCTAGGTGAGACTGTAGATGAGAATGTCATCAAAGAAAAAAAGGACAAATTTTCGGTGATATGGTTTCAACAAGTGATTCATGAGACTTTGAAAAGTGGATGGGACATTATAGAGACCAAATGGCATGACCAATAATTCATAATGGCCTTCATGAGTGTGGAAAGTAGTCTTGGAAATGTCTACTTCTTTCATGCGTATTTGGTGATAGCCAGAGCCAAGATCTAGCTTAGTAAAGAATTGAGAACCATGTAGTTGATCCAGAAGATCATCAACAATAGGAATAGGGAATTTGTATTTGACCATGAGCTTGTTGAGGGACCTGAAGTATGGACACATGTGCCAGTCCCAATCTTTCTTGAGCACCATGACCACTGGTGATGAATAAGGATTGATGCTAGGACGAATGACACTGACTTCAAGGAGTTCTTTGATGATTTTTTAAATTTCATTCTTTTGGGCAAAAGGATATCGATATGGCTGCACATTCACTGGTTGTATCCCTGGTACCAAAGTGATGCTATGATCATGTTCCTCTCTAGAGGGTGGAAGCTCCTTAGGTTTGCAAAATACCTGTTGGTGTCGATTCAAGGCTTGTTGCATGTGAGGATGAATATGAAGAGGAGTGTTCTTAATGACGTAGATGGCATTAAACTGGTAGATAACTCCATGATGGCCCTTTTTCAACAACTTTTCCATGCAATGAGAGCTGATGAAAGAAGGAGCACCTGCCCAGAGTCCACAGAGGGTATGCATTTGGTAATTCTGCCTAAAGCTCATATATAACTCTTGGAAGTCCATGGTGATTGGGCCTAGTGTGCGAAGCCATTCAACACCCAAGACAATGTCACAACCACCCATGTTAATTGCAAACATGTGGGTCGTTAGGTGGTAATCTCCCATCTAAAGTTTGATATTTTCATAGCGGAATTCACATTTCATTGTCCCCCATAAGCAATTTGGACCTACAAATTAGAGACTTCCCTGAAAAAACAATGAACAACTTCAGCGATTCACTGATGGATAAAGCTATGAGTGTTACCACTATGAATCAGTACTACTACAGGGCAATGTTTAATAAAGCCTCTCATTTTGAGAGTTTGGGCTATAAAAATGCCTGCCAATGCATGTAGCGAGATAATTGGTTCCTTTAGGAGTTCATTGTCCTACTAGGTTTACTCAACTTCGTCCTTTGGTCTCCCAAGGGGTGGGGCTTCCCCAGATGAGATGTGATCAGTAACATCAATTTGAAAAAATTTGAGTTCCTTGCATTTATGCCCAGGAGAGTATTTTTCATCGCAGTAGTAGCACAATCCTTGTTTTCTTCTTTTAACCATTTCTACTAGAGACACCTTTTGAACCTTAACTGTTTGGGTAGGGCCTTGAGCCTGGGTGGGGCATCCCTTGGCTTTGAAATTTGGATGAGGAGATTGGGTAGCTAAAGCACGTTCTGGTTCGATAGCCTTGTTGAAAGCATCAATCCATGTAGGAGGGTGGTGCATCAGGACATGTGCTTGGATGGCTTCTTTGAGGCCACTTTTAAAACATTCCAAGTAGAATTCATCTCCTAGACCATTTTTGTGGAAGGCCAATGTCTCAAAGGCTGCAATGTATTCTTTCATTGTGCCTTCCTGTCAGAGCTTAGTAGGACAACCCAAAAAATTAGATTCTTTGTCAGAGCGGTTACAAAGAGATTTTGTGAAAACCTGCTAGGTTATGTTCCCGAGATAAAATTTCTCATGCCAATGCCACCATTTCCATCTCTCTTCATCCAGGTAAATGGCTTCCACACATATTTTAGTTGTATCATCCCGAATATCATTCAAAATGAAATATTGTTCCATTTGTGCTACCCATACTGTCGGATTAGAGCCATCAAATTTATACATGTCCAGCTTGGGTGGCCAAGGGTGGGAATGTTGGTGATTTCCATGGAAGTGAATATGATGGCTAAATTCTCCTTCCAGGTCTTCATCACTACCATGTGCCCCCTGATCCAACCCCAACACACTTGGTTTTAATTGGTCCATGAATTGCTGCCTCTTGTCTATTAGGCTTTGGAATGTACCCAACTTATGTTTAAGGTGCTCGATCTTCTGTTGGGCCATGACTTGATCTCTGGTTTATACCATACACAGATCTTGGGAACTTGTCCTCACTTTGAAAAAATTAGGGACGCCTGAAAATTGAAGCTAACAAGTGAATGGTACCATTGCGATCAGCTCGTCGTCCTGACTCTTGTCACCTAAGTCTCTTATAAGCATCCTAGGAAAGCCCATTTTTTTTTAAACTCTAAACGGAGTTTTACTCCCCACTTATCAATACTGTAGTGGCTAAATTTCAGAAAACTTGATCCTGCCCGATGTCTTGTGAGAATCGCCCCATGCTATAGGAGCCACAACCCTCACTGCAGAAATGGTTAGATCTACCTGTGAAACCACTAAATGCTGAATTTGAGTTGGACTGCGGCGATGCCAGAGCCCAATTGCTAGGTACTGTGGTGGTAGAACCTCAATTGGTGGATCTGATTGTTGTTGCGACGGTCGAACCCCAACTGCTATATCTAATTTGGAAAATAAGATGATGGGCGATCTTTAGAGTGTCGAGGGAACTACAGTCTGAAAGGAGTGTTAGGTGCTACATATCGCAATATACATAAGTGTCCAACAATAGTACTCGGCCCAATCTTTCAGGGCACTAACTAAGGAGGATCAATGGTACCCTTAGCCGTATTACCTGACTACCCTATCATACATGTGAGTAATCTCCCCGAGTGCTGTTCTCAGTGTATTGTAGCAGCAAGACAACCAACGGTTTAACTAAGGCAAGGCTTCAGGTGAGCCTAGGGGGCTTCTGGTATACCCAGAGGGTACGTGGAAGGCAGTCCGTGCACGGTTCTGTATAATGAGCTACAACTCGAGGGGGTACCCATAGGGGTTACAAAAGAGTCCAATAAGGGTGACCACCTCTTGTATTTCTTGAGTGCATGCCTTCACAAATCCATAGGTTTATGTGCTCAATGACAGATCCCATGGTTTAAAGATGCCGAAACACGTCTCTAGCCTAAAAAGAAATTCTGCAAAAGATGGAGGTATCACCAGCCTTGGAAAGCACTCCGATACCACGTTTTATTCTCTTGACTTGCTAGAAGATTCCAGAATACCAAATATGTGCAAAATCCAACCCAATACATGGAAAAAATGAGAAAAAACAAGTATTTTATTATTCATAGATGAAAGCACTGTTCACTTGCCACTTCGAAGGGGCAACCTCTAGCAGAGCAGAGCTCGATTACAAAATAAGACACGAAATTCAATAATGGAGAGTCTCTATCCTTTATATAAGATTCATACATACAATACCATGGGTCATTACCATGGTTTTCTCAATACCATCTATCCAATACCATGGCCAGTTTCCAACTAACTGTGGTCCCTTTCTTAAATGCGGGTCAACCACTTACAATTATTAATACATGCATTATTGACTCTTTAACTAACTATAACTATGACTTGAAACTATTACATAAGTGAAGGGGTTAGGGTTGGACCCTAACAAAAACTCATTCACAATTAGTCATTTTGTCACAAAATATTTTTCAATAACACAACAAATACTGAAACCCTAAGTGTATCTCAAAAATCAATAGGTTCAGTGATTTAGGTGGATATTGGTGGCCACCTACCAAGTCCACTTTGACCCCCACCATTACTTCTTTCAGCTTTTCAGTTTCCTTAATTGTAGCACATTTTACTATTTTTAGCCGTTTTTCAGGTCCTAAACTTCTGGAGCCGTTTTGAGGCCATAAACAATGTTTTTTGAGAAAACTGGGAAATTTGGCTACTATTTCTCTTCCCAAAGTTGTAGCTCTCCGATAGATCTTTCTAACAAGATACTGTGCGTGTCAAATGGAGATCGTACGCCAAAGTTACAACCCTGGGAAGTTGATGTAACAAATTACCCAAATGGGGCCCACAGTTTGGCGTTTCATCTTCTAAGGTTAGGTTTTTGGATGTTTAGGGTTTTCCATTATTTCTCAACAATAAATAGGCATTTGAGCCTCATTGTAGCTCAGTTCAGAGGCATGTAGCTGCCACATCTCTTCTCAGAGATAAGCTACCGTTGCCCTAGCTGGTTTATTTCCATTTCTATTTGTAAGCATATTTCAGTATTTTACATTAATGAAATGAAGTATTATTTCTGCTGCATCTTTGTGTATATGGTTATCTCTATATTTTGTTGCATTCCTATTTAAATTCGGATCAATGGTATCAGAGCGGTCTGCTTTTTTTTTCTCTGTTTTTCCTTGAATGTCCCCAATGAGGTCGGGATATAAGGAGTTAGGGCTTGAACTGGTCGAACCTTTGCAAGACCAACCTTGTAAATCCTGACAGCCTCCCATGGTAGATGAAAAGAAAGACGAGGGGGTAGGAGATCCTATCAAAATCTTTCTCAAAGAAGCCCTCGAGTGACAAAGGAACGCAATGATGGACAACTTTGCCCAGATCCTTTAGTGGCTACCCAGAGGTGATGCATCAACTTCCAACAGCTACTCTCAAAATGCCACACTCTTTAAGGTACAAGTTAATTTTGAAATCCTCATATTCGAGTGTTAGATAGGTACAAATGCTGTCGATAAATTGTTAAATCTACTAGAGGGTTATTTTTCTGTCCATGATTTTTCCAGTCGGGAAAAGATTATTTTTGCTCTTCTCAAAGCATCCCCCCACGTTAAGGACTGGTGGGAGACCTACTACGAGCATAAGGATGAAAGTACAGGCTCACTATTTTCGTCTAAACCCACTTGGAATTCATTCCAGGATGCCATCAAGGAGCATTACTACCCTATCGGAAGCTATGAGGATCAATACATAAAGTGGAGCACGTTGTGGCAGGGAAGGGACAAAGACATGCCGGAGTTCACCAATATTTTCCATACCCTTCATACAAAGTTGGGTATCAAGTATTCAGAGCAACATTTGGTACTCAAATACCATGGCTACGTGCACAAGTACATCTAGGAAGAAATGGAATTCCTAAACATCTCCTCGCTTGACACCGCATACCGATATGCCATCAGGGTCAAGAAAAAGTTTAAATAGAATAAGCGAGAATTTGGATCTGTGAATTCGAAGCAAGGGAAAGGTGCCCCCAAACCACAGAATAAGGGACAAAGCTAAGGCGAGGCGGCCCAAGACAATCTGCCAAAGCTGCAAAAAAGAAAAACAACTCATTAAACAACTACCAATTGCTAAATAGTGCATTCATTTCATGATAGAATTGAATTCTTTGTGCATAAAATTGTTATGGAAGTTAATATTCCCTGCATATTCACTTGAAATTTGTCAAACATGAAATTACAAAGCTACAAATAATTAATGTATATTACATATGAAATGGATGTGAAGCATAAAGATTTTTGAGAACTGTAATATTTTATACGAGCCTAGAACCATCTTAACCCAGGATCTATCAAGCCCCAAGAGGGATCAAATTTATGGAGGTGCATCTATATCACTTGTCACTCCCTCTCTCTCTCCACCTCTATCTCTTTATGTCTTTTTCTTGGTTCTCTCTCCCCCTCCCTATCTCCTTTCTCTCAAGTCCTCTCTCTTTCCCTTTCTCTCCCACCTCGCTATGTCTCCCCCCAATCACTCACTCACTATTTCTCTCTCTCTCTACCGTCCAACTTTGTCATCATATCCCTCTCTCTCGCCTTCTCTCACCTCCTCTTTCTTCTCCTTCCCTCTAACTTCCCTTATCTTCTCTCCCCTCACTCTCTCTTCGTCTCTCCCTTGTCACTCCCTCTCTCTCTACCTCTATCTCTCTATGTCTTTTTTCTTCCCTCCCTCTCTCTCCCCCTCTAACTCCATCTATCTCCCTCCCTCTCTCCTTCTCCCCCTCCCCTCCTCTCAGTCTTATCTCTCTCTCTCTCTCTCTGGGCCTCCAACTCTATCGATATCTCCCTCCCTCTCTCCTTCTCTCCCCCTATCTCTCTCTATACATATGATCTAGAATTTTCACTCTATGTAATCAATGATATATCTAACGTCTAATATATTTTATATTTTAGTTCTTTATTGTGAAATCAGTTATGATATTTTGGCATATGGTATTGATAGGCCATGGTATTTTCCCATGGTATTGTAGAAAAACCTATTTACAAGTTGATAATATCCATGGTAAAATGAGGGTGAATATCCACGATTAAGAATATTGTTATATTGCAAATTTATTATAAGTATTAAGTTTTTATGTGCTTATAAATTAAAATTAAATATGATTATGGAATCATTATTAGCCCCTACCAAGGAAGGACTCTAACAATAGATTTGTGTATTGATCACTATTAATTTAGCATTGACCAATGCAAATTATAATGTTTAAATTTGAGAAATAAATATTTTTTTTCATTATTATTAAAATATTATCTTTTAAACATTTGATTAGACCATACCTTTAAGGTCTTATTGTAGCTTTTGCATAATATTATGCCATGCGAACTGTCTTACATACTTTATGCCATAATTTATGGATATGATTTCTTAAGCTTTGCACGAAAACCATCCAAAAATAAAATCCTTGAAATATCTGTCTTACATAGTTTACGCCATAATTTATTGATATGGTTGCAATATTCATGCATGATATTTAGATATTTGTTCACTGATTTTTTTCTTAAGCTTTGGAGCAAAACCATCCAAAAATAAAATCCTTGAAAATAAATTACACTCAAGTAAATATTTCCATCAATTACTTCTCGCCGTAATTAAAGAAATCCTTTGAATAAAAAATGGATAAGAATAAGATGTAAATAAACATACTTATCAGGAGTTACTTCCCACCATTATTTATGATTTCTTCAGCACTTATGTAGGAGTAAAATTATCAATATGTAGACTTAGTAGTGGTACCACCAAAATTTATGCATTTATTTTGTGTGAAAAGTCATTTATTTATCCACTTCACATCTCAATTTATTAGTTCCTTCCAAAGAAAGATTATATGATGATGCCACCATTATTTATGATTTCCTCGGCATTTATGTAAGAGTAAAATTATAAATATGTAGACTTAGTAGTGATACCACCAAAATGTATGCAATTTCTTTTGCATGAAAAAGACATTTATTTATCCACTTCACATCTCAATTTACTAGTTCCTTCCAAAGAAAGATTATATGATGATTTTTAGATTTGACCAATGTAAGTTACAATTATTTATTCAATTTTTTCCATAGCATAATTTCTAACTTGAGTTGGAGGGACTAAGTTATTGTATAAAATAAAATTACAATATAAAAATTGAATTTTATTATTTTTATTAAGTTTTAACTTTCTATTGTTAATTGTGTCAAATTTAAATGGTTGCACTCATTTACTGACACTACAACATCTTCATCATAGCTTTATATTATCCTTTCATTATTTTTAATTGAGCCAACATTATATATATACACACCACATCCCAGTGCATTAAAGACCAGAAAACTTAGTTTTCACTTAGCTTTCATTATACATCAAATCTTGTATTGTGTTCGAGAAGATAGACATGGAAAACACATATGGTTAGATAATAATATCTCACTAAAGTCATCAAGTCCAACTAGCTATAGCTAAATTTAGCTATTTTTCATGTGTGAGTCATGTGTATGTAAGTTAATCTTGTAATATTAAGGAATTAAGTCAAGCAAATTATAGAGCAATAACTCATATTTGAGTGTCTTATTTTGGGGTTTACTTTTTTGTCCATCTATCTTATTGGTATCATGTCAAGAGAATTAAAGGAGTAAAAAAGAAATATCCAACCACAATCTACAGAGCTGCTCACAAATAAAATTTTATATTCATTATTTTTGGTTGAAGAATCCACGACTACCCTCCACGTAGAGCTACCACAACCATCTTTGTGCTAGAGTTACACTGACAGTAAATCAATCATGCCTTCTAATCTGCACTCGAGATAGGGACCTGCATAGTACGTAGTTGTAGTTTGTAGGCCGATTTATGGAGCTTCATTGAGCCACCCTAAGCCTCCATTTCATGTAACTTTCATGATCCCTAGATGTAATCATAAATGTTGGAAACCATATGACTACTTGTCGGGGGGCGGTGAATCAATAGCGTCTTTTTTTACATTTTTACCAGTTTTAGCATCTTTAAACAATCAACATTACATGTAACAATGATAACATGAAAAATTACAAAAAATCATGCAAAACATCAAACAATGACAAAAAAGTATTTATGGTGGAAACCCTGAAGGGGAGAAAAGCCACCCTACTGCTCTGCTTCTTTTTTCTTCATTATTCTTAAATCTATTTTACATTCATATGCTAGCCCCAACTAGATAGGATCCAATACTCCTCTCTATAAATTTTATTTTCCACTACCAACAAGGAGCCACCACTATTACAATAATTTGCTAGCCACTACTAGCTAACAAGGCACCACTTTTTGAAAGTCGCAGCGTCCATAATCACTATCGGCCATCCTTTCATGCATTTTTAGATTGGGCCCAAATTACTATATCCACATAAACCTCTCTCTCCAAACAAATCATCAATACAAGTTCATTAACAGCACTCTCTATGCCAACAATCAACAACAACGATTGACTCAACATTCACTCTAACCTAACCCAAGCATCAATATCACAACCTCTTCCCTCTGACTCAACACTTAAACATACTCTCAATCATACAATAGACAACACTCTTACCAAACAACTCCTCAAGAATAACCCCTAGAAATAAACTCACTCAGCAGTATGTAAGCCCTAGCACCATGTCAAAATATCTCTCGCTCAACCATACATAATTCTCTCTCACAAACAAGTGTACATGGCATAAATAATAGTACATGGAAATATAAATTCTTAGTTAGAAATATAAATTCTTTTCTTATATATAATGACTGATCACTACAACAATAAGACTCAAATCATCTATGATATATGAATGATACAAAAATATCCTACTAACCCCAAATTCATCATTCCTTGCAACACTTTAGTACATTTGTTCCAAAATTGTTTGCTAAATTATGGCTACCATTGACCCTGCAATTCAAACTTCATACAATAAGAGGTTGATACCACTCTACTAGGGTATACATCTTCTCTGGTGCACACTCCTTCTAACTTCTAATTGCACAGCCACTCGATATGTCATCCTTTGAATACATAGAAAACCACACAGTAATTTCTATAGGTATAAGAAATGTGACATATCTTCCATGGGATCACTCTGTTCTTGACCTCTAACATGCAGTGGGATATTCTTAATATGCACAACATACTCGCAATCTAGTCAACTTCAACACTTAGTAATTAAACTATAACAACCATGCATCTTGACTGTACTTTGACTGTAATTAAAACCTCACTCAGATTTCATTCATTGCTAAGGTGACTCTCATCGATCTACTACAAGAGATAATTTTCACACCATGTAACTAGACAAAGACCCACAACCACAAACATTTAACCTTGTTGCCCAAAAATCTAAATCAACTAGATCAAACATAATTATTTCATTCCATGATCATATCAAACAATCACTAATAATTTTAATGCATTTACACCTTTATGATACCAATTCAAACTCATTACTAAACCAATTTTATTATGAACGTCGCAGATCAATTCAATTGCTTCAATCACTGGGAATTCCATGGGAAATTGGATTGGTTTGGCCTCTGTTTTTCTTTTCTTCATTTATAGGTAATGCCATGAGCAATGAAGGGAAAGTCTATGACAATGTCATTGGTATACCATGACAAGCCTACAATAGTGCCGCGTAGATACTGTGACAAGCCCATGGAAAACTCTATACAATTAGAAACCTAATAGGATCATTGCCCATATTCACTGCCAAATTCAACAACATCATCATCCCACTACAAAGGATTAGTTCAATCACTTGTAGCATCAACATCATGTGCTACAACAACAATAAAACATCTCACACACTAAACACTTGGTGTCCACATCATCAAACCATGAAAAAATCATGAGTAGACATTAATTCTAAGTTGTCATAATGCCAACAATATCCCCCTTTCCAATGATGGAAACCTTGAGCAAATATCCAGCCATCTAGTCTTTCTCTCTCCCCCTTTGACATTAATGAAAAAGGGTAACATCTTGTGAGGTAGATCAAACATGCCAACATTTTCTCGCAAAACCACTTATTAGAAACCAACTTGCGAACAACATACTTGTCCTTCTTTATCTAAAGATTTAGTAGGGAATCCAACCCAACAATAACAATTGTCCATTCTTTACAATATTGATTTTTAGCAACACCTTTGTAATACACATTAATACTTATTTTTCATACATCTTCAATCATAAGGTGAATAATTAACTGGTCCTAGTGACTAAGATGTTATTAACAACACTAACAAAAGCCCTCATCAACAATAGTCTTCTGAACAATATGTCCAACCTTGGTAGAAAAATTACACTAACACAACAATAAGGTTGATTCAACTATACATTAGCAATAACAGTAGCTAATAGGCATTCAATCTTCTGCGAAAAAAATAGGACAAGGCATAGCTTATGACAATACAATAAACTGGCAACAATTTTTTAGCAACACATCTCCTCATCAATATAGCATTATATCATCAATGAGGCTCAACGACATACAACCATAGTTCTTCTTAAGACTTCATACTACTACAACACAGACCCTAACTCTAAAGAACAAGTTAGAAAACATCATAAAATCACTCACCATCATCAACATATATTCATATAATCAACATAAGATGCAACACAACAAAATGCTCTTAAAGGAGTAGCGAAAACTATTATGCTCTTGGCTTGCAAGAAGATTCGAGAATACCAAATATGCACAAAATACAACCCAGAACATGGAACAAAATGAGAAAAAACAACAATTATTTTATTATTCAGAGATGAAATCAATGTTCACTTACCTCTTCGTGGGGGAAACCTCTAGCAGAGCAGAGCGTGATTACAAAATAAGACACAACATTCCACAATGGAGAGTCTTTATCCTTTATATAGGATTCATACATACAATACCATGGGTTATTACCATGGTTCTCTCAATACCATCTATCTAATACCATGGCCCATTTGCAACTAACTGTGGTCCCTTTCTTAAATGCGGGTCAACCACTTACAATTATTAATACGGGCTTTATTGACTCTGTAACTAACTATAACTATGAATCAACCCTATTACATAAATAAAGGGGTTAGAGTTTGACCCTAACATGCCCTCCCCCATAAAAGGAAGCCTTGTCCTCAAGGTTGAAGCTGCGGAAACTGCAGAAGAATAATGCCTGGTTCTCAGGTCACATCTTTAGGAGAGTTGTATTTCCACTTGACGAGGACTTCCTTGATTGTGCGACCGCACAGATGTCATTCTCGTGTATCGAGAACCTATTCAGGTTGAACAAAGAGCGAACCTTCTTCATCCAGTTCAGGAAGACTGGTTTGAGTTCTGCAATTTTTCCCCACTACTTTCGTGAGGCATGATACATGGAAGATTGGATGGATTTTTGAAGTGGGTGGCAATGCTAGCTTGTAGGTGACTGCTCCAATACATTGTAGTATTTGATAAGGTCCGTAGAATTTTGGAGCTAATTTTTAGCAGCCCTTTTCTTTGAGTGATGTTTTCTTATATGGTTGAAACCATGAGAATACCTGATCCCCTTCTTGAAATGTTCGCTCTGAATGATGTTGGTATGCCTGTTTCTTCATGTGATTCTAAGCTTGATCGTGATTATCTTTGATCTGGGCAAACATGGCTGCACTGTTATGTAGGAGTTGATCCATTTCTTCCACCTTAGAGCATCCAGGGATATAAGAAGTAGGTGAAGGTGGGAGTTGACCATACACTGCTTCATATGGAGTCATCTTGGTGGTTGCATGATAGTTAGTATTACACCACCATTCAGCTAGAGGTAGCTACTGTACCCATTGATGTTGCTTTTCTGAAGTGAAGCACCTTAAGTATGTCTCCAAACATTTGTTGACTCCTTCAGTTTGACCATTTGTTTAGGGATGATAGGAAGTACATAGTTGGAGTTGGTTGCCTTGTAGCTTGAAAAGCTTTTGCCAAAAGTTACTGGTGAAAGTAGGGTCACGATCAGATACAATGGAAGTGGGAATGCCATGTACTTTGAAGATTTGGTCCATGAAAGCTTGAGCCACCAAAGTGGGGTTAAATGTGTTGAGTAGAGCGCAAAAATGAGCATATTTAGAAAGTATGTCCACAACCACCATGATGACTGAATTGTTGCCTGACTTCGGAATACCAGTAATGAAATCCATAGAAACATCCATCCAGATTGAAGCAGGGATGGGAAATGGTTGTAAGGTGCCTCGTGACTTGACTGTTTTTCCTTTGTGGTGTTGACAGACATCACATTCATCTACAAAAGTAAGAATGCCAGTTTTCATTCCTGTCAAAAGAAAGAATGACGGGTATGAGCATAAGACTTCTGAAAGCTTGCCTGACCTACAGTGGGAGATGAGTGAAACTCTGCCAAAATGCATGTTTTGATGGTGGATATCGGTCATATAACTACTCTATCCTTGTGTCATAGAATTTCATCCTTCCAAGAGTAGCCAACTGAGGAATGATGATCTGCTCTCAAGTTATTAATGAGTTGGGGGAGAGAGGGATGTGAAACCATTCCTTGTGGGCTTCTTCAATCCAATCTGCTATGGGAAGAGAGATTGATAGAAGGGTGCTCTCATCCTCAAATTGGTGTGATAAAGTATCTGTTACTACATTTTCATGCCCTTTCTTGTAAATTATCTCATAATCATATGCCAACATTTTGGCTAGCAATTTATTTTGCTAGGGCGAGGATAAATGTTGCTCCAAAAAATATTTGAGGATTTGATGGTTTTGGCAGATTTGAAAACGCTGCCCCAATAAGTATGGTCACCAAGTATCAACTGCATGTAAGATGACCATCATCTCCTTCTCATAGGTAGATTGTCCCAAATGTTTCCCACTCAGTTGTTGGTTGGTGAAAGCCAAGGGTCGACCTTCATGTATTAAGACAACACCAATACTAGTACTTGAAGCATCACATTTAATCACAAAAGATTTGGTGAAGTCTGACAGTGCCAATACTAAAGTGGAACACATGGCCTGTTTGAGACCCATAAATGCCCACTGTGCTACATCATTCCACAAGAATTATTTTTTTCTAGAATATCAGTCAGAGGTGTAGCAATGTGGCCACAATTGCAGACAAATTTTCGATAGTAGACAGTGAGACCCAAGAATCCCCTCAAACTCTTAAAGGTTTTTGGTTGGGGGCAATCTTGTATTGCCTGTATCTTTTTGGGATCCACCCGGACACCTTCACGAGCCATAATGTGGCCCAAGTACTTGACTTATTCCATGCCAAAAGAGCACTAGAACAATTTGACAAATAATTTATGATTCTAGAGCAGCTGCAAGAGCAGGTCTACATGCTGAAGATGTTTTTCCCAAGTGAGACTGTAGATGAGAATGTCATCAAAGAAAATGAAGACCAATTTTCGGTGATATGGTTTTAGCGGGTGATTAATGAGCCTTTGAAAATTGGATGGGGCATTACAGAGACCAAATGGCATGACCAAGAATTCATAATGCCCTTCATGAGTGTGGAAAGCAGTCTTGGGAATGCCTACTTATTTCATGGGTATTTGGTGATAGCCAGAGCCAAGATCTAGCTTAGTAAAGGATTGAGCACCATGTAGTTCATCCAGCAGATCATCAACAACTAGGATAGGGAATTTGTCTATGACCGTGAGCTTGTTGAGGGACCTGAATTCTGGACACATGTGCCAGTCCCCATATTTCTTGAGCACCATGACAACTAGTGATGAATAAGGACTGATGCTAGGAAAAATGACACTGACTTCAAGCAGTTCTATGATGCTTTTTTAAATTTCATTCTTGTGGGCAAAAGGATACCGATATGGCCACACATTCGACGGTTGTGCCCCTGGGACCAAAGTGATGCTATGATCATGTTCCCGTCTAGAGGGTGGAAGGTCCTTAGGTTTTTCAAATACATGTTGGTGTCGATTTAAGACCTGTTGCATGTCAGGATGAATATGAAGAGTAGCGGGCTTGATGGACTAGATGACATTAAATTGGGCGATAACTCCATGATGGCTCTTTTTCAACAAATTTTCCATGAGATGAGAGATGATGATAGAAGGAGCACCTGCCTGGCATCCACGGAGGGTATGCATGTGGTCATTCTGCTTAAAGCTCATATATAACTCCTAGAAGTCCATGGTGATTGGGCCTAGTGTCTAAAGCCATTCAGCACCTAAGACAATGTCACAACCACCCATGTTAATTGCAGACATGTGGGTGTTTAGGTGTTAATCTCCCATCTGAAGTTTGATATTTTCACAGTGGCATTCACATTTCATTGTCCCTCCACCAGCAATTTAGACCTACAAATTAGAGACTGCCCTGACAAAACAACGAACAGCTTTGATGACTCTTTGATGGACAAAGTTATGAGTGCTACCACCATCAATCAATACTACTACAAGGCGATGTTTAATAAAGCCTCTGATTTTGAGAGTTTGGGGCATAGAAATGTCCTCCAACACATGTAGCAAGATAACTAGTTCCTCTTGGAGTTCATTGTCCTGCTGGGTTTCCTCAACTTCTTCCTCTAGTCGCTCAAGGGGTGGGGCTTCCTCAGATGAGATGTGATCAGTAACATCAATTTGAAAGAATTTGGGTTCCTTGCATTTATGCACACGAGAGTATTTGTCATCGCATTAGTAGCACAATCCTTGTTTTCTTCCTTCAGCCATTTCCGCTGGACACACCTTTTGAACCTTAAGTGTTTAGGTAGGGCCCTGAGCCTGGGTGGGGCATTCCTTGGCTATGAAATTTGGATGAGGAGACTGGGAAACTAAAGCACGTTTCACTTCAATAGCCTTGCTGAAAGCATCGATCTATGTAGGAGGGTGGTGCATCTGGACATGTGCTTGGATGGCTTCTTTGAG
Source organism: Pinus tabuliformis (assembly GCA_031772625.1). Taxonomy (NCBI): domain Eukaryota; kingdom Viridiplantae; phylum Streptophyta; class Pinopsida; order Pinales; family Pinaceae; genus Pinus; species Pinus tabuliformis. The sequence continues at coordinate 65,145,784 of CM062805.1, read as the reverse complement.
GCCACTTATAGAACATTCCAAGCAGAATTCATCTCCTAGATCGTTTGTGTGGAAGGCCAATGTCTCAAAGGCTGCAATGTATTCTTTTATTGTGTCTGTCCATCAGAGCTTAGTAAGAGGACCCAACAAATTAGATTCTTTGTCAAAGCGGTTACAAAGAGATTTTGTGAACACCTACTAGGTTATGTTCCCGGGATAGCATTTATGATGCCAATGCCACCATTTCCATCTCTCTTGGTCCATGTAAAGGGCTCCCACACGTAATTTAGTTGTATCATCTCGGATATCATTCAAAATGAAATATTTTTCCATTTGTGCTACCCATACTGCCGGATTAGAGCCATCAAATTTATACATTTCTAGCTTGGGTAGCCTATGGTGGGAATGTTGGTGATTTCCATGGAAGTGAATATGATGGGTAGATTCTCCTTCCAGGTCTTCATCACTAACATGTGCCTCCTGATGCAACCCCGACATGCTCGGTTTTAATTGGTCAATGAATTGCTGCATCTTGTCTATTAGGCTCTGTAATGTATCCAACCTGTGTTCAAGGCACTTGATCTTCTCATTGGCCATGACTTCAGCTCTGGTTTCTACCATACATAGATCTTGGTCATCTGTTGTCACTTTGAAAAAATGTGGGACCGCCTGAAAATTGAAGCTGACAAGTGAACGGTACCACTGCGATCAGCTCATCATCCTGATTCTTGTGGGCTAACTCTCTTATAAGCGTCCCGGGAAAGCCCATTTTTTTTTCTTACTCCGAATGCAGTTTTACTCCCCGCTTATCAATACTATAGTGGCCAAATTCTAGAAAACTTGATCCTGCTCGATGTCCTACAAGAATCGCCCCATGCTATAGGAGCCACAAGCCTCACTGCACAAATGGTCAGATCTACCTGCGAAACCCCCAATTGTTGAATGTGAGTTGGACTATGGCGGTGACAGAACCCAACAGCTAGGTACTATTGCAATAGAACCTCAACTGGTGGATCTGATTGTTGCTGTGGCGACAGAACCCCAACTCCTAGATCTGATCTAGGAAATAAGATAATGGGCGATCCTTAGAGAGTTGAGGGAACTATGGTCTCAAAGGAGTGTCAGGTGCTATAGATCGCAATATACTTAAGGGTCCAACAATAGTACTTGGCCCAATCTTTTAGGGCACTAACTAAGGAGGATCAACTGTACCCTTAGCCATACTACCATACCACTGTTATGAAGATGGGCAATCATTTTGTTAACATAGTTAGCCTTATCAAGGATAACAATGACCCCTTGTTAATCAACCCTTAGGACGACAATGTCAGGGTTTTCCCTTAAGGATTTTAGGGAAAGACACTCATTTTTGCTAATGTTGTTCTTAGGAGGCTTAGTTTTCCTAAGCACAATAACACAACCTTGCTTAATAACCTCCTTGACATTATTGGGAAGATCTCTAATTCCAAATTCGATGTTACATATAATATCATCAATGAGAATCTTTCTAGGGGCAAGGGAAAAATTAAGTCCTTTATTGAAGAGGTGAATAAAAAAAGGATCTAACTCTAATCTAGAAAGATTGATTAAATTTTTAGATGAATTATTATATTATTGTTATAATTTTTATTATTCATTGGGTTCGGGTTTAGGGTAGTATGACAATGCAGAAAGGAAGCAATTAGAGGAGAAACCAGAAGGGTTACTCGATGTGAAGGCGGAGTTGCGCACTTAAAGGAAAACACAGCAGATGACCGGAGCAGGTTGGGATTCAACATTGATCGAAAATCGACCGGAGCAGGCAAGGTTGGAGATGACGAAGGAGGGGGTATTGCGGGGTCACAAACCAGGGAAAGGTCAGAGAGGGGGCCCGAAATCAAGAGGGGATGGACACAAGGGCAGGATCCAACTTCGACGATGAAAGAGAAGAAGGAGAAGGATGACCTGCGCACTACATGAGACAAGAAAACACATTTGGATGATCGGAAGGAACACATCTGACGATAGTCGACTTATCAACTAGAGTGAAGCCACAATCCTTGCAGCGATCCCTGTTGGAACAGGAGGGATAGATCACAATGTTGCTATAACATGAGGGATCGATACCAAAGCTCGAACCACATACCAAAGAGATGAACTAGGATGACACTATTTTGAAGGTAATGTGAGTTTTAGAAATGAAATATTATTCAAAATGTTAAATTATTAAAAAATAAATTAATCATAGTTTTTTTGTTCTACATTTTGGATGGTTTTTTGGCATATTATTCAATCTAATTTGTCCAAATTCTGGTAGGGATTTCTTGGAATCACAAATTTAAGTTGAAAACTCTCATCAATCCGAGTGTCATGGGGTTGTTCAAGTCGTTGAATCCATATATGCAGTCAAAAAGTCATTTTAAAAAACAAAAATAAATATTTAGTCAAAAACTCCAAGACATAACATATTTAGACATAGCCATATATATTTACTTATATATCTGAAATTTAAAATATTTGTATTTATGTAATTTAAAATATTTAAAATTTATAAATAAAAATTAAATATTTTATATTTTATTCTTTCCATTAAAATTTAATTTATTAATATAAATTAAGATACTAATTTTTATTACCTAAATAAATTTATAATTTTATTTTATATAAAATTTATTGAAAAACTATACTTATAAAAAAACCATAAAACTTTCCAAATAAACCACTTTAAATTAAACTAAACTTATATAGAAATGTAACCATCTTTATATTACATTCTTCATTTTATCATGCATGAACATTTTCCTCCAATATAATTTTCAATTTTTCGTTCATATCTTATCTTTTGTTAATAGGAATATTGCATACTTCCATGGTTAAGTGATGCATATTTGTTTTTTATTTTTACAGTTGTATGAGCTGCCAAAAACTAATAGTTTAAAGTTGAAGATATTTTAGCCAAAATTTAGCTAAATATAACCAAAGCTGTAAGTCAATATATATCCAAGCGTACGTGCACATAAATAAATATATAGCCAAAGCTAATTAACCACATAATTAGCTAGTGATTAAATACACTGCCAACAATACAGATATGCAAATTATACAGTTTCGTGCGTTTGTGCTACACAACGTAAACTACATTTATGTGAATGTGCCCCCAATTTCCCAACTTCCGCCCCTTTGCCCAATTTCTCAACTTCCCAGCTTCAACCTTCGGAAAAACAAAAATACGGCTCTTGGTCTATACCCAAAGCAAGGAAACTCCTATTTCTATCTCTATAGTAAAGTTAATGTGCCTTCACATGTGTTCTCGATAACCACATATAACACGTACGCGGTGATGACTAGAGAAAAAAATGACATGTTATATCGGGCGCACATGTCCAGGCACATTAACTTTACTATAGAAGTGGAAATAAAAATTCCCCAAAACAACCACTCTTCCAGATTTAATGATGTAGAGTTGTAATAGTATGGAGTTGAAGGTTAATGCTAAAATGTGTTTTTTAATTAATTTTTTAAAAATAACAATTTTAAAATTAATTTGTGATATTTGAATATTCATTATTTTTAATATAAATAATTAAATTTAAAATAAATAAATTAGATTATAAAATTCCAATGCAAAAACATTTATATTGCATTACTACCACAATAGATTTAACAATGTGCCGAAGCTGTAACAATATTGTCACAGCAGTAGCATTTATCGAGGGCAGTATTTATTGTTATATGTTTCTTTTTTGGTACATTATTTGGTTTAATTTGATAAAAATTTTGAGCAGTTATTAAAATTATAAATGTGAGTGGTAAGCTTTCCACAATTTAATAGTCTATTAAAATTTTCAAAATATTAAATTTATATATATAATTAAAATGGATTTTTAAAAAATCATCATTAATTAAAAAAAAATTGAAAATTTGACCACTAAAAAACGAGTTGTGGAGAAAAAAGAGAAAAAAACGAGTTGTGGAGGAAAAAAGAGAAAAGAGTAATGTAGTTTAATCGGACTTTAAAGTTACAGAATAAAGAGAAAAGAATAAGGTAGTCTAACCAGACTTCAAAGTTGTCTAAAAAATGATAGAGAATTCGGTAATTTTTTTGTAAATCTAAATTATAGCTGTCAAACTTCAAAATTTTAATTGTCTTAAAAATTTTTATAGCGTCAAATTTATTTCCACCATAAAAAAACATGTTCAAACATTCTTACTTAAATTACCAAATCTTACACATTTTCGACCATCTAAACAAATTTGCTGACTAGATTCACACCGCCGAAAAAAAATATAGGAGAGAGGAAGTCGCCTCGTTAGATTGCAGATTCAGGTCCCAAGGCTTATGCGCTGCCGTATTTTAGGGTATCAGACGGAGCCGTTCAACGTTGTAATGCCCATCTGCCGCTGTAAGCGCAGACTCGAGGTTCAGCCAGCCGTCGCGGGCCAGCTGTCAAAGTCCACCTCAGCTATGCTTCGCTATAACTAGAGCGGGACTCTTAGTTTCCCGTCCCGGTCCCTTCTCACTCCTTCGTTGAGCTCAGCATACGCTTTTCAGTTCCTCCTGCTTTGACGAAAGGATTCCATGGCTGCCAGAGATCTGGAAGGCGATGGCAGTAAGAAAATTGCAACTGATGGCAATGTCAATGCCAATGCCCCAAAGGAAATCCGTTACATTGGCGTAAGAAAACGTAAGTGGGGCCGTTACGCGGCTGAGATACGAGATCCCCTCAGTAAATGTCGCTTTTGGCTGGGCACCTGGGACACCGCCGAAGAGGCAGCAAAAGAATATGACAGAGCCGCCAAAGTTCTGAAACCACCAAATGCCATGATCAACTTCCCCTCTCCTGACAATCTCAGATGCAGAACGCAGAGCCGAAGCGCCGCGCACGACAACTGGACAGCCATTCATCCAGTATCGACCTCCGCAACAACCACAAGCGTTCCGGTCTCTCCGCTTATTCCTGAGGTTTGGCATCTTAATCTTCACAACAAAATCAATAATAAGGTTGTAACCAGAAGCGTCAAGCCTGAAAACAAGAAGCCCTGGACACACCCTTACCTGAATGTTGGGGTGGGAATGCAGAAAGTGGGCAATGAAAGTGTGAGAGCTAATAATTCTAAGAAAAACCGTCACGATAGCCCTAGTTTTTCCATGAATTTTGTCGACAGCGGTGTGGATCTTCTGCAGCAGCCAGATCTTCTGCAGCAGCCACATGTGGGGGTAACTTTGTTCGGGAGGATTGTGGGGACTCAGATCAACACACATCAAGGCCACATCAAGGCCATGGGTTGGTAGGAGCAGCCTCAGGGACGAAGAGTCTACTTCATGCAACCTCTTATTGTGATTTTTCTTCCACTTCCAGAGCTGTAGACACCCAGCACCTTCCTCCTGAAGTCAAGAAAGCGACTATGGGGTCCCTCGATCTGAATCTCCCAGCAGAAGATGATGAAGACATGCAACTCTTTGTATCGCCTCCTGCGGTAGACACCTAGCACCTTCCTCCTGAAGTCAAGAAAACGACTATGCGGATCCTGGATCTGAATCTCCCAGCAGAAGATGATGAAGATATGCAACTCTCTGCCTGGCCTCCTGCCATTAAAGCACTGTCCCCATTGGGATTCGATTTAAATCTCCCTGACCCTGCAGAAAAATATGATTAATGTTTTTTCTGTCTCTTGGATTGGATTTTATAACAAAATCTTGTGTGAGACCCATGCAATTAGTTAATGGCAAATATTAAGCATGCAATAAGCCAATATGAATGGCTTAATGTTTTTCTTCCTATCTATCGAATATCATTTTATTATCACTTTATTCACCGACACTATGGAAAAGCCGTAAACCAATAATTTGCTTGCCTTGAGATATTCAATTGGCTTGCCTTAATACTTATGATATTCATGCATATAGTACTGAGATTTAAGGCCTTGGTTGTACTGAAATCTGACAGTGGTATGAAATTCTTCATATTACCAATACAATACGGAAACTATATTGCTACATTTTTGACAATCTACTTTGTAGTTCTGAGCTGTGGTTGTGAGTTCTTGGTCTGTGCTTTTGGCTTACATTTCACTTTTTAAACTCTGAAATTAAAACATCGCCACCAGCCTCAAGGTAATACTTACGCTCAAAGTTTATCTTTATAAGTTTATATGCACATCAATTAAATTGTTTGCAATACTACGTGTTTTAAATAGGGTTGTACACAAAATGTTTATGAAAATCAAATCTTTTGCAAACTTCAAAACTTTCGTGGTGGAAATTAAACAGTGGTGTAGAAAGTTGATCTGTGCATATTCATTCATTTGTTCAGCGATTACATCTAATTGCATTTATATTTAGTGAGTAAAGTAGTTGCATCCATATATACAGAATATTGATTTACTAAGTTGTTCATGAAATAGTTCCAAACCACAGATTTTGTTCATGAAGGCATGGGAATTGTAGAGCGTTAAATTCGATTAAGAAAACTTTACTGCATTTATAAATCAGATACTAGTTTGAAAAAGACGCACCCAAAGAGTCATCTTGCATTACACGTCCAACAGCCAACAGGTTTATAAGTAAAAAAGGGTACTGGTTTGGAAGTTTCATTGCTCTTCCATCTGAAATGGGAAACATATAGCTTCGTTTTCACTTTAGTGTATGCTTTAGGTTTCTTCCGGGTCAAAATAAGGAATGATTTTTTTGGTAAATAGTTGATAAAAAAAGCTGTAAAAGGAAAATTTTATTACTGATTAAAAAGATTTTGAATTAGTGGAAAGTTAAGGTCTAACTCTAGATAAAATAAATTATCACTTAAAAAGAATAGTAAATATTTTCATGTTAGCTTGACATGAAGTTTGAAATTTCTGTATTTTTTTCTTTTCCCTTTAAAATTTTTTTCTAAGCTTTTTTTCCCTTTCTCTTCTTGAGTTTGTAATTGGTATTTGATTCCCTTCTTAGAGTTTGTTATTGGTTTAGGTTAATGAGATGTTAGTAGCCTTGGTCATTTCGAAAACTAGTTTTTGTAATAAGCTAATTGTGATGAGATATGGTAAATTTTTATTTGCTAAATTGTTATAGCTATCTTTAATTTATATGAAACCACATTTTATATATATTTGAATCCACATAAATAATTTTTTTAATACTTTTATCTTTATAAATTTCTATCCATATTAATGAAATTGTGGCATACTTTGAGTTTCAAATTTGTTTGGGTCATGACCCTTAATAATGAGAAGGTAATCTAATTATGTGTATATAAAGATGTTATTTCTATATCTATTGGAATTGTTTATAATAATAATTTTTTATTTTTCTAATATAATTTAGTAGAGATATAATGTTTTATTGTTTTGGTAGAGATTATAATATTTTAATGTGAAAGTAACCATGATTATCAATAAAATAAAATTGAATAAAGAAAAACATAACTAAATTAACAATGATTATTGTAACAGTAACTAAGGTAACAGTAACAATGATTATTGTATAAAAATTATTTAGACTTAAAATTTTAAAACTAAGATTTTATTCAAATTTTAATAGGACTCAAAGACAATTAAATAATAAAATCACCCAAAAAAATCAACTCAATAAACAACTAATAAATATTAGAAAAAAAGAGCTCATTAAACAACTACCAATTGCTAAATAATGCACTCATTTCATGATAGAATTGAATTCTTTGTGCATTAAATTATTATGGAAGTTAATTTTCCCTACATATTCACTTGAAATTTATCAAACGTGAAATTACAAAGCTACAAAGAATTAATGTATATTACATATGAAATGGATGTGAAACATAAAGTTGTTCTAGAATTGTAATATTTTATACGAGCCTAGATCCATCTTAACCCATGATCTATCAAGCCCCAAGAGGGATCAAATTTATGGAGGTGCATCTATCCCTTGTCACTCCCTCTCTCTCTCCACCTCTATCTCTTTATGTTTTTTTCTTTGTTCTCTCTCCCCCACCCTTTCTCCTTTCTCTCAAGTCCTCTCTCTCTTTCCCTTTCTCTTCCACCTCGCTCTGTCTCCCCCCAATTGCTCGCTCACTCTTTCTCTCTCTCTACCATCCAACTTTGTTATCATATCCCTCTCTATCACCTTCTCTCACCTCCTCCCTCTTCTTCTTCCCTCTATCTTCCCTATCTCCCTCCCTCACTCTCCGATCTCTCCCTGTCACTCCTCCTCTCTAGCTCTATCTCTCTATCTTTTTTCTCTCCTCCCTCCCCTCTCTCTCCAACTCCTCTATCTCCCTCCCTCTCACCTTCCCCCTTCCCCTCCTCTCTCTCTTATGTCTCTCTCTCTCTCTCTCTCTCTCTCTCTCCCTCTCTCTCTTCGGTCTCAACTCTATAAGTATCTCCTCCCTCTCACCTTCTCCCTCCCCTCCTCTCTCCTCTCTCTCTCTCTCTCCTCTCTCTCTCTCTCTCGCCTCAACTCTATAAGTATCTCCCTCCCTCTCTCCTTCTCCCCCCCATGTCTCTCTATCCATATGATCTAGAATTTTCACTCTATGTAATCAATGATATATCTAAGGTCTAATATATTTATATTTTAATTCTTTATTGTGAAAATAGTATGGTTTTTTGGCATGTGGTATTGATAGGCCATGTATATGGCTATGTATTGTAGAAAAACCTATTTACAAGTTAATAATATCCGTAGTAAAATGAGGGTGAATATCCATGGTTAAGAATATTGTTATATTGTAAATTTATTGTAAGTATTAAGTTTTTATGTGCTCATTAATTAAAATTAAATATTATTATGGAATCATTATTAGTCCCTGCCAAGGAAGGACTCTAACAATTGATTTGTGCATGGATCACTATTAATTTAGCATTGACCAATGCAAATTATAATGTTTAAATTTGAAAGATAAATATTTATTTTTCATTATTATTAAAATATTATTTTTAAAACATTTGATTAGACCATACATTGAAGGTGTTATTGTTTCCATGTGAATAATTGTCTTACATACTTTATCCATATTTATGGATATGGTTTCTTAAGCTTTGCAGGAAAATAATCCAAAAATAAAATCCTTGAAATATTTGTCTTACATATTTTATGCCATAATTTATGGATATGGTTGCAATATTTATGCATGATTTTTAGATATTTGTTTAGTGATTTTTTTCTTAAGCTTTGGAGGAAAACCATCCAAAAATAAAATCCTTGAAAATACTTAAATCCTTGAAATAACTTATACTCAAGTAAATATTTCCATCATTTACTTCTCACCATAATTAAAGCAAACCTTGGCAGAAAAGATGGATAAGAATAAGATGTAAATAAATATACTTATGAGGAGTTACTTCCCACCATTATTTATGATTTCTTCGTCACTTATGTAGGAGTAAAATTATAAATATGTAGACTTAGTAGTGGTACCACCAAAATTTATGCAATTTCCTTTGTGTGAAAAAGTCATTTATTTATCCACTTCACATCTCAATTTATTAGTTCCTTCCGAAGAAATATTATATGATGATCCCACCGTTATTTATGATTTCTTTGGCACTTATGTAGGAGTAAAATTATAAATATGTAGACTTAGTAGTGGTACCACCAAAATGTATGCAATTTCTTTTTCCTGAAAAATTTATTTATTTATCCACTTCACATCTCAATTTATTAGTTCCTTCCAAAGAAAGATTATATGATTATTTTTAGCATTGACCAATGTAAGTTACAATTATTTATTCAATGTTTTCCATAGCATAATTTCTAACTTGAGTTGGAGGGACTAAGTATCCCTATAAAACAAAATTGCAATATAAAAATGAATTTTATTATTTTTATTAAGTTTTAACTTTCTGTTGTAATTGAGTCAAATTTTGAATGGTTGCACTCATTTATTGACACTACAACATCTCCATCATAGATTTATATTTCCTTTCATTACTTTTTATTGAGCCAGCATTACATCTCAGTGCAATTAAAAGACCAAAAACTTAGTTTTCACTTAGCTTTCAATATACATCAAATCTTGTATTTGTGTTCAAGAAGATACACATGGGAAAACACATACGGTTAGATAATAATATCTCTTGTTAACTAAAGTCATTTAGTCCAACTAGCTATACCTAAATTTAGCTATTTTTCATGTGACAATCATGTGTATGTAAGTTAAGATTAGCATAATTATTCTTAGCAATTCTGATTCTTTATAATCTTGTTATATTAAGGAATTAAATCAAGAAAATTACAGAGCAATAACTCATATTTGAGTGTCTTATTTTGGGGTTTACGTTTTTGTCCATCTATCTTATTGGTATCAGATCAAGAGAATTAAAGGAGTAAAAAAAATATCCAACAACAATCTACAGAGCCACCCACAAAGAAAATTTTATATTCATTATTTTTGGTTGAAGAATCCATGACTACCCTTCACTTAGAGTTCCCGCAACCATCTTTGTGCCAGAGTTACACTAACACTAGATAAATCATGCCTTCTAATCTGCATTCGAGTTAGGGACCTCCATAGTAGGTAGTTGTAGTTTGCAGGCCGATTTTGTGGAGCTTCATTGAGCAAACCCTAAGCCACCGTTCATGTAACTTTCATGATCCCTAGCTGGAATAATAAATGTTGGAAGCCATGTCACTACTTGTGTTGTGTGGGGGGGGGGCGCAGAGGGCAGTGAACTGGATAGTGTCCGTTTTGTACATTTTTACTAGTTTTAGCATATTTTAACAATCAACATTACATGTAACAATGATAACATGAACAATTACA